>OU830593.1:84134146-86634146 GCA_917563855.2 Limnephilus lunatus
TTTCACACTTTGGTTTGCTCGTTCAAGTACTTGGGTTCGGTGTTTTTAATACTTTGGTTCGGTCATATTTTTGGCCTTACGGCACCGAACTGACTGAAATTTTGGATTCTTACTAAGAACGATGGTCTGTAAACGAATCGATCAAAAAATCAGCATAAAGAAGAATTTTGATTTTCTCCATACAAAATTTCATGGTTTTATGGGTACTTTGTCAAACGCAGGTTCGGCCATAACTTTGGCACTATGGCACCAAATGGACTGAAATTTCGGATTCTTACTAAGAATCTTATTCTGTACCCGAATCAATCAAAAAATCAGTCAAAAGAAGACTTTGAAAAAAATATCTTAGTTTTCACACTTTGGTTTGCTCGTTCAAGTACTTGGGTTCGGTGTTTTTAATACTTTGGTTCGGTCATATTTTTGGCCTTACGGCACCGAACTGACTGAAATTTTGGATTCTTACTAAGAACGATGGTCTGTAAACGAATCGATCAAAAAATCAGCATAAAGAAGAATTTTGATTTTCTCCATACAAAATTTCATGGTTTTATGGGTACTTTGTCAAACGCAGGTTCGGCCATAACTTTGGCACTATGGCACCAAATGGACTGAAATTTCGGATTCTTACTAAGAATCTTATTCTGTACCCGAATCAATCAAAAAATCAGTCAAAAGAAGACTTTGAAAAAAAATATCTTAGTTTTCACACTTGGGTTCGCTCGTTTAAGTTCTTGGGTTCGGTGTTTTTAATACTTTGGTTCGGTCATATTTTTGGCCTTACGGCACCGAACTGACTGAAATTTTGGATTCTTACTAAGAACGATGGTCTGTAAACGAATCGATCAAAAAATCAGCATAGAGAAGAATTTTGATTTTCTCCATACAAAATTTCATGGTTTTATGGGTACTTTGTCAAACGTAGGTTCGGCCATAACTTTGGCACAATGGCACCAAATGGACTGAAATTTCGGATTCTTACTAAGAATCTTATTCTGTACCCGAATCAATCAAAAAATCAGTCAAAAGAAGACTTTGAAAAAAAAATATCTTAGTTTTCACACTTGGGTTCGCTCGTTTAAGTACTTGGGTTCGGTGTTTTTAATACTTTGGTTCGGTCATATTTTTGGCCTTACGGCACCGAACTGACTGAAATTTTGGATTCTTACTAAGAACCATGGTCTGTAACCGAATCAATCAAAAAATCAGCATAAAGAAGAATTTTGATTTTCTCCATACAAAATTTCATGGTTTTATGGGCACTCTGTTAAACTTAGGTTCGGCCATAACTTTGGCACTATGGCACCAAATGGACTGAAATTTCGGATTCTTACTAAGAATCTTATTCTGTACCCGAATCAATCCAAAAATCAGTCAAAAGAAGACTTTGAAAAAAATATCTTAGTTTTCACACTTGGGTTTGCTCGTTTAAGTACTTGGGTTCGGTGTTTTTAATACTTTGGTTCGGTCATATTTTTGGCCTTACGGCACCGAACTGACTGAAATTTTGGATTCTTACTAAGAACGATGGTCTGTAAACGAATCGATCAAAAAATCAGCATAGAGAAGAATTTTGATTTTCTCCATACAAAATTTCATGGTTTTATGGGTACTTTGTCAAACGTAGGTTCGGCCATAACTTTGGCACAATGGCACCAAATGGACTGAAATTTCGGATTCTTACTAAGAATCTTATTCTGTACCCGAATCAATCAAAAAATCAGTCAAAAGAAGACTTTGAAAAAAATATCTTAGTTTTCACACTTTGGTTTGCTCGTTCAAGTACTTGGGTTCGGTGTTTTTAATACTTTGGTTCGGTCATATTTTTGGCCTTACGGCACCGAACTGACTGAAATTTTGGATTCTTACTAAGAACGATGGTCTGTAAACGAATCGATCAAAAAATCAGCATAAAGAAGAATTTTGATTTTCTCCATACAAAATTTCATGGTTTTATGGGTACTTTGTCAAACGCAGGTTCGGCCATAACTTTGGCACTATGGCACCAAATGGACTGAAATTTCAAATTCTTACTAAGAATCTTATTCTGTACCCGAATCAATCAAAAAATCAGTCAAAAGAAGACTTTGAAAAAAAATATCTTAGTTTTCACACTTGGGTTCGCTCGTTTAAGTTCTTGGGTTCGGTGTTTTTAATACTTTGGTTCGGTCATATTTTTGGCCTTACGGCACCGAACTGACTGAAATTTTGGATTCTTACTAAGAACGATGGTCTGTAACCGAATCAATCAAAAAATCAGCATAAAGAAGAATTTTGATTTTCTCCATACAAAATTTCATGGTTTTATGGGTACTTTGTCAAACGTAGGTTCGGCCATAACTTTGGCACAATGGCACCAAATGGAATGAAATTTCGGATTCTTACTAAGAATCTTATTCTGTACCCGAATCAATCAAAAAATCAGTCAAAAGAAGACTTTGAAAAAAATATCTTAGTTTTCACACTTGGGTTTGCTCGTTTAAGTACTTGGGTTCGGTGTTTTTAATACTTTGGTTCGGTCATATTTTTGGCCTTACGGCACCGAACTGACTGAAATTTTGGATTCTTACTAAGAACGATGGTCTGTAAACGAATCGATCAAAAAATCAGCATAGAGAAGAATTTTGATTTTCTCCATACAAAATTTCATGGTTTTATGGGTACTTTGTCAAACGTAGGTTCGGCCATAACTTTGGCACAATGGCACCAAATGGACTGAAATTTCGGATGCTTACTAAGAATCTTATTCTGTACCCGAATCAATCAAAAAATCAGTCAAAAGAAGACTTTGAAAAAAATATCTTAGTTTTCACACTTTGGTTTGCTCGTTCAAGTACTTGGGTTCGGTGTTTTTAATACTTTGGTTCGGTCATATTTTTGGCCTTACGGCACCGAACTGACTGAAATTTTGGATTCTTACTAAGAACGATGGTCTGTAAACGAATCGATCAAAAAATCAGCATAAAGAAGAATTTTGATTTTCTCCATACAAAATTTCATGGTTTTATGGGTACTTTGTCAAACGCAGGTTCGGCCATAACTTTGGCACTATGGCACCAAATGGACTGAAATTTCGGATTCTTACTAAGAATCTTATTCTGTACCCGAATCAATCAAAAAATCAGTCAAAAGAAGACTTTGAAAAAAATATCTTAGTTTTCATACTTGGTTTCGCTCGTTTAAGTACTTGGGTTCGGTGTTTTTAATACTTTGGTTCGGTCATATTTTTGGCCTTACGGCACCGAACTGACTGAAATTTTGGATTCTTACTAAGAACCATGGTCTGTAACCGAATCAATCAAAAAATCAGCATAAAGAAGAATTTTAATTTTCTCCATACAAAATTTCATGGTTTTATGGGCACTCTGTCAAACTTAGGTTCGGCCATAACTTTGGCACCATCACACCAAATGGACTGAAATTTCGGATTCTTACTAAGAATTTTATTCTGTACCCGAATCTATCAAAAAATCAGTCAAAAGAAGACTTTAAAAAAATATCTTAGTTTTCACACTTTGGTTTGCTCGTTCAAGTACTTGGGTTCGGTGTTTTTAATACTTTGGTTCGGTCATATTTTTGGCCTTACGGCACCGAACTGACTGAAATTTTGGATTCTTACTAAGAACGATGGTCTGTAAACGAATCGATCAAAAAATCAGCATAAAGAAGAATTTTGATTTTCTCCATACAAAATTTCATGGTTTTATGGGCACTCTGTCAAACTTAGGTTCGGCCATAACTTTGGCACCATCACACCAAATGGACTGAAATTTCGGATTCTTACTAAGAATTTTATTCTGTACCCGAATCAATCAAAAAATCAGTCAAAAGAAGACTTTAAAAAAATATCTTAGTTTTCACACTTTGGTTTGCTCGTTCAAGTACTTGGGTTCGGTGTTTTTAATACTTTGGTTCGGTCATATTTTTGGCCTTACGGCACCGAACTGACTGAAATTTTGGATTCTTACTAAGAACGATGGTCTGTAAACGAATCGATCAAAAAATCAGCATAAAGAAGAATTTTGATTTTCTCCATACAAAATTTCATGGTTTTATGGGTACTTTGTCAAACGTAGGTTCGGCCATAACTTTGGCACTATGGCACCAAATGGACTGAAATTTCGGATTCTTACTAAGAACGATGGTCTGTAAACGAATCGATCAAAAAATCAGCATAGAGAAGAATTTTGATTTTCTCCATACAAAATTTCATGGTTTTATGGGTACTTTGTCAAACGTAGGTTCGGCCATAACTTTGGCACAATGGCACCAAATGGACTGAAATTTCGGATTCTTACTAAGAATCTTATTCTGTACCCGAATCAATCAAAAAATCAGTCAAAAGAAGACTTTGAAAAAAATATCTTAGTTTTCATACTTGGTTTCGCTCGTTTAAGTACTTGGGTTCGGTGTTTTTAATACTTTGGTTCGGTCATATTTTTGGCCTTACGGCACCGAACTGACTGAAATTTTGGATTCTTACTAAGAACCATGGTCTGTAAACGAATCAATCAAAAAATCAGTATAAAGAAGAATTTTGATTTTCTCTATACAAAATTTCATGGTTTTATGGGTACTTTGTCAAACGTAGGTTCGGCCATAACTTTGGCACTATGGCACCAAATGGACTGAAATTTCGGATTCTTACTAAGAATCTTATTCTGTACCCGAATCAATCAAAAAATCAGTCAAAAGAAGACTTTGAAAAAAAATATCTTAGTTTTCACACTTGGGTTCGCTCGTTTAAGTACTTGGGTTCGGTGTTTTTAATACTTTGGTTCGGTCATATTTTTGGCCTTACGGCACCGAACTGACTGAAATTTTGGATTCTTACTAAGAACCATGGTCTGTAACCGAATCAATCAAAAAATCAGCATAAAGAAGAATTTTGATTTTCTCCATACAAAATTTCATGGTTTTATGGGCACTCTGTTAAACTTAGGTTCGGCCATAACTTTGGCACTATGGCACCAAATGGACTGAAATTTCGGATTCTTACTAAGAATCTTATTCTGTACCCGAATCAATCAAAAAATCAGTCAAAAGAAGACTTTGAAAAAAATATCTTAGTTTTCACACTTTGGTTTGCTCGTTTAAGTTCTTGGGTTCGGTGTTTTTAATACTTTGGTTCGGTCATATTTTTGGCCTTACGGCACCGAACTGACTGAAATTTTGGATTCTTACTAAGAACGATGGTCTGTAAACGAATCGATCAAAAAATCAGCATAGAGAAGAATTTTGATTTTCTCCATACAAAATTTCATGGTTTTATGGGTACTTTGTCAAACGTAGGTTCGGCCATAACTTTGGCACAATGGCACCAAATGGACTGAAATTTCGGATTCTTACTAAGAATCTTATTCTGTACCCGAATCAATCAAAAAATCAGTCAAAAGAAGACTTTGAAAAAAATATCTTAGTTTTCACACTTTGGTTTGCTCGTTCAAGTACTTGGGTTCGGTGTTTTTAATACTTTGGTTCGGTCATATTTTTGGCCTTACGGCACCGAACTGACTGAAATTTTGGATTCTTACTAAGAACGATGGTCTGTAAACGAATCGATCAAAAAATCAGCATAAAGAAGAATTTTGATTTTCTCCATACAAAATTTCATGGTTTTATGGGTACTTTGTCAAACGAAGGTTCGGCCATAACTTTGGCACTATGGCACCAAATGGACTGAAATTTCGGATTCTTACTAAGAATCTTATTCTGTACCCGAATCAATCAAAAAATCAGTCAAAAGAAGACTTTGAAAAAAAATATCTTAGTTTTCACACTTGGGTTCGCTCGTTTAAGTACTTGGGTTCGGTGTTTTTAATACTTTGGTTCGGTCATATTTTTGGCCTTACGGCACCGAACTGACTGAAATTTGGATTCTTACTAAGAACGATGGTCTGTAAACGAATCGATCAAAAAATCAGCATAAAGAAGAATTTTGATTTTCTCCATACAAAATTTCATGGTTTTATGGGTACTTTGTCAAACGTAGGTTCGGCCATAACTTTGGCACAATGGCACCAAATGGACTGAAATTTCGGATTCTTACTAAGAATCTTATTCTGTACCCGAATCAATCAAAAAATCAGTCAAAAGAAGACTTTGAAAAAAATATCTTAGTTTTCACACTTTGGTTTGCTCGTTCAAGTACTTGGGTTCGGTGTTTTTAATACTTTGGTTCGGTCATATTTTTGGCCTTACGGCACCGAACTGACTGAAATTTTGGATTCTTACTAAGAACGATGGTCTGTAAACGAATCGATCAAAAAATCAGCATAAAGAAGAATTTTGATTTTCTCCATACAAAATTTCATGGTTTTATGGGTACTTTGTCAAACGAAGGTTCGGCCATAACTTTGGCACTATGGCACCAAATGGACTGAAATTTCGGATTCTTACTAAGAATCTTATTCTGTACCCGAATCAATCAAAAAATCAGTCAAAAGAAGACTTTGAAAAAAAATATCTTAGTTTTCACACTTGGGTTTCGCTCGTTTAAGTACTTGGGTTCGGTGTTTTTAATACTTTGGTTCGGTCATATTTTTGGCCTTACGGCACCGAACTGACTGAAATTTTGGATTCTTACTAAGAACCATGGTCTGTAACCGAATCAATCAAAAAATCAGCATAAAGAAGAATTTTGATTTTCTCCATACAAAATTTCATGGTTTTATGGGCACTCTGTTAAACTTAGGTTCGGCCATAACTTTGGCACTATGGCACCAAATGGACTGAAATATCGGATTCTTACTAAGAATCTTATTCTGTACCCGAATCAATCAAAAAATCAGTCAAAAGAAGACTTTGAAAAAAATATCTTAGTTTTCACACTTGGGTTTGCTCGTTTAAGTACTTGGGTTCGGTGTTTTTAATACTTTGGTTCGGTCATATTTTTGGCCTTACGGCACCGAACTGACTGAAATTTTGGATTCTTACTAAGAACGATGGTCTGTAAACGAATCGATCAAAAAATCAGCATAGAGAAGAATTTTGATTTTCTCCATACAAAATTTCATGGTTTTATGGGTACTTTGTCAAACGTAGGTTCGGCCATAACTTTGGCACAATGGCACCAAATGGACTGAAATTTCGGATTCTTACTAAGAATCTTATTCTGTACCCGAATCAATCAAAAAATCAGTCAAAAGAAGACTTTGAAAAAAATATCTTATTTTTCACACTTTGGTTTGCTCGTTCAAGTACTTGGGTTCGGTGTTTTTAATACTTTGGTTCGGTCATATTTTTGGCCTTACGGCACCGAACTGACTGAAATTTTGGATTCTTACTAAGAACGATGGTCTGTAAACGAATCGATCAAAAAATCAGCATAAGAAGAATTTTGATTTTCTCCATACAAAATTTCATGGTTTTATGGGTACTTTGTCAAACGCAGGTTCGGCCATAACTTTGGCACTATGGCACCAAATGGACTGAAATTTCGGATTCTTACTAAGAATCTTATTCTGTACCCGAATCAATCAAAAAATCAGTCAAAAGAAGACTTTGAAAAAAATATCTTAGTTTTCATACTTGGTTTCGCTCGTTTAAGTACTTGGGTTCGGTGTTTTTAATACTTTTGGTTCGGTCATATTTTTGGCCTTACGGCACCGAACTGATTGAAAATTTTGGATTCTTACTAAGAACCATGGTCTGTAACCGAATCAATCAAAAAATCAGCATAAAGAAGAATTTTAATTTTCTCCATACAAAATTTCATGGTTTTATGGGCACTCTGTCAAACTTAGGTTCGGCCATAACTTTGGCACCATCACACCAAATGGACTGAAATTTCGGATTCTTACTAAGAATTTTATTCTGTACCCGAATCAATCAAAAATCAGTCAAAAGAAGACTTTAAAAAAATATCTTAGTTTTCACACTTTGGTTTGCTCGTTCAAGTACTTGGGTTCGGTGTTTTTAATACTTTGGTTCGGTCATATTTTTGGCCTTACGGCACCGAACTGACTGAAATTTTGGATTCTTACTAAGAACGATGGTCTGTAAACGAATCGATCAAAAAATCAGCATAAAGAAGAATTTTGATTTTCTCCATACAAAATTTCATGGTTTTATGGGTACTTTGTCAAACGTAGGTTCGGCCATAACTTTGGCACAATGGCACCAAATGGACTGAAATTTCGGATTCTTACTAAGAATTTTATTCTGTACCCGAATCAATCAAAAAATCAGTCAAAAGAAGACTTTGAAAAAAATATCTTAGTTTTCACACTTTGGTTTGCTCGTTCAAGTACTTGGGTTCGGTGTTTTTAATACTTTGGTTCGGTCATATTTTTGGCCTTACGGCACCGAACTGACTGAAATTTTGGATTCTTACTAAGAACGATGGTCTGTAAACGAATCGATCAAAAAATCAGCATAAAGAAGAATTTTGATTTTCTCCATACAAAATTTCATGGTTTTATGGGTACTTTGTCAAACGCAGGTTCGGCCATAACTTTGGCACTATGGCACCAAATGGACTGAAATTTCGGATTCTTACTAAGAATCTTATTCTGTACCCGAATCAATCAAAAAATCAGTCAAAAGAAGACTTTGAAAAAAATATCTTAGTTTTCATACTTGGTTTCGCTCGTTTAAGTACTTGGGTTCGGTGTTTTTAATACTTTGGTTCGGTCATATTTTTGGCCTTACGGCACCGAACTGACTGAAATTTTGGATTCTTACTAAGAACCATGGTCTGTAACCGAATCAATCAAAAAATCAGCATAAAGAAGAATTTTAATTTTCTCCATACAAAATTTCATTGTTTTATGGGCACTCTGTCAAACTTAGGTTCGGCCATAACTTTGGCACCATCACACCAAATGGACTGAAATTTCGGATTCTTACTAAGAATTTTATTCTGTACCCGAATCAATCAAAAAATCAGTCAAAAGAAGACTTTAAAAAAATATCTTAGTTTTCACACTTTGGTTTGCTCGTTCAAGTACTTGGGTTCGGTGTTTTTAATACTTTGGTTCGGTCATATTTTTGGCCTTACGGCACCGAACTGACTGAAATTTTGGATTCTTACTAAGAACGATGGTCTGTAAACGAATCGATCAAAAAATCAGCATAAAGAAGAATTTTGATTTTCTCCATACAAAATTTCATGGTTTTATGGGCACTCTGTCAAACTTAGGTTCGGCCATAACTTTGGCACCATCACACCAAATGGACTGAAATTTCGGATTCTTACTAAGAATTTTATTCTGTACTTGAATCAATCAAACAATCAGTCAAAAGAAGACTTTAAAAAAATATCTTAGTTTTCACACTTTGGTTTGCTCGTTCAAGTACTTGGGTTCGGTGTTTTTAATACTTTGGTTCGGTCATATTTTTGGCCTTACGGCACCGAACTGACTGAAATTTTGGATTCTTACTAAGAACGATGGTCTGTAAACGAATCGATCAAAAAATCAGCATAAAGAAGAATTTTGATTTTCTCCATACAAAATTTCATGGTTTTATGGGTACTTTGTCAAACGTAGGTTCGGCCATAACTTTGGCACTATGGCACCAAATGGACTGAAATTTTGGATTCTTACTAAGAACGATGGTCTGTAAACGAATCGATCAAAAAATCAGCATAGAGAAGAATTTTGATTTTCTCCATACAAAATTTCATGGTTTTATGGGTACTTTGTCAAACGTAGGTTCGGCCATAACTTTGGCACAATGGCACCAAATGGACTGAAATTTCGGATTCTTACTAAGAATCTTATTCTGTACCCGAATCAATCAAAAAATCAGTCAAAAGAAGACTTTGAAAAAAATATCTTAGTTTTCATACTTGGTTTCGCTCGTTTAAGTACTTGGGTTCGGTGTTTTTAATACTTTGGTTCGGTCATATTTTTGGCCTTACGGCACCGAACTGATTGAAATTTTGGATTCTTACTAAGAACCATGGTCTGTAACCGAATCAATCAAAAAATCAGCATAAAGAAGAATTTTAATTTTCTCCATACAAAATTTCATGGTTTTATGGGCACTCTGTCAAACTTAGGTTCGGCCATAACTTTGGCACCATCACACCAAATGGACTGAAATTTCGGATTCTTACTAAGAATTTTATTCTGTACCCGAATCAATCAAAAAATCAGTCAAAAGAAGACCTTGAAAAAAAATATCTTAGTTTTCACACTTGGGTTCGCTCGTTTAAGTACTTGGGTTCGGTGTTTTTAATACTTTGGTTCGGTCATATTTTTGGCCTTACGGCACCGAACTGACTGAAATTTTGGATTCTTACTAAGAACCATGGTCTGTAACCGAATCAATCAAAAAATCAGCATAAAGAAGAATTTTGATTTTCTCCATACAAAATTTCATGGTTTTATGGGCACTCTGTTAAACTTAGGTTCGGCCATAACTTTGGCACTATGGCACCAAATGGACTGAAATTTCGGATTCTTACTAAGAATCTTATTCTGTACCCGAATCAATCAAAAAATCAGTCAAAAGAAGACTTTGAAAAAAATATCTTAGTTTTCACACTTGGGTTTGCTCGTTTAAGTACTTGGGTTCGGTGTTTTTAATACTTTGGTTCGGTCATATTTTTGGCCTTACGGCACCGAACTGACTGAAATTTTGGATTCTTACTAAGAACGATGGTCTGTAAACGAATCGATCAAAAAATCAGCATAGAGAAGAATTTTGATTTTCTCCATACAAAATTTCATGGTTTTATGGGTACTTTGTCAAACGTAGGTTCGGCCATAACTTTGGCACAATGGCACCAAATGGACTGAAATTTTGGATTCTTACTAAGAATCTTATTCTGTACCCGAATCAATCAAAAAATCAGTCAAAAGAAGACTTTGAAAAAAATATCTTAGTTTTCACACTTTGGTTTGCTCGTTCAAGTACTAGGGTTCGGTGTTTTTAATACTTTGGTTCGGTCATATTTTTGGCCTTACGGCACCGAACTGACTGAAATTTTGGATTCTTACTAAGAACGATGGTCTGTAAACGAATCGATCAAAAAATCAGCATAAAGAAGAATTTTGATTTTCTCCATACAAAATTTCATGGTTTTATGGGTACTTTGTCAAACGCAGGTTCGGCCATAACTTTGGCACTATGGCACCAAATGGACTGAAATTTCAAATTCTTACTAAGAATCTTATTCTGTACCCGAATCAATCAAAAAATCAGTCAAAAGAAGACTTTGAAAAAAATATCTTAGTTTTCACACTTGGGTTTGCTCGTTTAAGTACTTGGGTTCGGTGTTTTTAATACTTTGGTTCGGTCATATTTTTGGCCTTACGGCACCGAACTGACTGAAATTTTGGATTCTTACTAAGAACGATGGTCTGTAAACGAATCGATCAAAAAATCAGCATAGAGAAGAATTTTGATTTTCTCCATACAAAATTTCATGGTTTTATGGGTACTTTGTCAAACGTAGGTTCGGCCATAACTTTGGCACAATGGCACCAAATGGACTGAAATTTCGGATTCTTACTAAGAATCTTATTCTGTACCCGAATCAATCAAAAAATCAGTCAAAAGAAGACTTTGAAAAAAATATCTTAGTTTTCACACTTTGGTTTGCTCGTTCAAGTACTTGGGTTCGGTGTTTTTAATACTTTGGTTCGGTCATATTTTTGGCCTTACGGCACCGAACTGACTGAAATTTTGGATTCTTACTAAGAACGATGGTCTGTAAACGAATCGATCAAAAAATCAGCATATAGAAGAATTTTGATTTTCTCCATACAAAATTTCATGGTTTTATGGGTACTTTGTCAAACGCAGGTTCGGCCATAACTTTGGCACTATGGCACCAAATGGACTGAAATTTCGGATTCTTACTAAGAATCTTATTCTGTACCCGAATCAATCAAAAAATCAGTCAAAAGAAGACTTTGAAAAAAATATCTTAGTTTTCATACTTGGTTTCGCTCGTTTAAGTACTTGGGTTCGGTGTTTTTAATACTTTGGTTCGGTCATATTTTTGGCCTTACGGCACCGAACTGACTGAAATTTTGGATTCTTACTAAGAACCATGGTCTGTAACCGAATCAATCAAAAAATCAGCATAAAGAAGAATTTTAATTTTCTCCATACAAAATTTCATGGTTTTATGGGCACTCTGTCAAACTTAGGTTCGGCCATAACTTTGGCACCATCACACCAAATGGACTGAAATTTCGGATTCTTACTAAGAATTTTATTCTGTACCCGAATCAATCAAAAAATCAGTCAAAAGAAGACTTTAAAAAAATATCTTAGTTTTCACACTTTGGTTTGCTCGTTCAAGTACTTGGGTTCGGTGTTTTTAATACTTTGGTTCGGTCATATTTTTGGCCTTACGGCACCGAACTGACTGAAATTTTGGATTCTTACTAAGAACGATGGTCTGTAAACGAATCGATCAAAAAATCAGCATAAAGAAGAATTTTGATTTTCTCCATACAAAATTTCATGGTTTTATGGGCACTCTGTCAAACTTAGGTTCGGCCATAACTTTGGCACCATCACACCAAATGGACTGAAATTTCGGATTCTTACTAAGAATTTTATTCTGTACCCGAATCAATCAAAAAATCAGTCAAAAGAAGACTTTAAAAAAATATCTTAGTTTTCACACTTTGGTTTGCTCGTTCAAGTACTTGGGTTCGGTGTTTTTAATACTTTGGTTCGGTCATATTTTTGGCCTTACGGCACCGAACTGACTGAAATTTTGGATTCTTACTAAGAACGATGGTCTGTAAACGAATCGATCAAAAAATCAGCATAAAGAAGAATTTTGATTTTCTCCATACAAAATTTCATGGTTTTATGGGTACTTTGTCAAACGTAGGTTCGGCCATAACTTTGGCACTATGGCACCAAATGGACTGAAATTTCGGATTCTTACTAAGAACGATGGTCTGTAAACGAATCGATCAAAAAATCAGCATAAAGAAGAATTTTGATTTTCTCCATACAAAATTTCATGGTTTTATGGGTACTTTGTCAAACGTAGGTTCGGCCATAACTTTGGCACAATGGCACCAAATGGACTGAAATTTCGGATTCTTACTAAGAATCTTATTCTGTACCCGAATCAATCAAAAAATCAGTCAAAAGAAGACTTTGAAAAAAAATATCTTAGTTTTCACACTTGGGTTCGCTCGTTTAAGTACTTGGGTTCGGTGTTTTTAATACTTTGGTTCGGTCATATTTTTGGCCTTACGGCACCGAACTGACTGAAATTTTGGATTCTTACTAAGAACCATGGTCTGTAAGCGAATCAATCAAAAAATCAGCATAAAGAAGAATTTTGATTTTCTCCATACAAAATTTCATGGTTTTATGGGCACTCTGTTAAACTTAGGTTCGGCCATAACTTTGGCACTATGGCACCAAATGGACTGAAATTTCGGATTCTTACTAAGAATCTTATTCTGTACCCGAATCAATCAAAAAATCAGTCAAAAGAAGACTTTGAAAAAAATATCTTAGTTTTCACACTTGGGTTTGCTCGTTTAAGTACTTGCGTTCGGTGTTTTTAATACTTTGGTTCGGTCATATTTTTGGCCTTACGGCACCGAACTGACTGAAATTTTGGATTCTTACTAAGAACGATGGTCTGTAAACGAATCGATCAAAAAATCAGCATAGAGAAGAATTTTGATTTTCTCCATACAAAATTTCATGGTTTTATGGGCACTCTGTCAAACTTAGGTTCGGCCATAACTTTGGCACCATCACACCAAATGGACTGAAATTTCGGATTCTTACTAAGAATTTTATTCTGTACCCGAATCAATCAAAAAATCAGTCAAAAGAAGACTTTAAAAAAATATCTTAGTTTTCACACTTTGGTTTGCTCGTTCAAGTACTTGGGTTCGGTGTTTTTAATACTTTGGTTCGGTCATATTTTTGGCCTTACGGCACCGAACTGACTGAAATTTTGGATTCTTACTAAGAACGATGGTCTGTAAACGAATCGATCAAAAAATCAGCATAAAGAAGAATTTTGATTTTCTCCATACAAAATTTCATGGTTTTATGGGCACTCTGTCAAACTTAGGTTCGGCCATAACTTTGGCACCATCACACCAAATGGACTGAAATTTCGGATTCTTACTAAGAATTTTATTCTGTACCCGAATCAATCAAAAAATCAGTCAAAAGAAGACTTTAAAAAAATATCTTAGTTTTCACACTTTGGTTTGCTCGTTCAAGTACTTGGGTTCGGTGTTTTTAATACTTTGGTTCGGTCATATTTTTGGCCTTACGGCACCGAACTGACTGAAATTTTGGATTCTTACTAAGAACGATGGTCTGTAAACGAATCGATCAAAAAATCAGCATAAAGAAGAATTTTGATTTTCTCCATACAAAATTTCATGGTTTTATGGGTACTTTGTCAAACGCAGGTTCGGCCATAACTTTGGCACTATGGCACCAAATGGACTGAAATTTCAAATTCTTACGAAGAATCTTATTCTGTACCCGAATCAATCAAAAAATCAGTCAAAAGAAGACTTTGAAAAAAAATATCTTAGTTTTCACACTTGGGTTCGCTCGTTTAAGTTCTTGGGTTCGGTGTTTTTAATACTTTGGTTCGGTCATATTTTTGGCCTTACGGCACCGAACTGACTGAAATTTTGGATTCTTACTAAGAACCATGGTCTGTAACCGAATCAATCAAAAAATCAGCATAAAGAAGAATTTTAATTTTCTCCATACAAAATTTCATGGTTTTATGGGCACTCTGTCAAACTTAGGTTCGGCCATAACTTTGGCACCATCACACCAAATGGACTGAAATTTCGGATTCTTACTAAGAATTTTATTCTGTACCCGAATCAATCAAAAAATCAGTCAAAAGAAGACTTTAAAAAAATATCTTAGTTTTCACACTTTGGTTTGCTCGTTCAAGTACTTGGGTTCGGTGTTTTTAATACTTTGGTTCGGTCATATTTTTGGCCTTACGGCACCGAACTGACTGAA
The DNA here is from genome assembly GCA_917563855.2 of Limnephilus lunatus. Taxonomy (NCBI): domain Eukaryota; kingdom Metazoa; phylum Arthropoda; class Insecta; order Trichoptera; family Limnephilidae; genus Limnephilus; species Limnephilus lunatus. The sequence continues at coordinate 84,149,090 of OU830593.1, forward strand.
ATTTTGGATTCTTACTAAGAACGATGGTCTGTAAACGAATCGATCAAAAAATCAGCGTAAAGAAGAATTTTGATTTTCTCCATACAAAATTTCATGGTTTTATGGGTACTTTGTCAAACGTAGGTTCGGCCATAACTTTGGCACTATGGCACCAAATGGAATGAAATTTCGGATTCTTACTAAGAACGATGGTCTGTAAACGAATCGATCAAAAAATCAGCATAAAGAAGAATTTTGATTTTCTCCATACAAAATTTCATGGTTTTATGGGTACTTTGTCAAACGTAGGTTCGGCCATAACTTTGGCACTATGGCACCAAATGGACTGAAATTTCGGATTCTTACTAAGAATCTTATTCTGTACCCGAATCAATCAAAAAATCAGTCAAAAGAAGACTTTGAAAAAAAATATCTTAGTTTTCACACTTGGGTTCGCTCGTTTAAGTTCTTGGGTTCGGTGTTTTTAATACTTTGGTTCGGTCATATTTTTGGCCTTACGGCACCGAACTGACTGAAATTTTGGATTCTTACTAAGAACCATGGTCTGTAACCGAATCAATCAAAAAATCAGCATAAAGAAGAATTTTAATTTTGTCCATACAAAATTTCATGGTTTTATGGGCACTCTGTCAAACTTAGGTTCGGCCATAACTTTAGCACTATGGCACCAAATGGACTGAAATTTCGGATTCTTACTAAGAATCTTATTCTGTACCCGAATCAATCAAAAAATCAGTCAAAAGAAGACTTTGAAAAAAAATATCTTAGTTTTCACACTTGGGTTCGCTCGTTTAAGTACTTGGGTTCGGTGTTTTTAATACTTTGGTTCGGTCATATTTTTGGCCTTACGGCACCGAACTGACTGAAATTTTGGATTCTTACTAAGAACCATGGTCTGTAACCGAATCAATCAAAAAATCAGCATAAAGAAGAATTTTGATTTTCTCTATACAAAATTTCATGGTTTTATGGGTACTTTGTCAAACGTAGGTTCGGCCATAACTTTGGCACTATGGCACCAAATGGACTGAAATTTCGGATTCTTACTAAGAATTTTATTCTGTACCCGAATCAATCAAAAAATCAGTCAAAAGAAGACTTTGAAAAAAATATCTTAGTTTTCACACTTTGGTTTGCTCGTTCAAGTACTTGGGTTCGGTGTTTTTAATACTTTGGTTCGGTCATATTTTTGGCCTTACGGCACCGAACTGACTGAAATTTTGGATTCTTACTAAGAACGATGGTCTGTAAACCAATCGATCAAAAAATCAGCATAAAGAAGAATTTTGATTTTCTCCATACAAAATTTCATGGTTTTATGGGTACTTTGTCAAACGCAGGTTCGGCCATAACTTTGGCACTATGGCACCAAATGGACTGAAATTTCAAATTCTTACTAAGAATCTTATTCTGTACCCGAATCAATCAAAAAATCAGTCAAAAGAAGACTTTGAAAAAAAATATCTTAGTTTTCACACTTGGGTTCGCTCGTTTAAGTTCTTGGGTTCGGTGTTTTTAATACTTTGGTTCGGTCATATTTTTGGCCTTACGGCACCGAACTGACTGAAATTTTGGATTCTTACTAAGAACGATGGTCTGTAAACGAATCGATCAAAAAATCAGCATAGAGAAGAATTTTGATTTTCTCCATACAAAATTTCATGGTTTTATGGGTACTTTGTCAAACGTAGGTTCGGCCATAACTTTGGCACAATGGCACCAAATGGACTGAAATTTCGGATTCTTACTAAGAATCTTATTCTGTACCCGAATCAATCAAAAAATCAGTCAAAAGAAGACTTTGAAAAAAATATCTTAGTTTTCATACTTGGTTTCGCTCGTTTAAGTACTTGGGTTCGGTGTTTTTAATACTTTGGTTCGGTCATATTTTTGGCCTTACGGCACCGAACTGACTGAAATTTTGGATTCTTACTAAGAACCATGGTCTGTAACCGAATCAATCAAAAAATCAGCATAAAGAAGAATTTTAATTTTCTCCATACAAAATTTCATGGTTTTATGGGCACTCTGTCAAACTTAGGTTCGGCCATAACTTTGGCACCATCACACCAAATGGACTGAAATTTCGGATTCTTACTAAGAATTTTATTCTGTACCCGAATCAATCAAAAAATCAGTCAAAAGAAGACTTTAAAAAAATATCTTAGTTTTCACACTTTGGTTTGCTCGTTCAAGTACTTGGGTTCGGTGTTTTTAATACTTTGGTTCGGTCATATTTTTGGCCTTACGGCACCGAACTGACTGAAATTTTGGATTCTTACTAAGAACGATGGTCTGTAAACGAATCGATCAAAAAATCAGCATAAAGAAGAATTTTGATTTTCTCCATACAAAATTTCATGGTTTTATGGGCACTCTGTCAAACTTAGGTTCGGCCATAACTTTGGCACCATCACACCAAATGGACTGAAATTTCGGATTCTTACTAAGAATTTTATTCTGTACCCGAATCAATCAAAAAATCAGTCAAAAGAAGACTTTAAAAAAATATCTTAGTTTTCACACTTTGGTTTGCTCGTTCAAGTACTTGGGTTCGGTGTTTTTAATACTTTGGTTCGGTCATATTTTTGGCCTTACGGCACCGAACTGACTGAAATTTTGGATTCTTACTAAGAACGATGGTCTGTAAACGAATCGATCAAAAAATCAGCATAAAGAAGAATTTTGATTTTCTCCATACAAAATTTCATGGTTTTATGGGTACTTTGTCAAACGTAGGTTCGGCCATAACTTTGGCACTATGGCACCAAATGGACTGAAATTTCGGATTCTTACTAAGAACGATGGTCTGTAAACGAATCGATCAAAAAATCAGCATAAAGAAGAATTTTGATTTTCTCCATACAAAATTTCATGGTTTTATGGGTACTTTGTCAAACGTAGGTTCGGCCATAACTTTGGCACAATGGCACCAAATGGACTGAAATTTCGGATTCTTACTAAGAATCTTATTCTGTACCCGAATCAATCAAAAAATCAGTCAAAAGAAGACTTTGAAAAAAAATATCTTAGTTTTCACACTTGGGTTCGCTCGTTTAAGTACTTGGGTTCGGTGTTTTTAATACTTTGGTTCGGTCATATTTTTGGCCTTACGGCACCGAACTGACTGAAATTTTGGATTCTTACTAAGAACCATGGTCTGTAACCGAATCAATCAAAAAATCAGCATAAAGAAGAATTTTGATTTTCTCCATACAAAATTTCATGGTTTTATGGGCACTCTGTTAAACTTAGGTTCGGCCATAACTTTGGCACTATGGCACCAAATGGACTGAAATTTCGGATTCTTACTAAGAATCTTATTCTGTACCCGAATCAATCAAAAAATCAGTCAAAAGAAGACTTTGAAAAAAATATCTTAGTTTTCACACTTGGGTTTGCTCGTTTAAGTACTTGGGTTCGGTGTTTTTAATACTTTGGTTCGGTCATATTTTTGGCCTTACGGCACCGAACTGACTGAAATTTTGGATTCTTACTAAGAACGATGGTCTGTAAACGAATCGATCAAAAAATCAGCATAGAGAAGAATTTTGATTTTCTCCATACAAAATTTCATGGTTTTATGGGCACTCTGTCAAACTTAGGTTCGGCCATAACTTTGGCACCATCACACCAAATGGACTGAAATTTCGGATTCTTACTAAGAATTTTATTCTGTACCCGAATCAATCAAAAAATCAGTCAAAAGAAGACTTTAAAAAAATATCTTAGTTTTCACACTTTGGTTTGCTCGTTCAAGTACTTGGGTTCGGTGTTTTTAATACTTTGGTTCGGTGATATTTTTGGCCTTACGGCACCGAACTGACTGAAATTTTGGATTCTTACTAAGAACGATGGTCTGTAAACGAATCGATCAAAAAATCAGCATAAAGAAGAATTTTGATTTTCTCCATACAAAATTTCATGGTTTTATGGGCACTCTGTCAAACTTAGGTTCGGCCATAACTTTGGCACCATCACACCAAATGGACTGAAATTTCGGATTCTTACTAAGAATTTTATTCTGTACCCGAATCAATCAAAAAATCAGTCAAAAGAAGACTTTAAAAAAATATCTTAGTTTTCACACTTTGGTTTGCTCGTTCAAGTACTTGGGTTCGGTGTTTTTAATACTTTGGTTCGGTCATATTTTTGGCCTTACGGCACCGAACTGACTGAAATTTTGGATTCTTACTAAGAACGATGGTCTGTAAACGAATCGATCAAAAAATCAGCATAAAGAAGAATTTTGATTTTCTCCATACAAAATTTCATGGTTTTATGGGTACTTTGTCAAACGCAGGTTCGGCCATAACTTTGGCACTATGGCACCAAATGGACTGAAATTTCAAATTCTTACTAAGAATCTTATTCTGTACCCGAATCAATCAAAAAATCAGTCAAAAGAAGACTTTGAAAAAAAATATCTTAGTTTTCACACTTGGGTTCGCTCGTTTAAGTTCTTGGGTTCGGTGTTTTTAATACTTTGGTTCGGTCATATTTTTGGCCTTACGGCACCGAACTGACTGAAATTTTGGATTCTTACTAAGAACCATGGTCTGTAACCGAATCAATCAAAAAATCAGCATAAAGAAGAATTTTAATTTTCTCCATACAAAATTTCATGGTTTTATGGGCACTCTGTCAAACTTAGGTTCGGCCATAACTTTGGCACCATCACACCAAATGGACTGAAATTTCGGATTCTTACTAAGAATTTTATTCTGTACCCGAATCAATCAAAAAATCAGTCAAAAGAAGACTTTAAAAAAATATCTTAGTTTTCACACTTTGGTTTGCTCGTTCAAGTACTTGGGTTCGGTGTTTTTAATACTTTGGTTCGGTCATATTTTTGGCCTTACGGCACCGAACTGACTGAAATTTTGGATTCTTACTAAGAACGATGGTCTGTAAACGAATCGATCAAAAAATCAGCGTAAAGAAGAATTTTGATTTTCTCCATACAAAATTTCATGGTTTTATGGGTACTTTGTCAAACGTAGGTTCGGCCATAACTTTGGCACTATGGCACCAAATGGAATGAAATTTCGGATTCTTACTAAGAACGATGGTCTGTAAACGAATCGATCAAAAAATCAGCATAAAGAAGAATTTTGATTTTCTCCATACAAAATTTCATGGTTTTATGGGTACTTTGTCAAACGTAGGTTCGGCCATAACTTTGGCACTATGGCACCAAATGGACTGAAATTTCGGATTCTTACTAAGAATCTTATTCTGTACCCGAATCAATCAAAAAATCAGTCAAAAGAAGACTTTGAAAAAAAATATCTTAGTTTTCACACTTGGGTTCGCTCGTTTAAGTTCTTGGGTCCGGTGTTTTTAATACTTTGGTTCGGTCATATTTTTGGCCTTACGGCACCGAACTGACTGAAATTTTGGATTCTTACTAAGAACCATGGTCTGTAACCGAATCAATCAAAAAATCAGCATAAAGAAGAATTTTAATTTTGTCCATACAAAATTTCATGGTTTTATGGGCACTCTGTCAAACTTAGGTTCGGCCATAACTTTAGCACTATGGCACCAAATGGACTGAAATTTCGGATTCTTACTAAGAATCTTATTCTGTACCCGAATCAATCAAAAAATCAGTCAAAAGAAGACTTTGAAAAAAAATATCTTAGTTTTCACACTTGGGTTCGCTCGTTTAAGTACTTGGGTTCGGTGTTTTTAATACTTTGGTTCGGTCATATTTTTGGCCTTACGGCACCGAACTGACTGAAATTTTGGATTCTTACTAAGAACCATGGTCTGTAACCGAATCAATCAAAAAATCAGCATAAAGAAGAATTTTGATTTTCTCTATACAAAATTTCATGGTTTTATGGGTACTTTGTCAAACGTAGGTTCGGCCATAACTTTGGCACTATGGCACCAAATGGACTGAAATTTCGGATTCTTACTAAGAATTTTATTCTGTACCCGAATCAATCAAAAAATCAGTCAAAAGAAGACTTTGAAAAAAATATCTTAGTTTTCACACTTTGGTTTGCTCGTTCAAGTACTTGGGTTCGGTGTTTTTAATACTTTGGTTCGGTCATATTTTTGGCCTTACGGCACCGAACTGACTGAAATTTTGGATTCTTACTAAGAACGATGGTCTGTAAACCAATCGATCAAAAAATCAGCATAAAGAAGAATTTTGATTTTCTCCATACAAAATTTCATGGTTTTATGGGTACTTTGTCAAACGCAGGTTCGGCCATAACTTTGGCACTATGGCACCAAATGGACTGAAATTTCAAATTCTTACTAAGAATCTTATTCTGTACCCGAATCAATCAAAAAATCAGTCAAAAGAAGACTTTGAAAAAAAATATCTTAGTTTTCACACTTGGGTTCGCTCGTTTAAGTTCTTGGGTTCGGTGTTTTTAATACTTTGGTTCGGTCATATTTTTGGCCTTACGGCACCGAACTGACTGAAATTTTGGATTCTTACTAAGAACGATGGTCTGTAAACGAATCGATCAAAAAATCAGCATAGAGAAGAATTTTGATTTTCTCCATACAAAATTTCATGGTTTTATGGGTACTTTGTCAAACGTAGGTTCGGCCATAACTTTGGCACAATGGCACCAAATGGACTGAAATTTCGGATTCTTACTAAGAATCTTATTCTGTACCCGAATCAATCAAAAAATCAGTCAAAAGAAGACTTTAAAAAAATATCTTAGTTTTCACACTTTGGTTTGCTCGTTCAAGTACTTGGGTTCGGTGTTTTTAATACTTTGGTTCGGTCATATTTTTGGCCTTACGGCACCGAACTGACTGAAATTTTGGATTCTTACTAAGAACGATGGTCTGTAAACGAATCGATCAAAAAATCAGCATAAAGAAGAATTTTGATTTTCTCCATACAAAATTTCATGGTTTTATGGGTACTTTGTCAAACGTAGGTTCGGCCATAACTTTGGCACTATGGCACCAAATGGACTGAAATTTCGGATTCTTACTAAGAACGATGGTCTGTAAACGAATCGATCAAAAAATCAGCATAAAGAAGAATTTTGATTTTCTCCATACAAAATTTCATGGTTTTATGGGTACTTTGTCAAACGTAGGTTCGGCCATAACTTTGGCACAATGGCACCAAATGGACTGAAATTTCGGATTCTTACTAAGAATCTTATTCTGTACCCGAATCAATCAAAAAATCAGTCAAAAGAAGACTTTGAAAAAAAATATCTTAGTTTTCACACTTGGGTTTGCTCGTTTAAGTACTTGGGTTCGGTGTTTTTAATACTTTGGTTCGGTCATATTTTTGGCCTTACGGCACCGAACTGACTGAAATTTTGGATTCTTACTAAGAACCATGGTCTGTAACCGAATCAATCAAAAAATCAGCATAAAGAAGAATTTTGATTTTCTCCATACAAAATTTCATGGTTTTATGGGCACTCTGTTAAACTTAGGTTCGGCCATAACTTTGGCACTATGGCACCAAATGGACTGAAATTTCGGATTCTTACTAAGAATCTTATTCTGTACCCGAATCAATCAAAAAATCAGTCAAAAGAAGACTTTGAAAAAAATATCTTAGTTTTCACACTTGGGTTTGCTCGTTTAAGTACTTGGGTTCGGTGTTTTTAATACTTTGGTTCGGTCATATTTTTGGCCTTACGGCACCGAACTGACTGAAATTTTGGATTCTTACTAAGAACGATGGTCTGTAAACGAATCGATCAAAAAATCAGCATAGAGAAGAATTTTGATTTTCTCCATACAAAATTTCATGGTTTTATGGGTACTTTGTCAAACGTAGGTTCGGCCATAACTTTGGCACAATGGCACCAAATGGACTGAAATTTCGGATTCTTACTAAGAATCTTATTCTGTACCCGAATCAATCAAAAAATCAGTCAAAAGAAGACTTTGAAAAAAATATCTTAGTTTTCACACTTTGGTTTGCTCGTTCAAGTACTTGGGTTCGGTGTTTTTAATACTTTGGTTCGGTCATATTTTTGGCCTTACGGCACCGAACTGACTGAAATTTTGGATTCTTACTAAGAACGATGGTCTGTAAACGAATCGATCAAAAAATCAGCATAAAGAAGAATTTTGATTTTCTCCATACAAAATTTCATGGTTTTATGGGTACTTTGTCAAACGCAGGTTCGGCCATAACTTTGGCACTATGGCACCAAATGGACTGAAATTTCAAATTCTTACTAAGAATCTTATTCTGTACCCGAATCAATCAAAAAATCAGTCAAAAGAAGACTTTGAAAAAAAATATCTTAGTTTTCACACTTGGGTTCGCTCGTTTAAGTTCTTGGGTTCGGTGTTTTTAATACTTTGGTTCGGTCATATTTTTGGCCTTACGGCACCGAACTGACTGAAATTTTGGATTCTTACTAAGAACGATGGTCTGTAAACGAATCGATCAAAAAATCAGCATAGAGAAGAATTTTGATTTTCTCCATACAAAATTTCATGGTTTTATGGGTACTTTGTCAAACGTAGGTTCGGCCATAACTTTGGCACAATGGCACCAAATGGACTGAAATTTCGGATTCTTACTAAGAATCTTATTCTGTACCCGAATCAATCAAAAAATCAGTCAAAAGAAGACTTTGAAAAAAATATCTTAGTTTTCATACTTGGTTTCGCTCGTTTAAGTACTTGGGTTCGGTGTTTTTAATACTTTGGTTCGGTCATATTTTTGGCCTTACGGCACCGAACTGACTGAAATTTTGGATTCTTACTAAGAACCATGGTCTGTAACCGAATCAATCAAAAAATCAGCATAAAGAAGAATTTTAATTTTCTCCATACAAAATTTCATGGTTTTATGGGCACTCTGTCAAACTTAGGTTCGGCCATAACTTTGGCACCATCACACCAAATGGACTGAAATTTCGGATTCTTACTAAGAATTTTATTCTGTACCCGAATCAATCAAAAAATCAGTCAAAAGAAGACTTTAAAAAAATATCTTAGTTTTCACACTTTGGTTTGCTCGTTCAAGTACTTGGGTTCGGTGTTTTTAATACTTTGGTTCGGTCATATTTTTGGCCTTACGGCACCGAACTGACTGAAATTTTGGATTCTTACTAAGAACGATGGTCTGTAAACGAATCGATCAAAAAATCATCATAAAGAAGAATTTTGATTTTCTCCATACAAAATTTCATGGTTTTATGGGTACTTTGTCAAACGTAGGTTCGGCCATAACTTTGGCACTATGGCACCAAATGGACTGAAATTTCGGATTCTTACTAAGAACGATGGTCTGTAAACGAATCGATCAAAAAATCAGCATAAAGAAGAATTTTGATTTTCTCCATACAAAATTTCATGGTTTTATGGGTACTTTGTCAAACGTAGGTTCGGCCATAACTTTGGCACTATGGCACCAAATGGACTGAAATTTCGGATTCTTACTAAGAACGATGGTCTGTAAACGAATCGATCAAAAAATCAGCATAAAGAAGAATTTTGATTTTCTCCATACAAAATTTCATGGTTTTATGGGTACTTTGTCAAACGTAGGTTCGGCCATAACTTTGGCACAATGGCACCAAATGGACTGAAATTTCGGATTCTTACTAAGAATCTTATTCTGTACCCGAATCAATCAAAAAATCAGTCAAAAGAAGACTTTGAAAAAAAATATCTTAGTTTTCACACTTGGGTTCGCTCGTTTAAGTACTTGGGTTCGGTGTTTTTAATACTTTGGTTCGGTCATATTTTTGGCCTTACGGCACCGAACTGACTGAAATTTTGGATTCTTACTAAGAACCATGGTCTGTAACCGAATCAATCAAAAAATCAGCATAAAGAAGAATTTTAATTTTCTCCATACAAAATTTCATGGTTTTATGGGCACTCTGTCAAACTTAGGTTCGGCCATAACTTTGGCACCATCACACCAAATGGACTGAAATTTCGGATTCTTACTAAGAATTTTATTCTGTACCCGAATCAATCAAAAAATCAGTCAAAAGAAGACTTTAAAAAAAATATCTTAGTTTTCACACTTTGGTTTGCTCGTTCAAGTACTTGGGTTCGGTGTTTTTAATACTTTGGTTCGGTCATATTTTTGGCCTTACGGCACCGAACTGACTGAAATTTTGGATTCTTACTAAGAACGATGGTCTGTAAACGAATCGATCAAAAATCAGCATAAAGAAGAATTTTGATTTTCTCCATACAAAATTTCATGGTTTTATGGGTACTTTGTCAAACGTAGGTTCGGCCATAACTTTGGCACTATGGCACCAAATGGACTGAAATTTCGGATTCTTACTAAGAACGATGGTCTGTAAACGAATCGATCAAAAAATCAGCATAAAGAAGAATTTTGATTTTCTCCATACAAAATTTCATGGTTTTATGGGTACTTTGTCAAACGTAGGTTCGGCCATAACTTTGGCACAATGGCACCAAATGGACTGAAATTTCGGATTCTTACTAAGAATCTTATTCTGTACCCGAATCAATCAAAAAATCAGTCAAAAGAAGACTTTGAAAAAAAATATCTTAGTTTTCACACTTGGGTTCGCTCGTTTAAGTACTTGGGTTCGGTGTTTTTAATACTTTGGTTCGGTCATATTTTTGGCCTTACGGCACCGAACTGACTGAAATTTTGGATTCTTACTAAGAACCATGGTCTGTAACCGAATCAATCAAAAAATCAGCATAAAGAAGAATTTTGATTTTCTCCATACAAAATTTCATGGTTTTATGGGCACTCTGTTAAACTTAGGTTCGGCCATAACTTTGGCACTATGGCACCAAATGGACTGAAATTTCGGATTCTTACTAAGAATCTTATTCTGTACCCGAATCAATCAAAAAATCAGTCAAAAGAAGACTTTGAAAAAAATATCTTAGTTTTCACACTTGGGTTTGCTCGTTTAAGTACTTGGGTTCGGTGTTTTTAATACTTTGGTTCGGTCATATTTTTGGCCTTACGGCACCGAACTGACTGAAATTTTGGATTCTTACTAAGAACGATGGTCTGTAAACGAATCGATCAAAAAATCAGCATAGAGAAGAATTTTGATTTTCTCCATACAAAATTTCATGGTTTTATGGGTACTTTGTCAAACGTAGGTTCGGCCATAACTTTGGCACAATGGCACCAAATGGACTGAAATTTCGGATTCTTACTAAGAATCTTATTCTGTACCCGAATCAATCAAAAAATCAGTCAAAAGAAGACTTTGAAAAAAATATCTTAGTTTTCACACTTTGGTTTGCTCGTTCAAGTACTTGGGTTCGGTGTTTTTAATACTTTGGTTCGGTCATATTTTTGGCCTTACGGCACCGAACTGACTGAAATTTTGGATTCTTACTAAGAACGATGGTCTGTAAACGAATCGATCAAAAAATCAGCATAAAGAAGAATTTTGATTTTCTCCATACAAAATTTCATGGTTTTATGGGTACTTTGTCAAACGCAGGTTCGGCCATAACTTTGGCACTATGGCACCAAATGGACTGAAATTTCAAATTCTTACTAAGAATCTTATTCTGTACCCGAATCAATCAAAAAATCAGTCAAAAGAAGACTTTGAAAAAAAATATCTTAGTTTTCACACTTGGGTTCGCTCGTTTAAGTTCTTGGGTTCGGTGTTTTTAATACTTTGGTTCGGTCATATTTTTGGCCTTACGGCACCGAACTGACTGAAATTTTGGATTCTTACTAAGAACGATGGTCTGTAAACGAATCGATCAAAAAATCAGCATAGAGAAGAATTTTGATTTTCTCCATACAAAATTTCATGGTTTTATGGGTACTTTGTCAAACGTAGGTTCGGCCATAACTTTGGCACAATGGCACCAAATGGACTGAAATTTCGGATTCTTACTAAGAATCTTATTCTGTACCCGAATCAATCAAAAAATCAGTCAAAAGAAGACTTTGAAAAAAATATCTTAGTTTTCATACTTGGTTTCGCTCGTTTAAGTACTTGGGTTCGGTGTTTTTAATACTTTGGTTCGGTCATATTTTTGGCCTTACGGCACCGAACTGACTGAAATTTTGGATTCTTACTAAGAACCATGGTCTGTAACCGAATCAATCAAAAAATCAGCATAAAGAAGAATTTTAATTTTCTCCATACAAAATTTCATGGTTTTATGGGCACTCTGTCAAACTTAGGTTCGGCCATAACTTTGGCACCATCACACCAAATGGACTGAAATTTCGGATTCTTACTAAGAATTTTATTCTGTACCCGAATCAATCAAAAAATCAGTCAAAAGAAGACTTTAAAAAAATATCTTAGTTTTCACACTTTGGTTTGCTCGTTCAAGTACTTGGGTTCGGTGTTTTTAATACTTTGGTTCGGTCATATTTTTGGCCTTACGGCACCGAACTGACTGAAATTTTGGATTCTTACTAAGAACGATGGTCTGTAAACGAATCGATCAAAAAATCAGCATAAAGAAGAATTTTGATTTTCTCCATACAAAATTTCATGGTTTTATGGGTACTTTGTCAAACGTAGGTTCGGCCATAACTTTGGCACTATGGCACCAAATGGACTGAAATTTCGGATTCTTACTAAGAACGATGGTCTGTAAACGAATCGATCAAAAAATCAGCATAAAAAAGAATTTTGATTTTCTCCATACAAAATTTCATGGTTTTATGGGTACTTTGTCAAACGTAGGTTCGGCCATAACTTTGGCACTATGGCACCAAATGGACTGAAATTTCGGATTCTTACTAAGAATCTTATTTTGTACCCGAATCAATCAAAAAATCAGTCAAAAGAAGACTTTGAAAAAAAATATCTTAGTTTTCACACTTGGGTTCGCTCGTTTAAGTTCTTGGGTTCGGTATTTTTAATACTTTGGTTCGGTCATATTTTTGGCCTTACGGCACCGAACTGACTGAATTTTTGGATTCTTACTAAGAACCATGGTCTGTAACCGAATCAATCAAAAAATCAGCATAAAGAAGAATTTTAATTTTCTCCATACAAAATTTCATGGTTTTATGGGCACTCTGTCAAACTTAGGTTCGGCCATAACTTTGGCACTATGGCACCAAATGGACTGAAATTTCGGATTCTTACTAAGAATCTTATTCTGTACCCGAATCAATCAAAAAATCAGTCAAAAGAAGACTTTGAAAAAAAATATCTTAGTTTTCACACTTGGGTTCGCTCGTTTAAGTACTTGGGTTCGGTGTTTTTAATACTTTGGTTCGGTCATATTTTTGGCCTTACGGCACCGAACTGACTGAAATTTTGGATTCTTACTAAGAACGATGGTCTCTAAACGAATCGATCAAAAAATCAGCATAAAGAAGAATTTTGATTTTCTCCATACAAAATTTCATGGTTTTATGGGTACTTTGTCAAACGTAGGTTCGGCCATAACTTTGGCACTATGGCACCAAATGGACTGAAATTTCGGATTCTTACTAAGAATCTTATTCTGTACCCGAATCAATCAAAAAATCAGTCAAAAGAAGACTTTAAAAAAATATCTTAGTTTTCACACTTTGGTTTGCTCGTTCAAGTACTTGGGTTCGGTGTTTTTAATACTTTGGTTCGGTCATATTTTTGGCCTTACGGCACCGAACTGACTGAAATTTTGGATTCTTACTAAGAACGATGGTCTGTAAACGAATCGATCAAAAAATCAGCGTAAAGAAGAATTTTGATTTTCTCCATACAAAATTTCATGGTTTTATGGGTACTTTGTCAAACGTAGGTTCGGCCATAACTTTGGCACTATGGCACCAAATGGAATGAAATTTCGGATTCTTACTAAGAACGATGGTCTGTAAACGAATCGATCAAAAAATCAGCATAAAGAAGAATTTTGATTTTCTCCATACAAAATTTCATGGTTTTATGGGTACTTTGTCAAACGTAGGTTCGGCCATAACTTTGGCACTATGGCACCAAATGGACTGAAATTTCGGATTCTTACTAAGAATCTTATTCTGTACCCGAATCAATCAAAAAATCAGTCAAAAGAAGACTTTGAAAAAAATATCTTAGTTTTCACACTTGGGTTTGCTCGTTTAAGTACTTGGGTTCGGTGTTTTTAATACTTTGGTTCGGTCATATTTTTGGCCTTACGGCACCGAACTGACTGAAATTTTGGATTCTTACTAAGAACCATGGTCTGTAACCGAATCAATCAAAAAATCAGCATAAAGAAGAATTTTGATTTTCTCTATACAAAATTTCATGGTTTTATGGGTACTTTGTCAAACGTAGGTTCGGCCATAACTTTGGCACTATGGCACCAAATGGACTGAAATTTCGGATTCTTACTAAGAATCTTATTCTGTACCCGAATCAATCAAAAAATCAGTCAAAAGAAGACTTTGAAAAAAAATATCTTAGTTTTCACACTTGGGTTCGCTCGTTTAAGTACTTGGGTTCGGTGTTTTTAATACTTTGGTTCGGTCATATTTTTGGCCTTACGGCACCGAACTGACTGAAATTTTGGATTCTTACTAAGAACCATGGTCTGTAACCGAATCAATCAAAAAATCAGCATAAAGAAGAATTTTGATTTTCTCTATACAAAATTTCATGGTTTTATGGGTACTTTGTCAAACGTAGGTTCGGCCATAACTTTGGCACTATGGCACCAAATGGACTGAAATTTCGGATTCTTACTAAGAATTTTATTCTGTACCCGAATCAATCAAAAAATCAGTCAAAAGAAGACTTTGAAAAAAATATCTTAGTTTTCACACTTTGGTTTGCTCGTTCAAGTACTTGGGTTCGGTGTTTTTAATACTTTGGTTCGGTCATATTTTTGGCCTTACGGCACCGAACTGACTGAAATTTTGGATTCTTACTAACAACGATGGTCTGTAAACCAATCGATCAAAAAATCAGCATAAAGAAGAATTTTGATTTTCTCCATACAAAATTTCATGGTTTTATGGGTACTTTGTCAAACGCAGGTTCGGCCATAACTTTGGCACTATGGCACCAAATGGACTGAAATTTCAAATTCTTACTAAGAATCTTATTCTGTACCCGAATCAATCAAAAAATCAGTCAAAAGAAGACTTTGAAAAAAAATATCTTAGTTTTCACACTTGGGTTCGCTCGTTTAAGTTCTTGGGTTCGGTGTTTTTAATACTTTGGTTCGGTCATATTTTTGGCCTTACGGCACCGAACTGACTGAAATTTTGGATTCTTACTAAGAACGATGGTCTGTAAACGAATCGATCAAAAAATCAGCATAGAGAAGAATTTTGATTTTCTCCATACAAAATTTCATGGTTTTATGGGTACTTTGTCAAACGTAGGTTCGGCCATAACTTTGGCACAATGGCACCAAATGGACTGAAATTTCGGATTCTTACTAAGAATCTTATTCTGTACCCGAATCAATCAAAAAATCAGTCAAAAGAAGACTTTGAAAAAAATATCTTAGTTTTCATACTTGGTTTCGCTCGTTTAAGTACTTGGGTTCGGTGTTTTTAATACTTTGGTTCGGTCATATTTTTGGCCTTACGGCACCGAACTGACTGAAATTTTGGATTCTTACTAAGAACCATGGTCTGTAAACGAATCAATCAAAAAATCAGTATAAAGAAGAATTTTGATTTTCTCTATACAAAATTTCATGGTTTTATGGGTACTTTGTCAAACGTAGGTTCGGCCATAACTTTGGCACTATGGCACCAAATGGACTGAAATTTCGGATTCTTACTAAGAATCTTATTCTGTACCCGAATCAATCAAAAAATCAGTCAAAAGAAGACTTTGAAAAAAAATATCTTAGTTTTCACACTTGGGTTCGCTCGTTTAAGTACTTGGGTTCGGTGTTTTTAATACTTTGGTTCGGTCATATTTTTGGCCTTACGGCACCGAACTGACTGAAATTTTGGATTCTTACTAAGAACCATGGTCTGTAACCGAATCAATCAAAAAATCAGCATAAAGAAGAATTTTGATTTTCTCCATACAAAATTTCATGGTTTTATGGGCACTCTGTTAAACTTAGGTTCGGCCATAACTTTGGCACTATGGCACCAAATGGACTGAAATTTCGGATTCTTACTAAGAATCTTATTCTGTACCCGAATCAATCAAAAAATCAGTCAAAAGAAGACTTTGAAAAAAATATCTTAGTTTTCACACTTGGGTTTGCTCGTTTAAGTACTTGGGTTCGGTGTTTTTAATACTTTGGTTCGGTCATATTTTTGGCCTTACGGCACCGAACTGACTGAAATTTTGGATTCTTACTAAGAACGATGGTCTGTAAACGAATCGATCAAAAAATCAGCATAGAGAAGAATTTTGATTTTCTCCATACAAAATTTCATGGTTTTATGGGTACTTTGTCAAACGTAGGTTCGGCCATAACTTTGGCACAATGGCACCAAATGGACTGAAATTTCGGATTCTTACTATGAATCTTATTCTGTACCCGAATCAATCAAAAAATCAGTCAAAAGAAGACTTTGAAAAAAATATCTTAGTTTTCACACTTTGGTTTGCTCGTTCAAGTACTTGGGTTCGGTGTTTTTAATACTTTGGTTCGGTCATATTTTTGGCCTTACGGCACCGAACTGACTGAAATTTTGGATTCTTACTAAGAACGATGGTCTGTAAACGAATCGATCAAAAAATCAGCATAAAGAAGAATTTTGATTTTCTCCATACAAAATTTCATGGTTTTATGGGTACTTTTTCAAACGCAGGTTCGGCCATAACTTTGGCACTATGGCACCAAATGGACTGAAATTTCGGATTCTTACTAAGAATCTTATTCTGTACCCGAATCAATCAAAAAATCAGTCAAAAGAAGACTTTGAAAAAAATATCTTAGTTTTCATACTTGGTTTCGCTCGTTTAAGTACTTGGGTTCGGTGTTTTTAATACTTTGGTTCGGTCATATTTTTGGCCTTACGGCACCGAACTGACTGAAATTTTGGATTCTTACTAAGAACCATGGTCTGTAACCGAATCAATCAAAAAATCAGCATAAAGAAGAATTTTAATTTTCTCCATACAAAATTTCATGGTTTTATGGGCACTCTGTCAAACTTAGGTTCGGCCATAACTTTGGCACCATCACACCAAATGGACTGAAATTTCGGATTCTTACTAAGAATTTTATTCTGTACCCGAATCAATCAAAAAATCAGTCAAAAGAAGACTTTAAAAAAATATCTTAGTTTTCACACTTTGGTTTGCTCGTTCAAGTACTTGGGTTCGGTGTTTTTAATACTTTGGGTCGGTCATATTTTTGGCCTTACGGCACCGAACTGACTGAAATTTTGGATTCTTACTAAGAACGATGGTCTGTAAACGAATCGATCAAAAAATCAGCATAAAGAAGAATTTTGATTTTCTCCATACAAAATTTCATGGTTTTATGGGTACTTTGTCAAACGTAGGTTCGGCCATAACTTTGGCACTATGGCACCAAATGGACTGAAATTTCGGATTCTTACTAAGAACGATGGTCTGTAAACGAATCGATCAAAAAATCAGCATAAAGAAGAATTTTGATTTTCTCCATACAAAATTTCATGGTTTTATGGGTACTTTGTCAAACGTAGGTTCGGCCATAACTTTGGCACAATGGCACCAAATGGACTGAAATTTCGGATTCTTACTAAGAATCTTATTCTGTACCCGAATCAATCAAAAAATCAGTCAAAAGAAGACTTTGAAAAAAAATATCTTAGTTTTCACACTTGGGTTCGCTCGTTTAAGTACTTGGGTTCGGTGTTTTTAATACTTTGGTTCGGTCATATTTTTGGCCTTACGGCACCGAACTGACTGAAATTTTGGATTCTTACTAAGAACCATGGTCTGTAACCGAATCAATCAAAAAATCAGCATAAAGAAGAATTTTGATTTTCTCCATACAAAATTTCATGGTTTTATGGGCACTCTGTTAAACTTAGGTTCGGCCATAACTTTGGCACTATGGCACCAAATGGACTGAAATTTCGGATTCTTACTAAGAATCTTATTCTGTACACGAATCAATCAAAAAATCAGTCAAAAGAAGACTTTGAAAAAAATATCTTAGTTTTCACACTTGGGTTTGCTCGTTTAAGTACTTGGGTTCGGTGTTTTTAATACTTTGGTTCGGTCATATTTTTGGCCTTACGGCACCGAACTGACTGAAATTTTGGATTCTTACTAAGAACGATGGTCTGTAAACGAATCGATCAAAAAATCAGCATAGAGAAGAATTTTGATTTTCTCCATACAAAATTTCATGGTTTTATGGGTACTTTGTCAAACGTAGGTTCGGCCATAACTTTGGCACAATGGCACCAAATGGACTGAAATTTTGGATTCTTACTAAGAATCTTATTCTGTACCCGAATCAATCAAAAAATCAGTCAAAAGAAGACTTTGAAAAAAATATCTTAGTTTTCACACTTTGGTTTGCTCGTTCAAGTACTTGGGTTCGGTGTTTTTAATACTTTGGTTCGGTCATATTTTTGGCCTTACGGCACCGAACTGACTGAAATTTTGGATTCTTACAAAGAACGATGGTCTGTAAACGAATCGATCAAAAAATCAGCATAAAGAAGAATTTTGATTTTCTCCATACAAAATTTCATGGTTTTATGGGTACTTTGTCAAACGCAGGTTCGGCCATAACTTTGGCACTATGGCACCAAATGGACTGAAATTTCAAATTCTTACTAAGAATCTTATTCTGTACCCGAATCAATCAAAAAATCAGTCAAAAGAAGACTTTGAAAAAAAATATCTTAGTTTTCACACTTGGGTTCGCTCGTTTAAGTTCTTGGGTTCGGTGTTTTTAATACTTTGGTTCGGTCATATTTTTGGCCTTACGGCACCGAACTGACTGAAATTTTGGATTCTTACTAAGAACGATGGTCTGTAAACGAATCGATCAAAAAATCAGCATAGAGAAGAATTTTGATTTTCTCCATACAAAATTTCATGGTTTTATGGGTACTTTGTCAAACGTAGGTTCGGCCATAACTTTGGCACTATGGCACCAAATGGACTGAAATTTCGGATTCTTACTAAGAATCTTATTCTGTACCCGAATCAATCAAAAAATCAGTCAAAAGAAGACTTTGAAAAAAATATCTTAGTTTTCATACTTGGTTTCGCTCGTTTAAGTACTTGGGTTCGGTGTTTTTAATACTTTGGTTCGGTCATATTTTTGGCCTTACGGCACCGAACTGACTGAAATTTTGGATTCTTACTAAGAACCATGGTCTGTAACCGAATCAATCAAAAAATCAGCATAAAGAAGAATTTTAATTTTCTCCATACAAAATTTCATGGTTTTATGGGCACTCTGTCAAACTTAGGTTCGGCCATAACTTTGGCACCATCACACCAAATGGACTGAAATTTCGGATTCTTACTAAGAATTTTATTCTGTACCCGAATCAATCAAAAAATCAGTCAAAAGAAGACTTTAAAAAAATATCTTAGTTTTCACACTTTGGTTTGCTCGTTCAAGTACTTGGGTTCGGTGTTTTTAATACTTTGGTTCGGTCATATTTTTGGCCTTACGGCACCGAACTGACTGAAATTTTGGATTCTTACTAAGAACGATGGTCTGTAAACGAATCGATCAAAAAATCAGCATAAAGAAGAATTTTGATTTTCTCCATACAAAATTTCATGGTTTTATGGGTACTTTGTCAAACGTAGGTTCGGCCATAACTTTGGCACTATGGCACCAAATGGACTGAAATTTCGGATTCTTACTAAGAACGATGGTCTGTAAACGAATCGATCAAAAAATCAGCATAAAGAAGAATTTTGATTTTCTCCATACAAAATTTCATGGTTTTATGGGTACTTTGTCAAACGTAGGTTCGGCCATAACTTTGGCACTATGGCACCAAATGGACTGAAATTTCGGATTCTTACTAAGAATCTTATTCTGTACCCGAATCAATCAAAAAATCAGTCAAAAGAAGACTTTAAAAAAAAAATATCTTAGTTTTCACACTTGGGTTCGCTCGTTTAAGTACTTGGGTTCGGTGTTTTTAATACTTTGGTTCGGTCATATTTTTGGCCTTACGGCACCGAACTGACTGAAATTTTGGATTCTTACTAAGAACCATGGTCTGTAACCGAATCAATCAAAAAATCAGCATAAAGAAGAATTTTAATTTTGTCCATACAAAATTTCATGGTTTTATGGGCACTCTGTCAAACTTAGGTTCAACCATAACTTTAGCACTATGGCACCAAATGGACTGAAATTTCGGATTCTTACTAAGAATCTTATTCTGTACCCGAATCAATCAAAAAATCAGTCAAAAGAAGACTTTGAAAAAAAAAATCTTAGTTTTCACACTTGGGTTCGCTCGTTTAAGTACTTGGGTTCGGTGTTTTTAATACTTTGGTTCGGTCATATTTTTGGCCTTACGGCACCGAACTGACTGAAATTTTGGATTCTTACTAAGAACCATGGTCTGTAAACGAATCAATCAAAAAATCAGTATAAAGAAGAATTTTGATTTTCTCTATACAAAATTTCATGGTTTTATGGGTACTTTGTCAAACGTAGGTTCGGCCATAACTTTGGCACTATGGCACCAAATGGACTGAAATTTCGGATTCTTACTAAGAATCTTATTCTGTACCCGAATCAATCAAAAAATCAGTCAAAAGAAGACTTTGAAAAAAAATATCTTAGTTTTCACACTTGGGTTCGCTCGTTTAAGTTCTTGGGTTCGGTGTTTTTAATACTTTGGTTCGGTCATATTTTTGGCCTTACGGCACCGAACTGACTGAAATTTTGGATTCTTACTAAGAACGATGGTCTGTAAACGAATCGATCAAAAAATCAGCATAAAGAAGAATTTTGATTTTCTCCATACAAAATTTCATGGTTTTATGGGTACTTTGTCAAACGCAGGTTCGGCCATAACTTTAGCACTATGGCACCAAATGGACTGAAATTTCAAATTCTTACTAAGAATCTTATTCTGTACCCGAATCAATCAAAAAATCAGTCAAAAGAAGACTTTGAAAAAAAATATCTTAGTTTTCACACTTGGGTTCGCTCGTTTAAGTTCTTGGGTTCGGTGTTTTTAATACTTTGGTTCGGTCATATTTTTGGCCTTACGGCACCGAACTGACTGAAATTTTGGATTCTTACTAAGAACGATGGTCTGTAAACGAATCGATCAAAAAATCAGCATAAAGAAGAATTTTGATTTTCTCCATACAAAATTTCATGGTTTTATGGGTACTTTGTCAAACGTAGGTTCGGCCATAACTTTGGCACTATGGCACCAAATGGACTGAAATTTCGGATTCTTACTAAGAATCTTATTCTGTACCCGAATCAATCAAAAAATCAGTCAAAAGAAGACTTTAAAAAAATATCTTAGTTTTCACACTTTGGTTTGCTCGTTCAAGTACTTGGGTTCGGTGTTTTTAATACTTTGGTTCGGTCATATTTTTGGCCTTACGGCACCGAACTGACTGAAATTTTGGATTCTTACTAAGAACGATGGTCTGTAAACGAATCGATCAAAAAATCAGCGTAAAGAAGAATTTTGATTTTCTCCATACAAAATTTCATGGTTTTATGGGTACTTTGTCAAACGTAGGTTCGGCCATAACTTTGGCACTATGGCACCAAATGGAATGAAATTTCGGATTCTTACTAAGAACGATGGTCTGTAAACGAATCGATCAAAAAATCAGCATAGAGAAGAATTTTGATTTTCTCCATACAAAATTTCATGGTTTTATGGGTACTTTGTCAAACGTAGGTTCGGCCATAACTTTGGCACAATGGCACCAAATGGACTGAAATTTCGGATTCTTACTAAGAATCTTATTCTGTACCCGAATCAATCAAAAAATCAGTCAAAAGAAGACTTTGAAAAAAATATCTTAGTTTTCATACTTGGTTTCGCTCGTTTAAGTACTTGGGTTCGGTGTTTTTAATACTTTGGTTCGGTCATATTTTTGGCCTTACGGCACCGAACTGACTGAAATTTTGGATTCTTACTAAGAACCATGGTCTGTAACCGAATCAATCAAAAAATCAGCATAAAGAAGAATTTTAATTTTCTCCATACAAAATTTCATGGTTTTATGGGCACTCTGTCAAACTTAGGTTCGGCCATAACTTTGGCACCATCACACCAAATGGACTGAAATTTCGGATTCTTACTAAGAATTTTATTCTGTACCCGAATCAATCAAAAAATCAGTCAAAAGAAGACTTTAAAAAAATATCTTAGTTTTCACACTTTGGTTTGCTCGTTCAAGTACTTGGGTTCGGTGTTTTTAATACTTTGGTTCGGTCATATTTTTGGCCTTACGGCACCGAACTGACTGAAATTTTGGATTCTTACTAAGAACGATGGTCTGTAAACGAATCGATCAAAAAATCAGCATAAAGAAGAATTTTGATTTTCTCCATACAAAATTTCATGGTTTTATGGGTACTTTGTCAAACGTAGGTTCGGCCATAACTTTGGCACTATGGCACCAAATGGACTGAAATTTCGGATTCTTACTAAGAACGATGGTCTGTAAACGAATCGATCAAAAAATCAGCATAAAGAAGAATTTTGATTTTCTCCATACAAAATTTCATGGTTTTATGGGTACTTTGTCAAACGTAGGTTCGGCCATAACTTTGGCACTATGGCACCAAATGGACTGAAATTTCGGATTCTTACTAAGAATCTTATTTTGTACCCGAATCAATCAAAAAATCAGTCAAAAGAAGACTTTGAAAAAAAATATCTTAGTTTTCACACTTGGGTTCGCTCGTTTAAGTTCTTGGGTTCGGTATTTTTAATACTTTGGTTCGGTCATATTTTTGGCCTTACGGCACCGAACTGACTGAATTTTTGGATTCTTACTAAGAACCATGGTCTGTAACCGAATCAATCAAAAAATCAGCATAAAGAAGAATTTTAATTTTGTCCATACAAAATTTCATGGTTTTATGGGCACTCTGTCAAACTTAGGTTCGGCCATAACTTTGGCACTATGGCACCAAATGGACTGAAATTTCGGATTCTTACTAAGAATCTTATTCTGTACCCGAATCAATCAAAAAATCAGTCAAAAGAAGACTTTGAAAAAAAAATATCTTAGTTTTCACACTTGGGTTCGCTCGTTTAAGTACTTGGGTTCGGTGTTTTTAATACTTTGGTTCGGTCATATTTTTGGCCTTACGGCACCGAACTGACTGAAATTTTGGATTCTTACTAAGAACCATGGTCTGTAACCGAATCAATCAAAAAATCAGCATAAAGAAGAATTTTAATTTTGTCCATACAAAATTTCATGGTTTTATGGGCACTCTGTCAAACTTAGGTTCGGCCATAACTTTAGCACTATGGCACCAAATGGACTGAAATTTCGGATTCTTACTAAGAATCTTATTCTGTACCCGAATCAATCAAAAAATCAGTCAAAAGAAGACTTTGAAAAAGAATATCTTAGTTTTCACACTTGGGTTCGCTCGTTTAAGTACTTGGGTTCGGTGTTTTTAATACTTTGGTTCGGTCATATTTTTGGCCTTACGGCACCGAACTGACTGAAATTTTGGATTCTTACTAAGAACCATGGTCTGTAAACGAATCAATCAAAAAATCAGTATAAAGAAGAATTTTGATTTTCTCTATACAAAATTTCATGGTTTTATGGGTACTTTGTCAAACGTAGGTTCGGCCATAACTTTGGCACTATGGCACCAAATGGACTGAAATTTCGGATTCTTACTAAGAATCTTATTCTGTACCCGAATCAATCAAAAAATCAGTCAAAAGAAGACTTTGAAAAAAAATATCTTAGTTTTCACACTTGGGTTCGCTCGTTTAAGTTCTTGGGTTCGGTGTTTTTAATACTTTGGTTCGGTCATATTTTTGGCCTTACGGCACCGAACTGACTGAAATTTTGGATTCTTACTAAGAACGATGGTCTGTAAACGAATCGATCAAAAAATCAGCATAAAGAAGAATTTTGATTTTCTCCATACAAAATTTCATGGTTTTATGGGTACTTTGTCAAACGCAGGTTCGGCCATAACTTTAGCACTATGGCACCAAATGGACTGAAATTTCAAATTCTTACTAAGAATCTTATTCTGTACCCGAATCAATCAAAAAATCAGTCAAAAGAAGACTTTGAAAAAAAATATCTTAGTTTTCACACTTGGGTTCGCTCGTTTAAGTTCTTGGGTTCGGTGTTTTTAATACTTTGGTTCGGTCATATTTTTGGCCTAACGGCACCGAACTGACTGAAATTTTGGATTCTTACTAAGAACGATGGTCTGTAAACGAATCGATCAAAAAATCAGCATAAAAAAGAATTTTAATTTTGTCCATACAAAATTTCATGGTTTTATGGGCACTCTGTCAAACTTAGGTTCGGCCATAACTTTGGCACTATGGCACCAAATGGACTGAAATTTCGGATTCTTACTAAGAATCTTATTCTGTACCCGAATCAATCAAAAAATCAGTCAAAAGAAGACTTTGAAAAAAAATATCTTAGTTTTCACACTTGGGTTCGCTCGTTTAAGTACTTGGGTTCGGTGTTTTTAATACTTTGGTTCGGTCATATTTTTGGCCTTACGGCACCGAACTGACTGAAATTTTGGATTCTTACTAAGAACCATGGTCTGTAAACGAATCGATCAAAAAATCAGCATAAAGAAGAATTTTGATTTTCTCCATACAAAATTTCATGGTTTTATGGGTACTTTGTCAAACGTAGGTTCGGCCATAACTTTGGCACTATGGCACCAAATGGACTGAAATTTCGGATTCTTACTAAGAATTTTATTCTGTACCCGAATCAATCAAAAAATCAGTCAAAAGAAGACTTTAAAAAAATATCTTAGTTTTCACACTTTGGTTTGCTCGTTCAAGTACTTGGGTTCGGTGTTTTTAATACTTTGGTTCGGTCATATTTTTGGCCTTACGGCACCGAACTGACTGAAATTTTGGATTCTTACTAAGAACGATGGTCTGTAAACGAATCGATCAAAAAATCAGCGTAAAGAAGAATTTTGATTTTCTCCATACAAAATTTCATGGTTTTATGGGTACTTTGTCAAACGTAGGTTCGGCCATAACTTTGGCACTATGGCACCAAATGGAATGAAATTTCGGATTCTTACTAAGAACGATGGTCTGTAAACGAATCGATCAAAAAATCAGCATAAAGAAGAATTTTGATTTTCTCCATACAAAATTTCATGGTTTTATGGGTACTTTGTCAAACGTAGGTTCGGCCATAACTTTGGCACTATGGCACCAAATGGACTGAAATTTCGGATTCTTACTAAGAATCTTATTCTGTACCCGAATCAATCAAAAAATCAGTCAAAAGAAGACTTTGAAAAAAAATTATCTTAGTTTTCACACTTGGGTTCGCTCGTTTAAGTACTTGGGTTCGGTGTTTTTAATACTTTGGTTCGGTCATATTTTTGGCCTTACGGCACCGAACTGACTGAAATTTTGGATTCTTACTAAGAACCATGGTCTGTAACCGAATCAATCAAAAAATCAGCATAAAGAAGAATTTTGATTTTCTCCATACAAAATTTCATGGTTTTATGGGCACTCTGTTAAACTTAGGTTCGGCCATAACTTTGGCACTATGGCACCAAATGGACTGAAATTTCGGATTCTTACTAAGAATCTTATTCTCTACCCGAATCAATCAAAAAATCAGTCAAAAGAAGAC
This sequence comes from Limnephilus lunatus, assembly GCA_917563855.2. NCBI lineage: Eukaryota > Metazoa > Arthropoda > Insecta > Trichoptera > Limnephilidae > Limnephilus > Limnephilus lunatus. The sequence continues at coordinate 84,174,751 of OU830593.1, forward strand.
TTTGAAAAAAATATCTTAGTTTTCACACTTTGGTTTGCTCGTTCAAGTACTTGGGTTCGGTGTTTTTAATACTTTGGTTCGGTCATATTTTTGGCCTTACGGCACCGAACTGACTGAAATTTTGGATTCTTACTAAGAACGATGGTCTGTAAACGAATCGATCAAAAAATCAGCATAAAGAAGAATTTTGATTTTCTCCATACAAAATTTCATGGTTTTATGGGTACTTTGTCAAACGCAGGTTCGGCCATAACTTTGGCACTATGGCACCAAATGGACTGAAATTTCAAATTCTTACTAAGAATCTTATTCTGTACCCGAATCAATCAAAAAATCAGTCAAAAAAAGACTTTGAAAAAAAAATATCTTAGTTTTCACACTTGGGTTCGCTCGTTTAAGTTCTTGGGTTCGGTGTTTTTAATACTTTGGTTCGGTCATATTTTTGGCCTTACGGCACCGAACTGACTGAAATTTTGGATTCTTACTAAGAACGATGGTCTGTAAACGAATCGATCAAAAAATCAGCATAGAGAAGAATTTTGATTTTCTCCATACAAAATTTCATGGTTTTATGGGTACTTTGTCAAACGTATGTTCGGCCATAACTTTGGCACAATGGCATCAAATGGACTGAAATTTCGGATTCTTACTAAGAATCTTATTCTGTACCCGAATCAATCAAAAAATCAGTCAAAAGAAGACTTTGAAAAAAATATCTTAGTTTTCATACTTGGTTTCGCTCGTTTAAGTACTTGGGTTCGGTGTTTTTAATACTTTGGTTCGGTCATATTTTTGGCCTTACGGCACCGAACTGACTGAAATTTTGGATTCTTACTAAGAACCATGGTCTGTAAACGAATCAATCAAAAAATCAGTATAAAGAAGAATTTTGATTTTCTCTATACAAAATTTCATGGTTTTATGGGTACTTTGTCAAACGTAGGTTCGGCCATAACTTTGGCACTATGGCACCAAATGGACTGAAATTTCGGATTCTTACTAAGAATCTTATTCTGTACCCGAATCAATCAAAAAATCAGTCAAAAGAAGACTTTGAAAAAAAATATCTTAGTTTTCACACTTGGGTTCGCTCGTTTAAGTTCTTGGGTTCGGTGTTTTTAATACTTTGGTTCGGTCATATTTTTGGCCTTACGGCACCGAACTGACTGAAATTTTGGATTCTTACTAAGAACGATGGTCTGTAAACGAATCGATCAAAAAATCAGCATAAAGAAGAATTTTGATTTTCTCCATACAAAATTTCATGGTTTTATGGGTACTTTGTCAAACGCAGGTTCGGCCATAACTTTAGCACTATGGCACCAAATGGACTGAAATTTCAAATTCTTACTAAGAATCTTATTCTGTACCCGAATCAATCAAAAAATCAGTCAAAAGAAGACTTTGAAAAAAAATATCTTAGTTTTCACACTTGGGTTCGCTCGTTTAAGTTCTTGGGTTCGGTGTTTTTAATACTTTGGTTCGGTCATATTTTTGGCCTAACGGCACCGAACTGACTGAAATTTTGGATTCTTACTAAGAACGATGGTCTGTAAACGAATCGATCAAAAAATCAGCATAAAGAAGAATTTTGATTTTCTCCATACAAAATTTCATGGTTTTATGGGTACTTTGTCAAACGTAGGTTCGGCCATAACTTTGGCACTATGGCACCAAATGGAATGAAATTTCGGATTCTTACTAAGAACGATGGTCTGTAAACGAATCGATCAAAAAATCAGCATAAAGAAGAATTTTGATTTTCTCCATACAAAATTTCATGGTTTTATGGGTACTTTGTCAAACGTAGGTTCGGCCATAACTTTGGCACTATGGCACCAAATGGACTGAAATTTCGGATTCTTACTAAGAATCTTATTCTGTACCCGAATCAATCAAAAAATCAGTCAAAAGAAGACTTTGAAAAAAAATATCTTAGTTTTCACACTTGGGTTCGCTCGTTTAAGTTCTTGGGTTCGGTGTTTTTAATACTTTGGTTCGGTCATATTTTTGGCCTTACGGCACCGAACTGACTGAAATTTTGGATTCTTACTAAGAACCATGGTCTGTAACCGAATCAATCAAAAAATCAGCATAAAGAAGAATTTTAATTTTGTCCATACAAAATTTCATGGTTTTATGGGCACTCTGTCAAACTTAGGTTCGGCCATAACTTTAGCACTATGGCACCAAATGGACTGAAATTTCGGATTCTTACTAAGAATCTTATTCTGTACCCGAATCAATCAAAAAATCAGTCAAAAGAAGACTTTGAAAAAAAATATCTTAGTTTTCACACTTGGGTTCGCTCGTTTAAGTACTTGGGTTCGGTGTTTTTAATACTTTGGTTCGGTCATATTTTTGGCCTTACGGCACCGAACTGACTGAAATTTTGGATTCTTACTAAGAACGATGGTCTGTAAACGAATCGATCAAAAAATCAGCATAAAGAAGAATTTTGATTTTCTCCATACAAAATTTCATGGTTTTATGGGTACTTTGTCAAACGTAGGTTCGGCCATAACTTTGGCACTATGGCACCAAATGGACTGAAATTTCGGATTCTTACTAAGAATCTTATTCTGTACCCGAATCAATCAAAAAATCAGTCAAAAGAAGACTTTGAAAAAAAATATCTTAGTTTTCACACTTGGGTTCGCTCGTTTAAGTACTTGGGTTCGGTGTTTTTAATTTTTTGGTTCGGTCATATTTTTGGCCTTACGGCACCGAACTGACTGAAATTTTGGATTCTTACTAAGAACCATGGTCTGTAAACGAATCAATCAAAAAATCAGTATAAAGAAGAATTTTGATTTTCTCTATACAAAATTTCATGGTTTTATGGGTACTTTGTCAAACGTAGGTTCGGCCATAACCCTGGCACTATGGCACCAAATGGACTGAAATTTCGGATTCTTACTAAGAATCTTATTCTGTACCCGAATCAATCAAAAAATCAGTCAAAAGAAGACTTTGAAAAAAAAATATCTTAGTTTTCACACTTGGGTTCGCTCGTTTAAGTACTTGGGTTCGGTGTTTTTAATACTTTGGTTCGGTCATATTTTTGGCCTTACGGCACCGAACTGACTGAAATTTTGGATTCTTACTAAGAACCATGGTCTGTAACCGAATCAATCAAAAAATCAGCATAAAGAAGAATTTTGATTTTCTCCATACAAAATTTCATGGTTTTATGGGCACTCTGTTAAACTTAGGTTCGGCCATAACTTTGGCACTATGGCACCAAATGGACTGAAATTTCGGATTCTTACTAAGAATCTTATTCTGTACCCGAATCAATCAAAAAATCAGTCAAAAGAAGACTTTGAAAAAAATATCTTAGTTTTCACACTTTGGTTTGCTCGTTCAAGTACTTGGGTTCGGTGTTTTTAATACTTTGGTTCGGTCATATTTTTGGCCTTACGGCACCGAACTGACTGAAATTTTGGATTCTTACTAAGAACGATGGTCTGTAAACGAATCGATCAAAAAATCAGCATAAAGAAGAATTTTGATTTTCTCCATACAAAATTTCATGGTTTTATGGGTACTTTGTCAAACGCAGGTTCGGCCATAACTTTGGCACTATGGCACCAAATGGACTGAAATTTCAAATTCTTACTAAGAATCTTATTCTGTACCCGAATCAATCAAAAAATCAGTCAAAAAAAGACTTTGAAAAAAAAATATCTTAGTTTTCACACTTGGGTTCGCTCGTTTAAGTTCTTGGGTTCGGTGTTTTTAATACTTTGGTTCGGTCATATTTTTGGCCTTACGGCACCGAACTGACTGAAATTTTGGATTCTTACTAAGAACGATGGTCTGTAAACGAATCGATCAAAAAAACAGCATAGAGAAGAATTTTGATTTTCTCCATACAAAATTTCATGGTTTTATGGGTACTTTGTCAAACGTATGTTCGGCCATAACTTTGGCACAATGGCATCAAATGGACTGAAATTTCGGATTCTTACTAAGAATCTTATTCTGTACCCGAATCAATCAAAAAATCAGTCAAAAGAAGACTTTGAAAACAAAAATATCTTAGTTTTCACACTTGGGTTCGCTCGTTTAAGTACTTGGGTTCGGTGTTTTTAATACTTTGGTTCGGTCATATTTTTGGCCTTACGGCACCGAACTGACTGAAATTTTGGATTCTTACTAAGAACCATGGTCTGTTACCGAATCAATCAAAAAATCAGCATAAAGAAGAATTTTAATTTTCTCCATACAAAATTTCATGGTTTTATGGGCACTCTGTCAAACTTAGGTTCGGCCATAACTTTGGCACCATCACACCAAATGGACTGAAATTTCGGATTCTTACTAAGAATTTTATTCTGTACCCGAATCAATCAAAAAATCAGTCAAAAGAAGACTTTAAAAAAATATCTTAGTTTTCACACTTTGGTTTGCTCGTTCAAGTACTTGGGTTCGGTGTTTTTAATACTTTGGTTCGGTCATATTTTTGGCCTTACGGCACCGAACTGACTGAAATTTTGGATTCTTACTAAGAACGATGGTCTGTAAACGAATCGATCAAAAAATCAGCATAAAGAAGAATTTTGATTTTCTCCATACAAAATTTCATGGTTTTATGGGTACTTTGTCAAACGTAGGTTCGGCCATAACTTTGGCACTATGGCACCAAATGGACTGAAATTTCGGATTCTTACTAAGAACGATGGTCTGTAAACGAATCGATCAAAAAATCAGCATAAAGAAGAATTTTGATTTTCTCCATACAAAATTTCATGGTTTTATGGGTACTTTGTCAAACGTAGGTTCGGCCATAACTTTGGCACTATGGCACCAAATGGACTGAAATTTCGGATTCTTACTAAGAATCTTATTCTGTACCCGAATCAATCAAAAAATCAGTCAAAAGAAGACTTTGAAAAAAAATTTCTTAGTTTTCACACTTGGGTTCGCTCGTTTAAGTTCTTGGGTTCGGTATTTTTAATACTTTGGTTCGGTCATATTTTTGGCCTTACGGCACCGAACTGACTGAATTTTTGGATTCTTACTAAGAACCATGGTCTGTAACCGAATCAATCAAAAAATCAGCATAAAGAAGAATTTTAATTTTCTCCATACAAAATTTCATGGTTTTATGGGCACTCTGTCAAACTTAGGTTCGGCCATAACTTTGGCACTATGGCACCAAATGGACTGAAATTTCGGATTCTTACTAAGAATCTTATTCTGTACCCGAATCAATCAAAAAATCAGTCAAAAGAAGACTTTGAAAAAAAATATCTTAGTTTTCACACTTGGGTTCGCTCGTTTAAGTACTTGGGTTCGGTGTTTTTAATACTTTGGTTCGGTCATATTTTTGGCCTTACGGCACCGAACTGACTGAAATTTTGGATTCTTACTAAGAACGATGGTCTGTAAACGAATCGATCAAAAAATCAGCATAAAGAAGAATTTTAATTTTCTCCATACAAAATTTCATGGTTTTATGGGTACTTTGTCAAACGTAGGTTCGGCCATAACTTTGGCACTATGGCACCAAATGGACTGAAATTTCGGATTCTTACTAAGAACGATGGTCTGTAAACGAATCGATCAAAAAATCAGCATAAAGAAGAATTTTGATTTTCTCCATACAAAATTTCATGGTTTTATGGGTACTTTGTCAAACGTAGGTTCGGCCATAACTTTGGCACTATGGCACCAAATGGACTGAAATTTCGGATTCTTACTAAGAATCTTATTCTGTACCCGAATCAATCAAAAAATCAGTCAAAAGAAGACTTTGAAAAAAAATATCTTAGTTTTCACACTTGGGTTCGCTCGTTTAAGTTCTTGGGTTCGGTGTTTTTAATACTTTGGTTCGGTCATATTTTTGGCCTTACGGCACCGAACTGACTGAAATTTTGGATTCTTACTAAGAACCGTGGTCTGTAACCGAATCAATCAAAAAATCAGCATAAAGAAGAATTTTAATTTTGTCCATACAAAATTTCATGGTTTAAGGGCACTCTGTCAAACTTAGGTTCAACCATAACTTTAGCACTATGGCACCAAATGGACTGAAATTTCGGATTCTTACTAAGAATCTTATTCTATACCCGAATCAATCAAAAAATCAGTCAAAAGAAGACTTTGAAAAAAAAATATCTTAGTTTTCACACTTGGGTTCGCTCGTTTAAGTACTTGGGTTCGGTGTTTTTAATACTTTGGGTCGGTCATATTTTTGGCCTTACGGCACCGAACTGACTGAAATTTTGGATTCTTACTAAGAACCATGGTCTGTAACCGAATCAATCAAAAAATCAGCATAAAGAAGAATTTTGATTTTCTCCATACAAAATTTCATGGTTTTATGGGCACTCTGTTAAACTTAGGTTCGGCCATAACTTTGGCACTATGGCACCAAATGGACTGAAATTTCGGATTCTTACTAAGAATCTTATTCTGTACCCGAATCAATCAAAAAATCAGTCAAAAGAAGACTTTGAAAAAAATATCTTAGTTTTCACACTTGGGTTTGCTCGTTTAAGTACTTGGGTTCGGTGTTTTTAATACTTTGGTTCGGTCATATTTTTGGCCTAACGGCACCGAAATGACTGAAATTTTGGATTCTTACTAAGAACGATGGTCTGTAAACGAATCGATCAAAAAATCAGCATAAAGAAGAATTTTGATTTTCTCCATACAAAATTTCATGGTTTTATGGGTACTTTGTCAAACGCAGGTTCGGCCATAACTTTAGCACTATGGCACCAAATGGACTGAAATTTCAAATTCTTACTAAGAATCTTATTCTGTACCCGAATCAATCAAAAAATCAGTCAAAAGAAGACTTTGAAAAAAAATATCTTAGTTTTCACACTTGGGTTCGCTCGTTTAAGTTCTTGGGTTCGGTGTTTTTAATACTTTGGTTCGGTCATATTTTTGGCCTTACGGCACCGAACTGACTGAAATTTTGGATTCTTACTAAGAACGATGGTCTGTAAACGAATCGATCAAAAAATCAGCATAAAGAAGAATTTTGATTTTCTCCATACAAAATTTCATGGTTTTATGGGTACTTTGTCAAACGCAGGTTCGGCCATAACTTTGGCACTATGGCACCAAATGGACTGAAATTTCAAATTCTTACTAAGAATCTTATTCTGTACCCGAATCAATCAAAAAATCAGTCAAAAGAAGACTTTAAAAAAATATCTTAGTTTTCACACTTTGGTTTGCTCGTTCAAGTACTTGGGTTCGGTGTTTTTAATACTTTGGTTCGGTCATATTTTTGGCCTTACGGCACCGAACTGACTGAAATTTTGGATTCTTACTAAGAACGATGGTCTGTAAACGAATCGATCAAAAAATCAGCATAAAGAAGAATTTTGATTTTCTCCATACAAAATTTCATGGTTTTATGGGTACTTTGTCAAACGTAGGTTCGGCCATAACTTTGGCACTATGGCACCAAATGGACTGAAATTTCGGATTCTTACTAAGAATCTTATTCTGTACCCGAATCAATCAAAAAATCAGTCAAAAGAAGACTTTGAAAAAAAATATCTTAGTTTTCACACTTGGGTTCGCTCGTTTAAGTTCTTGGGTTCGGTGTTTTTAATACTTTGGTTCGGTCATATTTTTGGCCTTACGGCACCGAACTGACTGAAATTTTGGATTCTTACTAAGAACCATGGTCTGTAACCGAATCAATCAAAAAATCAGCATAAAGAAGAATTTTAATTTTGTCCATACAAAATTTCATGGTTTTATGGGCACTCTGTCAAACTTAGGTTCGGCCATAACTTTAGCACTATGGCACCAAATGGACTGAAATTTTGGATTCTTACTAAGAATCTTATTCTGTACCCGAATCAATCAAAAAATCAGTCAAAAGAAGACTTTAAAAAAAAAATATCTTAGTTTTCACACTTGGGTTCGCTCGTTTAAGTACTTGGGTTCGGTGTTTTTAATACTTTGGTTCGGTCATATTTTTGGCCTTACGGCACCGAACTGACTGAAATTTTGGATTCTTACTAAGAACGATGGTCTGTAAACGAATCGATCAAAAAATCAGCATAAAGAAGAATTTTGATTTTCTCCATACAAAATTTCATGGTTTTATGGGTACTTTGTCAAACGTAGGTTTGGCCATAACTTTGGCACTATGGCACCAAATGGACTGAAATTTCGGATTCTTACTAAGAATCTTATTCTGTACCCGAATCAATCAAAAAATCAGTCAAAAGAAGACTTTGAAAAAAAATATCTTAGTTTTCACACTTGGGTTCGCTCGTTTAAGTACTTGGGTTCGGTGTTTTTAATTTTTTGGTTCGGTCATATTTTTGGCCTAACGGCACCGAACTGACTGAAATTTTGGATTCTTACTAAGAACGATGGTCTGTAAACGAATCGATCAAAAAATCAGCATAAAGAAGAATTTTGATTTTCTCCATACAAAATTTCATGGTTTTATGGGTACTTTGTCAAACGTAGGTTCGGCCATAACTTTGGCACTATGGCACCAAATGGAATGAAATTTCGGATTCTTACTAAGAACGATGGTCTGTAAACGAATCGATCAAAAAATCAGCATAAAGAAGAATTTTGATTTTCTCCATACAAAATTTCATGGTTTTATGGGTACTTTGTCAAACGTAGGTTCGGCCATAACTTTGGCACTATGGCACCAAATGGACTGAAATTTCGGATTCTTACTAAGAATCTTATTCTGTACCCGAATCAATCAAAAAATCAGTCAAAAGAAGACTTTGAAAAAAAATATCTTAGTTTTCACACTTGGGTTCGCTCGTTTAAGTTCTTGGGTTCGGTGTTTTTAATACTTTGGTTCGGTCATATTTTTGGCCTTACGGCACCGAACTGACTGAAATTTTGGATTCTTACTAAGAACCATGGTCTGTAACCGAATCAATCAAAAAATCAGCATAAAGAAGAATTTTAATTTTGTCCATACAAAATTTCATGGTTTTATGGGCACTCTGTCAAACTTAGGTTCAACCATAACTTTAGCACTATGGCACCAAATGGACTGAAATTTCGGATTCTTACTAAGAATCTTATTCTATACCCGAATCAATCAAAAAATCAGTCAAAAGAAGACTTTGAAAAAAAAAATCTTAGTTTTCACACTTGGGTTCGCTCGTTTAAGTACTTGGGTTCGGTGTTTTTAATACTTTGGTTCGGTCATATTTTTGGCCTTACGGCACCGAACTGACTGAAATTTTGGATTCTTACTAAGAACGATGGTCTGTAAACGAATCGATCAAAAAATCAGCATAAAGAAGAATTTTGATTTTCTCCATACAAAATTTCATGGTTTTATGGGTACTTTGTCAAACGTAGGTTCGGCCATAACTTTGGCACTATGGCACCAAATGGACTGAAATTTCGGATTCTTACTAAGAATTTTATTCTGTACCCGAATCAATCAAAAAATCAGTCAAAAGAAGACTTTGAAAAAAAATATCTTAGTTTTCACACTTGGGTTCGCTCGTTTAAGTACTTGGGTTCGGTGTTTTTAATTTTTTGGTTCGGTCATATTTTTGGCCTTACGGCACCGAACTGACTGAAATTTTGGATTCTTACTAAGAACCATGGTCTGTAAACGAATCAATCAAAAAATCAGTATAAAGAAGAATTTTGATTTTCTCTATACAAAATTTCATGGTTTTATGGGTACTTTGTCAAACGTAGGTTCGGCCATAACCCTGGCACTATGGCACCAAATGGACTGAAATTTCGGATTCTTACTAAGAATCTTATTCTGTACCCGAATCAATCAAAAAATCAGTCAAAAGAAGACTTTGAAAAAAAAATATCTTAGTTTTCACACTTGGGTTCGCTCGTTTAAGTACTTGGGTTCGGTGTTTTTAATACTTTGGTTCGGTCATATTTTTGGCCTTACGGCACCGAACTGACTGAAATTTTGGATTCTTACTAAGAACCATGGTCTGTAACCGAATCAATCAAAAAATCAGCATAAAGAAGAATTTTGATTTTCTCCATACAAAATTTCATGGTTTTATGGGCACTCTGTTAAACTTAGGTTCGGCCATAACTTTGGCACTATGGCACCAAATGGACTGAAATTTCGGATTCTTACTAAGAATCTTATTCTGTACCCGAATCAATCAAAAAATCAGTCAAAAGAAGACTTTGAAAAAAATATCTTAGTTTTCACACTTTGGTTTGCTCGTTCAAGTACTTGGGTTCGGTGTTTTTAATACTTTGGTTCGGTCATATTTTTGGCCTTACGGCACCGAACTGACTGAAATTTTGGATTCTTACTAAGAACGATGGTCTGTAAACGAATCGATCAAAAAATCAGCATAAAGAAGAATTTTGATTTTCTCCATACAAAATTTCATGGTTTTATGGGTACTTTGTCAAACGTAGGTTCGGCCATAACTTTGGCACTATGGCACCAAATGGACTGAAATTTCAAATTCTTACTAAGAATCTTATTCTGTACCCGAATCAATCAAAAAATCAGTCAAAAAAAGACTTTGAAAAAAAAATATCTTAGTTTTCACACTTGGGTTCGCTCGTTTAAGTTCTTGGGTTCGGTGTTTTTAATACTTTGGTTCGGTCATATTTTTGGCCTTACGGCACCGAACTGACTGAAATTTTGGATTCTTACTAAGAACGATGGTCTGTAAACGAATCGATCAAAAAATCAGCATAGAGAAGAATTTTGATTTTCTCCATACAAAATTTCATGGTTTTATGGGTACTTTGTCAAACGTATGTTCGGCCATAACTTTGGCACAATGGCATCAAATGGACTGAAATTTCGGATTCTTACTAAGAATCTTATTCTGTACCCGAATCAATCAAAAAATCAGTCAAAAGAAGACTTTGAAAACAAAAATATCTTAGTTTTCACACTTGGGTTCGCTCGTTTAAGTACTTGGGTTCGGTGTTTTTAATACTTTGGTTCGGTCATATTTTTGGCCTTACGGCACCGAACTGACTGAAATTTTGGATTCTTACTAAGAACCATGGTCTGTAACCGAATCAATCAAAAAATCAGCATAAAGAAGAATTTTAATTTTCTCCATACAAAATTTCATGGTTTTATGGGCACTCTGTCAAACTTAGGTTCGGCCATAACTTTGGCACCATCACACCAAATGGACTGAAATTTCGGATTCTTACTAAGAATTTTATTCTGTACCCGAATCAATCAAAAAATCAGTCAAAAGAAGACTTTAAAAAAATATCTTAGTTTTCACACTTTGGTTTGCTCGTTCAAGTACTTGGGTTCGGTGTTTTTAATACTTTGGTTCGGTCATATTTTTGGCCTTACGGCACCGAACTGACTGAAATTTTGGATTCTTACTAAGAACGATGGTCTGTAAACGAATCGATCAAAAAATCAGCATAAAGAAGAATTTTGATTTTCTCCATACAAAATTTCATGGTTTTATGGGTACTTTGTCAAACGTAGGTTCGGCCATAACTTTGGCACTATGGCACCAAATGGACTGAAATTTCGGATTCTTACTAAGAACGATGGTCTGTAAACGAATCGATCAAAAAATCAGCATAAAGAAGAATTTTGATTTTCTCCATACAAAATTTCATGGTTTTATGGGTACTTTGTCAAACGTAGGTTCGGCCATAACTTTGGCACTATGGCACCAAATGGACTGAAATTTCGGATTCTTACTAAGAATCTTATTCTGTACCCGAATCAATCAAAAAATCAGTCAAAAGAAGACTTTGAAAAAAAATTTCTTAGTTTTCACACTTGGGTTCGCTCGTTTAAGTTCTTGGGTTCGGTATTTTTAATACTTTGGTTCGGTCATATTTTTGGCCTTACGGCACCGAACTGACTGAATTTTTGGATTCTTACTAAGAACCATGGTCTGTAACCGAATCAATCAAAAAATCAGCATAAAGAAGAATTTTAATTTTGTCCATACAAAATTTCATGGTTTTATGGGCACTCTGTCAAACTTAGGTTCGGCCATAACTTTGGCACTATGGCACCAAATGGACTGAAATTTCGGATTCTTACTAAGAATCTTATTCTGTACCCGAATCAATCAAAAAATCAGTCAAAAGAAGACTTTGAAAAAAAATATCTTAGTTTTCACACTTGGGTTCGCTCGTTTAAGTACTTGGGTTCGGTGTTTTTAATACTTTGGTTCGGTCATATTTTTGGCCTTACGGCACCGAACTGACTGAAATTTTGGATTCTTACTAAGAACGATGGTCTGTAAACGAATCGATCAAAAAATCAGCATAAAGAAGAATTTTGATTTTCTCCATACAAAATTTCATGGTTTTATGGGTACTTTGTCAAACGTAGGTTCGGCCATAACTTTGGCACTATGGCACCAAATGGACTGAAATTTCGGATTCTTACTAAGAATCTTATTCTGTACCCGAATCAATCAAAAAATCAGTCAAAAGAAGACTTTAAAAAAATATCTTAGTTTTCACACTTTGGTTTGCTCGTTCAAGTACTTGGGTTCGGTGTTTTTAATACTTTGGTTCGGTCATATTTTTGGCCTTACGGCACCGAACTGACTGAAATTTTGGATTCTTACTAAGAACGATGGTCTGTAAACGAATCGATCAAAAAATCAGCATAAAGAAGAATTTTGATTTTCTCCATACAAAATTTCATGGTTTTATGGGTACTTTGTCAAACGTAGGTTCGGCCATAACTTTGGCACTATGGCACCAAATGGAATGAAATTTCGGATTCTTACTAAGAACGATGGTCTGTAAACGAATCGATCAAAAAATCAGCATAAAGAAGAATTTTGATTTTCTCCATACAAAATTTCATGGTTTTATGGGTACTTTGTCAAACGTAGGTTCGGCCATAACTTTGGCACTATGGCACCAAATGGACTGAAATTTCGGATTCTTACTAAGAATCTTATTCTGTACCCGAATCAATCAAAAAATCAGTCAAAAGAAGACTTTGAAAAAAAATATCTTAGTTTTCACACTTGGGTTCGCTCGTTTAAGTTCTTGGGTTCGGTGTTTTTAATACTTTGGTTCGGTCATATTTTTGGCCTTACGGCACCGAACTGACTGAAATTTTGGATTCTTACTAAGAACCATGGTCTGTAACCGAATCAATCAAAAAATCAGCATAAAGAAGAATTTTAATTTTGTCCATACAAAATTTCATGGTTTTATGGGCACTCTGTCAAACTTAGGTTCGGCCATAACTTTAGCACTATGGCACCAAATGGACTGAAATTTCGGATTCTTACTAAGAATCTTATTCTATACCCGAATCAATCAAAAAATCAGTCAAAAGAAGACTTTGAAAAAAAATATCTTAGTTTTCACACTTGGGTTCGCTCGTTTAAGTACTTGGGTTCGGTGTTTTTAATACTTTGGTTCGGTCATATTTTTGGCCTTACGGCACCGAACTGACTGAAATTTTGGATTCTTACTAAGAACGATGGTCTGTAAACGAATCGATCAAAAAATCAGCATAAAGAAGAATTTTGATTTTCTCCATACAAAATTTCATGGTTTTATGGGTACTTTGTCAAACGTAGGTTCGGCCATAACTTTGGCACTATGGCACCAAATGGACTGAAATTTCGGATTCTTACTAAGAATCTTATTCTGTACCCGAATCAATCAAAAAATCAGTCAAAAGAAGACTTTGAAAAAAAATATCTTAGTTTTCACACTTGGGTTCGCTCGTTTAAGTACTTGGGTTCGGTGTTTTTAATTTTTTGGTTCGGTCATATTTTTGGCCTTACGGCACCGAACTGACTGAAATTTTGGATTCTTACTAAGAACCATGGTCTGTAAACGAATCAATCAAAAAATCAGTATAAAGAAGAATTTTGATTTTCTCTATACAAAATTTCATGGTTTTATGGGTACTTTGTCAAACGTAGGTTCGGCCATAACCCTGGCACTATGGCACCAAATGGACTGAAATTTCGGATTCTTACTAAGAATCTTATTCTGTACCCGAATCAATCAAAAAATCAGTCAAAAGAAGACTTTGAAAAAAAAATATCTTAGTTTTCACACTTGGGTTCGCTCGTTTAAGTACTTGGGTTCGGTGTTTTTAATACTTTGGTTCGGTCATATTTTTGGCCTTACGGCACCGAACTGACTGAAATTTTGGATTCTTACTAAGAACCATGGTCTGTAACCGAATCAATCAAAAAATCAGCATAAAGAAGAATTTTGATTTTCTCCATACAAAATTTCATGGTTTTATGGGCACTCTGTTAAACTTAGGTTCGGCCATAACTTTGGCACTATGGCACCAAATGGACTGAAATTTCGGATTCTTACTAAGAATCTTATTCTGTACCCGAATCAATCAAAAAATCAGTCAAAAGAAGACTTTGAAAAAAATATCTTAGTTTTCACACTTTGGTTTGCTCGTTCAAGTACTTGGGTTCGGTGTTTTTAATACTTTGGTTCGGTCATATTTTTGGCCTTACGGCACCGAACTGACTGAAATTTTGGATTCTTACTAAGAACGATGGTCTGTAAACGAATCGATCAAAAAATCAGCATAAAGAAGAATTTTGATTTTCTCCATACAAAATTTCATGGTTTTATGGGTACTTTGTCAAACGCAGGTTCGGCCATAACTTTGGCACTATGGCACCAAATGGACTGAAATTTCAAATTCTTACTAAGAATCTTATTCTGTACCCGAATCAATCAAAAAATCAGTCAAAAAAAGACTTTGAAAAAAAAATATCTTAGTTTTCACACTTGGGTTCGCTCGTTTAAGTTCTTGGGTTCGGTGTTTTTAATACTTTGGTTCGGTCATATTTTTGGCCTTACGGCACCGAACTGACTGAAATTTTGGATTCTTACTAAGAACGATGGTCTGTAAACGAATCGATCAAAAAATCAGCATAGAGAAGAATTTTGATTTTCTCCATACAAAATTTCATGGTTTTATGGGTACTTTGTCAAACGTATGTTCGGCCATAACTTTGGCACAATGGCATCAAATGGACTGAAATTTCGGATTCTTACTAAGAATCTTATTCTGTACCCGAATCAATCAAAAAATCAGTCAAAAGAAGACTTTGAAAACAAAAATATCTTAGTTTTCACACTTGGGTTCGCTCGTTTAAGTACTTGGGTTCGGTGTTTTTAATACTTTGGTTCGGTCATATTTTTGGCCTTACGGCACCGAACTGACTGAAATTTTGGATTCTTACTAAGAACCATGGTCTGTAACCGAATCAATCAAAAAATCAGCATAAAGAAGAATTTTAATTTTCTCCATACAAAATTTCATGGTTTTATGGGCACTCTGTCAAACTTAGGTTCGGCCATAACTTTGGCACCATCACACCAAATGGACTGAAATTTCGGATTCTTACTAAGAATTTTATTCTGTACCCGAATCAATCAAAAAATCAGTCAAAAGAAGACTTTAAAAAAATATCTTAGTTTTCACACTTTGGTTTGCTCGTTCAAGTACTTGGGTTCGGTGTTTTTAATACTTTGGTTCGGTCATATTTTTGGCCTTACGGCACCGAACTGACTGAAATTTTGGATTCTTACTAAGAACGATGGTCTGTAAACGAATCGATCAAAAAATCAGCATAAAGAAGAATTTTGATTTTCTCCATACAAAATTTCATGGTTTTATGGGTACTTTGTCAAACGTAGGTTCGGCCATAACTTTGGCACTATGGCACCAAATGGACTGAAATTTCGGATTCTTACTAAGAACGATGGTCTGTAAACGAATCGATCAAAAAATCAGCATAAAGAAGAATTTTGATTTTCTCCATACAAAATTTCATGGTTTTATGGGTACTTTGTCAAACGTAGGTTCGGCCATAACTTTGGCACTATGGCACCAAATGGACTGAAATTTCGGATTCTTACTAAGAATCTTATTCTGTACCCGAATCAATCAAAAAATCAGTCAAAAGAAGACTTTGAAAAAAAATTTCTTAGTTTTCACACTTGGGTTCGCTCGTTTAAGTTCTTGGGTTCGGTATTTTTAATACTTTGGTTCGGTCATATTTTTGGCCTTACGGCACCGAACTGACTGAATTTTTGGATTCTTACTAAGAACCATGGTCTGTAACCGAATCAATCAAAAAATCAGCATAAAGAAGAATTTTAATTTTGTCCATACAAAATTTCATGGTTTTATGGGCACTCTGTCAAACTTAGGTTCAACCATAACTTTGGCACTATGGCACCAAATGGACTGAAATTTCGGATTCTTACTAAGAATCTTATTCTGTACCCGAATCAATCAAAAAATCAGTCAAAAGAAGACTTTGAAAAAAAATATCTTAGTTTTCACACTTGGGTTCGCTCGTTTAAGTACTTGGGTTCGGTGTTTTTAATACTTTGGTTCGGTCATATTTTTGGCCTTACGGCACCGAACTGACTGAAATTTTGGATTCTTACTAAGAACGATGGTCTGTAAACGAATCGATCAAAAAATCAGCATAAAGAAGAATTTTGATTTTCTCCATACAAAATTTCATGGTTTTATGGGTACTTTGTCAAACGTAGGTTCGGCCATAACTTTGGCACTATGGCACCAAATGGACTGAAATTTCGGATTCTTACTAAGAATCTTATTCTGTACCCGAATCAATCAAAAAATCAGTCAAAAGAAGACTTTAAAAAAATATCTTAGTTTTCACACTTTGGTTTGCTCGTTCAAGTACTTGGGTTCGGTGTTTTTAATACTTTGGTTCGGTCATATTTTTGGCCTTACGGCACCGAACTGACTGAAATTTTGGATTCTTACTAAGAACGATGGTCTGTAAACGAATCGATCAAAAAATCAGCGTAAAGAAGAATTTTGATTTTCTCCATACAAAATTTCATGGTTTTATGGGTACTTTGTCAAACGTAGGTTCGGCCATAACTTTGGCACTATGGCACCAAATGGACTGAAATTTCGGATTCTTACTAAGAACGATGGTCTGTAAACGAATCGATCAAAAAATCAGCATAAAGAAGAATTTTGATTTTCTCCATACAAAATTTCATGGTTTTATGGGTACTTTGTCAAACGTAGGTTCGGCCATAACTTTGGCACTATGGCACCAAATGGACTGAAATTTCGGATTCTTACTAAGAATCTTATTCTGTACCCGAATCAATCAAAAAATCAGTCAAAAGAAGACTTTGAAAAAAAATATCTTAGTTTTCACACTTGGGTTCGCTCGTTTAAGTTCTTGGGTTCGGTGTTTTTAATACTTTGGTTCGGTCATATTTTTGGCCTTACGGCACCGAACTGACTGAAATTTTGGATTCTTACTAAGAACCGTGGTCTGTAACCGAATCAATCAAAAAATCAGCATAAAGAAGAATTTTAATTTTGTCCATACAAAATTTCATGGTTTTATGGGCACTCTGTCAAACTTAGGTTCGGCCATAACTTTAGCACTATGGCACCAAATGGACTGAAATTTCGGATTCTTACTAAGAATCTTATTCTGTACCCGAATCAATCAAAAAATCAGTCAAAAGAAGACTTTGAAAAAAAAATATCTTAGTTTTCACACTTGGGTTCGCTCGTTTAAGTACTTGGGTTCGGTGTTTTTAATACTTTGGGTCGGTCATATTTTTGGCCTTACGGCACCGAACTGACTGAAATTTTGGATTCTTACTAAGAACCATGGTCTGTAACCGAATCAATCAAAAAATCAGCATAAAGAAGAATTTTGATTTTCTCCATACAAAATTTCATGGTTTTATGGGCACTCTGTTAAACTTAGGTTCGGCCATAACTTTGGCACTATGGCACCAAATGGACTGAAATTTCGGATTCTTACTAAGAATCTTATTCTGTACCCGAATCAATCAAAAAATCAGTCAAAAGAAGACTTTGAAAAAAATATCTTAGTTTTCACACTTGGGTTTGCTCGTTTAAGTACTTGGGTTCGGTGTTTTTAATACTTTGGTTCGGTCATATTTTTGGCCTTACGGCACCGAACTGACTGAAATTTTGGATTCTTACTAAGAACGATGGTCTGTAAACGAATCGATCAAAAAATCAGCATAAAGAAGAATTTTGATTTTCTCCATACAAAATTTCATGGTTTTATGGGTACTTTGTCAAACGCAGGTTCGGCCATAACTTTAGCACTATGGCACCAAATGGACTGAAATTTCAAATTCTTACTAAGAATCTTATTCTGTACCCGAATCAATCAAAAAATCAGTCAAAAGAAGACTTTGAAAAAAAATATCTTAGTTTTCACACTTGGGTTCGCTCGTTTAAGTTCTTGGGTTCGGTGTTTTTAATACTTTGGTTCGGTCATATTTTTGGCCTTACGGCACCGAACTGACTGAAATTTTGGATTCTTACTAAGAACGATGGTCTGTAAACGAATCGATCAAAAAATCAGCATAAAGAAGAATTTTGATTTTCTCCATACAAAATTTCATGGTTTTATGGGTACTTTGTCAAACGCAGGTTCGGCCATAACTTTGGCACTATGGCACCAAATGGACTGAAATTTCAAATTCTTACTAAGAATCTTATTCTGTACCCGAATCAATCAAAAAATCAGTCAAAAGAAGACTTTAAAAAAATATCTTAGTTTTCACACTTTGGTTTGCTCGTTCAAGTACTTGGGTTCGGTGTTTTTAATACTTTGGTTCGGTCATATTTTTGGCCTTACGGCACCGAACTGACTGAAATTTTGGATTCTTACTAAGAACGATGGTCTGTAAACGAATCGATCAAAAAATCAGCATAAAGAAGAATTTTGATTTTCTCCATACAAAATTTCATGGTTTTATGGGTACTTTGTCAAACGTAGGTTCGGCCATAACTTTGGCACTATGGCACCAAATGGACTGAAATTTCGGATTCTTACTAAGAATCTTATTCTGTACCCGAATCAATCAAAAAATCAGTCAAAAGAAGACTTTGAAAAAAAATATCTTAGTTTTCACACTTGGGTTCGCTCGTTTAAGTTCTTGGGTTCGGTGTTTTTAATACTTTGGTTCGGTCATATTTTTGGCCTTACGGCACCGAACTGACTGAAATTTTGGATTCTTACTAAGAACCATGGTCTGTAACCGAATCAATCAAAAAATCAGCATAAAGAAGAATTTTAATTTTGTCCATACAAAATTTCATGGTTTTATGGGCACTCTGTCAAACTTAGGTTCGGCCATAACTTTAGCACTATGGCACCAAATGGACTGAAATTTCGGATTCTTACTAAGAATCTTATTCTGTACCCGAATCAATCAAAAAATCAGTCAAAAGAAGACTTTGAAAAAAAAATATCTTAGTTTTCACACTTGGGTTCGCTCGTTTAAGTACTTGGGTTCGGTGTTTTTAATACTTTGGTTCGGTCATATTTTTGGCCTTACGGCACCGAACTGACTGAAATTTTGGATTCTTACTAAG
This sequence comes from Limnephilus lunatus, assembly GCA_917563855.2. NCBI lineage: Eukaryota > Metazoa > Arthropoda > Insecta > Trichoptera > Limnephilidae > Limnephilus > Limnephilus lunatus. Next base: position 84,194,105 of record OU830593.1, read on the forward strand.
AACGATGGTCTGTAAACGAATCGATCAAAAAATCAGCATAAAGAAGAATTTTGATTTTCTCCATACAAAATTTCATGGTTTTATGGGTACTTTGTCAAACGTAGGTTTGGCCATAACTTTGGCACTATGGCACCAAATGGACTGAAATTTCGGATTCTTACTAAGAATCTTATTCTGTACCCGAATCAATCAAAAAATCAGTCAAAAGAAGACTTTGAAAAAAAATATCTTAGTTTTCACACTTGGGTTCGCTCGTTTAAGTACTTGGGTTCGGTGTTTTTAATTTTTTGGTTCGGTCATATTTTTGGCCTTACGGCACCGAACTGACTGAAATTTTGGATTCTTACTAAGAACCATGGTCTGTAAACGAATCAATCAAAAAATCAGTATAAAGAAGAATTTTGATTTTCTCTATACAAAATTTCATGGTTTTATGGGTACTTTGTCAAACGTAGGTTCGGCCATAACTTTGGCACTATGGCACCAAATGGACTGAAATTTCGGATTCTTACTAAGAATCTTATTCTGTACCCGAATCAATCAAAAAATCAGTCAAAAGAAAACTTTGAAAAAAAAATATCTTAGTTTTCACACTTGGGTTCGCTCGTTTAAGTACTTGGGTTCGGTGTTTTTTATACTTTGGTTCGGTCATATTTTTGGCCTTACGGCACCGAACTGACTGAAATTTTGGATTCTTAATAAGAACCATGGTCTGTAACCGAATCAATCAAAAAATCAGCATAAAGAAGAATTTTGATTTTCTCCATAAAAAATTTCATGGTTTTATGGGTACTTTGTCAAACGTAGGTTCGGCCATAACTTTGGCACTATGGCACCAAATGGACTGAAATTTCGGATTCTTACTAAGAATCTTATTCTGTACCCGAATCAATCAAAAAATCAGTCAAAAGAAGACTTTGAAAAAAATATCTTAGTTTTCACACTTGGTTTCGCTCGTTTAAGTACTTGGGTTCGGTGTTTTTAATACTTTGGTTCGGTCATATTTTTGGCCTTACGGCACCGAACTGACTGAAATTTTGGATTCTTAATAAGAACCATGGTCTGTAACCGAATCAATCAAAAAATCAGCATAAAGAAGAATTTTGATTTTCTCCATACAAAATTTCATGGTTTTATGGGTACTTTGTCAAACGTAGGTTCGGCCATAACTTTGGCACTATGGCACCAAATGGACTGAAATTTCGGATTCTTACTAAGAATCTTATTCTGTACCCGAATCAATCAAAAAATCAGTCAAAAGAAGACTTTGAAAAAAAATATCTTAGTTTTAACACTTGGGTTCGCTCGTTTAAGTACTTGGGTTCGGTGTTTTTAATACTTTGGTTCGGTCATATTTTTGGGCACTCTGTCAAACTTAGGTTCGGCCATAACTTTGGCACTATGGCACCGAACTGACTGAAATTTTGGATTCTTACTAAGAACCATGGTCTGTAAACGAATCAATCAAAAAATCAGCATAAAGAAGAATTTTGATTTTCTCCATACAAAATTTCATGGTTTTATGGGTACTTTGTCAAACGTAGGTTCGGCCATAACTTTGGCACTATGGCACCAAATGGACTGAAATTTCGGATTCTTACTAAGAATCTTATTCTGTACCCGAATCAATCAAAAAATCAGTCAAAAGAAGACTTTGAAAAAAAAATATCTTAGTTTTCACACTTGGGTTCGCTCGTTTAAGTTCTTGGGTTCGGTGTTTTTAATACTTTGGTTCGGTCATATTTTTGGCCTTACGGCACCGAACTGACTGAAATTTTGGATTCTTACTAAGAACCATGGTCTGTAACCGAATCAATCAAAAAATCAGCATAAAGAAGAATTTTAATTTTGTCCATACAAAATTTCATGGTTTTATGGGCACTCTGTCAAACTTAGGTTCGGCCATAACTTTGGCACTATGGCACCGAACTGACTGAAATTTTGGATTCTTACTAAGAACCATGGTCTGTAAACGAATCAATCAAAAAATCAGCATAAAGAAGAATTTTGATTTTCTCCATACAAAATTTCATGGTTTTATGGGTACTTTGTCAAACGTAGGTTCGGCCATAACTTTGGCACTATGGCACCAAATGGACTGAAATTTCGGATTCTTACTAAGAATCTTATTCTGTACCCGAATCAATCAAAAAATCAGTCAAAAGAAGACTTTGAAAAAAAAATATCTTAGTTTTCACACTTGGGTTCGCTCGTTTAAGTACTTGGGTTCGGTGTTTTTAATACTTTGGTTCGGTCATATTTTTGGCCTTACGGCACCGAACTGACTGAAATTTTGGATTCTTAATAAGAACCATGGTCTGTAACCGAATCAATCAAAAAATCAGCATAAAGTAGAATTTTGATTTTCTCCATACAAAATTTCATGGTTTTATGGGTACTTTGTCAAACGTAGGTTCGGCCATAACTTTGGCACTATGGCACCAAATGGACTGAAATTTCGGATTCTTACTAAGAATCTTATTCTGTACCCGAATCAATCAAAAAATCAGTCAAAAGAAGACTTTGAAAAAAAATATCTTAGTTTTAACACTTGGGTTCGCTCGTTTAAGTACTTGGGTTCGGTGTTTTTAATACTTTGGTTCGGTCATATTTTTGGCCTTACGGCACCGAACTGACGGAAATTTTGGATTCTTACTAAGAACGATGGTCTGTAAACGAATCGATCAAAAAATCAGCATAGAGAAGAATTTTGATTTTCTCCATACAAAATTTCATGGTTTTATGGGTACTTTGTCAAACGTAGGTTCGGCCATAACTTTGGCACAATGGCACCAAATGGACTGAAATTTCGGATTCTTACTAAGAATCTTATTCTGTACCCGAATCAATCAAAAAATCAGTCAAAAGAAGACTTTGAAAAAAATATCTTAGTTTTCATACTTGGTTTCGCTCGTTTAAGTACTTGGGTTCGGTGTTTTTAATACTTTGGTTCGGTCATATTTTTGGCCTTACGGCACCAAACTGACTGAAATTTTGGATTCTTACTAAGAACCATGATCTGTAAACGAATCAATCAAAAAATCAGTATAAAGAAGAATTTTGATTTTCTCTATACAAAATTTCATGGTTTTATGGGTACTTTGTCAAACGTAGGTTCGGCCATAACTTTGGCACTATGGCACCAAATGGACTGAAATTTCGGATTCTTACTAAGAATCTTATTCTGTACCCGAATCAATCAAAAAATCAGTCAAAAGAAGACTTTGAAAAAAATATCTTAGTTTTCACACTTGGTTTCGCTCGTTTAAGTACTTGGGTTCGGTGTTTTTAATACTTTGGTTCGGTCATATTTTTGGCCTTACGGCACCGAACTGACTGAAATTTTGGATTCTTACTAAGAACCATGGTCTGTAACCGAATCAATCAAAAAATCAGCATAAAGAAGAATTTAGATTTTCTCCATACAAAATTTCATGGTTTTATGGGCACTCTGTTAAACTTAGGTTCGGCCATAACTTTGGCACTATGGCACCAAATGGACTGAAATTTCGGATTCTTACTAAGAATCTTATTCTGTACCCGAATCAATCAAAAAATCAGTCAAAAGAAGACTTTGAACAAAATATCTTAGTTTTCACACTTGGGTTTGCTCGTTTAAGTACTTGGGTTCGGTGTTTTTAATACTTTGGTTCGGTCATATTTTTGGCCTTACGGCACCGAACTGACTGAAATTTTGGATTCTTACTAAGAACCATGGTCTGTAAACGAATCAATCAAAAAATCAGCATAAAGAAGAATTTTGATTTTCTCCATACAAAATTTCATGGTTTTATGGGTACTTTGTCAAACGTAGGTTCGGCCATAACTTTGGCACTATGGCACCAAATGGACTGAAATTTCGGATTCTTACTAAGAACGATGGTCTGTAAACGAATCGATCAAAAAATCAGCATAAAGAAGAATTTTGATTTTCTCCATACAAAATTTCATGGTTTTATGGGTACTTTGTCAAACGTAGGTTCGGCCATAAATTTGGCACTATGGCACCAAATGGACTAAAATTTCGGATTCTTACTAAGAATCTTATTCTGTACCCGAATCAATCAAAAAATCAGTCAAAAGAAGACTTTGAAAAAAAAATATCTTAGTTTTCACACTTGGGTTCGCTCGTTTAAGTTCTTGGGTTCGGTGTTTTTAATACTTTGGTTCGGTCATATTTTTGGCCTTACGGCACCGAACTGACTGAAATTTTGGATTCTTACTAAGAACCATGGTCTGTAACCGAATCAATCAAAAAATCAGCATAAAGAAGAATTTTAATTTTGTCCATACAAAATTTCATGGTTTTATGGGCACTCTGTCAAACTTAGGTTCGGCCATAACTTTGGCACTATGGCACCGAACTGACTGAAATTTTGGATTCTTACTAAGAACCATGGTCTGTAAACGAATCAATCAAAAAATCAGCATAAAGAAGAATTTTGATTTTCTCCATACAAAATTTCATGGTTTTATGGGTACTTTGTCAAACGTAGGTTCGGCCATAACTTTGGCACTATGGCACCAAATGGACTGAAATTTCGGATTCTTACTAAGAATCTTATTCTGTACCCGAATCAATCAAAAAATCAGTCAAAAGAAGACTTTGAAAAAAAATATCTTAGTTTTCACACTTGGGTTCGCTCGTTTAAGTACTTGGGTTCGGTGTTTTTAATTTTTTGGTTCGGTCATATTTTTGGCCTTACGGCACCGAACTGACTGAAATTTTGGATTCTTACTAAGAACCATGGTCTGTAAACGAATCGATCAAAAAATCAGCATAAAGAAGAATTTTGATTTTCTCCATACAAAATTTCATGGTTTTATGGGTACTTTGTCAAACGTAGGTTCGGCCATAACTTTGGCACTATGGCACCAAATGGACTGAAATTTCGGATTCTTACTAAGAATCTTATTCTGTACCCGAATCAATCAAAAAATCAGTCAAAAGAAGACTTTGAAAAAAAATATCTTAGTTTTCACACTTGGGTTCGCTCGTTTAAGTACTTGGGTTCGGTGTTTTTAATACTTTGGTTCGGTCATATTTTTGGCCTTACGGCACCGAACTGACTGAAATTTTGGATTCTTACTAAGAACGATGGTCTGTAAACGAATCGATCAAAAAATCAGCATAAAGAAGAATTTTGATTTTCTCCATACAAAATTTCATGGTTTTATGGGTACTTTGTCAAACGTAGGTTCGGCCATAACTTTGGCACTATGGCACCAAATGGACTGAAATTTCGGATTCTTACTAAGAATCTTATTCTGTACCCGAATCAATCAAAAAATCAGTCAAAAGAAGACTTTGAAAAAAAATATCTTAGTTTTCACACTTGGGTTCGCTCGTTTAAGTACTTGGGTTCGGTGTTTTTAATTTTTTGGTTCGGTCATATTTTTGGCCTTACGGCACCGAACTGACTGAAATTTTGGATTCTTACTAAGAACCATGGTCTGTAAACGAATCAATCAAAAAATCAGTATAAAGAAGAATTTTGATTTTCTCTATACAAAATTTCATGGTTTTATGGGTACTTTGTCAAACGTAGGTTCGGCCATAACTTTGGCACTATGGCACCAAATGGACTGAAATTTCGGATTCTTACTAAGAATCTTATTCTGTACCCGAATCAATCAAAAAATCAGTCAAAAGAAAACTTTGAAAAAAAAATATCTTAGTTTTCACACTTGGGTTCGCTCGTTTAAGTACTTGGGTTCGGTGTTTTTAATACTTTGGTTCGGTCATATTTTTGGCCTTACGGCACCGAACTGACTGAAATTTTGGATTCTTAATAAGAACCATGGTCTGTAACCGAATCAATCAAAAAATCAGCATAAAGAAGAATTTTGATTTTCTCCATAAAAAATTTCATGGTTTTATGGGTACTTTGTCAAACGTAGGTTCGGCCATAACTTTGGCACTATGGCACCAAATGGACTGAAATTTCGGATTCTTACTAAGAATCTTATTCTGTACCCGAATCAATCAAAAAATCAGTCAAAAGAAGACTTTGAAAAAAAATATCTTAGTTTTCACACTTGGGTTCGCTCGTTTAAGTACTTGGGTTCGGTGTTTTTAATACTTTGGTTCGGTCATATTTTTGGCCTTACGGCACCGAACTGACGGAAATTTTGGATTCTTACTAAGAACGATGGTCTGTAAACGAATCGATCAAAAAATCAGCATAGAGAAGAATTTTGATTTTCTCCATACAAAATTTCATGGTTTTATGGGTACTTTGTCAAACGTAGGTTCGGCCATAACTTTGGCACAATGGCACCAAATGGACTGAAATTTCGGATTCTTACTAAGAATCTTATTCTGTACCCGAATCAATCAAAAAATCAGTCAAAAGAAGACTTTGAAAAAAATATCTTAGTTTTCATACTTGGTTTCGCTCGTTTAAGTACTTGGGTTCGGTGTTTTTAATACTTTGGTTCGGTCATATTTTTGGCCTTACGGCACCGAACTGACTGAAATTTTGGATTCTTACTAAGAACCATGGTCTGTAAACGAATCAATCAAAAAATCAGTATAAAGAAGAATTTTGATTTTCTCTATACAAAATTTCATGGTTTTATGGGTACTTTGTCAAACGTAGGTTCGGCCATAACTTTGGCACTATGGCACCAAATGGACTGAAATTTCGGATTCTTACTAAGAATCTTATTCTGTACCCGAATCAATCAAAAAATCAGTCAAAAGAAGACTTTGAAAAAAATATCTTAGTTTTCACACTTGGTTTCGCTCGTTTAAGTACTTGGGTTCGGTGTTTTTAATACTTTGGTTCGGTCATATTTTTGGCCTTACGGCACCGAACTGCCTGAAATTTTGGATTCTTACTAAGAACCATGGTCTGTAACCGAATCAATCAAAAAATCAGCATAAAGAAGAATTTAGATTTTCTCCATACAAAATTTCATGGTTTTATGGGCACTCTGTTAAACTTAGGTTCGGCCATAACTTTGGCACTATGGCACCAAATGGACTGAAATTTCGGATTCTTACTAAGAATCTTATTCTGTACCCGAATCAATCAAAAAATCAGTCAAAAGAAGACTTTGAACAAAATATCTTAGTTTTCACACTTGGGTTTGCTCGTTTAAGTACTTGGGTTCGGTGTTTTTAATACTTTGGTTCGGTCATATTTTTGGCCTTAAGGCACCGAACTGACTGAAATTTTGGATTCTTACTAAGAACCATGGTCTGTAAACGAATCAATCAAAAAATCAGCATAAAGAAGAATTTTGATTTTCTCCATACAAAATTTCATGGTTTTATGGGTACTTTGTCAAACGTAGTTTCGGCCATAACTTTGGCACTATGGCACCAAATGGACTGAAATTTCGGATTCTTACTAAGAACGATGGTCTGTAAACGAATCGATCAAAAAATCAGCATAAAGAAGAATTTTGATTTTCTCCATACAAAATTTCATGGTTTTATGGGTACTTTGTCAAACGTAGGTTCGGCCATAACTTTGGCACTATGGCACCAAATGGACTGAAATTTCGGATTCTTACTAAGAATCTTATTCTGTACCCGAATCAATCAAAAAATCAGTCAAAAGAAGACTTTGAAAAAAAAATATCTTAGTTTTCACACTTGGGTTCGCTCGTTTAAGTTCTTGGGTTCGGTGTTTTTAATACTTTGGTTCGGTCATATTTTTGGCCTTACGGCACCGAACTGACTGAAATTTTGGATTCTTACTAAGAACCATGGTCTGTAACCGAATCAATCAAAAAATCAGCATAAAGAAGAATTTTAATTTTGTCCATACAAAATTTCATGGTTTTATGGGCACTCTGTCAAACTTAGGTTCGGCCATAACTTTGGCACTATGGCACCGAACTGACTGAAATTTTGGATTCTTACTAAGAACCATGGTCTGTAAACGAATCAATCAAAAAATCAGCATAAAGAAGAATTTTGATTTTCTCCATACAAAATTTCATGGTTTTATGGGTACTTTGTCAAACGTAGGTTCGGCCATAACTTTGGCACTATGGCACCAAATGGACTGAAATTTCGGATTCTTACTAAGAACGATGGTCTGTAAACGAATCGATCAAAAAATCAGCATAAAGAAGAATTTTGATTTTCTCCATACAAAATTTCATGGTTTTATGGGTACTTTGTCAAACGTAGGTTCGGCCATAACTTTGGCACTATGGCACCAAATGGACTGAAATTTCGGATTCTTACTAAGAATCTTATTCTGTACCCGAATCAATCAAAAAATCAGTCAAAAGAAGACTTTGAAAAAAAATATCTTAGTTTTCACACTTGGGTTCGCTCGTTTAAGTTCTTGGGTTCGGTGTTTTTAAAACTTTGGTTCGGTCATATTTTTGGCCTTACGGCACCGAACTGACTGAAATTTTGGATTCTTACTAAGAACCATGGTCTGTAACCGAATCAATCAAAAAATCAGCATAAAGAAGAATTTTAATTTTGTCCATACAAAATTTCATGGTTTTATGGGCACTCTGTCAAACTTAGGTTCGGCCATAACTTTGGCACTATGGCACCAAATGGACTGAAATTTCGGATTCTTACTAAGAATCTTATTCTGTACCCGAATCAATCAAAAAATCAGTCAAAAGAAGACTTTGAAAAAAAATATCTTAGTTTTCACACTTGGGTTCGCTCGTTTAAGTTCTTGGGTTCGGTGTTTTTAATACTTTGGTTCGGTCATATTTTTGGCCTTAAGGCACCGAACTGACTGAAATTTTGGATTCTTACTAAGAACCATGGTCTGTAAACGAATCAATCAAAAAATCAGCATAAAGAAGAATTTTGATTTTCTCCATACAAAATTTCATGGTTTTATGGGTACTTTGTCAAACGTAGTTTCGGCCATAACTTTGGCACTATGGCACCAAATGGACTGAAATTTCGGATTCTTACTAAGAACGATGGTCTGTAAACGAATCGATCAAAAAATCAGCATAAAGAAGAATTTTGATTTTCTCCATACAAAATTTCATGGTTTTATGGGTACTTTGTCAAACGTAGGTTCGGCCATAACTTTGGCACTATGGCACCAAATGGACTGAAATTTCGGATTCTTACTAAGAACGATGGTCTGTAAACGAATCGATCAAAAAATCAGCATAAAGAAGAATTTTGATTTTCTCCATACAAAATTTCATGGTTTTATGGGTACTTTGTCAAACGTAGGTTCGGCCATAACTTTGGCACTATGGCACCAAATGGACTGAAATTTCGGATTCTTACTAAGAATCTTATTCTGTACCCGAATCAATCAAAAAATCAGTCAAAAGAAGACTTTGAAAAAAAAAATCTTAGTTTTCACACTTGGGTTCGCTCGTTTAAGTTCTTGGGTTCGGTGTTTTTAAAACTTTGGTTCGGTCATATTTTTGGCCTTACGGCACCGAACTGACTGAAATTTTGGATTCTTACTAAGAACCATGGTCTGTAACCGAATCAATCAAAAAATCAGCATAAAGAAGAATTTTAATTTTCTCCATACAAAATTTCATGGTTTTATGGGCACTCTGTCAAACTTAGGTTCGGCCATAACTTTGGCACTATGGCACCAAATGGACTGAAATTTCGGATTCTTACTAAGAATCTTATTCTGTACCCGAATCAATCAAAAAATCAGTCAAAAGAAGACTTTGAAAAAAAATATCTTAGTTTTCACACTTGGGTTCGCTCGTTTAAGTTCTTGGGTTCGGTGTTTTTAAAACTTTGGTTCGGTCATATTTTTGGCCTTACGGCACCGAACTGACTGAAATTTTGGATTCTTACTAAGAACCATGGTCTGTAACCGAATCAATCAAAAAATCAGCATAAAGAAGAATTTTAATTTTGTCCATACAAAATTTCATGGTTTTATGGGCACTCTGTCAAACTTAGGTTCGGCCATAACTTTGGCACTATGGCACCAAATGGACTGAAATTTCGGATTCTTACTAAGAATCTTATTCTGTACCCGAATCAATCAAAAAATCAGTCAAAAGAAGACTTTGAAAAAAAATATCTTAGTTTTCACACTTGGGTTCGCTCGTTTAAGTTCTTGGGTTCGGTGTTTTTAATACTTTGGTTCGGTCATATTTTTGGCCTTAAGGCACCGAACTGACTGAAATTTTGGATTCTTACTAAGAACCATGGTCTGTAAACGAATCAATCAAAAAATCAGCATAAAGAAGAATTTTGATTTTCTCCATACAAAATTTCATGGTTTTATGGGTACTTTGTCAAACGTAGTTTCGGCCATAACTTTGGCACTATGGCACCAAATGGACTGAAATTTCGAATTCTTACTAAGAACGATGGTCTGTAAACGAATCGATCAAAAAATCAGCATAAAGAAGAATTTTGATTTTCTCCATACAAAATTTCATGGTTTTATGGGTACTTTGTCAAACGTAGGTTCGGCCATAACTTTGGCACTATGGCACCAAATGGACTGAAATTTCGGATTCTTACTAAGAATCTTATTCTGTACCCGAATCAATCAAAAAATCAGTCAAAAGAAGACTTTGAAAAAAAAATATCTTAGTTTTCACACTTGGATTCGCTCGTTTAAGTTCTTGGGTTCGGTGTTTTTAATACTTTGGTTCGGTCATATTTTTGGCCTTACGGCACCGAACTGACTGAAATTTTGGATTCTTACTAAGAACCATGGTCTGTAACCGAATCAATCAAAAAATCAGCATAAAGAAGAATTTTAATTTTGTCCATACAAAATTTCATGGTTTTATGGGCACTCTGTCAAACTTAGGTTCGGCCATAACTTTGGCACTATGGCACCGAACTGACTGAAATTTTGGATTCTTACTAAGAACCATGGTCTGTAAACGAATCAATCAAAAAATCAGCATAAAGAAGAATTTTGATTTTCTCCATACAAAATTTCATGGTTTTATGGGTACTTTGTCAAACGTAGGTTCGGCCATAACTTTGGCACTATGGCACCAAATGGACTGAAATTTCGGATTCTTACTAAGAACGATGGTCTGTAAACGAATCGATCAAAAAATCAGCATAAAGAAGAATTTTGATTTTCTCCATACAAAATTTCATGGTTTTATGGGTACTTTGTCAAACGTAGGTTCGGCCATAACTTTGGCACTATGGCACCAAATGGACTGAAATTTCGGATTCTTACTAAGAATCTTATTCTGTACCCGAATCAATCAAAAAATCAGTCAAAAGAAGACTTTGAAAAAAAATATCTTAGTTTTCACACTTGGGTTCGCTCGTTTAAGTTCTTGGGTTCGGTGTTTTTAAAACTTTGGTTCGGTCATATTTTTGGCCTTACGGCACCGAACTGACTGAAATTTTGGATTCTTACTAAGAACCATGGTCTGTAACCGAATCAATCAAAAAATCAGCATAAAGAAGAATTTTAATTTTGTCCATACAAAATTTCATGGTTTTATGGGCACTCTGTCAAACTTAGGTTCGGCCATAACTTTGGCACTATGGCACCAAATGGACTGAAATTTCGGATTCTTACTAAGAATCTTATTCTGTACCCGAATCAATCAAAAAATCAGTCAAAAGAAGACTTTGAAAAAAAATATCTTAGTTTTCACACTTGGGTTCGCTCGTTTAAGTACTTGGGTTCGGTGTTTTTAATACTTTGGTTCGGTCATATTTTTGGCCTTACGGCACCGAACTGACGGAAATTTTGGATTCTTACTAAGAACGGTGGTCTGTAAACGAATCGATCAAAAAATCAGCATAGAGAAGAATTTTGATTTTCTCCATACAAAATTTCATGGTTTTATGGGTACTTTGTCAAACGTAGGTTCGGCCATAACTTTGGCACAATGGCACCAAATGGACTGAAATTTCGGATTCTTACTAAGAATCTTATTCTGTACCCGAATCAATCAAAAAATCAGTCAAAAGAAGACTTTGAAAAAAAATATCTTAGTTTTCACACTTGGGTTCGCTCGTTTAAGTACTTGGGTTCGGTGTTTTTAATACTTTGGTTCGGTCATATTTTTGGCCTTACGGCACCGAACTGACGGAAATTTTGGATTCTTACTAAGAACGATGGTCTGTAAACGAATCGATCAAAAAATCAGCATAGAGAAGAATTTTGATTTTCTCCATACAAAATTTCATGGTTTTATGGGTACTTTGTCAAACGTAGGTTCGGCCATAACTTTGGCACAATGGCACCAAATGGACTGAAATTTCGGATTCTTACTAAGAATCTTATTCTGTACCCGAATCAATCAAAAAATCAGTCAAAAGAAGACTTTGAAAAAAATATCTTAGTTTTCATACTTGGTTTCGCTCGTTTAAGTACTTGGGTTCGGTGTTTTTAATACTTTGGTTCGGTCATATTTTTGGCCTTACGGCACCGAACTGACTGAAATTTTGGATTCTTACTAAGAACCATGGTCTGTAAACGAATCAATCAAAAAATCAGTATAAAGAAGAATTTTGATTTTCTCTATACAAAATTTCATGGTTTTATGGGTACTTTGTCAAACGTAGGTTCGGCCATAACTTTGGCACTATGGCATCAAATGGACTGAAATTTCGGATTCTTACTAAGAATCTTATTCTGTACCCGAATCAATCAAAAAATCAGTCAAAAGAAGACTTTGAAAAAAATATCTTAGTTTTCACACTTGGTTTCGCTCGTTTAAGTACTTGGGTTCGGTGTTTTTAATACTTTGGTTCGGTCATATTTTTGGCCTTACGGCACCGAACTGCCTGAAATTTTTTATTCTTACTAAGAACCATGGTCTATAACCGAATCAATCAAAAAATCAGCATAAAGAAGAATTTAGATTTTCTCCATACAAAATTTCATGGTTTTATGGGCACTCTGTTAAACTTAGGTTCGGCCATAACTTTGGCACTATGGCACCAAATGGACTGAAATTTCGGATTCTTACTAAGAATCTTATTCTGTACCCGAATCAATCAAAAAATCAGTCAAAAGAAGACTTTGAACAAAATATCTTAGTTTTCACACTTGGGTTTGCTCGTTTAAGTACTTGGGTTCGGTGTTTTTAATACTTTGGTTCGGTCATATTTTTGGCCTTAAGGCACCGAACTGACTGAAATTTTGGATTCTTACTAAGAACCATGGTCTGTAAACGAATCAATCAAAAAATCAGCATAAAGAAGAATTTTGATTTTCTCCATACAAAATTTCATGGTTTTATGGGTACTTTGTCAAACGTAGTTTCGGCCATAACTTTGGCACTATGGCACTAAATGAACTGAAATTTCGGATTCTTACTAAGAACGATGGTCTGTAAACGAATCGATCAAAAAATCAGCATAAAGAAGAATTTTGATTTTCTCCATACAAAATTTCATGGTTTTATGGGTACTTTGTCAAACGTAGGTTCGGCCATAACTTTGGCACTATGGCACCAAATGGACTGAAATTTCGGATTCTTACTAAGAATCTTATTCTGTACCCGAATCAATCAAAAAATCAGTCAAAAGAAGACTTTGAAAAAAAAATATCTTAGTTTTCACACTTGGGTTCGCTCGTTTAAGTTCTTGGGTTCGGTGTTTTTAATACTTTGGTTCGGTCATATTTTTGGCCTTACGGCACCGAACTGACTGAAATTTTGGATTCTTACTAAGAACCATGGTCTGTAACCGAATCAATCAAAAAATCAGCATAAAGAAGAATTTTAATTTTGTCCATTCAAAATTTCATGGTTTTCTGGGCACTTTGTCAAACTTAGGTTCGGTCATATTTTTGGCCTTACGGCACCGAACTGACTGAAATTTTGGATTCTTACTAAGAAACATGGTCTGTAAACGAATCAATCAAAAAATCAGCATAAAGAAGAATTTTGATTTTCTCCATACAAAATTTCATGGTTTTATGGGTACTTTGTCAAACGTAGGTTCGGCCATAACTTTGGCACTATGGCACCAAATGGACTGAAATTTCGGATTCTTACTAAGAACGATGGTCTGTAAACGAATCGATCAAAAAATCAGCATAAAGAAGAATTTTGATTTTCTCCATACAAAATTTCATGGTTTTATGGGCACTTTGTCAAACGTAGGTTCGGCCATAACTTTGGCACTATGGCACCAAATGGACTGAAATTTCGGATTCTTACTAAGAATCTTATTCTGTACCCGAATCAATCAAAAAATCAGTCAAAAGAAGACTTTGAAAAAAAAATATCTTAGTTTTCACACTTGGGTTCGCTCGTTTAAGTTCTTGGGTTCGGTGTTTTTAATACTTTGGTTCGGTCATATTTTTGGCCTTACGGCACCGAACTGACTGAAATTTTGAATTCTTACTAAGAACCATGGTCTGTAACCGAATCAATCAAAAAATCAGCATAAAGAAGAATTTTAATTTTGTCCATACAAAATTTCATGGTTTTATGGGCACTCTGTCAAACTTAGGTTCGGCCATAACTTTGGCACTATGGCACCAAATGGACTGAAATTTCGGATTCTTACTAAGAATCTTATTCTGTACCCGAATCAATCAAAAAATCAGTCAAAAGAAGACTTTGAAAAAAAATATCTTAGTTTTCACACTTGGGTTCGCTCGTTTAAGTACTTGGGTTCGGTGTTTTTAATACTTTGGTTCGGTCATATTTTTGGCCTTACGGCACCGAACTGACGGAAATTTTGGTTTCTTACTAAGAACGATGGTCTGTAAACGAATCGATCAAAAAATCAGCATAGAGAAGAATTTTGATTTTCTCCATACAAAATTTCATGGTTTTATGGGTACTTTGTCAAACGTAGGTTCGGCCATAACTTTGGCACAATGGCACCAAATGGACTGAAATTTCGGATTCTTACTAAGAATCTTATTCTGTACCCGAATCAATCAAAAAATCAGTCAAAAGAAGACTTTGAAAAAAATATCTTAGTTTTCATACTTGGTTTCGCTCGTTTAAGTACTTGGGTTCGGTGTTTTTAATACTTTGGTTCGGTCATATTTTTGGCCTTACGGCACCGAACTGACTGAAATTTTGGATTCTTACTAAGAACCATGGTCTGTAAACGAATCAATCAAAAAATCAGTATAAAGAAGAATTTTGATTTTCTCTATACAAAATTTCATGGTTTTATGGGTACTTTGTCAAACGTAGGTTCGGCCATAACTTTGGCACTATGGCACCAAATGGACTGAAATTTCGGATTCTTACTAAGAATCTTATTCTGTACCCGAATCAATCAAAAAATCAGTCAAAAGAAGACTTTGAAAAAAATATCTTAGTTTTCACACTTGGTTTCGCTCGTTTAAGTACTTGGGTTCGGTGTTTTTAATACTTTGGTTCGGTCATATTTTTGGCCTTACGGCACCGAACTGACTGAATTTTGGATTCTTACTAAGAACCATGGTCTGTAACCGAATCAATCAAAAAATCAGCATAAAGAAGAATTTAGATTTTCTCCATACAAAATTTCATGGTTTTATGGGCACTCTGTTAAACTTAGGTTCGGCCATAACTTTGGCACTATGGCACCAAATGGACTGAAATTTCGGATTCTTACTAAGAATCTTATTCTGTACCCGAATCAATCAAAAAATCAGTCAAAAGAAGACTTTGAACAAAATATCTTAGTTTTCACACTTGGGGTTTGCTCGTTTAAGTACTTGGGTTCGGTGTTTTTAATACTTTGGTTCGGTCATATTTTTGGCCTTACGGCACCGAACTGACTGAAATTTTGGATTCTTACTAAGAACCATGGTCTGTAAACGAATCGATCAAAAAATCAGCATAAAGAAGATTTGTGATTTTCTCCATACAAAATTTTCATGGTTTTATGGGTACTTTGTCAAACGTAGGTTCGGCCATAACTTTGGCACTATGGCACCAAATGGACTGAAATTTCGGATTCTTACTAAGAACGATGGTCTGTAAACGAATCGATCAAAAAATCAGCATAAAGAAGAATTTTGATTTCTCCATACAAAATTTCATGGTTTTATGGGTACTTTGTCAAACGTAGGTTCGGCCATAACTTTGGCACTATGGCACCAAATGGACTGAAATTTTCGGATTCTTACTAAGAATGTTATTCTGTACCCGAATCAATCAAAAAATCAGTCAAAAGAAGACTTTGAAAAAAAATATCTTAGTTTTCACACTTGGGTTCGCTCGTTTAAGTTCTTGGGTTCGGTGTTTTTTAATACTTTGGTTCGGTCATATTTTTGGCCTTACGGCACCGAACTGACTGAAATTTTGGATTCTTACTAAGAACCATGGTCTGTAACCGAATCAATCAAAAAATCAGCATAAAGAAGAATTTTAATTTTGTCCATACAAAATTTCATGGTTTTATGGGCACTCTGTCAAACTTAGGTTCGGCCATAACTTTTGGCACTATGGCACCAAATGGACTGAAATTTCGGATTCTTACTAAGAATCTTATTCTGTACCCGAATCAATCAAAAAATCCGTCAAAAGAAAACTTTGAAAAAAAATATCTTAGTTTTCACACTTGGGTTCGCTCGTTTAAGTACTTGGGTTCGGTGGTTTTTAATACTTTGGTTCGGTCATATTTTTGGCCTTACGGCACCGAACTGACTGAAATTTTGGATTCTTACTGAGAACGATGGTCTGTAAACGAATCGATCAAAAAATCAGCATAAAGAAGAATTTTGATTTTCTCCATACAAAATTTCATGGTTTTATGGGTACTTTGTCAAACGTAGGTTCGGCCATAACTTTGGCACTATGCACCAAAAGGACTGAAATTTCGGATTCTTACTAAGAATCTTATTCTGTACCCGAATCGATCAAAAAATCAGTCAAAAGAAGGACTTTGAAAAAAATATCTTAGTTTTCACACTTGGTTTCGCTCGTTTAAGTACATGGGTTCGGTGTTTTTAATACTTTGGTTCGGTCATATTTTTGGCCTTACGGCACCGAACTGACTGAAATTTTGGATTCTTACTAAGAACCATGGTCTGTAACCGAATCAATCAAAAAATCAGCATAAAGAAGAATTTTAATTTTCTCCATACAAAATTTCATGGTTTTATGGGCACTCTGTCAAACTTAGGTTCGGCCATAACTTTGGCACAATGGCACCAAATGGACTGAAATTTCGGATTCTTAGTAAGAATCTTATTCTGTAGCCGAATCAATCAAAAAATCAGTCAAAAGAAGACTTTGAAAAAAAATATCTTTGTTTTCACACTTGGGTTCGCTCGTTTAAGTACTTGGGTTCGGTGTTTTTAATACTTTGGTTCGGTCATATTTTTGGCCTTACGGCACCGAACTGACTGAAATTTTGGATTCTTACTAAGAACCATGGTCTGTAACCGAATCAATCAAAAAATCAGCATAAAGAAGAATTTTGATTTTCTCTATAAAAAATTTCATGGTTTTATGGGTACTTTGTCAAACGTAGGTTCGGCCATAACTTTGGCACTATGGCACCAAATGGACTGAAATTTCGGATTCTTACTAAGAATTTTATTCTGTACCCGAATCAATCAAAAAATCAGTCAAAAGAAGACTTTGAAAAAAATATCTTAGTTTTCACACTTTGGTTTGCTCGTTCAAGTACTTGGGTTCGGTGTTTTTAATACTTTGGTTCGGTCATATTTTTGGCCTTCCGGCACCGAACTGACTGAAATTTTGGATTCTTACTAAGAACGATGGTCTGTAAACGAATCGATCAAAAAATCAGCATAAAGAAGAATTTTGATTTTCTCCATACAAAATTTCATGGTTTTATGGGTACTTTGTCAAACGCAGGTTCGGCCATAACTTTGGCACTATGGCACCAAATGGACTGAAATTTCAAATTCTTACTAAGAATCTTATTCTGTACCCGAATCAATCAAAAAATCAGTCAAAAGAAGACTTTGAAAAAAAATATCTTAGTTTTCACACTTGGGTTCGCTCGTTTAAGTTCTTGGGTTCGGTGTTTTTAATACTTTGGTTCGGTCATATTTTTGGCCTTACGGCACCGAACTGACTGAAATTTTGGATTCTTACTAAGAACGATGGTCTGTAAACGAATCGATCAAAAAATCAGCATAGAGAAGAATTTTGATTTTCTCCATACAAAATTTCATGGTTTTATGGGTACTTTGTCAAACGTAGGTTCGGCCATAACTTTGGCACAATGGCACCAAATGGACTGAAATTTCGGATTCTTACTAAGAATCTTATTCTGTACCCGAATCAAACAAAAAATCAGTCAAAAGAAGACTTTGAAAAAAATATCTTAGTTTTCGCACTTGGGTTTGCTCGTTTAAGTACTTGGGTTCGGTGTTTTTAATACTTTGGTTCGGTCATATTTTTGGCCTTACGGCACCGAACTGACTGAAATTTTGGATTCTTACTAAGAACCATGGTCTGTAAACGAATCAATCAAAAATTCAGTATAAAGAAGAATTTTGATTTTCTCTATACAAAATTTCATGGTTTTATGTGTACTTTGTCAAACGTAGGTTCGGCCATAACTTTGGCACTATGGCACAAAATGGACTGAAATATCGGATTCTTACTAAGAATCTTATTCTGTACCCGAATCAATCAAAAAATCAGTCAAAAGAAGACTTTGAAAAAAAAATATCTTAGTTTTCACACTTGGGTTCGCTCGTTTAAGTACTTGGGTTCGGTGTTTTTAATACTTTGGTTCGGTCATATTTTTGGCCTTACGGCACCGAACTGACTGAAATTTTGGATTCTTACTAAGAACCATGGTCTGTAACCGAATCAATCAAAAAATCAGCATAAAGAAGAATTTTGATTTTCTCCATACAAAATTTCATGGTTTTATGGGCACTCTGTTAAACTTAGGTTCGGCCATAACTTTGGCACTATGGCACCAAATGGACTGAAATTTCGGATTCTTACTAAGAATCTTATTCTGTACCCGAATCAATCAAAAAATCAGTCAAAAGAAGACTTTGAAAAAAATATCTTAGTTTTCACACTTGGGTTTGCTCGTTTAAGTACTTGGGTTCGGTGTTTTTAATACTTTGGTTCGGTCATATTTTTGGCCTTACGGCACCGAACTGACTGAAATTTTGGATTCTTACTAAGAACCATGGTCTGTAACCGAATCAATCAAAAAATCAGCATAAAGAAGAATTTTAATTTTCTCCATACAAAATTTCATGGTTTTATGGGCACTCTGTTAAACTTAGGTTCGGCCATAACTTTGGCACCATCACACCAAATGGACTGAAATTTCGGATTCTTACTAAGAATTTTATTCTGTACCCGAATCAATCAAAAAATCAGTCAAAAGAAGACTTTAAAAAAATATCTTAGTTTTCACACTTTGGTTTGCTCGTTCAAGTACTTGGGTTCGGTGTTTTTAATACTTTGGTTCGGTCATATTTTTGGCCTTACGGCACCGAACTGACTGAAATTTTGGATTCTTACTAAGAACGATGGTCTGTAAACGAATCGATCAAAAAATCAGCATAAAGAAGAATTTTGATTATCTCCATACAAAATTTCATGGTTTTATGGGTACTTTGTCAAACGTAGGTTCGGCCATAACTTTGGCACTATGGCACCAAATGGACTGAAATTTCGGATTCTTACTAAGAATCTTATTCTGTACCCGAATCAATCAAAAAATCAGTCAAAAGAAGACTTTGAAAAAAAATATCTTAGTTTTCACACTTGGGTTCGCTCGTTTAAGTTCTTGGGTTCGGTGTTTTTAATACTTTGGTTCGGTTATATTTTTGGCCTTACGGCACCGAACTGACTGAAATTTTGGATTCTTACTAAGAACCATGGTCTGTAACCGAATCAATCAAAAAATCAGCATAAAGAAGAATTTTAATTTTGTCCATACAAAATTTCATGGTTTTATGGGCACTCTGTCAAACTTAGGTTCGGCCATAACTTTGGCACTATGGCACCAAATGGACTGAAATTTCGGATTCTTACTAAGAATCTTATTCTGTACCCGAATCAATCAAAAAATCAGTCAAAAGAAGACTTTGAAAAAAATATCTTAGTTTTCACACTTGGTTTCGCTCGTTTAAGTACTTGGGTTCGGTGTTTTTAATACTTTGGTTCGGTCATATTTTTGGCCTTACGGCACCGAACTGACTGAAATTTTGGATTCTTACTAAGAACCATGGTCTGTAACCGAATCAATCAAAAAATCAGTATAAAGAAGAATTTTGATTTTCTCTATACAAAATTTCATGGTTTTATGGGTACTTTGTCAAACGTAGGTTCGGCCATAACTTTGGCACTATGGCACCAAATGGACTGAAATTTCGGATTCTTACTAAGAATCTTATTCTGTACCCGAATCAATCAAAAAATCAGTCAAAAGAAGACTTTGAAAAAATATCTTAGTTTTCACACTTGGGTTTGCTCGTTTAAGTACTTGGGTTCGGTGTTTTTAATACTTTGGTTCGGTCATATTTTTGGCCTTACGGCACCGAACTGACTGAAATTTTGGATTCTTACTAAGAACCATGGTCTGTAACCGAATCAATCAAAAAATCAGCATAAAGAAGAATTTTGATTTTCTCCATACAAAATTTCATGGTTTTATGGGCACTCTGTTAAACTTAGGTTCGGCCATAACTTTGGCACTATGGCACCAAATGGACTGAAATTTCGGATTCTTACTAAGAATCTTATTCTGTACCCGAATCAATCAAAAAATCAGTCAAAAGAAGACTTTGAAAAAAATATCTTAGTTTTCACACTTGGGTTTGCTCGTTTAAGTACTTGGGTTCGGTGTTTTTAATACTTTGGTTCGGTCATATTTTTGGCCTTACGGCACCGAACTGACTGAAATTTTGGATTCTTACTAAGAAACCATGGTCTGTAACCGAATCAATCAAAAAATCAGCATAAAGAAGAATTTTAATTTTCTCCATACAAAATTTCATGGTTTTATGGGCACTCTGTTAAACTTAGGTTCGGCCATAACTTTGGCACCATCACACCAAATGGACTGAAATTTCGGATTCTTACTAAGAATTTTATTCTGTACCCGAATCAATCAAAAAATCAGTCAAAAGAAGACTTTAAAAAAATATCTTAGTTTTCACACTTTGGTTTGCTCGTTCAAGTACTTGGGTTCGGTGTTTTTAATACTTTGGTTCGGTCATATTTTTGGCCTTACGGCACCGAACTGACTGAAATTTTGGATTCTTACTAAGAACGATGGTCTGTAAACGAATCGATCAAAAAATCAGCATAAAGAAGAATTTTGATTATCTCCATACAAAATTTCATGGTTTTATGGGTACTTTGTCAAACGTAGGTTCGGCCATAACTTTGGCACTATGGCACCAAATGGACTGAAATTTCGGATTCTTACTAAGAATCTTATTCTGTACCCGAATCAATCAAAAAATCAGTCAAAAGAAGACTTTGAAAAAAAATATCTTAGTTTTCACACTTGGGTTCGCTCGTTTAAGTACTTGGGTTCGGTGTTTTTAATACTTTGGTTCGGTCATATTTTTGGCCTTACGGCACCGAACTGACTGAAATTTTGGATTCTTACTAAGAACCATGGTCTGTAACCGAATCAATCAAAAAATCAGCATAAAGAAGAATTTTAATTTTGTCCATACAAAATTTCATGGTTTTATGGGCACTCTGTCAAACTTAGGTTCGGCCATAACTTTGGCACTATGGCACCAAATGGACTGAAATTTCGGATTCTTACTAAGAATCTTATTCTGTACCCGAATCAATCAAAAAATCAGTCAAAAGAAGACTTTGAAAAAAATATCTTAGTTTTCACACTTTGGTTTGCTCGTTCAAGTACTTGGGTTCGGTGTTTTTAATACTTTGGTTCGGTCATATTTTTGGCCTTACGGCACCGAACTGACTGAAATTTTGGATTCTTACTAAGAACGATGGTCTGTAAACGAATCGATCAAAAAATCAGCATAAAGAAGAATTTTGATTATCTCCATACAAAATTTCATGGTTTTATGGGTACTTTGTCAAACGTAGGTTCGGCCATAACTTTGGCACTATGGCACCAAATGGACTGAAATTTCGGATTCTTACTAAGAATCTTATTCTGTACCCGAATCAATCAAAAAATCAGTCAAAAGAAGACTTTGAAAAAAAATATCTTAGTTTTCACACTTGGGTTCGCTCGTTTAAGTTCTTGGGTTCGGTGTTTTTAATACTTTGGTTCGGTTATATTTTTGGCCTTACGGCACCGAACTGACTGAAATTTTGGATTCTTACTAAGAACCATGGTCTGTAACCGAATCAATCAAAAAATCAGCATAAAGAAGAATTTTAATTTTGTCCATACAAAATTTCATGGTTTTATGGGCACTCTGTCAAACTTAGGTTCGGCCATAACTTTGGCACTATGGCACCAAATGGACTGAAATTTCGGATTCTTACTAAAATCTTATTCTGTACCCGAATCAATCAAAAAATCAGTCAAAAGAAGACTTTGAAAAAAATATCTTAGTTTTCACACTTGGTTTCGCTCGTTTAAGTACTTGGGTTCGGTGTTTTTAATACTTTGGTTCGGTCATATTTTTGGCCTTACGGCACCGAACTGACTGAAATTTTGGATTCTTACTAAGAACCATGGTCTGTAACCGAATCAATCAAAAAATCAGTATAAAGAAGAATTTTGATTTTCTCTATACAAAATTTCATGGTTTTATGGGTACTTTGTCAAACGTAGGTTCGGCCATAACTTTGGCACTATGGCACCAAATGGACTGAAATTTCGGATTCTTACTAAGAATCTTATTCTGTACCCGAATCAATCAAAAAATCAGTCAAAAGAAGACTTTGAAAAAAATATCTTAGTTTTCACACTTGGGTTTGCTCGTTTAAGTACTTGGGTTCGGTGTTTTTAATACTTTGGTTCGGTCATATTTTTGGCCTTACGGCACCGAACTGACTGAAATTTTGGATTCTTACTAAGAACCATGGTCTGTAACCGAATCAATCAAAAAATCAGCATAAAGAAGAATTTTGATTTTCTCCATACAAAATTTCATGGTTTTATGGGCACTCTGTTAAACTTAGGTTCGGCCATAACTTTGGCACTATGGCACCAAATGGACTGAAATTTCGGATTCTTACTAAGAATCTTATTCTGTACCCGAATCAATCAAAAAATCAGTCAAAAGAAGACTTTGAAAAAAATATCTTAGTTTTCACACTTGGGTTTGCTCGTTTAAGTACTTGGGTTCGGTGTTTTTAATACTTTGGTTCGGTCATATTTTTGGCCTTACGGCACCGAACTGACTGAAATTTTGGATTCTTACTAAGAACCATGGTCTGTAACCGAATCAATCAAAAAATCAGCATAAAGAAGAATTTTAATTTTCTCCATACAAAATTTCATGGTTTTATGGGCACTCTGTTAAACTTAGGTTCGGCCATAACTTTGGCACCATCACACCAAATGGACTGAAATTTCGGATTCTTACTAAGAATTTTATTCTGTACCCGAATCAATCAAAAAATCAGTCAAAAGAAGACTTTAAAAAAATATCTTAGTTTTCACACTTTGGTTTGCTCGTTCAAGTACTTGGGTTCGGTGTTTTTAATACTTTGGTTCGGTCATATTTTTGGCCTTACGGCACCGAACTGACTGAAATTTTGGATTCTTACTAAGAACGATGGTCTGTAAACGAATCGATCAAAAAATCAGCATAAAGAAGAATTTTGATTATCTCCATACAAAATTTCATGGTTTTATGGGTACTTTGTCAAACGTAGGTTCGGCCATAACTTTGGCACTATGGCACCAAATGGACTGAAATTTCGGATTCTTACTAAGAATCTTATTCTGTACCCGAATCAATCAAAAAATCAGTCAAAAGAAGACTTTGAAAAAAAATATCTTAGTTTTCACACTTGGGTTCGCTCGTTTAAGTTCTTGGGTTCGGTGTTTTTAATACTTTGGTTCGGTCATATTTTTGGCCTTACGGCACCGAACTGACTGAAATTTTGGATTCTTACTAAGAACCATGGTCTGTAACCGAATCAATCAAAAAATCAGCATAAAGAAGAATTTTAATTTTGTCCATACAAAATTTCATGGTTTTATGGGCACTCTGTCAAACTTAGGTTCGGCCATAACTTTGGCACTATGGCACCAAATGGACTGAAATTTCGGATTCTTACTAAGAATCTTATTCTGTACCCGAATCAATCAAAAAATCAGTCAAAAGAAGACTTTGAAAAAAATATCTTAGTTTTCACACTTGGTTTCGCTCGTTTAAGTACTTGGGTTCGGTGTTTTTAATACTTTGGTTCGGTCATATTTTTGGCCTTACGGCACCGAACTGACTGAAATTTTGGATTCTTACTAAGAACCATGGTCTGTAACCGAATCAATCAAAAAATCAGTATAAAGAAGAATTTTGATTTTCTCTATACAAAATTTCATGGTTTTATGGGTACTTTGTCAAACGTAGGTTCGGCCATAACTTTGGCACTATGGCACCAAATGGACTGAAATTTCGGATTCTTACTAAGAATCTTATTCTGTACCCGAATCAATCAAAAAATCAGTCAAAAGAAGACTTTGAAAAAAATATCTTAGTTTTCACACTTGGGTTTGCTCGTTTAAGTACTTGGGTTCGGTGTTTTTAATACTTTGGTTCGGTCATATTTTTGGCCTTACGGCACCGAACTGAGTGAAATTTTGGATTCTTACTAAGAACCATGGTCTGTAAACGAATCAATCAAAAAATCAGTATAAAGAAGAATTTTGATTTTCTCTATACAAAATTTCATGGTTTTATGGGTACTTTGTCAAACGTAGGTTCGGCCATAACTTTGGCACTATGGCACCAAATGGACTGAAATTTCGGATTCTTACTAAGAATCTTATTCTGTACCCGAATCAATCAAAAAATCAGTCAAAAGAAGACTTTGAAAAAAATATCTTAGTTTTCACACTTGGTTTCGCTCGTTTAAGTACTTGGGTTCGGTGTTTTTAATACTTTGGTTCGGTCATATTTTTGGCCTTACGGCACCGAACTGACTGAAATTTTGGATTCTTACTAAGAACCATGGTCTGTAACCGAATCAATCAAAAAATCAGCATAAAGAAGAATTTTGATTTTCTCCATACAAAATTTCATGGTTTTATGGGCACTCTGTCAAACTTAGGTTCGGCCATAACTTTGGCACTATGGCACCAAATGGACTGAAATTTCGGATTCTTACTAAGAATCTTATTCTGTACCCGAATCAATCAAAAAATCAGTCAAAAGAAGACTTTGAAAAAAATATCTTAGTTTTCACACTTGGGTTTGCTCGTTTAAGTACTTGGGTTCGGTGTTTTTAATACTTTGGTTCGGTCATATTTTTGGCCTTACGGCACCGAACTGACTGAAATTTTGGATTCTTACTAAGAACCATGGTCTGTAAACGAATCGATCAAAAAATCAGCATAAAGAAGAATTTTGATTTTCTCCATACAAAATTTCATGGTTTTATGGGTACTTTGTCAAACGTAGGTTCGGCCATAACTTTGGCACTATGGCACCAAATGGACTGAAATTTCGGATTCTTACTAAGAACGATGGTCTGTAAACGAATCGATCAAAAAATCAGCATAAAGAAGAATTTTGATTTTCTCCATACAAAATTTCATGGTTTTATGGGTACTTTGTCAAACGTAGGTTCGGCCATAACTTTGGCACTATGGCACCAAATGGACTGAAATTTCGGATTCTTACTAAGAATCTTATTCTGTACCCGAATCAATCAAAAAATCAGTCAAAAGAAGACTTTGAAAAAAAATATCTTAGTTTTCACACTTGGGTTCGCTCGTTTAAGTTCTTGGGTTCGGTGTTTTTAATACTTTGGTTCGGTCATATTTTTGGCCTTACGGCACCGAACTGACTGAAATTTTGGATTCTTACTAAGAACCATGGTCTGTAACCGAATCAATCAAAAAATCAGCATAAAGAAGAATTTTAATTTTGTCCATACAAAATTTCATGGTTTTATGGGCACTCTGTCAAACTTAGGTTCGGCCATAACTTTGGCACTATGGCACCAAATGGACTGAAATTTCGGATTCTTACTAAGAATCTTATTCTGTACCCGAATCAATCAAAAAATCAGTCAAAAGAAGACTTTGAAAAAAATATCTTAGTTTTCACACTTGGTTTCGCTCGTTTAAGTACTTGGGTTCGGTGTTTTTAATACTTTGGTTCGGTCATATTTTTGGCCTTACGGCACCGAACTGACTGAAATTTTGGATTCTTACTAAGAACCATGGTCTGTAAACGAATCAATCAAAAATTCAGTATAAAGAAGAATTTTGATTTTCTCTATACAAAATTTCATGGTTTTATGGGTACTTTGTCAAACGTAGGTTCGGCCATAACTTTGGCACTATGGCACCAAATGGACTGAAATTTCGGATTCTTACTAAGAATCTTATTCTGTACCCGAATCAATCAAAAAATCAGTCAAAAGAAGACTTTGAACAAAATATCTTAGTTTTCACACTTGGGTTTGCTCGTTTAAGTACTTGGGTTCGGTGTTTTTAATACTTTGGTTCGGTCATATTTTTGGCCTTACGGCACCGAACTGACTGAAATTTTGGATTCTTACTAAGAACCATGGTCTGTAAACGAATCGATCAAAAAATCAGCATAAAGAAGAATTTTGATTTTCTCCATACAAAATTTCATGGTTTTATGGGTACTTTGTCAAACGTAGGTTCGGCCATAACTTTGGCACTATGGCACCAAATGGACTGAAATTTCGGATTCTTACTAAGAACGATGGTCTGTAAACGAATCGATCAAAAAATCAGCATAAAGAAGAATTTTGATTTTCTCCATACAAAATTTCATGGTTTTATGGGTACTTTGTCAAACGTAGGTTCGGCCATTACTTTGGCACTATGGCACCAAATGGACTGAAATTTCGGATTCTTACTAAGAATCTTATTCTGTACCCGAATCAATCAAAAAATCAGTCAAAAGAAGACTTTGAAAAAAAATATCTTAGTTTTCACACTTGGGTTCGCTCGTTTAAGTTCTTGGGTTCGGTGTTTTTAATACTTTGGTTCGGTCATATTTTTGGCCTTACGGCACCGAACTGAGTGAAATTTTGGATTCTTACTAAGAACCATGGTCTGTAAACGAATCAATCAAAAAATCAGTATAAAGAAGAATTTTGATTTTCTCTATACAAAATTTCATGGTTTTATGGGTACTTTGTCAAACGTAGGTTCGGCCATAACTTTGGCACTATGGCACCAAATGGACTGAAATTTCGGATTCTTACTAAGAATCTTATTCTGTACCCGAATCAATCAAAAAATCAGTCAAAAGAAGACTTTGAAAAAAATATCTTAGTTTTCACACTTGGTTTCGCTCGTTTAAGTACTTGGGTTCGGTGTTTTTAATACTTTGGTTCGGTCATATTTTTGGCCTTACGGCACCGAACTGACTGAAATTTTGGATTCTTACTAAGAACCATGGTCTGTAACCGAATCAATCAAAAAATCAGCATAAAGAAGAATTTTGATTTTCTCCATACAAAATTTCATGGTTTTATGGGCACTCTGTTAAACTTAGGTTCGGCCATAACTTTGGCACTATGGCACCAAATGGACTGAAATTTCGGATTCTTACTAAGAATCTTATTCTGTACCCGAATCAATCAAAAAATCAGTCAAAAGAAGACTTTGAACAAAATATCTTAGTTTTCACACTTGGGTTTGCTCGTTTAAGTACTTGGGTTCGGTGTTTTTAATACTTTGGTTCGGTCATATTTTTGGCCTTACGGCACCGAACTGACTGAAATTTTGGATTCTTACTAAGAACCATGGTCTGTAAACGAATCGATCAAAAAATCAGCATAAAGAAGAATTTTGATTTTCTCCATACAAAATTTCATGGTTTTATGGGTACTTTGTCAAACGTAGGTTCGGCCATAACTTTGGCACTATGGCACCAAATGGACTGAAATTTCGGATTCTTACTAAGAACGATGGTCTGTAAACGAATCGATCAAAAAATCAGCATAAAGAAGAATTTTGATTTTCTCCATACAAAATTTCATGGTTTTATGGGTACTTTGTCAAACGTAGGTTCGGCCATAACTTTGGCACTATGGCACCAAATGGACTGAAATTTCGGATTCTTACTAAGAATCTTATTCTGTACCCGAATCAATCAAAAAATCAGTCAAAAGAAGACTTTGAAAAAAAATATCTTAGTTTTCACACTTGGGTTCGCTCGTTTAAGTTCTTGGGTTCGGTGTTTTTAATACTTTGGTTCGGTCATATTTTTGGCCTTACGGCACCGAACTGACTGAAATTTTGGATTCTTACTAAGAACCATGGTCTGTAAACGAATCAATCAAAAAATCAGCATAAAGAAGAATTTTAATTTTCTCCATACAAAATTTCATGGTTTTATGGGCACTCTGTCAAACTTAGGTTCGGCCATAACTTTGGCACTATGGCACCAAATGGACTGAAATTTCGGATTCTTACTAAGAATCTTATTCTGTACCCGAATCAATCAAAAAATCAGTCAAAAGAAGACTTTGAAAAAAATATCTTAGTTTTCACACTTGGTTTCGCTCGTTTAAGTACTTGGGTTCGGTGTTTTTAATACTTTGGTTCGGTCATATTTTTGGCCTTACGGCACCGAACTGACTGAAATTTTGGATTCTTACTAAGAACCATGGTCTGTAAACGAATCAATCAAAAATTCAGTATAAAGAAGAATTTTGATTTTCTCTATACAAAATTTCATGGTTTTATGGGTACTTTGTCAAACGTAGGTTCGGCCATAACTTTGGCACTATGGCACCAAATGGACTGAAATTTCGGATTCTTACTAAGAATCTTATTCTGTACCCGAATCAATCAAAAAATCAGTCAAAAGAAGACTTTGAACAAAATATCTTAGTTTTCACACTTGGGTTTGCTCGTTTAAGTACTTGGGTTCGGTGTTTTTAATACTTTGGTTCGGTCATATTTTTGGCCTTACGGCACCGAACTGACTGAAATTTTGGATTCTTACTAAGAACCATGGTCTGTAAACGAATCGATCAAAAAATCAGCATAAAGAAGAATTTTGATTTTCTCCATACAAAATTTCATGGTTTTATGGGTACTTTGTCAAACGTAGGTTCGGCCATAACTTTGGCACAATGGCACCAAATGGACTGAAATTTCGGATTCTTACTAAGAACGATGGTCTGTAAACGAATCGATCAAAAAATCAGCATAAAGAAGAATTTTGATTTTCTCCATACAAAATTTCATGGTTTTATGGGTACTTTGTCAAACGTAGGTTCGGCCATTACTTTGGCACTATGGCACCAAATGGACTGAAATTTCGGATTCTTACTAAGAATCTTATTCTGTACCCGAATCAATCAAAAAATCAGTCAAAAGAAGACTTTGAAAAAAAATATCTTAGTTTTCACACTTGGGTTCGCTCGTTTAAGTTCTTGGGTTCGGTGTTTTTAATACTTTGGTTCGGTCATATTTTTGGCCTTACGGCACCGAACTGACTGAAATTTTGGATTCTTACTAAGAACCATGGTCTGTAACCGAATCAATCAAAAAATCAGCATAAAGAAGAATTTTAATTTTGTCCATACAAAATTTCATGGTTTTATGGGCACTCTGTCAAACTTAGGTTCGGCCATAACTTTGGCACTATGGCACCAAATGGACTGAAATTTCGGATTCTTACTAAGAATCTTATTCTGTACCCGAATCAATCAAAAAATCAGTCAAAAGAAGACTTTGAAAAAAATATCTTAGTTTTCACACTTGGTTTCGCTCGTTTAAGTACTTGGGTTCGGTGTTTTTAATACTTTGGTTCGGTCATATTTTTGGCCTTACGGCACCGAACTGACTGAAATTTTGGATTCTTACTAAGAACCATGGTCTGTAAACGAATCAATCAAAAATTCAGTATAAAGAAGAATTTTGATTTTCTCTATACAAAATTTCATGGTTTTATGGGTACTTTGTCAAACGTAGGTTCGGCCATAACTTTGGCACTATGGCACCAAATGGACTGAAATTTCGGATTCTTACTAAGAATCTTATTCTGTACCCGAATCAATCAAAAAATCAGTCAAAAGAAGACTTTGAACAAAATATCTTAGTTTTCACACTTGGGTTTGCTCGTTTAAGTACTTGGGTTCGGTGTTTTTAATACTTTGGTTCGGTCATATTTTTGGCCTTACGGCACCGAACTGACTGAAATTTTGGATTCTTACTAAGAACCATGGTCTGTAAACGAATCGATCAAAAAATCAGCATAAAGAAGAATTTTGATTTTCTCCATACAAAATTTCATGGTTTTATGGGTACTTTGTCAAACGTAGGTTCGGCCATAACTTTGGCACTATGGCACCAAATGGACTGAAATTTCGGATTCTTACTAAGAACGATGGTCTGTAAACGAATCGATCAAAAAATCAGCATAAAGAAGAATTTTGATTTTCTCCATACAAAATTTCATGGTTTTATGGGTACTTTGTCAAACGTAGGTTCGGCCATTACTTTGGCACTATGGCACCAAATGGACTGAAATTTCGGATTCTTACTAAGAATCTTATTCTGTACCCGAATCAATCAAAAAATCAGTCAAAAGAAGACTTTGAAAAAAAATATCTTAGTTTTCACACTTGGGTTCGCTCGTTTAAGTTCTTGGGTTCGGTGTTTTTAATACTTTGGTTCGGTCATATTTTTGGCCTTACGGCACCGAACTGACTGAAATTTTGGATTCTTACTAAGAACCATGGTCTGTAACCGAATCAATCAAAAAATCAGTATAAAGAAGAATTTTGATTTTCTCTATACAAAATTTCATGGTTTTATGGGTACTTTGTCAAACGTAGGTTCGGCCATAACTTTGGCACTATGGCACCAAATGGACTGAAATTTCGGATTCTTACTAAGAATCTTATTCTGTACCCGAATCAATCAAAAATCAGTCAAAAGAAGACTTTGAAAAAAATATCTTAGTTTTCACACTTGGGTTTGCTCGTTTAAGTACTTGGGTTCGGTGTTTTTAATACTTTGGTTCGGTCATATTTTTGGCCTTACGGCACCGAACTGACTGAAATTTTGGATTCTTACTAAGAACCATGGTCTGTAAACGAATCAATCAAAAAATCAGTATAAAGAAGAATTTTGATTTTCTCTATACAAAATTTCATGGTTTTATGGGTACTTTGTCAAACGTAGGTTCGGCCATAACTTTGGCACTATGGCACCAAATGGACTGAAATTTCGGATTCTTACTAAGAATCTTATTCTGTACCCGAATCAATCAAAAAATCAGTCAAAAGAAGACTTTGAAAAAAATATCTTAGTTTTCACACTTGGTTTCGCTCGTTTAAGTACTTGGGTTCGGTGTTTTTAATACTTTGGTTCGGTCATATTTTTGGCCTTACGGCACCGAACTGACTGAAATTTTGGATTCTTACTAAGAACCATGGTCTGTAAACGAATCAATCAAAAATTCAGTATAAAGAAGAATTTTGATTTTCTCTATACAAAATTTCATGGTTTTATGGGTACTTTGTCAAACGTAGGTTCGGCCATAACTTTGGCACTATGGCACCAAATGGACTGAAATTTCGGATTCTTACTAAGAATCTTATTCTGTACCCGAATCAATCAAAAAATCAGTCAAAAGAAGACTTTGAACAAAATATCTTAGTTTTCACACTTGGGTTTGCTCGTTTAAGTACTTGGGTTCGGTGTTTTTAATACTTTGGTTCGGTCATATTTTTGGCCTTACGGCACCGAACTGACTGAAATTTTGGATTCTTACTAAGAACCATGGTCTGTAAACGAATCGATCAAAAAATCAGCATAAAGAAGAATTTTGATTTTCTCCATACAAAATTTCATGGTTTTATGGGTACTTTGTCAAACGTAGGTTCGGCCATAACTTTGGCACTATGGCACCAAATGGACTGAAATTTCGGATTCTTACTAAGAACGATGGTCTGTAAACGAATCGATCAAAAAATCAGCATAAAGAAGAATTTTGATTTTCTCCATACAAAATTTCATGGTTTTATGGGTACTTTGTCAAACGTAGGTTCGGCCATAACTTTGGCACTATGGCACCAAATGGACTGAAATTTCGGATTCTTACTAAGAATCTTATTCTGTACCCGAATCAATCAAAAAATCAGTCAAAAGAAGACTTTGAAAAAAAATATCTTAGTTTTCACACTTGGGTTCGCTCGTTTAAGTTCTTGGGTTCGGTGTTTTTAATACTTTGGTTCGGTCATATTTTTGGCCTTACGGCACCGAACTGACTGAAATTTTGGATTCTTACTAAGAACCATGGTCTGTAACCGAATCAATCAAAAAATCAGCATAAAGAAGAATTTTAATTTTGTCCATACAAAATTTCATGGTTTTATGGGCACTCTGTCAAACTTAGGTTCGGCCATAACTTTGGCACTATGGCACCAAATGGACTGAAATTTCGGATTCTTACTAAGAATCTTATTCTGTACCCGAATCAATCAAAAAATCAGTCAAAAGAAGACTTTGAAAAAAATATCTTAGTTTTCACACTTGGTTTCGCTCGTTTAACCTTTCCGGGAGTAAGTTTCGCAACGCTGGCCGTGCTTTGGGGAGTGAGTTTTTTTTTTATTTAAAATTTTTTTTTTTTTATATTAAATATATGCTTTATGATAGTATCAATGACCCAAAATGGTAGAAAAAATCGTACTCACCATTTTCAGCTTTTATCGCCAAAAATCCGTAATGTTTTTTCAGGGGTCACAAACCACTGGCACATGAACAAAACGGTAAAAAATGTAGGTATATAACACAATTATTTTCACTAAACACTTGGCATATGAAAAAAACGGTAATAAATGTGTATAACACAATTATTTTCACTTAACACTTGGCACATGAACAAAACGGTACAAAATGCACATAACAGAACAATTTTCACTTATCACTATCATTGAAACGTATATGTAGAAAACTTTAAACTATGTATGCACATAAAAATAAATATTAAATTAATAATGAAACACGGATGTACACAAAGAGCAACATCACACTCATAACACATGTATCTAGTTTTTTTTTCCTTTGAGGTTTCCTTAACGATGTATGTGTGCACACAAAACATTAAATTCAAACGCAAATGCTCAGATATACTGGAAAAAAGTTATTTTTTACCGTTTGACACGTGGTTGGGTCACAAGAAAGGTTGAAATTTTAAAAACTATGCAAATCATATGTTGACACAATGTGATGCACTTTACCATTAACTTATAATCACATTAAAAATACAAAAACATCAAATTCAAACGCAAATGCTCAGATTTACCACAAAAAAGTTATTTTTTTACAGTTTGACACGTGGTTAGGTCGCAATAAAGGTTAAAAGTTTGAAAACTACTCAAATTATTTGTTGACACAATGTGATGCACTTTACCATTAACTTATAATCACATTAAGTACACAAAAACATCAAATTCAAACACAAATGCTCAGATATACCACAAAAAAGTTATTTTTTTAACGTTTGACACGTGTTTGGGTCGCAAGAGAGGTTAACAGTTTGAAAAATTGGCAAATTATTTGTTGACACAATGTTTTGCACTTTGTTACGAACTTAAAATCACACTAAAAACATCAAATACAATCTCTAATGTTTGGATAAACCAGCAAACTATTAACAATCGGCGAGAAAAACGTCAAAACGCGTGGGCGCCGAAATCAACGGTTGAAGATATCTGTATAAGTTCGAACTTGTATGTGTGACGTCATCAAAAATAAAGAATTCTTAATATCTCTGTCGATAATGAAGTTAAACGTATAAAAATGGTGTAAAGTTATAGCAATATGTCAAGAGATGGCAGTACGATGTATATTTACAGCATATAGGCGCCAATTTTAAGTTTGCGATGCTTGACGGCTATGGACGTCCATACTCCTTTGCAGAAAGCGCGCCTTGACGTTCAAATCCGTCCATACTCCCGGAAAGGTTAAGTACTTGGGTTCGGTGTTTTTAATACTTTGGTTCGGTCATATTTTTGGCCTTACGGCACCGAACTGACTGAAATTTTGGATTCTTACTAAGAACCATGGTCTGTAACCGAATCAATCAAAAAATCAGTATAAAGAAGAATTTTGATTTTCTCTATACAAAATTTCATGGTTTTATGGGTACTTTGTCAAACGTAGGTTCGGCCATAACTTTGGCACTATGGCACCAAATGGACTGAAATTTCGGATTCTTACTAAGAATCTTATTCTGTACCCGAATCAATCAAAAAATCAGTCAAAAGAAGACTTTGAAAAAAATATCTTAGTTTTCACACTTGGGTTTGCTCGTTTAAGTACTTGGGTTCGGTGTTTTTAATACTTTGGTTCGGTCATATTTTTGGCCTTACGGCACCGAACTGACTGAAATTTTGGATTCTTACTAAGAACCATGGTCTGTAAACGAATCAATCAAAAAATCAGTATAAAGAAGAATTTTGATTTTCTCTATACAAAATTTCATGGTTTTATGGGTACTTTGTCAAACGTAGGTTCGGCCATAACTTTGGCACTATGGCACCAAATGGACTGAAATTTCGGATTCTTACTAAGAATCTTATTCTGTACCCGAATCAATCAAAAAATCAGTCAAAAGAAGACTTTGAAAAAAATATCTTAGTTTTCACACTTGGTTTCGCTCGTTTAAGTACTTGGGTTCGGTGTTTTTAATACTTTGGTTCGGTCATATTTTTGGCCTTACGGCACCGAACTGACTGAAATTTTGGATTCTTACTAAGAACCATGGTCTGTAACCGAATCAATCAAAAAATCAGCATAAAGAAGAATTTTGATTTTCTCCATACAAAATTTCATGGTTTTATGGGCACTCTGTTAAACTTAGGTTCGGCCATAACTTTGGCACTATGGCACCAAATGGACTGAAATTTCGGATTCTTACTAAGAATCTTATTCTGTACCCGAATCAATCAAAAAATCAGTCAAAAGAAGACTTTGAACAAAATATCTTAGTTTTCACACTTGGGTTTGCTCGTTTAAGTACTTGGGTTCGGTGTTTTTAATACTTTGGTTCGGTCATATTTTTGGCCTTACGGCACCGAACTGACTGAAATTTTGGATTCTTACTAAGAACCATGGTCTGTAAACGAATCAATCAAAAAATCAGTATAAAGAAGAATTTTGATTTTCTCTATACAAAATTTCATGGTTTTATGGGTACTTTGTCAAACGTAGGTTCGGCCATAACTTTGGCACTATGGCACCAAATGGACTGAAATTTCGGATTCTTACTAAGAATCTTATTCTGTACCCGAATCAATCAAAAAATCAGTCAAAAGAAGACTTTGAAAAAAATATCTTAGTTTTCACACTTGGTTTCGCTCGTTTAAGTACTTGGGTTCGGTGTTTTTAATACTTTGGTTCGGTCATATTTTTGGCCTTACGGCACCGAACTGACTGAAATTTTGGATTCTTACTAAGAACCATGGTCTGTAACCGAATCAATCAAAAAATCAGCATAAAGAAGAATTTTGATTTTCTCCATACAAAATTTCATGGTTTTATGGGCACTCTGTTAAACTTAGGTTCGGCCATAACTTTGGCACTATGGCACCAAATGGACTGAAATTTCGGATTCTTACTAAGAATCTTATTCTGTACCCGAATCAATCAAAAAATCAGTCAAAAGAAGACTTTGAACAAAATATCTTAGTTTTCACACTTGGGTTTGCTCGTTTAAGTACTTGGGTTCGGTGTTTTTAATACTTTGGTTCGGTCATATTTTTGGCCTTACGGCACCGAACTGACTGAAATTTTGGATTCCTTCTAAGAACCATGGTCTGTAAACGAATCGATCAAAAAATCAGCATAAAGAAGAATTTTAATTTTCTCCATACAAAATTTCATGGTTTTATGGGCACTCTGTCAAACTTAGGTTCGGCCATAACTTTGGCACTATGGCACCAAATGGACTGAAATTTCGGATTCTTACTAAGAATCTTATTCTGTACCCGAATCAATCAAAAAATCCGTCAAAAGAAGACTTTGAAAAAAAATATCTTAGTTTTCACACTTGGGTTCGCTCGTTTAAGTACTTGGGTTCGGTGTTTTTAATACTTTGGTTCGGTCATATTTTTGGCCTTACGGCACCGAACTGACTGAAATTTTGGATTCTTACTGAGAACGATGGTCTGTAAACGAATCGATCAAAAAATCAGCATAAAGAAGAATTTTGATTTTCTCCATACAAAATTTCATGGTTTTATGGGTACTTTGTCAAACGTAGGTTCGGCCATAACTTTGGCACTATGGCACCAAATGGACTGAAATTTCGGATTCTTACTAAGAATCTTATTCTGTACCCGAATCAATCAAAAAATCAGTCAAAAGAAGACTTTGAAAAAAATATCTTAGTTTTCACACTTGGGTTTGCTCGTTTAAGTACTTGGGTTCGGTGTTTTTAATACTTTGGTTCGGTCATATTTTTGGCCTAACGGCACCGAACTGACTGAAATTTTGGATTCTTACTAAGAACCATGGTCTGTAACCGAATCAATCAAAAAATCAGTATAAAGAAGAATTTTGATTTTCTCTATACAAAATTTCATGGTTTTATGGGTACTTTGTCAAACGTAGGTTCGGCCATAACTTTGGCACTATGGCACCAAATGGACTGAAATTTCGGATTCTTACTAAGAATCTTATTCTGTACCCGAATCAATCAAAAAATCAGTCAAAAGAAGACTTTGAAAAAAATATCTTAGTTTTCACACTTGGGTTTGCTCGTTTAAGTACTTGGGTTCGGTGTTTTTAATACTTTGGTTCGGTCATATTTTTGGCCTTACGGCACCGAACTGACTGAAATTTTGGATTCTTACTAAGAACCATGGTCTGTAAACGAATCAATCAAAAAATCAGTATAAAGAAGAATTTTGATTTTCTCTATACAAAATTTCATGGTTTTATGGGTACTTTGTCAAACGTAGGTTCGGCCATAACTTTGGCACTATGGCACCAAATGGACTGAAATTTCGGATTCTTACTAAGAATCTTATTCTGTACCCGAATCAATCAAAAAATCAGTCAAAAGAAGACTTTGAAAAAAATATCTTAGTTTTCACACTTGGTTTCGCTCGTTTAAGTACTTGGGTTCGGTGTTTTTAATACTTTGGTTCGGTCATATTTTTGGCCTTACGGCACCGAACTGACTGAAATTTTGGATTCTTACTAAGAACCATGGTCTGTAACCGAATCAATCAAAAAATCAGCATAAAGAAGAATTTTGATTTTCTCCATACAAAATTTCATGGTTTTATGGGCACTCTGTTAAACTTAGGTTCGGCCATAACTTTGGCACTATGGCACCAAATGGACTGAAATTTCGGATTCTTACTAAGAATCTTATTCTGTACCCGAATCAATCAAAAAATCAGTCAAAAGAAGACTTTGAACAAAATATCTTAGTTTTCACACTTGGGTTTGCTCGTTTAAGTACTTGGGTTCGGTGTTTTTAATACTTTGGTTCGGTCATATTTTTGGCCTTACGGCACCGAACTGACTGAAATTTTGGATTCTTACTAAGAACCATGGTCTGTAAACGAATCAATCAAAAAATCAGCATAAAGAAGAATTTTGATTTTCTCTATACAAAATTTCATGGTTTTATGGGTACTTTGTCAAACGTAGGTTCGGCCATAACTTTGGCACTATGGCACCAAATGGACTGAAATTTCGGATTCTTACTAAGAATCTTATTCTGTACCCGAATCAATCAAAAAATCAGTCAAAAGAAGACTTTGAAAAAAATATCTTAGTTTTCACACTTGGTTTCGCTCGTTTAAGTAC
The DNA here is from genome assembly GCA_917563855.2 of Limnephilus lunatus. Classification (NCBI taxonomy): domain Eukaryota; kingdom Metazoa; phylum Arthropoda; class Insecta; order Trichoptera; family Limnephilidae; genus Limnephilus; species Limnephilus lunatus. Next base: position 84,231,888 of record OU830593.1, read on the forward strand.
TTGGGTTCGGTGTTTTTAATACTTTGGTTCGGTCATATTTTTGGCCTTACGGCACCGAACTGACTGAAATTTTGGATTCTTACTAAGAACCATGGTCTGTAACCGAATCAATCAAAAAATCAGCATAAAGAAGAATTTTGATTTTCTCCATACAAAATTTCATGGTTTTATGGGCACTCTGTTAAACTTAGGTTCGGCCATAACTTTGGCACTATGGCACCAAATGGACTGAAATTTCGGATTCTTACTAAGAATCTTATTCTGTACCCGAATCAATCAAAAAATCAGTCAAAAGAAGACTTTGAAAAAAATATCTTAGTTTTCACACTTGGGTTTGCTCGTTTAAGTACTTGGGTTCGGTGTTTTTAATACTTTGGTTCGGTCATATTTTTGGCCTTACGGCCCCGAACTGACTGAAATTTTGGATTCCTTCTAAGAACCATGGTCTGTAAACGAATCGATCAAAAAATCAGCATAAAGAAGAATTTTAATTTTCTCCATACAAAATTTCATGGTTTTATGGGCACTCTGTCAAACTTAGGTTCGGCCATAACTTTGGCACTATGGCACCAAATGGACTGAAATTTCGGATTCTTACTAAGAATCTTATTCTGTACCCGAATCAATCAAAAAATCCGTCAAAAGAAGACTTTGAAAAAAAATATCTTAGTTTTCACACTTGGGTTCGCTCGTTTAAGTACTTGGGTTCGGTGTTTTTAATACTTTGGTTCGGTCATATTTTTGGCCTTACGGCACCGAACTGACTGAAATTTTGGATTCTTACTGAGAACGATGGTCTGTAAACGAATCGATCAAAAAATCAGCATAAAGAAGAATTTTGATTTTCTCCATACAAAATTTCATGGTTTTATGGGTACTTTGTCAAACGTAGGTTCGGCCATAACTTTGGCACTATGGCACCAAATGGACTGAAATTTCGGATTCTTACTAAGAATCTTATTCTGTACCCGAATCAATCAAAAAATCAGTCAAAAGAAGACTTTGAAAAAAAATATCTTAGTTTTCACACTTGGGTTCGCTCGTTTAAGTACTTGGGTTTGGTGTTTTTAATACTTTGGTTCGGTCATATTTTTGGCCTTACGGCACCGAACTGACTGAAATTTTGGATTCTTACTAAGAACCATGGTCTGTAAACGAATCAATCAAAAAATCAGTATAAAGAAGAATTTTGATTTTCTCTATACAAAATTTCATGGTTTTATGGGTACTTTGTCAAACGTAGGTTCGGCCATAACTTTGGCACTATGGCACCAAATGGACTGAAATTTCGGATTCTTACTAAGAATCTTATTCTGTACCCGAATCAATCAAAAAATCAGTCAAAAGAAGACTTTGAAAAAAAAATATCTTAGTTTTCACACTTGGGTTCGCTCGTTTAAGTTCTTGGGTTCGGTGTTTTTAATACTTTGGTTCGGTCATATTTTTGGCCTTACGGCACCGAACTGACTGAAATTTTGGATTCTTACTAAGAACCATGGTCTGTAAACGAATCAATCAAAAAATCAGCATAAAGAAGAATTTTGATTTTCTCCATACAAAATTTCATGGTTTTATGGGCACTCTGTTAAACTTAGGTTCGGCCATAACTTTGGCACTATGGCACCAAATGGACTGAAATTTCGGATTCTTACTAAGAATCTTATTCTGTACCCGAATCAATCAAAAAATCAGTCAAAAGAAGACTTTGAAAAAAATATCTTAGTTTTCATACTTGGTTTCGCTCGTTTAAGTACTTGGGTTCGGTGTTTTTAATACTTTGGTTCGGTCATATTTTTGGCCTTACGGCACCGAACTGACTGAAATTTTGGATTCTTACTAAGAACCATGGTCTGTAAACGAATCAATCAAAAAATCAGTATAAAGAAGAATTTTGATTTTCTCTATACAAAATTTCATGGTTTTATGGGTACTTTGTCAAACGTAGGTTCGGCCATAACTTTGGCACTATGGCACCAAATGGATTGAAATTTCGGATTCTTACTAAGAATCTTATTCTGTACCCGAATCAATCAAAAAATCAGTCAAAAGAAGAATTTGAAAAAAAAAAATCTTAGTTTTCACACTTGGGTTCGCTCGTTTAAGTACTTGGGTTCGGTGTTTTTAATACTTTGGTTCGGTCATATTTTTGGCCTTACGGCACCGAACTGACTGAAATTTTGGATTCTTACTAAGAACCATGGTCTGTAACCGAATCAATCAAAAAATCAGCATAAAGAAGAATTTTGATTTTCTCCATACAAAATTTAATGGTTTTATGGGTACTATGTCAAACGTAGGTTCGGCCATAACTTTGGCACAATGGCACCAAATGGACTGAAATTTCGGATTCTTACTAAGAATCTTATTCTGAACCCGAATCAATCAAAAAATCAGTCAAAAGAAGACTTTGAAAAAAATATCTTAGTTTTCACACTTGGTTTCGCTCGTTTAAGTACTTGGGTTCGGTGTTTTTAATACTTTGGTTCGGTCATATTTTTGGCCTTACGGCACCGAACTGACTGAAATTTTGGATTCTTACTAAGAACCATGGTCTGTAACCGAGTCAATCAAAAAATCAGCATAAAGAAGAATTTTGATTTTCTCCATACAAAATTTCATGGTTTTATGGGCACTCTGTCAAACTTAGGTTCAACCATAACTTTGGCACTATGGCACCAAATGGACTGAAATTTTGGATTCTTACTAAGAATCTTATTCTGTACCCGAATCAATCAAAAAATCAGTCAAAAGAAGACTTTGAAAAAAAAAATCTTAGTTTTCACACTTGGGTTCGCTCGTTTAAGTACTTGGGTTCGGTGTAAATAAAGAAGAATTTTAATTTTCTCCATACAAAATTTCATGGTTTTATGGGCACTCTTTCAAACTTAGGTTCGGCCATAACTTTGGCACTATGGCACCAAATGGACTGAAATTTCGGATTCTTACTAAGAATCTTATTCTGTACCCGAATCAATCAAAAAATCAGTCAAAAGAAGACTTTGAAAAAAATATCTTAGTTTTCACACTTTGGTTTGCTCGTTTAAGTACTTGGGTTCGGTGTTTTTAATACTTTGGTTCGGTCATATTTTTGGCACCGAACTGACTGAAATTTTGGATTCTTACTAAGAACGATGGTCTGTAAACGAATCGATCAAAAAATCAGCATAAAGAAGAATTTTGATTTTCTCCATACAAAATTTCATGGTTTTATGGGCACTCTGTCAAACTTAGGTTCGGCCATAACTTTGGCACCATCACACCAAATGGACTGAAATTTCGGATTCTTACTAAGAATTTTATTCTGTACCCGAATCAATCAAAAAATCAGTCAAAAGAAGACTTTGAAAAAAATATTTTTTGTTTTCACACTTTGGTTTGCTCGTTTAAGTACTTGGGTTCGGTGTTTTTAATACTTTGGTTCGGTCATATTTTTGGCACCGAACTGACTGAAATTTTGGATTCTTACTAAGAACGATGGTCTGTAAACGAATCGATCAAAAAATCAGCATAAAGAAGAATTTTAATTTTCTCCATACAAAATTTCATGGTTTTATGGGCACTCTGTCAAACTTAGGTTCGGCCATAACTTTGGCACCATCACACCAAATGGACTGAAATTTCGGATTCTTACTAAGAATCTTATTCTGTACCCGAATCAATCAAAAAATCAGTCAAAAGAAGACTTTGAAAAAAAATATCTTAGTTTTCACACTTGGGTTCGCTCGTTTAAGAACTTGGGTTCGGTGTTTTTAATACTTTGGTTCGGTCATATTTTTGGCACCGAACTGACTGAAATTTTGGATTCTTACTAAGAACGATGGTCTGTAAACGAATCGATCAAAAAATCAGCATAAAGAAGAATTTTGATTTTCTCCATACAAAATTTCATGGTTTTATGGGTACTTTGTCAAAAGTAGGTTCGGCCATAACTTTGGCACAATGGCACCAAATGGACTGAAATTTCGGATTCTTACTAAGAATCTTATTCTGTACCCGAATCAATCAAAAAATCAGTCAAAAGAAGACTTTGAAAAAAATATCTTAGTTTTCACACTTGGGTTTGCTCGTTTAAGTACTTGGGTTCGGTGTTTTTAATACTTTGGTTCGGTCATATTTTTGGCCTTACGGCACCGAACTGACTGAAATTTTGGATTCTTACTAAGAACCATGGTCTGTAAACGAATCAATCAAAAAATCAGCATAAAGAAGAATTTTGATTTTCTCCATACAAAATTTCATGGTTTTATGGGCACTCTGTCAAACTTAGGTTCGGCCATAACTTTGGCACCATCACACCAAATGGACTGAAATTTCGGATTCTTACTAAGAATTTTATTCTGTAACCGAATCAATCAAAAAATCAATCAAAAGAAGACTTTGAAAAAAATATTTTTTGTTTTCACACTTTGGTTTGCTCGTTCAAGTACTTGGGTTCGGTGTTTTTAATACTTTGGTTCGGTCATATTTTTGGCCTTACGGCACCGAACTGACTGAAATTTTTTGATTCTTACTAAGAACCATGGTCTGTAACCGAGTCAATCAAAAAATCAGCATAAAGAAGAATTTTGATTTTCTCCATACAAAATTTCATGGTTTTATGGGCACTCTGTCAAACTTAGGTTCAACCATAACTTTGGCACTATGGCACCAAATGGACTGAAATTTCGGATTCTTACTAAGAATCTTATTCTGTACCCGAATCAATCAAAAAATCAGTCAAAAGAAGACTTTGAAAAAAAATATCTTAGTTTTCACACTTGGGTTCGCTCGTTTAAGTTCTTGGGTTCGGTGTTTTTAATACTTTGGTTCGGTCATATTTTTGGCCTAACGGCACCGAACTGATTGAAATTTTGGATTCTTAATAAGAACCATGGTCTGTAACCGAATCAATCAAAAAATCAGCATAAAGAAGAATTTTAATTTTCTCCATACAAAATTTCATGGTTTTATGGGCACTCTGTCAAACTTAGGTTCGGCCATAACTTTGGCACAATGGCACCAAATGGACTGAAATTTCGGATTCTTACTAAGAATCTTATTCTGTACCCGAATCAATCAAAAAATCAGTCAAAAGAAGACTTTGAAAAAAATATCTTAGTTTTCACACTTGGTTTCGCTCGTTTAAGTACTTGGGTTCGGTGTTTTTAATACTTTGGTTCGGTCATATTTTTGGCCTTACGGCACCGAACTGACTGAAATTTTGGATTCTTACTAAGAACCATGGTCTGTAACCGAATCAATCAAAAAATCAGCATAAAGAAGAATTTTGATTTTCTCCATACAAAATTTCATGGTTTTATGGGCACTCTTTCAAACTTAGGTTCGGCCATAACTTTGGCACTATGGCACCAAATGGACTGAAATTTCGGATTCTTACTAAGAATCTTATTCTGTACCCGAATCAATCAAAAAATCAGTCAAAAGAAGACTTTGAAAAAAATATCTCAGTTTTCACACTTGGGTTTTCTCGTTTAAGTACTTGGGTTCGGTGTTTTTAATACTTTGGTTCGGTCATATTTTTGGCCTTACGGCACCGAACTGACTGAAATTTTGGATTCTTACTAAGAACCATGGTCTGTAAACGAATCAATCAAAAAATCAGCATAAAGAAGAATTTTGATTTTCTCCATACAAAATTTCATGGTTTTATGGGCACTCTGTCAAACTTAGGTTCGGCCATAACTTTGGCACCATCACACCAAATGGACTGAAATTTCGGATTCTTACTAAGAATTTTATTCTGTACCCGAATCAATCAAAAAATCAGCATAATGAAGAATTTTAATTTTCTCCATACAAAATTTCATGGTTTTATGGGCACTCTGTCAAACTTAGGTTCGGCCATAACTTTGGCACAATGGCACCAAATGGACTGAAATTTCGGATTCTTACTAAGAATCTTATTCTGTACCCGAATCAATCAAAAAATCAGTCAAAAGAAGACTTTGAAAAAAATATCTTAGTTTTCACACTTGGTTTCGCTCGTTTAAGTACTTGGGTTCGGTGTTTTTAATACTTTGGTTCGGTCATATTTTTGGCCTTACGGCACCGAACTGACTGAAATTTTGGATTCTTACTAAGAACCATGGTCTGTAACCGAATCAATCAAAAAATCAGCATAAAGAAGAATTTTGATTTTCTCCATACAAAATTTCATGGTTTTATGGGCACTCTGTCAAACTTAGGTTCGGCCATAACTTTGGCACTATGGCACCAAATGGACTGAAATTTCGGATTCTTACTAAGAATCTTATTCTGTACCCGAATCAATCAAAAAATCAGTCAAAAGAAGACTTTGAAAAAAATATCTTAGTTTTCACACTTGGGTTTGCTCGTTTAAGTACTTGGGTTCGGTGTTTTTAATACTTTGGTTCGGTCATATTTTTGGCCTTACGGCACCGAACTGACTGAAATTTTGGATTCTTACTAAGAACCATGGTCTGTAAACGAATCAATCAAAAAATCAGCATAAAGAAGAATTTTGATTTTCTCCATACAAAATTTCATGGTTTTATGGGCACTCTGTCAAACTTAGGTTCGGCCATAACTTTGGCACCATCACACCAAATGGACTGAAATTTCGGATTCTTACTAAGAATTTTATTCTGTACCCGAATCAATCAAAAAATCAGCATAAAGAAGAATTTTAATTTTCTCCATACAAAATTTCATGGTTTTATGGGCACTCTGTCAAACTTAGGTTCGGCCATAACTTTGGCACTATGGCACCAAATGGACTGAAATTTCGGATTCTTACTAAGAATTTTATTCTGTACCCGAATCAATCAAAAAATCAGTCAAAAGAAGACTTTGAAAAAAATATCTTAGTTTTCACACTTGGTTTCGCTCGTTTTAGTACTTGGGTTCGGTGTTTTTAATACTTTGGTTCGGTCATATTTTTGGCCTTACGGCACCGAACTGACTGAAATTTTGGATTCTTACTAAGAACCATGGTCTGTAAACGAATCAATCAAAAAATCAGCATAAAGAAGAATTTTGATTTTCTCTATACAAAATTTCATGGTTTTATGGGTACTTTGTCAAACGTAGGTTCGGCCATAACTTTGGCACTATGGCACCAAATGGACTGAAATTTCGGATTCTTACTAAGAATCTTATTCTGTACCCGAATCAATCAAAAAATCAGTCAAAAGAAGACTTTGAAAAAAAATATCTTAGTTTTCACACTTGGATTCGCTCGTTTAAGTTCTTGGGTTCGGTGTTTTTAATACTTTGGTTCGGTCATATTTTTGGCCTTACGGCACCGAACTGACTGAAATTTTGGATTCTTACTAAGAACCATGGTCTGTAAACGAATCAATCAAAAAATCAGCATAAAGAAGAATTTTGATTTTTCTATACAAAATTTCATGGTTTTATGGGTACTTTGTCAAACGTAGGTTCAGCCATAACTTTGGCACTATGGCACCAAATGGACTGAAATTTCGGATTCTTACTAAGAATCTTATTTTGTACCCGAATCAATCAAAAAATCAGTCAAAAGAAGACTTTGAAAAAAAATATCTTAGTTTTCACACTTGGGTTCGCTCGTTTAAGTTCTTGGGTTCGGTGTTTTTAATACTTTGGTTCGGTCATATTTTTGGCCTTACGGCTCCGAACTGACTGAAATTTTGGATTCTTAATAAGAACCATGGTCTGTAACCGAATCAATCAAAAAATCAGCATAAAGAAAAATTTTAATTTTCTCCATACAAAATTTCATGGTTTTATGGGCACTCTGTCAAACTTAGGTTCGGCCATAACTTTGGCACTATGGCACCAAATGGACTGAAATTTCGGATTCTTACTAAGAATCTTATTCTGTACCCGAATCAATCAAAAAATCAGTCAAAAGAAGACTTTAAAAAAAAATATCTTAGTTTTCACACTTGGGTTCGCTCGTTTAAGTACTTGGGTTCGGTGTTTTTAATACTTTGGTTCGGTCATATTTTTGGCCTTACGGCACCGAACTGACTGAAATTTTGGATTCTTACTAAGAACCATGGTCTGTAACCGAATCAATAAAAAAATCAGCATAAAGAAGAATTTTAATTTTCTCCATACAAAATTTCATGGTTTTATGGGCACTCTGTCAAACTTAGGTTCGGCCATAACTTTGGCACCATCACACCAAATGGACTGAAATTTCGGATTCTTACTAAGAATTTTATTCTGTACCCGAATCAATCAAAAAATGAGCATAAAGAAGAATTTTAATTTTCTCCATACAAAATTTCATGGTTTTATGGGCACTCTGTGAAACTTAGGTTCGGCCATAACTTTGGCACTATGGCACCAAATGGACTGAAATTTCGGATTCTTACTAAGAATCTTATTCTGTACCCGAATCAATCAAAAAATCAGTCAAAAGAAGACTTTGAAAAAAATATCTTAGTTTTCACACTTTGGTTTGCTCGTTCAAGTACTTGGGTTCAGTGTTTTTAATACTTTGGTTCGGTCATATTTTTGGCCTTACGGCACCGAACTGACTGAAATTTTGGATTCTTACTAAGAACCATGGTCTGTAACCGAATCAATCAAAAAATCAGCATAAAGAAGAATTTTAATTTTCTCCATACAAAATTTCATGTTTTTATGGGCACTCTCTCAAACTTAGGTTCGGCCATAACTTTGGCACTATGGCACCAAATGGACTGAAATTTCGGATTCTTACTAAGAATCTTATTCTGTACCCGAATCAATCAAAAAATCAGTCAAAAGAAGACTTTGAAAAAAATATCTTAGTTTTCACACTTGGGTTTGCTCGTTTAAGTACTTGGGTTCGGTGTTTTTAATACTTTGGTTCGGTCATATTTTTGGCCTTACGGCACCGAACTGACTGAAATTTTGGATTCTTACTAAGAACCATGGTCTGTAACCGAATCAATCAAAAAATCAGCATAAAGAAGAATTTTAATTTTCTCCATACAAAATTTCATGGTTTTATGGGCACTCTGTCAAACTTAGGTTCGGCCATAACTTTGGCACCATCACACCAAATGGACTGAAATTTCGGATTCTTACTAAGAATTTTATTCTGTACCCGAATCAATCAAAAAATGAGCATAAAGAAGAATTTTAATTTTCTCCATACAAAATTTCATGGTTTTATGGGCACTCTGTCAAACTTAGGTTCGGCCATAACTTTGGCACTATGGCACCAAATGGACTGAAATTTCGGATTCTTACTAAGAATCTTATTCTGTACCCGAATCAATCAAAAAATCAGTCAAAAGAAGACTTTGAAAAAAATATCTTAGTTTTCACACTTTGGTTTGCTCGTTCAAGTACTTGGGTTCAGTGTTTTTAATACTTTGGTTCGGTCATATTTTTGGCCTTACGGCACCGAACTGACTGAAATTTTGGATTCTTACTAAGAACCATGGTCTGTAACCGAATCAATCAAAAAATCAGCATAAAGAAGAATTTTAATTTTCTCCATACAAAATTTCATGTTTTTATGGGCACTCTCTCAAACTTAGGTTCGGCCATAACTTTGGCACTATGGCACCAAATGGACTGAAATTTCGGATTCTTACTAAGAATCTTATTCTGTACCCGAATCAATCAAAAAATCAGTCAAAAGAAGACTTTGAAAAAAATATCTTAGTTTTCACACTTGGGTTCGCTCGTTTAAGTACTTGGGTTCGGTGTTTTTAATACTTTGGTTCGGTCATATTTTTGGCCTTACGGCACCGAACTGACTGAAATTTTGGATTCTTACTAAGAACGATGGTCTGTAAACGAATCGATCAAAAAATCAGCATAAAGAAGAATTTTGATTTTCTCCATACAAAATTTCATGGTTTTATGGGTACTTTGTCAAACGTAGGTTCGGCCATAACTTTGGCACAATGGCACCAAATGGACTGAAATTTCGGATTCTTACTAAGAATCTTATTCTGTACCCGAATCAATCAAAAAATCAGTCAAAAGAAGACTTTGAAAAAAATATCTTAGTTTTCACACTTGGGTTTGCTCGTTTAAGTACTTGGGTTCGGTGTTTTTAATACTTTGGTTCGGTCATATTTTTGGCCTTACGGCACCGAACTGACTGAAATTTTGGATTCTTACTAAGAACCATGGTCTGTAAACGAATCAATCAAAAAATCAGCATAAAGAAGAATTTTGATTTTCTCTATACAAAATTTCATGGTTTTATGGGTACTTTGTCAAACGTAGGTTCGGCCATAACTTTGGCACTATGGCACCAAATGGACTGAAATTTCGGATTCTTACTAAGAATCTTATTCTGTACCCGAATCAATCAAAAAATCAGTCAAAAGAAGACTTTGAAAAAAAATATCTTAGTTTTCACACTTGGGTTCGCTCGTTTAAGTTCTTGGGTTCGGTGTTTTTAATACTTTGGTTCGGTCATATTTTTGGCCTTACGGCACCGAACTGACTGAAATTTTGGATTCTTAATAAGAACCATGGTCTGTAACCGAATCAATCAAAAAATCAGCATAAAGAAGAATTTTAATTTTCTCCATACAAAATTTCATGGTTTTATGGGCACTCTGTCAAACTTAGGTTCGGCCATAACTTTGGCACCATCACACCAAATGGACTGAAATTTCGGATTCTTACTAAGAATTTTATTCTGTACCCGAATCAATCAAAAAATGAGCATAAAGAAGAATTTTAATTTTCTCCATACAAAATTTCATGGTTTTATGGGCACTCTGTCAAACTTAGGTTCGGCCATAACTTTGGCACTATGGCACCAAATGGACTGAAATTTCGGATTCTTACTAAGAATCTTATTCTGTACCCGAATCAATCAAAAAATCAGTCAAAAGAAGACTTTGAAAAAAATATCTTAGTTTTCACACTTTGGTTTGCTCGTTCAAGTACTTGGGTTCGGTGTTTTTAATACTTTGGTTCGGTCATATTTTTGGCCTTACGGCACCGAACTGACTGAAATTTTGGATTCTTACTAAGAACCATGGTCTGTAACCGAATCAATCAAAAAATCAGCATAAAGAAGAATTTTAATTTTCTCCATACAAAATTTCATGGTTTTATGGGCACTCTCTCAAACTTAGGTTCGGCCATAACTTTGGCACTATGGCACCAAATGGACTGAAATTTCGGATTCTTACTAAGAATCTTATTCTGTACCCGAATCAATCAAAAAATCAGTCAAAAGAAGACTTTGAAAAAAATATCTTAGTTTTCACACTTGGGTTTGCTCGTTTAAGTACTTGGGTTCGGTGTTTTTAATACTTTGGTTCGGTCATATTTTTGGCCTTACGGCACCGAACTGACTGAAATTTTGGATTCTTACTTAGAACGATGGTCTGTAAACGAATCGATCAAAAAATCAGCATAAAGAAGAATTTTGATTTTCTCCATACAAAATTTCATGGTTTTATGGGTACTTTGTCAAACGTAGGTTCGGCCATAATTTTGGCACAATGGCACCAAATGGACTGAAATTTCGGATTCTTATTAAGAATCTTATTCTGTACCCGAATCAATCAAAAAATCAGTCAAAAGAAGACTTTGAAAAAAAAATATCTTAGTTTTCACACTTGGGTTCGCTCGTTTAAGTTCTTGGGTTCGGTGTTTTTAATACTTTGGTTCGGTCATATTTTTGGCCTTACGGCACCGAACTGACTGAAATTTTGGATTCTTAATAAGAACCATGGTCTGTAACCGAATCAATCAAAAAATCAGCATAAAGAAGAATTTTAATTTTCTCCATACAAAATTTCATGGTTTTATGGGCACTCTGTCAAACTTAGGTTCGGCCATAACTTTGGCACTATGGCACCAAATGGACTGAAATTTCGGATTCTTACTAAGAATCTTATTCTGTACCCGAATCAATCAAAAAATCAGTCAAAAGAAGACTTTAAAAAAAAAATATCTTAGTTTTCACACTTGGGTTCACTCGTTTAAGTACTTGGGTTCGGTGTTTTTAATACTTTGGTTCGGTCATATTTTTGGCCTTACGGCACCGAACTGACTGAAATTTTGGATTCTTACTAAGAACCATGGTCTGTAACCGAATCAATAAAAAAATCAGCATAAAGAAGAATTTTAATTTTCTCCATACAAAATTTCATGGTTTTATGGGCACTCTGTCAAACTTAGGTTCGGCCATAACTTTGGCACCATCACACCAAATGGACTGAAATTTCGGATTCTTACTAAGAATTTTATTCTGTACCCGAATCAATCAAAAAATGAGCATAAAGAAGAATTTTAATTATCTCCATACAAAATTTCATGGTTTTATGGGCACTCTGTCAAACTTAGGTTCGGCCATAACTTTGGCACTATGGCACCAAATGGACTGAAATTTTGGATTCTTACTAAGAATCTTATTCTGTACACGAATCAATCAAAAAATCAGTCAAAAGAAGACTTTGAAAACAATATCTTAGTTTTCACACTTTGGTTTGCTCGTTCAAGTACTTGGGTTCGGTGTTTTTAATACTTTGGTTCGGTCATATTTTTGGCCTTACGGCACCGAACTGACTGAAATTTTGGATTCTTACTAAGAACCATGGTCTGTAACCGAATCAATCAAAAAATCAGCATAAAGAAGAATTTTAATTTTCTCCATACAAAATTTCATGGTTTTATGGGCACTCTCTCAAACTTAGGTTCGGCCATAACTTTGGCACTATGGCACCAAATGGACTGAAATTTCGGATTCTTACTAAGAATCTTATTCTGTACCCGAATAAATCAAAAAATCAGTCAAAAGAAGACTTTGAAAAAAATATCTTAGTTTTCACACTTGGGTTTGCTCGTTTAAGTACTTGGGTTCGGTGTTTTTAATACTTTGGTTCGGTCATATTTTTGGCCTTACGGCACCGAACTGACTGAAATTTTGGATTCTTACTAAGAACCATGGTCTGTAAACGAATCGATCAAAAAATCAGCATAAAGAAGAATTTTGATTTTCTCCATACAAAATTTCATGGTTTTATGGGTACTTTGTCAAACGTAGGTTCGGCCATAACTTTGGCACAATGGCACCAAATGGACTGAAATTTCAAATTCTTACTAAGAATCTTATTCTGTACCCGAATCAATCAAAAAATCAGTCAAAAGAAGACTTTGAAAAAAATATCTTAGTTTTCACACTTGGGTTTGCTCGTTTAAGTACTTGGGTTCGGTGTTTTTAATACTTTGATTCGGTCATATTTTTGGCCTTACGGCACCGAACTGACTGAAATTTTGGATTCTTACTAAGAACCATGGTCTGTAACCGAATCAATCAAAAAATCAGCATAAAGAAGAATTTTAATTTTCTCCATACAAAATTTCATGGTTTTATGGGCACTCTGTCAAACTTAGGTTCGGCCATAACTTTGGCACCATCACACCAAATGGACTGAAATTTCGGATTCTTACTAAGAATTTTATTCTGTACCCGAATCAATCAAAAAAATCAGTCAAAAGAAGACTTTGAAAAAAAAAATCTTAGTTTTCACACTTGGGTTCGCTCGTTTAAGTACTTGGGTTCGGTGTTTTTAATACTTTGGTTCGGTCATATTTTTGGCACCGAACTGACTGAAATTTTGGATTCTTACTAAGAACCATGGTCTGTAACCGAATCAATCAAAAAATCAGCATAAAGAAGAATTTTAATTTTCTCCATACAAAATTTCATGGTTTTATGGGCACTCTGTCAAACTTAGGTTCGGCCATAACTTTGGCACTATGGCACCAAATGGACTGAAATTTCGGATTCTTACTAAGAATCTTATTCTGTACCCGAATAAATCAAAAAATCAGTCAAAAGAAGACTTTGAAAAAAATATCTTAGTTTTCACACTTGGTTTCGCTCGTTTAAGTACTTGGGTTCGGTGTTTTTAATACTTTGGTTCGGTCATATTTTTGGCCTTACGGCACCGAACTGACTGAAATTTTGGATTCTTACTAAGAACCATGGTCTGTAACCGAATCAATAAAAAAATCAGCATAAAGAAGAATTTTAATTTTCTCCATACAAAATTTCATGGTTTTATGGGCACTCTGTCAAACTTAGGTTCGGCCATAACTTTGGCACCATCACACCAAATGGACTGAAATTTCGGATTCTTACTAAGAATTTTATTCTGTACCCGAATCAATCAAAAAATGAGCATAAAGAAGAATTTTAATTTTCTCCATACAAAATTTCATGGTTTTATGGGCACTCTGTCAAACTTAGGTTCGGCCATAACTTTGGCACTATGGCACCAAATGGACTGAAATTTCGGATTCTTACTAAGAATCTTATTCTGTACCCGAATCAATCAAAAAATCAGTCAAAAGAAGACTTTGAAAAAAATATCTTAGTTTTCGCACTTGGGTTTGCTCGTTTAAGTACTTGGGTTCGGTGTTTTTAATACTTTGGTTCGGTCATATTTTTGGCCTTACGGCACCGAACTGACTGAAATTTTGGATTCTTACTAAGAACGATGGTCTGTAAACGAATCGATCAAAAAATCAGCATAAAGAAGAATTTTGATTTTCTCCATACAAAATTTCATGGTTTTATGGGTACTTTGTCAAACGTAGGTTCGGCCATAACTTTGGCACAATGGCACCAAATGGACTGAAATTTCGGATTCTTACTAAGAATCTTATTCTGTACCCGAATCAATCAAAAAATCAGTCAAAAGAAGACTTTGAAAAAAATATCTTAGTTTTCACACTTGGGTTTGCTCGTTTAAGTACTTGGGTTCGGTGTTTTTAATACTTTGGTTCGGTCATATTTTTGGCCTTACGGCACCGAACTGACTGAAATTTTGGATTCTTACTAAGAACCATGGTCTGTAAACGAATCAATCAAAAAATCAGCATAAAGAAGAATTTTGATTTTCTCCATACAAAATTTCATGGTTTTATGGGTACTTTGTCAAACGTAGGTTCGGCCATAACTTTGGCACTATGGCACCAAATGGACTGAAATTTCGGATTCTTACTAAGAATCTTATTCTGTACCCGAATCAATCAAAAAATCAGTCAAAAGAAGACTTTGAAAAAAATATCTTAGTTTTCACACTTGGGTTTGCTCGTTTAAGTACTTGGGTTCGGTGTTTTTAATACTTTGGTTCGGTCATATTTTTGGCCTTACGGCACCGAACTGACTGAAATTTTGGATTCTTACTAAGAACCATGGTCTGTAAACGAATCAATCAAAAAATCAGCATAAAGAAGAATTTTGATTTTCTCTATACAAAATTTCATGGTTTTATGGGTACTTTGTCAAACGTAGGTTCGGCCATAACTTTGGCACTATGGCACCAAATGGACTGAAATTTCGGATTCTTACTAAGAATCTTATTCTGTACCCGAATCAATAAAAAAATCAGTCAAAAGAAGACTTTGAAAAAAATATCTTAGTTTTCACACTTGGGTTTGCTCGTTCAAGTACTTGGGTTCGGTGTTTTTAATACTTTGGTTCTGTCATATTTTTGGCCTTACGGCACCGAACTGACTGAAATTTTGGATTCTTACTAAGAACCATGGTCTGTAACCGAATCAATCAAAAAATCAGCATAAAGAAGAATTTTAATTTTCTCCATACAAAATTTCATGGTTTTATGGGCACTCTCTCAAACTTAGGTTCGGCCATAACTTTGGCACTATGGCACCAAATGGACTGAAATTTCGGATTCTTACTAAGAATCTTATTCTGTACCCGAATCAATCAAAAAATCAGTCAAAAGAAGACTTTGAAAAAAATATCTTAGTTTTCGCACTTGGGTTTGCTCGTTTAAGTACTTGGGTTCGGTGTTTTTAATACTTTGGTTCGGTCATATTTTTGGCCTTACGGCACCGAACTGACTGAAATTTTGGATTCTTACTAAGAACGATGGTCTGTAAACGAATCGATCAAAAAATCAGCATAAAGAAGAATTTTGATTTTCTCCATACAAAATTTCATGGTTTTATGGGCACTCTCTCAAACTTAGGTTCGGCCATAACTTTGGCACTATGGCACCAAATGGACTGAAATTTCGGATTCTTACTAAGAATCTTATTCTGTACCCGAATCAATCAAAAAATCAGTCAAAAGAAGACTTTGAAAAAAATATCTTAGTTTTCACACTTGGGTTTGCTCGTTTAAGTACTTGGGTTCGGTGTTTTTAATACTTTGGTTCGGTCATATTTTTGGCCTTACGGCACCGAACTGACTGAAATTTTGGATTCTTACTAAGAACCATGGTCTGTAAACGAATCAATCAAAAAATCAGCATAAAGAAGAATTTTGATTTTCTCTATACAAAATTTCATGGTTTTATGGGTACTTTGTCAAACGTAGGTTCGGCCATAACTTTGGCACTATGGCACCAAATGGACTGAAATTTCGGATTCTTACTAAGAATCTTATTCTGTACCCGAATCAATCAAAAAATCAGTCAAAAGAAGACTTTGAAAAAAATATCTTAGTTTTCACACTTGGGTTTGCTCGTTTAAGTACTTGGGTTCGGTGTTTTTAATACTTTGGTTCGGTCATATTTTTGGCCTTACGGCACCGAACTGACTGAAATTTTGGATTCTTACTAAGAACCATGGTCTGTAACCGAATCAATCAAAAAATCAGCATAAAGAAGAATTTTAATTTTCTCCATACAAAATTTCATGGTTTTATGGGCACTCTCTCAAACTTAGGTTCGGCCATAACTTTGGCACTATGGCACCAAATGGACTGAAATTTCGGATTCTTACTAAGAATCTTATTCTGTACCCGAATCAATCAAAAAATCAGTCAAAAGAAGACTTTGAAAAAAATATCTTAGTTTTCGCACTTGGGTTTGCTCGTTTAAGTACTTGGGTTCGGTGTTTTTAATACTTTGGTTCGGTCATATTTTTGGCCTTACGGCACCGAACTGACTGAAATTTTGGATTCTTACTAAGAACGATGGTCTGTAAACGAATCGATCAAAAAATCAGCATAAAGAAGAATTTTGATTTTCTCCATACAAAATTTCATGGTTTTATGGGCACTCTCTCAAACTTAGGTTCGGCCATAACTTTGGCACTATGGCACCAAATGGACTGAAATTTCGGATTCTTACTAAGAATCTTATTCTGTACCCGAATCAATCAAAAAATCAGTCAAAAGAAGACTTTGAAAAAAATATCTTAGTTTTCACACTTGGGTTTGCTCGTTTAAGTACTTGGGTTCGGTGTTTTTAATACTTTGGTTCGGTCATATTTTTGGCCTTACGGCACCGAACTGACTGAAATTTTGGATTCTTACTAAGAACCATGGTCTGTAAACGAATCAATCAAAAAATCAGCATAAAGAAGAATTTTGATTTTCTCTATACAAAATTTCATGGTTTTATGGGTACTTTGTCAAACGTAGGTTCGGCCATAACTTTGGCACTATGGCACCAAATGGACTGAAATTTCGGATTCTTACTAAGAATCTTATTCTGTACCCGAATCAATAAAAAAATCAGTCAAAAGAAGACTTTGAAAAAAAAATATCTTAGTTTTCACACTTGGGTTCGCTCGTTTAAGTTCTTGGGTTCGGTGTTTTTAATACTTTGGTTCGGTCATATTTTTGGCCTTACGGCACCGAACTGACTGAAATTTTGGATTCTTAATAAGAACCATGGTCTGTAACCGAATCAATCAAAAAATCAGCATAAAGAAGAATTTTAATTTTCTCCATACAAAATTTCATGGTTTTATGGGCACTCTGTCAAACTTAGGTTCGGCCATAACTTTGGCACTATGGCACCAAATGGACTGAAATTTCGGATTCTTACTAAGAATCTTATTCTGTACCCGAATCAATCAAAAAATCAGTCAAAAGAAGACTTTGAAAAAAATATCTTAGTTTTCACACTTTGGTTTGCTCGTTCAAGTACTTGGGTTCGGTGTTTTTAATACTTTGGTTCGGTCATATTTTTGGCCTTACGGCACCGAACTGACTGAAATTTTGGATTCTTACTAAGAACCATGGTCTGTAACCGAATCAATCAAAAAATCAGCATAAAGAAGAATTTTAATTTTCTCCATACAAAATTTCATGGTTTTATGGGCACTCTGTCAAACTTAGGTTCGGCCATAACTTTGGCACCATCACACCAAATGGACTGAAATTTCGGATTCTTACTAAGAATTTTATTCTGTACCCGAATCAATCAAAAAATCAGTCAAAAGAAGACTTTGAAAAAAAAAATCTTAGTTTTCACACTTGGGTTCGCTCGTTTAAGTACTTGGGTTCGGTGTTTTTAATACTTTGGTTCGGTCATATTTTTGGCACCGAACTGACTGAAATTTTGGATTCTTACTAAGAACCATGGTCTGTAACCGAATCAATCAAAAAATCAGCATAAAGAAGAATTTTAATTTTCTCCATACAAAATTTCATGGTTTTATGGGCACTCTGTCAAACTTAGGTTCGGCCATAACTTTGGCACTATGGCACCAAATGGACTGAAATTTCGGATTCTTACTAAGAATCTTATTCTGTACCCGAATAAATCAAAAAATCAGTCAAAAGAAGACTTTGAAAAAAATATCTTAGTTTTCACACTTGGTTTCGCTCGTTTAAGTACTTGGGTTCGGTGTTTTTAATACTTTGGTTCGGTCATATTTTTGGCCTTACGGCACCGAACTGACTGAAATTTTGGATTCTTACTAAGAACCATGGTCTGTAACCGAATCAATCAAAAAATCAGCATAAAGAAGAATTTTAATTTTCTCCATACAAAATTTCATGGTTTTATGGGCACTCTGTCAAACTTAGGTTCGGCCATAACTTTGGCACCATCACACCAAATGGACTGAAATTTCGGATTCTTACTAAGAATCTTATTCTGTACCCGAATCAATCAAAAAATCAGTCAAAAGAAGACTTTGAAAAAAAAAATCTTAGTTTTCACACTTGGGTTCGCTCGTTTAAGTACTTGGGTTCGGTGTTTTTAATACTTTGGTTCGGTCATATTTTTGGCACCGAACTGACTGAAATTTTGGATTCTTACTAAGAACCATGGTCTGTAACCGAATCAATCAAAAAATCAGCATAAAGAAGAATTTTAATTTTCTCCATACAAAATTTCATGGTTTTATGGGCACTCTGTCAAACTTAGGTTCGGCCATAACTTTGGCACTATGGCACCAAATGGACTGAAATTTCGGATTCTTACTAAGAATCTTATTCTGTACCCGAATAAATCAAAAAATCAGTCAAAAGAAGACTTTGAAAAAAATATCTTAGTTTTCACACTTGGTTTCGCTCGTTTAAGTACTTGGGTTCGGTGTTTTTAATACTTTGGTTCGGTCATATTTTTGGCCTTACGGCACCGAACTGACTGAAATTTTGGATTCTTACTAAGAACCATGGTCTGTAACCGAATCAATAAAAAAATCAGCATAAAGAAGAATTTTAATTTTCTCCATACAAAATTTCATGGTTTTATGGGCACTCTGTCAAACTTAGGTTCGGCCATAACTTTGGCACTATGGCACCAAATGGACTGAAATTTCGGATTCTTACTAAGAATCTTATTCTGTACCCGAATCAATCAAAAAATCAGTCAAAAGAAGACTTTAAAAAAAAAATATCTTAGTTTTCACACTTGGGTTCGCTCGTTTAAGTACTTGGGTTCGGTGTTTTTAATACTTTGGTTCGGTCATATTTTTGGCCTTACGGCACCGAACTGACTGAAATTTTGGATTCTTACTAAGAACCATGGTCTGTAACCGAATCAATAAAAAAATCAGCATAAAGAAGAATTTTAATTTTCTCCATACAAAATTTCATGGTTTTATGGGCACTCTGTCAAACTTAGGTTCGGCCATAACTTTGGCACCATCACACCAAATGGACTGAAATTTCGGATTCTTACTAAGAATTTTATTCTGTACCCGAATCAATCAAAAAATGAGCATAAAGAAGAATTTTAATTTTCTCCATACAAAATTTCATGGTTTTATGGGCACTCTGTCAAACTTAGGTTCGGCCATAACTTTGGCACCATCACACCAAATGGACTGAAATTTCGGATTCTTACTAAGAATTTTATTCTGTACCCGAATCAATCAAAAAATCAGTCAAAAGAAGACTTTGAAAAAAAAAATCTTAGTTTTCACACTTGGGTTCGCTCGTTTAAGTACTTAGGATCGGTGTTTTTAATACTTTGGTTCGGTCATATTTTTGGCCTTACGGCACCGAACTGACTGAAATTTTGGATTCTTACTAAGAACCATGGTCTGTAACCGAATCAATCAAAAAATCAGCATAAAGAAGAATTTTAATTTTCTCCATACAAAATTTCATGGTTTTATGGGCACTCTGTCAAACTTAGGTTCGGCCATAACTTTGGCACTATGGCACTAAATGGACTAAGAACCATGGTCTGTAACCGAATCAATCAAAAAATCAGCATAAAGAAGAATTTTAATTTTCTCCATACAAAATTTCATGGTTTTATGGGCACTCTGTCAAACTTAGGTTCGGCCATAACTTTGGCACTATGGCACCAAATGGACTGAAATTTCGGATTCTTACTAAGAATCTTATTCTGTACCCGAATCAATCAAAAAATCAGTCAAAAGAAGACTTTGAAAAAAAAATATCTTAGTTTTCACACTTGGGTTCGCTCGTTTAAGTACTTGGGTTCGGTGTTTTTAATACTTTGGTTCGGTCATATTTTTGGCACCGAACTGACTGAAATTTTGGATTCTTACTAAGAACGATGGTCTGTAAACGAATCGATCAAAAAATCAGCATAAAGAAGAATTTTGATTTTCTCCATACAAAATTTCATGGTTTTATGGGTAATTTGTCAAACGTAGGTTCGGCCATAACTTTGGCACAATGGCACCAAATAGACTGAAATTTCGGATTCTTACTAAGAATCTTATTCTGTACCCGAATCAATCAAAAAATCAGTCAAAAGAAGACTTTGAAAAAAATATTTTTTGTTTTCACACTTTGGTTTGCTCGTTCAAGTACTTGGGTTCGGTGTTTTTAATACTTTGGTTCGGTCATATTTTTGGCCTTACGGCACCGAACTGACTGAAATTTTGGATTCTTACTAAGAACCATGGTCTGTAACCGAGTCAATCAAAAAATCAGCATAAAGAAGAATTTTGATTTTCTCCATACAAAATTTCATGGTTTTATGGGCACTCTGTCAAACTTAGGTTCGGCCATAACTTTGGCACCATCACACCAAATGGACTGAAATTTCGGATTCTTACTAAGAATTTTATTCTGTACCCGAATCAATCAAAAAATGAGCATAAAGAAGAATTTGAATTTTCTCCATACAAAATTTCATGGTTTTATGGGCACTCTCTCAAACTTAGGTTCGGCCATAACTTTGGCACTATGGCACCAAATGGACTGAAATTTCGGATTCTTACTAAGAATCTTATTCTGTACCCGAATCAATCAAAAAATCAGTCAAAAGAAGACTTTGAAAAAAAAATATCTTAGTTTTCACACTTGGGTTCGCTCGTTTAAGTTCTTGGGTTCGGTGTTTTTAATACTTTGGTTCGGTCATATTTTTGGCCTTACGGCACCGAACTGACTGAAATTTTGGATTCTTACTAAGAACCATGGTCTGTAAACGAATCGATCAAAAAATCAGCATAAAGAAGAATTTTGATTTTCTCCCTACAAAATTTCATGGTTTTATGGGTACTTTGTCAAACGTAGGTTCGGCCATAACTTTGGCACAATGGCACCAAATGGACTGAAATTTCGGATTCTTACTAAGAATCTTATTCTGTACCCGAATCAATCAAAAAATCAGTCAAAAGAAGACTTTGAAAAAAATATCTTAGTTTTCACTCTTGGGTTTGCTCGTTTAAGTACTTGGGTTCGGTGTTTTTAATACTTTGGTTCGGTCATATTTTTGGCCTTACGGCACCGAACTGACTGAAATTTTGGATTCTTACTAAGAACCATGGTCTGTAACCGAGTCAATCAAAAAATCAGCATAAAGAAGAATTTTGATTTTCTCCATACAAAATTTCATGGTTTTATGGGCACTCTGTCAAACTTAGGTTCAACCATAACTTTGGCACTATGGCACCCCAAATGGACTGAAATTTCGGATTCTTACTAAGAATCTTATTCTGTACCCGAATCAATCAAAAAATCAGTCAAAAGAAGACTTTGAAAAAAAATATCTTAGTTTTCACACTTGGGTTCGCTCGTTTAAGTTCTTGGGTTCGGTGTTTTTAATACTTTGGTTCGGTCATATTTTTGGCCTTACGGCACCGAACTGATTGAAATTTTGGATTCTTAATAAGAACCATGGTCTGTAACCGAAGCAATCAAAAAATCAGCATAAAGAAGAATTTTAATTTTCTCCATACAAAATTTCATGGTTTTATGGGCACTCTGTCAAACTTAGGTTCGGCCATAACTTTGGCACTATGGCACTAAATGGACTAAGAACCATGGTCTGTAACCGAATCAATCAAAAAATCAGCATAAAGAAGAATTTTAATTTTCTCCATACAAAATTTCATGGTTTTATGGGCACTCTGTCAAACTTAGGTTCGGCCATAACTTTGGCACTATGGCACCAAATAGACTGAAATTTCGGATTCTTACTTAGAATCTTATTTTGTACCCGAATCAATCAAAAAATCAGTCAAAAGAAGACTTTGAAAAAAAATATCTTAGTTTTCACACTTGGGTTCGCTCGTTTAAGTACTTGGGTTCGGTGTTTTTAATACTTTGGTTCGGTCATATTTTTGGCCTTACGGCACCGAACTGACTGAAATTTTGGATTCTTACTAAGAACCATGGTCTGTAACCGAGTCAATCAAAAAATCAGCATAAAGAAGAATTTTGATTTTCTCCATACAAAATTTCATGGTTTTATGGGCACTCTGTCAAACTTAGGTTCAACCATAACTTTGGCACTATGGCACCCCAAATGGACTGAAATTTTGGATTCTTACTAAGAACGATGGTCTGTAAACAAATCGATCAAAAAATCAGCATAAAGAAGAATTTTGATTTTCTCCATACAAAATTTCATGGTTTTATGGGTAATTTGTCAAACGTAGGTTCGGCCATAACTTTGGCACAATGGCACCAAATGGACTGAAATTTCGGATTCTTACTAAGAATCTTATTCTGTACCCGAATCAATCAAAAAATCAGTCAAAAGAAGACTTTGAAAAAAATATCTTAGTTTTCACTCTTGGGTTTGCTCGTTTAAGTACTTGGGTTCGGTGTTTTTAATACTTTGGTTCGGTCATATTTATGGCCTTACGGCACCGAACTGACTGAAATTTTGGATTCTTACTAAGAACCATGGTCTGTAACCGAGTCAATCAAAAAATCAGCATAAAGAAGAATTTTAATTTTCTCCATACAAAATTTCATGGTTTTATGGGCACTCTGTCAAACTTAGGTTCGGCCATAACTTTGGCACTATGGCACTAAATGGACTAAGAACCATGGTCTGTAACCGAATCAATCAAAAAATCAGCATAAAGAAGAATTTTAATTTTCTCCATACAAAATTTCATGGTTTTATGGGCACTCTGTCAAACTTAGGTTCGGCCATAACTTTGGCACTATGGCACCAAATAGACTGAAATTTCGGATTCTTACTAAGAATCTTATTCTGTACCCGAATCAATCAAAAAATCAGTCAAAAGAAGACTTTGAAAAAAAATATCTTAGTTTTCACACTTGGGTTTGCTCGTTTAAGTACTTGGGTTCGGTGTTTTTAATACTTTGGTTCGGTCATATTTTTGGCCTTACGGCACCGAACTGACTGAAATTTTGGATTCTTACTAAGAACCATGGTCTGTAACCGAGTCAATCAAAAAATCAGCATAAAGAAGAATTTTGATTTTCTCCATACAAAATTTCATGGTTTTATGGGCACTCTGTCAAACTTAGGTTCAACCATAACTTTGGCACTATGGCACCCCAAATGGACTGAAATTTCGGATTCTTACTAAGAATCTTATTCTGTACCCGAATCAATCAAAAAATCAGTCAAAAGAAGACTTTGAAAAAAAATATCTTAGTTTTCACACTTGGGTTCGCTCGTTTAAGTTCTTGGGTTCGGTGTTTTTAATACTTTGGTTCGGTCATATTTTTGGCCTTACGGCACCGAACTGATTGAAATTTTGGATTCTTAATAAGAACCATGGTCTGTAACCGAAGCAATCAAAAAATCAGCATAAAGAAGAATTTTAATTTTCTCCATACAAAATTTCATGGTTTTATGGGCACTCTGTCAAACTTAGGTTCGGCCATAACTTTGGCACTATGGCACCAAATGGACTGAAATTTCGGATTCTTACTAAAATCTTATTCTGTACCCGAATCAATCCAAAAATCAGTCAAAAGAAGACTTTGAAAAAAATATCTTAGTTTTCACACTTTGGTTTGCTCGTTCAAGTACTTGGGTTCGGTGTTTTTAATACTTTGGTTCGGTCATATTTTTGGCCTTACGGCACCGAACTGACTGAAATTTTGGATTCTTACTAAGAACCATGGTCTGTAACCGAATCAATCAAAAAATCAGCATAAAGAAGAATTTTAATTTTCTCCATACAAAATTTCATGGTTTTATGGGCACTCTGTCAAACTTAGGTTCGGCCATAACTTTGGCACTATGGCACTAAATGGACTAAGAACCATGGTCTGTAACCGAATCAATCAAAAAATCAGCATAAAGAAGAATTTTAATTTTCTCCATACAAAATTTCATGGTTTTATGGGCACTCTGTCAAACTTAGGTTCGGCCATAACTTTGGCATTATGGCACCAAATAGACTGAAATTTCGGATTCTTACTAAGAATCTTATTCTGTACCCGAATCAATCAAAAAATCAGTCAAAAGAAGACTTTGAAAAAAAATATCTTAGTTTTCACACTTGGGTTCGCTCGTTTAAGTACTTGGGTTCGGTGTTTTTAATACTTTGGTTCGGTCATATTTTTGGCCTTACGGCACCGAACTGACTGAAATTTTGGATTCTTACTAAGAACCATGGTCTGTAACCGAGTCAATCAAAAAATCAGCATAAAGAAGAATTTTGATTTTCTCCATACAAAATTTCATGGTTTTATGGGCACTCTGTCAAACTTAGGTTCAACCATAACTTTGGCACTATGGCACCCCAAATGGACTGAAATTTTGGATTCTTACTAAGAACGATGGTCTGTAAACGAATCGATCAAAAAATCAGCATAAAGAAGAATTTTGATTTTCTCCATACAAAATTTCATGGTTTTATGGGTAATTTGTCAAACGTAGGTTCGGCCATAACTTTGGCACAATGGCACCAAATGGACTGAAATTTCGGATTCTTACTAAGAATCTTATTCTGTACCCGAATCAATCAAAAAATCAGTCAAAAGAAGACTTTGAAAAAAATATCTTAGTTTTCACTCTTGGGTTTGCTCGTTTAAGTACTTGGGTTCGGTGTTTTTAATACTTTGGTTCGGTCATATTTTTGGCCTTACGGCACCGAACTGACTGAAATTTTGGATTCTTACTAAGAACCATGGTCTGTAACCGAGTCAATCAAAAAATCAGCATAAAGAAGAATTTTAATTTTCTCCATACAAAATTTCATGGTTTTATGGGCACTCTGTCAAACTTAGGTTCGGCCATAACTTTGGCACTATGGCACCAAATGGACTGAAATTTCGGATTCTTACTAAGAATCTTATTCTGTACCCAAATCAATCAAAAAATCAGTCTAAAGAAGACTTTGAAAAAAATATCTTAGTTTTCACACTTGGGTTTGCTCGTTTAAGTACTTGGGTTCGGTGTTTTTAATACTTTGGTTCGGTCATATTTTTGGCCTTACGGCACCGAACTGACTGAAATTTTGGATTCTTACTAAGAACCATGGTCTGTAAACGAATCAATCAAAAAATCAGCATAAAGAAGAATTTTAATTTTCTCCATACAAAATTTCATGGTTTTATGGGCACTCTGTCAAACTTAGGTTCGGCCATAACTTTGGCACTATGGCACCAAATGGACTGAAATTTCGGATTCTTACTAAGAATCTTATTCTGTACCCAAAATCAATCAAAAAATCAGTCTAAAGAAGACTTTGAAAAAAATATCTTAGTTTTCACACTTGGGTTCGCTCGTTTAAGTTCTTGGGTTCGGTGTTTTTAATACTTTGGTTCGGTCATATTTTTGGCCTTACGGCACCGAACTGATTGAAATTTTGGATTCTTAATAAGAACCATGGTCTGTAACCGAAGCAATCAAAAAATCAGCATAAAGAAGAATTTTAATTTTCTCCATACAAAATTTCATGGTTTTATGGGCACTCTGTCAAACTTAGGTTCGGCCATAACTTTGGCACTATGGCACCAAATGGACTGAAATTTCGGATTCTTACTAAGAATCTTATTCTGTACCTAAATCAATCAAAAAATCAGTCTAAAGAAGACTTTGAAAAAAATATCTTAGTTTTCACACTTGGGTTTGCTCGTTTAAGTACTTGGGTTCGGTGTTTTTAATACTTTGGTTCGGTCATATTTTTGGCCTTACGGCACCGAACTGACTGAAATTTTGGATTCTTACTAAGAACCATGGTCTGTAAACGAATCAATCAAAAAATCAGCATAAAGAAGAATTTTAATTTTCTCCATACAAAATTTCATGGTTTTATGGGCACTCTGTCAAACTTAGGTTCGGCCATAACTTTGGCACTATGGCACTAAATGGACTAAGAACCATGGTCTGTAACCGAATCAATCAAAAAATCAGCATAAAGAAGAATTTTAATTTTCTCCATACAAAATTTCATGGTTTTATGGGCACTCTGTCAAACTTAGGTTCGGCCATAACTTTGGCACTATGGCACCAAATAGACTGAAATTTCGGATTCTTACTAAGAATCTTATTCTGTACCCGAATCAATCAAAAAATCAGTCAAAAGAAGACTTTGAAAAAAAATATCTTAGTTTTCACACTTGGGTTCGCTCGTTTAAGTACTTGGGTTCGGTGTTTTTAATACTTTGGTTCGGTCATATTTTTGGCCTTACGGCACCGAACTGACTGAAATTTTTGATTCTTACTAAGAACCATGGTCTGTAACCGAGTCAATCAAAAAATCAGCATAAAGAAGAATTTTGATTTTCTCCATACAAAATTTCATGGTTTTATGGGCACTCTGTCAAACTTAGGTTCAACCATAACTTTGGCACTATGGCACCCCAAATGGACTGAAATTTTGGATTCTTACTAAGAACGATGGTCTGTAAACGAATCGATCAAAAAATCAGCATAAAGAAGAATTTTGATTTTCTCCATACAAAATTTCATGGTTTTATGGGTAATTTGTCAAACGTAGGTTCGGCCATAACTTTGGCACAATGGCACCAAATGGACTGAAATTTCGGATTCTTACTAAGAATCTTATTCTGTACCCGAATCAATCAAAAAATCAGTCAAAAGAAGACTTTGAAAAAAAATATCTTAGTTTTCACACTTGGGTTCGCTCGTTTAAGTACTTGGGTTCGGTGTTTTTAATACTTTGGTTCGGTCATATTTTTGGCACCGAACTGACTGAAATTTTGGATTCTTACTAAGAACGATGGTCTGTAAACGAATCGATCAAAAAATCAGCATAAAGAAGAATTTTGATTTTCTCCATACAAAATTTCATGGTTTATGGGTAATTTGTCAAACGTAGGTTCGGCCATAACTTTGGCACAATGGCACCAAATGGACTGAAATTTCGGATTCTTACTAAGAATCTTATTCTGTACCCGAATCAATCAAAAAATCAGTCAAAAGAAGACTTTGAAAAAAATATCTTAGTTTTCACTCTTGGGTTTGCTCGTTTAAGTACTTGGGTTCGGTGTTTTTAATACTTTGGTTCGGTCATATTTTTGGCCTCACGGCACCGAACTGACTGAAATTTTGGATTCTTACTAAGAACCATGGTCTGTAACCGAGTCAATCAAAAAATCAGCATAAAGAAGAATTTTGATTTTCTCCATACAAAATTTCATGGTTTTATGGGCACTCTGTCAAACTTAGGTTCAACCATAACTTTGGCACTATGGCACCCCAAATGGACTGAAATTTCGGATTCTTACTAAGAATCTTATTCTGTACCCGAATCAATCAAAAAATCAGTCAAAAGAAGACTTTGAAAAAAAATATCTTAGTTTTCACACTTAGGTTCGCTCGTTTAAGTTCTTGGGTTCGGTGTTTTTAATACTTTGGTTCGGTCATATTTTTGGCCTTACGGCACCGAACTAATTGAAATTTTGGATTCTTAATAAGAACCATGGTCTGTAGCCGAAGCAATCAAAAAATCAGCATAAAGAAGAATTTTAATTTTCTCCATACAAAATTTCATGGTTTTATGGGCACTCTGTCAAACTTAGGTTCGGCCATAACTTTGGCACTATGGCACCAAATGGACTGAAATTTCGGATTCTTACTAAGAATCTTATTCTGTACCCGAATCAATCCAAAAATCAGTCAAAAGAAGACTTTGAAAAAAATATCTTAGTTTTCACACTTTGGTTTGCTCGTTCAAGTACTTGGGTTCGGTGTTTTTAATACTTTGGTTCGGTCATATTTTTGGCCTTACGGCACCGAACTGACTGAAATTTTGGATTCTTACTAAGAACCATGGTCTGTAACCGAATCAATCAAAAAATCAGCATAAAGAAGAATTTTAATTTTCTCCATACAAAATTTCATGGTTTTATGGGCACTCTCTCAAACGTAGGTTCGGCCATAACTTTGGCACAATGGCACCAAATGGACTGAAATTTCGGATTCTTACTAAGAATCTTATTCTGTACCCAAATCAATCAAAAAATCAGTCTAAAGAAGACTTTGAAAAAAATATCTTAGTTTTCACACTTGGGTTTGCTCGTTTAAGTACTTGGGTTCGGTGTTTTTAATACTTTGGTTCGGTCATATTTTTGGCCTTACGGCACCGAACTGACTGAAATTTTGGATTCTTACTAAGAACCATGGTCTGTAAACGAATCAATCAAAAAATCAGCATAAAGAAGAATTTTGATTTTCTCTATACAAAATTTCATGGTTTTATGGGTACTTTGTCAAACGTAGGTTCGGCCATAAGTTTGGCACTATGGCACCAAATGGACTGAAATTTCGGATTCTTACTAAGAATCTTATTGTGTACCCGAATCAATCAAAAAATCAGTCAAAAGAAGACTTTGAAAAAAAAATATCTTAGTTTTCACACTTGGGTTCGCTCGTTTAAGTTCTTGGGTTCGGTGTTTTTAATACTTTGGTTCGGTCATATTTTTAGCCTTACGGCACCGAACTGACTGAAATTTTGGATTCTTAATAAGAACCATGGTCTGTAACCGAATCAATCAAAAAATCAGCATAAAGAAGAATTTTAATTTTCTCCATACAAAATTTCATGGTTTTATGGGCACTCTGTCAAACTTAGGTTCGGCCATAACTTTGGCACTATGGCACCAAATTGACTGAAATTTCGGATTCTTACTAAGAATCTTATTCTGTACCCGAATCAATCAAAAAATCAGTCAAAAGAAGACTTTAAAAAAAAAATATCTTAGTTTTCACACTTGGGTTCGCTCGTTTAAGTACTTGGGTTCGGTGTTTTTAATACTTTGGTTCGGTCATATTTTTGGCCTTACGGCACCGAACTGACTGAAATTTTGGATTCTTACTAAGAACCATGGTCTGTAACCGAATCAATAAAAAAATCAGCATAAAGAAGAATTTTAATTTTCTCCATACAAAATTTCATGGTTTTATGGGCACTCTGTCAAACTTAGGTTCGGCCATAACTTTGGCACCATCACACCAAATGGACTGAAATTTCGGATTCTTACTAAGAATTTTATTCTGTACCCGAATCAATCAAAAAATGAGCATAAAGAAGAATTTTAATTTTCTCCATACAAAATTTCATGGTTTTATGGGCACTCTGTCAAACTTAGGTTCGGCCATAACTTTGGCACTATGGCACCAAATGGACTGAAATTTCGGATTCTTACTAAGAATCTTATTCTGTACCCGAATCAATCAAAAAATCAGTCAAAAGAAGACTTTGAAAAAAATATCTTAGTTTTCACACTTGGGTTTGCTCGTTTAAGTACTTGGGTTCGGTGTTTTTAATACTTTGGTTCGGTCATATTTTTGGCCTTACGGCACCGAACTGACTGAAATTTTGGATTCTTACTAAGAACCATGGTCTGTAACCGAATCAATCAAAAAATCAGCATAAAGAAGAATTTTAATTTTCTCCATACAAAATTTCATGGTTTTATGGGCACTCTGTCAAACTTAGGTTCGGCCATAACTTTGGCACCATCACACCAAATGGACTGAAATTTCGGATTCTTACTAAGAATTTTATTCTGTACCCGAATCAATCAAAAAATCAGTCAAAAGAAGACTTTGAAAAAAATATCTTAGTTTTCACACTTGGTTTCGCTCGTTTAAGTACTTGGGTTCGGTGTTTTTAATACTTTGGTTCGGTCATATTTTTGGCACCGAACTGACTTAAATTTTGGATTCGTACTAAGAACCATGGTCTGTAACCGAATCAATCAAAAAATCAGCATAAAGAAGAATTTTAATTTTCTCCATACAAAATTTCATGGTTTTATGGGCACTCTGTCAAACTTAGGTTCGGCCATAACTTTGGCACTATGGCACCAAATGGACTGAAATTTCGGATTCTTACTAAGAATCTTATTCTGTACCCGAATAAATCAAAAAATCAGTCAAAAGAAGACTTTGAAAAAAATATCTTAGTTTTTACACTTTGGTTTGCTCGTTCAAGTACTTGGGTTCGGTGTTTTTAATACTTTGGTTCGGTCATATTTTTGGCCTTACGGCACCGAACTGACTGAAATTTTGGATTCTTACTAAGAACCATGGTCTGTAACCGAATCAATCAAAAAATCAGCATAAAGAAGAATTTTAATTTTCTCCATACAAAATTTCATGGTTTTATGGGCACTCTGTCAAACTTAGGTTCGGCCATAACTTTGGCACTATGGCACTAAATGGACTAAGAACCATGGTCTGTAACCGAATCAATCAAAAAATCAGCATAAAGAAGAATTTTAATTTTCTCCATACAAAATTTCATGGTTTTATGGGCACTCTGTCAAACTTAGGTTCGGCCATAACTTTGGCACTATGGCACCAAATGGACTGAAATTTCGGATTCTTACTAAGAATCTTATTCTGTACCCGAATCAATCAAAAAATCAGTCAAAAGAAGACTTTGAAAAAAAATATCTTAGTTTTCACACTTGGGTTCGCTCGTTTAAGTACTTGGGTTCGGTGTTTTTAATACTTTGGTTCGGTCATATTTTTGGCACCGAACTGACTGAAATTTTGGATTCTTACTAAAAACGATGGTCTGTAAACGAATCGATCAAAAAATCAGCATAAAGAAGAATTTTGATTTTCTCCATACAAAATTTCATGGTTTTATGGGTACTTTGTCAAACGTAGGTTCGGCCATAACTTTGGCACAATGACACCAAATGGACTGAAATTTCGGATTCTTACTAAGAATCTTATTCTGTACCCGAATCAATCAAAAAATCAGTCAAAAGAAGACTTTGAAAAAAATATCTTAGTTTTCGCACTTGGGTTTGCTCGTTTAAGTACTTGGGTTCGGTGTTTTTAATACTTTGGTTCGGTCATATTTTTGGCCTTTCGGCACCGAACTGACTGAAATTTTGGATTCTTACTAAGAACCATGGTCTGTAACCGAATCAATAAAAAAATCAGCATAAAGAAGAATTTTAATTTTCTCCATACAAAATTTCATGGTTTTATGGGCACTCTGTCAAACTTAGGTTCGGCCATAACTTTGGCACTATGGCACTAAATGGACTAAGAACCATGGTCTGTAACCGAATCAATCAAAAAATCAGCATAAAGAAGAATTTTAATTTTCTCCATACAAAATTTCATGGTTTTATGGGCACTCTGTCAAACTTAGGTTCGGCCATAACTTTGGCACTATGGCACCAAATGGACTGAAATTTCGGATTCTTACTAAGAATCTTATTCTGTACCCGAATCAATCAAAAAATCAGTCAAAAGAAGACTTTGAAAAAAATATCTTAGTTTTCACACTTGGGTTTGCTCGTTTAAGTACTTGGGTTCGGTGTTTTTAATACTTTGGTTCGGTCATATTTTTGGCCTTACGGCACCGAACTGACTGAAATTTTGGATTCTTACTAAGAACCATGGTCTGTAACCGAATCAATCAAAAAATCAGCATAAAGAAGAATTTTAATTTTCTCCATACAAAATTTCATGGTTTTATGGGCACTCTGTCAAACTTAGGTTCGGCCATAACTTTGGCACCATCACACCAAATGGACTGAAATTTCGGATTCTTACTAAGAATTTTATTCTGTACCCGAATCAATCAAAAAATCAGTCAAAAGAAGACTTTGAAAAAAATATCTTAGTTTTCACACTTGGTTTCGCTCGTTTAAGTACTTGGGTTCGGTGTTTTTAATACTTTGGTTCGGTCATATTTTTGGCACCGAACTGACTGAAATTTTGGATTCGTACTAAGAACCATGGTCTGTAACCGAATCAATCAAAAAATCAGCATAAAGAAGAATTTTAATTTTCTCCATACAAAATTTCATGGTTTTATGGGCACTCTGTCAAACTTAGGTTCGGCCATAACTTTGGCACTATGGCACCAAATGGACTGAAATTTCGGATTCTTACTAAGAATCTTATTCTGTACCCGAATAAATCAAAAAATCAGTCAAAAGAAGACTTTGAAAAAAATATCTTAGTTTTTACACTTTGGTTTGCTCGTTCAAGTACTTGGGTTCGGTGTTTTTAATACTTTGGTTCGGTCATATTTTTGGCCTTACGGCACCGAACTGACTGAAATTTTGGATTCTTACTAAGAACCATGGTCTGTAACCGAATCAATCAAAAAATCAGCATAAAGAAGAATTTTAATTTTCTCCATACAAAATTTCATGGTTTTATGGGCACTCTGTCAAACTTAGGTTCGGCCATAACTTTGGCACTATGGCACTAAATGGACTAAGAACCATGGTCTGTAACCGAATCAATCAAAAAATCAGCATAAAGAAGAATTTTAATTTTCTCCATACAAAATTTCATGGTTTTATGGGCACTCTGTCAAACTTAGGTTCGGCCATAACTTTGGCACTATGGCACCAAATGGACTGAAATTTCGGATTCTTACTAAGAATCTTATTCTGTACCCGAATCAATCAAAAAATCAGTCAAAAGAAGACTTTGAAAAAAAAAATCTTAGTTTTCACACTTGGGTTCGCTCGTTTAAGTACTTGGGTTCGGTGTTTTTAATACTTTGGTTCGGTCATATTTTTGGCACCGAACTGACTGAAATTTTGGATTCTTACTAAAAACGATGGTCTGTAAACGAATCGATCAAAAAATCAGCATAAAGAAGAATTTTGATTTTCTCCATACAAAATTTCATGGTTTTATGGGTACTTTGTCAAACGTAGGTTCGGCCATAACTTTGGCACAATGACACCAAATGGACTGAAATTTCGGATTCTTACTAAGAATCTTATTCTGTACCCGAATCAATCAAAAAATCAGTCAAAAGAAGACTTTGAAAAAAATATCTTAGTTTTCGCACTTGGGTTTGCTCGTTTAAGTACTTGGGTTCGGTGTTTTTAATACTTTGGTTCGGTCATATTTTTGGCCTTTCGGCACCGAACTGACTGAAATTTTGGATTCTTACTAAGAACCATGGTCTGTAACCGAATCAATAAAAAAATCAGCATAAAGAAGAATTTTAATTTTCTCCATACAAAATTTCATGGTTTTATGGGCACTCTGTCAAACTTAGGTTCGGCCATAACTTTGGCACTATGGCACCAAATGGACTGAAATTTCGGATTCTTACTAAGAATCTTATTCTGTACCCGAATCAATCAAAAAATCAGTCAAAAGAAGACTTTGAAAAAAATATCTTAGTTTTCACACTTGGGTTTGCTCGTTTAAGTACTTGGGTTCGGTGTTTTTAATACTTTGGTTCGGTCATATTTTTGGCCTTACGGCACCGAACTGACTGAAATTTTGGATTCTTACTAAGAACCATGGTCTGTAACCGAATCAATAAAAAAATCAGCATAAAGAAGAATTTTAATTTTCTCCATACAAAATTTCATGGTTTTATGGGCACTCTGTCAAACTTAGGTTCGGCCATAACTTTGGCACTATGGCACCAAATGGACTGAAATTTCGGATTCTTACTAAGAATCTTATTCTGTACCCGAATCAATCAAAAAATCAGTCAAAAGAAGACTTTGAAAAAAATATCTTAGTTTTCACACTTGGGTTTGCTCGTTTAAGTACTTGGGTTCGGTGTTTTTAATACTTTGGTTCGGTCATATTTTTGGCCTTACGGCACCGAACTGACTGAAATTTTGGATTCTTACTAAGAACCGTGGTCTGTAAACGAATCGATCAAAAAATCAGCATAAAGAAGAATTTTGATTTTCTTCATACAAAATTTCATGGTTTTATGGGTACTTTGTCAAACGTAGGTTCGGCCATTACTTTAGCACTATGGCACCAAATGGACTGAAATTTCGGATTCTTACTAAGAATCTTATTCTGTACCCGAATCAATCAAAAAATCAGTCAAAAGAAGACTTTGAAAAAAATATCTTAGTTTTCACACTTGGGTTCGCTCGTTTAAGTACTTGGGTTCGGTGTTTTTAATACTTTGGTTCGGTCATATTTTTGGCCTAACGGCACCAAACTGACTGAAATTTTGGATTCTTACTAAGAACCATGGTCTGTAACCGAATCAATCAAAAAATCAGCATAAAGAAGAATTTTAATTTTCTCCATACAAAATTTCATGGTTTTATGGGCACTCTGTCAAACTTAGGTTTGGCCATTACTTTGGCACTATGACACCAAATGGACTGAAATTTCGGATTCTTACTAAGAATCTTATTCTGTACCCGAATCAATCAAAAAATCAGTCAAAAGAAGACTTTGAAAAAAATATCTTAGTTTTCACACTTGGGTTTGCTCGTTTAAGTACTTGGGTTCGGTGTTTTTAATACTTTGGTTCGGTCATATTTTTGGCCTAACGGCACCGAACTGACTGAAATTTTGGATTCTTACTAAGAACCATGGTCTGTAACCGAATCAATCAAAAAATCAGCATAAAGAAGAATTTTAATTTTCTCCATACAAAATTTCATGGTTTTATGGGCACTCTGTCAAACTTAGGTTCGGCCATAACTTTGGCACTATGGCACCAAATGGACTGAAATTTCGGATTCTTACTAAGAATCTTATTCTGTACCCGAATCAATCAAAAAATCAGTCAAAAGAAGACTTTGAAAAAAAATATCTTAGTTTTCACACTTGGGTTCGCTCGTTTAAGTACTTGGGTTCGGTGTTTTTAATACTTTGGTTCGGTCATATTTTTGGCCTTACGGCACCGAACTGACTGAAATTTTGGATTCTTACTAAGAACCATGGTCTGTAACCGAATCAATCAAAAAATCAGCATAAAGAAGAATTTTAATTTTCTCCATACAAAATTTCATGGTTTTATGGGCACTCTGTCAAACTTAGGTTCGGCCATAACTTTGGTACTATGGCACCAAATGGACTGAAATTTCGGATTCTTACTAAGAATCTTATTCTGTACCCGAATCAATCAAAAAATCAGTCAAAAGAAGACATTGAAAAAAATATCTTAGTTTTCACACTTGGGTTTGCTCGTTTAAGTACTTGGGTTCGGTGTTTTTAATACTTTGGTTCGGTCATATTTTTGGCCTTACGGCACCGAACTGACTGAAATTTTGGATTCTTACTAAGAACCATGGTCTGTAACCGAATCAATCAAAAAATCAGCATAAAGAAGAATTTTAATTTTCTCCATACAAAATTTCATGGTTTTATGGGCACTCTGTCAAACTTAGGTTCGGCCATAACTTTGGCACTATGGCACCAAATGGACTGAAATTTCGGATTCTTACTAAGAATCTTATTCTGTACCCGAATCAATCAAAAAATCAGTCAAAAGAAGACTTTGAAAAAAATATCTTAGTTTTCACACTTGGGTTCGCTCGTTTAAGTACTTGGGTTCGGTGTTTTTAATACTTTGGTTCGGTCATATTTTTGGCCTTACGGCACCGAACTGACTGAAATTTTGCATTCTTACTAAGAACCATGGTCTGTAACCGAATCAATCAAAAAATCAGCATTAAGAAGAATTTTAATTTTCTCCATACAAAA
Organism: Limnephilus lunatus; assembly: GCA_917563855.2. Lineage (NCBI taxonomy): Eukaryota > Metazoa > Arthropoda > Insecta > Trichoptera > Limnephilidae > Limnephilus > Limnephilus lunatus. Next base: position 84,268,112 of record OU830593.1, read on the forward strand.
TTTCATGGTTTCATGGGCACTTTGTCATACTTAGGTTCGGCCATAACTTTGGCACTATGACACCAAACCGACCTTAATTTCGGATTCTTACTAAGAATCTTATTCTCTCCACGAATCAATCAAAAAATCAGTCAAAGAAGACTTTGAAAAAAAAATATCTTAGTTTTCCCGCTTGGGTTCGCTCGTTTAAGTACTTGGGTTCGCTCGTTTAAGATTTTGGGTTCGGTGTTTTTAATTCTTTGGTTCGGTTATATTTTTGGCTTTACGGCACCGAACTGACTGAAATTTTGGATTCTTACTAAGAACCATGGTCTGTTACCGAATCAATCAAAAAATCAGCATAAAGAAGAATTTTAATTTTCTCCATACAAAATTTCATGGTTTTATGGGCACTCTGTCAAACTTAGGTTCGGCCATAACTTTGGCACTATGGCACCAAATGGACTGAAATTTCGGATTCTTACTAAGAATCTTATTCTGTACCCGAATCAATCAAAAAATCAGTCAAAAGAAGACTTTGAAAAAAATATCTTAGTTTTCACACTTGGGTTTGCTCGTTAAAGTACTTGGGTTCGGTGTTTTTAATACTTTGGTTGGGTCATATTTTTGGCCTTACGGCACCGAACTGACTGAAATTTTGGATTCTTACTAAGAACCATGGTCTGTAACCGAATCAATCAAAAAATCAGCATAAAGAAGAATTTTAATTTTCTCCATACAAAATTTCATGGTTTTATGGGCACTCTGTCAAACTTAGGTTCGGCCATAACTTTGGCACTATGGCACCAAATGGACTGAAATTTCGGATTCTTACTAAGAATCTTATTCTGTACCCGAATCAATCAAAAAATCAGTCAAAAGAAGACTTTGAAAAAAATATCTTAGTTTTCACACTTGGGTTCGCTCGTTTAAGTACATGGGTTCGGTGTTTTTAATACTTTGGTTCGGTCATATTTTTTGCCTTACGGCACCGAACTGACTGAAATTTTGGATTCTTACTAAGAACCATGGTCTGTAACCGAATCAATCAAAAAATCAGCATAAAGAAGAATTTTAATTTTCTCCATACAAAATTTCATGGTTTTATGGGCACTCTGTCAAACTTAGGTTCGGCCATAACTTTGGCACTATGGCACCAAATGGACTGAAATTTCGGATTCTTACTAAGAATCTTATTCTGTACCCGAATCAATCAAAAAATCAGTCAAAAGAAGACTTTGAAAAAAATATCTTAGTTTTCACACTTGGGTTTGCTCGTTTAAGTACTTGGGTTCGGTGTTTTTAATACTTTGGTTCGGTCATATTTTTGGCCTTACGGCACCGAACTGACTGAAATTTTGGATTCTTACTAAGAACCATGGTCTGTAACCGAATCAATCAAAAAATCAGCATAAAGAAGAATTTTAATTTTCTCCATACAAAATTTCATGGTTTTATGGGCACTCTGTCAAACTTAGGTTCGGCCATAACTTTGGCACTATGGCACCAAATGGACTGAAATTTTGGATTCTTACTAAGAATCTTATTCTGTACCCGAATCAATCAAAAAATCAGTCAAAAGAAGACTTTGAAAAAAAATATCTTAGTTTTCACACTTGGGTTCGCTCGTTTAAGTACTTGGGTTCGGTGTTTTTAATACTTTGGTTCGGTCATATTTTTGGCCTTACGGCACCGAACTGACTGAAATTTTGGATTCTTACTAAGAACCATGGTCTGTAACCGAATCAATCAAAAAATCAGCATAAAGAAGAATTTTAATTTTCTCCATACAAAATTTCATGGTTTTATGGGCACTCTGTCAAACTTAGGTTCGGCCATAACTTTGGTACTATGGCACCAAATGGACTGAAATTTCGGATTCTTACTAAGAATCTTATTCTGTACCCGAATCAATCAAAAAATCAGTCAAAAGAAGACTTTGAAAAAAATATCTTAGTTTTCACACTTGGGTTCGCTCGTTTAAGTACATGGGTTCGGTGTTTTTAATACTTTGGTTCGGTCATATTTTTTGCCTTACGGCACCGAACTGACTGAAATTTTGGATTCTTACTAAGAACCATGGTCTGTAACCGAATCAATCAAAAAATCAGCATAAAGAAGAATTTTAATTTTCTCCATACAAAATTTCATGGTTTTATGGGCACTCTGTCAAACTTAGGTTCGGCCATAACTTTGGCACTATGGCACCAAATGGACTGAAATTTCGGATTCTTACTAAGAATCTTATTCTGTACCCGAATCAATCAAAAAATCAGTCAAAAGAAGACTTTGAAAAAAATATCTTAGTTTTCACACTTGGGTTTGCTCGTTTAAGTACTTGGGTTCGGTGTTTTTAATACTTTGGTTCGGTCATATTTTTGGCCTTACGGCACCGAACTGACTGAAATTTTGGATTCTTACTAAGAACCATGGTCTGTAACCGAATCAATCAAAAAATCAGCATAAAGAAGAATTTTAATTTTCTCCATACAAAATTTCATGGTTTTATGGGCACTCTGTCAAACTTAGGTTCGGCCATAACTTTGGCACTATGGCACCAAATGGACTGAAATTTTGGATTCTTACTAAGAATCTTATTCTGTACCCGAATCAATCAAAAAATCAGTCAAAAGAAGACTTTGAAAAAAAATATCTTAGTTTTCACACTTGGGTTCGCTCGTTTAAGTACTTGGGTTCGGTGTTTTTAATACTTTGGTTCGGTCATATTTTTGGCCTTACGGCACCGAACTGACTGAAATTTTGGATTCTTACTAAGAACCATGGTCTGTAACCGAATCAATCAAAAAATCAGCATAAAGAAGAATTTTAATTTTCTCCATACAAAATTTCATGGTTTTATGGGCACTCTGTCAAACTTAGGTTCGGCCATAACTTTGGTACTATGGCACCAAATGGACTGAAATTTCGGATTCTTACTAAGAATCTTATTCTGTACCCGAATCAATCAAAAAATCAGTCAAAAGAAGACTTTGAAAAAAATATCTTAGTTTTCACACTTGGGTTCGCTCGTTTAAGTACTTGGGTTCGGTGTTTTTAATACTTTGGTTCGGTCATATTTTTGGCCTTACGGCACCGAACTGACTGAAATTTTGGATTCTTACTAAGAACCATGGTCTGTAACCGAATCAATCAAAAAATCAGCATAAAGAAGAATTTTAATTTTGTCCATACAAAATTTCATGGTTTTATGGGCACTCTGTCAAACTTAGGTTCGGCCATAACTTTGGTACTATGGCACCAAATGGACTGAAATTTCGGATTCTTACTAAGAATCTTATTCTGTACCCGAATCAATCAAAAAATCAGTCAAAAGAAGACTTTGAAAAAAATATCTTAGTTTTCACACTTGGGTTCGCTCGTTTAAGTATTTGGGTTCGGTGTTTTTAATACTTTGGTTCGGTCATATTTTTGGCCTTACGGCACCGAACTGACTGAAATTTTGGATTCTTACTAAGAACCATGGTCTGTAACCGAATCAATCAAAAAATCAGCATAAAGAAGAATTTTAATTTTCTCCATACAAAATTTCATGGTTTTATGGGCACTCTGTCAAACTTAGGTTCGGCCATAACTTTGGTACTATGGCACCAAATGGACTGAAATTTCGGATTATTACTAAGAATCTTATTCTGTACCCGAATCAATCAAAAAATCAGTCAAAAGAAGACTTTGAAAAAAATATCTTAGTTTTCACACTTGGGTTCGCTCGTTTAAGTACTTGGGTTCGGTGTTTTTAATACTTTGGTTCGGTCATATTTTTGGCCTTACGGCACCGAACTGACTGAAATTTTGGATTCTTACTAAGAACCATGGTCTGTAACCGAATCAATCAAAAAATCAGCAAAAAGAAGAATTTTAATTTTCTCCATACAAAATTTCATGGTTTCATGGGCACTTTGTCATACTTAGGTTCGGCCATAACTTTGGCACTATGACACCAAACCGACCTAAATTTCGGATTCTTACTAAGAATCTTATTCTCTCCACGAATGAATCAAAAAATCAGTCAAAGAAGACTTTGAAAAAAAAATATCTTAGTTTTCCCGCTTGGGTTCGCTCGTTTAAGTACTTGGGTTCGCTCGTTTAAGATTTTGGGTTCGGTGTTTTTAATACTTTGGTTCGGTTATATTTTTGGCCTTACGGCACCGAACTGACTGAAATTTTGGATTCTTACTAAGAACCATGGTCTGTAACCGAATCAATCAAAAAATCAGCATAAAGAAGAATTTTAATTTTCTCCATACAAAATTTCATGGTTTTATGGGCACTCTGTCAAACTTAGGTTCGGCCATAACTTTGGTACTATGGCACCAAATGGACTGAAATTTCGGATTCTTACTAAGAATCTTATTCTGTACCCGAATCAATCAAAAAATCAGTCAAAAGAAGACTTTGAAAAAAATATCTTAGTTTTCACACTTGGGTTTGCTCGTTTAAGTACTTGGGTTCGGTGTTTTTAATACTTTGGTTCGGTCATATTTTTGGCCTTACGGCACCGAACTGACTGAAATTTTGGATTCTTACTAAGAACCATGGTCTGTAACCGAATCAATCAAAAAATCAGCATAAAGAAGAATTTTAATTTTCTCCATACAAAATTTCATGGTTTTATGGGCACTCTGTCAAACTTAGGTTCGGCCATAACTTTTGCACTATGGCACCAAATGGACTGAAATTTCGGATTCTTACTAAGAATCTTATTCTGTACCCGAATCAATCAAAAAATCAGTCAAAAGAAGACTTTGAAAAAAATATCTTAGTTTTCACACTTGGGTTCGCTCGTTTAAGTACTTGGGTTCGGTGTTTTTAATACTTTGGTTCGGTCATATTTTTGGCCTTACGGCACCGAACTGACTGAAATTTTGGATTCTTACTAAGAACCATGGTCTGTAACCGAATCAATCAAAAAATCAGCATAAAGAAGAATTTTAATTTTCTCCATACAAAATTTCATGGTTTTATGGGCACTCTGTCAAACTTAGGTTCGGCCATAACTTTGGTACTATGGCACCAAATGGACTGAAATTTCGGATTCTTACTAAGAATCTTATTCTGTACCCGAATCAATCAAAAAATCAGTCAAAAGAAGACTTTGAAAAAAAAAAATCTTAGTTTTCCCACTTGGGTTCGCTCGTTTAAGTACTTGGGTTCGCTCGTTTAAGATTTTGGGTTCGGTGTTTTTAATACTTTGGTTCGGTTATATTTTTGGCCTTACGGCACCGAACTGACTGAAATTTTGGATTCTTACTAAGAACCATGGTCTGTAACCGAATCAATCAAAAAATCAGCAAAAAGAAGAATTTTAATTTTCTCCATACAAAATTTCATGGTTTCATGGGCACTTTGTCATACTTAGGTTCGGCCATAACTTTGGCACTATGACACCAAACCGACCTAAATTTCGGATTCTTACTAAGAATCTTATTCTCTCCACGAATGAATCAAAAAATCAGTCAAAGAAGACTTTGAAAAAAAAATATCTTAGTTTTCCCGCTTGGGTTCGCTCGTTTAAGTACTTGGGTTCGCTCGTTTAAGATTTTGGGTTCGGTGTTTTTAATACTTTGGTTCGGTTATATTTTTGGCCTTACGGCACCGAACTGACTGAAATTTTGGATTCTTACTAAGAACCATGGTCTGTAACCGAATCAATCAAAAAATCAGCATAAAGAAGAATTTTAATTTTGTCCATACAAAATTTCATGGTTTTATGGGCACTCTGTCAAACTTAGGTTCGGCCATAACTTTGGCACTATGGCACCAAATGGACTGAAATTTCGGATTCTTACTAAGAATCTTATTCTGTACCCGAATCAATCAAAAAATCAGTCAAAAGAAGACTTTGAAAAAAATATCTTAGTTTTCACACTTGGGTTTGCTCGTTTAAGTACTTGGGTTCGGTGTTTTTAATACTTTGGTTCGGTCATATTTTTGGCCTTACGGCACCGAACTGACTGAAATTTTGGATTCTTACTAAGAACCATGGTCTGTAACCGAATCAATCAAAAAATCAGCATAAAGAAGAATTTTAATTTTGTCCATACAAAATTTCATGGTTTTATGGGCACTCTGTCAAACTTAGGTTCGGCCATAACTTTGGCACTATGGCACAAAATGGACTGAAATTTCGGATTCTTACTAAGAATCTTATTCTGTACCCGAATCAATCAAAAAATCAGTCAAAAGAAGACTTTGAAAAAAATATCTTAGTTTTCACACTTGGGTTTGCTCGTTTAAGTACTTGGGTTCGGTGTTTTTAATACTTTGGTTCGGTCATATTTTTGGCCTTACGGCACCGAACTGACTGAAATTTTGGATTCTTACTAAGAACCATGGTCTGTAACCGAATCAATCAAAAAATCAGCATAAAGGATAATTTTAATTTTCACCATACAAAATTTCATGGTTTCATGGGCACTTTGTCATACTTAGGTTCGGCCATAACTTTGGCACTATGACACCAAACCGACTTAAATTTCGGATTCTTACTAAGAATCTTATTCTCTCCACGAATCAATCAAAAAATCAGTCAAAAGAAGACTTTGAAAAAAAAATATCTTAGTTTTCCCACTTGGGTTCGCTCGTTTAAGTACTTGGGTTCGCTCGTTTAAGATTTTGGGTTCGGTGTTTTTAATACTTTGGTTCGGTTATATTTTTGGCCTTACGGCACCGAACTGACTGAAATTTTGGATTCTTACTAAGAACCATGGTCTGTAACCGAATCAATCAAAAAATCAGCATAAAGAAGAATTTTAATTTTGTCCATACAAAATTTCATGGTTTTATGGGCACTCTGTCAAACTTAGGTTCGGCCATAACTTTGGCACTATGGCACCAAATGGACTGAAATTTCGGATTCTTACTAAGAATCTTATTCTGTACCCGAATCAATCAAAAAATCAGTCAAAAGAAGACTTTGAAAAAAATATCTTAGTTTTCACACTTGGGTTTGCTCGTTTAAGTACTTGGGTTCGGTGTTTTTAATACTTTGGTTCGGTCATATTTTTGGCCTTACGGCACCGAACTGACTGAAATTTTGGATTCTTACTAAGAACCATGGTCTGTAACCGAATCAATCAAAAAATCAGCATAAAGAAGAATTTTAATTTTCTCCATACAAAATTTCATGGTTTTATGGGCACTCTGTCAAACTTAGGTTCGGCCATAACTTTGGCACTATGGCACCAAATGGACTGAAATTTCGGATTCTTACTAAGAATCTTATTCTGTACCCGAATCAATCAAAAAATCAGTCAAAAGAAGACTTTGAAAAAAATATCTTAGTTTTCACACTTGGGTTTGCTCGTTTAAGTACTTGGGTTCGGTGTTTTTAATACTTTGGTTCGGTCGTATTTTTGGCCTTACGGCACCAAACTGACTGAAATTTTGGATTCTTACTAAGAACCATGGTCTGTAACCGAATCAATCAAAAAATCAGCATAAAGAAGAATTTTAATTTTCTCCATACAAAATTTCATGGTTTTATGGGCACTCTGTCAAACTTAGGTTCGGCCATAACTTTGGCACTATGGCACCAAATGGACTGAAATTTCGGATTCTTACTAAGAATCTTATTCTGTACCCGAATCAATCAAAAAATCAGTCAAAAGAAGACTTTAAAAACATATCTTAGTTTTCACACTTGGGTTTGCTCGTTTAAGTACTTGGGTTTGGTGTTTTTAATACTTTGGTTCGGTCATATTTTTGGCCTTACGGTGTTACGATACGCCCCTGAAGCGAGTAAATACGAGAGCACAGAACGCAGCACAAGTCCACACGGCTCGGCCGCCGCCTCTCCCCGCCCCGTATCCTGTTTCCCCTTGCCTCTCCCCCGTGCCCGGCCACTCGGCAGTCCGCTGCTCTCCCGACAGAAGAGATCTGAGCGCCTTTGCGAACACACGCTAGCGGCCCACTATAGCTGGCGGACCCAATTCAACGGGGCCGCGATGTATTATTGAAATACCTTTGAGTACAATCGGCCTTTTGCCGCACTATAGTTCGGTCTATTTAGACTACGAAAGTGCCTGTTGAAGCTGCCACATGAGACGAGGTTCCTGCCAACCTACATGTAAGCTGTATCTTGATTTCCTCCTTAAATGTTGTCCGTAATTCAGTGAAATGTAGGGCCCCCGCGGAAATCACGACTCGGAGAGTTTCGTTTTGAGAGAGAGTCAGAGAGAGTTAAACACTTTAGCTAGGTTTGTGTAATTTGCATTTCTTGTAATTGAATTGTACTGTAGAAACCTATGTATGTGTTTGAGTTTACAATACATGTCTAAATGATTTAACATTGTTATTATTCTGCTACGGCGGGAGGATTGTTGACCAGTGAGGATCCCGTGGGTCACCGGAGAATGGAGAGAAGTTCCCTAGCCTTGAGCTGCCCACCCCCCTGAATAGAGAGTACCATAGTCCCGCTGAGAGCTAGTCAGGGACGTGTTTGGGCCCTGGTGTTGGTTTAGAAGCCGACATCGAGGCACCCTAACAACTGTCGCCCGATCGTGGGGTTGGAATTTTTTTTTCTCTATCCCGGTCGCTTTGCGGGACCTTCCTTTGTCGAAATCCTTCCCGCATAACAACTATTTTGTAAACATTAATTATGCCTTGTTATTCTACAGTGAATCCTGTGAAAAAACCACAGAAACCAATATGTAAATTAGATCCATAACGGATCTGACTGGAATTATAAATTGCATCGCAAGTTGAAACAACGGCCATTTTGAGTACCCGAAACGCCGCGAATCTGATTGCGCACGCGTCACCAAACAACGAGCGCGTAGCAACAGCAATCCGCGCCAAATCCAACGGCCTTTGTTTCACGCGATATTCCGGATTGTGCGCGCAAATGCCTTGTTCCCGCCGATATCCTAACCGACTGTTGCTAGGCTGCGTTTTAAATCCAAACCGTTTTTTATGACTGAACCGGGATACCAACGGAAATCATTATTATGAATTTGATTCTGGAACCCCAGTTATTTTGCGAATTCCTTAATGAAAATTTCGGACTTACGTATTTTTATTATTTCTGCACAATATACCAATTGGCCCACTTGTGTCTGTCAAATTAGTACAATTTAATGTTTCTCCAAATGGACAAAATAATGACTTTCTTTCCCCATTGTACATTATAGGTACTGTTTTTTTTTCAGCATAAGTGAAAGTGAATTGTGTTTTTCCCTTACATAAGTGAAAAGTGGAATAATAATAAAGCCAATGACTGATTCCATGAATAAATAAAATAATTTTAATATGGTTGGATGCAATAAACCCCATATTCAGTCATTTTCATCCGGAAGTTTGTCCTTTATTTGCCAGAAATGTGCCTTTTGTGAACTTTAGTGCCTTTCTCAGTGCAAAGTGTTTTGTGAAAATAAAAAACCTGTTTTCTTAAGGTCAGTCCTGGCAAAATTTTTCTAAAATAAATAAATACTTGTGAATTTCACAGTTTTCTCAAAAGTGGTCAGTGAAATACAAAAACCTTTACCACTAAATTTTTTCTCGTCTGCCCCTCTTTGACAAGAATTCTGGTGTCATGTATACAAAACACATTTGGAAGTGCCAACAGTGATCACCAAGTGAAAAGTGCCTCACAAAAATTAATTTTTGCGCTTTCTAAAAGAAACCCCTGGCCAATTTTTTTTCTTCTCCTCACCACCCAGGAAACTCGCAATGGAGGACAAGCAAGCTATTACACCATCCAACTTGGGTACCATTCCCAATGTGCATAGTTTATCCAAAGCCCACTTACAAGCTGCTTTAAGGGATAGAGGACTCTCGCCATCAAGCAAATCTAAATCTACATTGAAGGCATATGCACTTTTATTCAACAAAAAGTCAACTATGGAACGCGCACAGAAAGCGACGTTGGAAACAAGGATGATTTCATCAATAAATGTCCCACTGACAACCGTAGCCGCTGCAACAATCAAAATAACAATGTATGCCGGTTCCAATAAATACTTCGGCCGCGTGCTCGGCCATGGGCGGGACACGCGGGCGGGCAAACTCATAGCTGGGCGCCGCCCGCAAGCTAAGCGTATTAAGAGGCAAGGCCCCGAAAAAACTATGAGGAAACGGAGCGACACCAACGTTTCTTTTAGCAGAATCAAATACTGCGAAATACAACAAACCTCGTTTCAACAAGGATTTGTTCAAGATGTTTTTAATCTCACATGCGGGCCTCAAGTTTGTGCCACGGTTTTGTTTGAGATTATTAACTCCTTTTTACCCATTAATGTTACTGTTCGTCCATACATTATGGCCATTGTGAGAATACCTCACTATTAGGTGCAACAATGCAAATTGTCACCTTTCTTTTCTCCTTTTTGTAATTTTGTGTTGTATATAAAATGATCCAGTATGTATCACTTTTTTTTGTAAGCTTACAGAGTCTTACTACGTCAGGCGTGTATTGTGTCAATCACATGCCCATCGTTTCGTAAATGAAACAAGTTGTAAATTATTTTGTAAATTAATGCGTACTCTCCTTGAAGTTACTTTCAAATGTTGTTTTTGCACTGTTTTTTCTTTCCCTCACGGCAATTTTTTTTCTTTTATTTTTTTTCACCTGTTCTAAAACTGATCACTTTGGAACGGAGACACTTTTCGAGTTTCATGTTTGGGAAGTCGCGAGCCCATTTATTGTCTCAACACGTACACTACGCAATGTTCATGCCATGTCATACCCTGCCTTGTCATGTAATTTTGTAATTTTTTTATTTATTTTTTTGTTGCATTTTTGTCGTGTGGAAAGGAACTTTCTCACCTGTTTATTTTGTTCATGTAAAGTAGTTGACAATTGCCCATCGGCGTGTCGTTCTAGAAGTCGGGTTTTGTAAATTCCAAAGTGTTAAATTCCGACTCAGAACCAGTTAACTATTTTTACAATTTTTCCTTTTATCTTGTTCATCATGAGTTGTAAAACCTTCCGAGGTATCTCCAGCATGAAAATCAAACAGTGGTTACTTACATAGTCGCCCCTCGTGTAAATAAGTTTTTTTCAATTTTTTCCTCTTAAATTAAAAATTGATGGCGTCCTACCCAAATTCATGCTCATGTACCCAAACTGGATATCGACACGTCCATTTTGGAACTTGTATTTATAAAACCAATGATTGGTCTTTATAACCCTGTATATAAATCAATTTGGCTCGTTTCAACTAAAGTACGTAAAACCGAATCATCCGGTCTTTGGTTGTTATAACAAAGCCACTGCCTTTTTGTTATTTTGTTTTTTTTTGCTTGTACGTTACGTATGTCTTATATGACACGTTTCAACCCTACGAGACAGGTTAATAAAACCTTATGGTCATCCTGATTTTGGAATTCACAACTTTTAGGTGTTCATTTAACCAAGTATTTGCAACCCAAATTGCAAATAACCTGGTATGTTTGTAACTGCACAAAGGGTATGTAAAACCGTAATTGGTCCCTTTTCTTTGGTCTTCCTCACTGCAGGTTGCCACAACAGACAGTATGTAAAACCATTATAGGTCTGTCTTTGTTTTAAATACTTGGTGTAAGTAGAATTATACTCTGCCATCACCCTTGTATTTTGTAACACATGAAGTAGCATCAAATTGTCTATCTTCTCTGTCGTACGCTCTTGGGCTACGGAGTTAGTTAATCTAACGAATCTTTATAAAATGTGTTAAAATCAAGCATCGTTAACGTTTATTGTGTTGTATTTAAACGTAACCCTGTTACATTATAGGAGAGATCCTTAGAACATCCACCGTCATAGGAGAGATCCTTAGAACATAGTTGTTAGGGTGCCTCGATGTCGGCTTCTAAACCAACACCAGGGCCCAAACACGTCCCTGACTAGCTCTCAGCGGGACTATGGTACTCTCTATTCAGGGGGGTGGGCAGCTCAAGGCTAGGGAACTTCTCTCCATCCTCCGGTGACCCACGGGATCCTCACTGGTCAACAATCCTCCCGCCGTAGCAGAATAATAACAATCTTTGAAAAAAATATCTTAGTTTTCACACTTGGGTTTGCTCGTTTAAGTACTTGGGTTCGGTGTTTTTAATACTTTGGTTCGGTCATATTTTTGGCCTTACGGCACCGAACTGACTGAAATTTTGGATTCTTACTAAGAACCATGGTCTGTAACCGAATCCATAAAAAAATCAGCATAAAGAAGAATTTTAATTTTCTCCATACAAAATTTCATGGTTTCATGGGCACTTTGTCATACTTAGGTTCGGCCATAACTTTGGCACTATGACACCAAACCGACTTAAATTTCGGATTCTTACTAAGAATCTTATTCTCTCCACGAATCAATCAAAAAATCAGTCAAAAGAAGACTTTGAAAAAAAAATATCTTAGTTTTCCCACTTGGGTTCGCTCGTTTAAGATTTTGGGTTCGGTGTTTTTAATACTTTGGTTCGGTTATATTTTTGGCCTTACGGCACCGAACTGACTGAAATTTTGGATTCTTACTAAGAACCATGGTCTGTAACCGAATCAATCAAAAAATCAGCATAAAGAAGAATTTTAATTTTGTCCATACAAAATTTCATGGTTTTATGGGCACTCTGTCAAACTTAGGTTCGGCCATAACTTTGGCACTATGGCACCAAATGGACTGAAATTTCGGATTCTTACTAAGAATCTTATTCTGTACCCGAATCAATCAAAAAATCAGTCAAAAGAAGACTTTGAAAAAAATATCTTAGTTTTCACACTTGGGTTTGCTCGTTTAAGTACTTGGGTTCGGTGTTTTTAATACTTTGGTTCGGTCATATTTTTGGCCTTACGGCACCAAACTGACTGAAATTTTGGATTCTTACTAAGAACCATGGTCTGTAACCGAATCAATCAAAAAATCAGCATAAAGAAGAATTTTAATTTTCTCCATACAAAATTTCATGGTTTTATGGGCACTCTGTCAAACTTAGGTTCGGCCATAACTTTGGCACTATGACACCAAACCGACTTAAATTTCGGATTCTTACTAAGAATCTTATTCTCTCCACGAATCAATCAAAAAATCAGTCAAAAGAAGACTTTGAAAAAAATATCTTAGTTTTCACACTTGGGTTTGCTCGTTTAAGTACTTGGGTTCGGTGTTTTTAATACTTTGGTTCGGTCATATTTTTGGCCTTACGGCACCGAACTGACTGAAATTTTGGATTCTTACTAAGAACCATGGTCTGTAACCGAATCAATCAAAAAATCAGCATAAAGAAGAATTTTAATTTTCTCCATACAAAATTTCATGGTTTTATGGGCACTCTGTCAAACTTAGGTTCGGTTATAACTTTGGCACTATGGCACCAAATGGACTGAAATTTCGGATTCTTACTAAGAATCTTATTCTGTACCCGAATCAATCAAAAAATCAGTCAAAAGAAGACTTTGAAAAAAATATCTTAGTTTTCACACTTGGGTTTGCTCGTTTAAGTACTTGGGTTCGGTGTTTTTAATACTTTGGTTCGGTCATATTTTTGGCCTTACGGCACCAAACTGACTGAAATTTTGGATTCTTACTAAGAACCATGGTCTGTAACCGAATCAATCAAAAAATCAGCATAAAGAAGAATTTTAATTTTCTCCATACAAAATTTCATGGTTTTATGGGCACTCTGTCAAACTTAGGTTCGGCCATAACTTTGGCACTATGGCACCAAATGGACTGAAATTTCGTATTCTTACTAAGAATCTTATTCTGTACCCGAATCAATCAAAAAATCAGTCAAAAGAAGACTTTAAAAACATATCTTAGTTTTCACACTTGGGTTTGCTCGTTTAAGTACTTGGGTTTGGTGTTTTTAATACTTTGGTTCGGTCATATTTTTGGCCTTACGGCACCGAACTGACTGAAATTTTGGATTCTTACTAAGAACCATGGTCTGTAACCGAATCAATCAAAAAATCAGCATAAAGAAGAATTTTAATTTTCTCCATACAAAATTTCATGATTTCATGGGCACTTTGTCATACTTAGGTTCGGCCATAACTTTGGCACTATGACACCAAACCGACTTAAATTTCGGATTCTTACTAAGAATCTTATTCTCTCCACGAATCAATCAAAAAATCAGTCAAAAGAAGACTTTGAAAAAAAATATCTTAGTTTTCCCACTTGGGTTCGCTCGTTTAAGTACTTGGGTTCGCTCGTTTAAGATTTTGGGTTCGGTGTTTTTAATACTTTGGTTCGGTTATATTTTTGGCCTTACGGCACCGAACTGACTGAAATTTTGGATTCTTACTAAGAACCATGGCCTGTAACCGAATCAATCAAAAAATCAGCATAAAGAAGAATTTTAATTTTCTCCATAAAAAATTTCATGGTTTTATGGGCACTCTGTCAAACTTAGGTTCGGCCATAACTTTGGCACTATGGCACCAAATGGACTGAAATTTCGGATTCTTACTAAGAATCTTATTCTGTACCCGAATCAATCAAAAAATCAGTCAAAAGAAGACTTTGAAAAAAATATCTTAGTTTTCACACTTGGGTTCGCTCGTTTAAGTACTTGGGTTCAGTGTTTTTAATACTTTGGTTCGGATATATTTTTGGCCTTACGGCACCGAACTGACTGAAATTTTGGAATCTTACTAAGAACCATGGTCTGTAACCGAATCAATCAAAAAATCAGCATAAAGAAGAATTTTAATATTCTCCATACAAAATTTCATGGTTTCATGGGCACTTTGTCATACTTAGGTTCGGCCATAACTTTGGCACTATGACACCAAATGGACTTAAATTTCGGATTCTTACTAAGAATCTTATTCTCTCCACGAATCAATAAAAAAATCAGTCAAAAGAAGACTTTGAAAAAAATATCTTAGTTTTCCCACTTCGGTTCGCTCGTTTAAGTACTTGGGTTCGCTCGTTTAAGTACTTGGGTTCGCTCGTTTAAGATTTTGGGTTCGGTGTTTTTAATACTTTGGTTCGGTTATATTTTTGGCCTTACGGCACCGAACTGACTGAAATTTTGGATTCTTACTAAGAACCATGGTCTGTAACCGAATCAATCAAAAAATCAGCATAAAGAAGAATTTTAATTTTCTCCATACAAAATTTCATGGTTTCATGGGCACTTTGTCATACTTAGGTTCGGCCATAACTTTGGCACTATGACACCAAACCGACTTAAATTTCGGATTCTTACTAAGAATCTTATTCTCTCCACGAATCAATCAAAAAATCAGTCAAAAGAAGACTTTGAAAAAAAAATATCTTAGTTTTCCCACTTGGGTTCGCTCGTTTAAGATTTTGGGTTCGGTGTTTTTAATACTTTGGTTCGGTTATATTTTTGGCCTTACGGCACCGAACTGACTGAAATTTTGGATTCTTACTAAGAACCATGGTCTGTAACCGAATCAATCAAAAAATCAGCATAAAGAAGAATTTTAATTTTGTCCATACAAAATTTCATGGTTTTATGGGCACTCTGCAAACTTAGGTTCGGCCATAACTTTGGCACTATGGCACCAAATGGACTGAAATTTCGGATTCTTACTAAGAATCTTATTCTGTACCCGAATCAATCAAAAAATCAGTCAAAAGAAGACTTTGAAAAAAATATCTTAGTTTTCACACTTGGGTTTGCTCGTTTAAGTACTTGGGTTCGGTGTTTTTAATACTTTGGTTCGGTCATATTTTTGGCCTTACGGCACCGAACTGACTGAAATTTTGGATTCTTACTAAGAACCATGGTCTGTAACCGAATCAATCAAAAAATCAGCATAAAGAAGAATTTTAATTTTCTCCATACAAAATTTCATGGTTTTATGGGCACTCTGTCAAACTTAGGTTCGGTTATAACTTTGGCACTATGGCACCAAATGGACTGAAATTTCGGATTCTTACTAAGAATCTTATTCTGTACCCGAATCAATCAAAAAATCAGTCAAAAGAAGACTTTAAAAACATATCTTAGTTTTCACACTTGGGTTTGCTCGTTTAAGTACTTGGGTTTGGTGTTTTTAATACTTTGGTTCGGTCATATTTTTGGCCTTACGGCACCGAACTGACTGAAATTTTGGAATCTTACTAAGAACCATGGTCTGTAACCGAATCAATCAAAAAATCAGCATAAAGAAGAATTTTAATATTCTCCATACAAAATTTCATGGTTTCATGGGCACTTTGTCATACTTAGGTTCGGCCATAACTTTGGCACTATGACACCAAATGGACTTAAATTTCGGATTCTTACTAAGAATCTTATTCTCTCCACGAATCAATAAAAAAATCAGTCAAAAGAAGACTTTGAAAAAAATATCTTAGTTTTCCCACTTCGGTTCGCTCGTTTAAGTACTTGGGTTCGCTCGTTTAAGATTTTGGGTTCGGTGTTTTTAATACTTTGGTTCGGTTATATTTTTGGCCTTACGGCACCGAACTGACTGAAATTTCGGATTCTTACTAAGAACCATGGTCTGTAACCGAATCAATCAAAAAATCAGCATAAAGAAGAATTTTAATTCTCTCTTACAAAATTTCACGGTTTTATGGGCATTTTGTCAAACTTAGGTTCGGCCATAACTTTGGCACCATGGCATCAAATGGACTGAAATTTCGGATTCTTACTAAGAATCTTATTCTGTACCCGAATCAATCAAAAAATCAGTCAAAAGAAGACTTTGAAAAAAATATCTTCGTTTTCACACTTGGGTTCGCTCGTTTTAGTGCTTGGGTTCGGTGTTTTTAATATTTTGGTTCGGTCATATTTTTGGCCTTACGGCACCGAACTGACTGAAATTTTGGATTCTTAATAAGAACCATGGTCTGTAACCGAATCAATCAAAAAATCAGCATAAAGAAGAATTTTAATTTTCTCCATACAAAATTTCATGGTTTTATGGGCACTCTGTCAAACTTAGGTTCGGCCATAACTTTCGCACTATGGCACCAAATGGACTGAAATTTCGGATTCTTACTAAGAATCTTATTCTGTACCCGAATCAATCAAAAAATCAGTCAAAAGAAGACTTTGAAAAAAATATCTTCGTTTTCACACTTGGGTTCGCTCGTTTAAGTACTTGGGTTCAGTGTTTTTAATACTTTGGTTCGGGTATATTTTTGGCCTTACGGCACCGAACTGACTGAAATTTTGGATTCTTACTAAGAACCTTGGTCTGTAACCGAATCAATCAAAAAATCAGCATAAAGAAGAATTTTAATTTTCTCCATACAAAATTTCATGGTTTTATGGGCACTCTGTCAAACTTAGGTTCGGCCATAACTTTCGCACTATGGCACCAAATGGACTGAAATTTCGGATTCTTACTAAGAAACTTATTCTCTCCACGAATCAATCATAAAATCAGTCAAAAGAAGACTTTGAAAAAAATATCTTCGTTTTCACACTTGGGTTCGCTCGTTTAAGATTTTGGGTTCGGTGTTTTTAATACTTTGGTTCGGTTATATTTTTGGCCTTACGGCACCGAACTGACTGAAATTTCGGCTTCTTACTAAGAACCATGGCCTGTAACCGAATCAATCAAAAAATCAGCATAAAGAAGAATTTTAATTTTCTCCATACAAAATTTCATGGTTTTATGGGCACTCTGTCAAACTTAGGTTCGGCCATAACTTTGGCACTATGGCACCAAATGGACTGAAATTTCGGATTCTTACTAAGAATCTTATTCTGTACCCGAATCAATCAAAAAATCAGTCAAAAGAAGACTTTGAAAAAAATATCTTAGTTTTCCCACTTGGGTTCGCTCGTTTAAGTACTTCGGTTCGGTGTTTTTAATATTTTGGTTCGGTCATATTTTTGGCCTTATGGCACAAAACTGATTGAAATTTTGGGTTCTTAATAAGAACCATGGTCTGTAACCGAATCAATCAAAAAATCAGCATAAAGAAGAATTTTAATTCTCTCTTACAAAATTTCACGGTTTTATGGGCATTTTGTCAAACTTAGGTTCGGCCATAACTTTGGCACCATGGCATCAAATGGACTGAAATTTCGGATTCTTACTAAGAATCTTATTCTGTACCCGAATCAATCAAAAAATCAGTCAAAAGAAGACTTTGAAAAAAATATCTTAGTTTTCACACTTGGGTTTGCTCGTTAAAGTACTTGGGTTCGGTGTTTTTAATACTTTGGTTCGGTCATATTTTTGGCCTTACGGCACCGAACTGACTGAAATTTTGGATTCTTACTAAGAACCATGGTCTGTAACCGTATCAATCAAAAAATCAGCATAAAGAAGAATTTTAATTTTCTCCATACAAAATTTCATGGTTTTATGGGCACTCTGTCAAACTTAGGTTCGGCCATAACTTTGGCACTATGGCACCAAATGGACTGAAATTTCGGATTCTTACTAAGAATCTTATTCTGTACCCGAATCAATCAAAAAATCAGTCAAAAGAAGACTTTAAAAACATATCTTAGTTTTCACACTTGGGTTTGCTCGTTTAAGTACTTGGGTTTGGTGTTTTTAATACTTTGGTTCGGTCATATTTTTGGCCTTACGGCACCGAACTGACTGAAATTTTGGATTCTTACTAAGAACCATGGTCTGTAACCGAATCAATCAAAAAATCAGCATAAAGAAGAATTTTAATTTTCTCCATACAAAATTTCATGGTTTTATGGGCACTCTGTCAAACTTAGGTTCGGCCATAACTTTTGCACTATGGCACCAAATGGACTGAAATTTCGGATTCTTACTAAGAATCTTCTTCTGTACCCGAATCAATCAAAAAATCAGTCAAAAGAAGACTTTGAAAAAAATATCTTAGTTTTCACACTTGGGTTCGCTCGTTTAGGTACTTGGGTTCGGCATTTTTAATACTTTGGTTCGGTCATATTTTTGGCCTCACGGCACCGAACTGACTGAAATTTTGGATTCTTACTAAGAACCATGGTCTGTAACCGAATCAATCAAAAAATCAGCATAAAGAAGAATTTTAATTTTCTCCATACAAAATTTCATGGTTTCATGGGCACTTTGTCATACTTAGGTTCGGCCATAACTTTGGCACTATGACACCAAACCGACTTAAATTTCGGATTCTTACTAAGAATCTTATTCTCTCCACGAATCAATCAAAAAATCAGTCAAAAGAAGACTTTGAAAAAAAATATCTTAGTTTTCCCACTTGGGTTCGCTCGTTTAAGTACTTGGGTTCGCTCGTTTAAGATTTTGGGTTCGGTGTTTTTAATACTTTGGTTCGGTTATATTTTTGGCCTTACGGCACCGAACTGACTGAAATTTTGGATTCTTACTAAGAACCATGGCCTGTAACCGAATCAATCAAAAAATCAGCATAAAGAAGAATTTTAATTTTCTCCATTCAAAATTTCATGGTTTTATGGGCACTCTGTCAAACTTAGGTTCGGCCATAACTTTGGCACTATGGCACCAAATGGACTGAAATTTCGGATTCTTACTAAGAATCTTATTCTGTACCCGAATCAATCAAAAAATCAGTCAAAAGAAGACTTTGAAAAAAATATCTTAGTTTTCACACTTGGGTTCGCTCGTTTAAGTACTTGGGTTCAGTGTTTTTAATACTTTGGTTCGGTTATATTTTTGGCCTTACGGCACCTAACTGACTGAAATTTCGGATTCTTACTAAGAACCATGGTCTGTAACCGAATCAATCAAAAAATCAGCATAAAGAAGAATTTTAATTCTCTCTTACAAAATTTCACGGTTTTATGGGCATTTTGTCAAACTTAGGTTCGGCCATAACTTTGGCACCATGGCATCAAATAGACTGAAATTTCGGATTCTTACTAAGAATCTTATTCTGTACCCGAATCAATCAAAAAATCAGTCAAAAGAAGACTTTGAAAAAAATATCTTCGTTTTCACACTTGGGTTCGCTCGTTTAAGTACTTGGGTTCGGTGTTTTTATTACTTTGGTTCGGTCATATTTTTGGCCTTATGGCACTGAACTGAATGAAATTTTGGATTCTTACTAAGAACCATGGTCTGTAACCGAATCAATCAAAAAATCAGCATAGAGAAGAATTTTAATTTTCTCCATTCAAAATTTCATGGTTTTATGGGCACTTTGTCAAACTTAGGTTCGGCCATAACTTTGGCACTATGACACCAAATGGACTTAAATTTCGGATTCTTACTAAGAATCTTATTCTCTCCACGAATCAATCAAAAAATCAGTCAAAAGAAGACTTTGAAAAAATATCTTCGTTTTCACACTTGGGTTCGCTCGTTTAAGTACTTGGGTTCGGTGTTTTTAATACTTTGGTTCGGTCATATTTTTGGCCTTATGGCACAAAACTGATTGAAATTTTAGATTCTTACTAAGAACCGAACCGAATCAATCAAAAAATCAGCATAAAAAGATGTTTAATTTTCTCCATACAAAATTTTCGTGGTTATATGGGCATTTTGTCAAACTTAGGTTCGGCCATAACTTTGACTCTATGGCACCAAATGGACTGAAATTTCGGATTCTTACTAAGAATCATGGTCTGTATACGAATCCATCAGAAAATCTGCCAACAGAAGAATTTTATTTTTCTTCATACAAAATTTCGTGTCAAACTAAGGTTCAGCCATTTCTTTGGCACTATGGCACCAAATGGACTGAAATTTCGGATTCTTACTAAGAATCTTAATCTGTACCTGAATCATTAAAAAAATTAATCAAACGAAGACTTTGAAAAAAATATCTTCGTTTTCACACTTGGGCTCAGTCGTTTAAGTACTTGGGGTCGGTGTTTTTAATACTATCGTTCGGTCATATTTTTGGCCTTGTGGCACCGAACTGACTGAAATTTTGGATTCTTACTAAGAACCATGGTCCGTAAACGAATCAATCAAAAAATCAGCATAAAGAAGAATTTTAATTTTCTCCATACTAAATTTCGTGGTTTTATGGGCACTTTGTCAAACTTAGGTTCGGCCATAACTTTGGCACTATGGCACCAACTGGACTGAAATTTCGGATTCTTACTAAGAATCTTATTCTGTAGCCGAATCAATCAAAAAATCAGTCAAAAGAAGACTTTGAAAAAAATATATTCGTTTTCACACTTGGGTTCGCTTGTTTTAGTGCTTGGGTTCGGTGTTTTTAATATTTTGGTTCGGTCATATTTTTGGCCTTATGGCACAAAACTGATTGAAATTTTGGATTCTTACTAAGAACCATGGTCTGTAACCGAATCAATCAAAAAATCAACATAAAGAAGAATTTTAATTCTCTCCATACAAAATTTCATGGTTTTATGGGCACTTTGTCAAACTTAGGTTCGGCCATAACTTTGGCACTATGGCACCAAATGGACTGAAATTTCGGATTCTTACTAATAATCTTATTCTTTACCCGAATCAATCAAAAAATCAGTCAAAAGAAGACTTTGAAAAAAATATATTCGTTTTCACACTTGGGTTCGCTTGTTTTAGTGCTTGGGTTCGGTGTTTTTAATATTTTGGTTCGGTCATATTTTTGGCCTTATGGCACAAAACTGATTGAAATTTTAGATTCTTACTAAGAACCGAACCGAATCAATCAAAAAATCAGCATAAAAAGATGTTTAATTTTCTCCATACAAAATTTTCGTGGTTATATGGGCATTTTGTCAAACTTAGGTTCGGCCATAACTTTGACTCTATGGCACCAAATGGACTGAAATTTCGGATTCTTACTAAGAATCATGGTCTGTATACGAATCCATCAGAAAATCTGCCAACAGAAGAATTTTATTTTTCTTCATACAAAATTTCGTGTCAAACTAAGGTTCAGCCATTTCTTTGGCACTATGGCACCAAATGGACTGAAATTTCGGATTCTTACTAAGAATCTTAATCTGTACCTGAATCATTAAAAAAATTAGTCAAACGAAGACTTTGAAAAAAATATCTTCGTTTTCACACTTGGGCTCAGTCGTTTAAGTACTTGGGGTCGGTGTTTTTAATACTTTCGTTCGGTCATATTTTTGGCCTTGTGGCACCGAACTGACTGAAATTTTGGATTCTTACTAAGAACCATGGTCCGTAAACGAATCAATCAAAAAATCAGCATAAAGAAGAATTTTAATTTTCTCCATACTAAATTTCGTGGTTTTATGGGCACTTTGTTAAACTTAGGTTCGGCCATAACTTTGGCACTATGGCACCAAATGGACAGAAATTTCGGATTCTTACTAAGAATCCTAATCTGTACCCGAATCAATTAAAAAATCAGTCAAAAGAAGACTTTAAAACAAATATCTTCGCTTTCACACTTGGGTTCGCTCGTTTAAGTACTTGGGTTCGGTGTTTTTAATACTTTGGTTCGGTCATATTTTTGGCCTTACGGCACTGAACTGACTGAAATTTTGGATTCTTACTAAGAACCATGGTCTGTAACCGAATCAATCAAAAAATCAGCATAAAGAAGAATTTTAATTCTCTCTTACAAAATTTCACGGTTTTATGGGCATTTTGTCAAACTTAGGTTCGGCCATAACTTTGGCACCATGGCATCAAATGGACTGAAATTTCGGATTCTTACTAAGAATCTTATTCTGTACCCGAATCAATCAAAAAATCAGTCAAAAGAAGACTTTGAAAAAAATATCTTCGTTTTCACACTTGGGTTCGCTCGTTTAAGTACTTGGGTTCGGTGTTTTTATTACTTTGGTTCGGTCATATTTTTGGCCTTATGGCACTGAACTGAATGAAATTTTGGATTCTTACTAAGAACCATGGTCTGTAACCGAATCAATCAAAAAATCAGCATAGAGAAGAATTTTAATTTTCTCCATTCAAAATTTCATGGTTTTATGGGCACTTTGTCAAACTTAGGTTCGGCCATAACTTTGGCACTATGACACCAAATGGACTTAAATTTCGGATTCTTACTAAGAATCTTATTCTCTCCACGAATCAATCAAAAAATCAGTCAAAAGAAGACTTTGAAAAAAATATCTTAGTTTTCCCACTTGGGTTCCCTCGTTTAAGATTTTGGGTTCGGTGTTTTTAATACTTTGGTTCGGTTATATTTTTGGCCTTATGGCACCGAACTGACTGAAATTTTGGGTTCTTACTAAGAACCATTGTCTGTAACCGAATCAATCAAAAAATCAGCATAGAGAAGAATTTTAATTTTCTCCATACAAAATTTCATGGTTTTATGGGCACTTTGTCAAACTTAGGTTCGGCCATAACTTTGGCACCATGGCATCAAATGGACTGAAATTTCGGATTCTTACTAAGAATCTTATTCTGTACCCGAATCAATCAAAAAATCAGTCAAAAGAAGACTTTGAAAAAAATATCTTCGTTTTCACACTTGGGTTCGCTCGTTTAAGTACTTGGGTTCGGTGTTTTTATTACTTTGGTTCGGTCATATTTTTGGCCTTATGGCACTGAACTGAATGAAATTTTGGATTCTTACTAAGAACCATGGTCTGTAACCGAATCAATCAAAAAATCAGCATAGAGAAGAATTTTAATTTTCTCCATTCAAAATTTCATGGTTTTATGGGCACTTTGTCAAACTTAGGTTCGGCCATAACTTTGGCACTATGACACCAAATGGACTTAAATTTCGGATTCTTACTAAGAATCTTATTCTCTCCACGAATCAATCAAAAAATCAGTCAAAAGAAGACTTTGAAAAAATATCTTCGTTTTCACACTTGGGTTCGCTCGTTTAAGTACTTGGGTTCGGTGTTTTTAATACTTTGGTTCGGTCATATTTTTGGCCTTATGGCACAAAACTGATTGAAATTTTAGATTCTTACTAAGAACCGAACCGAATCAATCAAAAAATCAGCATAAAAAGATGTTTAATTTTCTCCATACAAAATTTTCGTGGTTATATGGGCATTTTGTCAAACTTAGGTTCGGCCATAACTTTGACTCTATGGCACCAAATGGACTGAAATTTCGGATTCTTACTAAGAATCATGGTCTGTATACGAATCCATCAGAAAATCTGCCAACAGAAGAATTTTATTTTTCTTCATACAAAATTTCGTGTCAAACTAAGGTTCAGCCATTTCTTTGGCACTATGGCACCAAATGGACTGAAATTTCGGATTCTTACTAAGAATCTTAATCTGTACCTGAATCATTAAAAAAATTAATCAAACGAAGACTTTGAAAAAAATATCTTCGTTTTCACACTTGGGCTCAGTCGTTTAAGTACTTGGGGTCGGTGTTTTTAATACTATCGTTCGGTCATATTTTTGGCCTTGTGGCACCGAACTGACTGAAATTTTGGATTCTTACTAAGAACCATGGTCCGTAAACGAATCAATCAAAAAATCAGCATAAAGAAGAATTTTAATTTTCTCCATACTAAATTTCGTGGTTTTATGGGCACTTTGTCAAACTTAGGTTCGGCCATAACTTTGGCACTATGGCACCAACTGGACTGAAATTTCGGATTCTTACTAAGAATCTTATTCTGTAGCCGAATCAATCAAAAAATCAGTCAAAAGAAGACTTTGAAAAAAATATATTCGTTTTCACACTTGGGTTCGCTTGTTTTAGTGCTTGGGTTCGGTGTTTTTAATATTTTGGTTCGGTCATATTTTTGGCCTTATGGCACAAAACTGATTGAAATTTTGGATTCTTACTAAGAACCATGGTCTGTAACCGAATCAATCAAAAAATCAACATAAAGAAGAATTTTAATTCTCTCCATACAAAATTTCATGGTTTTATGGGCACTTTGTCAAACTTAGGTTCGGCCATAACTTTGGCACTATGGCACCAAATGGACTGAAATTTCGGATTCTTACTAATAATCTTATTCTTTACCCGAATCAATCAAAAAATCAGTCAAAAGAAGACTTTGAAAAAAATATATTCGTTTTCACACTTGGGTTCGCTTGTTTTAGTGCTTGGGTTCGGTGTTTTTAATATTTTGGTTCGGTCATATTTTTGGCCTTATGGCACAAAACTGATTGAAATTTTAGATTCTTACTAAGAACCGAACCGAATCAATCAAAAAATCAGCATAAAAAGATGTTTAATTTTCTCCATACAAAATTTTCGTGGTTATATGGGCATTTTGTCAAACTTAGGTTCGGCCATAACTTTGACTCTATGGCACCAAATGGACTGAAATTTCGGATTCTTACTAAGAATCATGGTCTGTATACGAATCCATCAGAAAATCTGCCAACAGAAGAATTTTATTTTTCTTCATACAAAATTTCGTGTCAAACTAAGGTTCAGCCATTTCTTTGGCACTATGGCACCAAATGGACTGAAATTTCGGATTCTTACTAAGAATCTTAATCTGTACCTGAATCATTAAAAAAATTAGTCAAACGAAGACTTTGAAAAAAATATCTTCGTTTTCACACTTGGGCTCAGTCGTTTAAGTACTTGGGGTCGGTGTTTTTAATACTTTCGTTCGGTCATATTTTTGGCCTTGTGGCACCGAACTGACTGAAATTTTGGATTCTTACTAAGAACCATGGTCCGTAAACGAATCAATCAAAAAATCAGCATAAAGAAGAATTTTAATTTTCTCCATACTAAATTTCGTGGTTTTATGGGCACTTTGTTAAACTTAGGTTCGGCCATAACTTTGGCACTATGGCACCAAATGGACAGAAATTTCGGATTCTTACTAAGAATCCTAATCTGTACCCGAATCAATTAAAAAATCAGTCAAAAGAAGACTTTAAAACAAATATCTTCGCTTTCACACTTGGGTTCGCTCGTTTAAGTACTTGGGTTCGGTGTTTTTAATACTTTGGTTCGGTCATATTTTTGGCCTTACGGCACTGAACTGACTGAAATTTTGGATTCTTACTAAGAACCATGGTCTGTAACCGAATCAATCAAAAAATCAGCATAGAGAAGAATTTTAATTTTCTCCATTCAAAATTTCATGGTTTTATGGGCACTTTGTCAAACTTAGGTTCGGCCATAACTTTGGCACTATGACACCAAATGGACTTAAATTTCGGATTCTTACTAAGAATCTTATTCTCTCCACGAATCAATCAAAAAATCAGTCAAAAGAAGACTTTGAAAAAAATATCTTAGTTTTCCCACTTGGGTTCCCTCGTTTAAGATTTTGGGTTCGGTGTTTTTAATACTTTGGTTCGGTTATATTTTTGGCCTTATGGCACCGAACTGACTGAAATTTTGGGTTCTTACTAAGAACCATTGTCTGTAACCGAATCAATCAAAAAATCAGCATAGAGAAGAATTTTAATTTTCTCCATACAAAATTTCATGGTTTTATGGGCACTTTGTCAAACTTAGGTTCGGCCATAACTTTGGCACCATGGCATCAAATGGACTGAAATTTCGGATTCTTACTAAGAATCTTATTCTGTACCCGAATCAATCAAAAAATCAGTCAAAAGAAGACTTTGAAAAAAATATCTTCGTTTTCACACTTGGGTTCGCTCGTTTAAGTACTTGGGTTCGGTGTTTTTATTACTTTGGTTCGGTCATATTTTTGGCCTTATGGCACTGAACTGAATGAAATTTTGGATTCTTACTAAGAACCATGGTCTGTAACCGAATCAATCAAAAAATCAGCATAGAGAAGAATTTTAATTTTCTCCATTCAAAATTTCATGGTTTTATGGGCACTTTGTCAAACTTAGGTTCGGCCATAACTTTGGCACTATGACACCAAATGGACTTAAATTTCGGATTCTTACTAAGAATCTTATTCTCTCCACGAATCAATCAAAAAATCAGTCAAAAGAAGACTTTGAAAAAATATCTTCGTTTTCACACTTGGGTTCGCTCGTTTAAGTACTTGGGTTCGGTGTTTTTAATACTTTGGTTCGGTCATATTTTTGGCCTTATGGCACAAAACTGATTGAAATTTTAGATTCTTACTAAGAACCGAACCGAATCAATCAAAAAATCAGCATAAAAAGATGTTTAATTTTCTCCATACAAAATTTTCGTGGTTATATGGGCATTTTGTCAAACTTAGGTTCGGCCATAACTTTGACTCTATGGCACCAAATGGACTGAAATTTCGGATTCTTACTAAGAATCATGGTCTGTATACGAATCCATCAGAAAATCTGCCAACAGAAGAATTTTATTTTTCTTCATACAAAATTTCGTGTCAAACTAAGGTTCAGCCATTTCTTTGGCACTATGGCACCAAATGGACTGAAATTTCGGATTCTTACTAAGAATCTTAATCTGTACCTGAATCATTAAAAAAATTAGTCAAACGAAGACTTTGAAAAAAATATCTTCGTTTTCACACTTGGGCTCAGTCGTTTAAGTACTTGGGGTCGGTGTTTTTAATACTTTCGTTCGGTCATATTTTTGGCCTTGTGGCACCGAACTGACTGAAATTTTGGATTCTTACTAAGAACCATGGTCCGTAAACGAATCAATCAAAAAATCAGCATAAAGAAGAATTTTAATTTTCTCCATACTAAATTTCGTGGTTTTATGGGCACTTTGTTAAACTTAGGTTCGGCCATAACTTTGGCACTATGGCACCAAATGGACAGAAATTTCGGATTCTTACTAAGAATCCTAATCTGTACCCGAATCAATTAAAAAATCAGTCAAAAGAAGACTTTGAAAAAAATATATTCGTTTTCACACTTGGGTTCGCTTGTTTTAGTGCTTGGGTTCGGTGTTTTTAATATTTTGGTTCGGTCATATTTTTGGCCTTATGGCACAAAACTGATTGAAATTTTGGATTCATACTAAGAACCATGGTCTGTAACCGAATCAATCAAAAAATCAACATAAAGAAGAATTTTAATTCTCTCCATACAAAATTTCATGGTTTTATGGGCACTTTGTCAAACTTAGGTTCGGCCATAACTTTGGCACTATGGCACCAAATGGACTGAAATTTCGGATTCTTACTAATAATCTTATTCTTTACCCGAATCAATCAAAAAATCAGTCAAAAGAAGACTTTGAAAAAAATATATTCGTTTTCACACTTGGGTTCGCTTGTTTTAGTGCTTGGGTTCGGTGTTTTTAATATTTTGGTTCGGTCATATTTTTGGCCTTATGGCACAAAACTGATTGAAATTTTAGATTCTTACTAAGAACCGAACCGAATCAATCAAAAAATCAGCATAAAAAGATGTTTAATTTTCTCCATACAAAATTTTCGTGGTTATATGGGCATTTTGTCAAACTTAGGTTCGGCCATAACTTTGACTCTATGGCACCAAATGGACTGAAATTTCGGATTCTTACTAAGAATCATGGTCTGTATACGAATCCATCAGAAAATCTGCCAACAGAAGAATTTTATTTTTCTTCATACAAAATTTCGTGTCAAACTAAGGTTCAGCCATTTCTTTGGCACTATGGCACCAAATGGACTGAAATTTCGGATTCTTACTAAGAATCTTAATCTGTACCTGAATCATTAAAAAAATTAGTCAAACGAAGACTTTGAAAAAAATATCTTCGTTTTCACACTTGGGCTCAGTCGTTTAAGTACTTGGGGTCGGTGTTTTTAATACTTTCGTTCGGTCATATTTTTGGCCTTGTGGCACCGAACTGACTGAAATTTTGGATTCTTACTAAGAACCATGGTCCGTAAACGAATCAATCAAAAAATCAGCATAAAGAAGAATTTTAATTTTCTCCATACTAAATTTCGTGGTTTTATGGGCACTTTGTTAAACTTAGGTTCGGCCATAACTTTGGCACTATGGCACCAAATGGACAGAAATTTCGGATTCTTACTAAGAATCCTAATCTGTACCCGAATCAATTAAAAAATCAGTCAAAAGAAGACTTTAAAACAAATATCTTCGCTTTCACACTTGGGTTCGCTCGTTTAAGTACTTGGGTTCGGTGTTTTTAATACTTTGGTTCGGTCATATTTTTGGCCTTATGGCACCGAACTGACTGAAATTTTGAATTCTTACTAAAAACCATGGTCTGTAACCGAATCAATCAAAAAATCAACATAAAGAAGAATTTTAATTTTCTCCATACAAAATTTCATGGTTTTATGGGCACTTTGTCAAACTTAGGTTCGGTCATAACTTTGGCACTAAGGCATCAAATGGACTGAAATTTCGGATTCTTACTAATAATCTTATTCTTTACCCGAATCAATCAAAAAATCAGTCAAAAGAAGACTTTGAAAAAAATATCTTAGTTTTCACACTTGGGTTCGCTCGTTTAAGTACTTGTGTTCGGTGTTTTTAATACTTTGGTTCGGTCATATTTTTGGCCTTACGGCACCGAACTGACTGAAATTTTGGATTCTTACTAAGAACCATGGTCTGTAAACGAATCAATCAAAAAATCAGCATAAAGTAGAATTTTAATTTTCTCCATACAAAATTTCATGGTTTTATGGGCACTTTGTCAAACTTAGGTTCGGCCATAACTTTGGCACTATGGCACCAACTGGACTGAAATTTCGGATTCTTACTAAGAATCTTATTCTGTAGCCGAATCAATCAAAAAATCAGTCAAAAGAAGACTTTGAAAAAAATATATTCGTTTTCACACTTGGGTTCGCTTGTTTTAGTGCTTGGGTTCGGTGTTTTTAATATTTTGGTTCGGTCATATTTTTGGCCTTATGGCACAAAACTGATTGAAATTTTGGATTCTTACTAAGAACCATGGTCTGTAACCGAATCAATCAAAAAATCAACATAAAGAAGAATTTTAATTCTCTCCATACAAAATTTCATGGTTTTATGGGCACTTTGTCAAACTTAGGTTCGGCCATAACTTTGGCACTATGGCACCAAATGGACTGAAATTTCGGATTCTTACTAATAATCTTATTCTTTACCCGAATCAATCAAAAAATCAGTCAAAAGAAGACTTTGAAAAAAATATCTTAGTTTTCACACTTGGGTTCGCTCGTTTAAGTACTTGTGTTCGGTGTTTTTAATACTTTGGTTCGGTCATATTTTTGGCCTTACGGCACCGAACTGACTGAAATTTTGGATTCTTACTAAGAACCATGGTCTGTAAACGAATCAATCAAAAAATCAGCATAAAGAAGAATTTTAATTTTCTCCATACAAAATTTCATGGTTTTATGGGCACTTTGTCAAACTTAGGTTCGGCCATAACTTTGGCACTATGGCACCAACTGGACTGAAATTTCGGATTCTTACTAAGATTCTTATTCTGTAGCCGAATCAATCAAAAAATCAGTCAAAAGAAGACTTTGAAAAAAATATATTCGTTTTCACACTTGGGTTCGCTTGTTTTAGTGCTTGGGTTCGGTGTTTTTAATATTTTGGTTCGGTCATATTTTTGGCCTTATGGCACAAAACTGATTGAAATTTTGGATTCTTACTAAGAACCATGGTCTGTAACCGAATCAATCAAAAAATCAACATAAAGAAGAATTTTAATTCTCTCCATACAAAATTTCA
Organism: Limnephilus lunatus; assembly: GCA_917563855.2. Classification (NCBI taxonomy): domain Eukaryota; kingdom Metazoa; phylum Arthropoda; class Insecta; order Trichoptera; family Limnephilidae; genus Limnephilus; species Limnephilus lunatus. Next base: position 84,298,379 of record OU830593.1, read on the forward strand.
TGGTTTTATGGGCACTTTGTCAAACTTAGGTTCGGCCATAACTTTGGCACTATGGCACCAAATGGACTGAAATTTCGGATTCTTACTAAGAATCTTATTCTGTAACCGAATCAATCAAAAAATCAGTCAAAAGAAGACTTTGAAAAAAATATCTTAGTTTTCACACTTGGGTACGCTCGTTTAAGTACTTGGGTTCGCTCGTTTAAGTACTTAGGTTCGGTGTTTTTAATACTTTGGTTCGGTTATATTTTTGGCCTTACGGCACCGAACTGAATGAAATTTTGGATTCTTACTAAGAACCATGGTCTGTAACCGAATCAATCAAAAAATCAGCATAAAGAAGAATTTTAATTTTCTCCATTCAAAATTTCATGGTTTTGTGGGCACTTTGTCAAACTTAGGTTCGGCCATAACATTGGCACTATGGCACTAAATGGACTGAAATTTCGGATTCTTACTAAGAATCTTATTCTGTAACCGAATCAATCAAAAAATCAGTCAAAAGAAGACTTTGAAAAAAATATCTTAGTTTTCACACTTGGGTTCGCTTGTTTTAGTGCTTGGGTTCGGTGTTTTTAATATTTTGGTTCGGTCATATTTTTGGCCTTTTGGCACAAAACTGATTGAAATTTTGGATTCTTACTAAGAACCATGGTCTGTAACCGAATCAATCAAAAAATCAACATAAAGAAGAATTTTAATTCTCTCCATACAAAATTTCATGGTTTTATGGGCACTTTGTCAAACTTAGGTTCGGCCATAACTTTGGCACTATGGCACCAAATGGACTGAAATTTCGGATTCTTACTAAGAATCTTATTCTGTAACCGAATCAATCAAAAAATCAGTCAAAAGAAGACTTTAAAACAAATATCTTCGCTTTCACACTTGGGTTCGCTCGTTTAAGTACTTGGGTTCGGTGTTTTTAATACTTTGGTTCGGTCATATTTTTGGCCTTATGGCACCGAACTGACTGAAATTTTGGATTCTTACTAAAAACCATGGTCTGTAACCGAATCAATCAAAAAATCAACATAAAGAAGAATTTTAATTTTCTCCTTACAAAATTTCATGGTTTTATGGGCACTTTGTCAAACTTAGGTTCGGCCATAACTTTGGCACTAAGGCATCAAATGGACTGAAATTTCGGATTCTTACTAATAATTTTATTCTTTACCCGAATCAATCAAAAAATCAGTCAAAAGAAGACTTTGAAAAAAATATCTTAGTTTTCACACTTGGGTTCGCTCGTTTAAGTACTTGTGTTCGGTGTTTTTAATACTTTGGTTCGGTCATATTTTTGGCCTTACGGCACCGAACTGACTGAAATTTTGGATTCTTACTAAGAACCATGGTCTGTAACCGAATCAATCAAAAAATCAACATAAAGAAGAATTTTAATTTTCTCCTTACAAAATTTCATGGTTTTATGGGCACTTTGTCAAACTTAGGTTCGGCCATAACTTTGGCACTAAGGCATCAAATGGACTGAAATTTCGGATTCTTACTAATAATTTTATTCTTTACCCGAATCAATCAAAAAATCAGTCAAAAGAAGACTTTGAAAAAAATATCTTAGTTTTCACACTTGGGTACGCTCGTTTAAGTACTTGGGTTCGCTCGTTTAAGTACTTAGGTTCGGTGTTTTTAATACTTTGGTTCGGTTATATTTTTGGCCTTACGGCACCGAACTGAATGAAATTTTGGATTCTTACTAAGAACCATGGTCTGTAACCGAATCAATCAAAAAATCAGCATAAAGAAGAATTTTAATTTTCTCCATTCAAAATTTCATGGTTTTGTGGGCACTTTGTCAAACTTAGGTTCGGCCATAACATTGGCACTATGGCACTAAATGGACTGAAATTTCGGATTCTTACTAAGAATCTTATTCTGTAACCGAATCAATCAAAAAATCAGTCAAAAGAAGACTTTGAAAAAAATATCTTAGTTTTCACACTTGGGTTCGCTCGTTTAAGTACTTGTGTTCGGTGTTTTTAATACTTTGGTTCGGTCATATTTTTGGCCTTACGGCACCGAACTGACTGAAATTTTGGATTCTTACTAAGAACCATGGTCTGTAAACGAATCAATCAAAAAATCAGCATAAAGAAGAATTTTAATTTTCTCCATACAAAATTTCATGGTTTTATGGGCACTTTGTCAAACTTAGGTTCGGCCATAACTTTGGCACTATGGCACCAACTGGACTGAAATTTCGGATTCTTACTAAGAATCTTATTCTGTAGCCGAATCAATCAAAAAATCAGTCAAAAGAAGACTTTGAAAAAAATATCTTAGTTTTCACACTTGGGTTCGCTCGTTTAAGTACTTGTGTTCGGTGTTTTTAATACTTTGGTTCGGTCATATTTTTGGCCTTACGGCACCGAACTGACTGAAATTTTGGATTCTTACTAAGAACCATGGTCTGTAAACGAATCAATCAAAAAATCAGCATAAAGAAGAATTTTAATTTTCTCCATACAAAATTTCATGGTTTTATGGGCACTTTGTCAAACTTAGGTTCGGCCATAACTTTGGCACTATGGCACCAACTGCACTGAAATTTCGGATTCTTACTAAGAATCTTATTCTGTAGCCGAATCAATCAAAAAATCAGTCAAAAGAAGACTTTGAAAAAAATATATTCGTTTTCACACTTGGGTTCGCTTGTTTTAGTGTTTGGGTTCGGTGTTTTTAATATTTTGGTTCGGTCATATTTTTGGCCTTATGGCACAAAACTGATTGAAATTTTGGATTCTTACTAAGAACCATGGTCTGTAACCGAATCAATCAAAAAATCAGCATAAAGAAGAATTTTAATTTTCTCCATTCAAAATTTCATGGTTTTGTGGGCACTTTGTCAAATTTAGGTTCGGCCATAACATTGGCACTATGGCACTACATGGACTGAAATTTCGGATTCTTACTAAGAATCTTATTCTGTAACCGAATCAATCAAAAAATCAGTCAAAAGAAGACTTTGAAAAAAATATCTTAGTTTTCACACTTGGGTTCACTCGTTTAAGTACTTGGGTTCGGTGTTTTTAATACTTTGGTTCGGTCATATTTTTGGCCTTACGGCACCGAACTGACTGAAATTTTGGATTCTTACTAAGAACCATGGTCTGTAAACGAATCAATCAAAAAATCAGCATAAAGAAGAATTGTAATTTTCTCCATACAAAATTTCATGGTTTTAAGGGCACTTTGTCAAACTTAGGTTCGGCCATAACTTTGGCACTATGGCACCAAATGGACTGAAATTTCGGATTCTTACTAAGAATCTTATTCTGTAACCGAATCAATCAAAAAATCAGTCAAAAGAAGACTTTGAAAAAAATATCTTAGTTTTCACACTTGGGTACGCTCGTTTAAGTACTTGGGTTCGCTCGTTTAATTACTTAGGTTCGGTGTTTTTAATACTTTGGTTCGGTTATATTTTTGGCCTTACGGCACCGAAAGAATGAAATTTTGGATTCTTACTAAGAACCATGGTCTGTAACCGAATCAATCAAAAAATCAGCATAAAGAAGAATTTTAATTTTCTCCATTCAAAATTTCATGGTTTTGTGGGCACTTTGTCAAACTTAGGTTCGGCCATAACATTGGCACTATGGCACTAAATGGACTGAAATTTCGGATTCTTACTAAGAATCTTATTCTGTAACCGAATCAATCAAAAAATCAGTCAAAAGAAGACTTTGAAAAAAATATCTTAGTTTTCACACTTGGGTTCACTCGTTTAAGTACTTGGGTTCGGTGTTTTTAATACTTTGGTTCGGTCATATTTTTGGCCTTACGGCACCGAACTGACTGAAATTTTGGATTCTTACTAAGAACCATGGTCTGTAAACGAATCAATCAAAAAATCAGCATAAAGAAGAATTTTAATTTTCTCCATACTAAATTTCATGGTTTTATGGGCACTTTGTTAAACTTAGGTTCGGCCATAACTTTGGCACTATGGCACCAAATGGACAGAAATTTCGGATTCTTACTAAGAATCCTAATCTGTACCCGAATCAATTAAAAAATCAGTCAAAAGAAGACTTTAAAACAAATATCTTCGCTTTCACACTTGGGTTCGCTCGTTTAAGTACTTGGGTTCGGTGTTTTTAATACTTTGGTTCGGTCATATTTTTGGCCTTATGGCACCGAACTGACTGAAATTTTGGATTCTTACTAAAAACCATGGTCTGTAACCGAATCAATCAAAAAATCAACATAAAGAAGAATTTTAATTTTCTCCATACAAAATTTCATGGTTTTATGGGCACTTTGTCAAACTTAGGTTCGGCCATAACTTTGGCACTAAGGCATCAAATGGACTGAAATTTCGGATTCTTACTAATAATCTTATTCTTTACCCGAATTAATCAAAAAATCAGTCAAAAGAAGACTTTGAAAAAAATATCTTAGTTTTCACACTTGGGTTCGCTCGTTTAAGTACTTGTGTTCGGTGTTTTTAATACTTTGGTTCGGTCATATTTTTGGCCTTACGGCACCGAACTGACTGAAATTTTGGATTCTTACTAAGAACCATGGTCTGTAAACGAATCAATCAAAAAATCAGCATAAAGAAGAATTTTAATTTTCTCCATACAAAATTTCATGGTTTTATGGGCACTTTGTCAAACTTAGGTTCGGCCATAACTTTGGCACTATGGCACCAACTGGACTGAAATTTCGGATTCTTACTAAGAATCTTATTCTGTAGCCGAATCAATCAAAAAATCAGTCAAAAGAAGACTTTGAAAAAAATATATTCGTTTTCACACTTGGGTTCGCTTGTTTTAGTGCTTGGGTTCGGTGTTTTTAATATTTTGGTTCGGTCATATTTTTGGCCTTATGGCACAAAACTGATTGAAATTTTGGATTCTTACTAAGAACCATGGTCTGTAACCGAATCAATCAAAAAATCAACATAAAGAAGAATTTTAATTCTCTCCATACAAAATTTCATGGTTTTATGGGCACTTTGTCAAACTTAGGTTCGGCCATAACTTTGGCACTATGGCACCAAATGGACTGAAATTTCGGATTCTTACTAAGAATCTTATTCTGTAACCGAATCAATCAAAAAATCAGTCAAAAGAAGACTTTGAAAAAAATATCTTAGTTTTCACACTTGGGTACGCTCGTTTAAGTACTTGGGTTCGCTCGTTTAAGTACTTAGGTTCGGTGTTTTTAATACTTTGGTTCGGTTATATTTTTGGCCTTACGGCACCGAACTGAATGAAATTTTGGATTCTTACTAAGAACCATGGTCTGTAACCGAATCAATCAAAAAATCAGCATAAAGAAGAATTTTAATTTTCTCCATTCAAAATTTCATGGTTTTGTGGGCACTTTGTCAAACTTAGGTTCGGCCATAACATTGGCACTATGGCACTAAATGGACTGAAATTTCGGATTCTTACTAAGAATCTTATTCTGTAACCGAATCAATCAAAAAATCAGTCAAAAGAAGACTTTGAAAAAAATATCTTAGTTTTCACACTTGGGTTCACTCGTTTAAGAACTTGGGTTCGGTGTTTTTAATACTTTGGTTCGGTCATATTTTTGGCCTTACGGCACCGAACTGACTGAAATTTTGGATTCTTACTAAGAACCATGGTCTGTAAACGAATCAATCAAAAAATCAGCATAAAGAAGAATTTTAATTTTCTCCATACAAAATTTCATGGTTTTATGGGCACTTTGTCAAACTTAGGTTCGGCCATAACTTTGGCACTATGGCACCAACTGGACTGAAATTTCGGATTCTTACTAAGAATCTTATTCTGTAGCCGAATCAATCAAAAAATCAGTCAAAAGAAGACTTTGAAAAAAATATATTCGTTTTCACACTTGGGTTCGCTTGTTTTAGTGCTTGGGTTCGGTGTTTTTAATATTTTGGTTCGGTCATATTTTTGGCCTTATGGCACAAAACTGATTGAAATTTTGGATTCTTACTAAGAACCATGGTCTGTAACCGAATCAATCAAAAAATCAACATAAAGAAGAATTTTAATTCTCTCCATACAAAATTTCATGGTTTTATGGGCACTTTGTCAAACTTAGGTTCGGCCATAACTTTGGCACTATGGCACCAAATGGACTGAAATTTCGGATTCTTACTAAGAATCTTATTCTGTAACCGAATCAATCAAAAAATCAGTCAAAAGAAGACTTTGAAAAAAATATCTTAGTTTTCACACTTGGGTACGCTCGTTTAAGTACTTGGGTTCGCTCGTTTAAGTACTTAGGTTCGGTGTTTTTAATACTTTGGTTCGGTTATATTTTTGGCCTTACGGCACCGAACTGAATGAAATTTTGGATTCTTACTAAGAACCATGGTCTGTAACCGAATCAATCAAAAAATCAGCATAAAGAAGAATTTTAATTTTCTCCATTCAAAATTTCATGGTTTTGTGGGCACTTTGTCAAACTTAGGTTCGGCCATAACATTGGCACTATGGCACTAAATGGACTGAAATTTCGGATTCTTACTAAGAATCTTATTCTGTAACCGAATCAATCAAAAAATCAGTCAAAAGAAGACTTTGAAAAAAATATCTTAGTTTTCACACTTTGGTTCGCTTGTTTTAGTGCTTGGGTTCGGTGTTTTTAATATTTTGGTTCGGTCATATTTTTGGCCTTATGGCACAAAACTGATTGAAATTTTGGATTCTTACTAAGAACCATGGTCTGTAACCGAATCAATCAAAAAATCAGCATAAAGAAGAATTTTAATTTTCTCCATTCAAAATTTCATGGTTTTGTGGGCACTTTGTCAAATTTAGGTTCGGCCATAACATTGGCACTATGGCACTACATGGACTGAAATTTCGGATTCTTACTAAGAATCTTATTCTGTAACCGAATCAATCAAAAAATCAGTCAAAAGAAGACTTTGAAAAAAATATCTTAGTTTTCACACTTGGGTTCGCTTGTTTTAGTGCTTGGGTTCGGTGTTTTTAATATTTTGGTTCGGTCATATTTTTGGCCTTATGGCACAAAACTGATTGAAATTTTGGATTCTTACTAAGAACCATGGTCTGTAACCGAATCAATCAAAAAATCAGCATAAAGAAGAATTTTAATTTTCTCCATTCAAAATTTCATGGTTTTGTGGGCACTTTGTCAAATTTAGGTTCGGCCATAACATTGGCACTATGGCACTACATGGACTGAAATTTCGGATTCTTACTAAGAATCTTATTCTGTAACCGAATCAATCAAAAAATCAGTCAAAAGAAGACTTTGAAAAAAATATCTTAGTTTTCACACTTGGGTTCACTCGTTTAAGAACTTGGGTTCGGTGTTTTTAATACTTTGGTTCGGTCATATTTTTGGCCTTACGGCACCGAACTGACTGAAATTTTGGATTCTTACTAAGAACCATGGTCTGTAAACGAATCAATCAAAAAATCAGCATAAAGAAGAATTTTAATTTTCTCCATACAAAATTTCATGGTTTTAAGGGCACTTTGTCAAACTTAGGTTCGGCCATAACTTTGGCACTATGGCACCAAATGGACTGAAATTTCGGATTCTTACTAAGAATCTTATTCTGTAACCGAATCAATCAAAAAATCAGTCAAAAGAAGACTTTGAAAAAAATATCTTAGTTTTCACACTTGGGTACGCTCGTTTAAGTACTTGGGTTCGGTGTTTTTAATATCTTCGGTCATATTTTTGGCCTTATGGCACAAAACTGATTGAAATTTTGGATTCTTACTAAGAACCATGGTCTGTAACCGAATCAATCAAAAAATCAACATAAAGAAGAATTTTAATTCTCTCCATACAAAATTTCATGGTTTTATGGGCACTTTGTCAAACTTAGGTTCGGCCATAACTTTGGCACTATGGCACCAAATGGACTGAAATTTTGGATTCTTACTAAGAATCTTATTCTGTAACCGAATCAATCAAAAAATCAGTCAAAAGAAGACTTTGAAAAAAATATCTTAGTTTTCACACTTGGGTTCACTCGTTTAAGTACTTGGGTTCGGTGTTTTTAATACTTTGGTTCGGTCATATTTTTGGCCTTACGGCACCGAACTGACTGAAATTTTGGATTCTTACTAAGAACCATGGTCTGTAAACGAATCAATCAAAAAATCAGCATAAAGAAGAATTTTAATTTTCTCCATACTAAATTTCATGGTTTTATGGGCACTTTGTTAAACTTAGGTTCGGCCATAACTTTGGCACTATGGCACCAAATGGACAGAAATTTCGGATTCTTACTAAGAATCCTAATCTGTACCCGAATCAATTAAAAAATCAGTCAAAAGAAGACTTTAAAACAAATATCTTCGCTTTCACACTTGGGTTCGCTCGTTTAAGTACTTGGGTTCGGTGTTTTTAATACTTTGGTTCGGTCATATTTTTGGCCTTATGGCACCGAACTGACTGAAATTTCGGATTCTTACTAAGAATCTTATTCTGTAGCCGAATCAATCAAAAAATCAGTCAAAAGAAGACTTTGAAAAAAATATATTCGTTTTCACACTTGGGTTCGCTTGTTTTAGTGCTTGGGTTCGGTGTTTTTAATATTTTGGTTCGGTCATATTTTTGGCCTTATGGCACAAAACTGATTGAAATTTTGGATTCTTACTAAGAACCATGGTCTGTAACCGAATCAATCAAAAAATCAACATAAAGAAGAATTTTAATTCTCTCCATACAAAATTTCATGGTTTTATGGGCACTTTGTCAAACTTAGGTTCGGCCATAACTTTGGCACTATGGCACCAAATGGACTGAAATTTCGGATTCTTACTAAGAATCTTATTCTGTAACCGAATCAATCAAAAAATCAGTCAAAAGAAGACTTTGAAAAAAATATATTCGTTTTCACACTTGGGTACGCTCGTTTAAGTACTTGGGTTCGCTCGTTTAAGTACTTAGGTTCGGTGTTTTTAATACTTTGGTTCGGTTATATTTTTGGCCTTACGGCACCGAACTGAATGAAATTTTGGATTCTTACTAAGAACCATGGTCTGTAACCGAATCAATCAAAAAATCAGCATAAAGAAGAATTTTAATTTTCTCCATTCAAAATTTCATGGTTTTGTGGGCACTTTGTCAAACTTAGGTTCGGCCATAACATTGGCACTTTGGCACTTAATGGACTGAAATTTCGGATTCTTACTAAGAATCTTATTCTGTAACCGAATCAATCAAAAAATCAGTCAAAAGAAGACTTTGAAAAAAAAATCTTAGTTTTCACACTTGGGTTCACTCGTTTAAGAACTTGGGTTCGGTGTTTTTAATACTTTGGTTCGGTCATATTTTTGGCCTTACGGCACCGAACTGACTGAAATTTTGGATTCTTACTAAGAACCATGGTCTGTAAACGAATCAATCAAAAAATCAGCATAAAGAAGAATTTTAATTTTCTCCATACAAAATTTCATGGTTTTAAGGGCACTTTGTCAAACTTAGGTTCGGCCATAACTTTGGCACTATGGCACCAAATGGACTGAAATTTCGGATTCTTACTAAGAATCTTATTCTGTAACCGAATCAATCAAAAAATCAGTCAAAAGAAGACTTTGAAAAAAATATCTTAGTTTTCACACTTGGGTACGCTCGTTTAAGTACTTGGGTTCGCTCGTTTAAGTACTTGGGTTCGGTGTTTTTAATACTTTGGTTCGGTTATATTTTTGGCCTTACGGCACCAAACTGAATGAAATTTTGGATTCTTACTAAGAACCATGGTCTGTAACCGAATCAATCAAAAAATCAGCATTAAGAAGAATTTTAATTTTCTCCATTCAAAATTTCATGGTTTTGTGGGCACTTTGTCAAACTTAGGTTCGGCCATAACTTTGGCACTATGGCACCAAATGGACAGAAATTTCGGATTCTTACTAAGAATCTTATTCTGTAGCCGAATCAATCAAAAAATCAGTCAAAAGAAGACTTTGAAAAAAATATATTCGTTTTCACACTTGGGTTCGCTTGTTTTAGTGCTTGGGTTCGGTGTTTTTAATATTTTTTGTTCGGTCATATTTTTGGCCTTATGGCACAAAACTGATTGAAATTTTGGATTCGTACTAAGAACCATGGTCTGTAACCGAATCAATCAAAAAATCAACATAAAGAAGAATTTTAATTCTCTCCATACAAAATTTCATGGTTTTATGGGCACTTTGTCAAACTTAGGTTCGGCCATAACTTTGGCACTATGGCACCAAATGGACTGAAATTTCGGATTCTTACTAAGAATCTTATTCTGTAACCGAATCAATCAAAAAATCAGTCAAAAGAAGACTTTGAAAAAAATATCTTAGTTTTCACACTTGGGTACGCTCGTTTAAGTACTTGGGTTCGCTCGTTTAAGTACTTAGGTTCGGTGTTTTTAATACTTTGGTTCGGTTATATTTTTGGCCTTACGGCACCGAACTGAATGAAATTTTGGATTCTTACTAAGAACCATGGTCTGTAACCGAATCAATCAAAAAATCAGCATAAAGAAGAATTTTAATTTTCTCCATTCAAAATTTCATGGTTTTGTGGGCACTTTGTCAAACTTAGGTTCGGCCATAACATTGGCACTATGGCACTAAATGGACTGAAATTTCGGATTCTTACCAAGAATCTTATTCTGTAACCGAATCAATCAAAAAATCAGTCAAAAGAAGACTTTGAAAAAAATATCTTAGTTTTCACACTTGGGTTCACTCGTTTAACCTTTCCTTTTCTGTGATGTGTAAATACTACACATTGCTTCTAATAACTTTAATATCAATATAAATATAATGAATTCTGGGTTCAGATTTTAGGTATTCCTCCGTTACACATTTACGCACTGAATTAAAAAAGAAATATTTTAAATAATTTGCAAATTCAATTCAAAATCAGAGATATTTTGTTAAATATCGGGAATAAACCACACATACAATCAACCGTTTGCCTGTGTGGACCTAGCATAATCATATAAACATTTCGATACGCGAATAGTGTGTGGGGAGATGACACGCTATGTGACGTCTCGCTCTACTTCGCTATACGGGAACACGAGAAACAGAGATAGCGGCACCGCGGTGTTGCGCGCAGTTGTGTTTCGGCCATCGATACCTACTACCGCGTTGTAGCTTCTTCCCGTGACAAACTTGACAAGACAGGGGTACTAAATTGAATCATTATTTCCGTTCATATTATAATAATATTTTTTGGTAAGTACTTTTTCATGTGTTTCCGAATACTGTATTATATTATTACCATATATAATATTATTATAAAGTATGAATTACGTAACTATTTCTCCGTGCGCTTTCGTCATTCATTCATTTATCTAAGAGTTATTTTTAAATATTTATTTCAAATGTTATATTTTTTATTTCTTATTCATTACCAGCTGGTTCCCGGCATGCGTTGTAATTCCATTTAAAGAAATAAATTATTGTTTCTCCAAGCATGTCCATTCCCATGCGTCCGCGTTCCCCTCCGGTTCTTAGCTGAACCCGGCATGCATTGCAATGCCACTTAAATAAAGATATAGTTTCTCCTTGCGTGTCCTTTTGAATTCGTCCCCGTTCCCCTTCCCCCTCCTCTTCCCTTCCTGCGTTCCCCCTCCACTTTTCTCACCTTTCCCCCTCCCCTTTTCCGCTTACACCCGACCTGCGAACCCCCCCGTTCTTCACTTTCCCCGACCTTCCTCCCTCCATCGACCCCCTCCTGCAAAACTAGCCCCACCCCCTTAATGCCCCTCCGCCCCACCCCTTCCCGCTAACCCTCCTTGCGGCTAAAATATATGAAATACACTCGTTTTTCACACAATTCGCGCGCCACCTATTACAATTTTTTATACTTATTTTTCAACCACAGAACCCACCAGTGTATATAGAAACACAATTTTGATAAAATGAAATGTTTTGTAAAAAACTTCAGTCAATCCGTAGGTAGATTACTTTTCGAGATTTGCGAACCCTTGATTTTTATATTTATATAGATAATATCTGAAAATACTGATATAGTAGGACTTATTATAAAAAGAAGCACTATAGTTTGCCATATTTGTCAAAAAGCTGTATGCACAAGCCACCGAAAAGAAAAAATATAAATTTCCTGCTGGAATTGCGATACAGTTTAGATTTATAATATGTTTGGTCTATTTCGCTTTTGGTTTTATACTTTTTTTTATACTAGATTAAATATAATAGATAAAACAAATAAAAAACTTTGTTCCACTAAATTTTATTTGACCGTAACCGGTTTCAGCTCGTCAGAGCCATCTTCAGACTTTCAAAAATAGAAACTTTTTTTAATATTTGTAATATTTAATAAAACAAATAAAAAACTTTATTCCACTAAATTTTATTTCACCGTAACCGATTTCAGCTCGTCAGAGCCATCTTCAGACTTTCAAAAATAGAAACTTTTTTTAATATTTTATTTGTAATATTTAATTTGTTTGTTATATTTTAATATGAAACGTGCGAAATATTGTTTATAAATATAATATTTTTTTATAAAACACCATTTGTTTATTTTGTTTAAAAAAATAAATTATAAAAAGGTTTTAAACCCCTGGCAGAGGCGATTAGCCACGTGAACATGCATAACTGTATGTATGTATTGGGTAATAGTCCAGCGCCTCAGTCAGTCGTTCGCGGGCAATCGTTTGAGATGGTCTCCTCGCCCGTTTTATGAGCAACTGCCGATGGTTTTTTCATGTTTTCAGCAATTATATTACAATTATTATCACTTTTAACATAAACTATGATAACCAAAAGCTATAAGCTATGAATGTTCATATATTTCCTATATAAAATCGCTGATTTTGACATGTGTATTCATTACACAGCACCGGAGCGCGCGGATTTTTTTAGCACAGTAAGGGAAAGGTTAAGTACTTGGGTTCGGTGTTTTTTATACTTTGGTTCGGTCATATTTTTGGCCGTACGGCACCGAACTGACTGAAATTTTGGATTCTTACTTAGAACCATGGTCTGTAAACGAATCAATCAAAAAATCAGCATAAAGAAGAATTTTAATTTTCTCCATACAAAATTTCATGGTTTTAAGGGCACTTTGTCAAACTTAGGTTCGGCCATAACTTTGGCACTATGGCACCAAATGGACTGAAATTTCGGATTCTTACTAAGAATCTTATTCTGTAAACGAATCAATCAAAAAATCAGTCAAAAGAAGACTTTGAAAAAAATATCTTAGTTTTCACACTTGGGTACGCTCGTTTAAGTACTTGGGTTCGCTCGTTTAAGAACTTGGGTTCGGTGTTTTTAATACTTTGGTTCGGTTATATTTTTGGCCTTACGGCACCGAACTGAATGAAATTTTGGATTCTTACTAAGAACCATGGTCTGTAACCGAATCAATCAAAAAATCAGCATTAAGAAGAATTTTAATTTTCTCCATTCAAAATTTCATGGTTTTGTGGGCACTTTGTCAAACTTAGGTTCGGCCATAACTTTGGCATTATGGCACCAAATGGACAGAAATTTCGGATTCTTACTAAGAATCCTAATCTGTACCCGAATCAATCAAAAAAGAAGACTTTAAAACAAATATCTTAGTTTTCACACTTGGGTTCACTCGTTTAAGTACTTGGGTTCGGTGTTTTTAATACTTTGGTTCGGCCATAACTTTGGCACTATGGCACCAAATGGACAGAAATTTCGGATTCTTACTAAGAATCCTAATCTGTACCCGAATCAATTAAAAAATCAGTCAAAAGAAGACTTTAAAACAAATATCTTCGCTTTCACACTTGGGTTCGCTCGTTGAGGTACTTGGGTTCGGTGTTTTTAATACTTTGGTTCGGTCATATTTTTGGCCTTATGGCACCGAACTGACTGAAATTTTGGATTCTTACTAAAAACCATGGTCTGTAACCGAATCAATCAAAAAATCAACATAAAGAAGAATTTTAATTTTCTCCATACAAAATTTCATGGTTTTATGGGCACTTTGTCAAACTTAGGTTCGGCCATAACTTTGGCACTATGGCACCAACTGGACTGAAATTTCGGATTCTTACTAAGAATCTTATTCTGTAGCCGAATCAATCAAAAAATCAGTCAAAAGAAGACTTTGAAAAAAATATTTTCGTTTTCACACTTGGGTTCGCTTGTTTTAGTGCTTGGGTTCGGTGTTTTTAATATTTTGGTTCGGTCATATTTTTGGCCTTATGGCACAAAACTGATTGAAATTTTGGATTCTTACTAAGAACCATGGTCTGTAACCGAATCAATCAAAAAATCAACATAAAGAAGAATTTTAATTCTCTCCATACAAAATTTCATGGTTTTATGGGCACTTTGTCAAACTTAGGTTCGGCCATAACTTTGGCACTATGGCACCAAATGGACTGAAATTTCGGATTCTTTTTAAGAATCTTATTCTGTAACCGAATTAATCAAAAAATCAGTCAAAAGAAGACTTTGAAAAAAATATCTTAGTTTTCACACTTGGGTACGCTCGTTTAAGTACTTGGGTTGGCTCGTTTAAGTACTTAGGTTCGATGTTTTTAATACTTTGGTTCGGTTATATTTTTGGCCTTACGGCACCGAACTGAATGAAATTTTGGATTCTTACTAAGAACCATGGTCTGTAACCGAATCAATCAAAAAATCAGCATAAAGAAGAATTTTAATTTTCTCCATTCAAAATTTCATGGTTTTGTGGGCACTTTGTCAAACTTAGGTTCGGCCATAACATTGGCACTATGGCACTAAATGGACTGAAATTTCGGATTCTTACTAAGAATCTTATTCTGTAACCGAATCAATCAAAAAATCAGTCAAAAGAAGACTTTGAAAAAAATATCTTAGTTTTCACACTTGGGTTCACTCGTTTAAGTACTTGGTTTCGGTGTTTTTAATACTTTGGTTCGGTCATATTTTTGGCCTTACGGCACCGAACTGACTGAAATTTTGGATTCTTACTAAGAACCATGGTCTGTAAACGAATCAATCAAAAAATCAGCATAAAGAAGAATTTTAATTTTCTCCATACAAAATTTCATGGTTTTAAGGGCACTTTGTCAAACTTAGGTTCGGCCATAACTTTGGCACTATGGCACCAAATGGACTGAAATTTCGGATTCTTACTAAGAATCTTATTCTGTAACCGAATCAATCAAAAAATCAGTCAAAAGAAGACTTTGAAAAAAATATCTTAGTTTTCACACTTGGGTACGCTCGTTTAAGTACTTGGGTTCGCTCGTTTAAGTACTTGGGTTCGGTGTTTTTAATACTTTGGTTCGGTTATATTTTTGGCCTTACGGCACCGAACTGAATGAAATTTTGGATTCATACTAAGAACCATGGTCTGTAACCGAATCAATCAAAAAATCAGCATTAAGAAGAATTTTAATTTTCTCCATTCAAAATTTCATGGTTTTGTGGGCACTTTGTCAAACTTAGGTTCGGCCATAACTTTGGCACTATGACACCAAATGGACAGAAATTTCGGATTCTTACTAAGAATCTTATTCTGTAGCCGAATCAATCAAAAAATCAGTCAAAAGAAGACTTTGAAAAAAATATATTCGTTTTCACACTTGGGTTCGCTTGTTTTAGTGCTTGGGTTCGGTGTTTTTAATATTTTGGTTCGGTCATATTTTTGGCCTTATGGCACAAAACTGATTGAAATTTTGGATTCTTACTAAGAACCATGGTCTGTAACCGAATCAATCAAAAAATCAACATAAAGAAGAATTTTAATTCTCTCCATACAAAATTTCATGGTTTTATGGGCACTTTGTCAAACTTAGGTTCGGCCATAACTTTGGCATTATGGCACCAAATGGACAGAAATTTCGGATTCTTACTAAGAATCCTAATCTGTACCCGAATCAATCAAAAAAGAAGACTTTAAAACAAATATCTTAGTTTTCACACTTGGGTTCACTCGTTTAAGTACTTGGGTTCGGTGTTTTTAATACTTTGGTTCGGCCATAACTTTGGCACTATGGCACCAAATGGACAGAAATTTCGGATTCTTACTAAGAATCCTAATCTGTACCCGAATCAATTAAAAAATCAGTCAAAAGAAGACTTTAAAACAAATATCTTCGCTTTCACACTTGGGTTCGCTCGTTGAGGAACTTGGGTTCGGTGTTTTTAATACTTTGGTTCGGTCATATTTTTGGCCTTATGGCACCGAACTGACTGAAATTTTGGATTCTTACTAAAGACCATGGTCTGTAACCGAATCAATCAAAAAATCAACATAAAGAAGAATTTTAATTTTCTCCATACAAAATTTCATGGTTTTATGGGCACTTTGTCAAACTTAGGTTCGGCCATAACTTTGGCACTATGGCACCAACTGGACTGAAATTTCGGATTCTTACTAAGAATCTTATTCTGTAGCCGAATCAATCAAAAAATCAGTCAAAAGAAGACTTTGAAAAAAATATATTCGTTTTCACACTTGGGTTCGCTTGTTTTAGTGCTTGGGTTCGGTGTTTTTAATATTTTGGTTCGGTCATATTTTTGGCCTTATGGCACAAAACTGATTGAAATTTTGGATTCTTACTAAGAACCATGGTCTGTAACCGAATCAATCAAAAAATCAACATAAAGAAGAATTTTAATTCTCTCCATACAAAATTTCATGGTTTTATGGGCACTTTGTCAAACTTAGGTTCGGCCATAACTTTGGCACTATAGCACCAAATGGACTGAAATTTCGGATTCTTTTTAAGAATCTTATTCTGTAACCGAATTAATCAAAAAATCAGTCAAAAGAAGACTTTGAAAAAAATATCTTAGTTTTCACACTTGGGTACGCTCGTTTAAGTACTTGGGTTGGCTCGTTTAAGTACTTAGGTTCGGTGTTTTTAATACTTTGGTTCGGTTATATTTTTGGCCTTACGGCACCGAACTGAATGAAATTTTGGATTCTTACTAAGAACCATGGTCTGTAACCGAATCAATCAAAAAATCAGCATAAAGAAGAATTTTAATTTTCTCCATTCAAAATTTCATGGTTTTGTGGGCACTTTGTCAAACTTAGGTTCGGCCATAACATTGGCACTATGGCACTAAATGGACTGAATTTCGGATTCTTACTAAGAATCTTATTCTGTAACCGAATCAATTCAAAAAATCAGTCAAAAGAAGACTTTGAAAAAAATATCTTAGTTTTCACACTTGGGTTCACTCGTTTAAGTACTTGGTTTCGGTGTTTTTAATACTTTGGTTCGGTCATATTTTTGGCCTTACGGCACCGAACTGACTGAAATTTTGGATTCTTACTAAGAACCTTGGTCTGTAAACGAATCAATCAAAAAATCAGCATAAAGAAGAATTTTAATTTTCTCCATACAAAATTTCATGGTTTTAAGGGCACTTTGTCAAACTTAGGTTCGGCCATAACTTTGGCACTATGGCACCAAATGGACTGAAATTTCGGATTCTTACTAAGAATCTTATTCTGTAACCGAATCAATCAAAAAATCAGTCAAAAGAAGACTTTGAAAAAAATATCTTAGTTTTCACACTTGGGTACGCTCGTTTAAGTACTTGGGTTCGCTCGTTTAAGTACTTGGGTTCGGTGTTTTTAATACTTTGGTTCGGTTATATTTTTGGCCTTACGGCACCGAACTGAATGAAATTTTGGATTCTTACTAAGAACCATGGTCTGTAACCGAATCAATCAAAAAATCAGCATTAAGAAGAATTTTAATTTTCTCCATTCAAAATTTCATGGTTTTGTGGGCACTTTGTCAAACTTAGGTTCGGCCATAACTTTGGCACTATGACACCAAATGGACAGAAATTTCGGATTCTTACTAAGAATCTTATTCTGTAGCCGAATCAATCAAAAAATCAGTCAAAAGAAGACTTTGAAAAAAATATATTCGTTTTCACACTTGGGTTCGCTTGTTTTAGTGCTTGGGTTCGGTGTTTTTAATATTTTGGTTCGGTCATATTTTTGGCCTTATGGCACAAAACTGATTGAAATTTTGGATTCTTACTAAGAACCATGGTCTGTAACCGAATCAATCAAAAAATCAACATAAAGAAGAATTTTAATTCTCTCCATACAAAATTTCATGGTTTTATGGGCACTTTGTCAAACTTAGGTTCGGCCATAACTTTGGCACTATGGCACCAAATGGACTGAAATTTCGGATTCTTACTAAGAATCTTATTCTGTAACCGAATCAATCAAAAAATCAGTCAAAAGAAGACTTTAAAACAAATATCTTCGCTTTCACACTTGGGTTCGCTCGTTTAAGTACTTGGGTTCGGTGTTTTTAATACTTTGGTTCGGTCATATTTTTGGCCTTATGGCACCGAACTGACTGAAATTTTGGATTCTTACTAAAAACCATGGTCTGTAACCGAATCAATCAAAAAATCAACATAAAGAAGAATTTTAATTTTCTCCATACAAAATTTCATGGTTTTATGGGCACTTTGTCAAACTTAGGTTCGGCCATAACTTTGGCACTAAGGCATCAAATGGACTGCAATTTCGGATTCTTACTAATAATCTTATTCTTTACCCGAATCAATCAAAAAATCAGTCAAAAGAAGACTTTGAAAAAAATATCTTAGTTTTCACACTTGGGTTCGCTCGTTTAAGTACTTGTGTTCGGTGTTTTTAATACTTTGGTTCGGTCATATTTTTGGCCTTACGGCACCGAACTGACTGAAATTTTGGATTCTTACTAAGAACCATGGTCTGTAACCGAATCAATCAAAAAATCAGCATAAAGAAGAATTTTAATTTTCTCCATACCAAATTTCATGGTTTTATGGGCACTTTGTCAAACTTAGGTTCGGCCATAACTTTGGCACTATGGCACCAACTGCACTGAAATTTCGGATTCTTACTAAGAATCTTATTCTGTAGCCGAATCAATCAAAAAATCAGTCAAAAGAAGACTTTGAAAAAAATATCTTAGTTTTCACACTTGGGTACGCTCGTTTAAGTACTTGGGTTCGCTCGTTTAAGTACTTAGGTTCGGTGTTTTTAATACTTTGGTTCGGTTATATTTTTGGCCTTACGGCACCGAACTGAATGAAATTTTGGATTCTTACTAAGAACCATGGTCTGTAACCGAATCAATCAAAAAATCAGCATAAAGAAGAATTTTAATTTTCTCCATTCAAAATTTCATGGTTTTGTGGGCACTTTGTCAAACTTAGGTTCGGCCATAACATTGGCACTATGGCACTAAATGGACTGAAATTTCAGATTCTTACTAAGAATCTTATTCTTTACCCGAATCAATCAAAAAATCAGTCAAAAGAAGACTTTGAAAAAAATATCTTAGTTTTCACACTTGGGTTCGCTCGTTTAAGTACTTGTGTTCGGTGTTTTTAATACTTTGGTTCGGTCATATTTTTGGCCTTACGGCACCGAACTGACTGAAATTTTGGATTCTTACTAAGAACCATGGTCTGTAACCGAATCAATCAAAAAATCAGCATAAAGAAGAATTTTAATTTTCTCCATACAAAATTTCATGGTTTTATGGGCACTTTGTCAAACTTAGGTTCGGCCATAACTTTGGCACTATGGCACCAACTGCACTGAAATTTCGGATTCTTACTAAGAATCTTATTCTGTAGCCGAATCAATCAAAAAATCAGTCAAAAGAAGACTTTGAAAAAAATATCTTAGTTTTCACACTTGGGTACGCTCGTTTAAGTACTTGGGTTCGCTCGTTTAAGTACTTAGGTTCGGTGTTTTTAATACTTTGGTTCGGTCATATTTTTGGCCTTATGGCACCGAACTGACTGAAATTTTGGATTCTTACTAAAAACCATGGTCTGTAACCGAATCAATCAAAAAATCAACATAAAGAAGAATTTTAATTTTCTCCATACAAAATTTCATGGTTTTATGGGCACTTTGTCAAACTTAGGTTCGGCCATAACTTTGGCACTAAGGCATCAAATGGACTGCAATTTCGGATTCTTACTAATAATCTTATTCTTTACCCGAATCAATCAAAAAATCAGTCAAAAGAAGACTTTGAAAAAAATATCTTAGTTTTCACACTTGGGTTCGCTCGTTTAAGTACTTGTGTTCGGTGTTTTTAATACTTTGGTTCGGTCATATTTTTGGCCTTACGGCACCGAACTGACTGAAATTTTGGATTCTTACTAAGAACCATGGTCTGTAACCGAATCAATCAAAAAATCAGCATAAAGAAGAATTTTAATTTTCTCCATACAAAATTTCATGGTTTTATGGGCACTTTGTCAAACTTAGGTTCGGCCATAACTTTGGCACTATGGCACCAACTGCACTGAAATTTCGGATTCTTACTAAGAATCTTATTCTGTAGCCGAATCAATCAAAAAATCAGTCAAAAGAAGACTTTGAAAAAAATATCTTAGTTTTCACACTTGGGTACGCTCAATGAAGTACTTGGGTTCGCTCGTTTAAGTACTTAGGTTCGGTGTTTTTAATACTTTGGTTCGGTTATATTTTTGGCCTTACGGCACCGAACTGAATGAAATTTTGGATTCTTACTAAGAACCATGGTCTGTAACCGAATCAATCAAAAAATCAGCATAAAGAAGAATTTTAATTTTCTCCATTCAAAATTTCATGGTTTTGTGGGCACTTTGTCAAACTTAGGTTCGGCCATAACATTGGCACTATGGCACTAAATGGACTGAAATTTCGGATTCTTACTAAGAATCTTATTCTGTAACCGAATCAATCAAAAAATCAGTCAAAAGAAGACTTTGAAAAAAATATCTTAGTTTTCACACTTGGGTTCACTCGTTTAAGTACTTGGGTTCGGTCGTTTAAGTACTTAGGTTCGGTGTTTTTAATACTTTGGTTCGGTTATATTTTTGGCCTTACGGCACCGAACTGAATGAAATTTTGGATTCTTACTAAGAACCATGGTCTGTAACCGAATCAATCAAAAAATCAGCATAAAGAAGAATTTTAATTTTCTCCATTCAAAATTTCATGGTTTTGTGGGCACTTTGTCAAACTTAGGTTCGGCCATAACATTGGCACTATGGCACTAAATGGACTGAAATTTCGGATTCTTACTAAGAATCTTATTCTGTAACCGAATCAATCAAAAAATCAGTCAAAAGAAGACTTTGAAAAAAATATCTTAGTTTTCACACTTGGGTTCGCTCGTTTAAGTACTTGTGTTCGGTGTTTTTAATACTTTGGTTCGGTCATATTTTTGGCCTTACGGCACCGAACTGACTGAAATTTTGGATTCTTACTAAGAACCATGGTCTGTAAACGAATCAATCAAAAAATCAGCATAAAGAAGAATTTTAATTTTCTCCATACAAAATTTCATGGTTTTATGGGCACTTTGTCAAACTTAGGTTCGGCCATAACATTGGCACTATGGCACTAAATGGACTGAAATTTCGGATTCTTACTAAGAATCTTATTCTGTAACCGAATCAATCAAAAAATCAGTCAAAAGAAGACTTTGAAAAAAATATCTTAGTTTTCACACTTGGGTTCACTCGTTTAAGTACTTGGTTTCGGTGTTTTTAATACTTTGGTTCGGTCATATTTTTGGCCTTACGGCACCGAACTGACTGAAATTTTGGATTCTTACTAAGAACCATGGTCTGTAAACGAATCAATCAAAAAATCAGCATAAAGAAGAATTTTAATTTTCTCCATACAAAATTTCATGGTTTTAAGGGCACTTTGTCAAACTTAGGTTCGGCCATAACTTTGGCACTATGGCACCAAATGGACTGAAATTTCGGATTCTTACTAAGAATCTTATTCTGTAACCGAATCAATCAAAAAATCAGTCAAAAGAAGACTTTGAAAAAAATATCTTAGTTTTCACACTTGGGTACGCTCGTTTAAGTACTTGGGTTCGCTCGTTTAAGTACTTGGGTTCGGTGTTTTTAATACTTTGGTTCGGTTATATTTTTGGCCTTACGGCACCGAACTGAATGAAATTTTGGATTCTTACTAAGAACCATGGTCTGTAACCGAATCAATCAAAAAATCAGCATTAAGAAGAATTTTAATTTTCTCCATTCAAAATTTCATGGTTTTGTGGGCACTTTGTCAAACTTAGGTTCGGCCATAACTTTGGCACTATGACACCAAATGGACAGAAATTTCGGATTCTTACTAAGAATCTTATTCTGTAGCCGAATCAATCAAAAAATCAGTCAAAAGAAGACTTTGAAAAAAATATATTCGTTTTCACACTTGGGTTCGCTTGTTTTAGTGCTTGGGTTCGGTGTTTTTAATATTTTGGTTCGGTCATATTTTTGGCCTTATGGCATAAAACTGATTGAAATTTTGGATTCTTACTAAGAACCATGGTCTGTAACCGAATCAATCAAAAAATCAACATAAAGAAGAATTTTAATTCTCTCCATACAAAATTTCATGGTTTTATGGGCACTTTGTCAAACTTAGGTTCGGCCATAACTTTGGCACTATGGCACCAAATGGACTGAAATTTCGGATTCTTACTAAGAATCTTATTCTGTAACCGAATCAATCAAAAAATCAGTCAAAAGAAGACTTTAAAACAAATATCTTCGCTTTCACACTTGGGTTCGCTCGTTTAAGTACTTGGGTTCGGTGTTTTTAATACTTTGGTTCGGTCATATTTTTGGCCTTATGGCACCGAACTGACTGAAATTTTGGATTCTTACTAAAAACCATGGTCTGTAACCGAATCAATCAAAAAATCAACATAAAGAAGAATTTTAATTTTCTCCATACAAAATTTCATGGTTTTATGGGCACTTTGTCAAACTTAGGTTCGGCCATAACTTTGGCACTAAGGCATCAAATGGACTGCAATTTCGGATTCTTACTAATAATCTTATTCTTTACCCGAATCAATCAAAAAATCAGTCAAAAGAAGACTTTGAAAAAAATATCTTAGTTTTCACACTTGGGTTCGCTCGTTTAAGTACTTGTGTTCGGTGTTTTTAATACTTTGGTTCGGTCATATTTTTGGCCTTACGGCACCGAACTGACTGAAATTTTGGATTCTTACTAAGAACCATGGTCTGTAACCGAATCAATCAAAAAATCAGCATAAAGAAGAATTTTAATTTTCTCCATACAAAATTTCATGGTTTTATGGGCACTTTGTCAAACTTAGGTTCGGCCATAACTTTGGCACTATGGCACCAACTGCACTGAAATTTCGGATTCTTACTAAGAATCTTATTCTGTAGCCGAATCAATCAAAAAATCAGTCAAAAGAAGACTTTGAAAAAAATATCTTAGTTTTCACACTTGGGTACGCTCGTTTAAGTACTTGGGTTCGCTCGTTTAAGTACTTAGGTTCGGTGTTTTTAATACTTTGGTTCGGTTATATTTTTGGCCTTACGGCACCGAACTGAATGAAATTTTGGATTCTTACTAAGAACCATGGTCTGTAACCGAATCAATCAAAAAATCAGCATAAAGAAGAATTTTAATTTTCTCCATTCAAAATTTCATGGTTTTGTGGGCACTTTGTCAAACTTAGGTTCGGCCATAACATTGGCACTATGGCACTAAATGGACTGAAATTTCAGATTCTTACTAAGAATCTTATTCTGTAACCGAATCAATCAAAAAATCAGTCAAAAGAAGACTTTGAAAAAAATATCTTAGTTTTCACACTTGGGTTCACTCGTTTAAGTACTTGGGTTCGGTCGTTTAAGTACTTAGGTTCGGTGTTTTTAATACTTTGGTTCGGTTATATTTTTGGCCTTACGGCACCGAACTGAATGAAATTTTGGATTCTTACTAAGAACCATGGTCTGTAACCGAATCAATCAAAAAATCAGCATAAAGAAGAATTTTAATTTTCTCCATTCAAAATTTCATGGTTTTGTGGGCACTTTGTCAAACTTAGGTTCGGCCATAACATTGGCACTATGACACTAAATGGACTGAAATTTCGGATTCTTACTAAGAATCTTATTCTGTAACCGAATCAATCAAAAAATCAGTCAAAAGAAGACTTTGAAAAAAATATCTTAGTTTTCACACTTGGGTTCGCTCGTTTAAGTACTTGTGTTCGGTGTTTTTAATACTTTGGTTCGGTCATATTTTTGGCCTTACGGCACCGAACTGACTGAAATTTTGGATTCTTACTAAGAACCATGGTCTGTAAACGAATCAATCAAAAAATCAGCATAAAGAAGAATTTTAATTTTCTCCATACAAAATTTCATGGTTTTATGGGCACTTTGTCAAACTTAGGTTCGGCCATAACATTGGCACTATGGCACCAACTGCACTGAAATTTCGGATTCTTACTAAGAATCTTATTCTGTAGCCGAATCAATCAAAAAATCAGTCAAAAGAAGACTTTGAAAAAAATATATTCGTTTTCACACTTGGGTTCGCTTGTTTTAGTGCTTGGGTTCGGTGTTTTTAATATTTTGGTTCGGTCATATTTTTGGCCTTATGGCACAAAACTGATTGAAATTTTGGATTCTTACTAAGAACCATGGTCTGTAACCGAATCAATCAAAAAATCAACATAAAGAAGAATTTTAATTCTCTCCATACAAAATTTCATGGTTTTATGGGCACTTTGTCAAACTTAGGTTCGGCCATAACTTTGGCACTATGGCACCAAATGGACTGAAATTTCGGATTCTTTTTAAGAATCTTATTCTGTAACCAAATTAATCAAAAAATCAGTCAAAAGAAGACTTTGAAAAAAATATCTTAGTTTTCACACTTGGGTACGCTCGTTTAAGTACTTGGGTTGGCTCGTTTAAGTACTTAGGTTCGGTGTTTTTAATACTTTGGTTCGGTTATATTTTTGGCCTTACGGCACCGAACTGAATGAAATTTTGGATTCTTACTAAGAACCATGGTCTGTAACCGAATCAATCAAAAAATCAGCATAAAGAAGAATTTTAATTTTCTCCATTCAAAATTTCATGGTTTTGTGGGCACTTTGTCAAACTTAGGTTCGGCCATAACATTGGCACTATGGCACTAAATGGACTGAAATTTCGGATTCTTACTAAGAATCTTATTCTGTAACCGAATCAATCAAAAAATCAGTCAAAAGAAGACTTTGAAAAAAATATCTTAGTTTTCACACTTGGGTTCACTCGTTTAAGTACTTGGTTTCGGTGTTTTTAATACTTTGGTTCGGTCATATTTTTGGCCTTACGGCACCGAACTGACTGAAATTTTGGATTCTTACTAAGAACCATGGTCTGTAAACGAATCAATCAAAAAATCAGCATAAAGAAGAATTTTAATTTTCTCCATACAAAATTTCATGGTTTTAAGGGCACTTTGTCAAACTTAGGTTCGGCCATAACTTTGGCACTATGGCACCAAATGGACTGAAATTTCGGATTCTTACTAAGAATCTTATTCTGTAACCGAATCAATCAAAAAATCAGTCAAAAGAAGACTTTGAAAAAAATATCTTAGTTTTCACACTTGGGTACGCTCGTTTAAGTACTTGGGTTCGCTCGTTTAAGTACTTGGGTTCGGTGTTTTTAATACTTTGGTTCGGTTATATTTTTGGCCTTACGGCACCGAACTGAATGAAATTTTGGATTCTTACTAAGAACCATGGTCTGTAACCGAATCAATCAAAAAATCAGCATTAAGAAGAATTTTAATTTTCTCCATTCAAAATTACATGGTTTTGTGGGCACTTTGTCAAACTTAGGTTCGGCCATAACTTTGGCACTATGGCACCAAATGGACTGAAATTTCGGATTCTTACTAAGAATCTTATTCTGTAACCGAATCAATCAAAAAATCAGTCAAAAGAAGACTTTAAAACAAATATCTTCGCTTTCACACTTGGGTTCGCTCGTTTAAGTACTTGGGTTCGGTGTTTTTAATACTTTGGTTCGGTCATATTTTTGGCCTTATGGCACCGAACTGACTGAAATTTTGGATTCTTACTAAAAACCATGGTCTGTAACCGAATCAATCAAAAAATCAACATAAAGAAGAATTTGAATTTTCTCCATACAAAATTTCATGGTTTTATGGGCACTTTGTCAAACTTAGGTTCGGCCATAACTTTGGCACTAAGGCATCAAATGGACTGAAATTTCGGATTCTTACTAATAATCTTATTCTTTACCCGAATCAATCAAAAAATCAGTCAAAAGAAGACTTTGAAAAAAATATCTTAGTTTTCACACTTGGGTTCGCTCGTTTAAGTACTTGTGTTCGGTGTTTTTAATACTTTGGTTCGGTCATATTTTTGGCCTTACGGCACCGAACTGAATGAAATTTTGGATTCTTACTAAGAACCATGGTCTGTAACCGAATCAATCAAAAAATCAGCATAAAGAAGAATTTTAATTTTCTCCATTCAAAATTTCATGGTTTTGTGGGCACTTTGTCAAACTTAGGTTCGGCCATAACATTGGCACTATGGCACTAAATGGACTGAAATTTCAGATTCTTACTAAGAATCTTATTCTGTAACCGAATCAATCAAAAAATCAGTCAAAAGAAGACTTTGAAAAAAATATCTTAGTTTTCACACTTGGGTTCACTCGTTTAAGTACTTGGGTTCGGTCGTTTAAGTACTTAGGTTCGGTGTTTTTAATACTTTGGTTCGGTTATATTTTTGGCCTTACGGCACCGAACTGAATGAAATTTTGGATTCTTACTAAGAACCATGGTCTGTAACCGAATCAATCAAAAAATCAGCATAAAGAAGAATTTTAATTTTCTCCATTCAAAATTTCATGGTTTTGTGGGCACTTTGTCAAACTTAGGTTCGGCCATAACATTGGCACTATGGCACTAAATGGACTGAAATTTCGGATTCTTACTAAGAATCTTATTCTGTAACCGAATCAATCAAAAAATCAGTCAAAAGAAGACTTTGAAAAAAATATCTTAGTTTTCACACTTGGGTTCACTCGTTTAAGTACTTGGGTTCGGTGTTTTTAATACTTTGGTTCGGTCATATTTTTGGCCTTACGGCACCGAACTGACTGAAATTTTGGATTCTTACTTAGAACCATGGTCTGTAAACGAATCAATCAAAAAATCAGCATAAAGAAGAATTTTTTTATTTTCTCCATACAAAATTTCATGGTTTTAAGGGCACTTTGTCAAACTTAGGTTCGGCCATAACTTTGGCACTATGGCACCAAATGGACTGAAATTTCGGATTCTTACTAAGAATCTTATTCTGTAACCGAATCAATCAAAAAATCAGTCAAAAGAAGACTTTGAAAAAAATATCTTAGTTTTCACACTTGGGTACGCTCGTTTAAGTACTTGGGTTCGCTCGTTTAAGTACTTGGGTTCGGTGTTTTTAATACTTTGGTTCGGTTATATTTTTGGCCTTACGGCACCGAACTGAATGAAATTTTGGATTCTTACTAAGAACCATGGTCTGTAACCGAATCAATCAAAAAATCAGCATAAAGAAGAATTTTAATTTTCTCGATTCAAAATTTCATGGTTTTGTGGGCACTTTGTCAAACTTAGGTTCGGCCATAACATTGGCACTATGGCACTAAATGGACTGAAATTTCGGATTCTTACTAAGAATCTTATTCTGTAACCGAATCAATCAAAAAATCAGTCAAAAGAAGACTTTGAAAAAAATATCTTAGTTTTCACACTTGGGTACGCTCGTTTAAGTACTTGGGTTCGCTCGTTTAAGTACTTGGGTTCGGTGTTTTTAATACTTTGGTTCGGTTATATTTTTGGCCTTACGGCACCGAACTGAATGAAATTTTGGATTCTTACTAAGAACCATGGTCTGTAACCGAATCAATCAAAAAATCAGCATTAAGAAGAATTTTAATTTTCTCCATACAAAATTTCATGGTTTTAAGGGCACTTTGTCAAACTTAGGTTCGGCCATAACTTTGGCACTATGGCACCAAATGGACTGAAATTTCGGATTCTTACTAAGAATCTTATTCTGTAACCGAATCAATCAAAAAATCAGTCAAAAGAAGACTTTGAAAAAAATATCTTAGTTTTCACACTTGGGTACGCTCGTTTAAGTACTTGGGTTCGCTCGTTTAAGTACTTGGGTTCGGTGTTTTTAATACTTTGGTTCGGTTATATTTTTGGCCTTACGGCACCGAACTGAATGAAATTTTGGATTCTTACTAAGAACCATGGTCTGTAACCGAATCAATCAAAAAATCAGCATTAAGAAGAATTTTAATTTTCTCCATTCAAAATTTCATGGTTTTGTGGGCACTTTGTCAAACTTAGGTTCGGCCATAACTTTGGCACTATGGCACCAAATGGACAGAAATTTCGGATTCTTACTAAGAATCCTAATCTGTACCCGAATCAATAAAAAAAGAAGACTTTAAAACAAATATCTTAGTTTTCACACTTGGGTTCACTCGTTTAAGTACTTGGGTTCGGTGTTTTTAATACTTTGGTTCGGCCATAACTTTGGCACTATGGCACCAAATGGACAGAAATTTCGGATTCTTACTAAGAATCCTAACCTGTACCCGAATCAATTAAAAAATCAGTCAAAAGAAGACTTTAAAACAAATATCTTCGCTTTCACACTTGGGTTCGCTCGTTTAAGTACTTGGGTTCGGTGTTTTTAATACTTTGGTTCGGTCATATTTTTGGCCTTATGGCACCGAACTGACTGAAATTTTGGATTCTTACTAAAAACCATGGTCTGTAACCGAATCAATCAAAAAATCAACATAAAGAAGAATTTTAATTTTCTCCATACAAAATTTCATGGTTTTATGGGCACTTTGTCAAACTTAGGTTCGGCCATAACTTTGGCACTAAGGCATCAAATGGACTGAAATTTCGGATTCTTACTAATAATCTTATTCTTTACCCGAATCAATCAAAAAATCAGTCAAAAGAAGACTTTGAAAAAAATATCTTAGTTTTCACACTTGGGTTCGCTCGTTTAAGTACTTGTGTTCGGTGTTTTTAATACTTTGGTTCGGTCATATTTTTGGCCTTATGGCACAAAACTGATTGAAATTTTGGATTCTTACTAAGAACCATGGTCTGTAACCGAATCAATCAAAAAATCAACATAAAGAAGAATTTTAATTCTCTCCATACAAAATTTCATGGTTTTATGGGCACTTTGTCAAACTTAGGTTCGGCCATAACTTTGGCACTATGGCACCAAATGGACTGAAATTTCGGATTCTTACTAAGAATCTTATTCTGTAACCGAATCAATCAAAAAATCAGTCAAAAGAAGACTTTGAAAAAAATATCTTAGTTTTCACACTTGGGTTCACTCGTTTTAGTACCTGGGTTCGGTGTTTTTAATA
The DNA here is from genome assembly GCA_917563855.2 of Limnephilus lunatus. Taxonomy (NCBI): domain Eukaryota; kingdom Metazoa; phylum Arthropoda; class Insecta; order Trichoptera; family Limnephilidae; genus Limnephilus; species Limnephilus lunatus. Next base: position 84,327,580 of record OU830593.1, read on the forward strand.
CTTTGGTTCGGTCATATTTTTGGCCTTACGGCACCGAACTGACTGAAATTTTGGATTCTTACTTAGAACCATGGTCTGTAAACGAATCAATCAAAAAATCAGCATAAAGAAGAATTTTAATTTTCTCCATACAAAATTTCATGGTTTTAAGGGCACTTTGTCAAACTTAGGTTCGGCCATAACTTTGGCACTATGGCACCAAATGGACTGAAATTTCGGATTCTTACTAAGAATCTTATTCTGTAACCGAATCAATCAAAAAATCAGTCAAAAGAAGACTTTGAAAAAAATATCTTAGTTTTCACACTTGGGTACGCTCGTTTAAGTACTTGGGTTCGCTCGTTTAAGTACTTGGGTTCGGTGTTTTTAATACTTTGGTTCGGTTATATTTTTGGCCTTACGGCACCGAACTGAATGAAATTTTGGATTCTTACTAAGAACCATGGTCTGTAACCGAATCAATCAAAAAATCAGCATTAAGAAGAATTTTAATTTTCTCCATTCAAAATTTCATGGTTTTGTGGGCACTTTGTCAAACTTAGGTTCGGCCATAACTTTGGCACTATGGCACCAAATGGACAGAAATTTCGGATTCTTACTAAGAATCCTAATCTGTACCCGAATCAATCAAAAAAGAAGACTTTAAAACAAATATCTTAGTTTTCACACTTGGGTTCACTCGTTTAAGTACTTGGGTTCGGTGTTTTTAATACTTTGGTTCTGTCATATTTTTGGCCTTACGGCACCAAACTGACTGAAATTTTGGATTCTTACTAAGAACCATGGTCTGTAAACGAATCAATCAAAAAATCAGCATAAAGAAGAATTTTAATTTTCTCCATACAAAATTTCATGGTTTTATGGGCACTTTGTCAAACTTAGGTTCGGCCATAACTTTGGCACTATGGCACCAAATGGACAGAAATTTCGGATTCTTACTAAGAATCCTAATCTGTACCCGAATCAATCAAAAAATCAGTCAAAAGAAGACTTTAAAACAAATATCTTCGTTTTCGCACTTGGGTTCACTTGTTTAAGTACTTGGGTTCGGTGTTTTTAATACTTTGGTTCGGTCATATTTTTGGCCTTATGGCACCGAACTGACTGAAATTTTGGATTCTTACTAAGAACCATGGTCTGTAACCGAATCAATCAAAAAATCAACATAAAGAAGAATTTTAATTTTCTCCATACAAAATTTCATGGATTTATGGGCACTTTGTCAAACTTAGGTTCGGCCATAACTTTGGCACTATGGCACCAAATGGACAGAAATTTCGGATACTTACTAAGAATCCTTATCTGTACCCGAATCAATCAAAAAATCAGTCAAAAGAAGACTTTGAAAAAAATATTTTCGTTTTCACACTTGGGTTCGCTCGTTTTAGTGCTTGGGTTCGGTGTTTTTAATATTTTGTTTCGGTCATATTTTTGGCCTTATGGCACAAAACTGATTGAAATTTTGGATTCTTACTAAGAACCATGGTCTGTAACCGAATCAATCAAAAAATCAACATTAAGAAGAATTTTAATTTTCTCCATACAAAATTTCATGGTTTTATGGGCACTTTGTCAAACTTAGGTTCGGCCATAACTTTCGACTGAAATTTCGGTTTCTTACTAAGAATTTTATTCTGTACCCAAATCAAAAAAAAAAATCAGTCAAAAGAAGACTTTCAAACAAATATCTTCGTTTTCGCACTTGGGTTCACTCGTTTAAGTACTTGGGTTCGGTGTTTTTAATACTTTGGTTCGGTCATATTTTTGGCCTTATGGCACCGAACTGACTGAAATTTTGAATTCTTACTAAGAACCATGGTCTGTAACCGAATCAATCAAAAAATCAGCATAAAGAAGAATTTTAATTTTCTCCATACATAATTTCATGGTTTTATGGGCACTTTGTCAAACTTAGGTTCGGCCATAACTTTGGCACTATGGCACCAAATGGACAGAAATTTCGGATTCTTACTAAGAATCTTAATCTGTACCCGAATCAATAAAAAAATCAGTCAAAAGAAGACTTTAAAACAAATATCTTCGTTTTCGCACTTGGGTTCACTTGTTTAAGTACTTGGGTTCGGTGTTTTTAATACTTTGGTTCAGTCATATTTTTGGCCTTATGGCACCGAACTGACTGAAATTTTGGATTCTTACTAAGAACCATGGTCTGTAACCGAATCAATAAAAAAATCAACATAAAGAAGGATTTTAATTTTCTCCATTGAAAATTTCATGGTTTTGTGGGCACTTTGTCAAACTTAGGTTCGGCCATAACATTGGCACTATGGCACCAAATGGACTGAAATTTCGGATTCTTACTAAGAATCTTATTCTGTAACCGAATCAATCAAAAAATCAGTCAAAAGAAGACTTTGATAAAAATATCTTCGTTTTCACACTTGGGTTCGCTCGTTTAATTACTTTGGTTCGGTGTTTTTAATACTTTTGTTCTGTCATATTTTTGGCCTTATGGCACCAAACTGACTGAAATTTTGGATTCTTACTAAGAACCATGGTCTGTAACCGAATCAATCAAAAAATCAGCATAAAGAAGAACTTTCATTTTCTCCATACAAAATTTCATGGTTTTATGGGCACTTTGTCAAACTTAGGTTCGGCCATAACTTTGGCACTATGGCACCAAATGGACAGAAATTTCGGATACTTACTAAGAATCCTAATCTGTACCCGAATCAATCAAAAATCAGTTAAAAGAAGACTTTGAAAAAAATATTTTCGTTTTCACACTTGGGTTCGCTCGTTTTAGTGCTTGGGTTCGGTGTTTTTTATATTTTGGTTCCGTCATATTTTTGGCCTTATGGCACAAAACTGATTGAAATTTTGGATTCTTACTAAGAACCATGGTCTGTAACCGAATCAATCAAAAAATCAACAAAATGGACTGAAATTTCGGATTCTTACTAAGAATCTTATTCTGTACAAGAATCAATCAAAAAATCAGTCAAAAGAAGACTTTGAAAAAAATATTTTCGTTTTCACACTTGGGTTCGCTCGTTTTAGTGCTTGGGTTCGGTGTTTTTAATATTTTGTTTCGGTCATATTTTTGGCCTTATGGCACAAAACTGATTGAAATTTTGGATTCTTACTAAGAACCATGGTCTGTAACCGAATCAATCAAAAAATCAACATTAAGAAGAATTTTAATTTTCTCCATACAAAATTTCATGGTTTTATGGGCACTTTGTCAAACTTAGGTTCGGCCATAACTTTCGACTGAAATTTCGGTTTCTTACTAAGAATTTTATTCTGTACCCAAATCAAAAAAAAAAATCAGTCAAAAGAAGACTTTCAAACAAATATCTTCGTTTTCGCACTTGGGTTCACTCGTTTAAGTACTTGGGTTCGGTGTTTTTAATACTTTGGTTCGGTCATATTTTTGGCCTTATGGCACCGAACTGACTGAAATTTTGAATTCTTACTAAGAACCATGGTCTGTAACCGAATCAATCAAAAAATCAGCATAAAGAAGAATTTTAATTTTCTCCATACATAATTTCATGGTTTTATGGGCACTTTGTCAAACTTAGGTTCGGCCATAACTTTGGCACTATGGCACCAAATGGACAGAAATTTCGGATTCTTACTAAGAATCTTAATCTGTACCCGAATCAATAAAAAAATCAGTCAAAAGAAGACTTTAAAACAAATATCTTCGTTTTCGCACTTGGGTTCACTTGTTTAAGTACTTGGGTTCGGTGTTTTTAATACTTTGGTTCAGTCATATTTTTGGCCTTATGGCACCGAACTGACTGAAATTTTGGATTCTTACTAAGAACCATGGTCTGTAACCGAATCAATAAAAAAATCAACATAAAGAAGGATTTTAATTTTCTCCATTGAAAATTTCATGGTTTTGTGGGCACTTTGTCAAACTTAGGTTCGGCCATAACATTGGCACTATGGCACCAAATGGACTGAAATTTCGGATTCTTACTAAGAATCCTAATCTGTACCCGAATCAATCAAAAATCAGTTAAAAGAAGACTTTGAAAAAAATATTTTCGTTTTCACACTTGGGTTCGCTCGTTTTAGTGCTTTTGTTCGGTGTTTTTTATATTTTGGTTCCGTCATATTTTTGGCCTTATGGCACAAAACTGATTGAAATTTTGGATTCTTACTAAGAACCATGGTCTGTAACCGAATCAATCAAAAAATCAACAAAATGGACTGAAATTTCGGATTCTTACTAAGAATCTTATTCTGTACAAGAATCAATCAAAAAATCAGTCAAAAGAAGACTTTGAAAAAAATATTTTCGTTTTCACACTTGGGTTCGCTCGTTTTAGTGCTTGGGTTCGGTGTTTTTAATATTTTGTTTCGGTCATATTTTTGGCCTTATGGCACAAAACTGATTGAAATTTTGGATTCTTACTAAGAACCATGGTCTGTAACCGAATCAATCAAAAAATCAACATTAAGAAGAATTTTAATTTTCTCCATACAAAATTTCATGGTTTTATGGGCACTTTGTCAAACTTAGGTTCGGCCATAACTTTCGACTGAAATTTCGGTTTCTTACTAAGAATTTTATTCTGTACCCAAATCAAAAAAAAAAATCAGTCAAAAGAAGACTTTCAAACAAATATCTTCGTTTTCGCACTTGGGTTCACTCGTTTAAGTACTTGGGTTCGGTGTTTTTAATACTTTGGTTCGGTCATATTTTTGGCCTTATGGCACCGAACTGACTGAAATTTTGAATTCTTACTAAGAACCATGGTCTGTAACCGAATCAATCAAAAAATCAGCATAAAGAAGAATTTTAATTTTCTCCATACATAATTTCATGGTTTTATGGGCACTTTGTCAAACTTAGGTTCGGCCATAACTTTGGCACTATGGCACCAAATGGACAGAAATTTCGGATTCTTACTAAGAATCTTAATCTGTACCCGAATCAATAAAAAAATCAGTCAAAAGAAGACTTTAAAACAAATATCTTCGTTTTCGCACTTGGGTTCACTTGTTTAAGTACTTGGGTTCGGTGTTTTTAATACTTTGGTTCAGTCATATTTTTGGCCTTATGGCACCGAACTGACTGAAATTTTGGATTCTTACTAAGAACCATGGTCTGTAACCGAATCAATAAAAAAATCAACATAAAGAAGGATTTTAATTTTCTCCATTGAAAATTTCATGGTTTTGTGGGCACTTTGTCAAACTTAGGTTCGGCCATAACATTGGCACTATGGCACCAAATGGACTGAAATTTCGGATTCTTACTAAGAATCTTATTCTGTAACCGAATCAATCAAAAAATCAGTCAAAAGAAGACTTTGATAAAAATATCTTCGTTTTCACACTTGGGTTCGCTCGTTTAATTACTTTGGTTCGGTGTTTTTAATACTTTTGTTCTGTCATATTTTTGGCCTTATGGCACCAAACTGACTGAAATTTTGGATTCTTACTAAGAACCATGGTCTGTAACCGAATCAATCAAAAAATCAGCATAAAGAAGAATTTTCATTTTCTCCATACAAAATTTCATGGTTTTATGGGCACTTTGTCAAACTTAGGTTCGGCCATAACTTTGGCACTATGGCACCAAATGGACAGAAATTTCGGATACTTACTAAGAATCCTAATCTGTACCCGAATCAATCAAAAATCAGTTAAAAGAAGACTTTGAAAAAAATATTTTCGTTTTCACACTTGGGTTCGCTCGTTTTAGTGCTTGGGTTCGGTGTTTTTTATATTTTGGTTCCGTCATATTTTTGGCCTTATGGCACAAAACTGATTGAAATTTTGGATTCTTTCTAAGAACCATGGTCTGTAACCGAATCAATCAAAAAATCAACAAAATGGACTGAAATTTCGGATTCTTACTAAGAATCTTATTCTGTACAAGAATCAATCAAAAAATCAGTCAAAAGAAGACTTTGATAAAAATATCTTCGTTTTCACACTTGGGTTCGCTCGTTTAAGTACTTTGGTTCGGTGTTTTTAATACTTTTGTTCTGTCATATTTTTGGCCTTATGGCACCAAACTGACTGAATTTTTGGATTTTTACTAAGAACCATGGTCTGTAACCGATTCAATAAAAAAATCAGCATAAAGAAGAATTTTAATTTTCTCCATACAAAATTTCATGGTTTTTTGGGCACTTTGTCAAACTTAGGTTCGGCCATAACTTAGGCACTATGGCATCAAATGGACTGAAATTTCGGATACTTACTAAGAATCCTAATCTGTACCCGAATCAATCAAAAAATCAGTCAAAAGAAGACTTTGAAAAAAATATCTTCGTTTTCACACTTGGGTTCGCTCGTTTAAGTACTTGGGTTCGCTCCTTTAAGTACTTGGGTTCGGTGTTTTTAATACTTTGGTTCGGTCATATTTTTGGCCTTACGGCACCGAACTGACTGAAATTTTGGATTCTTACTAAGAACCATGGTCTGTAAACGAATCAATCAAAAAATCAGCATAAAGAAGAATTTTTATTTTCTCCATACAAAATTGCATGGTTTTATGGGCACTTTGTCAAACTTAGGTTCGGCCATAACTTTGGCACTATGGCACCAACTGGACTGAAATTTTGGATTCTTACTAAGAATCTTATTCTGTAGCCGAATCAATCAAAAAATCAGTCAAAAGAAGACTTTGAAAAAAATATCTTAGTTTTCACACTTGGGTTCGCTCGTTTAAGTACTTTGGTTCGGTGTTTTTAATACTTTTGTTCTGTCATATTTTTGGCCTTATGGCACCAAACTGACTGAAATTTTGGATTCTTACTAAGAACCATGGTCTGCAACCGAATCAATCAAAAAATCAGCATAAAGAAGAATTTTAATTTTCTCCATACAAAATTTCATGGTTTTATGGGCACTTTGTCAAACTTAGGTTCGGCCATAACTTTGGCACTATGGCAGAGGTTCCCAAAGTGGGTGCCGCGGCACCCTGGGGTGCCGCGGACAGTGGTCAGGGGTGCCGCGAGGCGCCCCTGATGTCTCTACTAAAAATTAAAATTGACATGAACGAATACAAACATTTTATGGAATGGAAAATCGCCCGCGTGGCCGGTCCGCGCTCTGGGAATGGATTGGGTGGGAGGCACAGGAGTGGGGATACGGTTGTGGTGCTGCGCTTGCAGCGGCCGCGTGCCGCATTCACTTGTAGTTTTTTCATTTAAGATTTCATTATTCAGGAAAAAACTACAAGTGTGGAAGAGAAAAATGGGTGATGATGGAGGCAAAGATTGTTTTCCAATATTGCAACAGTACATGGCCCGTAGCGGAGTTAAGGTTTCAAAAACTTGCTGACCCTTTTCACAGAGCACCTATCACAGTTAACTGCCAAGTACTTTGCGGAAGACCAAGTGGAGAAGTTTGTATGGATCCAAGATCCATTCCGTGCTCAAGCTCCCCAAGATTTTTTTACGCAGGAAGAAGAAAATGTAATTGACCTCTCGACCGACAGCAGCCTAAAAATGAAATACGCTCGTTCGGATTTGACGGAGTTTTGGATATCAGAAATCAGTGTCCGATTCTTAGTGGAAAAGCTGTAAGGGTCCTCATTCCCTTTGCTACTTCATATCTGTGTGAAGCTGGATTTTCAGCGGTTGCGGTTATAAAGAGCAAATATCGCTCAAAAATAAATGTGGAAAAAGAAATGAGGAGCACTAAACGGTTTTTGTACTTGTATTATATTTGCAAGTTTTCCTATCAATAAATGCACTTAGGTATTTATTTTACGAGTTGTATTATTCAGTGGAGTAGGTAAAAAAAGGGGGGGGGGTGGTGATGGCCAGATAGATCCCGAGGCTACCACAGATAGACATTATATGATAGGGGTGCCGTGAGAAAATTCAAATTTTCTAAGGGTGCCGCGACTTGGAAAAGTTTGGGAACCCCTGCACTATGGCATCAAATTGACTGAAATTTCGGATTCTTACTAAAAATCTTATTCTGTACCCGAATCAATCAAAAAATAAGTCAAAAGAAGACTTTGAAAAAAATATCTTCGTTTTCACACTTGGGTTCGCTCGTTTAAGTACTTGGGTTCGCTCCTTTAAGTACTTGGGTTCGGTGTTTTTAATACTTTGGTTCGGTCATATTTTTGGTTTTACGGCACCGAACTGACTGAAATTTTGGATTATTACTAAGAACCATGGTCTGTAAACGAATCAATCAAAAAATCAGCATAAAGAAGAATTTTAATTTTCTCCATACAAAATTTCATGGTTTTATGGGCACTTTGTCAAACTTAGGTTCGGCCATAACTTTGGCACTATGGCACCAAATGGACAGAAATTTCGGATACTTACTAAGAATCCTAATCTGTACCCGAATCAATCAAAAAATCAGTCAAAAGAAGACTTTGAAAAAAATATTTTCGTTTTCACACTTGGGTTCGCTCGTTTTAGTGCTTGGGTTCGGTGTTTTTAATATTTTGGTTCGGTCATATTTTTGGCCTTATGGCACAAAACTGATTGAAATTTTGGATTCTTACTAAGAACCATGGTCTGTAACCGAATCAATCAAAAAATCAACATAAAGAAGAATTTTAATTCTCTCCATACAAAATTTCATGGTTTTATGGGCACTTTGTCAAACTTAGGTTCGGCCATAACATTGGCACTATGGCACCAAATGGACTGAAATTTCGGATTCTTACTAAGAATCTTATTCTGTAACCGAATCAATCAAAAAATCAGTCAAAAGAAGACTTTGATAAAAATATCTTCGTTTTCACACTTGGGTTCGCTCGTTTAAGTACTTTGGTTCGGTGTTTTTAATTCTTTTGTTCTGTCATATTTTTGGCCTTATGGTACCAAACTGACTGAAATTTTGGATTCTTACTAAGAACCATGGTCTGTAACCGAATCAATCAAAAAATCAGCATAAAGAAGAATTTTAATTTTCTCCATACAAAATTTCATGGTTTAATGGGCACTTTGTCAAACTTAGGTTCGGCCATAACTTTGGCACTATGGCACCAAATGGACAGAAATTTTGGATTCTTACTAAGAATCCTAATCTGTACCCGAATCAATTAAAAAATCAGTCAAAAGAAGACTTTAAAACAAATATCTTCGTTTTCGCACTTGGGTTCACTCGTTTAAGTACTTGGGTTCGGTGTTTTTAATACTTTGGTTCGGTCATATTTTTGGCCTTATGGCACCGAACTGGCTGAAATTTTGGATTCTTACTAAAAACCATGGTCTGTAACCGAATCAATCAAAAAATCAACATAAAGAAGAATTTTAATTTTCTCCATACAAAATTTCATGGTTTTATGGGCACTTTGTCAAACTTAGGTTCGGCCATAACTTTGGCACTATGGCACCAACTGGACTGAAATTTCGGATTCTTACTAAGAATCTTATTCTGTAGCCGAATCAATCAAAAAATCAGTCAAAAGAAGACTTTGAAAAAAATATCTTAGTTTTCACACTTGGGTTCGCTCGTTTAAGTACTTGTGTTCGGTGTTTTTAATACTTTGGTTCGGTCATATTTTTGGCCTTACGGCACCGAACTGACTGAAATTTTGGATTCTTACTAAGAACCATGGTCTGTAAACGAATCAATCAAAAAATCAGCATAAAGAAGAATTTTAATTTTCTCCATACAAAATTTCATGGTTTTATTGGCACTTTGTCAAACTTAGGTTCGGCCATACCTTTGGTACTATGGCACCAAATGGACAGAAATTTCGGATACTTACTAAGAATCCTAATCTGTACCCGAATCAATCAGTCAAAAGAAGACTTTGAAAAAAATATATTCGTTTTCACACTTGGGTTCGCTTGTTTTAGTGCTTGGGTTCGGTGTTTTTAATATTTTGGTTCGGTCATATTTTTGGCCTTATGGCACCGAACTGACTGAAATTTTGGATTCTTACTAAGAACCATGGTCTGTAAACGAATCAATCAAAAAATCAGTCAAAAGAAGACTTTGAAAAAAATATCTTAGTTTTCACACTTGGGTTCGCTCGTTTAAGTACTTGTGTTCGGTGTTTTTAATACTTTGGTTCGGTCATATTTTTGGCCTTACGGCACCGAACTGACTGAAATTTTGGATTCTTACTAAGAACCATGGTCTGTAAACGAATCAATCAAAAAATCAGCATAAAGAAGAATTTTAATTTTCTCCATACAAAATTTCATGGTTTTATTGGCACTTTGTCAAACTTAGGTTCGGCCATACCTTTGGTACTATGGCACCAAATGGACAGAAATTTCGGATACTTACTAAGAATCCTAATCTGTACCCGAATCAATCAGTCAAAAGAAGACTTTGAAAAAAATATATTCGTTTTCACACTTGGGTTCGCTTGTTTTAGTGCTTGGGTTCGGTGTTTTTAATATTTTGGTTCGGTCATATTTTTGGCCTTATGGCACAAAACTGATTGAAATTTTGGATTCTTACTAAGAACCATGGTCTGTAACCGAATCAATCAAAAAATCAACATAAAGAAGAATTTTAATTCTCTCCATACAAAATTTCATGGTTTTATGGGCACTTTGTCAAACTTAGGTTCGGCCATAACTTTGGCACTATGGCACCAAATGGACTGAAATTTCGGATTCTTACTAAGAATCTTATTCTGTAACCGAATCAATCAAAAAATCAGTCAAAAGAAGACTTTGAAAAAAATATCTTAGTTTTCACACTTGGGTACGCTCGTTTAAGTACTTGGGTTCGCTCGTTTAAGTACTTGGGTTCGGTGTTTTTAATACTTTGGTTCGGTTATATTTTTGGCCTTACGGCACCGAACTGAATGAAATTTTGGATTCTTACTAAGAACCATGGTCTGTAACCGAATCAATCAAAAAATCAGCAAAAAGAAGAATTTTAATTTTCTCCATTCAAAATTTCATGGTTTTGTGGGCACTTTGTCAAACTTAGGTTCGGCCATAACATTGGCACTATGGCACCAAATGGACTGAAATTTCGGATTCTTACTAAGAATCTTATTCTGTAACCGAATCAATCAAAAAATCAGTCAAAAGAAGACTTTGAAAAAAATATCTTAGTTTTCACACTTGGGTTCACTCGTTTAAGTACTTGGGTTCGGTGTTTTTAATACTTTGGTTCGGTCATATTTTTGGCCTTACGGCACCGAACTGACTGAAATTTTGGATTCTTACTAAGAACCATGGTCCGTAAACGAATCAATCAAAAAATCAGCATAAAGAAGAATTTTAATTTTCTCCATACTAAATTTCATGGTTTTATGGGCACTTTGTCAAACTTAGGTTCGGCCATAACTTTGGCACTAAGGCATCAAATGGACTGAAATTTCGGATTCTTACTAATAATCTTATTCTTTACCCGAATCAATCAAAAAATCAGTCAAAAGAAGACTTTGAAAAAAATATCTTAGTTTTCACACTTGGGTTCGCTCGTTTAAGTACTTGTGTTCGGTGTTTTTAATACTTTGGTTCGGTCATATTTTTGGCCTTAAGGCACCGAACTGACTGAAATTTTGGATTCTTACTAAGAACCATGGTCTGTAAACGAATCAATCAAAAAATCAGTCAAAAGAAGACTTTGAAAAAAATATCTTAGTTTTCACACTTGGGTTCGCTCGTTTAAGTACTTGTGTTCGGTGTTTTTAATACTTTGGTTCGGTCATATTTTTGGCCTTACGGCACCGAACTGACTGAAATTTTGGATTCTTACTAAGAACCATGGTCTGTAAACGAATCAATCAAAAAATCAGCATAAAGAAGAATTTTAATTTTCTCCATACAAAATTTCATGGTTTTATTGGCACTTTGTCAAACTTAGGTTCGGCCATAACTTTGGTACTATGGCACCAAATGGACAGAAATTTCGGATACTTACTAAGAATCCTAATCTGTACCCGAATCAATCAGTCAAAAGAAGACTTTGAAAAAAATATATTCGTTTTCACACTTGGGTTCGCTTGTTTTAGTGCTTGGGTTCGGTGTTTTTAATATTTTGGTTCGGTCATATTTTTGGCCTTATGGCACAAAACTGATTGAAATTTTGGATTCTTACTAAGAACCATGGTCTGTAACCGAATCAATCAAAAAATCAACATAAAGAAGAATTTTAATTCTCTCCATACAAAATTTCATGGTTTTATGGGCACTTTGTCAAACTTAGGTTCGGCCATAACTTTGGCACTATGGCACCAAATGGACTGAAATTTCGGATTCTTACTAAGAATCTTATTCTGTAACCGTATCAATCAAAAAATCAGTCAAAAGAAGACTTTGAAAAAAATATCTTAGTTTTCACACTTGGGTACGCTCGTTTAAGTACTTGGGTTCGCTCGTTTAAGTACTTGGGTTCGGTGTTTTTAATACTTTGGTTCGGTTATATTTTTGGCCTTACGGCACCGAACTGAATGAAATTTTGGATTCTTACTAAGAACCATGGTCTGTAACCGAATCAATCAAAAAATCAGCATAAAGAAGAATTTTAATTTTCTCCATTCAAAATTTCATGGTTTTGTGGGCACTTTGTCAAACTTAGGTTCGGCCATAACATTGGCACTATGGCACCAAATGGACTGAAATTTCGGATTCTTACTAAGAATCTTATTCTGTAACCGAATCAATCAAAAAATCAGTCAAAAGAAGACTTTGAAAAAAATATCTTAGTTTTCACACTTGGGTTCACTCGTTTAAGTACTTGGGTTCGGTGTTTTTAATACTTTGGTTCGGTCATATTTTTGGCCTTACGGCACCGAACTGACTGAAATTTTGGATTCTTACTAAGAACCATGGTCCGTAAACGAATCAATCAAAAAATCAGCATAAAGAAGAATTTTAATTTTCTCCATACTAAATTTCATGGTTTTATGGGCACTTTGTTAAACTTAGGTTCGGCCATAACTTTGGCACTATGGCACCAAATGGACAGAAATTTCGGATTCTTACTAAGAATCCTAATCTGTACCCGAATCAATTAAAAAATCAGTCAAAAGAAGACTTTAAAACAAATATCTTCGCTTTCACACTTGGGTTCGCTCGTTTAAGTACTTGGGTTCGGTGTTTTTAATACTTTGGTTCGGTCATATTTTTGGCCTTATGGCACCGAACTGACTGAAATTTTGGATTCTTACTAAAAACCATGGTCTGTAACCGAATCAATCAAAAAATCAACATAAAGAAGAATTTTAATTTTCTCCACACAAAATTTCATGGTTTTATGGGCACTTTGTCAAACTTAGGTTCGGCCATAACTTTGGCACTAAGGCATCAAATGGACTGAAATTTCGGATTCTTACTAATAATCTTATTCTTTACCCGAATCAATCAAAAAATCAGTCAAAAGAAGACTTTGAAAAAAATATCTTAGTTTTCACACTTGGGTTCGCTCGTTTAAGTACTTGTGTTCGGTGTTTTTAATACTTTGGTTCGGTCATATTTTTGGCCTTAAGGCACCGAACTGACTGAAATTTTGGATTCTTACTAAAAACCATGGTCTGTAACCGAATCAATCAAAAAATCAACATAAAGAAGAATTTTAATTTTCTCCATACTAAATTTCATGGTTTTATGGGCACTTTGTTAAACTTAGGTTCGGCCATAACTTTGGCACTATGGCACCAAATGGACAGAAATTTCGGATTCTTACTAAGAATCCTAATCTGTACCCGAATCAATTAAAAAATCAGTCAAAAGAAGACTTTAAAACAAATATCTTCGCTTTCACACTTGGGTTCGCTCGTTTAAGTACTTGGGTTCGGTGTTTTTAATACTTTGGTTCGGTCATATTTTTGGCCTTATGGCACCGAACTGACTGAAATTTTGGATTCTTACTAAAAACCATGGTCTGTAACCGAATCAATCAAAAAATCAACATAAAGAAGAATTTTAATTTTCTCCATACAAAATTTCATGGTTTTATGGGCACTTTGTCAAACTTAGGTTCGGCCATAACTTTGGCACTAAGGCATCAAATGGACTGAAATTTCGGATTCTTACTAATAATCTTATTCTTCACCCGAATCAATCAAAAAATCAGTCAAAAGAAGACTTTGAAAAAAATATCTTAGTTTTCACACTTGGGTTCGCTCGTTTAAGTACTTGTGTTCGGTGTTTTTAATACTTTGGTTCGGTCATATTTTTGGCCTTAAGGCACCGAACTGACTGAAATTTTGGATTCTTACTAAGAACCATGGTCTGTAAACGAATCAATCAAAAAATCAGCATAAAGAAGAATTTTAATTTTCTCCATACAAAATTTCATGGTTTTATGGGCACTTTGTCAAACTTAGGTTCGGCCATAACTTTGGCACTATGGCACCAACTGGACTGAAATTTCGGATTCTTACTAAGAATCTTATTCTGTAGCCGAATCAATCAAAAAATCAGTCAAAAGAAGACTTTGAAAAAAATATATTCGTTTTCACACTTGGGTTCGCTTGTTTTAGTGCTTGGGTTCGGTGTTTTTATTATTTTGGTTCGGTCATATTTTTGGCCTTATGGCACAAAACTGATTGAAATTTTGGATTCTTACTAAGAACCATGGTCTGTAACCGAATCAATCAAAAAATCAACATAAAGAAGAATTTCAATTCTCTCCATACAAAATTTCATGGTTTTATGGGCACTTTGTCAAACTTAGGTTCGGCCATAACTTTGGCACTATGGCACCAAATGGACTGAAATTTCGGATTCTTACTAAGAATCTTATTCTGTAACCGAATCAATCAAAAAATCAGTCAAAAGAAGACTTTGAAAAAAATATCTTAGTTTTCACACTTGGGTACGCTCGTTTAAGTACTTGGGTTCGCTCGTTTAAGTACTTGGGCTCGGTGTTTTTAATACTTTGGTTCGGTTATATTTTTGGCCTTACGGCACCGAACTGAATGAAATTTTGGATTCTTACTAAAAACCATGGTCTGTAACCGAATCAATCAAAAAATCAGCATTAAGAAGAATTTTAATTTTCTCCATTCAAAATTTCATGGTTTTGTTAGCACTTTGTCAAACTTAGGTTCGGCCATAACTTTGGCACTATGGCACCAAATGGACAGAAATTTCGGATTCTTACTAAGAATCCTAATCTGTACCCGAATCAATCAAAAAAGAAGACTTTAAAACAAATATCTTAGTTTTCACACTTGGGTTCACTCGTTTAAGTACTTGGGTTCGGTGTTTTTAATACTTTGGTTCGGTCATATTTTTGGCCTTACGGCACCAAACTGACTGAAATTTTGGATTCTTACTAAGAACCATGGTCTGTAAACGAATCAATCAAAAAATCAGCATAAAGAAGAATTTTAATTTTCTCCATACAAAATTTCATGGTTTTATGGGCACTTTGTCAAACTTAGGTTCGGCCATAACTTTGGCACTATGGCACCAAATGGACAGAAATTTCGGATTCTTACTAAGAATCCTAATCTGTACCCGAATCAATCAAAAAATCAGTCAAAAGAAGACTTTAAAACAAATATCTTCGTTTTCGCACTTGGGTTCACTTGTTTAAGTACTTGGGTTCGGTGTTTTTAATACTTTGGTTCGGTCATATTTTTGCCTTATGGCACCGAACTGACTGAAATTTTGGATTCTTACTAAGAACCATGGTCTGTAACCGAATCAATCAAAAAATCAACATTAAGAAGAATTTTAATTTTCTTCATACAAAATTTCATGGTTTTATGGGCACTTTGTCAAACTTAGGTTCGGCCATAACTTTCGACTGAAATTTCGGTTTCTTACTAAGAATTTTATTCTGTACCCAAATCAAAAAAAAAATCAGTCAAAAGAAGACTTTCAAACAAATATCTTCGTTTTCGCACTTGGGTTCACTCGTTTAAGTACTTGGGTTCGGTGTTTTTAATACTTTGGTTCGGTCATATTTTTGGCCTTATGGCACCGAACTGACTGAAATTTTGAATTCTTACTAAGAACCATGGTCTGTAACCGAATCAATCAAAAAATCAGCATAAAGAAGAATTTTAATTTTCTCCATACAAAATTTCACGGTTTTATGGGCACTTTGTCAAACTTAGGTTCGGCCATAACTTTGGCACTATGGCACCAAATGGACAGAAATTTCGGATTCTTACTAAGAATCCTAATCTGTACCCGAATCAATCAAAAAATCAGTCAAAAGAAGACTTTAAAACAAATATCTTCGTTTTCGCACTTGGATTCACTTGTTTAAGTACTTGGGTTCGGTATTTTTAATACTTTGATTCGGTTATTTTTTTGGCCTTACGGCCCCGAACTGACTGAAATTTTGGATTCTTACTAAGAACCATGGTCTGTAACCGAATCAATTAAAAAAATCAGCATATAGAAGAATTTTAATTTTCTCCAAACAAAATTTCATGGTTTTATGGGCACTTTGTCAAACTTAGGATCGGCCATAACTTTGGCACTATGGCACCAAAAAGACTGAAATTTCGCATTTTTACTAAGAATCTTATTCTGTACCCGAATCAATCAAAAAATCAGTCAAAAGAAGACTTTAAAACAAATATCTTCGTTTTCGCACTTGGGTTCACTCGTTTAAGTACTTGGGTTCGGTGTTTTTAATACTTTGGTTCGGTCATATTTTTGGCCTTATGGCACCGAACTGACTGAAATTTTGGATTCTTACTAAGAACCATGGTCTGTAACCGAATCAATCAAAATACAACATAATGAAGAATTTTAATTTTCTCCATACAAAATTTCATGGATTTATGGGCTCTTTGTCAAACTTAGGTTCGGCCATAACTTTGGCACTATGGCACCAAATAAACAGAAATTTCGGATTCTTACTAAGAATCCTAATCTGTACCCGAATCAATCAAAAAATCAGTCAAAAGAAGACTTTAAAACAAATATCTTCGTTTTCGCACTTGGGTTCACTCGTTTAAGTACTTGGGTTCGGTGTTTTTAATACTTTGGTTCGGTCATATTTTTGGCCTTATGGCACCGAACTGACTGAAATTTTGGATTCTTACTAAGAACCATGGTCTGTAACCGAATCAATCAAAAAATCAACATAAAGAAGAATTTTAATTTTCTCCATACAAAATTTCATGGATTTATGGGCTCTTTGTCAAACTTAGGTTCCGCCATAACTTTGGCAATATGGCACCAAATAAACAGAAATTTCGGATTCTTACTAAGAATCCTTATCTGTACCCGAATCAATCAAAAAAACAGTCAAAAGAAGACTTTAAAACAAATATCTTCGTTTTCGCACTTGGGTTCACTCGTTTAAGTACTTGGGTTCGGTGTTTTTAATACTTTGGTTCGGTCATATTTTTGGCCTTATGGCACCGAACTGACTGAAATTTTGGATTCTTACTAAGAACCATGGTCTGTAACCGAATCAATCAAAAGATCAGCATAAAGAAGAATTTTAATTTTCTCCATACAAAATTTCATGGTTTTATGGGCACTTTGTCAAACTTAGGTTCGGCCATAACTTTGGCACTATGGCATCAAATGGACTGAAATTTCGGATTCTTACTAAGAATCTTATTCTGTACCCGAATCAATAAAAAAATCAGTCAAAAGAAGACTTTGAAAAAAATATCTTAGTTTTCCCACTTGGGTTCGCAATGTGACGGTCGGTGACCGAATATTACCCGTTCACACAGATCTGGTCGAATAAGTATACGTACGCAACTATGGGATGGTTCCACTGCGCAAGAAATATTATTTGTGGCAACCACGTTAGCTACGTATTTAAAAAATGTATTTTATAGTTTTTGTAATATTTTTTTTTTTAAAGAAAGACAATTACAAATAACTGGATTATAATTGAGTTCTCTGGTTACAAATAACTGGAATATAATTGAAATCTCCTAGTATGCGGAAGCATTGCATGTTTTATTTTCGTTTTTTCCTTCATTGGTGCTGTTGCATAGTTAAAACAGTTCGTTTGTGCTGTAATCGAGAACTTAGCCAGCCGATGAATTGAACTAACGATGCTTCGGTGGGAATCAGACCTTTGGGAACGAGCGATGCCAACTGAGCTATTAAACAGTTTTAATCTAGGTAATTAAAAATAAAACAATAACTTTGTAAACACCACTTTTATTTTTATACTTTATGCCGACCGGGTTTTGCTACAATCGTAGCTTCTTCTGGGCAATATAATACTCTACTAACATTAAGTTACATGTGTATTATAGATAATATATGATTTAACAAAATGAGCTGGACTCCTCAAGTGAAGGAGGTAGAAGGCATAAGTGTAGATGGAGAATTGGGAAGGAAACGGGCGTGTTCTTTGTCAATAGGGAACAATCTTAGTATGGGACTTTTATTTAAATTTAGTTGGTTATTAACTACCTTACTATTAGTAAGACTAACTGACTTAAGAAACGAACTTGAAAAAAGAAAGGCTTCAGGCAAAACTGACATCACAATCAAATAAATTAACAATAGACCTACAATAACAAAAATACATCCAAAAAACTAAAAGATAAATTGAAAATATTTTATCAAAATGTTCGTGGTCTTAGTACTAAACTTCAGAACCTAAAAACAATCCTACCCACTTTAAATCACGATTCTTACGCATTTATTGAGACATGGCTAAATAGTAATACCAACATACAGTGTACAGAAAAGACAGAAATGAAAAAAATAAATCCAGGGGTGGTGGAGTGTTAGTATCCATAAACAACAAACTTCATTCAAGAAAACTTAAATGCATCTATACACATCTGGAGCAACTGTTCATCATGGTATCCACCAAAAAGGAAAAAATTATAATCGGCTGCGTCTACATTCCCCCATCCTCTGACGCTCAACTATACAAGGACCACTACCATGAAGTTGAAACCATCCGGAGAAGATTTCCTAGCGCCACGTTAATTTTGACAGGAGACTATAATCTGCCTAATATTGCATGGGACGTAGAAAACAAAAAAAACTTCATGCACGGACAACATCCACCACGGTTCTCACGATATAATCGAAATGTCAAATTTTCTTAGTCTTCGACAGTTTAACTATGTATTCAATATTAATTCTCGTCTTCTTGATTTAGTGTTTTCTAATTCTTTATCAGTAAAAGTATCCGCATCTGATGAATCCATTCTCCCGATTGACAAATACCACCCCCCTCTAATAATTGAATGTAACACTTCAATAACAAACAAAAAAAACCACCTACATCAACTAAGTTGAACTTCTTCAAAGCAGACTATAGTCAAATTATTAATCTTTTATCTTCAACTGACTGGAAATTTTTGGACACTGACGAGAACATCAATGAAATGGTTGACAAATTTTACTTAATTCTAAACGATGCTATTGATTTATTTGTACCCGTTTCAAAAATTAATGTGCATAACTACCCAAAATGGTTTAGTAACGATCTTATCAAATTAATTAGAGACAAAAAAATCGCTCATAAAGTTTACAAATCATCACGCGATCCTATTGATTACGCAAAATTTTGTGAACTAAGAACGACCACCAAAAAAATGTCCAAATTGTGTTACAAAAAGTGCATCGATAACTGCGAAGAATTGGCTATTGCTAACTTTCAAAACATTTATAAATTTTCAAACCTACTTAACAATAATGACTCCGGTGTACCCACTAATATGTATTTAGATAACAACATGGCCGATAATCCCCAAGAAATCGTTAATCTATTTGCTGAATTCTTAAGCAAAGTCTAAACAACTCTCCATTATTCAAAGCCACAACATCTAATAATAACCAGATCGATTTCAATCAATGCATATTTGAAGAAAGTGATATTAGAAATAAATTAAAATCTCTAGACCTGAAAAAATCCGCTGGTCCTGATAACATTCCTACAATCTTCTTATCGAAATGCTTATCAGTCTTAACTTATCCTCTTACTAAACTTTTTAACTTGTCAATAAAAACCGGCACATTTCCGAACAAATGGAAAACAAGCTTTCTGTCTCCAATTTTCAAGAAGGGTGATAAATCCGATATATCCAACTATAGACCTATATGTATCCAGTCGTCAATCCCAAAAATATTCGAATCTGCTCTGCTCTCTAAACTCACTCCTGAGATTAATAAAGTAATTTCACATCGACAACACGGTTTCATGGCAAAAAGGTCTACTCTAACAAATTTAATGATCTATCAGGAATATTTATTTAATAATATGCACAATCATCTTCAAACAGACGTAGTATACACTGACTTTAGTAAGGCTTTCGGCAAAGTCTCACACAAAATACTTTTACGCAAATTAAAATCCCTTGGAATAACGGGGCCTATTTTGAGATGGTTTGAAAGTTATCTATACAACAAAAAAATGTCAGTCAAACTCAACTCGCACTTTTCACATCAACTCGAAATCTTCACCGGAGTTCCCCAAGGGTCACATCTAGGACCAGTGCTGTTTTCTTTGTTCATCAACGACATAACCACAATCTTTGATGGAGTTATGATACTTTTATTTGCAGATGATCTTAAAATTTACAAAACAATTACTAATCTCAATGACTGTTGCGTACTACAAACAAATCTTGTGAGGCTACAAGAGTGGTGCATCCATAATGAACTGTTCCTCAATATTGAAAAATGCCAAACAATAACTTTTGCCCGAATTAAAAATTCTGTTAAATATGAATACAGCATCAACAACATCTTTCTAAAAAGAGTTGAACAAATTAAGGACCTAGGAATTATTTTTGACAGTCAATTATCTTTTGTTTCTCATATTAACGAAATAACTAACAAGGCCATGAAAAGCTTGGGATTTATATTGAGGACGGTAAAAGATTTTAAATTAATTAATTCTTTTAAATTGTTGTACACTGGGTTGGTGAGAAGCCATTTAGAGTACAATTCAACCATCTGGGCTCCTTTTTACAAAACTCACCAACAAAAAATTGAGAGAGTGCAACACAAGTTTCTGAGATTTATAAACTACAAATTAGGAATTCCAATCGAAGAACTTAACTACACATTTCTTAAGGACTTACTGAAATTAAATGAATTAACTTCGAGACGAACAATGAGTGATTTAATTTGTCTTTTCAATATATCAAATGGCAAACTGGACGCCCTTGATTTAACCAATCTAATCCAGCTGCGAGTACCTACCCGTGATACAAGATTGATTGCGCCGTATTTTGTCCATGCGTCTACTAATAACTATTTCGAAAACTCACCAATCGAAAGGCTTCATAGACTCGGAAATAAATATAACTCAATCGATGTTTATCGCCATCAGTCAGTGTCGAAATTGAAATGTAGCATATTAGAATATTTACAATAGAATAATAAGTACAATAGTACACTTAACCCAACATAGTTATATTCCGAAAAACACCTACCGTATAGTGCTTAATAAAGGTTAGTAATTTATAAACAAATTTTACATTAACTATTCATATTTATCGTTGTAATATAAATAACAAAATTACCTTAACTACTTAAACTTTAATTAATATTTTAATTTGATTAAAATAAGATACTTTGTTATATTATATTATCGAATTCATTTCTACTTTCCTTGATTTTATACCCAACAATCTGACATTATTTGTTTATACCTTAAGTATTCTGTGGTAGCATTATAAATATAAAGTTTTTGGTCTTCTGAAATTGAATTCTTTAAGCAGAAACTCTGTCGTAAATGTAATTGGTTAAAATGGAATCGCTTTGAATAATAATTCTAGTGCGGTGCAAGTCGGTAGTGTGTATTTTTGTTTAATAAATCAACTTCGCCATGTATTCAACACGTAAAAATTATACATGTATTAAGTACCCACACATTATTATTATTTGTTATATACTTATTATGCTATCTGTATCTCTTAAACTGATTTTTTTTCTGTCTCTTTATTGTACAATGCTATACTCTTTACCTACCATCTTTACTTCTGTGTACCATGTCTAAAACCTATTATGTTTTCTTTGTCATCTGAACACACCTGTATGCACTCAAATACAAAAAAAAATGTTAATGTATGTAAAAGTCCATAAGGGCGTTAATGATTAATAAAAATAGTATTTATGGCTTTCCTTAATTCAAGTGCCTGGCCTTCAAGTTTCCTTAGTTCAAGTGGTAAGCTTTTAATGAACGGTAAGGACAAGGAAGATAATCTCACTCGGGAATTTATTCACTCCAATGCAGAGACTGTCCCTCTTTTATATATGAAAAACAGCCCGCAACATAAACACTCGTGTCAAATAACACAGCCCTGGATTTTCGGAATTTGCGAACCACTTGATCGAAAAAGACCACAAATTTGATAGAAACTCAGTCGCAATCCTAACTAACTAACTAACTAACCATCACGCCGTTTCCCCGCAGGGGTAGACAGAGATGACGGACCGCCAAACAACTCGGTCTTGGCACACACTCTTTGCCTCACTCACATTTATACATCGTCTCATACATTCTCTTCTATTATTCTGACTTTTGACATGGCCCGACTCAAGTATCTGATTCACTTGATCGTGCCATGTCTTCCTCGGACGTCCACGACTTCTTCTACCATTCACATTTGCGTCGTATATTCTTTTTACACTGCTTTCTTCGTTCATTCGCTCTACATGCCCAAACCATCTGAGGGTCCCTTTCTTAATCTTACTCATTATGCATACCAGTCACCATCCTTATTCATAAAAACAACATGGGTATAAGGTTGGACAACTTAGAGGCACTTGAACTAAGGAAAACCATAAGCACTTATAGTATAAGGTTGTTAATAACCAACTAAATTTAAATAAAAGTCCCATGTCGAAACCCGGTTGGCATAAAGTACCAAAATAAAAGTGGTGTTTACAAAGTTACTGTTTTATTTTAAATTATAATGTCACATAATAAAGGTTCTGCTTCATATGAACAAAAAAAGTTTTAATCTTTTTATTTAATTTGTGTTTTTGATGGTATACTCGTATAATGAGTTTTAAGATTTTGTCGAAATGCAAAAAATACCAAAATTTTAAGTTCTCTATTTAAAATTATTTGGAAGGTAGTGTAATTTTGGATATTTTGGGTACCTGCCCCTGTTGGCAGTGGAAAGATTAAAAATACTAAAGAAAAATAACTCAAATTCATTGCTGTATTAATACAAATGAAATTTGTATTACAGCTGATTCACACATCAGAGCTAGTTTACAGTTTAGC
This sequence comes from Limnephilus lunatus, assembly GCA_917563855.2. Taxonomy (NCBI): domain Eukaryota; kingdom Metazoa; phylum Arthropoda; class Insecta; order Trichoptera; family Limnephilidae; genus Limnephilus; species Limnephilus lunatus. The sequence goes on from OU830593.1 coordinate 84,350,614, forward strand.
ATAAGATTATGAGTTGGCAAATAAATGGGACTTGCTGCATACAGAACACAACCCTTATTTGTTGTTTGCTACTAGTAAATACGAGTAGCTTCTTCTCCCTGTATCTAGCACGCTCTACTCCCAGTAAGCTCGCCTCTCTGCTCCATAAGGTAATTGCGAGAAGTTCGTAATATCTAATTTCCGCAATGTCATACGACTTGGAAACTTCAAGATACATTTAGGTTGGGTGGGAGGAGGAGCCAGATCATTGAACGAAGAAAAGGGAAGGAAGTTAAAAGCGCTGCTATTATTCGTGGAAATTAAGAAGCAATGTTGTTGTTTAATTAGTACATGTTGTATTTTTTTTTTTCAAAATAATAATAAGTACCGAACTTCTTTTCCTAGTTAATTTTAACATACCATTAAGACGTACATACCAAACAGAACTATTCCACAAGCTTAATTACAAGATAAACGGAGCAACTAATTCGCCAATCAATCGTGGTCTTCATATGTTCAATAATCAATATATATTATAAAAGAAAGTAAAAAAAAAACGTGCGGACCACAAAAACTCAGAAACGAGTCCCGGTACGATCAAGGGAGTTATATGGTGTGGTAGATCCTTATCCCCCCTACGGAATAAGGGTTCCCGTTTTTACCTAAAGGGCGTGCTTTTAAAGATATAAGGGCTGGAAGTTTCGCACCCTTGAAATTTCTAAAACAGTCTCCGGAAAGTTCTAGAACGTTCTATAGAGCTCTAGAAAGTTCTGGAAGTAGTGGCGGAGTATGTAGTGGAATGTTCGGAAATAGGGAATCGGAAAGATCATTTTGGAACATTCGAGAACGATCTCGAATTTTGTCCTGAGCGAAGCCGGGTAACCCAGCTAGTATTAATCTTTTTTATTTTATTTTTATTTTAGCGACTATATAAAATAATTGTTACATACAAAATATAATGTTGAAATTAAGTATAAAATATTGTATTTCTTAGTCCCCCTCACTAGAGGGTCCTGTCCCGAGGCGGACTAAAGTTATTTAAATACGGTTTATTTGTCTTCTATGTCGTTTTTAGTGTCTTCATTCGGGTTTTTTCGTTGACCTCTTTTAGCCATATTTTTATTCTTGATTTGTATTCATTAGGGTTTTTTATTAGTTTTATGTCTTGGGGAAGGATGTTATGGAGTTTTGTTGCAAAGTATGTATAGTTTCTTTGTCCGAATGTGGTTTTATAACTTGGAATATTTTTTATATTGTTTTATACATGGTTTAGTAGAGGATTCGTTATTTTTGAAAAGCTTCAATAATATATTTTTGGCATATATTTGCTGTACATTTGGTACATCGAAGCTATTGAAAATTTCAATTGAAGGCGTTCTAATTGGTACTTTCAATATGGTCTTTATGATTCCTTTTTGAATCATATTCAGGTTGTGGAGGTACGTATGTGTACGTATGATCCCCATACTATGATTTCATATTCAATTCGAGAATGAAATAACGCGTAGTAGACCTTTTTCATATCATTTTTATTTACCACATTTCTTAGATTTTTAAAGAAATATATAAGGGTTGTGAGTTTTTCCTGAATTCTAACATCGACATTTTCTCCGATTCACTGCCCAAATTTAAAAAGAGCATTATGTCAATAATATAAATTGTTCAATGCGCATACATACATACATACATACACACATACTCACATACACACACACCTTCTCACTACATACATCCCCCGGTAATTACTTTATATACATGTACTCGCCATGAATTATATTTATTCATTGTAATTTTTTTTCCACAAATGGATTATATAATGTACTGTTTGTTTCTGTTTATAAATAAATAAATAAGACCTCAATATTATACAATTAAATAACTTTTTGCTGCTCTTACTTAAATGATTGCCGTTTTATCATTTATCAAACTTTTGCTCATCTACAAAAAGTATTGAGGTTAACAATATGTTCACTATAATAACAGGGTTGTTTGTGTTGGAACTTACGTGTTAGTGCTTAAGTATTTGTGCACCGGTATTTCCGGATGGGAGATACTCCGAGAAAGTAGCGTCATTAATCCCTTCAGAACCGGTGCATAGTCGAGAAACACACTCAACGCACCCAATAAAGGGTCTTTTCTACAAATCGATCTTTATCCCACAACATGGGTATCTTCAACGTCCAATCTTTCCTCTCCTCAAATTGACTCTCCAAATGGAATCACCAAAGATGACACGGGCCCTAAAGAAAATTATTTTCCCTCAGTACATGTAAAAAATAAGGTTTTCTAGAAGTCCACTGCGAAACGTTGTTCCAATTTAACCTTTAACCGATTTTCAATTATATTCTTATTTTAAGAGAAACTTACAAATAAAATTTAATGTTTAAATTAACTCTTTGTTCAACACTTCTAGCTGCATTTCCGTCGGACTGTCTTTTTTTACATGAGCTCCACAGACCCTGAGAAAAATAATTTCCCCTTAGGGCCTATTTCATCTTTGGGGATACTATGTGGAGGGTTTTTTACATGGTGTTATGAAGTACTTCCTTGAATCTTAACTTCCTACCCCTATAAGATTATTTCCGTCTTTAAGTACTAAATTTAATAATATTAGTTGTCAAACGTTGGCAACCTTGGCTAGACGCTTTGATTGGCCAGGAATTCGGTGGGGGAGGGGCGAGGCGAGCGCCACAGGGCTGCAGGCACCTTTCAGAGCTCTTCTTATTTTAGCCTCCCTAGGGGTTGGTCACGAAATCTTCATAGTTTGCTGTGATCCTTAATATCACAACAGTTTTTTGTGTTTAGAGATTAAAATAAATTCAGTGATTTATTTCTGACGAGGAGCCAGCTCTGCATATGTAACCCGTGCGAGATAACGTACGTAAGCCTTATTTCATTATGTTATCAATTCATTCCTTTTATTGTGGTTTAAAATCATTAACTTTCCGTTCACAAAGAGATAAAAAGCTTTTTCCTAGAAGCGTCGAAGCATAAATAAATTCTTCAGTATTTAAAGTGACAATCAATCTTTTAATTTATTACGCCTTACCTGTATAAATTCTACCAATGAAGCGATAATTGTTCTGAATCAAGTACCCGAGCGGACTGCAAACACGATAATCTACCGAATGAGCTAGCGGTGAGGATTCGTAAGTATTTAAATATAACATTGTGGTCTTATTCTTTATTAATTTACTAATAAGTCTGTAATCAAGCGGTTCAAAACCGTAATTATGCAACACTGGCGCCTTCCAACGTGAGGCCAACTTGATTCGGGATAGTTATCGCTCCCTTGATTTTTTTCATAACTCCATATTTTTTTAGTGATGTATGTATACATATGTAAATAAAAACTATTTTTTCCCTTTAAATATATAGGTAAATAAGTGATTGTGATTTGTTAATTGAACTGTGAATCCACGTGTTTTGTTTTAGAAACACGCCGTTTTTTAAAGAGATATTTTAAACCGCTATCATCCATTTTGACCCACGTGTTTTTTTTCAAACGCCGGAATTTTAAATCACGCATCTCACAAATGTTCGCATTTTAAAAAGTTCGCGCGTCTTTTCAAATGCCGTTATCTTAAACCAGCATGTGTTTTGACTGTTGAATAATCGAAATCGACAAGCTCTGTTTTGGAAATACGCCGTCTTTCGAAAGAACGCCATTTTAAACCGTTGGTCCACCCACGCGTTTTGGTTTTACCGCCATATTTGAAATTTAAGGCGCGGTGTGTCCGCTCAAAAAGAAGAAGACACCGTTTTTAAATTCGAATGTTAGAGACAGTGCGCCAATATTGAAAACGATAATATTTGGGCAAAAATGGTGATGATGCTTCATAAAACATGAATTGTTTAAATTAGAGCGAAAACCTCGTGGGGATTGTCTAATAGCATTTATAGAATCACCATAACTAGAAAAAAAAATTTCTATAGGAAAAATTAGGTATATTTGCCGTTTCGGCGTGAAAAAAATGTAGAATAAAATCTATGTTTTAAAGAGCGAAAAAAAAATGCGATAAATCGGTAGAAATACGGGAAGCCGGTTGTAAATGAAATACGTTACCACAGCGCATTTAAATCTTTTGAAAGATAAAACTATAAAAGTATTTTGTAGGTTGAGTGTCTCCCATCACGATAAAAGTCGTGTAAGACCAGTATTCTGAATCGAAACCTTCCTCGAAATGGTTTTAGACATATGTGGAGACCACATAATGTGAACTTCTGCTAGAATCGACGTGATTTGAACTTAGTCTAAACGAGAAAAGAATCCGAATATTATGGATTTATTTATATAGTTTAAGGCAAACTAAATGTGAACTTTTTAAACAAGATATCTAATATTTCCAGATGAAGATAAGACAAATATTATTTTTATTTGTAATTATTCGGCTTTCGGCATTTCAGAAAAACCCATTGCAAGTGTTAATTTTATGGCACGCCAGAAAGGTCTTATATTTATAACATATTCTTTAGACTATTTTTCGGAGAGCTCCATAAAGCTTAGAGTTATTTTATGACCGGGTCGGTACCTAGCTAGTACCCAAAAAATGGAATTCGAAATTAAAAAAAAAAAAATTAATGTAGACACCCTCATAAAAGTTAGATAAGGCAACAGGCCGGTTTATGACCCGTCGGCAGAAGTAATGGATATTTTGTGTCCATTTGTAAATAGAAAGTTCTATTGTCTGCTAGGATTGGAGAAATGCACTTTTTATTATTTTCTGGGATTAGCATTTATTTCAAATATGGGAAAGCAGGTACTTGGTCCGATATCATTTCAAAGTGAAGATATTGAAGTGTTTAATGAAATTGTATTACATACAATATTAAAAGATAAGTTTGATACTTAGAAAGGCGGACTTATAGTTAAAATGACGACAGAAATAAAGAACTGTCCTAAATTCGAGTTCAATCCTCGTGATATAACCGTGAGATATCATTTTTAGTGTTCAATGATATCATTTTTAGTGCCTTCTTTATAGGATATAAATATTTCCCAGTTCGAATCTGAAATAATATATAATGCAAAGCACACCAATGTAATCAACTTACTTTAAGATTCAGTCGCGGGTTTGATCCCTTGCGAAGTTACATATCTCCAAACACACCGATCTCTCCAACGAAGAGTAGAGACTTATTTACGATGAAATTTAGCTTCACACAGGAGGGCCTAAGGAAAATAATTTCCCTTAATGCCTATGTCATCTTAGGGGATGCTGAGTGGAGGGTCCTTTTAAGGAAGGAAGGAGAAGGAGGAAAGAGGTATGAGGAGCGGATAGGAATATCGTGGCCAGTGTCCAGGAGTGACAAATGTAGGAATTAACAGAGGTGCTGGTTATAGAATAAATAGTTGTCGGGGCGGCGGTACCCATACCCGCAACCCAAATTGATAGGAAAACGAAATCAATGAAAACGGAAGTACAATGGCTGATTTTTTAAAATAGACTTATATAATCGGTATTTATTAATTAATCATATTGTAGCGGATGAGGTGGGTTCGATTAATTGTTTGGATTTTTATTCGATTTATAATGATTAAATAATACACAAAGCTCAGCATAGGCCATGAGTCTGGATTTATTCAACTAACGGGGAAGACTGATTGCATACGACATCAATAGGCAATAATGAACTTTAATGTTATTATTCGGAATCACCCGCCGGTGGTGATAAGGAACGAACATATTTACAGGAATTTGATAAGATGATAAGAAGATCTAGATGGATTCCAATTAGAAATGTTGGCCCATGCCAAGTGGAAATTCTCCAAATAATTTTGAAAATTTTATTTGTTTTGATTAGAGTTCCGTGCTAAGCGATGTGAATCGTGTTTCGATTGATTTATCATTCAAGTGGTTTTGTAAGAACCAGACAAATCAACGCAATATGAAAATAAGATATGAAATTTACACTACACACATACTTTTTACACAGCACTGTTTTGAAAGGACGCTTTTGAGACAGTGTGTACATACAATTCACCCTACAATCGCATCGGAGTAATTAACCGAATGCGATGACCACACTTCACATTTTATAATACGGTTATATCATACAATATTTTTATTGTATTTTATAGTAATAATTACTAAATCTGAATATTGCCGTTCTCTGGTGGGAGTAACACGGGTCATTGATACCCTCGTTATTTTGATTCGAGTTTGTCTTATTCTCGGTACAAAAAATAAGCTGGCGCCCATGACATAATTCATTATTCTTATGTAATATATTCTAACACTATTTTCTAACCAAAATTAAATAAAACCTGAATTACTATTATTGTTGTCATCGTTAAAAAGATACCCCTAATGCTGACTATGATAATTATAAATATTGCCTTAAAACGCAATACATCGACGACAATTATTTTGCAATGAACTGTGATAAAACTTGTGGTATTATTAATATGTGTCTGGAAATTTTTGGGTGGCCTTAAGTAAGAAGGACTCATTCATTTCCAGTGTTGTCCTGAATTATAGGAAGGTACGAGTGTTGTCCTGAATTATAGGAAGGTATGAGTGTTGTCCTGAATTATAGGAAGGTATGAGTGCTGTCCTGAATTATAGGAAGGTATGAGCGTTGTTCTGAATTATAGGAAGCGCTGATTGTTGTCCTGAATTATAGGAAACAATGTGGGTCACTAAAATAAAAACGCGTTTATCGATGTTCCTGCTAGGCCACTTGGACGTGTTGATTTTGCTGTTTTTTTGATATTTTTATGTAGACTGTAAACTTTATAACTTAATATGTATGTAAACTGTACAACTTTTTGCCTAGGTTTTTTAATGCCGAATCTCTATGTGAATGATGTTTTTTGTAAAGTTTATCGTGGGAATTCTTTGAAGGGTTTAAAGTCAAAAAACCTTCGTTACAACGGCGGTTTTTTGCTGGTGTTTTCGGGGATGTGTTATGAAGTACTTTCTTGAATCTTAACTTCCTACCCCTATAAGATTATTTCCGTCTTTAAGTACTAAATTTAATAATATTAGTTGTCAAACGTTGGCAACCTTGGCTAGACGCTTTGATTGGCCAGGAATTCGGTGGGGGAGGGGCGAGGCGAGCGCCACAGGGCTGCAGGCACCTTTCCAAGCTCTTCTTATTTTAGCCTCCCTAGGGGTTGGTCACGAAATCTTCATAGTTTGCTGTGATCCTTAATATCACAACAGTTTTTCGTGTTTAGAGATTAAAATAAATTCATTGATTTATTTCTGACGAGGAGCCAGCTTTGCATATGTAACCCGTGCGAGATAACGTACGTAAGCCTTATTTCATTATGTTATCAATTCATTCCTTTTATTGTGGTTTAAAATCATTAACTTTCCGTTCACAAAGAGATAAAAAGCTTTTTCCTAGAAGCGTCGAAGCATAAATAAATTCTTCAGTATTTAAAGTGACAATCAATCTTTTAATTTATTACGCCTTACCTGTATAAATTCTACCAATGAAGCGATAATTGTTCTGAATCAAGTACCCGAGCGGACTGCAAACACGATAATCTACCGAATGAGCTAGCGGTGAGGATTCGTAAGTATTTAAATATAACATTGTGGTCTTATTCTTTATTAATTTACCAATAAGTCTGTAATCAAGCGGTTCAAAACCGTAATTATGCAACAATGGAAAGGAAGGAGAGGAGAGTTCTGGGAAGGAAAAGGGTTAAAGGGGTGGGTAGGAATCTGGGGGTCAGTGCGTCCAGGTCATCCACTTCCAAGACCTAGACAAACCTCACCCCATAAACCCAGGTACCCCTGCTAAATCACCAAACGTAACGAACCACTTGGGGTCTGTCTGTCTGTCGGAATCTACCAAATTCTACTACAAACAAAAGACAAAATGTTTAATCCGTTACATTTTTTTTTTACATTAAATCCACACAGAAGGCCCTGAGGAAAATAATTTCCCTCAAGACCTATGTCATCTTTGAGGATGTTGTGTGGAGGGTCTTTTTGAGGAAAGGAAAGAATGAACATGGGTCTTGAAGAAACCCATGTTGTAGGAGGGAGGAAACACAGAGACCGGTAAATCGTTCCACAGCCGAGCTGTTGAACTCAAGAACGAGTCGTAAAAAGGACCCGTTCTCATGTGACGAATGTCAACCGTGTACAAATGTTGGGCGCGTGTTTGGCGTGTTTCCCGACTATGCACCGGTGCCGAGGGGATCAATGATGCTAGTTCCTCGGAGCATCTTCCATTGTAATACCGGTAGAACAAGGACAGCATTCCCACCTGACGCCTGTGCTCTAAATATTGCAATCCATCTGTTAAGATGGGAGAATCTATCAAACGGACTGCCCGTTTCTGCACAGGGTCAAGGGTTTTTTTAGGTATTTTAGAGCTCCAGACCAGAGGTGGCTGCCAAATTCAACCGTGGGGCGCACAGGGTTAGCAGTTGTGTACTATTAAAGTATCTGCGGGCCCTGTACAGTACGCCAAGTTTCTGAGAGGCTAACTTAACTCTGGTTTCGATGGAGCCCCCATACCTGAGCTGGTCACTTAGAGTTACACCAAGCATATCAATGGAGGTCCTGTTCAGAAGAATGCTTCCATTGAAGGAGGCAAGATTATCATTTCGATCCCTTTTAGACGTTATCAAACATGATTGGGTCTTTGAAACATGAAATTCGACGAGGTTATTCTTACCCCAAGAGATAACACTCTAGAGGTAACCGTCCACTCTTTGCTTCAAAGCCCTCCGAGCTATTGGGGTTTGTGTGAATCGGTGCACATGACAAGAGGTCGTTGATGTGCAACAGAAACAAAGTCGGAGACAGAACCGATCCCTGTGGGACGCCAGCATTTATCGAATGCGAGGAAGAGGTGAAACCATCAGCAACCGCTTGAATCGACCTCATCCTCAAAAAGTCGGCAATCCACGCACACAAGGATGCGCGAAGTCCGTAAGAACGCAGTTGGTTGACAAGCGCTCGATGCCAAACCCGGTCAAAGGCCTTGTAAATGTCCAGTGCAACCGTTTGGGTCTCCGCAAAAAGTTCCAGGCACCGTCGCTAAACATGCGTCACATACGCGAGAAGATCACCGCACGAGCGGTTCCACCGGAATCCGTATTGACGGTCGTTAATAATTTGGTTCTTTTCGAGGTATGTGAGCAGTTTGACATTGATCACACGTTCCATCACTTTTGACAGAACAGATGTGATCGCTATGGGGCGGTAGTTGGCTGGGTTGGAGCGGTCACCCTTCCTTAGAATGAGGTGAATGATCGCTTTTTTTCAACCAGAGGGCACAGAGCCAGACTTCAGGGACATTTTGAAAAGCTTCGTCGAAATTGGAGCTATTTCTGTAGTGCACCTCTGCAACACCAGGGCAGGTATTCCGTCAGGCCCGCTAGCATTATTAACATCAAGCCCTCGTTAGACTTGGAGTATATCCCGATGACGTATACTCAGCTTTTTCATATGAAAATTGCAATGAGGAACCGACGGCGGGGTAACACCTTGATCATCGAGGGTCGAGTTTTCAGCGAACATTTTTCCTAATAAGTTAGCCTTTTCGGCGGCGGTATTTGCTAGAGAGCCGTCAGGTCTGGTAAGAGGTGGCAGACTAGGTTTGCGAAAATTGCGACCTATTGAGCCCGCAAGCGTTCAGAACGCTCTGCTGCCGTGCGGGCAGGCAGCCAGCTTTCTGCCGATCTGCATGTCTGTTTACCTGTTTAAGATGCTCTTGCATTTCTTTGCCATTTTGTTATATACTATTCTGTTTTCAGACGTTTGATATGTGTTGTATGCTCGGTAAGCCGCGTTTTTCGTCGCACTGCTTCGGAGCATTGTCGACTGAACCACATCTTAGAGCCTACACCAGTTTCTTTAACAGTGGATTGGATAAAGCCATCCATCGCGGATGTGATGACTTCACCAATTTCCTGGGCACATCTTGAGGAATCCGAAGTCCGAAAACAGACAACTGACCACGGGAAAGCTTTGAAATGTGCCCCTCTGACTAAACCAATCGGCTGATCTATAGTGCCACACTTTTCTCTTCAGCCGCTCGTTTGGCGTTCTGAAGGTTACGGGGATTGATGTCGTCACCAGGCAGTGGTCGGACGATCTTAGAGGTTTCTGTGACTTCAATCTTGTAAACGTGTGGTACAATGGTTAAAACAGATCTAACAGATTGGAGCGTTGAGTCTGGATATCAGGAACCCTTGTGGGCTCCTGAACCATTTGCTCCAGTCTGTAGCAGAGGGCAAAGGATTCTGCCTCTGGTCCAGCCGAGTCCGTTGGTCCTGAGAACTTCAACCAAGGTTCGTTATGAACATTGAAGTCCCCCAAGACCACAAATTCTGCTCGGGCAAGAGGTCATCAACAGTATTGCTTAGATGTTTAAAGAGTTCGGACGTATCTGAAACGCTAAGGTTCGTTGAGCGGTATAAAACACGCGTAAAATCTTACCGTACTGGCAAGATTGACACGCACCCACATTACGTCGAATTTGGAGTTCTCCAAATTCAAAAGTTGCACACAATTAACGTCAGCTCGGCTGAAGAGACAGACACCTTCTTTGGGTCTGAATTTGCCCACGAGGGTGAAACCCGGGCAATCCAGATATGAGGCGTCTGTAGGCTCAGCTATCTGCGTTTCGAAGAGGAAGAGAAGGTTGGGACGTTAGGAAACAAGGTGGTGGTGGACTGAATTTAAGTTTTTGTACAGGCCGCAAATGTTGGTGAAGTTCACCACCAGTTTTGGCCTGCACCGAAGACTCCTGCTTCTCGCCGTTGTAATGATGTTATTTGCTGTTATGTTCATATTCATGATTTTATTGTTGTTATTTTTTTATTATTATTTTTTTTGATTTATGGGGGAAAAGGAAGGTCTGGGAAGGAAGGTTGAGGGGTGGGTAGGAAGCTGGGGATCAGAGTGTCCAGGAGTGACGGACATATGAATCCAACCCACCCACTGCGGTGCAAGGCGATGGGCTGGGAGAGTCCGGCTGGAGAGGTCGCCCAATGCGCCCCAAACGCAACTGCTGGGTCCCCTCCGGTCACGAACCAGCACAAAAGCAGCGGCGAGGTTTTCGCACTCGTTGATGGGCAGCCAACCCTCAGTCGTGAGCCTGAGGGTCGGGCCCCTGTAACCGGTTATAAAGGGTCTCCCTCAACCAGCATCTCCCAATCCGGCTGCCATGCAGAAGGTGGGCCGACGCACCCGCCATAAAGACCCAGACAAACATTACCCCATGACCCCGGGCACCCCTGCTAAGTCACCAAACGTAGCGAACCACTTTAACCTTGCGGAAGATTTGAAAACAACGGGAAGACTCGAGGACTGGATCTTAAGGATTCAGGACTTTAGTCAGTAAATTTTGTAGAAGAGGTTAAATTCCAACCCATGATTAACTACGTACCATAGAATCGACACCACCATACCTGAAACAAGAAGCAGATCATTTAGTACTACGCCACGAAAAATTAACGTGCTTCTTAACCCAGAGAGCCGTAATATTTTGCAATGCATTTCTCTTAAGCGAACTGTCAAAATTTTGATTGCGCAGGAAACATGTCCACATTACATGCCTTCGATTCAAGATAAATTCGCTGTTTTTTAATGAATTTCAAAATTAAAATACGGTTTTTGAAAGGAGTTGAAGCAGTTTTTCAGATGTTATTATTACAAAGAGACACACGCCATTGAAAGTATGAAAATTTTTGAACGCAAACATAGATAAAGTTTTTTAAGTCACCTGTCGATGTTTCTTTTTTATCGTTTAACTCTAATTACCATAGATAAAGGCATTACACAACTTATTGTCATTTAAAAATTTTCGTTTTATCTAAAAGATGGTTGATGAAAAATAAACAAACCTTTACTTATATTTATCAAATGCTAAATTTGGTTTCGAAGAATTATTTCAATTTTTTTGGAAACATCTATTATCAGGTTTTGTATGCAAACTGAAAGGATAATGTTCTCTTTTTCTAACACTGTGTAAAATAATATGTATCACCGTAACACAAAATGAGCAATAACAGCATGAGTCCGCATTAGACCGGAAAAATATCTTCCAAAAAAGACTCTTCGGATGTTTGACGTCTGGGAGAAATATCTCCCAAAAAGGCTGCGGAAGTGTGAATTCTAGAAGAAATATCTCCAAAAAGACTCTGCGGATGTTTGATGTCAGGGAAAAATATCTCTTAAAAATACTCTGCGGATGTTTGACGTGTGGGAGAAATATATCCCAAAAAGACTGCGTATGTATGTTGTCAGGGAGAATTATCTCCTAAAAATACTCGGCGGATGTTTGATGTCTGGGAGAAATATCTCCCAAAGTTTCTATAGGGGTTAAAAGCTTATAAAATGAAGTTGTAACAGTTACCCATAGTTTAGTTAAGATGAAGATTTAAACCGTCCTTGTTAAAAACCGCAGCAAGATAAGACTCGGGAACCCCAGGGATCAAAGGCTCCCAGCTGTGGGTGGGGGCGCGAGGTCGGGCAGGATGAATTACACCTCCGAATCACGATCTAACCACCCCCCTCCCCTCCCCGTGACGGGATTACCCCTAATGTGGACGGCCGGGAGGCTTGCTACAAAGCTGAGCTTGTTCTACTAAAGCTAAGATCTTGTACGACATGTCGCGATATTTGTGCTGTATGTGTATGCAATCTTTTTGTATTAACCTTGATTTTTAAACAAATTGGTTTCTTTTTAGGTAAGGTATATAGTTTCGTTTCAAAATGTAGCTACCTGCAAAGAGAGTCTAAAGACATTAAAATATTTTTTCTTTAGGTTAGGTACAAAGTTTCGTTTCAAAATGTAGCTACGTTGTTGTTGCTACTTGTGTGTTGTTATTTTTTTCTTTTATTAGCAATGCAACTCTGATGATCGGGAATTCCAATAAAACTCTATATAAATCTAGGAGATTGATCCTTTCCATCATTGATTCGGAAAGTTGCTCGATAAGCATCGACAGACATTGTTAGTCGATGTTGATATGGCTTTTTTCAAGACCAAATCTAAATCTCCTGTTACTTCTTTCGCCTTCACCTTAAGCTATGCGTCCATCGTCAAACGGATCGTAGTATTCTTTGTATAGCAAGTCACACAAGTGCGTCCACCAATCCGCATCGTACGGATTGCTCGAATCTGCTCATCTGCAATGCCAACGGCGTTGCTTCGAGAGGCAACTTTTGCGATGCGTGCCGGTGACGTCAATCGGAATGCCGGTCAGGTGGACGCACCCCGCGCACTCGCTCCGCATTCTGCCATTTGCATTTGACGATCGTTCTGTCCACACGCGTTGTTTAGCATCATGGAAGTGGCGTCGGCAATCCGATTGCTGGTAGTTGCGGCGGCAAATGCGATCGTTGCGGATCAGGTGGACGCATTGTGAAAAATTCATTTGATGCGATGCGTCCGATGCGTACGATGCCGAAAGGTGGACGCTTAGCTTTATTCGTCTTTCCATCGCTTCCTTCGGCATCACAAAATTTCTTAACCCCTCAGGCCTCGAGCACATTTTGTCAGGTGCACATGTGCAGATGATTAGATTATTTCCGCTATGCAACAAAAAAAGAATATTTTTGGACATATCTGAAAACTAAAAACTGTTTTGAAAGGTGATAAACAAGCTTTTAAATTTCATATTTAAAGATAAACATATAATTTTTTAAATGTAAAATTTTTGAGTGCTATCATGAAAAGTTTTAAAGGTGCTCATCTTACGTATATTCTAACTAATACTACAAAAAGCAAACAAATATCCTTAGACAAAAGTAGGTATTATAAACGTTATCGTCACCTTTTTTTAGTTTTGTGTAAAAATAAGCAATATTTTTTTTCAAATTGCGGTCAGAAACTTTGCTTTTATAGAAGTGTACATTTTAATTTTTCCATGGTTAACTTTAAGATTTGATTTGTGTGGTATTTTCTCTTTCTAACATCGTTTAGATCATATTTTTCACCATGACGGAAATGAAGACAAAACGATTTCTATGAGACTTATATGCGCAAAAGCGAACAAATTAGCCCGAGGGATCAAACCCCCGTATTCCGCATTTTTAGCGTTTTATAACACATTTCTCTCTAACATAACCAGTTTTAAATTTCCTAAAATTTTTTGATATTTCTGAAGATAACATCTATACATTTGTAGAGCCGAAAAGTGATTACCTGAATATTCCCTCGATAGAAAAAAAATCGCTAATTATGTTCTGAAAATTATGAAAAACACATTTCGTTCTGTTGTTGAACATGTTGTAGTTATGAAAAAAATGCAATGTGCATCATTAAATGAAACTTAAGCATTTTTCGAGAGATTTTTGCTCTACGTTAACGTATAACGTTTAAACGAGTCGTTTTTTTATTAAATATTTTAACAATTTTGGCTCAATTACAATGTTTTATTTTAATATCAGCATTTTTCCTCAAACATTCGTATTTACATGTTTCCCTTTCAAACTATCTCCTTTATTTTGATCGCTTACTATGGAGCCTTAAATGAGAGATGCAGTAGTTTTACTTAAATAAAATGTGAATATACATTATTCGAAAGCATATAAATATCTCTGTTTTCCACTTTTCTTATGAACTTCCGAGCGCTGTGTATAGTTGAGTTTCGTTCTTACAAAGCCGGGGTTTTCTTTATAAATTGCATCTGCTAAGAGTGATGCTCGGGACTACGATGATCTTTTATTTCGCCTTATCTAAACCAAAAGAAAAATTATCTCAATAAAACAAAAGGGGTTGTGAAGAAAGATGTTCTGGGGTAATGAGATAACGGGATAAAAATAACAGTTAGAAAACAGAGTTTAATTCAGATTTCTGTAACCCTTAACTATTGACATTAAATAAAAATCACACTCCCATGGACGTTGGATCACACAGACACCTTCATAAAATTCTTCTTATTTTCATACCTTGACCAATCTGACTTTAGCAAGAATTTTATACGTATAAAATATTTATAAATAAAAGATCAAGTCATAAAAATAATCAACTTTTACTAGTATTTTAATATTATCTCCAAATTTAACCAAATTAGTTAGTTTTCATAATAATCATATAAAGGCTCCTTAATTATAGTAGGTATCACATAAATCAAAACTTATAATTTTTCCTAGCTAATTAATAAAACAGTACCAAAATCTCATAAAAAAATTCTGACAAGGATTAAACTTAGGTATGTAAAACTACTGGCACTCAGAACATAGAGGCTTGGAACACTGAAGACACACTGGCTTCTTGCAGTTAATACAAGCACTGGTTGTCTTTTTTTCACCACGTTTTATAACTGATGTACTCGGCTCACTACGTCTGACATTTTGTTTTCAAAATCTAGAACAAAATAACAAATATTATAATATTAAAATGTAAGAGAATTATAGTAGGCGGGTCTCACAGCATTGTTTAACTGGTCTGTTAGTGATATTTTGAGATTGTTGAAATTTGTTTTTCTGGTCAAAAATGTAGTTTAACTGTGTTTTAGCATATAATTGGCGTATATCTGTACCTACGTCACAACTGTTGAATATTTGGTCTGTACCAGTCAGTCTATGTTTTTTAAGTATTACCTTTAAGATCGTTTTCTGCGCGATTTCTAAGTGATGGATAGCTGAGTTTGTTGCTCCTCCCCAGATAATTATTCCATATTCTATTATTGACTGACAAAGTGCAAAATATATGGTTTTCTATTGTTTTTTATATATGTTTCTTATGTTTAGGAAAATGTTTATTGTTTTGAGGAGTTTATTTGTGATTTGTTTGATATGATGTGTCCATCTAGGGTTATGGTCAATTACGATTCCTAGATACGTTATTTGTTCTGTTTTTTTCTAGAGAAGGGCAATTGCAGATGTTGGTATTTAAACATTTGTGCTTTTTCAGCTCACTTTTTTCTCATGTTTCTTGTAAAAAAAATCATAAAAAATTTACATTGTTTCATAATTTTTTTTTTCAAATTCGGTTTAATAAATAGTGTCTTGTTTTTTCTTCTCAAAACCGTTTAGATTATATTTCTCACCATGATAGTAAGGGAATAATTATTTCAAGAACCTGGATTGTTAGAGATAAGAAAAATTGACTGTATACATTGTTTAAAATATATATATTCTCGAAATATTCATTCTACAAAAAAAAAAACAATTTAGTAATAGTTTAAATAATGTATTTGAAGTTGCACTGTATAAAACTAGGCTTGCGCAAAGACATGCGTATTTTATTACACCAAAAATGTTTAGTGCTTTCTATAAGACTACAGAAATTGAACGTAGAAATATATCTTCCTTAATTAACTTACATTTTTTTAATCTTTATTAACATATAGTTTGAATTGTAATTCAGTAAACACAATTTTTTTTTTTATTTAATTTAATTTTTTAATATCTACATAGATAATGTATGTACGTGTAAAATTTTAACTGTTTTAAAAACACACAAATATACCCACGAACTGGCGATGTGTATGTAGGATTTTTATGATAAATCTGCTAATTGTATTATTGTTTGCATTTTAAATGTTTATTTAAAAAAGCCTGTATGTATTGTAAAATTATACCAATGTATGTATCGAAAAAATTATTAATAAAGAAAAAAAAGAAGCATAACGATTTCTATAAGGCCTATGTGAGCTGAGACAAATATGGTCTCTTGTGATTAAACGGGTTGGCAAAAGGTTTTATAAGTTCTGTTTGTAGGTAAACCAATCATTTAGCCATGATACATTTTCTTTAGTAGGTTTGCAGACAGTTAAATACATTTTTTTAAATAGATTTCGGTTTTATTGATCGAATGCAGCGAAGTCTTGTTATAACTTGACCGATTATGATTTCAGAGATAATTTTGGTTTTGATTTACTAAATAACACAAAATTAGAAACTATTTTTTGAACTATTAGTTAACTATAAATTACCATTGGCTGTAAAAAGTTGTGAATACGGGACAATCGAATCTTGAGAGTAGCAAATTATAGTATTTTCTTCTTCATATAGAATATTTAGTGTGGAAAATCACAGGATGCAATTAAATGAAAAAAATAATTATTCACAAAAAAATAATTTTCACGCCCTAAAATCGAATCCCGATCAACTACTTTGAAGGCAACTGTGCCGACCATTACACCACCAACTATTGACGGAACTGCGACATATAACTGACGGCCAATATGGTCGAGGGGTAAGGCTCTCTACTTGCAATCCGATTATCGCATGTTGTAAATCCCGGCGCGCGTTTTAAATTTTATTTCACAATTTAACCATTTAAAATAATATAAGCTATATTTGCCGCACGTTCCAGAGTCAAAGATGCTTTCAGTATCGCCCTGGTGTAGTACCACCATTCAGAATTGAAACTTTGTTTGAAATAGCTTTAGCCGTGTTTGGTGACCAGATCTGAATAGTCAGGTACCTTTCCGCCTTCCTTTTCCCTATCACCTTCCCTTCCTCACAACATATCCCAATTATGAGTAATTTTTAAAAAATTGATCACTAACTACGGAAGTGTGCCAAATGTCTTATTCATAAATTCACAATCCTTTACTTTTATTAAGATTTTCAGCACATAACATTTAAAATTTGAGCTAATGAGGATTGAAATAAATTCCTAATTGTAAAATAGTAAAACAAGGCGTCACTTGATTTGCGCCCTTTTTTGTGGGATTGGGCGTGAAATTGAGTAATCTGAAAGTATGTTGCCGGTTGTATGATGATGATGCGGTGCTGATTTCTAACATCATGGAAGATCCACAGTCTCTCGTGTCTAGGATGAACGAAGTATGTATGAAGAATGAGTTAATGATGAATGTAATTACATAAGAATAAAGCCATGGTGTTTGAAAGAGAGAGCACGAAAACAGTGCGCAATATAGTTGTGAATGATTAATACTTGGAGCAGTTGGATGAATCTGTGTATCTGGGTAGTATGTTTACGAGAGATGGGAAGGCTGATAGAGATATTGAAAGAAGGGTAAATGCAGATAACTCCATTAAAAGAGGATTGAATGCTTTTGGCGCTAATAAAAAACTGTCAAAAGAAGCGAAGCTAGCAGTCCGCAATGGAGTTCTGGAGTGGAGTGAGGCATGAAACTGGCGGAGGAAGGATGAAAGTAAACTGAATGCTGTTGAAATGAGATTTCTGAGGCGAATGTGTGAACCATGTATGATCGTGTGAGAAATGTGGGTATCCGCAAATAATGTAAGGCTGATGTAAGCATAATGAGTAAGATTAAGAAAATGAACGAAGAAAGTAGTGTAAGAGGAATATATGACGCAAATGTGAATGGTGGAAGAAGTCGGGGACGCCCGAGGAAGACATGGCACGATCAAGTGAATCAGATATCTGACTCGGGCCACGTCAAAAGTCAGAATAGTCGAAGAGTATGAATGAGACGATGTATGAATGTGAACGATGCAAGGAGTGTGTGCCAAGACCGAGTTATCTGCCTACCCCTGCGGAGAAACGGCGTGATGGTTAGTTAGTTAACTATATAAAAATACGTTACTATAGGAAAATCGAAAAAAAAAACAACTTCTTATCTTATTATCGCTTCCAAAAATAACAAACTTTCGACTATCAACTGAGCAAGTCTGATATTGAGACGTTTCAACTGAGATCGATGATTTATAAAACGCAAAAGTCACCCTTGCTATACTGTTCCTGCAGTTAAACTAAAGTTCTACTAGGCTTGGAACCTTATAAAAATCACTAGGGTTGAATTTTAATTTACTATAAGTGCCGTATAATTACTAGTTTTTTTTTAATACATATTTTTAATACATTTTATTCTGCAAAGAAGAAAATTACATATTGATTATGTAGTGTTTATATAAAGTCATTTATTTTCATTTAATTATATTTTTACGTATTAAACTAGAATTCTGAACTAAATGCATTTTACGTAACATAACTTACATATATTACATTACATTTACATTACTATTCACTTTCATTATTTTTTTGATTATGAATAAAAATGAATAATTTTTTTTTAAATCTATCTATCGTTTTAAACGGAAGGCAATTATATAAATTGCCCCCCTCGTAACCAATGGATTGCTTACCATAGGTATTATGTATACCATAGTTAGTATGGAGTTTAAATGTATGTTATCGTGTTGTCATATAAAGTGTGTATTGAGTCAATTAATATGAATTTACCCAGGAAAAAATATATTCGATTTATACATTTTAAAACGATTTTTTAAATTTTTTAAATAAACTAAAAACAGGAGGTCCCGAAGAAAATAATTTCCCTCAGGGCCTATGTCTTCTTGAAATATGCTGTGCGGAGGATCTTTTTGAGGAGAGGAAGGAGTGAACACGGGCCTTGAAGATACCTGATAATCAATATTTAAATCATTTTATTTAAAGAATCATAAGAAGGCCATTTTGGTCGGCTATATTTTTTTAAATTTTCATTATGAAGGTTAATGGAAACTTTTTTGATATCGATACAATACTTATTAAAATTATTTAAAAACATTTTCACGAATACATTCTTAGTTTTACGATAGTGTTCAAGTAAAGTTCGTTGAGTATTTTTATGTGAATTTAAAATGGTAAGTTTGCTTAGTGTTTCATTTTAATGAAATACCTTTTTATATAGTTTAAGTATAAGCAGGTATTTTGATTGTCACAGCCTTAGTTTTTTAAGTTAAACGACTGATTTTTTAAAATTACCCTTGTATGGAACCTTGGTCCTTGCAAGGCCGTTTAGAAGAGTTTAATAAAACTTTTCATATAATCATTAACTTAGCAATGAAAAAAAAAGTTTTATAACTTGCACAATTTAAGTGTTACTCAATCATTTGTTTGTTTCATTTATCCAATAAATAAAGGAATAAAAACGGTTTATTTGTTATGGTGGCCTTCCATGGTCCACTCACCTTAGGTATCCTCTGTTGTATTCTTCGTCAATGGTGACAAGGAGTCAAGATAACTTGCGGATCTTTGGCAGTTTCCTATCCAAGTCGGGAAATCAAATATTATCTCTCTCGGCATTTACATGACAGTTACCGTAAATGTGATTTGATGCCTATTTTCAACTATTTCACTTCAATTTGAGTTAACACATCTCATTTTAAATTGAATATTCCCTACATAATTATATCGTGCACAAATAGTGTTTTAAACGAACCCCGGGGATATTTCACATGTGTACGAGTATTTCCCGTGGTTGACTTAACTATATTATATTTATTGTACGAATAGTCGAATAGTTGTCGAAAGGTAAGGTTATAAACTACGAATCTGGATAGGCTGCCATAGGTCACCCTAGTTGTTTTTGCTACGTTTGGTGACTTAGCAAGGGTGCCAGGGTTCATGAGATGAGGTTTGTCTAGGTATTGGTGGCGGATGCGTTTATCCACCTAGTGGCGGGCCGGATCGGGAGAGACTGATTTAGGAAGACTTTTTCATCCCTCCAGTCAGATTTTATCGACCCATTATATTTCACCTCCGTCTCTCCCGGACACATTTACCACCAGTTTCCTAGCACCCCTCACAACGTTTTCCTTTCTTCCTTTCCCTAAAAAGACCTTCCACCAGTGGCGTAGCGTGGGTATCTGCCGTCCGGGGCGGAGGAAAATGTTGCCACCCCCCCCCCCCCTATATAGGTACTTCTTCAGGGAGGGGGGGGGGGGGTAGTGATTTTTTTTTTTAATTTTTAAAAAATATTTATTAATTAAATCTGTATGCGGTGAATTTAAACTACACTCAGAACATGAAAACGGTTTTTCTTTGGTTCTGGCAGCACATAAATTGTCTGCAACTAGAATTTTATATTTTCACTTCGAAAAGAGTTATGTTTTCCTTCGAAATATGACAGCAGATGAATACACAATTGGAATTTTACATTCTGAACAATAAACTGGCTTAAATTTTATCTGTACGCGGTGAATTAAAACTACACTCAGAACATGAAAAAGGTTTTTATTTGACTCTGGCGGCACATAACTTGTCTGGAAGAATTTTATTAAGCACGTCAAATAAATTTTTCCTTTGAAATGTGTAGTCGGATGAATTCACAACTGGAATTTTACATTCTGAACACAAAAGGGGTTTTAATTAAATCTGTAAGCGGTGAATTAAAACTACACTCGGAACATGAAAATGTTTTTTCTTTGATTCTGGCGGCACATAAATTGTCTGCAAGAATTTTATAAAGCACTTTAAATAATATAATGTTTTCCTTCGAAATGTGTCGTCAGATGAATCCACAACTGGAATTATACATTTTGAACACAAAACTGCTTTTAATTAAATATGTATGCGGTGAATAAAACTACACTTAGAACATAAAAATGGTTTTTCTTTGATTCTGGCAGCACATAGATAGTATGCATCTAGAATTTTATAACTGCAATTCGAATAAGTATGCACAAACCTGTCAGCTATTTAACTTTTCTGTGATAATAAATTTAAAACATATACACCGTGATATATACGTGGAAGAAAACCGTATAAGTGTAATTTTTTGTGCGCTTTCAGCAGGGCGCACAAAGCTTCACGAATATTAAACACAAATCGACTATCAATTAGAGCTAAAATGATACTGTTGCTATTTACATTTTTATTTAAAAATAATGTATGTGTTAGAAATAAAAACAAAACGTCTGTCATTAATATTTTGCTTTTAACAGTATATAAAAATTTAGGAAGATGTTAAGAAACTATAAACTAGAAAAAACTTTTAAGTCCTGACGCGAGAATCGAACCCGCGACTTCCCCAATCCAAATTTTTACAAGATGATTATTGATTGTGAAATTTTGCCGCCCCCCCACGCTACGCCACTGCCTTCCACACAGCATCTCTAAAGATCCTCCTGTGAGAAGCTAATGTAAAAGATTCTTGTTTCACGATTAATTTATTAAAAGAGTATAAAGCATATTGCGACAAGATCCAGAATGAAGGATTTTGTCAATATCGCCCTACTGAAATATCGACCTTCAGAATTGAAACTTTACTTAAAATGGCTTTAACCGTGCTTGATGACGAGATCTGAACAGCCAGGTACTTCCTTATCTTCCTCTACCCCATATTTTTTTCCACTCCTCTACGCTCAGAGTCACAACATACTCCGATTAGGAATCCCATAGTTTCACTGGCTCCAAACGGTTAGAAGCAGTGTATTTTTGAGATCCACGTGTATTCAGTTTCGACCTTAGTTATTCCAAGCATATTATTGATAGGAATAAATTCTCATAATACTATATGTTTAAGAATATCACATTAGAAATTGGTTATCTTTTTATTAGTGTTACCTATTGGTTATCTCCGAAAAATTGTGAAATTTCTCCACCTGAGAAAGTATGACTATTTCCCGTAGCTCCATCCTATCAACTTTCTATTGGGCAAGATCGAAATGAACCATTTACGGATAAGTAGAAATTTGCATATTGTATCACATTTCTCCAGACTGATTCGTGGATGGTTCGAAAATTCGACTATCATGGGGAGCATTAGTTTCTATGCATGTTCCCGATGGTTATCTCCGTCATCGAGAGCATAGACTATTTTATCTCCCGGCTTGCAGAACTATGGTATATACTAGTTGTATATAGAGTGGATTTAAATTAATATGACCATGTGCTTCAGGGAAGCTGCTAACGAATACTTTATAAAGTAAACACAGCGAACAAACTGATGGGAGCTTTCCGTGGAGCGGGGAATTGCTTATTTCCATCCTAGTCACGACACGCCAAAATATCTTATTTATTCTTTTAAGTCAGAGCTGACGATACCCCTAGGGGTAGAGGGGAATATGGTCAACGTCCATAAAAAAAAATCGTTCTTGTATACAAAATAACCACCCGCTTGCCGGTAGCGACTAACATTTTACATGATCTTTCACATCGATTCCCATAAGGGAAACTATATATCGAGAAATGGCAAAAAAAAAATTGCTTTACCTAATTTTTTTATTTTAATTTTAGTTTTATGACAAAGGTTGCACATGACGTAAGTAAAAAGATTTTTTTAATTTAAGTATAGGTACCACCGCCCCGCAAACCAATTATTGAATGACCAACTGCTGAGGTATGTTTAGACCTCTCCTATCGCCTTATCTTATCTGTCCTCAACCTATCGCCTTGCACTGCAGTGGTATTCGTACTTCTGTCACTCCTGTACACGTTGACCCCAGATTCCTACCTACCCCTCATTCCTTTTCGTTCCCAGAACTTCCTCTTTCCTTTTCCTAAAACGTGTTCATATTGCAGAGAGCGTACACGCAGCCGTTCGATTTAACTACACAGCATCCCCAAAGATGACATAGGCCCTGAGGGATTTTTTTTCTCATGACTTCCCGTGTGGGGCTAAAGTAAAAAAAAATATATGCTTACATATAATAATATCACCGTTTTCACAATCTTCCTCACCAGGGATTTCTTTTCTAAGGCAGCCTGTAGTTTTAATATTTTTGTGTAAAGTCTTTGGTTGTCTTTATATTGTCCTCATAATTTTGCAAGTTGGCTATCACTGTTCTCGCAGCCATGTTTTGACTTAAGTTTTAAATGGCGATATAAATTCAACTGAACTCATGATGAACTATTGAGGCGGAGGGCAAACAATTGGTAGTTTCCAAAATGCAACAATAAACAATTTAGCGCGAGGTGTTAATAAAAAACAATAAGTTGCAAAAATAATTTCTAACATTACAATGATTTACAATTGGATAAAATTTAAAAGAAAAAAAAAATAAACCGAAATTAACAGAAACAATGTGTATGCATATTTCAAACAAGAATTTGCATGTTTTTTACATACATAATTGTTTGTGAATTGAGACACTGAAGTAGGTTCTTGTGCCTACCGAGTCGAATATATAACCTTAATTTGACTGAATATATAATTTGAAGAAAAAAAACACAAATCGCTTATCCTTCGCCAATCCTGTATATGTATCCCGAGTGTATGTATTTTTGAGGTATTCTATAAAAAATATTGTTAAATAATTACTAATAAGGGGATATTAAAATTAATAAATCGTAGAAAGTTTCGCTGAATTCTCTCAATATTTTAATATGAATTTTATGCTGAGGTAACCAAATGACAGAATTATCAATTCAAAACTTCTTCGGAAAGGTTTTCAGTTTGTGATGACAATATATATTTATTTTAAAGAAAAGACAAATAACTTTGCTTACATCACTTTTATTTATATACAATCAACATGCTTACATTTGATCCCGATACATTTGATCCTGATGATGTGACCATCGTTCATGAAACATGTTAATAAATAAAAGTGATGTAAATAAAGTTATTTGTCTTTTCATTAAAACAGAATTATCATCTTCATCATCACTCTTGGCTCTACAACCCCTGATGGGTTTTGGCCTCTGCAAGAGTCTTCCTCCACACATCTCGGTTTTAGGCCAGCTATCTTCAGTTTAGATGCTCCAACAGAATTATAAAAGTAAATTAAAGTTTCAACGGTTCTCGGTAAAAATCTTAATGTTTTCATACTGGTTTATGCGGTGTACAAATTATAGTTTTTCATCAATTATTACTCTGAGGTCTTTTATTTTTAATATCTCTAGTTGTTGTATGTGGTCTATTGCATTACTGAATAATATTGGGGATCTTTTTCTAAACAGAAAGTTATTGAATTAATTGTTAATATTTAGAAATAGATTATTAGTTGCACACCAATTACAGAGTACATTTAAATTTGATTGAAGGTCTTGGCAATCATTAACATAGTAATTTATGCCAAAATTTTTGTCATCAGCAAAGAGCGTAAAATTTAACATGTTATGTTTTTATTACTTATTACTTTTTATTACTACCATCGTTATTATCCATTACTAAATCACTCAGCTGTCTTTAATTCCACATTTTTTCAGCTCGCTTTTCCATCAATAATCCACCTGTGGTAACGAACTCATTCGCTTTTGTTCAGCAAGCTTATAAAAATGGAACGCAAATTGAAATTTTGTGGCAAATTCGAGATAAATGAATCCATTTGATTTAACCACTAGCGCAGAGCCATGAAAAATCAGTAGATATTATTATAATTGTAGAATTTGTGAAGCTGAAAGTATTAATAAAATAAAATAAAAATCGCCTCAGGATCATTGCTTTTCAAAAAAAGATATTTACATTTGAAGACGCAAATTGTAATAAGCTGACAAACAATATGATAGTTGTCTTCTTTTTCTAATCACAATTTGGTCAAAAGCTGAAACGAACTTTAACGGGAACATTTTAACTGTTTTTTTTTTTAAATTAGCTCCACGCAGGAAGCCCTGAGTAAAATAATTCTGCTCAGAGCCAATGTCATCTTTAGGGTTGCTGCGTGGAGGGTTTTTGTAGAGGGAAAGGAAGTTCTGGGAAGAAAATAGGTATGAAGGGTGGGTAGGTTTCTTAGGCTCTCGAGGCGGTTATGCGAGATAATCTTGCTAGAGAGGTCAAAAGGTCTCCCTCCACCAGTCTCTCCCGATCCGGCCTGCCACACCGTTGGTGGGCAGGCCGGCATCCTCCACTAAGATCCGGACAAACCTCACCACATGAACCCGGGCACCCCTGCTAAGTCACCAAACGAAGCGAACCACTTAGGGTGACATTTGGCAGATGTGTTGGTTATAAAACAAATGATTCCCGGGCGGCGGTATCAAAAACCGCCTCCCAAATTGCGATCTGCAGACAACTACTGGGCCTAACACACTATGTTTCATTATACAATTGTTCAGATTAGGTTTCTTTGGGTAAAGCAATATGTTTATTGTTGACAAGTTTGATCTCTGACCCTTGTCCATTGGTCCACCAAGCCCTTGACAGATACCCGTCACTCTGCCCTTAGTACTGACTTGTGCGAGCCTGGTGAATAGGTCTCGCCAGCATTGCCAGTAAGGGTTACAGAAATCTAGTCTGGTAAAAGTCTAGTCCAGCTCGTCTGCCACACATAGGCCCGGTGCGTCAGTTGATTATAAGCTCGGCTTACTTGGAGTGTCGAGCTCAGCACAGCTTAGATCAGCGGTTGTCAATCTTTTTGAGCCTGCGTACCCCTTGACTCTTATTACACATTTGTTGCACCCCGTACCCTCTATCTATATTGCGTACACGTGTAATGATAGTAATGTTTCGTTTGTAATTTTTTATACTTTATTAATACTTAAATAAATTACTTCACGAATTTAACAATCAAGTCTGACAAATACAATTAATACAATTTTATACAGAGAATAATACGACTTGTTGAGATGAGTTTTAAAATCTACATTCGTGCCACGATATTATGTACACAAAATTTTTGCTTTGCGTGCTCCAAAGGGTATGCGTAATATTGCATAACAAAGGTTGAAAACCGCTATCTTAGAACATAATCCGTACATAAGTCGAAAGCCTAAATGTCTCCAATATAACGTGTATTGTCTATGAATTTAATAGAGGAATGTGTTTCTTTTTTCTTTGGACAAATCTACTTTCTACTTGAGTGGTACCTATGTACATCTGTGCTCTCTACCGACATCTTCATCGGAACAAATCTATGCAACGGTAAATCGCGATTTTATGATTATGATCTTTTAAAATCAACGGCAGTTTATTTTAAGGCGTGGTGTTTAATTTACGAGTTAATTTTTGATAAAGTTCCCCACTTCAATCAGCATGGTGCTATATGCGTGTATACTAATTTTGCTGGAGTCGTTCACTACAAAACAAACTGTTCTGACTTTAAAAATCCCTTATAAAACTATTTTAGAACGATTATTATCAATTATTAACATCGTCATTCCTCATCTACCTTATCCTTCGATGAATATACGAGTACTATTACATACTTACATAAAAAATTAGGCTATTTACGTAAATTTCGGTGGTAAGCATTAAAATATTATTATTTACGTAGATTTGACCTCCGACTACTAGCGCTTCGGCGTCTAAAATAGGAACTATTAACAGGCTTATCAAAGCTTGAGCGGCAGATTTATCCCGCTTAAATTTGAGCGAGGAATGTCTTACAAAAAAGGATACAAACTGGCCGATATACCGGGCCATAGTCGCAACCTACTATGTCTAGGAGACTATGAGACAGCATGAAGCAGTGTCCAAGTGAATTTCACAATAAGGGCTGTTGTTTATTTTAGTAGAGCGCCGCCTGAATACTAAGAGCTTCATACATGGAGCTTTTATTATGCAAGATTTCTTACGTACTTGTACTCTGTTAGTATCTTGGCTTCGTCTCCACATTTTACATCTCAATGATATATCAAAGTAGTGTAACGTCTAGGGCAGCAGTTTTCAACCTTTTTGAGTCTGCGTACCCTTTGACCCTTACTACAAATTTGTTGTACCCCGTAACTAGCATGGATATCACCCCTTCCCTTAATTATTATAATCTGATGAATATGGCGCACAAAAACAATAAGTTCGGTCTGATTTGAAATGTTTGTTCTTTCGCAGAGTTTTTGAAATGTCTACTTGCAGAGAAAAATATTTACTCTTTTTTACGCTACCTAAAACGACATCTCGACATCTTGAGACATTTTCCGAATTCGCCGGTAAACAGTCTAACTGAGCGTAAATCGCCGAAGTTTTAAAAAGTTGGCTGAGTTTTAAATCCTACATTCGTGCCGCGTACCCCCAATCTTGCTTCGCGTACCACAGTTTGAAAACCACTGGTCTAGGGGATGTTAGTAGCTGCATGATTTAATGAATAATTCAATAAGTTGCTACATGGTGAAAAAAGCGGGCTTATATATCTAAAAAATCGTAATTTACATATTTGGGAATAGTTGCCCCAGAAACCATTTATTGGATAACCAACACATCGGCCGTAGGTCACCCAAAAGGGAACGCTTGACGACTTTGAAAGGGTGCACCTGTTCATGGGGTAAGATTTGTCCGGGTCTTGATAGCGGATACATCTGCCCACCTACTGCTCGGTGTGCCGGATCGGCTGAGGGATGCCTTTTGACCTCTCCAGCCAGAATCTCTCCACCCACCGCCCTGAACCGTAGTTAAAGGGATGGACTTATACGTCCGTCACTTTTGAACACACTGACTCCCAGATTTTTTTCCTTCCCCAAACCTTCTTTCCTTCCATTTTTTAAAAAAACCCACAACAGCCCCTATCACAGCAACCCTTAAGACGACATAGGCCCTGAGC
Organism: Limnephilus lunatus; assembly: GCA_917563855.2. Taxonomy (NCBI): domain Eukaryota; kingdom Metazoa; phylum Arthropoda; class Insecta; order Trichoptera; family Limnephilidae; genus Limnephilus; species Limnephilus lunatus. The sequence continues at coordinate 84,378,654 of OU830593.1, forward strand.
TAGGTGTGGAGCTAATGTAAAAAAATACTCATAGCCATATTGTCATGTATTGAAAAAGCTTTCAAGTTACTTCGCTAGATGTCAGCAGGGAAATAGTTCGGATAGGGGGAAAGGGATAGCGAGCAGATCAATTTTACCTCTTGTGTAGATAGGTCGGCTGACTTGCAGCCTTATTATTGTAAATACGTAATATCTAAATAAACCAGGTTGTTTATCATTGAACGTGAACCTAATATTTATTGAGAAGTCATCCACAGAACCTAAATTAGTGTTTTGAGTATAAAGAAATAACACATACACATACAAATACTCAAATCTTCAACCAGCATCGATCATCCACCCAAATTGTACGTCTAAAATCATCAGAGGAACAAAGTAAAGTAGCGTCCTGGCGAGGTCTCAGGAAGTCTGCAGTCAGGTTGTAAGGTTGCGCTGCTTTTAGTGGCTTCTTTCGTTTCAACGCCAAGATTGACGTACAGTTTTGAGAGATTGAGGATTGTTTGAGGTTATCCTTGTTAGTTTAAAACACTTGTGTTTTTACTGGTTATATTGTAACGTTTATTTAATAATACATAATTTCACAATGAGAGAGTGACTGGCAATTAAAAAGAGAACTTAATTGAGTCGATAAGGTAAGAATTCAAACGTCGAATTTCAGAATTGAAACGTTGAATTTCAGAATTGAAACGTTGCTTGAAATGGCATTAGCCGTGTTTGGTGACCAGATCTGAAGAGCCAGGTACTTCCCGACCTTCCTCTTCCCTATCTCCTTCCCTTCCCCACTACCCTCAGCCTCACAACATACCCCAATTGGGGATGCCATAGTCTCACTGGCTTCAGACGGGAGCAGCTGGGACTCTTGTGCGGTATACATATAAAAAATAAATAGAAAAGTTAAGTTTGAGAAGAGAATTAGAGAGTTAGCTTGCTAAAAACAACATCGAGATTAATAATGAGAAATAAAGGGTTTGAGTTGAATGATTTTAAATATAAAATAGGACAATCATAACATAGAAGACCCAACACAAAGTACCTACATAATATTATACATATTATATCACTTCTGAGAAAGCAACTCTAGTTTAACATGTATATTTTTTTAGTCTTATAAAAGAGGAACAAACGATGTAATCTGAAATTGGCCTAATTGGCGCGATATGTAGCAGGCAGTGTGTATTGTGTGCGTGTTATTTGTCGGGGTTGGTTTTGTAAGGCAACAAGCAGCCTCGTTAGGCCTAACGCGAACGGAGCTAACAACAGTGGCATACGTAATCCACCCCCCCCCCCCCCCACCGTAGAAGTCTTAACTAATTTACCTGCCGTGCTCCCTCTATCCACCTGAGATGCTGCGTGGTCTGACGGCCTAATGTACCAGAGATTTCCCTAGACACTGTTACGATACGCCCTTGAAGCGAGTAGTTTCGAGAACGCTGCGAGCCCACAGTTCCGCCGCCGCCTCTCCCCGCCCCGTATCCTGTTTGCCTCTCCCCCGTGCCCGGCGACTCCGCAGTCCGCTGCGCTCGCCAGACAGAAGAAATCCGAGCGCCTTTGAGAACGCACGCTAGCGGCTCACTATAGCCGGCGGACCCAATTCAATGGGGCCGCGAGTTATTATTGAAACACCTTTGAGTATAATCGGCCTTTTGCCGCACTATAGTTCGGTCTATTTAGACTACGAAGTGCCTGATGAAGCTGCCACATGAGACGAGGTTCCTGCCAACCTACATGTAAGCTGTATCTTGATTTCCTCCTTAAATGTGTCCGTAATTCAGTGAAATGTAGGGCCCCCGCGGAAATCACGACTCGGAGAGTTTCGTTTTGAGAGACAGTCAGGGAGAGTTAAACACTTTAGCTAGGTTTGTGTAATTTGCATTTCTTGTAATTGAATTGTACTGTAGAAACCTATGTATGTGTTTGAGTTTACAATACATGTCTAAATGATTTAACATTGTTATTATTCTGCTACGGCGGGAGGATTGTTGACCAGTGAGGATCCCGTGGGTCACCGGAGGATGGAGAGAAGTTCCCTAGCCTTGAGCTGCCCACCCCCCTGAATAGAGAGTACCCTTGTCCCGCTGAGAGCTAGCCAGGGACGTGTTGGTGTGCTGATGTTGGTTTAGAAGCCGACATCGGGGTACCCTAACAACACGTACGGTTAAGTTTTAATGTTTTTTTTTTAAATTGTGGTACGCATATCTATGTATACATAACATAGCAACTGCCAGTCTACATATAGGGCCGCTAATATTGTCTTCTAATATAAAATATTACAATTTGATGTTTTACTCACTAAGTTTAAAAAATATATATATGTATGAATTCAACCTAGACTTCTGGAAAAGTCAATAGATGTTACAATGATTCCAATCCTATCTAGATTGCTATTAGTGAAAATGTTGGTAGTTTTTATTTTTTTAATTATTATTATCAACAATATGGGGAAATACTACTACAACCAATCTGAAACAAGTCCAAGTTGTACAAAACGCAATTGTAAAATTATTAGTCGTCCCTAATATTTTCAAACAGTTGTTTGAAAATATTAGGAAAATATTAGATTAATACACCGTTGCTGTTTCAGAGTGCCAAAATTTTACCTGTTAAGGTAATAATACTACGGCACAAAATTATAATTCAGCATATATTTACTAGGGATGTTATGGAGATCCGTAACCGTATCCGAAACTATCGGATATCCGAAATACAAAAATATACGTATCCGTAACCGAAACCGATATAAAAGTTTCGGATAGTTTCGGATAAAGGCGGAGTCTAAATGACATGGCCGAGCCGTCATTTGTCATAAAAGCCGCGCGTGACTGATTATAAAAACAAATGATAATATAGACTAGAAATAAAAGTCAAATCTTGCCATTTGTATTTTACTTTTATAATTTAAAATTCTAATATCCGTAACCGAAATTATCCGAAACTAGCGGATAATTCGAAATAATTTCATATCCGTAACCGTATCCGAAACCGGTATAATATTATTCCAATATCCGTATCCGTATCCAGATCCGAAATCGCATATCCATAACATCCCTAATATTATTTACCCCGCAGCATAAAGAGAAATTAGAACATAAATACAGCACTAGATTCACGCGCGCGATTCAATTGTAAAAATATCAGTCGTCCCTAATATTTTCAAACAGAGACTTAATACACCGTTGTTGTTTCAGAATGCCAAAATTTTACCTGTTATGGCAATACTACGGCACAAAATTATAATTCAGCATATATTTACCCCGCAGCATAAAGAGAAATTATAACATAAATACAGCACTAGATTCACGCGCAACGACGGGTTAATAGTTCCGAAATTTAATAATAAGAACGGGCAAAGAACGTTTGGATACAACATATTGAAGATATTTAATTTATTACCTGACACTATAGAGCAATATAATTCTATGAATAAGGTTAAATATGTGGTGAAAAATTGTCTATCGGAAAAAATATGTATATTAAAAAAATGTAAGAAAAAATTTTGAATCTGTAGACATAAGATGTAAATTATAACTATTAAAATGTATATGTAACTAAATTACAAGCACCTGTTTGACAAGTCAATTCAATGAGCTTAGTAGGACGTGTTTGTTGACATGTATTATCTATTATTTTTTCAATAAATTTAAAATATATATATATATATAAATATATTTTATATTCACTAATTGAAATTAAAAATTTTAAAATTTAAATTTAAACAATTAGCGCAGATTACGCAAAAAAAATATTCGTCAATTTTTGAGAATGTAAGCGCATTTCTGGTAAAATAAAAAGGACCAATCTTGTTCATTCTTTGTACAGATTTCCCCAGGAGAATAAAGTATAATAATACGTAATACCTTTAAAAATATAAAAATTGCGACTCGAACCAATAATCTTAACTCAAATTTGCACCTCGGACAGTTTTACGAGAGAAAAGGCTGAAATCTTCATTATTATTTGGGGAAAACGGGAATATTCGGGGAAATTCCCCAAATTAGGGTAATTTGAAGCCCGCGTTCCAGGAGTTAGCATTATTACTTCGCCAGCGGCGGTGCCCGTTATTACCGCAGTTACATAAATACCAAACAATCATTAGGAGACTTTTCTATATTTTCTTTAAAAAAATTAAATCCATTACCGCCAATGAAATTGAGCTCACAAGATTGGCGTTTGTTGCTCAAAAAACTCGCACCGAAGGGATTATTTAAGACGGATTTCTAACGTTTTCTCTGCTAACTTTTTTAAACCCAAATCAGTTTCCGACGTTTTCACAGGATGAATAAGATTGGCCTTGTCCATACAAAGTATGACCTAATAGGAACATTCTTTATTTATAATTTCACGTAGGAGTAGGCAGAGTATGAGTCGCCCCACAAATCAATCGTTATCTCTTTAACTATTCGCAGCTTTACTACATGATGTTTTCGTAACCTCTCTATCAAAATAATATGATACAGAATTAAAATAGTTCTCCTCCTCGGCTTTCTGTGTTTAGCTTATTTAAAAAAAAACCTAGATTGTTTCTCGGATAAATTTAATATATCCGATTTTATTTATTTGATAAAACTAATGGCTTTTTTTGTAAAAGTCTAAATGAATAAGCAATATTTTTATAACTTTTTGTATCTGTTTTTTTTTATATTTCCGTTTAGATTTATTAGTGGTATCTTCTTTTCAATGATATTTTATATTTATTGATCACTTATATTATTCAGCTTAATTATTATCCCATTAAGTTATTATTAATAGTACACAACTGCTACCTCTGTACATATCGCAAGTACGCTCCGCGGTAGAATTTGGCAGCCACCGCTGGTCTGAAGCCCCAAAATACCAAAAAACCCTCCACTCTTCGTATAAACGGGTGGTCCGTCTAATTGACTTTCCCATCTTAAGAAACGTATCTTTAGAATACAGGCGTGGGTCGGGTGGGAATGCTTCCCTTGTTCTACCGGTATTCAATGGAAGATGGTCGAAGGAATTAGCGTCAATGATCCCTTTGGCACCGGTGCGTAGTCGGGAAATACGCCACACGTGCGCTCAACATATGTTGCTTGACATTTGTCACATGAGAACGGGTGGCTTCTCCGACTCATTCTTGAGTTCAACGGCTCGGCAATGGAACGACTTGTCGGCCTCTGTGTTTCCTACTTATTAGAAATTGGGATCCATATTCACTCTTTCCTCTTCTCAAAAAGATCCTTCACACAGCATTTTCAAAGATGACAGATGCTCTGAGAGAAATTATTTTCCTCAGGGTCTCCTAACTGTTGTTAATGTAAAAAAAAATCAGTGTGAGCAATTCACATGTGCTAGAGGTGAAACCTTCAGAAAAAAACGAGTGTGCTTTAGAGTCTAAAACATACTCGTTTAAGTTTAGACCACAAAAATGAAGTAAAACTTCACTTACTTATAAAAAAAGAGAGAAAGAAAATGTGCGCGCGCACTGCTCTCTCTTACTTCTACAGTGTGATACAGACAATAGGCCTGCACTATGTCTTAGATATACGAAACATAACTGGCTATGAGAGAAAGGAGATGTGTGCTCGCACCTCTTTCTCTTGCCCCTACAGTAATATACAAAACGTAACTCCCTCTCTTTCTATCTTCACTAACTTATACCTCCCTCTCAACTTCCGTTCGACTCGCCAGATCACACTTTTCGTAACGTTCTCGTCACGCATTCACCAGCTTACTCCCCAAGTCAAGCGTGCGTAAAAAATTTTACTTCAATAAAGTAGATAATAGTAGGGAGGCCACGGAGCACCGCATAAAGAATAGACCGATAGGCTACGAAGTACCTACCGCTCAAAGAGGAGACCGATTACACTACCAATCAATCCAATGCCAATCACTGTTAGAATACGGTATTATAGGATGGGAAAATGCAAATAAAAACATACAAAATCAACTTTTTAAAACTCAAAAAGCCATAATGAAAATTATACTGAAAGTACATATTTAACAAGTAACTACTAACACAACATTTGGGCAAAAAAGCTTCTTATATTATTGTATTAAGCTCTACAATAAAATACCACTCACACTCAAAAACCTCAACATTATAACATTTAAATCTCAAATAAAAAGCTGGATACTAAATATAGGGAGATCAGAAATAGAAAATATACTGATATCAAATACAGACTAAAACCGAATCTACCGAACTGAATTATAAAAAAAACATTATCTTATTTACTTTATAATTATTTATAAAAAAAAAATACTACGTGATATATGTTTATAATAAATTCATATTAATTTCTTATAATTAAATTATGTATTAAGTAAATTAAATCCTCAGCACGGGAGATCCCAGTGAGGATATCATTATCTCTACATTTTACTAAGAAAGAAAGACAATAAATCATTATTATTATTATTATTACTAAATCATTCTTTTTCAGGCTAAATCCTATAGATGTACATATGTGTTTGTCTCTTTTTCATCGAGTTTTCAATCACAACGGTGCTAAAGAATTTTTCACTAAAAATAATTAAAATACCGATAATTTTTAGTGGGTCTCATCTAGTGTGTTCAATATTAACGTTTTCTCAGGCTGTAGAAAGAAAATAAAGGAAAAATTTAAGTGTTGTGTAATCTCCCAGGCTATATTCCGTCTTGGGCCGGGGGTGGGCCGGATTGCCCGAGTCCTCCGCCTCCGTTCCGACTTCGGCCATCAGCGAGTCCGTTTCATTAAACCGTTTCCGACTCTATTTGCCTACCAAATTACGGCCGGGTTTTGTCGAAGCTCGTTTGCGGGATATCAACTTAAATAATGATTATCTTGGCCAATAAACGACAATAAAAAGATTTATTTTTCAGGTTTCCGGATATTCAGTTCATTTATTAAATCGTTACAAACATAAATAAACATTTTTTTTATAATGGAAATTGTGTTACAATTATTAAAATGAAAACTTCGTTAACATGTTTTAAAGAGACAAACACATACATCTACCGGATTTAGCCTGCAAGAAAATGATATATAATAATCGATATCCTTTTTGTATGGTGCTTCGTAGCCCATAGATCTCCTCTTTGTGCAGTGCTTCGTAGCCTCCCCACTCTTGTCTGTTTACATTTTCTGATGATGTCGTTTCTACCACGTGTTAACTGCATTTTTTTATGTGAATACCTTAGTCCCAGCTGCTCCCGTCTGGAACTTGCTGCATATATACTAAGCATTATTTTAAATGCGCAATAACACCATTGTCTTCTCTATCTCTGAACTGTAAAGATACTTATTATATTTTTGCCTATTATTTTTTGCTGTTATTTTACTAGTAGCATCTCCACCTAGTAACAACTAAACCTTGATTTACGCATGCTTTAAACATGTTTTGGACTCTAGATCTGACCACTTCCCAGTGGCAATAATATTAATGTAATAATTGCTAACATTCTGTAAATATTTCAAACAATAAATATTAATATAAAAACAGTGTTCAATTTACACGCGGTTGAAGTGAAAACTTCAGAAAGCTAAAGTAGAAAATAGTGGGGTGACTACGTAGCACTGCACGAACTGCACAAAGAGAAGACCGATTATACTTTCTAATTCTGTCGCAGGATAAATCCTATAGATTTATGTGTCTCTTTTTAGTGTCGCTATTTTTCGTTTCTTAGAATTTTAAATCACAACGGTGCTAAAGAAGTTTTCACTTCAAAAAGCACTCCTGAGCGAAAATAGAGGGCTTTGCTTTGGTGGCACCGAAGATACATAAAATTTAATTTTGGCGATCGTTCAGTTTGATCGACGAAAGCGGCTGCAACTATTTGTACACACAAGTTCTTGCATTATTATCTCTACTTTAAATGTAAGGACTGGCCGACAAGATAAGGGCGGACTGGGTGGCGAAGTGTGGGTGTGGGCGGCGACCCGGTGGGTGGGGGTGACGGGTGGGGTGGGTGGTATCGGAGTTCGCACCAAATTTAGAGGTGTAAACACCGTCAACCAGAGATAAGCCGTTCCCAATGTAAATGGCCGGGACAAATCTCCTTGTTTTACTTTACAACACTGATATCTGTTAACGTGGTTATTGGAACATTTACAACGGTCAGATCGAAAATCTCTACATAAATATTATAAATTAAAGTACTCCGCCGCGTCTGTATGTCTGTCTGTTCACGATAAACTCAAAAACTACTGAATGGATTTTCATGCGGTTTTCACCAATATATAGAATGATTCATGAGAAAAATTTTGATATATAATTAATATATGATATATAAAGGAGAATATCTATATGTGGAGGACGAGCGGGCTGACAAGCGAGCGGTGTAGATTTAATTTGTCTATGCAAATCTACAGTTTTATGCCGAGGTTGATGAAATTATGCACATGTGATGACATAGGCCCCGAGGAAAACAATTTATCTCGGGGCCTATGTCATCTTTAGGGATGCTGTGTGGAGGGTTTTTTAAGGGAAAGGAAGGAGAAAAAGATATGGGAAGGAAAAAGGTATGAGGGGTGGGTAGGAATCTGGGGGTCAGTGTGCCCAGTAGTGAAATGTCTCCCTTAATCAGTCTCCTCTGATCAAAAGGCTCCTTTGCCGAATTTTTAAATAATTGCTTTCATACAAAGAAACGACAAAAAAGTGAAGCAATTGTAACCTTTATAAAGTTTGTTTAATTAAATGTGTTTTTTAGTTTTGTGGTAAAAAAATTAACTACAATTTTTGTTTTTTTTAATGTGAATACCTCACATGAGTCCCAGCTGCTCCCGTCTGGTATGTTGTGAGGTTTTCATTTTGAGAGGCGGGAATGGGTATCGTCGCTACGGGAAAGATTAATTGGATAACCAACACCACTCTATAGTTCGCCCTAAGACCCGTTTGGTGAATTAGCAAGGTGCCTGGGTTCATGGAGTGAGGTTTGTCTAGGTCTAGGCGGCGAATGCCTTTGCCCGCTTACTTTGTGGTGGGTCGGGATACTGGATCGGCACAGATTCGTAGAGGGAGACCTGTTGACCTCTCCTAGATACATTAACCTCAGGTTCCTACCCACCCTTGATAATTTTTAAAATTTTATTTTTTTTCCTAAATAATAAAAAATATAGTGCCGTTTTTGTGAAAAGTCACCATAAGAACGGTATATTCCCATTTAAATGTATCAGGAGAACAAAATTTCGCCGAGGTAATATATTATTAGCATTATATTGGTCGACACAACCATTTTTAATACACACGGATATTCTAAGTAAGAGTAAATTGGTGTGCTTTTGGGCAGGTACTGTAGGTTTTCCTTAGCACATTTAAGTAATTACAATTTGGAAGGCGGGTATAGGTACCGCCACCCGGGAAACATTTATTGGATAACCAACACCTCTGCCAAAGGTCATCCCAAGTGGTTCGCTATATTTGGTGACATAGCAGGGGTGCCAGGGTTCTGGGGTGAGGTTTATCCGAGTCTTGATTATAAAAAAATGATTTGATTATATTTAAAAATCTCTTACTACCACTACAATAAGTGGAAAATGTGGCTTGTGTCGTGATGGAGGACTCAGCCAACCGAGGAATTAAGCACGTGACGCCTGGGTGGGACCCAAACGCGTTGCTAACTTAGCCACTTTCCTTTCCATAAAATACCTTCCTTTCAAGATTCATTTCTAAGATGACGTTGGCCCAGAACAATTTTTTGAAGTTAAAACTTCTTTAGCACGGCTGTGATTTGAAACTCTATGAGACGAAAAATAGTGACACTAAAAAGAGACAAACAAGTGCCTGTACAGAACTAAGTCTACGAGAGAATGAGATAAACTAATCGGTCTCCTTTTGTGAGGTGCTTCGTAACCTCCCCACTCTTTACTTCTTTTACTATTTTAGTTTTCTAAAGGTTTCACGTCTACTTGTATTTTTTCCTCAGGCCATTTTTTTTTTAATTATGTATAGCTTCAACTAACATTTGTCCGTTTTTAAAAACTTTAAAAAAAATCTTAACAAACGTTTTTCCTTTTTTTAAATTAAATGAAGACAATTTTAACGAAACTCAATCGAAAATCTGGAGACAGAAAAACTGAGCAAATGGTAGAGCACTTGCCGTGTAAGCAAAGGGTCCTGGGTTCGAGTCTCCAGATTTTCGATTGAGTTTCGCTTATATTGTCTTCATTTAATTAAATATTTTAATTTGAGATTTTACTCATAAAAGATTAAAAAAAATAGAAATAAACGTTTTTCCGTGTAGCCAACACAGATAAATTTATTTTACAAATTCCTCTCTCAGTAACAATTTTAAAAAGTGACCAATGTTTGTGTGAAAAGTGCTACCATTTCACACAATGAATCAGCATACATAACCCACATTCCTCGAATGTTGACGTCGCGTGGGTGAGGCTTTTCAACAGTGTAAACAAAGAATTCCATGAATTTTTCACCTTATATATAGCTCATGAACGTGTTTCCACTATCATGGGATTCTATCGTAGTGCCTAAAAGTTTTAGTCCATTATTAAATCTATTTTCAGCTAGGCGTGGGTGACTCTCATTCGGTTTTTAATCTAAAATAGACCACTCACGTTTTGAAATGGATTTTGGCTTAAAATAATTGAATGAGTTCGAGCGTCAGACCTTACTTTTTCCTTAGTTTTCTTACATAAACTTAAAGTATTTTTTTAAAGAATTTTCTGATTTCAAAATAAATACCTACTTTTATGAAATTCAAACGTTCTTTTCATTTGACCGGACGTGCAAAAACGCTCTGTACACTGGTCAACTGACCATCACTCAGGATATTTTCATATATGTGGATGTGGTGTGCGCTTCACCTCGCAGAAACATCGACTAGAGTATGTGTCTATTTCCAGATGATCATCTAATACAAAACCGTGTACGATTGTGTGAGAAACGCAGGTCCTCAAAGAATGTACGTCTAATATAAGCGTAATGAGTTATATAAAAAAAGGGACGCTCAGATGTTTTATTCACATTCAGACATTAGTGGAGTGTTAGGTTCTTCCAATTAATAATTAAGTTCTCGGTGACAAGTTGGTTCATTATTTATCGTGTATATTTACAATATTATATTATACTCCGAACCCGACTAGCTAGGAATTACATATATTTGAAGCTCGCTCCGGTGGATGGCTCCGGTCCACTCTACTAAAAGCCATCCTCTTTCTCGTGTTCACGACACGAACGGTTACGATGCTAGGTGGTACTGCTCTAACTGTTACTGCTTCAGCGGACATCTGTTGGGATGTGGAAGATTACTGATAGATATCAACATATATCAGTAATTGAAACAACTAGACGATCAAAAACACTATAGGTATGTACAGCGAAGAAAGGAGAAAAACAATGCAAATGTGAATGTAAGAAGAAGTCTAGGAAGCCCAAAAAAGACATTGCTCAATCAAGTGAATCAGATTATTTGGTCGGACCATGTCAAGGTTCAGAATAAAATACGAGTTTGTATGGATGTGGGTAAGGCAAGGAGTGTGTGCCAAGTTCATTCGAATAACTCAACACAATGACAAAACAACATACTTTGAAATGTCTCTGTAATCTCTTTTCGATTTTCAAAGGTGTGTTGATTTGTAACTGTGTTGCTTACTTTAAAATCAATATACCACAGAGCAACTTTTTTATTCTACTTATTCATATACATTCTAATTACTAATTGCTTCTATGTATATTCTAATCACACTATACAAAAATTTAACTTATTCTTCGCTGTAACGACAAAAACGATTGAGCTGTAAAAAAAACTAATTAATTATTATTTATTTACGTTCAATAAAAATGCAAATCAAGCTGCAACATTTTTAGACCACGGAAAAAAACATAAAGATAGATTCACGATCAACTATTTTTTTTAAATTTAAGATACATAAATCATAGATACATAATAGGTATATAAATCTCAAAATTCTGAAAGTATGTATTTAATATTTTTGTTATGACAACTGTTTCATTTATCAACCTGGACTTAAGCACTGAAACAGTCATCACAATTGGTAATAAAAACTAAAATAAGGTAGTAACCGACTTGATGACTGGATGCTTACTTAACATTATAATTTAAAACTGTTACAAATTATACATATTATTAAATTTTATTTAAACGTAAGCACACATTCCTTGCTTCATCCAATTGCAAAAATACATGTGTATTTTAATGCATTTGTAGTTACACACTTCTTGCTTCATACACATTCAAACATGATATCACACACCACGTTTTTAAACCAATTAGCATGAAAGGGGGAAAATCAAAGTTTAGGCACACACTTTGCTTTATCCACATGCAAAAACACATTAGCTATATTAATACATTTGTAAGCACACACTCTTCGTCTCATATTCAACACTGAGCATATCATAATAATTTTTTTTAACATATTAGTTAAACCAAGTAATTTTTAGCTATTAGTTGCCTGCAAGGTTCAAAAGCTAAGTGGTTCAGTGAAAAGTTGAGCAGTAAGCTCTTTGGCTACTTATTCCGAGTTAAGGCTCTGTTGGTTTTCCAAATAAAATTAAATAAAAATCAAATGAATTGAACTGGGCGACTGGAGTGGCTGAATAGCGGTGTACTGAATTGAGTGGTAGGCTCCCTGGGCCGTTGTCAGCGACCAAAGTTGCTCAGTGGTAGGAGTCATCTTTGGAAAAGGTAAGCAGGCCATATGGGTATCAAATTTTTGCATAAATAGCGCTGTAAAAATTATCATAATTGAGAAAAAAATTGTAAGTTAATTTTTCATTACAAATTTACGAAACAAAACGACTTCCGATTTTTAAACAGAAATGTGAACGGGCATTTATGGCAGAAAACTGGCCGAAAAGCATTTGTATTACAGTCAAGTAGAGTACATTAGTAGAAACAAAGTTCAAGTGTCATTATCTGTAATTGAAATTTGATTTTGCCTGAGAACTTTATCGTTTTCTAACATTTTCTGATAAAACAGTGATAGATGTCTAATCTTATTGTGAAGGTCATCATTCGCCTTAACCGCTTTTATTACTGTTATTTGTATTATAATATGTCATATTACTTCATTTATTTGGAGGAAAAAAGCATTTTATATTATATTATATTTTCATTGTGAAAATAAAATAACACTTACAACTTTTTTTATAAAATGGAGGAGAAGAAAATTTTTTTTATCTCTTTCCACTCCAAACCTTTTTGTGTTTGTTTTCCACCAGCTCTACGACGAAATTGCGTATTTAAGTTTTCGTTACTTTTTACAAATAAAATTGATATTAGTTTATATACCACCAATAAAAGCTTTTGTCTGTAAAGAACTAAATGTGATTACTATAATGTAATTAGCCGAAAGCTTAAATACTTTTAAAAATAATGACTTAAAATTTTTTGGCACCGCTGTGTGCTGAGTCCCTACGAGTTCCTAAACCACTGTAACAATAATAATTTACTATTCGCCAGACTGAAACATGAATTCTACTACTACATACTTTACAGCCTTACAAAAAAACTACAGCACGACCGACGAACTGTGTTTTTGCAGCAACATGGATACAACAAATTTACACTAAAACCCGAAATCCTACCTATAACAAAATTCACGCTAAAACCGGTTTTAAAATCTGGCAACAGTGCAATTTTTAGTAATGTTCATACTAAATTGTTTTTTTCAATGTTTTCATTCATGGCCGCTAGATTCGGGTGTCGGCGCATTCGCTGTTCACAATGACAACCTATTTTAAGCCGCGAAAGATTTTTTGGTATGGCGATATGCTTCGTAATATTACCAAAGTGATCGTAATTTTTATTAATATGACTAATTCACTCTTATATTCATATAATTGATATTATATTTACCGTATTTTTTGTGGTTTTTCATAAGTTTTAGTAAAGTTATAATAACCATAATTGTTCTTTCAAAGTTGAAATGTCAAAAAGTTTTTATATGATACATAAAAATTCATATTTACATTTAATGATATTAATTTTATGAGAATTTCATACAAGTGGTGTTTTTTGTAAATATTAATATCAAATTCACGTGTTTGTAAACTTATCAAAGAAATTAACATCTTTAATGGTGCAAGAAATGTGTTGAAATGTCAGAGGTATTTTTAAGGTTATTTTTTTGGCATTATAAAAAAATTAAAATTTAAAAAAAATAAATTATTGTATGCACGAGGAAAAAATGAGGTGACAGTTTCATTTCAAATTCATTATATACAAGGTCTGTATTTTTTTTAATTTAAATTTTTAAATTATTTCTATACACTTTCATCAAAAATGTTTTGGTAAGAAATTATTTAACATTTTTTTCTGTGTTTAAATCTTAAAATATGGCAGTTTTTTTAAAACTAAAGTGTATTTCAAATTCACAAATCTAAAAGGTAATTTTATCTAGTTTTTAAAAATTGTATTTGTTTTTACGCCACCTTCAAAGATAAGAAATATATAGAACATTCAAAATATTTTGGAAAATTCCAAATTTCGTTCAGACATCATCTCTAAAACAGAGATAAACTATCCCTCCAGGCTGTGTAAACGGTGTTTTTTTTTTCAAGAACAATTTCTTAATTAGTAATGTTTTCAAATCCGCGGCCGTTTGTCAATTGAATAAATTTACAGTGTAATTTACCGGACCTTAAACATGAAGTCTAACATTTATTTGTATAAAAATTGGTGTTAAATAATGTACCTACCAATACAGCCACGTACTTTCAGATTTTCATCATAATAAAAATCCTTGTTTATTTTCTTACCATTCAGTACTTACTTTGATTTTATATATAATTTATAAAAACATACTTTTTATATTCTTTCTCGTATATGATTTCCATGTTCTGTGATTTTCATATTATTTTATATTTTACTATATTCTTCCGAACTCTTTTATATTATTCTAAATTCATTTGAATTCTTTTGTATTCCTTAATATTCTCAAATATTATATTATTTTATGTATATATTTTTTTTATATATTCTCGCACAATCTTGATATTGCATATGTTAATGTACTGTATAGAAAATCGATAACCACAACACGGGCATGTGCCTAGTATGGTGGTCGAAAAATCCCCGATTCACGTAATAAACACTTCAATGAATGAAGAAAACTTTAAAAAAAAAGTGAGTCGCGCGTTGGAAGATTACGGGCTGCTATGCAACAAAGCAAATACGCTAATTAAGCTGATTGTAATGCCTATTTAAGAAGAGGTGGAAGGATAAATCAGTGAAATGAACATAAATAAACAATGGACACGAAAAGAGAGTAATAGCAGCTAAAATAAAGAAATTTAGAGTAGCATCTTTGCTCCAATAGCACGACTTATCTGCGCGTTTACTAATGAACTCCATTAAAACGATGGGTTCGCGCATGTCAGTGCGCAGGGATGCGCAAAAAATGAACAAAATGGACTGACTCTACTAAAGAGCTGACTAAACTACTAAAATTGATAATTAATATAAAAATATACTCGGTCGGTTAAATTTAAGAAGCAGAACGCAAGATTCGTAGAAACTATATTTAACATACTCCAAGTAAAAATGTCTCTTTGTGAAAACGCCCCTCATGATCGAATAAAACATAATTCCTTCATGCGTCCATTTGAGCACAGTGGACACTTTGCAAGCATCCTCCCCGTCCTCTCAAGTGCATCTATGAATCCACCTCCTGGTCCAATTCCCAGCTTTTGCTCCCAGCACAGCAATCATCCTGGCACGTGTCCTGAGAGGTCAGTCGGAGCCGGAACAGTTATCATTAAATTTAATGTTTCTTCTCTCACGAGTTCACTTTAAACTACCCTGTAAAGTGTTAAACGACTTCATTCCAGGTCTCCTATGTGTTTCCAAATATAAATCACTTAACACATTTGATACCTAATTCATTACATTTAGTAACTTAGGGTACTTATCCCTTCCAAATGTTATAATTTATTAGATCAGAAAAGGTTCTTCCCAAAGATATTGAAATACAATAGATATGCTATGATGGCCGCTCGACCGTCGCGTCGGCGAACTACTACATATTATGCACAGTTTGAATACGGAAAAAATGCGTTAATTTAGTTGTTTTTGAAGGTCTGCAGAAGTATTGGTTATCACAGTAACAACATAGATTGAATACGGAAAGAAATAGTTTATTTAGTTGATTTTTTGAAGGTTTGCCGTTGTGTTTGTTAACAATATCGGCGACGCCAGGAAACACGGTCCTACCCAGTGAAAATCGCGGATAGCACATCTCTTAGATTTCAATATCTTTGGTACTTCCTCACCTTCCTCTTTTTCTTATTTTTTTCTGGTTTTAGCTATGTGTTCAATGGTTTTAGCTATATCTAGTGACTAGATCTATATAATCGGGTTCTTCCAAACCTTCTTCCTCTACTTCTCTTTTTCCTCTCAATTTACATACTACACAGTATTCACAAATACAGGATATGCCATAGTTTCACAATAGTTGAATCAGTTGGCTTGTATAACATAAATACATAAAAAAATATAATCTTTAACATCAAAGACAATATTGGCAACGTTTTTATATTTTCACGGCCAAAAGTGTTTTCGTTATTTTTTTTTGGGGGGTGTTGGGGTGCATACCGTGTTGCGCTACCTTCTTCTTTAGCCAGCGTTTTGGACAGCGTTACGGTGTCCATCATCAGGGCAGATGTTGGCTAAATAAGGAGGTAGCGCACGGCAGAACACCCCAAACAAATAACGAAAATATTAGCAACTCTCAAAAGAAAATTTGAAACAAAAACATCCGAAAAAGATACGGTCGCATCTAGGTATTGAACCCAAGAGCTTGGCCTTGCCGGGGCTCTGCCCTAACTACTGAGCTGATTCTAACATGTCCCCTTCATCATACTTCGACTAAAAACTAAAACTACTAATCTTCACAACGCATATTTTCATTGGCTGCATTATTTAAGTATTATTCGAAGATTCTTAAAATCAAATATATACCTATTACCTATGTGCTACTTTTATTTTTCAATAATTATGGAAGGTATTATAATCTATACAGTATGTTAGAAGTTGGAACTTATGACATTTTTCAAGTATTAAGATATTTTGTTAGGAAGAATCCAGAAGTTCAGAAAGCAGAAGAGACGAGATCACATTCACCAACTGAAGTAAGAAGATCGTGAAGGTGAACTGGAATTGCCTTTCTTCGATGTTAGAAAAGATGTCAAGAGGTTGCTATTTACAGAGGATGCCTTTCTATCTGAAATTAAAAAATGAACATTAGATCTACCTACCAGTTTTAAAAAATTCAAAGTCTTTATAGCAAGAAATCTGTTAGTGTGTACCACTATTTCAATAAAAACCCTTTATCGATTTGCCGCTCATTGCCAATGTTCATTATTATCGTGAATTCAGTGGAGTTGACGTCACACCGGGCAAAGTTGGTGATAGCCGTCTTACCAGCAAGTGGCGTTTTCTACGTCATTATGACGTTGATTAGAACGTTGATTAGAACGTTTCTTAGCGTGCGGATTGTAAAATTAATAATTATAAATAAAAATATCGAAATTACACATTTTAATAAATCAAAATCAGAAAAATGAACTTTAAATCCTGGACGCATTAAAGGTATCTATTAAAAGATGTTTTGTTCATATTGTGTTCCATATTTTACAAATTTTGGAGTAGTTCGCACAGTATAATTGTGTTAAAAGTTAACTTACGTTCTTTAGGTTGTGTGTAATTTATCTTTGGCCTGAAGTCTTTTGGAAAGTATTGCAGATTCCTTAGGAAACTGTACTTTATGTTCTTCAGAATTTCTTCCGTGACGTTTGAAAGAATTTCCCTGCAAGCATTCAAGTATTGATTACAAACAGTTGAAATGTTGAACAGTTCTTGTATGAAGAATTACATGAATATTCTTATAAGAATTTCAGAGTGGAAGATTCTCTCAGTATTGCCCTGATGTAAGACCACCATTCAGAAATGGAAGGTTGCTTAAAACGACTTAAGACGTGTTTGGTAGATACACTTTCCTCTTTTTCTCATCTCAATCCCATTCCCACCAACTTAAGCCTCACAACATACTCCCACAACATAAAGCATCACAACATAGTCCCAGTTGGGAGTCTTGTGCGGTGTTCACATAAAAAAGAGTGGTTCTTTCATAACTATGTCAAAACTATAATAATAAAATTAAACTAACTTTTCTGGAATGATCCGCTTGTAAATCAAGTCATCAGTGAGGCTCCCGTTGGCTAAAGAGGTGTTGACGTTCACCATTTCTATGTCCAGAGTACCGTTGAAGTCATCAGGTCTTAGTATGGACCCGTACTCCGTCTGTTCTTCCACTGAGTCCTCATAGTCCTGCTCTCTAAGCTGAAATCATTCATGTAACATTACATTATTATCTTCGTACTGTTATGAACTAAAATGTTAATATAATGTTCACCAATCCCAGTGATTAGAATTGCTTGACATGAATTGAGTTTCAAAGTTAATTTATTTACGTTATCTAACTGGATATTTAACTGGACCAAATATCCGTTCTATCTGATATTGAAGGCCCACGTGGTCTAGGAGTAAGGCTCTTGACTCGCAATCCAATCGTCGCGGGATCGAATCCCGGGGTGGGCAAATAAATTTTATTTGATTAATTTGTGTTATTTCACAATTAATTAATTAAAAATAATTTATAGTATATTTAAGACTCTTATGAGGAATTCGTATAAAAAAAACTGAGTAATTCTGAAGACATTGAACTCGATACTGATTAAGCCCAGCTGTCGATCGTACATCATATAATATCTATTGAGACATCTCAAAACTACATTTGACTACCTATACTAACGATATATTTTAAGGAATATTGAAACTACGTAGATAATATAATCCTTTTCACCACAATTAATTAATTATTTCCAAAATTATCTAGAAAAAAACATTTATTTATATTTAATTTTATAATAATTTTTGTACTATTCTCACAAATTTTACTACATTTTGGGCGTACCTAGGAAGTTACGGGTTTGACGCGCCCTATATTTTCAATTTAGAATGTTTCAAGGACTAATGTATCGCCTTAAACCACAAGAAATTTTTGGAAGCATTTTGAGCGTCTAGTTTGGTTGGTCGAGTCCGTGGAACTACTAAATAGGCATTGCACGGGAATATGGTGCGGATTTGACAAATTAAAACATTGTTATAAGCCTGGTAAGAACTGTAACTGAAGGTGCGATTACACCATCGATCGTGTTCGGAACTCGAGACCATCCTTGTCATCACGTTTATCTGTCCATCCACCCCAACTCCAGGAGATTATGTAATAATAATGTCCTATTTAAGGCCTCCTAAACAAGCCATTATCAGAAATCTCGATAAAAATCAATCTGCATAAAAACTTGTCACCCAACATGGTAAAACTACCATTTAAAATTCCTCCTAACATTACATCTTTACATATTTGGAGGTGTTATGCAAAAGGTATTTTCTAGAAAATTGTAATCATGGGATGGAAGATACCCATACTGCAGGAGAAGGAAATACAGGAGCGGGAAAATCATTCGACTGCTGAGAAATATTCAAAATACACGAATTTTCGGCCAAGTTTTTCGGAGCAATTTACACTGAAGCACTGCACCGTTAAAACTGCAATTCTTAAGAGAAGAGAATTTTACAAATGGAACACTCTTTTTATGGTATCTTGAGGCTCTAGATCAGAAATATAGGTATGCCAAACTAGGCGGGGCGAATGATATGAAACTTAATGAAACGGAAATGTATCAATAATTGATACATACGACGGATAATTATTATCATCGACTTTTTTTTAATGAAAAAGTTTTCGCCACAATACAAAGCATGAAATCAAGGAATGGTTTGAAATTTTCACGGCGAAACATATTATCGTGACATATTTTTGGGTCTTATGCCATTTGAGCTTTCTCCTTTTTTATCCAACATTTCAGATAATGTTGGTAATTGTCGATAATATCACCACACAATTACCCTGATGATGGACATTATAATGCCGTCCAAAACATTGGATAAAGAACGAGAAAGTGCAATACAGCATTAATAACCCAAAAAGTAATAACTAACAAAACTGGGTGGAAACCCAATGCATATGTCAACTAAGCCACCTACCGGGGAATTAGGTACAAATAATAATAAAATTTGATAAATTACCTTTGTAAACTCAATTTGTGCAATGTGCGGTAATTTCTGCAGCTTAGGGTAGAAGAAGGAGGCTGCTCTATGGTCCGGGAACTTTGAAGTCTGCTGGTACACTCCCACTGGCTTTTGCAACCTCCAGCGGGGGGACGTAAAGGTCAGACCCCCGTCAGTGCCGGCGTCCAGAGGGTTGAGCTACAGATACATACTTATAATTTTATCACAGGAAACCAAGTTATCTACAGCCCTAGTTCTTCGAGAGATTAAGCATTACAAAATAACAATAACTTATAAGTACATTTCAATATTTGTAATAGTAGCTGATTGAATATTTTTACATAGAATTTAAATAATAACATTGACTGTACCGAACTTCTGCCCCTAATTTATTTTAACATACCTTTGAGACACCCGCCATTCTGTACTTTTCTACATGCCTAATTTTAAAACGAATGCAGCAGAAAAATTTTCAATTAATCTTGCTCTTCACTGTGTCAAGCCACCCATACCGTAAAGTTTCATTGTTTATTCGACGTCGTGACAAGGACAATATTATAATAAAATATATTTTTATTATATTATTAAGGGATTTGACACGTAATTTATATTTAGTTGTGGTACATAAGCATCTTTACCTTATCATTAATAAATAAACAACATAATATTGTTCACTAATGAAATCCCTGTGGTACACCGCTCGTTGCAACAAAAATATATGATGTGAATGAATTGACCTTGACCGTTAAGTCGCTTCCCAATAAATTATTTTAAACTATTCCAACATACGGCCTCTCAATCTCAACAATTTTAATTTACGTAATAGAACTTTGTTCAGTGGTAACTTTGTCAAACTCCTTACTGAAGTTTGGTTATTAATTAATTAATTGATCTTGTTATTTTTTGTTTGTGTGTTTTTTTTATTTTATTATATTTAAATATTAAGATCTACAAATATGTTTGTTATATTTATTATTGTGACAACTGTTTCGGCTTACAAGGCCATTTTAAAATTGTCAATTTTTAAATTTTAGACCACTTATGTGTAGGATTCCATTTACTCTCGCCCAATTTAAAATTTGTAGGTGCCTAAATTGATTTATCACATGTTAAACCGATTTACTGAGAAAATAATTGTTATAATAGATGCTCAGCGTGACGTGACTGCTATCGACTTATTGAAATTTGTTAAGTTGTTGTTTAGGACTTGTAAACATACTGAGATATGGGAAGTATCGTTGCAGTCACGTTTTATTCATAAACTATTGAGTTCAGGATTTCTACTTTTTCAGTTTTTAAGACTTGTTCCTCTATTATTTTTGGTTATAAAGCCTATATTTAAACCACTTTTTCAAAATTTATTTTGCAATGTTTACAGATATTGGGCCGAGAAATTTCAGATATGAAATTTTTTCTATTTTTTTATACACCGAATACATTTAATTACTTTTATTGTTATATTTTTTTTAATTCTTTTTTAATGTCACTTGCCTCACAGCCATTATTAACCGGAATGTTGTTTATGTCATTTCTTTATCTTTTTCGCATAATTTATGTCTAAGGAAATGTTAATAAATAAACTGATAATTTATGGGACCAAAGATGAGTTGAGTTGTTTCTACGTAAATTTTTAGTTTTCTTATTACCGGATTGGTAATACATTTATTCAAGATATTTTCAATTGTAATGAGGCACTATTTAGTGAGAATTTTACTAAATAAAGATTTTACGTGAAGGGAAATGATTTGACTGTTATGCGGAAGATCAAATTGTTTAATGTCATTAATTACTTCTATCGAGTTTTTGACGCTGTGAAATGGTGAAAAATTTGTATATTTTTTTAAGATGTAGTTAAGTCTTTTCGCAAAGTTGGTTGTAGGAGAATTTATAAAAGATGCAACGGGTCTTATGGGAATATTTTCTTTCTAAATTTTAGGTTAGTCATAAAAAGCTGGGGATCTTGGATTCATAATCCTGACCTTATTTTGGACCATTCTGTGGGAAATATGGCGTTACAACTGTTTATAAGGATGTCGACGTTATTGACCATTTTATTGGATCTTTAATTACAATTTTTAAATCTTCTGTTAATAAGAAGTCTTGCACCTTACTGATGTAATCTATTCTATCAAGGAGTATTTCGATCGAGTTGCCTTTGTCGGCTTAGATTATAGTTAAATTATGTTATTTTTTTTTTCTAATTTCATTTAATGTTTGAGTTTCTGTACCAATAGAATATTTTTTGTTTTTATCGATTTTAGTTTTTTCTCTGAAATAACTGCCATGAAGTATTTTGTTAAGTTATTATAAAATAATCATAAACATAAGTCGTCTCAAAGTAGCCTAACCAGTTTTAAAATGGCCTTGTATGCCAAAAGAGCTATCACAATAATACAAAAAAAAAAACAAAAATACTTCTTAATAATATCATTATTAAATTTGATTTAAGTTTAAATGCAAATTTGGTTTAAATTAAATTTAAAAATAAACAAACGGTGTTCTGCGAATTAAACACAAACACAACTAATTAATTGATCTCGAGTTCCCAAGGAAAAACTTTTTTCTTCCTCCAACAGCTATTAGACGGTCCCGGTTTTGGATCTTTTTTAGTTGAGTGTTTATCAATAAATTATTATTGATAATGACACAAACAGGAATTGGGGTTTATCGAACAAGTGTATTTTACCGTCATGGTTAGGTTTTCTAGCCATTCTCCCTCGCTGCACAAGTCCACGCTATTTACTCCAATGAACCAGTCTGGGGAAGGGACCATCCTGCAGACGAAGGATATCTGGAAATGAAAATAAAGAAATACTAGTGAACGCCTAAAACTTCCGTTGCAACTCGTCCCTTCAATAAACATGTAGATATTATTTTAACCTTTCCGGGAGTATGGACGGATTTGAACGTCAAGGCGCGCTTTCTGCAAAGGAGTATGGACGTCCATAGCCGTCAAGCATCGCAAACTTAAATTTGGCGCCTATATGCTGTAAATATGCATCGTATTGCCATCTCTTGACATATTGCTATAACTTTTCACCATTTTTATACGTTTAACTTCATTATCGACAGAGATATTGAGAATTCTTTATTTTTGATGACGTCACACATACAAGTTCGAACTTATACAGATATCTTCAACCGTTGATTTCGGCGCCCACGCGTTTTGACGTTTTTCTCGTCGATTGTTAATAGTTTGCTGGTTTATCTGAGCATTAGAGATTGGATTTGATGTTTTTAGTGTGATTTTAAGTTCGTAACAAAGTGCAAAACATTGTGTCAACAAATAATTTGCGTAGTTTTCAAATTTTTAACCTTTCTTGCGACCCAACCACGTGTCAAACGGTAAAAAAATAACTTTTTTGTGGTATATACGAGCATTTGTGTTTGAATTTGATGTTTTTGTGTTTTTAATGTGATTATAAGTTAATGGTAAAGTGCATCACATTGTGTCAACAAATAATTTGAGTAGTTTTCAAACTTTTAACCTTTCTTGCGATCTAACCACGTGTCAAACGGTAAAAAAATAACTTTTTTGTGGTATATCTGAGCATTTGTGTTTGAATTTGATGTTTTGTGTTTTTAATGTGATTATAAGTTAATGGTAAAGTGCATCACATTGTGTCAACATATAATTTGCATAGTTTTTAAACTTTTAACCTTTCTTGTGACCCAACCACGTGTCAAACGGTAAAAAATAACTTTTTTCCGGTATATCTGAGCATTTGCGTTTGAATTTAATGTTTTGTGTGCACACATACATCGTTAAGGAAACCTCAATGGAAAGAAACTAGATACATGTGTGATGACAGTGATGTTGCTCTTTGTGTACATCCGTGTTTCAAGGATTTCTACACAAAAAAAAAAAATTAATTGAATATTTATTTTTATGTGCATTCATAGTTTAAAGTTTTCTCCATATATGTTTCAATGATAGTGATAAGTGAAAATTATTCTGTTATGGGCATTTTGTACCGTTTTGTTCATGAGCCAAGTGCTAAGTGAAAATAATTGTGTTAAACACATTTATTACCGTTTTGTTCATATGCCAAGTGTTAAGTGAAAATAATTGTGTTATATACATTTTTTACCGTTTTGTTCATGTGCCAAGGGTTAAGTAAAAGTAATTGTGTTATATACATTTTTTACCGTTTTGTTCGTGTGCCAGTGGTTTGTGACCCCTGAAAAACAATTACGGATTTTTGGCGATAAAAGCTGAAAATGGTGAGTACGATTATTTTTACCATTTTTGGGTCATTGATACTATCATAAAGCATATATTTAATTTAAAAAAATAGAATTTTTTAAATACAAAAAATACTCACTCCCCAAAGCACGGCCAGCGTTGCGAAACTTACTCCCGGAAAGGTTAAAAGTACTTTACAAATATTTTACAAATTGTTCTAAAAGTGCGAAATCAACTTTATTACTATATAAATCATTTATTTATTTTTATTTTTAACTTAATGGGTAAAAGCTCAAATTGTAAAATTTAATTAATGAAGACAATATACGCGGCACTCAATAGAAAATCTGAAATAGAAAAAGATACGGTCTCATCTAGAAACCAAACCCAGGAGTAGGTTCCGCTTTGCCCGGGCGGTGTTATGCCTGGATCACCGCCCCGTCAAGGCTATGTCTTGGGTTCGATTTCTAGATGAGACCGTTTCTTTTTCTTTTTTCGATTGAGTGTCGCTAGTCTTTCTTAATTATATAAATCAGTTGTGCGAAGTATTCTGGAATACGCATCCAATTGGTCTCCAATCGTTCGGTCTCGATTCGTCTGAATTACAGAATTGAGTACAGATTATTTTAGAGGTCAGAAAATCTTTCCACAGCCGAGCTGTTTAACTCAAGAATGAGTCATAAAAGCGATCCGTTCTCATGTTATAAATGTAAACCGTGCACATATGTTGGGCGCGCGTTTAGCGTATTTCACGGCTGTGCACGTGTGCTGAAGGGAGCATTGATGCTAGTTCTTCGGAGCATCTTCCGTTGCAAAATTGGTAGAACTTCAATGTAAGAGGCGAAAACAAGTACCGCCGCCCCGGAAACCATTTATTGGATAAAAAACCCTCTACCATTGGTCACCCCAGGTGGTTAGCTACGATTGGTGACTTAGCAGGAATGCCCGTCTTCACGGGGTGATGTTTGTTCGGTTCTTGGCGGGGAGGCTCATGGGGTGACGGTTTGTGTAGGTCTTAGCGGCGGATGACCTAGATACTCTAAACCCCATATTCCTACCCATCTCTCACACCCTTTTCCTTACCAAATATACCTTTTCTTCCTTTCCTTAAAAAGACCCTTCTTACAGCATCCCTAAAGATGACGTAGGCCCTGAGGAAAATTATTTTCCTCAGGGCTTCCTGTGTGGAGTTAATGTAAAAAAAAAACAAGTGCGGCATACCTGTACCCGACGCTTGTGTTCTAAAGTGTGCAATCTGCTAGTTAATATAAAAGTGACTTCATCCTTATAGATTTTTCTATCTTTTTTTTTCGTAGGACTATCATCGTAGACGAGCTGTCTCTAGAACGTAGGCAACGTTATAGTAATGTAAAGAAGAGACGATTTGTTAATGCTCACCAGCGAATGGTTCCCGTCCACAAACACCTCCTGCTGGGTGCTTCCTTCCCCTGTCCTGATGGGCTCCGCCACGAACTGGTCGAAGACGTCCCCTTGCCAATCCTCCTTGTCCAGGGGGGCCGCGGTCAGCCCGCGCAGGTCACCCCGCTCCGCGAACCTCCGCAGTCCTGGCGACGAGGGCGCGCCGAACTTGAATAGACTGTGTCCGGTATTGTGACTTTGACCTGATCAACAAATATTATACCATAAATGAAAATAAGTAATAGTAAATGTAATAATAGTTAATGTAATAATGTATTAGAAAATGTGAAAATAATTTGGTGAAGTTGTTGAAGTCCGCTTCACGGATAATACAGAACATTCCTTGTCGAAATTAGGTACACGGATATTAAGGAATATTTCTTTTTTAATAAATATACAAAAATAGCTTCGAGCGATCCAGTCGCAACAAAGTATCTGGGTATTTTTCGAAAAAAAATCATAATTAAAAACTGAAAAAGTGGTCTGAAAATAGGTCGGATTTTTTTTTGTAAACTTTCGAGATGCTGGACACCCTTAATAAAATTTTTATATGTGTACCTAAAGTATTTTTTTTGCACATTTTTTAATAATTTGTGCAATTCCACATTTCAGAGTTATAGACTTACTAATAGACCACCAAACAACTCGGTCTCGGCACACACTCTTCGCCTCTTTCACATTCATTCATACTCTTCCATTATTCTGACTCTTGACATGGCCCGTCTCAAGTATCTGAATCGCTTGATAGTGTATATCGTGATCGGGCGACCCCGACTTCTTCTACCATTCACATTTGCGTCAAATATTCTATTTACACTCCTTTCTTCGTTCAACCGCTCTACATGCCCAAACCATCTGTTGGTCCCTTTCTTAATATTACACTTTCATCAGCCTTGCATTCTTTGCGGAGCTCTATTTTTCTTCACACGATCGTACATGATTTTACCACGCAAACGCTTCAGGGATCTCATTTCTACCACACTCAATATACTTTCATCCCTGGCAATAGAGGAAGAATACAATAAATATAATAATCAAATAACGATACGTAGATTAAAAAAAAAAACAGAAAAGAAGTCAAAAATAATAATTTGGAAAAAGAATTAGATAATTAACTTATGTGAGTTTGTTTTTTAAGTAAAAACTTCTTTACGCACGCTCGACGCTTGGGGGTAAAATGGTGAATGCGTTACGAAAAGTGGTGATTGTTACGAAAAATGACATGTGAACGGTGATTGATTGCTAGGCTAAAGTAGTTTTTTTTTGTGGATTACTGGTGGCGATTTTATAAAATCTCGCAAATCAAACGCAAGTCTAGTGAAAACTGATGCGAATTTCTTTGTCAGTGCACACATTGCGGTATGGCAACAACCGTTCTTTGTCGTACTGGTACCGTTACACTGTCAAGGTTAAATTAAAAATAGCATACTTCATTCGCTTCCTTACCCTTTCTCAGTCCTTTCCCACCTGAACACGTTCATTTATAGTTTTAATTTGATTTTCAGTGCCAAGAAATGTTATTTTTAAATGTTCATCCGAAATAAAGCAATAATAAGAGTAGATTTCATATTTAATTTTCTAACCTAAATTTAGGGAACTATTGCTGAAATGGTTGTTAACAAATTAAGTAGTGTTTAAAAAGTTGTGTGTTAAAATTTTGAACATGTGAACGAGAAGAAAAAATAAACTAGGTAGTGTCTAAAAGGTGAAAAAAAAGAGTATTCATTTAGACATGATTAAAAAGACCATAAGATAGAATCCATATAAAATGAATTGAAAATGCAGGACACTACTGTTAAAGTCCAATGTCATAAGTTTAACAGTTTCCTTAAATAATTTAATTAAATTTTAGACTTAATTTCAATACTTTGACTCCATGCATAGAGAAGCAATTTTTTAAAACCATTTACGTGTGCAGAGTGCACCTTTATTCAATTATTTTATAAAATGTCAACTTTGTAAACAGTTAAATTTCTCATTGCTATATAATTTTGAGACGACATAATAACCACAAACCAACTAAACTTCTTGGCATACTGGATTTGAACATTTTTCTAAAAATTAAAACAATCAACACTTTAGATTTATAAATAGACTTGTTTAAAAATGAACACTTTTCATTTTCAAATTATCAACTAACAGCAATAAGATATCATTTAGAGAAAGGCTGAGGTCACCATACTCAGATTTATGCTAATTAAAAGAACACCATTAACCTAATTTAGATTTGGAGGAAAATAATCGAAACGAAATGAGAAGAAACGGGAGCAAAATGAGAAGACAAAAACTGGAGAGGAGCCGTTGTGGAATATTTCAATTAGTACTAAATTTCCCCTAATGCCTCCCGCCATTCGAAATTCGAATTTTATTTTGTTGAGAAGAAAATTCTTTAAAAAGAAAAAATCGGACGTGACTTGAAAACATTTTGAGTCGATCTCGCTTAATGCCATATACCGGTAAATACATAGAGCAAGATGCCGATGCAAAACTTTGACGGCGTCCGTGGTTGAGCGGCTAGAATACGAATCCGGAGGTAACGGGTTCAAATCCCAGAAAGCGCAGTTCACAATTTATGCTTTAAAAATAATATAATAAATAATATTAACCGCACACATTGGCAGTTTGGTAAAGGGTTAGAGCTTAGTTACAGTGGAAAAAATGATGGAGTCGAGTAGATTTAACAGGGACACGGATATTTATAAAACTAAACATTCGAGGGCAGCCTAGAAGGTTATTCAATAATCAAAAAAGTATAAAGAGATATATAAGTTAAAAAGAATATACAAGATATCATGAAGAAACTGAAAAAAAACAGATGTCGACGCAATCGCAAACAACTTTCTGAAAAAAATCGGTATTTTTCCTATTTGACATATCGCAGATCACTCGAAAACTTGACAGTTCGTGAGCCGCTACCATGGCAACCTATCAACAATGCAACCGTAACGTGACTGCCGCGGCGAAGAGTAGCGCTAGTCTTATTGACAGATTGCCATGGTAGGGGCTCATGACCTGTCAAGTTTTGTCATATTTTGACATGTCGATCAGAAAAATATCGATTTTGTTCAGGAGGTTGATCGCAATTGCGGTACTCTTGCGATACTCTCCAAGCGGTGTAAGTTAGTATAAATAGTAGACCGTACAAGAGACGCATATTCTAGCTGCGATCTTATAAGAGAAGAATAAAGCAGTTTCATTATCTTAATGTTAAGAAAAGTACTTATAATAGGTAATAAAATACGCGCCGCTCCAAGAACAGCGATTCTCCGACTCCAAATTTTCAAATAAGAATAAGTGAAAATATCGAATGTGAAAATACAAATAAATCTATTAAAAAGGTAAATTTAAAAACCACAATAGTAATTTCTTTTGTCAATTACTTAAAAAATGGTTACAAAAAGAATTAAGATTTTAATCCGCTTAATCACGGGAGACCAAAATGTTCCGACTCACATTGGTCTTATTGTCATTGTGCGAAATATATCTTAACGGTTTTAGAAAGAAAATAATCCATGCTTTATATTCAAATCTAGAATTTAACCATAGACAAATTTTATTGTGCACCTCTATGAAATCAAAGTTTCCGATTGCAATTTGAGAAAAATGTACAAAATTTCAAGTTCTTTTTTCAAGATTTCAAATTTATTCACTACAGGGTTAAAACCACTGTCTAAGTAAAATTCACATTGTGATGATCTCGCCTTTGGGCCTACGAAATAATTCTTTTAAAATTGAGAGATCAATTTAGAATTATATTTAATTTTTGTAACATGGAATGGTTTCAGCATACGATTCTCTGTTTCAATTCATGGGGGTGATTTATGGGTCCTTACCACTAAATAACCACATGTGTTTGACGAGCCCGGCAAAGGCCATTATTCACAAAACTAAGAAGGGACCCAGAATAACATTTAGAGGGATTTTTTCAGGTTCATTATCAAGTCAGGGGCGGCCGATGGATATTTGCCCGAGTGGTGATTGACCTTAAAGCGAGCAGATTGGATTTACGAAACAATTATATGGTGAATTTTCTATGGCCGTAGGAAATTGAAAACTAGGCAATAAGGATTGATCGTTGGTGCATTTAAATATACTAGAGCGACGCGCCGATTAGGAGTTAAGATATTTAACATATTTGTCAAAATAAGATTGCAGAATTCGTTAAATAGTGACGCACGCAGAAAGAACGAAAACGTGTACAGACAATGCTTATATAATGTTATTATATAACCAATAGAGTCAACGCAAGTATTGAGAAAGAGTATTAGATTGAAGTACGCCACTGAGCTCTTCTTTTAAGCGTTATTGGGATAATTTATGACTTCGGCGCAGACAAAATTAGTTTGTATTCTGTTATCTAAAGGTTACACACAAAAAAATAGCAAACATGAAAGTTGCACTGATTTCTTGGAATTTGGGATGTAATGTGACAGAACACTATTAAAACGATTGAAATATGCATATTGGGAGATGTGTTTATCACTTAAGATTTGAAGAAGTGACTAATATATTATTGAAACCACACAAGTAGATGGGGGGGAGTCAGGGGGCAGAGAGTTGGAACAGGGGATAGTCGGGGTAGAGGAGTGTTAGAGGACAGTGAGGGAGAGATCCTGTTGAGAATGAAGATCGTCAAGTTCTGAGAGTCGCGAGGAGACCAGCTCGGTGCTTCTAAATCATTTTAATTAAACAAAGAATAGTTCGTCTTTATTAAACAAAAAGAGTCCACGCGAATAAGGAAGACAGAGATTGCGGCTTGCGAGTTCATGAAGTTAAATAATATAATTTGTAAATTAAGGCGGTCAATGTTAATTTAATATCAATACAACATGCACTTTTGGGGCGTTTGTCAGGGAGGATAAAATTTAATACAAACCGACGCGAAAGTTAGACCGAAATAATAAGTGCTTTAATTAGTGATTAATCAATCAGTGCACGAGGGATGCTGGTTTTGGATTGTGATTCGTGCATGTCAAGGTTCGTGTGCATGAGAGGGGTAAGTTTGACAAATTGAATTAATTATTAACAACATTAATGTTTGGATTTCGTACAAACTAGGGTTAAAACAATAGAATCATCATTACTCCCGAGTATTTTAATTGGTTATAATTGTTCGTCTAGCTTGCAGTTTTCTAGATTCAAACATGTATTCTAGTTTATATAGCGCCCTTGAGGTGATTTTCCATAAAAGCGGTGCTTTGTGGTTCGTTCAAATATTAGTATTATTATTATAGCTACTTTAATGAGGCCTTTAATAAGGAACCATGTCATCTAAGTCGGATGCTCTAATCGAAAAAAAAAGGGCGTTCCCTCCGTAAGTCGATCCGGGGCTGCCTGAGGTTGGCCGGCGACAATTTCTTGGGACAAGACCGTTGTAAAATAATAATTTGGGGTTCAATGAACTAAAATACTATTTGAAGCACAAAAAAACACTTTCGGGCAATAAATCTTAGACGAGAGACTTCATTTAAAAGACGGGATTTTGAAACCACAAAACAATAATAAAATCCTTTAAAAGTGCTTTGTTGGTGATCTAGAAAACTAGGTTACTGGGTATTCTCCAATACAGAACGGGTAACAAAATACATAGGTATAGAATGTAGGTATAAATTAATGTGTAATGCGCCTTTGAGGTGATAATTATTATTTACGAGTTTCGTAATAATATTTTTAAACGTAGCTAGGGGACTATATTCAGGAAGGTTTTTTTTGAAAAGGCATTGGGTAATATAACGGTTTATGAAGGGTGCGTAGCATGGGCATTTTGATTACTAACAAAATCTGACATAATTGAATTCCCATTCAAAAATTTCCTACACCTTATTCCAAATTTTAGGTATCACAACAAGTCTACTACATAGGACTTTGCATAAACTTGGTTCGATATCTTATCATATAACCACCTTTGGTTCACGTTCAGGTATATCTCTTTCGAAATATTCGATTTAGCAAAAAACGTTCATATTGTCGGTTGAATGAAGCCGTCGGTAGGTATTCACATTTTAGCGTAATGCGTTATATCCACCTACATAAGTAGCAAAAGTTTTCTTAACTACTTTTGGTTTACGCTTAGGTAGGTATATTTCATTCGATATTCGATTTAGCAAAAAACGTTCATATTGTCGGTTGAATGAAGCCGTCGGTAGGTATTCACATTTTAGCGTAATGCGCTATATCCACCTACTTAATTAACAAACTCTTTTTTCTTCAAACTTAATTGAGCGGGTTACGACTCGAGAATGGACGGCGGTTGTCGAATGGATCTACAGGTCCAGCTTTCCTATTTCACCATGAGGAAGTATCTCACGCGACTTTATCGGGGGGCGATGTGATCGAAATGCAGGTGGGCTTACACTATTTTTCTAATGTGGAGGCGAAGTAAGCGATGGTCGTGTCTGGTCCGAGCAAATTGGAATCCCTTGTGATCACATCTCGGTAACGTGGATCTCGTACCCGCTCTAGACTGGATTGGAAGCGTGGCCGGAGCCATTTCATGATGTCGACGTATGTACGTCACTAAGGCATTGGGGGACTTCAGGAGAACAAAGGACGTGCACCCATTTCGCCCTCCCTCTACCGCCGCTCCGAGGTACCAGCGGATAAAAGTTGTCGTCGCGGGAGGCCAGTTTGATGCAGGACGAAGATTACGATCTGGCCGGACTACCTTCGTCATGGGGGAAACGAAGTGACGAAATTTGCGTGGGCTTCACTACCTTTTAGGTTACGCTCGTGTGGGGTCTGCCTTGTCGGCGGAACGAAAGGAACATGACATATGGAATCGTTTGGCAACCGATCGGCGGTTCTTTGTTGGAATCCGGATAAGTTTTCTTAACTACTTTTGGTTTACGCTTAGGTAGGTATATTTCCTTCGATATTCGATTTAGCCAAAAACTTTCACATTGTCGGTTGAATGAAGCCGTCAGTAGGTATTCATATTTTAAGCGTAATGCGTTATATCCACCTACATAAGTAGCAAAAGTTCTCTTAACTCCATCACAATAGGAATAGGGATCATCCAGCATCAGGGTGGGAATGTACTCTGGACGAAAGGGCAGCCGGGAAAATAGAAGGGAGGGAAGCCAGATTCACGACCTGGTGCCTTTCATTCTTGGACCCAGCACCCTGGACGCCGAGCTTGACCTTCCTTCTTTGAGCTGATATTTGAGTTTGAGCTTGGGGTACGCCTATCGTAGAGCATATGCCCGTAACACATATAGGGGAAGGTCCCAAGTTACGCTTGTGTATGTTATGCGAGAGGACGTATTTTTCATTCAAATCAAATACCGATGACCATCGCGATTGCAGGCTGGCGCATGTTTTGTAGCGTGCCTAGGAAAAACGTAATCATTATTTCTACTGGTTCAAGGCGGCGTGCTGGACGGAGAACGGGACTATTGAGGACATGAGTGACTGCCAAGGCGAGGATCGGTGACATCAAAATCTTCTTTAATTAAATTCATACATCGCCAGATCAGAGGAGAGAGCGGCCCCACCGATCTCCTGACATTGCCGATTG
Source organism: Limnephilus lunatus (assembly GCA_917563855.2). Classification (NCBI taxonomy): domain Eukaryota; kingdom Metazoa; phylum Arthropoda; class Insecta; order Trichoptera; family Limnephilidae; genus Limnephilus; species Limnephilus lunatus. The sequence goes on from OU830593.1 coordinate 84,411,828, forward strand.
TCTAATCAACTTCGGTTTAATGTTTATGCCGATGCTTTAGGAGTTAATGGAACTCAAGTCATCGGCATGCTGAAGAACTTCAGAATCAACAACATCATCATCAATCCAGAGTGGGATGTCACGTTCCAAAACCTCGTGCCACCCACACATTTCCTGAACAGTTCCTGACATCGGCTATCATGCCATTAATCGGAGCAGACCCTCATATCAAACGGTATGAGATGACCTCTCATCATCATCATCAACATATTTATAATTTGTCAGCGTATTGGTCGATATTATTCCCATTATCACTCTATGATCCAGAAACACACATCAAACCCTTTCCCGACAGAAGGCAAAACATGTCGATTTTCATTCGTCGCTTGTGACCTTAACATTCTCCGGAGGCGTTGGAATTGGAAGCTGATTCGGCGGTCTATGACCATCACCTTATCAGTTGGGCTATGGAGGAGTCCAATTATTTAAACAGCACATGTTCTGTCTCATGTTAATCCAAAATACCTACCCGTAGAATCAAATTAACAAAATAAAACAAGCTAGCTAACTAACAAACTGCATCTAGCACTGTAAGTGTAGAATTATTGCACTCCGTACTGCCTGAGTGTAATTCTTTTGTTAGAATGTACATAAATGTCAAATTATTTTCATGATAGCATTTTATAGAGCTGCAGAGAGTACGTGACATCGCATCGAAAGGTAGGATCTTCTCAATTCGCCGTTTGAATGTAAATTTATATACTAGATGCTAGGAGGGAAAATGCAGATTACTTCAATAAAATTAGTCGTCGATGAGCGTAGGTGTATAACAGGTGCTAGGGGAGGAAGCTGGATGAATATAGATAGATAATTAGTTAATTTTCAAGCTAGTCAGACTCAGTCATTGTTATTCGAAGCCTTGCAAATTGTAACACGCCATACCTAAAAGAACAAGGGTTTACCACAAATAAATTATTAATTAAATTGGATTAACTATACCAAACCACTAAAACAAAAAAGTACACAACGTTGTGGGGTTAATTACAATTGATTAATTGAGAGCATCTCGTCACGTTTGCATAAAAGTATTACGTGATGGGGTTGAAAAGGCGCTGCAAAAGAAATGCAGGGGAGAGACGCGAGAACGGGCGAGCTACGAGTTTTAAAGGCCGGACGGGGTTGCGCCTGTAGCTGTAACAGGGTAGCTGTAGCACTGTAGCAGCATTTGGATTCAAAAGTAAGGTTCTACTTCGTAGGGGGGGGGGGGTTTATCACAACATCAAAGTTCCTAAAAGAAGTTATTTTAGAAGTCATAAAACATTTCATTTTGAGTTATTTAATAACAATTTTGCTTTTTCAATCCAATGTCTCTAATTAAATAATGTCGTAGAATGTAACGATAAAATTATCTTTATAAACAGCCTAGTGCTTTATAAAAAAACAGGATCTAATTTTATTAACTGTAAGCTAATATGACGTCACGGTAAATAGAAATATTTGACCTAAGAATTATGTCCTTGAAGAAGAAGATAACACTAATAATCTATAATAAGATAAAGAAAAATAATTAAATTTAAAAATAATACAATTATTGGTAAAGGCGCCGGTCCAGGTTATACGAGAGGTTCTCGGTTCAAGTCCCAGTTGCGACCGTTATCTTTTTCTATTTTTCTGTGTCTTGTTTTCTATTAAGTTTTCGTTTAGATTATTAATGTTATTTTCTTCTTCAATTTTATATTACACTAATGGGAATGGCCTTCAAAAGTTATAAAAAGAGAGTCGTTCTAATAAAAATGAAAAATTATGTAATTGCTTTATTATTATTTTTATCTTCTTTCTTTTCTTTCTCTATAGTGTATACTTATTATGTTTTATATATTATTTTGTCTTTTCATTATTAAATTGATTTCTACTTTTTAATTGGATATATAAATGGAAATATCACTAATAAATATAATAATTGCTACACTCTATAAATCTTTCAAACAATAAATAGATATAAATAAAGATTTATAATATTTATAAATTATTACTAATTACTATAATAATGTGTTGAGTTAAGGTTGGGCTATATTATATAGTAGGTACACACTTAAAAATAATCCAGGATCATTTAAAAGCCAAACCTAACATACAGAAAACTTTCTGTGTAAAATGACTCCGTTTAACACAAAAGCTCCGACCTAGATAGAAGACAGCATAAATTTAACCGCAGCAGTCGCATCAAAAGCTTTATATCTTAGTTTCCAGTTTTCCACGACGACAAGACGCAGCCCGACCTCAGACCATACATCATATTCCCGGGAATTGGACTTGTCGCATTTCCACTGCATTGAATAATATTACCTCACTTCACCCGTATCAGGTATCGTAGTCGCCGCAGAGCAGACAACTGCAGGGTATTTGCTTATATATGGATTTCTACTCACGACAAAATGAACTCCAGACTTGACTCTAATAGCTGGCTATGTCACTGTTTGTACCTGGTTACCCTCAAAACTTCAATAGGTAATAATAAACTTGGAAAAAACTTCACTCAGCTCTTACTAATATCCAAAATTTTGCGGAATATAAACGCGATCTGAAAACAAAATTAATTCAAAAATTCTACCATTCATGAATCTTAACTTATAAGCAATAAGCCATTAAAGTATATAAGCTGAATTGCCTAATGAACTTCAATGTGCTATTAATAAACCTATATACAAAGGAATGGAAAGCTCTCAGAAACAGGAAACTACCGACCTACTACAAAAATGTAAGCATTTTCTTAAAATTAAACAAATAATTAGAAAAATTGTGCATTATAGACCAAAAAAAATATGAATTTCAAAAGAAAAAAAGTGCAGAAAATTTATTACAGGATTTTTCGAATTATATAAATAATGAATTAAACAAAAAAACATATTTTAGTAATATTTATTGCTAATTCGAAAGCGTTTGATACAATTGAACCGCAGAAATTATTAAAAATCTTATAAGGTGAATTAGAGGAAATCTACTTAATTTGATTAAAAAATATTTTTGTCTGCGTAAATATATATTTTTTTAAATAGTTGGAGAAAAAAAATGTGTGCTGGATTCCCAGGGGTCGATTTTGGGACCCGCGCTTTATATTATATTTGTATCAATAATGAAAAAAAACTTTTTTTTATATGTGAAACACTTTTTATGTGCTGACGACACTGCAGCTTATATATCTGATGAACAATTATCCATTGCGATTAAATTTAAGTGACATGACTTCACGTCCCTGATAAAATAGTCATATGACGCAGGTCTAATCATTAATACCAAAAAAACTAAATTGATGCACATCACATGCCTCATTTCAGATTACGTCTAAAATAATATCTCATGATAATATAATAAAACAAATTTTAAACCTATTTCAACTTTAATTTATTTGACCGTAACCGGTTTTAGCTTGTTATAGGAATCTTCGGACTTTTACTAATTATTCTTAGCCTACGGTTCATATACATACATAATAAATGGGGAAGGGGGAGAGGAGTGGTCTACGAGGATTTTATTAAATTATATGGGTTTTCTTACAATTTTTACTAAGTCGTATTTGACTGTCGAATTTCTAATTATCAATAACCTCGCGTTTGTAGCTTACTTCAATATTATTCGGGGAAAACCTTGCAAGTAAGATGAATTATTAATGACCTAATTTTATCATTGTCAAATCGTTCTTATATTTAAGAAGAAATGGAATTTTTTATTGATAAATATGTTGATTAAGATTTATACATTAGAACAGACGATGAAAATTACAATGGATATTGAAGCGGAGACTTAGAAAATGATTCTAATTTCTTATTCATTTTAAAGTTACGGTCTATTTTTTTATTTGGGAGAGTCATTTCTAATGATTTTAGTCTATGACCTTTATTACAAGTACGGAGAATTTTAACATCTCCATCTTTGTTACGAGTGTTTTTTTTCTTATAGGTGTTTTTTTTTTTTTTTACATGAGCTCCACACAGGAGGCCCTGAGGAAAATAATTTTCCTCATGACTTATGTTATCTTTAAGGATGCTGTGTGGAGGGTTTTTTTAAGAAAAGGAGGGGGAGGAGAGTTCTGGGAAGGAAGAGGGTTTAAGGAGTGTGTAGGAATCTGGGGTTCAGTGTGTCCTGGTCATCCGCCTTCACGACCTAGATAAACCTCACCCCGTGAATCCGGGCACCCCTGCTAAATCATCAAAAGTAGCGGACCACTTGGGTTGACCTATGGCAGAGGTGTTGGTTATCCAATACAGGTTCACTCTTGCCTCCCAAATTGTGACTCTACATTCGAAAATTCAGCTTTGTCATTCACCCAATTTATAAAACTTTCTTTTATACGGGTTTTGAATGATCTACCAGTTTTACCTATGTAATCCGTTGAGCAATTAGAGCAGTTCACTTGGTAAATATCTAAGTTTTACAGTTTCCTCTCTTTATTGTTAATTAAAATTCTCCCATTATAAAATGCTGTTTAAATGAATTCACATTATAAAATGCTGTTCTACATTGATCGTTATTAGTTATCTAATCTGGATATTTTTGTGGAGATTTCGCCAAATAAGAAATTCGAACCCATTATTTTGTGACATCATTTTCGTTTTTATTTACAAAGCCTTGTGAAATGATTGCTAATGTCAGTTTTTATACTTGTTTTTTATTAAACTGTCAAAAGTTTCGCTCTTATATCCACTGTTCTTCACTATGGTTTTATAATATTTAATTCATTAGTATAATTCAAAGATACGTGTTAAAGTCTGTGTATGAGTGAATAGAATACTATTATAAAATCGTAGTCTCTATGCTCCTGTTGACAAACAAAAAAAAGAAGATTAGAAGGAATACAATTAAACAACAAAATTTGAACGTCAATCGAATTTTGTCCCTCATTGCTACCTTTCATTGCACATGTTCTATAACATGGGCTCATGGGGTGAGGTTTGTCTAGGTCTTGGAGGCGGATGACCAGGACATACTGAAATCTCCTCCCCTCCCTTTCCTTAAAAAACCCACCCACACAGCGTCCCCAAAGATGACATAGGCCCTGAGGGAAAATATTTTTCTCATAGCCTCCTGTGTGGAGCTCATGTAAAAAAAAATAACAAAAATTGATTTCGTGAATCAACGAATGAATGCAAATCTTGCAATTAAAATTATCCCCCACTTTCCGACATCCGATTGAGCTGAAACTTGACATATTAGTACTCATGCACACATTGTGTAGGTTGATACGCGTAATTTGTTTGCTTAACGTCTGTTTTCCTGTTCCACAGAAATTGGCTACTACTAGCCGGCCTAAGAAACTGTCGATTAAAAATAGATATATTATTGTAATAGTAATCCTCTTAAATTGGCTACTACTAGCCAATCCAAGAAACGGCCGATTGAAAATATATGCATTATTGTAATCCTAATCCTATGAAATTGGCTACTACTAGCCAATCTAAGAAACGGCCGATTGAAAATATATGCATTATTGTAATCCTAATCCTATGAAATTGGCTACTACTAGCCAATCCAAGAAACGGCCGATTGAAAATATATGCATTATTGTAATCCTAATCCTATGAAATTGGCTACTACTAGCCAATCCAAGAAACGGCTGATTGAAAATAGATGCATTATTGTAATCCTAATCCTATGAAATTGGCTACTACTAGCCAATCCAAGAAACGGCCGATTGAAAATATATGCATTATTGTAATCCTAATCCTATGAAATTGGCTACTACTAGCCAATCCAAGAAACGGCTGATTGAAAATAGATGCATTATTGTAATCCTAATCCTATGAAATTGGCTACTACTAGCCAATCCAAGAAACGGCCGATTGAAAATATATGCATTATTGTAATCCTAATCCTATGAAATTGGCTACTACTATCCAATCCAAGAAACGGCCGATTGAAAATATATGCATTATTGTAATCCTAATCCTATGAAATTGGCTACTTCTAGCTAATCCAAGAAACGGCCGATTGAAAATATATGCATTATTGTAATCCTAATCCTATGAAATTGGCTACTACTAGCCAATCCAAGAAACGGCTGATTGAAAATAGATGCATTATTGTAATCCTAATCCTATGAAATTGGCTACTACTAGCCAATCCAAGAAACGGCCGATTGAAAATATATGCATTATTATAATCCTAATCCTTTGAAATTGGCTACTACTAGCCAATCCAAGAAACGGGCGATTGAAAATAGATGCATTATTGTAATTGTAATCCTCTGAAATTGGCTTCTACTAGCCAATCCAAGAAACGGCCGATTGAAAATATATGCATTATTGTAATCCTAATCCTATGAAATTGGCTACTACTAGCCAATCCAAGAAACGGCCGATTGAAAATAGATGCTGTATCGTATCGTATTAATGCAAAAAAGAATAACATCACGATTTAAACTCGATGATGGATTAAAAATTGTGTAAAATGTCGGGTCACCAATGTATCGTATGGGTGTTTCTACTATTACGATATTTAACTCTCTATCACAGGAGGGAAATAAAAGCACTTAGTATCAGGCTGTATAAAATTGCATTATATATTTAAGTTTACTTGCGACAATATTTAATTAGTAAATTAATAATAATTGAAAGCTACACAGAACGACCAACGGAAGGCGAGTCTCCAGCGGGAATAAAATCGGAGCTTGCCGTAAACCGCAAGTCACCCGTATCTGTCATCAACGGTGTTGCCTTCTCAGAAAATACCTTTTGGGCTGTTCAATTCATGTCGAATGTAGGTACCACCACAATGCATTATTGTAATTGTAATCCTCTGAAATTGGCTACTACTAGCCGGCCTAAGAAATGGCCGATTGAAAATAGGTGTATTAGAGTTAAAAAAACTTTGTTTTTATAAAAGTTGATTTTTTTATCAAATAAAAATTTCTAACAGCTTAACGAGAAGCGTATGCAGTTTTTTATACTGTTGAAACGTGTTGAGATGATTTTGTGTTTTTCTCCAAAAAAGCTTTCAATTCCGATGAAAATGCGGCAAAACTGAAGAGGCAGTTAATCCACGTCGTCTTTAGTGACACAATAATAAACACCAGTGATATTTTCTCTGGTGGCAACATTACCGTTTATTTTATTCAGGGCACGTCTCTGGTGGTTAAAATATTCCGCGTCACACCGTGTACTAAATCCGTGGCGAACATAATTTCTCCTAAATCATTTCATACTTTATTGTCACCGCTGCCTCTTTAAACAACAGGGCTGTCAGCAAACAGACCATTTCACTAACACATACATACCAGTACACTGTTGATCTAATTATGTCATTATTCGTCACGGTATATGGGCTGCGTAATCTATTGCTCTATCCAGGAAACAGTTATTTATTGCCTGGAAGGTGTAATGATTTTGCCGGGTGAAATAAAACTTCTTTACGCACGCTCGACACTTGGGGGGTAAGCTGGTGAATTCGTTACGAAAAGTGGTGATTCGATGCGAACGGTAATCGGTGCAAACGGTGATCGATTGCTAGGCGAGTCGGGCCTTTACGCGCGCTTGTTATTCGTGTTATTGTTATATTTTTAATGAACTATTTGTCCGTAAATAAATAAATTACATACAGTGGGTACCCGGTATGCGTTGCAAGGCCACTGTAACCTTACGGTCAACTAAATTGTAATGGTTCCATCCCAAGTCCCGGGAAACTACATTATAATGCAAGCGACTTCACTATATAACATTATATACAGCGGGTACCCGGCATGCTTTGCAAGGCCACTGTAACCTCGGGGTCAACTAAACTGTTATGGTTCCATCCCAAGTCCCGGGAAACTACATTATAATGCAAGCGCCTGCACGATATAACATTATGTACAGTGGTTACACGGCATAAGTTAGTGAAGTTTTATTCCAGTCATGTGGTCTAAAGCACACTCGTTTTTTTAATGAGTGAAATGATTATTTCTAAATAAGCAAATTAAATTGATGAATCAGATAACGTACGCGAAATTTTGCTACGAATTAAAAATCTGAGTGTGCAATTCACACGCGGTAGAAGTGAAACATTCAGAAAAATAAAGTGGACAAGAGTGGGGAAATTATCAAGCACTTATTTCTATCCATGTGAAGGGCGTATAACCAAAGATAACCAGAAATATGTCATTTTTAATCAGTGGTTAGACATATTGACTCTTTTCCACAAAAAAATTATAAATTGATTTCGAAAGATTGATCTTTTATATAGTAAACGTATGTTTTAAATTTTGAGAAAAAATAAATATTTTTATTATAATAAGGTTATACCATAGGTCGTTGGCAGATTTGTTAAATTTTCAAAAAAGATTTTGTATTATACAACACTCATTTCAAATCATATATTCATGCAGTAAAATAAATCAATACATTATCTGGTAAACGTATGTTTCATAATTATAATTTTAGTTTAAATAAAATCATTAAAAATATATATACGGACATGTGTTTCTTGACGAAAATTGGTCCGTTTGTGTATTTATTTGCGCACTTACAAACTAATATATTTCAGATTTTTTACATTCTTATTTTGCTTAGACATTATTGAAAAATGATAAATACTTATGATCAAAAAATAATTACAAAAAGTACATAATTTTAATAGTTTTATCGTCACGCCTTTCAGCATTTTTGACTTGGATAAATTAAAACAAATTTTGAATGAAATAAAATCGGTGTTGAGTTATAATTTTAAAAAGTTGGTACGAAGAATAATTAATCTTTCTTATTGACACCGCTCTCTAAGATCGTAAGAACATCTTTTGGCGAAATGTGGGTTGCAAGGCGATGGGTCGAGAGAGTCCAACTGGAGAGGTCAAAAGGTCTCCCTCAACCAGTCTCTCCCTATCCGGCATGCTACGCAGTAGGAGGGCAAATGCGTCCGCCGCCAAGACCTAGACAAACCTTACTCCCATGAACCCCCCATGAAACATAATGCACATTAATGTTGTTTTTTTTTCCTCTACTTTATCCTGTCTAAATTAATATCATATTATTTTCTTACTTCTTCAAACTTCATATTATTTTGTTTTAACTTTTTTTTTCATCTTTCTCTTACCAAATTAATAGCACAATATATTAATTACATAAACATTTCTCATCTTATTTCTTTTAAAATAAATATTTTTTTTTTCTAAAAAACAAATCTCAACATAATGGTCATCATACATGTTTACTTTGTAATATATATGTACTATTACCTTCAGCTAATTAGGTACTTATCATACTCATAATCTGTAAGAAACATACAACAATATTGTTCTTTAATAACTATATTATTTTTGTGTTATTTTATAAAATTGTAGGCTCGAGCTAGTGAGTTTATAAATTGAATTGTTAACATTTAGACCTAGATACCATGTTAAGAAACAAATAAATAATTAAATTAATGACACAATATACATATACGCAGAAAGTACAAAAACTTGTTAAATGATAAGTTATGCTCATAATATGTTTCCCATCGGTTCTGCCACCTTTTCATCGAATTGAAAGCTTTTTTGTCATCAAACGTACAAAACAGCTCAATCACTAATCATCGTTAATCTATTCAAATTTGGCAATAATAACTCATATTAACAGAATGCTAATTAACCAAATGAATAATGGAATAATGACGAAAATACAACTAATAATAGATTCGCCATTATTTATTATTTGGCGGCTATTCATAAAATTAACAATGCTTTTTATTTTGACATCAATTATAACAGATGTTTTAAAAAAAAACATGAATTATTTTTTAAATTTATATTCACTTTGATAAAATCTTAATATTAAATTAAAAACCATATAAAATATTCGCATTTTTTTAAACATTGCGGTACCTGATACCTGCCTGCCCGAAAACTGATTGAACAAAGAGTTGTCATTGAGATAGTGAGCTTTCTTTGTACAAATTGCAGTAGTGCTTATTTGTAATAAAAAAGTTACATAAAATATTCTTGAGATTATATTGTCATTTATTTTAAAAATATTATTCATCATCGAAAATACTAATTTCGTCTCAATCGGGTCTTTTTCTAATTCAATTGTAAATCTGGTTCAATGTATAAATAATACAACAAATTATAAACTAATCTTACACTACTCAGATTATACAGAATCCATTCAATTTCACATTTTTAACTCCCTCCAAACACGACGACGCGACACGACGTCTAATTTTTTTATCAAATCCTATTATTTTAAATTCTAAATAATGGCCTAGACCCACCAGAGCTTACCAACTTTCATTTTCCGTCAGGATCAACCCGACCATCCGATTTATTTTATTTGCCCTCATGTAGAACTAATATTAGAAAAATATCCCCAATTCCTCGTGTATGTGCACAATATAAAACAAAATTTCACAGCATTGACATTTTTAGTAATAACCTAAAGAAATACCGATATGAAGTAACGCGTTCGATAGATTATTAATATGAGAGTATGGAATGTATCGGGAGCATCTCATACCATTTTTCTATATTCCTCTTCCTCTCACATTCTTATAACCCAAAATTAATTTTAAGATATTAAAACTTCATTTCCAATAAACTTCAGCATAAGAAACTTCTGCGGCTTGACTTCAGTTCACTTTTCTATTTATATTTATCACTGTATATTATGTAAAAGCTGTTTGTTTCTTACAAATAAATAAATAATATTTTAAAAGAAAATTATTTTTAATTCTGTATTTGAAATAGTTTCTGTTTTTATTTTTTGGGCTTATAAATCTTTACAAGTGATTTCGTGATAATATTTATATCACTTTTCAAGAAGGTGTTAATATTTATAAACTAGATTTATATTTGTTGGATTTAATAAAGTGGATATTCGAAAGGTAAATTTCTGATCGTCTCTCTAATTTGTTGACAAAAAACTACAATATAGTTATCAATAAAAAGGACAGAATTTGATTTTGAAATGCTTACTTTCTGCTTCACAAATCCAACAGTATAATATCCCATTTAATTCAAGTCGATATTTCAAAATGAAGAAGAACTTTAACGAAAGTAGAGAGGCTTAAAATTGACTTGGTTTTCAATAAAGGCATGTCATTTCAAGCAACGTTTCAATTATAATTAAGTAGATAAGTCAAATTAGATCAACTAGAAAATAATTCAAATCCACTTAGTTGGGATTTTTGTAAGCTACCGTAAATTTTATTAAATCGACGAGAACCGAAAAGGCCTGCCATTAAAATGAAACTAATTTTGCTAACGAAGTAGCAAAGTCCGTCGGTGGATTGGTGACCATTTTGAAGCGATATCGGCCTGATTAAAATAATGATACCTTATCTGATCCCTAAATTCAGGATTAACGATTATTGTAAACTAGTGGGTCAGAAAGTAGAGGTCATTCGTGTAGGTTGTGGGGTTAGGACAGGAATCCGGAAACTTTTGCACTTTTTTGGTTTACAAGAAATTCTTGAAAATTATCTGTCACGAAATAATTTAACCACCAATCACGTAAAATCTCATTTAGTGACTTAACAGGGGGGCCGGGTTTGTCCGGGTATTGGCCGAGAAAGCGTTTAGCCACCTGCAGCGTAGTGGGCTGGATCGGGAGAGTCTGATTGACCCACAGTTTCCTACCTCTCATACCTCTTTCCTTTCCCTCTTTCAAAAAAGATATAGGCACTGAGGGATTTTTTTTTCATTTTTAGTTAAAGATGTACCCCATGAAAAAAACAGTCATTGTCAATCTGTAAGAAATTGTTAGGATGCAGAGGAATTCTCTATTTATTGTTTTATACTTGTCAATTATGGGGGGGGGGATATTTTTTAATTAATTATACATATTTACTGTTACTGCTTTCTAGTTTTTATTATCTCCTGGCATTAATTCATTAATTTAAAAAAAGCAAATTATTATATTTTATACATGTAAAACATGGTTTCACTACCGAACCAACTCAACAGAACGACTCCAGATCCAATATAATGATGCTTGCAGAGTTATATTTGGATACAGAAGATACAGCAGCGTATGTACAATGTTTACGGAGCTAGGACTACACGGATTCGCCGGCTGATAGAGACACCGGGTCACTGGAGCCTTCCAACACCAAGCGCCACTCCTGAGTGAGCGCTGTGCCCTAGCCGCTGTGCCCTAGCTCACTCCAGACCACGTCCTACAATATAATTGATTATTTATTTTATTTCTATTATCGCTTATGTTGTTTTTCCTATTCTATTTACTTTTTTTTACTTTATCTGTTGTATAAATATGTATAACTTTATGGGACGTGTGGGATTGTACTATCCTCCTCACATCCTGGAATAAAACATAAAATAATTAAACTTATAATTTTTTTTCAGTAGATGAAAATACTATTAAATTTTTGGGTATTTTTTTTGAAAATTCTTAAAAACGGGTATTCCAAAAAATCAACTTTCATACTCTGTTTTTGAGGGTTGAGTGTTTATGGGGTGAACGTTTTAGGCAATGGTCTATAGTGATGTCAAGGTTTTTAATTGAGATTTTGATTTAAATATTAGTGCATAGAAAATTGCATTGCTGTTGTTGATTGTTTGGTATTCGACATCTGACCTCGTTAAAGTGTTCGGAATGCGCACCCCTGGCTAGGGTGTTCCATTAGGGTTGTCCATACAGTCTCTCGGCCGCTGGGTTTTTGTCTTAAATCCTCTAATCGTTGACATTAATCGGCTCGGGTTAATTAAATAAGGATTATGGCCCTCCGGCGACAAAGGGATGGTGAAAAAACATTTTTGAAAGGATAAGACCTCTTTTGCTTGAGTAGCTACTCAGGATTAAGTAGAGGGTAACTGAGAGAATGATTTACTCTCTTTGCGTTCTAAAAAAGAATTATAATAAAATGATTAAAAATATTATATTTTTAATTAAATATTTTTATTTAAATGGAGGCCTCAGCACGGGTCAACCACACAGTGAGGCCAACATCATTGAATTTCATATAAAATGTAAATATATATAAAATAAATTCACTTCTTAAATTAAAATGTAAAACTAAGAGCTGGTATTACATTAGTATTTAAAATGGTTTTCTGAGTTTAGTTTTGGTGCAGTGAAAATGAAAATAAGGAAAGCAGTGGGGCCAGACAATATTCCAGCCGAATTTTGGAAAGAGTGTGGTGAAGTATGATATAAATGGCTGTGCAATCTATAAAATAGAATACTCACTAGAGAACCAATTAGAAAGAGTTATGTACATCTATTTTACAAAAATAAGGGAGACGCTATGAAATGGGACAATTTTAGAGGGATAAAGCTTACGTATGTCTCACACTATGAAAATATATGAGAGGATTATCAACACAATTTGGAAGTCGGGTATGGGTACTGCCGCCCCGGGAACCATTTATTGGATAACCAACACCTCTGCCATAGGTCACCTCAGGTGGTTAGCTATGTTTGGTGACTAAGCAGGGGTGCCCGGGTTCGTGGGATAAGGTTTGTCCAGGTCTGCCCACCTGCTGCGTGCATCGAGAGAGACTGGTTGAGGGATGCCTTTTAGCCTTTCCGGCCGGACTCTCTCGACCCATCGCCTCTCATCTCTCATCGCCTTGCACCGCAGTTGAAAGTTGTCACTCCTGGATACACTGACCCCCCGATTCTTACCCACCCCTTATACCTTTTTTCTTCGCAGAACTTTCTATCCTTCCTTCCACGCAGAATCCTCTCAGATGACATAGGCCCTGAGGGAAATTATTTACTGTTTGGAGTTAATGTACAAAAAACCACACACATGAATTAGAAAAATTGTAGAAATACACGTCAATCAACGCGGATTTGTGTCGAGAAAATCAACAATAGATGATAGAATTATAGTTGAAAAAAACTCTCTCATTCACAGAGACCGGGGATCAGCAGAGGATGTCGACCATAAAATAGCTGTGGGATGGATGAAATTTAGATGCGTAACAGGAATTTTGTGGGATCCAAAAATGCATATAAAACTTAAATAAAAGATATACCAGACTATTTTTTGACCCGCGATAATGTACGGCTCCGAATGCCGAACTATGAACAACTCTCACTCTATGCAACTCGATCAGCAGATGTGAGAATGCTTAGATGGTCAGCAGGAGTATCACTAAAAGATAGGATTAATATTGTTCAAGCATTCGTGGTAGCCTGAGTGTCATGGACATATACAGACCATCAAACCGCACATTAAAGCAGGCAATGTCTATGGAGCTTCATCGACAGTCATCCAGAGGAAGAACAGAGAACTCCTGGATGACTAAATGTTCCAAAATTTTGCAGAGAAACGGCCTGGATGAAAGCGATACCCAGAGCTGAAGAAGATATAGCCTGAGAACAAGAAGAACCGACCCCAACAGCCTATCTAAGGCCACCTCACGGCTACCTAGTTGGGACAGTGAAAGGAAGAATAAGTTTAGTTTTGGTTTGGTTGTCGATTACCGGATACCAATAATTATTGAGGGTGTCGTCTTTATTAATAATATTATTGTGATTTTTAATTGCCTCCGTAATTAGGGTGATCTTTCAAATTCCTATTGTTTATAATGTTTTAGATTCATATATAATTGATATGTTTATAATCATTGAAGAAGATAATATTAACGGAGGTCAACGAAACCTTTTTTTTCAAAAGAAAGACAAACATTCTCGGGTTACGAATAACATCACAATATTATTGTAGAAAGCAATCACTTTGTGGTTTGACATATTATAATAAAATAAAATACTTTTTTGTTTAAAACCACGAGTTTTATTAATTTTTTTGTTTGTTTTTTTTTTGTTGTAATAAAAAAATTTCGGCTTAATAAAAAATTCCCCATGCTCCTTTCCACCATACCAGTTGATGCTTTGTTTCTCCAAATTTATTATTGTAACCCATTAGTCACATTAACCCATTGGTCAATCAACCCATTAGTCAAATTATAGTTCAGTTTTTTCCATTTTATTTTTATTTTTTTTATTTAATGACAATATAAGATAAAGTAAAATTACACAATAAGTAAAAATACCAAGTTATGTGGTTTGTTTACAGTCCTCCTCACTAGGTTTTCCTGTTCCGAGGCGGACTGTATGTTGCTGAATGGGTGCTGATCTTTATTTCCTCATCTTCTAGTTTCTTGATTATAGATAAACAATATAAACAAAATAAACAATAAATAAAATAAAAGTATTGGTTTGTTGTCTGCAGGTTGCATTGGGGTTACTTCATAATTTTAATGATTTCCTCATCGTCCTGTTTATTAAACCATAATTTGATATCTTTTTTAAACTTTTGTATCTCCATGGTGTTCTTAGTTTCAATTAGAAGGGCATTATATAATTTTGTCGCATGAAAATTATGGTTTTTCTGGCCAAAAGATGTATTTAATTGCGGGATGTTAAGTAGTTTTGTGGATTTCGACCTTGTAGTGTAGGTGTGTTGGTCCACAGGGTATTCATATTTTTCTTTAAATTTGAGTAGTGCATTTTTTGAGTATAATTTAATAATGCTGAACACATTAAAGTTTTTAAAGATTTCTTTTGATGGAGTTTTTATGGGTACTTTTATGATTGTTTTTATTATTGCCTTTTGCGTTTTAGATAGCTGCTTCATGTGAATGTTTGAGGCAGTTCCCCATCCTATATTCCCCAACCTATATTCTATGCATGATTGGCAAAGAGCATAGTATACTTTATATAGATCATTTTTATTAAGTATGTTGCGTATGTTTCTAAAGTAGTATACAAGCTTTGTAAGTTTCTTTGTGATGCTATTTATATGGGAGTCCCATCGAAGATTTTCATCGATTTCAATGCCGAGATATTTTATGTTTTTAGAATGTGTTATGGTGGGGCAGTGGCATGATTGGGTTAAGTTTTTTTCCTTGACAATCGTGTAATTTAAGATCGTAATCCTCAGCTGGTTGACCTCTGGCTGTTATAGAAAAAGTTAAATATTTAGTTTTGTTAACATTAAGTGTAAGTGAATTTTGCTTAAGCCATTTTTGCAGAAGTATAAGCCCGTGTTCAGCATCTTTGAAAGTGGTTAACCAATCACTTTCATTAAATAAAATGACAGTGTCATCGGCAAAACTAATGATTTTTCCTTTTTTCGTGAAGGTTGCAGATTATCATTTATATATATATATATATCAAAAATAATAAAGGTCCTAAGACACTTCCTTGCGGTACACCGTAATTGATTGGGAGAGGCTTACTTTTACGCTTTTCAATTTTAACACACTGTGAACGTTCTGACATGTAGCTTATTAGCAGATTTAAAGTTGTGTTTGACATCCCAATTCTTTTAAGTTTCTTGTAAACGATTTTATGGTATATCGTATCAAAGGCCTTTTCCAGATCTATAAAAATTGCCAAAGATTTATTTCCCTTGTCCATCTTTGAAAGTGGTTAACCAATCACTTTCATTAAATAAAATTACAGTGTCATCGGCAAAACTAATGATTTTTCTTTTGGTGTGTAGGTTGTAGATTATCATTTATATACCTATATATATATATCAAAAATAATAAAGGTCCTAAGACACTTCCTTGCGGTACACCGTAATTGATTGGAAGAGGCTTACTTTTACGCTTTTCAATTTTAACACACTGTGAACGTTCTGACATGTAGCTTATTAGCAGATTTAAAGTTGTCTTTGACATCCCAATTTTTTTAAGTTTCTTGAAAACGATTTTATAATATATATCGCATCAAAGGCCTTTTCCAGATCTATAAAAATTGCCAAAGATTTATTTCCCTTGTCTAAGCTTTTTGTGATCGTATTTATGACATCGTCTATGGCGTCGGAAGTACTCAAGTTTTGTCTAAAGCCGTACTGGGATTTCGATATTAGGTTATTTTCTTCTAGATACATCATAAGTTGTTTTTTTAGTACTTTTTCAAATATTTTAGAAAATGTACTTAGAAGGCTTATTGGTCGATAGTTTCTTCACAGTTTTTTTGGTATTAGACACTTTGTTATGTTGGATTATGAAGGTGTTCCACGCATCATTTGTGTTGTCAATATTTTTTATTTTTTTCCAATCAGTACATTGGAGGTTTTGCTTAACGGAATTTCAGTTTATTTCAGATTTTTCTATAATCGTCGGTCTATTTTGGGTATTCCTTTCTTTGTTTTGATTTATAGCCAGGATTGTTGTAAAATGGTCAGTTATTGTTGATTCGTATATGACAGATTGAGTATGTTTTTTTAGTTTTACTCATAATATGGTCAAGGCAGGTTTTGGAATTGTCAACTTTTCTAGTGGGTTCATTTATAAGACTTTTAAGACTATGTGAGGCCAATATCTGCAAATATTCATTTTTTTGGGGATGACCGTTTTCCAGAATATTGATGTTTAAATCTCCGATAAGAAGCATTACTTCTGCACTTAGGTTAATGTATTTTATGGCCGTCGATGTGTTTGTTATATTTGTATCATGTTGTCTCCCTCTATATTTTGTTTTATTAAAGAACACATTATGACTTATTGTTTAGTATTAATTTGTACCCTGATGATGCTTGAGTAAAGCAAAACCGGTCGGTTCAAAAAAAATTAATAAAACTCGTTGTTTTAAACAAAAAAGTATTTTTTTTTATTATAACATCACAATATTTGAAAATTTTCTGCTAACATCACAGTAAGTGGCAAATATTACTTGTGTCGTAATGGAGTACTTAGCCAGCCAAGGAACTGAAACCAAGACGCACATGCGGTGTTAATTCAGCCATAAATTATATAATATACTAGCGAATACCCGACATGTGTCACGATGTCACTCAAAGAAAGAAATTGTTTCTCTCTGCGTGTCCTTTCCCATGCGTCCCAGCTCCCCCCCCTTGTCTTCTCCCGCATTTCCCTTCCATCTTCAACACCCCCCTACCTCGCGCCGCCTCCGATGAACCCCCTATTTCGTTCCCCTCTCCTCTCCTGGACACCACCGCCCTCCGCCTTTCCTCTCTGCCGCTAAACTATATGAAATGCAGACACTTTTTCAAACAAATCACACGCCACCTATTTTTGTACAAATTTCATAATGGCAGATCTTGACTTTACATGTAAAATCATTTACGGACGTGCGCACAACAATTCACTAAAGTTTCGTCGCAATCGGATGAATTGCGTAAAAAAATGATATAACGTTGTTAGAAAGAGAAAAGCCCACGCTTTACGTCAAAAAATAAAAGTTAACTAGAAAAGAAGTAAAATGTATACCTCTATGAAACCCAAGTTTTGGATCGCAACATGAAAAAAATTAGGAATTTTTATTAATTGTTTTTACTTAGAATGATAAAAAAACAGGTCACAATAACGTTTATAAAAAATATATGTCTGGGTTTTATTTTTCGTTATCAGTAATTTTGGTTTAAAAAAACGTAAGGTGAGCAACTTTTTATGTTTGCATACAAAAGTTTTATACTTCAAAAATTGTATGTTTATTTTGATTTATAAATTTTGGAAGTGTATTTTATCACCTCTCAAAAATAGTGTTTAGTTTTCGGTTATTAGTTCCATGTATTGCACAGCGAAAATATTTTTTGATTCTCAAAATATGGTCGAGACCTGAGGGGTTATACCAAATTAAACTAAAAAATTTAAAATTCATTATAGATCTAATTAAAAGTTTTTTTTCTGTAATGTTATTAATATAGACCCTTCCCCACTGCATTCAGTTTCACAACAAACCCAAATTGGGGATGGCATGGTCTCGCTGGCTCCAGATGGGAGCAGTTGGGAATCTTGTGCGCTATTAATATAAAAAAAAAAAACATTTGTGTAGTTCGCACGCGATTAAAATTATAATTGTTATGTTATATTACAAAAGGGGGGCTAATTAGTCTATCTCATTCCCTCGCAGGCTTAATCCAAGAGATATATGTCTTTGTCTCTTTTTAGTGTTGCTCGTTTCCGTTTCATCGAGTTTCAAATCACAACCGTGCTAAAGAAGTGTTCACTTCAAAATAAGATAAAATTTTTGTGTTAATTACCTGTCTCGGAACAGACTTTGTCTAGTGAGGCGTATATAAATCAAATTAAAATAAACGCCCGGCACTGAGAAAAATATAAACATTGCAAAAACGTAAGCTCTCGGGAAAAGCTCGTTGTCTGGTGAGACCTCTTTGCGTGTTTGATGTTCTTCGTGTAATACAATTAAATCTTCTTATTTTGTGGAAGCATTTTACGATATTAAATAAATAATTTTCCACCGCGGAACAAGTGCTCCCGGGAGGTTGAACTACTACCTACATATGTGTCCTATGTACATCCTCCGTACCTCCTAAGCTACTATAACCCGAATAACTTTACTCTGTACGCCTTAGGGCTGATATTTCAGTTGCTTTTAAGCTCGGCTTAACCCTGATAATGCCACAGTTATGAAATTACTAACCAGCAACCGATAATTTTTTCGCCTTTCGGAACTACTCATAGAAGTCGCTGTATCACGCTTACTATTATGGTGTTAGAAAGAGAAAACCTTTATACTAAAATCTAAAAGTTAACTACAAAATTATTAAATGTATACCTTCATGAAACCAAAGCTTCCGACTGTTTATTAATTATTTTTACATTACGACAAAAAAGCGAGTTGAAGATAATATTTATAAAACATTGGCTTAATCCAAAAAAGGATATGATTTTATTTTTTTCGTTATCAGTAATTTTTGTTAGAAAAAACATAAGGTGATCCGTTATTTATATTTGCACTCATTTTTTTTGATTTTGACATGTAAAATTTGAAAGCCTATTTCATCACCTTTTAAAAACAGTTTTTTAGTTTTAGAATGCGTTCAGAAATATTCCATTTATTTGGATTTCATTGCAAGGCGGAAATGTTTTAACCTTCTATCAAAATAGGCCTGAGGAGTTAATAGAAAAATTATATAAGGGTTGATTGGACCACCTTATAATATATAAATGTTAATCTCGGTTTTAAATAACTTTCTCTTTTTATTGTAAAAATATTGACTTAGTACCTCCTAACTTGCAAGAAACTTTAAAGTAGGTACTAAAATTAAACAAAAATTCAAAACACATTTGTGAAATTCTTATTGAAAATAATAATAATTTATTATTGAGTGACTAATGAGTTATATATTGCTGGAATCAGCATTATAACGTCATTGATACACTGCACATTTTATTAAGCTTTGATTCAACTTTTTTTGTATCAGCTTCACGGAGTATTACGTCTTCGTCTTGATAGTTTTTACGTCAATAGGAAAACGTTTTTTTTTCGATTTACGATAAATTGTCTGTCGGTTTTTTCCATTTCATTTGTACTGATGTTCTGATTCTATCCTCACTGTTTGTTATTTTTTTATATTGGTGTCTCCCGCTGTATTTATGTACAATAAGTGTAATAAATATTATTAACGAAACCGATCGGTTAATAAATTACAAGTATTTTATTTTATTTAATATGTCACACCACAAAGTTGCTTTCTGCAATAATATTTAAAAAAAAAATTAATTATATATCTTTAATATATAAAGCAAAGTTGGGTTAGTTACACCATTTATAACTCAAAAACGGCTGAATAGCTATTAAAACATCGCAAAAATTCGTGAAAAAAAAGTTATGAAGAAAATTCTTTTCCTCATACATTTTGTATGTAACGAATTTTCATCTTTTGAAAGAGCTGCAGCAATATTGTGATAAATATAATATTGAATAATGAGTAAATTACAAAAATTCAAAAACGTCAAATGTCAATGAGCTGATTGTTTTGCTTTTGTTCTTTAACATATAATGCTGCCCCTCTTTCTTACACACTAAAAATTTCAATAATCGAAAATGAGACAAACGGTGAACGTATGTCTGCACCTCTACCAAGGAAAAATATCTACAATCTTAATATATAAAACTAAGTCGGGTTAGTTACACTATTTATAACTCGAGAACGGTCGGGCCGATTTTGATGATCTTTTGATTTGTTGGATTTGTCTCCGACCCGAAAAGGATAATAACTATTAAAACATCACAAAAAATAACGTAAAATATAGTTATTAAGAAAATTCTTTTCCTTATACATTTTTTATGGAACGAATTCTCATATTTGAAAGAGCTGCGGGCATTTTGTGATAAGTGCATATAATGTTGAATAGTGAGTGAGTTCCAAAAATTCAAACCATCAAATGTCAATGGCCTGATTGGTTTGCTTTTGTTATTAAACTTTTTTTTAAATTATTTATTTGGCTTTCACCCATTAAGGGTATCCTTGGAAATTTCTTTATTTTAAAAATTATTCACATTTTCATTGTTTTTTACATTATCAGTGTTTTTAAAATTAGTGATATATTCAGGTTTTTAAAAATTTACATTTTCAGTTTTTTACATGGAATAGATAAATTATATTAGCAAATATAGACAATGGGCTAAGACAAATATTCATATGATTATGCAAGTTGTACTAACATATATAGTTGGTATTGATAATAATTACAAAATAGTAGAGTAGGAAGATGTACAGGTTCCAAAAAATAGGAACCTGTACAATTAATTGTACTAATAACACTGCAGGAACAAATGCATACGTTTTGTAGAGAAAGAAATGTGATTGATGCTTAAATGTAAAGGCCATTTTTACAAATTAATTTTGCTAACAAATAGTGAATTTCAGGAGAGTTGATACTAATAAGGCAGGGTATACTGGTAGGGAATTCAATTTTAGGTTTTACCAATTCATGTAGGTATGTAGTTTGGAAATTGGTTATTTATAGGACACTAAAAAAATTATGGTCTAAAGTGTTCTCTGAACCACAATCACAATAAGGCGAATTGACTATGTGGAATTAGGCCAGATGGCTAAGACAACAAGTATGACCTAGAAGCATTCGAGTTATGGAAGAGATGTATTTTTTTTAGGAATGGAAGTGTATTTGTGAAACCAGGGATTGACAGGAAGAGAAGGTTCAATTAATGAGTACTGGTGACCTTTTATCAGAGAGGATGATTTCTATTCAGAGGACTATTGGCGTTGTCCCTTATTTTTTAAAATAGGGAAATAGTGTCTTACAGGAATATGTATACTAATTAATGGACCATGGACAATGGATTCCTTAGCAATAGATTCAATCTTTTCATTTCCAACAATACCAGAGTGTGATGGGATCCAGGCCAAGACCACTAACATGCTTGAGCCAGCGACATGGAATGCAGGAGGTCTCGGATAGAGAAGGTTAGAGAGTCACTACTGGAATTGAGAAGGGATGAGCTTATTTTTTGTAGTGAGCTAAGTGAGCCTAAAAGGATGAGATCATTTCTAATGTTGAAAGATTTGACGAGTCGTTAAGCTTCTATGATACGAGAGCTATGCATTCAGCAGAGAAAATGGAAAACTATTTGGGAGGTCTGCGTGGGAAACACAATTTCCTGTAAGGTGCATAGACACTGGCTCACAATGGGAGTCCGAACTGAGTTTGGAACCATCTGTAGAATTTTTTATATAATTTGGACAGTTATTTTCATTCATTGGGTTGAATTCTGCATTACTGGATTGAGCTGAGTTTTTTATATATTTTTTTAAATATTCCTATGGATTGGTGCACCTATGTATAGAAAGTAAGACTTTCATAGGGATATGAGTATAAGGGGAGAGATTCATTGCGATAGAAGTTTGTGGATGCATTCAGGAAAGAGTTGAAAGAGGAAAGAATTGAAAGAGGAAAGAGTTGTTGATATTAAACATATAATGCTGCCCTTCTTTCTTACACACTATATGTCAACAGTCAAAATGGGAGAAACGGTGAACGTATGTCTATGTCTACACCGTCTACAAAGGAAAAATACAATAATTATAATAAATCTCCGTCACACGTATAAAGAAAATGAAACGCGATTCCCGAAATTAAATCGAATAGTAAGAAAATCACATAAATTATAAATCCGTACACAACGCCATCTCTGATACTGACAAAAACAAAACGCGGACAGTTACGCATCAATAATTGCTTCATTGTGTAATTTTTAACGAAATAAAAAAAACTTAATTTAATCCAGCTAATAAGTTAACACAACAGTTATTGATTTTGATACGGTACGAAGTTCGCCGGGTCAGCTAGTAATAATAATAAATCTCCCTAACACGTCTAAAGAAAATGAAACGCAATTCCCGTAAGTAGAAAAGAAAGAAAATCACATAAAATGTGTACTATGGTACTGACAAAAACAAAAAAAAAGGAAAGTTACGTATCGATAATTGCTTCATTGAGTAATTTTTAACTTAATCAAAAAAACTGAATTTAATTCAGCTAATAAGTTAACACAACAGTTATTGATTCTGAGGCGGTACGAAGTTCTCCGGGTCAGCTAGTTATTTATAACTACGTACAATTTCCAAGGCCAACCACAAAAAGTAGGTATACAAAATTATTTCTTTGACATATCTTCCTAACTCAAGAGAGATATCACTTATCCACTTGTTCAGTTTAGTCAGTTCGCATATGTTTAAAATTTTCCGCAGGAGCTCATCTTGATATTGTTAGAATGATATTGAAAAATATTAAAATAAAATGATTGCCTAAGGATTTGTGCGGATAAAGGTCGGTACTTACTCCCCCTTCCCCTTCCTCCTCCAACCCAAGAGTAATAACCCTCCAGCAGCGATCTCGGCGTTTTTTTTACCGGGCGAGATAAAGCCGCGGGAGAAAGTGGCTCCTAGCCAGCGGCTCCCGCCAGACCTCGGAGGACCCTAAATTAGGATTATCGCGGTTCAATGAATTTCATTTTGTGGTTAACATAAATTAATCCCTAGAAAAAATAATAATTCGACTCGTTGATATTAAAAGCACTAGATGGGATAATAAGGTGCCTTTCATCTTTTTAGGATTAAGATCAGTCGCGGTTCAAGACCTATCTGAAGATCCAGCACGATTGATTGATGAAACCCTATGTCAATAAGATATTGAATGAATTCGTCAACTATTGTAAGTTGGCGTTATTTGCGAGCATGGTTTTTTTTTATCGAGGCCTTCCGAGTGTCAGCTAAGCTATCGTTATTCACAACAAATGTCCCTTGTTATGAAAACAACATTCTAACTCTTAGAATTGAAAGAAATTGACGCGGTTCCCAGACTTAACATTAATCTAAGAACGATCAATTCCTTCGAGATTGAAGTAACGATAGTTATTCAAATACGACTAAAGACCTCATTAACTACTTAACCTCCGTTCAGTGTCAATTGTATGCGAAGTGCCAAAGTATATATTAAAGTTAGTATTTCAATTCAAATTAACATTTTAATAATATTTTTATTTTTTTTGTAGTAGTTGTTTGATGCTTAGTAATGTAAAGACAGATCCGTCAGTGATGCTAGCGTATATCGAATTCTTATTTGTGGGATTATCAATATCGGTCTGGCTATCGAAAACGCGACTGTGCTCGAAAAACATGTATAAAATCATCGTTAGTTAAGCCAATCGATCCGATATAGTAAAGTTATCAATTAAACCGTGTTAAACCCCCTGATTGGGAGTTCAATCGGAGATTAAAAAGAGAGAAAAAAAAATCCTCAGATATTTGAAAAATGCTTTGTTGGTCTTTCCCAAGTTATTTTTATGTATATTTTTCCCTAGGTTTAAGGAAATTTCATCGCATAATGGCATCAGAGGTTAGCAACCCAGCAACAATACACATTTCGGCGATTCCTTACAACGTCTGTGGCTTAAGAATATAATAATGTAGGTAACCACATAGGTCTTCCATAAACTACCAACTAACTACCACGTTTATGTGTAGGCAAGGTGGATTGAAAACCATTCAACCCCATTCCGGTACTCACCCCTCGCTTCATCCAGATTCAAACACACATATTTTTTTTGTATTGCCATGCCTTCCTTGAACTTCCACGAGTCATCGAGGCTTTTTGTTATTTTTTACATTAACTCCACACAGTAGGCCCTGGGGAAAGTACAGTACAGGCATTGGCGCGTAACTTTAAGGTATTACGTGTTTAAGTCAGTGTCATCGCGTAACAACGGCTTGTTGCAACGTTTGGTAATACATTTTGATTATATTTTTACTTATTTAACTAGAAATATCTAAAAACATTAAGCTAAACATTTTTTTCTTTTAAAACAAAGAAAGACAAACATTCCCGGGTTACGAATAACAATGTTTGAAAATCTCGTACTACCACCACAGTAAGCTTAAAATGTTGCTTGTATCGTGATGTAGGACTTAGCCAGCCGAGGAATCGAACACGCTTCGCCCGGGTGGGACTCAAATGCGATGCCAACTCAGCCACTGACCGGTCATACATTGTACATAAATATGGTCACACAATATAGAATGATTCTATTTCACTAACACTTTCATTAAGAATAAAAATGAATACCTTTTTTTAATTTACTAAGTCTAATTTTTTTCATTTTTAATGTCGTTTGATTTATAAAAGAATACATTTCTTTGTGAAAACTTGTAAAAAAAGTTCCAATGGATCGTAGGTTATTTGCGTCATAAAAGAAAACTGATTTTCCACCTGTAAAAAACACATTTATTGCATCCCATAACCATTTAATTGGAATCGTTAAATGTACTGCCCATAACCGTAGTCCACTTACCCGGGCAAGTAGTAGAGCTAGAGTAAGCGAATACTTTCAGCCAACAATCAGGAAGCTTTTTCTGTTTATACAAATCTTTAACAAAAAATCTTAAGTGTTTTTAAACTTTTACAAGGCAATTTGTGACTTGAATTGAACCTGCCACCTTCAGATTCGTAGCTAAGGATCATAACCACTTAACCACGGATTTTGCCTTGTGGTGTGTGTGAAGCGAAAAAAGGAATGGATGAAGATGTCGGGAAAGAACCAGGAAACTCGATTGATAATTACCTCTTTCAACTCCTTTAATATTGAGGGCCTCTTCAAAACCCGAATAAACAGATCTTTTCGAATATCCCGTTATTTAACCCACTTATAATGTCAACCAGCTGGCGATGTGACACAGTCCCCTTGGCTTCATGTAGTAAAGACGGTTCCATGCCAACTCAGAATCAAGATAAAACAACTCAAAAAAGTCATTAAAGTCTTAAAATAAAATAAAAAAATCTTAAAATAGTTCATAACCCTTACCTAACGTATCCTATTTAATGAAATTTTATATTATATCACTTTGACTTTTGAAAAGAGGTTCTGAGTTGTCCGGTCACCAGTAAAGACAGATGAGCTATTGTGGCGTTCTATAAAAAAAATATTTTCATCCCCTTTCAGTCTACTAGTAAACCGTATTAATTTATTAGTATAAAATTTTCACAACTTTTATCTCGTATATATCTATTCTACAACTAAACTAACTAACTAACTAACTAACCATCACGCCGTTTCCCCGCAGGGGTAGGCAGAGAAGACGGACCGCCACACAACTCGATCTTGGCACAACTTCTACGACTACTGTAATATAATTCTAATAACTAAGTATATACCTACTAAAATTTGAACTTCACAATTTTGAGACACAACCCACGAAAAACTGCAAGATTTTTAGCTTCCATAACATCTAAAGCAAGTTTATTAAACATTTGGCCTTTTAATTTTTTTCGGCTTACAAAAAGCAACCTGTATTTGTTTCGAGAGCATCCGTCGAACGTGGAAATGGTCCTGTTCAGCTGGAATCACTCTAATGAGCCGTCACTAAGTGAAATCCGATTGCTCAGTTGGCACGGTGGTCGTTGGGCGTTATTACAGCAATCTGGAATATTATACCAGCGGTGTTCTACAAGGGCCAGACATGGTACGGCAGGTAAAGGCTGCACGTAGAAACCGTGATATTAATTTTTTTAGATAGGTGTGTCCTAAATATTGGAACACTTGCGATCTGAATTTCTTTTAGTAAATCTTCTTCTTCTTTCCAGTAATTTGGTAATTACCAGTTGGCACCATTCTGATAATTATCAGTTATTAATATGTTCTATGTCTCTCTTATACCTTTCTATGGGGAAAGATTGTTCACGCAAGAAAATCTAACAAATCCAAAAATAAATAGATCTACAAGGATTACGAATCTTCACAGCATTCCTTGTTTTTCATGAGAATTGGGTGATAATAACACACTGACCTATTTAATTAATATCTGACAAATCGAATACATGGTATCAGCTCGTAGATAGTAATGTAAGAAGGAACTTCCAGACAAATTAGCAATGGAGTAGGAACTTGATAAAGGTAATTGGACATAAAACCATTTGAGTGATGGTTCTCTTTATTGAGTGAGATTTCAAATAATTGGCAAAATGGACATGTTATTTACTTCCTGATATATTTTGTTTTTCGCGAGGCTCTTAACCGGCCCTGAGCCAAACGGTGCCTGGCGCTAGTAACAACCCAAAGGGCGCTGTTGCCTTGGTTCCTTCCTAAAGTCGGCGCCCGGAACTGTCTGCTCCATCTGCGCATGTTCATGGCCGACCCTGCTCTTAAACCTAATTATCTCTAATAATTTATTATATTACAATTAATACTTTTTCGCAAATTTCTTGAGAAAAATATCTAAAATAGCATATCGACAGGATTTTAGCAAATAATATTATTGTCATCGTACACATTTGAGAACTAGTTACCTCTTAATGAAACGAAATATCACGTCTGATACACATGAGTTTTCTTTTTTTCATGGGCTGAAACAGTTAATAATACGTTACGTTAAGAAATCCGGTCTAGAATTGTAAGAATTTTGGATTACTCGTGTAATTTAATCCTTGAATTTATCGAGAAAACTAACTCCAGTTCCCCAGTAACCACTATCGAACGTTTAGAATCGATAGATAAATAAGTTTCTTGTACTTTTTCCTTGTAAGATGTTTAAACATGGTTCATTTCGCTACAGTTTAGAGCCGAGACGGAGTTTGTCGTGCGGTTTCTTGAGATGCAGCTGAGCGGAACGTGTTAGCAGCCCGTTCTTACCAGTTACCAGTTACCAGTTACCAGCATGAAAACTTTTAAAACTAGCACAGTTCAGTTCTTATTTAGCAAATTGTTCAGTATTTTGTATCTATTTATATTTAGTTCAATATTAATAATAATAAAAAAAAAAAATAAAAAAAAAATAAAAAAATTATTATTAATATTTGACAAGTTAAAGTATTTCAGCAATAAATGCAGACATAATTAGTCTCGACGCCACCTAGCGGGAGATTTAGTATTAACAATACCTCTCTCACAAAAATAAAGTTGGTTGTTTTCAGTTGGAAAAATGTAATAATAAGTAATTGTCGAATGAAGCACTAGTATATATTGAATTATTTGGCGGGTATTAGATAAGCCGCCATAGCTCAGTGGTCAAGAGCACCTGACCGGCAATCAGAAGGTCACGGGTTCAATTCCCGTTGGCGGCCAGTATCTTTTCTCGGAAGATTTTTTCAATGTAGATGAGTGTTTCAGGCTGATAATTATTGATTATAATATTTGTTATATACCCTTTGTGCTATGCATAAAAATCTTGTTTAAACGTTAGTTTATCAATTAAAAATAATTATTAATATTTGACAAGTTAAAGTATTTCAGCAATAAATGCAGACATAATTAGTCTCGACGCCACCTAGCGGGAGATTTAGTATTAACAATACCTCTCTCACAAAAATAAAGTTGGTTGTTTTCAGTTGGAAAAATGTAATAATAAGTAATTGTCGAATGAAGCACTAGTATATATTGAATTATTTGGCGGGTATTAGATAAGCCGCCATAGCTCAGTGGTCAAGAGCACCTGACCGGCAATCAGAAGGTCACGGGTTCAATTCCCGTTGGCGGCCAGTATCTTTTCTCGGAAGATTTTTTCAATGTAGATGAGTGTTTCAGGCTGATAATTATTGATTATAATATTTGTTACAAAATATTACTATTTATTTTTTTCTTATAATTGTTATTATGTTAAAGAAAATGAGTTTGATGATTTTTTGCAGATGAAAAGAATATTTGAACATACTTCGGGTTCAGGAAATGTCCTCAACACACTTCTCTCGGTTAACCCAAGGATCAGTAGTTATTCTCCTAGCGTCGTTGGTAAGTCCATGTGTAAAAACCACCGTTTCGATCGCTAGTGATTCTCAGGGGGACAGTTAAAGGTTAGAAGTGTGGCGGTTTCAGCGGTTTCCTCCTGCCCAGACCACTTTTCCTAAGGGACGTTCCCGTTTTCCCATTCTATTTGAATATTGTGGTTTCGCTTACTCAAATACCCTGTTACCTCAATATTATTTTTGAAGCGAAACTTCTTAAGCACCATTGTGATTTGAAACTCGATGAAACGGAAAGGAGTGACACTAAAAAGAGATATGCACATACATCTATAGGATTTAGCCTGCGAGAGAATATGATAGAATGAAACCTTACCTACGTGCAGTACCTGCGAAGCGTCGCGCATTCGCCACTTTGATTATGAGCTCACTTTTAAGACCTCTATTGGTTGAGATTGTATGGTGAATGGTTTCACTTCTACCGCGTGTGAACTGCACTCGATTATTTTTTTGATTGTCTCAACGATTAAATGCGAGAACCAAAGTCTCTAGTACAAGAGCCCGTGACGATCAGACCTTTGTTATTTTATAAAACCTGAAACTTTCTATGTGTACCTATGTTTCTAATACAGGTAAAGACGATCCTCAACTATGAAGTTTGGATCACGGTGGCTTTGAAAGATATTATAATAATTAATTATAATTGTACTTACGTTAAAGTACAAAAGCTGAATTTTATATGTGTTACTTGAGGAACTATCAACATATGTTTTCTCAATTATCAGACAGTTTCGATAGTTCGTTCACTTTGTCAGACACATTAAAAGTCTACCGTAGGCGCGAGCATGATATATGCACGCAAGTGGGTGGGAGTGAAATAGTGCGAAATTTCGACGTTTGCTCGCAATTTTACTACCTCGTAAAATTGCGAGCAAAATGCTCTTGAAATTGAGGTGCATTTTATAAACCATTGCTACCTACTATCTTTCAAGATCACTGTGATCCAAACTTCATAGTCGGGGGTAATCTTTACCTGTATTAGGGACACACATAAAGAAACATTAAGGTTTTATAAAATAACGAAGGTCTGATCGTCACGGGCTCTTGCTCTGGAGTAGAATTTCTAACAACAATCGTATTGTCGCCTGAATGCAAAACTACTCGTACCTAATGTAAAATATCTTCAAGGGTACTGTAGGTAGGTACAATCAAATATTATTTTTGTATTGATTTTTTTAACTCTAAGGTTCTATACTACTACCATCCAAGTTACTAAATAAGTTGGTTGGACTTCTTAGTTAGTCTTTAATAACAATTCAAGCCACATAAAGCCAATAAAGGCTTCTTTCAAACAATTGTACGATATAATTCAATTGTTGCCGCGTTCTTTTCTCGCACTCGCTATCGCTCCATTTTATTAATAACGACAAAATGTCGGTTCGGAGAGCTTTCAAATGTACCAAAGCTTGCGGGGATATCCATTGAGATTCCCTCGGAGTATCTGACGGGTGAGGGGTGTCGGGGGTTGTGGGGGTGTGTTAGATGACGGGGGTAGATTTTAAAGGGGGGTGGGGTAAAAAATCCGAGGTTTTTTCCCCGCCGAGCGTGCCCGGAATGTCGACAGCGGATTACAGGAAACGCGAATGTTTAATTGAATCTCGTGCAGCTCTGGCCGTACAAATTCTGCGTCTGTCATCATAAGAGGATTTATGTTGGACGTAATTTGGGACAATCAAACATAGATTCATGAACCGTGGAATTTGGGACACTTTCAAAATGTTTTAGTATTAGTGGGAAAGTTTGTGGCGTACACTTTCAGATCAAGTACGAAAATATTGTGGTATATTTTCAAATTAAGGGAATAACTTAAAGGAATCAATAAAACTAATTTCACTTGTTTGACGTAATTTGGGCAATCAAACATAGATTCTCATGAACCTTGGAATTTGGGACACTTTCAAAATGTTTTAGTGTTAGTGGAAATGTTTGCGGCACACACTATCAGATCGAGCACGAAAATATAGTGGTATATTTTAAAATCAAGGGAATAACTTAAAGGAATCAATATAACTAATTTAAGTTGTGTGTGTTTGGCACACTCTGAATCAATGTACTCTAGAACGCGGATTTGATTTGAATTTAAGTGTCATTATCCAATTTTTGATCGCGTGAAGAATTCATAAACTGACTACATATAAATTTTCTTCAGGCAGGTTGGAACCATAATATTGATAAAATGCGGATAAGAAGGTGATTAAGACAATGATTTCATGAATTCGATGAATCTTTACTGAACCATAGTCAAAGTAAGGCTTGCTTGAAGCACGCAGCAGATTTTCAGAAACGAGTTAAAATAGGACATCACTGATCTGAAAAAAAAAACCATCGACTCTGTGCATAAACGCTGATAGATTCTTCTATCTTAATAAACGGATTGTAATATAGAGCACAGGCGTCTGGTGAGAATGCTGTTCTTGTTCTACCGGAATTACTATGAAAGATGCTCCTAGGAACTAGCGTTGTTTATTTCTTCAGCACCGGTGCACAGTCGGGAAACACGCCAAACGCGCGCCCAAAATCTATACACAGATTACATTTGTTACATGAGAAAGGGACATTTCGATGACTTGTTTTTAAGTTCAACAACTCTATAAAACGATTAACCGGTCTCTTCATTTTCTCGCTCCTGAAATATGGGTCTCTTCAAGACTCGTGTTCACTCCTTCGTTTCCATAAAAGAATCCTCCACACAGCATCCCCAAAGATGGCACAGGTCCTGAGGTATTCCTCAGTCTTTCTCTATGGGGATCATGTAGTCGGCCCCTAAACTATATTACGAACAGAACAATCTCAGCTAACTTTGAAAAATACGAAAATCCGTTACATTACGAACTTTGACACCAGCCTACGTTAAAGTTGAGTAACAAAAAAAGCAGTCACCTAGCCTGTGTATTGTAAAAATAAACTGTTTACGTAAAACGTTTTTCTTTGCCAATAGTTCCTACTTTTCGAATGGCTAAAGTTGTCAAAACAGTATGTAAACCTGACAATTTAACAGCCGATAGCGATTACCCGCTGAGAAAGTTGAGAGTTTGGCGCGGAGAGCAGAAGGTAAAGATATAAGGAGGTGTTTGGTCCGCGGTAAGAATTTTAAATTGCGCAGATAAGTTTGGAGTGA
Organism: Limnephilus lunatus; assembly: GCA_917563855.2. Taxonomy (NCBI): domain Eukaryota; kingdom Metazoa; phylum Arthropoda; class Insecta; order Trichoptera; family Limnephilidae; genus Limnephilus; species Limnephilus lunatus. Next base: position 84,443,867 of record OU830593.1, read on the forward strand.
TTTACGGTAGATGTCTTTCGAGTAGGTACCCACTTTCCGGTTTTATATTGCCTCCGGGAAAGATCTCGGACTTCCGGGGCAGCTGAAAGCGGAAATGCGGACCACTTCTGGGTCGAAATGTTGCGGCGCGGCCTCCTAAATAGCGGATTCGATTTTTAAAACGGAAGTGGTCGATGGTTGAAAAGTCTTGAAAAATAAATATCTTTGAAATGCGAGCTTAGAATGAATTGAAATAATTCGATATGCTAATTGGTAAACACTCTCTTTTTGAAATTTTCACCTTTCCAGAAGTAGTGACTCTGTATATTTTGTGTTAAGTCAGCGTTTCAAGACAATTAAAACAAAAATGCAAAATCCATCAGATGTCAGTAGGCGTCCGTCGTGCTTTATTGACTGTCGAATTTCTTTGATATTCTACGGCTTTCAATGGCTTGTCTATGCCTGTCGTTCGTTGACGTTGGTGTGGATTGATTATCTACTTCAAAAATACAAATTACTTTTTATTTATCTGTCTATTTATTTATGTATCTTTATTTTTATTTTTCTATCTATTATCTATAGTTATTATAAATTATAACTAATTACATAAACTTCTAATAAGCGTTCATGAATTACTGTCCACTGGTCGTATTATTTTGATGTTTGTACGCGATGACATACGATTTGCAAAATTTCCCGCGACTAACATCTCAAAGAGTAATTGATAAGTACTAAAAGTATTTGCTTTCGTCGAAAAAAATCGTTAAAAATTGTATATATATATTATGTTTTCTCCTAGATAAATACATTCTGCTCAGAGGTGAATTAAGAAGGTAATATAAATTATATCTAAAATATTAATGCAATAATAAAATCACCTTGAAATTCCTATAAGCGCAATTATATTTACAGGAATATGCACTTAAGACACTTAGGCACTATGCCAAAGATATTAATATTTTGCTAACCATAAAATGCTACAAGAAACGTAATACCTATTATCTAGTTTGTTGTTGTTATAAATGACATAATATCTCTGAAATACGTATTACCAGAACAGATCCGTGAAAAATCTCGGAATCTATAAAAATGTAGGACTAATAAAGCTGAAAGCTGCTTTCCAAAAACTTACTCAATTTTAGAGTTGAACAGAAATTTACTCTTCGAATGAACACCGTTAGTAAAGTTGAAAATTTAGGATTTTTAACCGGTTAAAATTTTTAACAGTAGGTATAAATAAGTTTTTCAAATACAGAATCGAACGTAATTAAAACCAAAGTGTCTGCGTGGTTAACCCAGCTACGAGTGCATGTCGGACGCCACGCCACACGTGCCGCGCCACAAATAACGGCTGTGTACGTGGAATTTCACACAAAGCTACTGTTGTAATTCGGTTTCGAATTCAACAATTCGACACAATACATTGCTACTTCTGTCAGCAGCTCGCAAGTGGACATTTCTTCCCTAGGTATAAGTACTACGGATTTATAGAATTTAAGTAACTTTCCGGATATGAAAGATTACATATGGCATCATCGCCTGTCACGTTTACTTTAACTCTGTGACTAGCTGTCACTGGATCACAGTTCACAGTGGATCCGAGAAACTGGCTATTTTTGGAACAAGTTCTAAGTAGGATTCATAAAATGGTTACCTGCACTCAAACTGGACGAAGTCGAACTAAACGCCGCCCGCAGGGCTTAGCAGCAAAAACCTGCGAAACGAGTTTTTAACTGCTAGTGATTAATTAAGAAAATATTGTTGTACCTAAACAGGTTATCGCTTTTCTTAATTTTTCTCAAAAACAGTTCCAATTAAAAAAAAAAAAAAGTAAATCTCAGTTCTGGAGGTCATTGAACCAGAGCTGAACCGTAAAAATCATGGGATATTGTGATAATTGTAGGATTTGTGAACCTGAATGTATTTTGAAATATTGCCTTCCAAAAAAAATTTTGTTAATTTTATTTACAACATAATATTTTTTGGTCGACAGATTAGTAAGACTTTCCTTTAGAAATTTCCCTTTTGTGTGAACACCTCAAAAAAAATAAACGAAAGAATTACACATTTCTGTTATAGAAATATGTATCTATTGATTTTATAAAAAAATTAAAATAATTTTCTGATCATAGGTACCTACATAATTGATTGTCTGAATTCACACAATCATCAGTTCAAATTTTGAAAACATGAAATTAAATTTGAGTTCATTACGCAGGAATATTCGCATCACGCACAACATCACAGACAACCGAAATTAGTATCATTTAATGTAAAGTAACAGCGATTACTGTTAAGTGTTCATTATCGGCCTCTGTGTTTCCTCCCTCCTACAACATGGGTCTCTTCAAGACCCATGTTCACTCCTTCCATTCCTCAAAAAGACCCTCCACACAGCATCCTCAAAGATGATATAGGCCCTGAGGGAAATTATTTGCATCAGGGCCTTCTGTGCGGAGTTAATGTAAAAAAAAATGAAGTTGTTATTTTAATGATCTCACAATAATTTTCCACCATCTTTCATAGAAATAAACAAAACCAATATCATTTTAAAAATATACCGCCACATAGAAAACGCAAGACAAATCCTCAGCGGCGATAAGTATTCTAACTGTAATGTGTGAAAAAATTTAGTTATACCAAGGGCGTGCGGCCCTTAGTAAGAAATTCCTTAAAAATGCGTGATAAGTATCTCGTATTAATCGAAAACAAAACTACCTAATAAAAAATAGAATAGAATAATCAATCTTCGTTTTATATTTCATAGGCACCGAATTATATTTCTCCAAAAATTAGCACCTTTAATTTTGCAGAATTTAAATTACGCAATGAAATTCTCAACATTTTACTTTAACATCAGAGCCCCTGCCATTTCGAGCTAATTAACCGATTAACCAAATGAATTAAAACTAAAACATAATAAAACAATGACGGCCTTCGCGGTAGAGGGCTAAGGGTCTCGACTAACAATCCGAAGGTCGCGTGTTCAAATCCCGGCATGCGCAATTTTATTTAATTAAATTGTGTCAATACTCAATTTATTAGTAATAGTTGATGGTACATTTGCGGCATCTCCCAGAGTTGAAGATACAGTATCGCCCTGATGTAAGACCAGCATTCAGAAATGAAAAATTACTTCAAATGGCTATAGCCTGTTTGGTGACCAGATCTGAATAGTCAGGTACGTTACCCACCTTCATCTTTCCCATCTCCTTCCTCTCCCTACTACCTACAGCCTTACAATATACTCCAACTAGGGATGCCATAGTCTAGTGTCATAGTAATTCTAGGCGGTTGTGAGCAGTTGGGACTATCGTGGATATTTCACATAACTCCTGGACACATTGACCCCTAGATTAATACCCACTCCTCATACATTTTTCCTTCCCAGAACTTCCTTTCTCTAAAAATACCCTCCACACGGCATCCTCAAAGACGACATAGGCTCTGAGGAAAATTGCTTTCCTCAGGACTTCCTGTGTGGAGTTCATATTATTTTTTAAGTGAAAATTTCTTTAGCACCGTTGCGATTAGAAATTTGATGAAACGAAAAAGAGACACACAATAACATATATAGGATTTAGCCTGCGACAGTTTGAATAATCGGTCTCCTCTTTGTGCTGTGCTTCATAAGGTCTACTTTAGTTTTCTGAAGGTTTCACTTCTACCGTGTGTGAACTGTACACTTGTATCTTTTTATTAAAGTAAAACTTCTTTACGCACGCTTGACTTAGGGAGTAAGCTGGTGAATGCGTGATGAGAGCTTTACGAAAAGTGTGATCGGGCGAGGCGAACGGAAGTTGAGAGGGAGATATAAGTTAGTGAAGATAGAAAGAGAAAGAGAGTAAAGTTTCTTATATAACTGTAGGGGCAAGAGAGAGAGGTGCGAGCACACATTTTCTTTCTCTCTTTCTCTCGTAGCCAGTTACGTTTCGTATAGCTAAGATACAGTGTAGGCCTATTGTCTGTATCACACTGTAGGAATAATAGATTGCAGTGCGCGCGCACTTTATATTTCTCTCATATTTTATAAGTTAGTGAAGTTTTACTTCAGTCATGTGGTCTAAAGCGCACTCGTTTTTTTATTTATCAATTCTTCTGTATTGATTATGACCGCACGTCACTGAGTGTTCACGTATTTAAATGTAAATTAGTGGGTACTCAGTTCATTAGCACTCTTTGCATACATTATTTGTGTAAATAATCTTCCCTGAATTAGATCCAATGGGGGGTAGTGCGCAGCACTGGTTGCCGGGCAGAATGGGTCGTGTATTTGAATAGCGGGATTAAAGGATATGCTTCTTGCTTAAAAGCACTCGTTTTAGGGTTAAGTGTGATACGGTCTTATGCAAAGGAGACCAATATGTACCCGCTAGGCAAATTCAATTTGAAAACATAATTTGTAGACTTAATATTTTTTAAATTTACATATAAAAGCTTTTCCTCGTGAGGGGATATTTTTTTCGTTTGTATGTGTGGTGCACATCCTTAAAAATGAAAACAGCGCAGTAACTTTATTTAAATAATGTTTTATTGCATTCTAATGCAGACCCATATGTTATCACGGGATGTCAATTTTAATTTTGAAAAAGACAATTTTTATTTTCTGTTCGATATAATATTTTAGAGAAAATTAGGGAGGGGGTGTGGGAACCGCCCCCAGATTATTACCCTACCAACTTACCTTTTACTTCACAAAACTTCCTAACCTTCTTTTCATTCAAAAAGCCCTCCACACAGCACCCCCAAAGATGACGTAGACCATCAGGGAAATTATTTTCTCAGGGTCCATCCGAGTGTGGGGTTAATGTAAAAAGCTACATACTTACTTGATCGCATTTCAGAATTCTGCACAAAAACAAATTTGAGTTAATTGAACCAAAGTTATGCAGGCGCACAGACAACCGAATATACAGAGTCCATCATCAGGGATTACACATCTGTCCTGATGATGTACATTTTATTGCTGTCCGAAAAGTTGGCTAAAGAAGGAGTTAGCATGGTAGAAGAAGAAGGCATTAAACGCGGTATAATACCCCAAAAATATACCGCAAATTATATAAATATTATCAAACTTTTAGGGACGTCATACCCAAACAAATGGAAGACTTGGTTCACTTGATAGTGTCACATCTTCCTAAAGCGTCCCCGGTTTCTTCTACCCCTTACTTGTGGGTTCATATATTTACCAGACTCGTCCGAGTGTTGATTTTACCCATATTTCTATACGGTGTGGAAACATGAATACTTAAACCAGCGACAGAAAGCGGATATCTTGAAGAGCGGAGGAGCCTTGTCCACTATGGAAATTGAATTATGGAGTTGGCGTCAATGGAACCGGCTAAAAAATAAGAATATTCATCTGAAACTCCATTTCTGTTCATACGCTCTACATGCCGAAACCATCTAGGCTTCCTTTATTGATCCCGTGAATTACCTACGCTAACATCACGATCGTTTGTCGTACTTAGTTATACTAGAAATACGCCTCAGGAATCTCATTTCTACTGCATTTAGCCTACTTACTGCTCTGTCAGTTCCAGACCTGCTGCAATACATCTTGTTTGCTAACAAAACTCTGTTTTGAACTGTTAACCTCTTCGTACTTAACCCCTAAGGCCTCTGGTATATTCTGTCAGATGGTCAGAGTATTTCCGCTCTGCAATAACATACAAATAAATGGAATATTTCTGAACGCATAGGTATTAAAAGTAAAATCTGTTTTTGGAAGGTGATTTATTTATTTTATTATTTCATAAATTATTATTTCTAATTGGTAAACTTATATTTTAAGACAAGATTTTTATGCATAGCACAAAGGGTAATAATTATTATAAGCAATAATTATTAGCCTGAAACACTCATCAACATTGAAAGAATCTCCCGAGAAAAGATGAATGCCGCCGACGGGACTTGAACCCGCGTCCTTCTGATATCCGGTCAACTGCTCTACCACTGAGGTACGTAGGCTTATCTCTCACCAAAAAATAGATGCGCTATAGTAAGTACATTTTTTAAATATAATTAATAGTATTAATAATATTAATTTATTTGATGAAATACGCTTACTGATTGTATTAATAATAATAATAATTGTACAATTTGTATAGCGCCGTTTTTGTGAAAAATCACCTCAAGGGCGCTTTATAATTTATTATGAGTTCTTAGGCTGTATCTGATATTATTATCTGATGATATTATCTGATGATATTATTATATATCTGGTATTATTGGAACAATTTTCGATGTACAAATTTTATGGAAACCTAAAAAATTTTAAAAATGAACTTTAGGTTTTTTACAATTAAAATTATTGGTAATTAAAAAACAAATGATATAACGTATATGTTATAAACGCTATTGACACCTGAACTTTATGGCGTTTCATCTAAAAGACAATTAATAAAAAATTCATAAACTTTCATAATATTTTTTACATTGCGATTCGAAGTACATTTTAGTTTTTTTGTGAAAAACTTTTGATTTTAATATAAAGCGTGATGTTTTCTCGTTTTAACACCGTTTAAATTACACAAGGAGGGGGAACATACAACATATTTGTTTGATATTGTAACAAATCTGCCAACTTTAACAAAAACCTACGGTATAACCTTATTATAATAAAAAATAACATTTGTTCATTTGAAGATACTCTGTGATTTGACATTATAATTTAAAATAATACAATAATTTTGTAAACACCACTTTTATTTTTATACTTTATGCCGACCGGTTTCGCTAAAACCGTAGCTTTAGCGTTGTTGCGAAACCCGGCCTAAAGTATAAAAAATATAAGCGGTGTTTACAATGTTATTGTTTTTTTAATCTTTTTTTTTTAAATTTAAAACATGACTTTACTAGATTAAATAACAATCTTTCAAAACTAATTTAGATTTTTTTGTAGAAAACAGTCGATTTGTCTAGAATTTTACATATTTTCGGTTGTGTCTGTTGTGTGGTAGTGTTTTTCAAAGTTCAAAATAAATTGATCTATCTATTGTCTATGTTGTTTGATAAGTGAGTCACAGGAGGCTGACCTATTCGCTTCTTTATCGGCAGATCTCGACGATAAGGTGAAATATGGAATATAACTCCCTTCATTTGAGTAAGTGCAACCGCGCTGAGGTGACCAGCCCTGGGCCGTTTGTTCGTAGTAACGGCATGCACACGTTAGCCGCATCCAGGGACGTACTTAGTCACCATCACTCTTTTTTTATTTATTGAAGTTAAAACGTCTTTAGCACCGTTGTGATTTGAAATTCGATGAAATGAAAAAGCGTCACTCAAAAGAGACAAACATACCTACATCTATATGATTTATCTCAAAAGAGACAAACATACCTACATCTATATGATTTATCTCAAAAGAGACAAACATACCTACATCTATATGATTTATCTCAAAAGAGACAAACATACCTACATCTATATGATTTATCTCAAAAGAGACAAACATACCTACATCTATATGATTTATCTCAAAAGAGACAAACATACCTACATCTATATGATTTATCTCAAAAGAGACAAACATACCTACATCTATATGATTTATCTCAAAAGAGACAAACATACCTACATCTATATGATTTATCTCAAAAGAGACAAACATACCTACATCTATATGATTTATCTCAAAAGAGACAAACATACCTACATCTATATGATTTATCTCAAAAGAGACAAACATACCTACATCTATATGATTTATCTCAAAAGAGACAAACATACCTACATCTATATGATTTATCTCCTGAGAAAATATTTTTCACTTTTGTCTACTTTAGTTTTATGAAGGTTTGAGAAGGAAAAAGGTGTGAGGAGTGGGTAGGAATCTAAAGTCAGTGTGTCAAGGAATGACGGACGTATTAATCCATCATTCTCACTACGGTGCAAATCGATGGGTCGACGGAGACCAGATGTAGAGGTCAAAGGGTCTCTTTAAACCGGCCTCTTCCGAAGGTCATGCTTACCAGCTGTATAGTTCTGTTATTTTAGACACACTAACAGATTCTCCTATGGATGGAGATTGCTTCTTGGAATAATAGATTTTCGATTTTTTATCTGGATTTATTATATACTTTGCGTATTTACAATATTGACCACGTTAGTCGACCTAACTAGAAGCTGGCTAAAAGTATTCTAATCAGAGGGTACCAGTGAACTCTCACCCAGAGTTGCTTGACCCTCTGTCGGTCTCCACAGGAACTAAGCCATCTGCCTTCTAGCGGAATCTAAGGACGGCTCAAAGCACTGCCATCTATGCCTAAAATCCGGACGTTTTTAAATACACTACACCAGTCTTATAAGTATTTTTTCATGAAATATGATCGTTTTTCAACGAATTTCTATCATGGTTATTAAAACCAGTTCTAAAAAACAAAAGCAATAGATTGATAATAAAACAGTTTTTTAGTCAAATAAAAACATTTGGCCAGCCAAATGACATCTATATGTTTTACTAAAATCGCGCAGGAATAGCTGTTTAAAATCCTACAGATACCCTGTAGTTACATTTTAATTTAATATTATTTTATATTTATTTATTTATTTGTTACTTCTTCACAATTTAAATACATTTTAAGCATGTAATTATTGACCCCACTAGGGTTCGCCTGTATCCTTGTTAAAAAATTAATAATTTAATAATTTTTAAAGAGAGTCCGAGTACATAAATTAGCTTAAGTACAGCATAATATAGTCTTCATTTCATTGAAGTGTCATTTAGGTGTCATTATTTGATTTAATTTTTTTAAGCTCATTTAATAATAAGATGAACCTTTATTCATCAATAGATTTTTTACAGTATTATACATTTAGTTCTTTTATCATTGAGTCTATTGATAAAAAGGTCACTGTTCAGCTACAATTCAGGATTTCTCCTGGAATGCAGCTGGTTTTCGGCAGTGCCTTGTCACCTCTAGAACAGCTGAGTTAATGAACTCCATCTGCTTCCAGAGGAAACTTAGTTTTTACAGTATTATACATTTTGTTCTTTTATCATTGAGTCTGTTGATGAAAATGTCACTGTTAAGCTATAATTCAGGATTTCTCCTGGAATGCATTCGTTAATTAGTTTACTTAGACATGGTTAACAATTTTATAAAGTACAAAATAATATGAGTATCGAAAGACAATATTGTTATAATATTTCTCACAGAATGGGTCTCTACTACATAAGCTGTAGAAACTAATACAAATACAATATAACGTAAATATGTAGAGTGACCATGTGTTGAATTTGTTTAATTTTCTTTAATATTTAAACTGGTATTTTCCTAATTGGTATCTATTTTGAATGCTGCACATATGCTGTTAATTTAGAAAATTATATATTACACACTTAACTATTACACACAAACCTTACATGTTTCTTTGCATGTGCATAATCTAGGTACATTAATTGCTTATTTCACTAAGAACTAAGCTATGTATTTCAAATCAGACAATCGATATTATTTAAGGTGCCAACCGGTCCTGGAATCACCCCAAACCATCCACAACTTGCGGCAGACAGGGTACGTACCGGCCAGATAGCCTAACGCGCCCGTGCAACGCCGGATAACAAATTTGGTTTAATGCAAATTAGCCATAACCAATTAATGGGTTGCCCGGACCACGTGACACGTCCCAGTAATTTGATTGGTCGGTTCCGGTCCCGCGAGTGCGCTCACACGCCGCGCGATCAGTTGCGGGATTAGTGGGAACTACCTGCACAACTGTTATTGCCTCGGGTAGGTCTCAAACAACCCAATAACCCGTGCAACCCAACACTCCCTGCATCATGGTTGTACAACATAATGGGGAGGGGTGAGCCATTGCGCTGTACTACACAAGTTATTAATTTAAATTATGTGTAACATTAGGTACCTATCCAAACACGAAATATTGCGCGATAGAATGGCGAATAAGTTGGTTAGGTGCCAGTCAAAGATCTTTAAGAGTGGGACTATATTGGCACATGCAGCAGAATCCATAAATATCCATAAATATTCGATATATTCGTCGGCCGGCGTAGTGTAGCAATAAGGCGCTTAACTCGCACACCGAAGGTCGCGGGTTCGAATCCCGGCATGTTATTTCATTTATTTATGTTATTTCACAATTTATTCATTTAAAATAATATATAGTATATTTGCGGCACGTTCCAGAGTTAAAGATACTCTCAGTATCGCCCTGGTATAAGACCACCATCCAGAATTGAAACATTGCTTGAAATGGCATTAGCCGTGTTTGTTGACCAGATCTGAATAGCCAGATACTTCCCCACCTTCCTCTTCCCTATCTCCTTCCCCTCCCCACTACCCCCAGCCTCACAACATACCCCAATTGTGGATGCCATAGTCTCACTGGCTTCAGACGGGAGCAGTTGGGACTTTTGTGCGGTATTCATAAAAAAAAAATATCACAAAAAATCATAAATATTCGTAAATATTCATAAATATCAACAAATATCCAAAATTATCCCCTTAAACATCGCCAAATATCCGCATTATTTTAGAACACCGAACTGACGTTAATAAATTATGATCATAAATAATACACGATCATAGAAAGTATCGGGAGCATCGCCTATCCTTTTTCTATATTCCTCTCTTTTCCGCTTAATCTTCTTATTAATTTTGAGTGATTTACTTTGGAACATAAATTTGTCATATATAAATTACAATTTCATTCCAAAGAAATCCTTTTTTTGGACAATATATATTTTTATTTTATTTCATATTTAATTATGTTACGCAGTAGAGTGGGGAAAAAAATATTTATTTTTAAATTACGAGTAGTTAGTAGTTATTATTACGTTGCTTTCAAGATCACGAAAAATTGAGTTCTTCAATAGCCCATATTTTATAACTCCTGCTAACATTTGTAAAACAAAATAAATTAAAGTTTTACACATAGCAAAAACTTTGTGGGAATTCATAATTATAATAATGACAAATAAAACAACTATGTTTAATTCCTTTTTTATAATTTACTATATATTTTAACCAACCGGTACGACCTGAATTTTCATCAGGGTGATTAACCCAATGGCTGCCCAAACAAAAACATTATTTCTCTACCGTACGCCAGCTATTTCGGTGTTTCAATACAAATTCATACTGGCGATTTACATCGTATGGTGTAAATGGCAGTTCTGGCACAGATCGTTCGTACATCGATAGATGCAAATGGCAGCCGTTGGGTTAAAATATATAGAGAATAATATTCTCTAATATTATTAGTTACGTTGCGAATTCTGAAAAATCTCGCATTGATAAATCACTCGTTTGATATATCTTTTGGGTTAGATGTAGGTACTATACGAAAATGGGATAGGTCGACGCCTTAATAATCTAGAAGCTCTTGGATTTCAAAAAAATGTTTTAAAAAATAAATAAAACCAATTTACTAAATTAACAGATTTGTCGAACAGCCCCATTATTAACATATTTCCCTTCCCAACGGCTATTTTTACCCCCTGCCTTCCCTTCTCCACCAACCAAAGTTGATGTTCTCTCACCCTCTTCTACTTTTATTTTAAATACTCCGTAACTCTGTATTTTATTTAATATATTTTATTCACCCAGAGGAAGGATCAAGTCAAACCGAAACCGATTTATTAAAAATCAAATTAAAAATGCAATAAAATTGAATGAAACCAAGTTACTTTATTGTAATTATTACAAAATAAATTATTCTGTTCGGTTGAGCATTTCGGTCTAAAATCCAAAAATAAGTTTTGTATGAAAACGACCACGCAGGGTTCCTCGGCCATTTTTTACTAAATAAAAATACATTATTTTATGTAGCAATAGTTGTTGGTCACAATTATTGAAGATCTGAATGTGATTATTATGGCGTGGGAATGGTTCAAACACGATGAGTCAATGCCAAACCTCGAGATTCAAAGGTCAAGAGTTCGATGCCCGTTTTGCGGAAACTTGAGATGAATCACTCAATACTAATATCAAATTATTATTACACTCGTATATAAGTAATGGTTCCAGATACTGAGAATTCCGTTATTACATTACGGATGTTAAAATGAAATCAATACGTACATAATATATTTTTTAAACTTAATCACGTGTCACGGATTTTGCATGTTTTTTTTATTTTCTTTTTTGTTATATATTACATTAGCGCAGACCCGTGAAAAATTACGGGTAATTATAATTTTTTTTTTATATATTAAATTTTTTTTAATATTTGTTCGTTAAAATAATACATAATAGGTGAGTATATACCACCTCGCTCAATTATTCTTCATACAAGCAGTTCCAATTTTGAAAATGAGTTTATTGAACGTGAATAAGTTCACGTCAAAATGTTTCGCATTTGACGCATACGACTGAAATTAATATTTTTGTCTAGTGCAGACCCGTGAAAAATCACGGGATATTATAAATGCGGGATCTGTTAAGATAAACTTATTTTAAATAGTAGGAAGGCAAAGTAAATATTAGGAAGGTATTTCTGTTAATCTTTGGAAGAAATACGTATTTTCTTTAACCTATCGGTTCCAGAATACCTACAGACAGTAAAATACCACGTCAGTTATACTATCTATCATATTAGAGATTAATTTTGAAATATTTCTGCTTGACTTCCTTGAATGTATTGAATGAAATTATGAATGCTTAAATTCCTTCAATTAAAAAAAGGTCATTTCACATTTTCAGATGGTCAAAATATTTTCGCTTAAAAATAAAATGCAAATATTTGTAATATTTCTGAGCACATTCAAAAACTAAAAACTGTTTTAGAAAGGTGATGAAATACGCTTTCAAATTATATAATTCGAAATAAACATGTATATATTTTTTTAACTATAACATTTTTGCATACAAACCTAAAAAAGTTTTAAAAATGGCTCATCTTACGTTTTTTCTAACTAAAGTTACTGATAATAAAAACACATACATATTTTATCAGACAAACGTATAAAAAACAAACATTGTAATCTCACTTTTTTGTCACTCTATGTAAAAATAATTTATAAAAAATTCCCGAATTTTCAAATTTTTTTTTCAATTTGCGATTCAAAACTTTGTATACATAAAAGTGTACAAAGCGCACTTGAAGTGAAATGACACAAAACTGCGCTATACAAATATTACGTTATTATTATTATTATTACATTTTACTTTTTAGGTGGTTGTTTTTTAGATTGGAATGTAAAGCGTAATAAGCATTTCAAAATATGCTTTTTTAAAAACAGTTCTTAGTTTACATTTTGTTTGCTGTATCCTCATTATATATTTTTTGTTTATTTGAACTATATTAGTAAGTTTCCACTGTATAATTGTTTTTAATTAAAAAAGAGATCTATTGTGCATCTAGGTAATTAAATAAATAAAATACATATTTAGATTGGATATGGTTTGAGATTTTCACGGCCAATAGTATTATCATGAGTTATTTTTGGGGTATTAAGCGGTGTGTCGCCTTCTCCTTCTATAGTTTGCAACTATCTGCTCTGATGCCTGAAACGTTGGCTAAAGAAGAAAGTAGCGCAACAAGGGGTAATATCCCCCAAAAAACACAATCATAACATATTTTGGTTCTTTTCGGCAAGCAGTTTTGTCCTCATTTCTCTTTTACACAAATTTTAAACATTTCACAAGTTGTCTTTGCAATTGTATTTTATAAAGCTGAATTTTTGCTCATGAAAATAGTACATTGGAAACACGTTTCATTAACCAAAAAAAAAACAGCTTTAAGCTTACCAAATACAGTGGACCACTGCGCCGGGGGTCTAAACTTGGGGTAACTCTTTGGAAACTTTTCCTCGCTCCAAAACGTTCTCAAATTCATCCTGTACACAGCCAGCCTCGCGACATCACAGTTCATATTCTCCATTTGACTATTATCGAAATAATTTACATCAAAAATGGCAGCTTTTGCTAGATACACCACAAGAAAAAATATAAATACAGAACGAACTGCCATCTTGGAAAGATAAAAAAAAAAACTGTCAAAATTATTGCAAAACTTTCAAATCACTTTTAAAAATGTTCACTTTAACATATTGACATAAAATGATCTAACGATTATAAGAATGGTAAAAGTGTATGACTGTATTTTACAAATGTATAGATCTTTGTCTGCTAAATTATTTGAATGTATTTATTTATTGGCTTTAGAGTTCTTGGTGACATGGGTTGAAGCTATGAAGAACAGATTTGGACTGAGGCGTTTTGCGGTGGGACAAGGGAAACCATTGCTCTCTCTACGACGCAATAAACACACGAGTGTGACTGAAGTTAACGAGCGTGACTCACACATCTCAACATCATCGTGCAGGAGGAGTGGCGTTAAGAGAGAGCAGAGGATTTCAATTGAAACGTAGTCTATCGTGTCTTACTAAACTTAAATACACGGAAAAGATTTCTTGTCCCGATGATGGTTGAATCTCGGTTATAGCCGTGTAGTGTCTCTGACAACCCTCTATGGAATGGGTTTAAGTCGTAACTGCAAATAGTTGGCTTTGGACATTTAGGTCAAGTGTTCACAACCTAGCTTAATAAAATGTAAAAAAAATGAGAAAAATATGTATGTTTCTAAAAAATTATATTCATTACCGCCGCCCCTGGAAACATTTATTGGATAACCAACACCTCTGCCCTAATGATGCAATTTTCAATTTGGGAGGCGGAAATGGGTAACGCCGCCGCGGGAACCTTTATTGGATAACCAACACCTATGCTATATATCGCCCCAAGTGGTTCGCTACGTTTGGTGATTTAGCAGAGGTGCCCGGGTTCATGGGGTGAGGTTTGTCTAGGTCTTGGAGGCGGATGACCAGGACACACTGAATCCCATATAATAACCCACCCTTTAAACCTTTTCCCTTCCGAGAACTCTCCTCTTCTTCCCTTTCTTAAAAAAAAAACCACTACAAGGCATCCCCAAAGATGACAAACGCCCAGAAGTAAATTATTTTCCTCAGGGCCTCCTGTGTGGAGCTCATTTAAAAAAAATGCTTCGCTACATTTGGTGACTTACCAGGGGTGCCTGGTTTCATGGATTGAGGTTTGTCTAGGTTTTGGCGACGGATGCTTTGCCCATGGATTTCAGGCGTATCGGACCAGGAGAGAATGATTGGGGGAGACCTTTTGAATTCTCCTGGCAGACTCTTTCGATACATCGCATCGCCTTGAATAACAGGAAAAGGGATTGATTCATACGTCCATCATTCCTGGTCACATTGACCCTCAAATTCCTACCCAACCCTTGCACCGCACCCCTTTTTCCTTCCCAGAACTTTCTCTCCTTTCTTTCGTTAAAAAAGACCCTCCACACAGCATACAATTCATTCAAATATATGCCCTGAGGGATTTTTTTCCCTGATGGCCTCCTGTGTGGAGCTAATGTAAAAAAAGTATGTATTCAATGTATTCACCAACCACTTCAATCGTCACCCTGATGAAGCTCAAGTCAAGAAAACCGGTTGATGAAGAAATTTGGATAATTTTGCGTTTGTTTAATTTATTAATAACATGTTAAACCACATTTATCTGGATAGCCAGGTATTTCCCCACTTTCCTCACCCCACCTCCTTCTTCTCCCCACTAACTTAAACCTCACAACGTACCTCAACTGGAGAGCCATAGTATCAAAGGCTTCAGGCGGTTCGGAGTTCTTGGGACTCTCGTGCGGTATTCACTTTAAAAAAGGAATTAGAATGATTTTTTGTCGATAAAATATGATTTGGTGGAAATTTGAAGGCTTGTGAATATTTTCATCCAAGAAAGCGTAAAAAATGTAAATAACAATAATCAATATTTTTGATAAGTAATCCTTTTTCACAGTACTCCGAGTCCTCGAATCCACACCTTTCCACTTCCCACTCCATTTGATCTCCTTTTGACATTAATATCGTGAGCTTTTCACATGACGGAAGCTATTTCGGTCCCGATTCTGCTTCAGATTAGAAATGCCAACTATTCCTCAAGAGATTGACGCGGAATTCACGAATTATATTTATAAACAGGGCAAACGTTGCAATGAAATATTCATCGGTTAATTGAAATTTTTGCTTTGAAGTGCATTGGTATTTTTATAGCTTCGCCGAAATGCTGTATTCTAATTCAAGTTTTTTAGCTTTCGTTTATTTTTGTACGGCATTTTGATGAATAGAACATTTATTAGCGGATTTCGAGCAATTGCGTTCAAGTTTACCTTTTAATAAATATAGTGTATTAATTCGGGCGTCGCATTATTTGTGAAGGCTTTGTACAAGTACAATGCATTATGCATTTTACTTGTAAGATAATTTAATGTCATGGAAAATATAAGTATTTGAACTTTCAGCCTTGGCACTATGGCTCACTGAGGGGCCACTGATGTGTATGTGTATGTATATACATGTATGTGTGGATATGTATGTGTATATGTATGTATATGGGAATTCATATATGCATATTTTTTAAATTTAAAAATACTTCTCAGAAACTTCTGCAAAATAAATCGCATTGATCTCTGATATTTTAGAAACTATTTTTTTTTAAATTTGTTATTGTTATTAAATATATTTATCTTTAGATAAGTACCTACAACATTTTTTAAATTTAATTTTAACCACCACTGTTTAATATTCATATTCTTTATAATACATACGCACAGGCTTCACCTTTGTGGGATTTTTTTCGTTAATCTCTCGTATTTTACCAACTGCATATCTATTAATTGAAATGTACCTAATAATATTTTTATTTTACTAGAATATCTATATCCTTACTTTTATCTATCTACGTACCGTAAATCTATTTTAGTAACTGTTAAGGTAGTAAATTTCTACTTATATATTTGTTTAAGATTTATTTATTTCTTACCTCAAGCAAAGTGTCCTTTTTCTTTATCTTTTAATGTAATGGCACGACCCCCCAATTTAAACACAAGAATTTTTTTTCTTTATTAAATTGGCTAATTTCATTAATTAAAAATTACTTTATTTTAATTAGTTTATTGTATTTTTCTTCTGTAAATCTGTCACAAGTATGTATGTTCTTCAAATAAAAAATAAAAAATGAAAAAAAAATTATGTATGTACCTGTATCTGTATGTGTATTGTATATGTATTAAAAAAACTGTGTCAATTAAATTTTTTTTAAATGTTATTTTTTTATTATCCCTTTTTAGTATTTATTTTATTTTTTTCTCTCTTCCCTTTCTCCGTATGATATTTTGCTTAATATTATTACTGTTATTTCACTAGTAGTATCTCCACCTAGCGACAAATAAACCTTGAACTTGTGAACATTTGTGAAAAACTTGTGAACAACTTGTGAACATTTGAACAACTTGTGAAAATTTGAAAAACTGGTGGCCGGATCAGGGAGGGTGGTTGAGGGAGACCTAACATAGACCTCTACAGACGGACTCTTTCGACCCATCGCGGCATCGCCTTGCACCGCAGTGCGAGGGCTGGAGTCATACGTCCGTCACTCCTGGACAAACCCAAATTTCTAACCACCCCTCATAGCATGGGCGTAGCCAGGTCTTAGTATCAGGGGGGGGGGGGGTTCGAGGAGGTTTATACCACCACCTTGGCAAATCAAAACTCGCGTCTGGAGGGGGGGCGGAGAGGGGGGGGGGGGGCGAGGTATTGTGGGACTTTGTATTTCTTGGGCATTAAATAAAAATTGAGAAAATGATAATTAATCACTTAACTCTCCCACTAATTGTTAACCTAAAATTTTTTTTTACCTAATTTGTTTTCCTCTTATATCCTTATTTTAATATTATTGATGTTGATATCTTAACTTTTCGGGGGAGGGTTTGAATCCCCCCCCCCCTTGGCTACGCCCATGCCTCATAGCTTTTGCTTCCAAGAACTTCATTTCCATAAAAAGACCCTCCACACGGCATACACAAAGATGACATAGGCCCTGAGGATCTTTTTCCTCCAGTATTTTTTTTGTTTGAAATGTAAAAAAAAAAACATGGCAATATCATTAATAAAATTGTTAAGACTCTGTAAATGTTTCAAACATTTAATAAAATAAAAACATAGTTAACCATATTGAAGAAATTTATAAAATTAAAGATAGATACTAATAATTTGGTTTGCCTGTGACGTGAAATATTCCAGCGTAATGAACACAAATTTGTTTGAAATTTTCAAAAACACATAAAAATAATCTTTTTCTTTTGACACGTAAAACCAGCAAAAGAAAAAGATTACGAATTGCAATAAGGTTCATAAATATAATGTGCAATTATTAACAACAACTCAGCCGACAATTGTTCGCTTGCAGTGCCTCAAAACTTTTTCAGGCCAATTACTTAAGAGCTTTGGAAACCTGTAGGGGGACTTCCTTAGGCTTCTTTCTAATTCCAACGTTCAGAGATGGGTAAGGAACACCACCGACTTTTATCAAATATTTATTTCTAAAACGTTTCTCAATATTCGCATATGGTCTTTGCTTTCGAGTTTTTATTTTAAATATTAAAATTTCTCCAATAAATCTGATAAACGCAGTAACATACATTACTGCCATCAGTATGAAGATGTTCATCAGGTATTTAAGATTGATTTTATTGATGTTGGAGCTAGCTTCACTTCTTATTGTCATCTTCATCAGCTTGTCAACTATCCCAGAAGCGCGCAGCTGACCAGCTTTCCTTTGCATATAAGACAATAACCGATCTGCATATATAGAGAGAAGACAATTTGGATAACTGATCAACTTTTCAGGCAGAAAATAGTATTCTGTTA
The DNA here is from genome assembly GCA_917563855.2 of Limnephilus lunatus. Classification (NCBI taxonomy): domain Eukaryota; kingdom Metazoa; phylum Arthropoda; class Insecta; order Trichoptera; family Limnephilidae; genus Limnephilus; species Limnephilus lunatus. The sequence continues at coordinate 84,462,555 of OU830593.1, forward strand.
TAGATACCAAGGGAAGCAGCCTATCAAGGTGTTTGTGGTCTAAAAGCAACGCGAATTCCGTTCCAGAATCGGCGTGATGTTTAACCAGACTTATAAAGTTATTGTGTAACTTTTGAGTACTTCCAGTAATACTATAATATGCGAGCATGTCTTTGGCGGTATCTGAAGATATTTTTAAGTAGTTTCCATCATACGTCAAAATCATTACTTTCGAGTCCATTAGTTCGGTGTTTGTATTACATCTTATAACCTTCGGATTAGAAAGAGCGTTGAACAATTTGTAATAGTAGCAAAGAGTTAGTATGGATGACGAGAGAGTCCAGCTGAAGAATAAGATCTTGTGCAAGTATTGTTGCGGCTGCTTGGGGACGGATACGGACAGGAAGATGGACCACGAGAGCAGGACAGTGAGTTGTAGCGGGAAGCGTTGTCCGGTGGCGTACTCCATCAAGAATGACATCAGTAGGACGCCGGACGCCCCAACCGCCGCTGACAGCACTATGTTCCAGTTAAACATCGCGTTAGAGGGGTTCACGACCATCCACACTATATCATCTGTCCCGAGACAGATTAGCGTCTCCGGAGGGACACTCCCTGTGAATATAAACTTGAAATCGTACATATCGTTGAATAAGAAACGGGTGTATTTCGTGTCATCGAAGTCGTTATAAATGACACCCCTTTCTTGAGAGTTAATTACAGCAACCAATTTGGTGTTTTCTGTCGATAGAAGTAATGAAAGCATTTTGTAAGTCGGATGTGAGAAAACGTATTCTTTAACCAATCTTGGATTATCCGTGAACATATATGTAGAAAAATAAATTCCAACTACGCAGGAATAGGCACTGTTTTCTACAGCCTTGTCTTTATTTGTAGGATTCCTATTGAAATCATCTGGGAGTTTAACAAGTTTCCTTTCGGGAATCATCCACGCGTATTTGGGCAGTTCTGTAACTATTCCGCACTCGTTATTTAGATATTCCTGTATTAAAACAAAGCGGTCTTTATAAACAGTAAAAGTCACTTTATGTGGTTCGTTTGCGGTACGGAACATCGAAAGGTCTTGTTGTGGGGTCGCCACTATTTGGACTTGGTCATCTCGTCTCAGAACTGCGGGAATCCCGAATGTCACATTGCTTAGATCATCCAAGAGAAATAAGAAATCACAATCACGGTATATCTCTTTGGCAAAAAGGTTGTTTGAAGCGTAGTAATATTCTTGGAAAGTGCTAAAGTCGAAGTTGTAAACCACTTTGTATCGTGGAATGGCGAGATCGCTAGAAAAGTCTGAGAAAGGTCCAGTGGTTCCTTGCGAAAAAAAGGAGAAATCTGACTTGGTTATTCGTACTACGACGAGTCGTGGAGCTTTGGCAATGTTTTTAATATATACGTGGATCACCGAGGAGAAGTCGACATCGTGATAAAGAAGCGCCTTATAAATATCACGAGCATGAGCACGGACCAACTCTTTGGAGTATAAACACATCAATACATAACACAGAATCAACTTGGCAGCCATACAAATATTCATTGCGTCAGACCTTTTTTTGTGGATAACTTCAATGATTTTGTAGATACATTTTATGAATACTTAGATTGTTACGGAAACAGTACTTGCTATTGAATTACTCAACTTTAAAAGAAACTGTTCTACTATTTATACAATGATCTTTTCACCACATATTGTCAAACTTTAAACAGATAGCGTATATTTCTATTTTGGCAAAACCTTCTTGAAAGACTGCTTGAACCTTTTATTGGATAACCAACACCTCTGCTACACCTCACCCCAAATGGTCCGCTACGTTTGGTGAATTATAAGGGGTGCCCGGTGAGGTATCTCCGGATCTTGGCAGCGGATGCAGCTGCCCACCAACTTCGTGGTAGGCCAGATCGGGAAAGACTGGTTGAGGGGGAAATTTTAATCTCTCAGCAGGACTCAATCGGAAAAACGCCTTACCACGGTGGGAGAGATGGATTCATATGTTCTGGATATACTGACTTGAATATATACTGTGTAATATACTGAGAGAGATTCGTGGAAGGAGACCTTTTGACCCTCTGGGGGGGATAGATTCATACGTCGCGCGTCGGTAACTTCTGGACACACTGACCCCCATATTCCTACCTTCTTTCTTCCGAGAACTTTCTATCCTTCCTTCCGTAAAAACAACCTTTACACAGCATCCTCAAAGATGTTGTAGGCCCTAAGGGCATTTTTTCCTCAGTGTGTGGAGCAAATGTTATTTTTTTAACAAGATTCCTTTCACTGGATAGTGCCGGTTAGACAAGAATTCACCGCCTCCATTTCACCGCGGAAAACTCACAGCACACAATAGATATCATAAAATGTTCGAATGGTTGTGTGGGGAACGCTACTCAACAACAGGGTAATCGAGTTTGTATGCTGGCAACTCAGCTGACATCATTTTGCGCCGAGTCCCGTTCGGAAAATATACCGAACTTCATTGGTTTTCCGACCGTCCGATCAGCTGCTCATGTGTAGAGATATCGTTCCCTAACTATTCCTTCTGATAAAGATTTGTCGTGTTTTATATAAGTTCGAATAAACAATAACTTCAGTGTAAAATTAGATTACCCTATTGTTGAGTATCGTTCCCCACAGTTGTAAGGACTATTTGTATTTCATTAGTGGTAATCAGTTAATCTAACGTAATACATATAAAATAACCTAAAATAACGGTTATTTAATTTACTTTCATTACTTGTCTTTTATTTGTACTACATTATTTCAATAAAAACAACACACCTCCTAATAACCTAATAAAGGCAAATAATTTTTCCCGCGTGGATTTCTCCGCTGTAAATTGTGGATGGTAATTTAAGACCGAATTACACCTGCCGAGTGCACGGCCGAGTCTCTCGCCTTTTTACTCGGCCGAGTAACTTATGGTGATCGCTAGAAGAGATAGTGGGTGAATCATTTCATTACGATTAGTAAGTATTATGTTGTTTATTTGTTACACTCCTAAATTTTTATGTTTATTTTACTTACCTACTCGGCTGATCACAATGACCGAGTAGAGAGCGAGTAAAGCGCCGAGTTAGATATGCAATTAGAGGGCTTATTTATTCGACCGAATCATTGGGACTTAGTACTCGCTTCTTGGCCGAGTACCGACTGTACTGATCAGATCAGCCGAAAACTCGGCCGAATGCACTGACTCGGCCAAGCACTCGGCAGTTGTAATTCAGGAAATGGTGTCTAAACAAATTTGTTTTTCAAAATTTAACGTTTCACTACAATTTTGTTGACGAATTATAATAAAAAATATATATTATTAAAAAACAAGTCTGATAAATCAATAGTTTGACATGTATGGCTTAAATAAGTGATCATTAGTGATAATGCTTCCCTGTGCACTTTTGTAAAGATGCACCATAACTGTGTTTAATACGGTGTAATTTATGTAAGTAATTTGAATTCAGTTGATTATGCTTTTGCAATTCCACATCTACTTACACCTTTTCTTGTCTTTTCCCAGAAAAAAGTTAACTACTCGTATTTTTCTTGATATTTTTTGCTGAAAAAACAAAGATTCGCCTTTACGATATCAAATATGAACCCAATATATTTTTATTAATTTTAATAAAGTTTATAATTTTTTTTTAAATGTGAATACCAATTGCTCCCGTATGGACCAAAGGGACTATAGCATCCCCAAATTGGGGTACGTTGTGAGGCTGAAGATGATGGGGAGGAAGGGAGATGAGGTAAAATACCTAGCTTTTCAGATTTGGTAATCGAACACGGCTAAGGAAATTTCAAACATTTTTGTTCAATTCAGAATATTGGTTTTTGGCTCTCAAGAGCGTGCCGCAAATACGCTTTAAATTATTTTAATTGAATGCATTGCAAAAAAACACAAACCCACCAAATAAAATTTACTTGCGCACGCCAAGATTCGAACCCGCGACCTTACCTCTTACCTGAGAGCCTTACCTCTCGACCACGGAGGCCGTTACCGGTGGTGGGGAGTGGTCAGAACAATTAGCAAGTCTTCGATAAGGTTACATTTTAAATGTAGCGCCACACGTGTGGGTTTGTGACGTTTATTTAAAAAATATTTTAGGTACACATAATTGGTTAAAAACTGCCGTCTTTAGCGTAAATCCTCAAAAAAATTGTGAAAAACTGCCAATTATTAGCACTAAAACGTCAAAATGGATGTATACTGCCGTCTTTAGCGTAAATCCTCAAAAAGCAAATAATGGTGAAAAACTGCCAATTATTAGCACCAAAACGTCAAAATGGATGTAAACTGCCATCTTGAGCATAATTCGTCAAAACGTTCAAAATGATGAAAGACTGACAATTAGCACCAAAATGCACGTCTATTTCGTGAAGAGTCCGTTTATAAACATTAATAGTGTGTGTGTTACTTGATTTAAACTGTAATATACTTTAACTGTCTTACAAAGAGAAAACATCACGCTATGCATATAAAAGTTAGTCATAGACGCACCCAAAAAAAACGAGTGTGCTTTAGACCACACGACTGAAGTAAAACTTCACTAACTTATGCCGTCCATTAACAATATAACAATGACAGGAATAAAAATATCCCCATCCCCTCAACATCCCCATCAACTCAACTCAACTCCCAACTCTCAACTCTCAACTCTCAACTCTCAACTCTCAACTCTCAACTCTCAACTCTCAACTCTCAACTCTCAACTCTCAACTCTCAACTCTCAACTCTCAACTCTCAACTCTCAACTCTCAACTCTCAACTCTCAACTCTCAACTCTCAACTCTCAACTCTCAACTCTCAACTCTCAACTCTCAACTCTCAACTATCAACTCTCAACTCTCAACTCTCAACTCTCAACTCTCAACTCTCAACTCTCAACTCTCAACTCTCAGCTCTCAGCTCTCAGCTCACAGCTCTCAGCTCTCAGCTCTCAACTCAACTCAACTCAACTCAATTCAACTCAACTCAACTCAACTCATATCATTGATAAGCGTTTCAAATTTTTTCGTAACGTGTCACATTTTTTCGTCTGGTTTCATAACGTATTCATCATTTTACCCCCGAATTTCGAGCGTGCGTAAAGAAGTTTTACTTCAAAAATTTTGAAATACGAGTAATTCTATGAAATACAATATGTAAAATATTTGTCAAGTTCTGTAAATTTTTTAAATAAATATTTTTACGAGCAACGAAAAAAAATTAAGAGAATGAAACATTTTTATAATCTTTTATAGCATGTGATGTCTTGAATAAGTCGACGGCTAAAAATTTCAGGCATGTCTTGTGTTGTAGTGAGGATTCTCTGACATAATAAAAATGGCAATAAATCTGTTCACCAGCTTCCAATAAATTCCACATAAGTATTCATACATTATGCACGCACACGATAGTGTCTGCTAGTAACCTCAAATCTCCCAGTCCCTTAAGTTACTTGATTTCAGTTAATCACTACGACCGCAGTGGGGCCATTAAGGACTAATATATGGTGGACTCTCATCTTAAAGAAATCCTCAAATGCCAGGAGGGATAATGTGGCAGTAGATATTACCTGTTACAAATACAGGCACAACAATACATTTATAACCACTTAATTGAACTTAAAAATGAACCAATTTTATATGTTTGGTATCAACTGAATAAAGAAACTATGTTTTTTTTACTATTTACATCTTAAAGCTGAATTGCTGGAAGTCACATTTTCAATTTCAATTGTGGAGGTGAGAGGTTTTTATTTATTTATTTATTTAGATATTTATTGCTTCTTCATAATTTAAATACATTTGAGCATGTAATTATTAACCCCACCAGGGTTCATCGGGGTTAATAATTCAATAATTTATTAAAAGTAACACACATAAATATCGGTCATTAATTACCAAACCGTTAAGTACAAGCAAAATAATAAAATTAAAAAAAAAATTATAATTAAAAAATGACAATGAATGGTTTGAAGTTATATTTACAATTTAGAAGTAAAAGTAATATATCTTTAAAGTTAAAGTTGAAATATAAACTATTTTAACAAAATACAGGTACACTGTATTAATAGAGGGGTATTTAAGATGAAACCCAGTCATCGAGAAATATAAAATATGTGTATTCTACCAAACTGTTACTGTCTCTATCTCTCTTATTCCCCCGAATACTTAACGAAATGGAAAACTGTACATTAGGCTGATAACACTTAAATAATATCCTAAAAATCGAGATTCTGTATTTCCTTTGTTTCTCCTCCAAAACTGGAACGATTTAATTTTTTTTTAAAGTGAAACTTCTATGGCCCCGATGATTTGGATTTCGGATGAAACGGAAATGACGATTACCGCACCTGCGACGCATCAACTGCGCTCATTGGCCGCTATGATTATGATGTCACTTTTAAAGGCTCCTATTGGTTAAGATATGAAACTGAAATTATGGTAGCTCTGTGCTCATTTGTCGCTTTGATTATGACCTCACTTTTCAAGTACTGGTTGAGATTGGTTTGGTAAAGTTTCGCTTCTATCGCATGTAAACTGCACAATTTTTTTTTACTAAATGAATTAGAAGAAAATATTTTATGTCTGTACGTTTGACTTTTTAAAAATGAAGGCTATGCTATCAAACTTTTGTAATCAGTATCAATTTTATTTGTATTATAGATTTTTGCATGTAAATGTATCTCTGGTGTCACTTCCCAATGTAACGTCACAATTAACTGCTGTACATACACTTTTTTTATTATTACTTATATTTTTTTCTTTTTATATTGTGACATGTAATTACTGTTTATGGAATATTTATGCCGTTTATATTGAATAAATAAATAAAAAGACCAGGACGAATCTCACTCCTTGAACCCGGGCACCCCTGCTAAGTCACTAAACATAGTTAACCACTTTGGGTGACCTATGGCAGAGGTGTTGGTTATCCAATAAATGATTTCTGGGGTGGCGGTACCCATAACCCCCTCCCGAATTGGAATTGCTTTCGTCTTGTTTTGTGACGGCATCTACATATATAGCCAAGCACTTCCCCAACTTACCCATTCCATCCCTTCCTCTCTATAACTAGTACCTTCAGTCTCACAACATACCCCAGTAGGAGATGCCATAGATGAGAATAGATGGGATTCTTGTGATGTATTAAATAAAAAAGAGGGCGGTTGATAAAGAAAGTATTGCTTATATTGACCCCATTCAGTGACCCAATTCAGCTGCAGACAGAAGGCAGTAGACAGACCTTGAGAAAGCCATATTCCGAATTAATTAATGACTAATAGACTCCGCCAAAGTTCAGGGGAATTTAATAATATTAGTAATGAATTTATATATTAGTAAATAATTTAATAATGAATTTAATAATATAAGTAATTTATTAAACGCGTGTAATTATGATATTCCGGGCGCCGCTAAAGGTTAACCTATAAATTTGCAATCTTGATAAATGGTGGTTGTTGATAGCAGCAACAGATGGTGCCAAATATATTAATATTATATACAGCCAATGTACCAACTGTTCGGTTATAATAATATTACAATGTAATATATCGGGAGTTCTATCAAGCCGAAGCCACCCACGCAAACTTGCCCTTGACTTTGATTCTAAACACTGGATCGTTCTGCTGTATAATCGATTTTAACTTTGTGCGCTCAGGAATTTTTATGCCTTGTTATTATGTAAAACAATTTTATTTTCCTGATAGGTTTTTAGATTTTCACGGCCAAAAGCATTTTCGTTATGTGTCGGATCTGCCCTGATGATGGACACTGCAACGCTATCCGAAACGTCCCAAACGCCACAAACACCCCAAAAACCAAAAACGAAAATTATTTTCGGAACCAAAAAGTTTTATTTTTATTTTTTTATATTAGCTCCACACAGGGGGCCCTGAGGAGAATAATTCCCCTCAGGGCCTATGTCATCTTTGAGGGTGCTGTGTGGAGGGTTTTCTTAGAAAAGGAAGAAGAGGAAGTTCTGGGAAGTTTAAGGGTTTTAAGGGTGAGTAGGAATCTAGAGGTCAGTGGGTTCAGGAGTGACGGACGTATGAATCCATCCCTCCCACTGCGGTGCAAGGCGATATTTAGGCGAGTACAACTGGAAAAGTCAAAGGGACTCCCTCAACCATTCTCTCCTGATCCGCCCTGCCAAGCAGCTGGTGGGCAGAGGTATCCCATACTAAGTCACCAAACGTAGCAGATCATTTGGGGTGACCTATGGCAGAAGTGTTTATCCAATAAATGGTTGCCGGGGCGGCGGTTCACATGCCCATCTCCCAAAAAGTGTTAATTTAAATCATTTAACCCCGGTCAGGCTTCTTAAAGTACCTACTGGTATGTAGCGGACCACTAAATAATATTATATTTCATGTCTTGCTTTATTTCTGATTTATTCGCAATAGAGCGCCAGAGTTCTGTTTTCCTGCCACTTTGTGAAAATTTCTTTAGCAAATGGGAAGTATACCTACCTAATGTTGGGTTATTGGACACATTTTATTGATTATGAAGAATATTACTTTCGATTTGAAAGGCGTTCCTTATTTTTAGTCAGTGGCGGCTAGAGCACTTCTTTGATGGTGGGGATCGACATTTTTTACGTTCTGTACCTTAATTTCACCACCCGTAGAATATAATATTAAATTTCTAAAAAAAAATTATGGTCTAATCATGCTAATATCTAAACACAAAACAACATAAAATGCATATTTTTACCAATTTACAATATTGTAAAATTGAAATAAAGCTTAAGGTATCTTGCAAGATTATTATCGAACTTACTTTGAACGCGAGCGATTCCCGCCCGTAACTCCGCAAACAAATTGTTCAGTGGGGATCCAAAGAATTGTTTCCGCGGGTATTTGAGTTCACATACGAGTGCGCATGCGCGGTTGCATGCGATCGCGAAACAACGCAAGGAATCTATGGGGATAGCAGGGATCGTCCCCCACGTACGCAGTAGATTCTGCGCACTGAGAAATAGACCCGCTGTTCTCATGCGCCATACTTTGTTCGCCGTACGCGCGTCGTTTCGTATTAAAATCATCCGGAATATTTTTTTGTATTTTATTTCTGTAAATGTTAATTACGAATTAAGTTTAAGGAATTCATTCATTTTGGTGAAGACCGACTGTTATTTCCGTTAGTAGGTTTCGAGTGTAACTGGTGGGGACTGTCCCCACTGCCACTGTTTTTAGTGTTTTTATATTATATATTCGTTTCCATAGCCTAACATAATTTACAACTCCTACTTTAGGCAACTCGAAACAGCAGAAATACGAATGCTTAGATGGTCGACAGGAGTATCAATAAAAGATAAAATTAAAAGTTCACGCATTCGTGGTAGCCTAGATGTCACAGACATAAATAGTAAGCTGGAGAAACGACAGTTGAGATGGTATGGGCACATAAGACGGAGACCATCAGACCTTACAGTGAAGCAGGCAATATCTATGGAGCTTCATCGACAGTCATCCAGAGGAAGACCAAAGAACTTCTGGATAACTCAATGCTCCAAAATTCTTCAGAGAAACGGCCTGGATGAAGGCGATACTCAAAACCGAAGAAGCTACAACCTGAGAACGAGTAGAGCCGACCCCAACAGCCTACCTAGGCAATGAGTTGGGACAGCGCAAGGAAAAAGAAGATAATTTGTTTCCATAACCAATTTTGTGACGGGAATCAAACCCTCGGTTCTTATGTTTGGGAGGAGATTAAAATCAACCTTCAGTAGCATATTCCAAAAAATTTTGAAGACAACAAAGAGGCATCAATAGAAAAGTTAGCAAATGCGAATATAGAGAATCCTTTCAGCCAGCTTCTAGTTAGGTCGACTAACGTGGTCACATTGTAATACGCGAAGTATATTATAATGAACGCAGATAAACCAATGAATCTATTATTCCTAATAGTAATCTTCACCCATATGAGCAGTGGCGTAGCGAGGGGGAGGCGGGGGGGGACCGCTCCGGGTGCCACCCGACGGGGGGTGACACTCCGCCAGGTGACACCCCCCCAACCACAATTCTCTAGCCACCCCCACCCCCACCAGGACAGACTAATTTTTTATGAGTCGAAATTAGTGTTTGTCAACTTTAATGGGGGGGGGGGGGGGTGACACCAATTACGTTATCCGGTATCCTTTCCGCCCCGGGTGCCACCCATGCTAGCTACGCCACTGCGTAGGAGAATCTGTTAGTGTCAAGTAAATCTGCATAACACTACAATTCCCGTCATTTTTGTGATCTGTTTTTATAACCAGAATATTAGCACCCGTGCTTTGATTAAACGTATGATCTTTATCAATAAGATAATTGGCGAATTCCGAAAAGCCATTATAATTTAATTATCTAACATATTTTATAAAATTCTAATACTGACATTGTTCTTTTACCATTACAAGAAGTTCAGAAGTTAAATATTCCTTCTAACGATTCATTGGGTACTCTACGGGACACCCCCCCCCCCCTTCACAGTATTCGACGAGCAGTTGGGACTCTTTGTAATTCTCACAAAGAAACTTTTCATAAAAAGTGGTACGTGCCCGTTAATTAAAGTTAACAAAAGCGAGAAACACAATCTTTTTACTTGGTTTTAATTTAGCAGATCTTTTAGAAGTTCCCTTTCATTTACTGAAACTATTTGTGTAGGTAACCCTTTATAAACCAAAGTTGTCATTTTTTGTAAAAAGAGAGAAGGGGTATCTTTTACTAGGGTTAATTGCTTGAATTAGATAATTATTCATGAAATACGTGCCTGTAGAGCTTTTGCATTAACAAAACCAAAAAAATTAAATCGTGTATAAACGGTACGAACTCTAAAAGACTCTCTCGAAAAAACTTGATTATTTTATAAATTATTTTCCTCAGGACGTCTTGTGGGAGCTAATGTAAAAAAATAAATTACCCACACCCAGGGCGTACATATATCGTCTTTGGGGATGATATGCGGAGGATTTTTTAAAGGAAAGGGATGAGAGGATGTTCTAGGAAGGACACATATGAGGGTTGGGTAGAAATCTGGGGATCAGTTGTGTCCAACTAACTAACTAACTAACTAACTAACCATCACGCCGTTTCCCCGCAGGGGTAGGCAGAGAGGACGGACCGCCACACAACTCGATCTTGGCACACACTCTTTGCCTCGTTCACATTCATACATCGTCTCATACATGCTCTTCTATTATTCCGACTCTTCACATGGCCCGACTCAAATATCTGATTCACTCGGTCGTGCCATGTCTTCCTCGGGCGTCCCCGACTTCTTCTACCATTCACATTTGCATCATATATTCTCCTTACACTCCTTTCCTCGTTCATTCGCTCTACATGCCCAAACCATCGGAGAGTCCCTTTCTTAATCTTACACATCACGCTTACGTCAGCCTTGCATTCTTTGCGGATATCCACGTTTCTCTCACGATCGTACATGGTTTTACCACACATTCGCCTCAGGGATCTCATTTCTACAGCATTCAGTCTGCTTTCATCCTTCCTCTGCCAGTTCCATGCCTCCAAACACCATGACTTTAGACTTACTTACATTCATCATTAACTCATTCTTCATACATACTTCGTTCATCCTAGACACGAGAGACTGTAGATCTTCCATACTGCTAGAAATTAGCACCGCATCATCAGCATACAAAAGGCAACATACTTCCAGATTACTCAATTTTGCGCCCAATCCCATCTCTTTCAATTCTTGCATACAATTATCCATGTATAGATTGAATAACCACGGTGATATTACGCAGCCTTGTTTAACCCTTCGAATAATAAGAAAATAATATCTGTAACCTTTTGCCTGTCAAGGTTCGCGCGCAAAATTCCTGGTTCTTGCCATGCATCTTAAGTTTTCCTATTTATGGGTTATTTTTTAACCCTTTTGCAAAAACAAAAATTGTTCTAAAATCTAGATAAAATAATCTTTCCGATGTGTTTATTAGAAATCAACTTTTTTTTTTTCTAAATATTAAAATTTTGATATTGGAAATGTAAATTAGCTAAAAAATGCATACCTGCGAATATTGGAATTAAAGTACTTAAAATAGAATAAACTTAAAATTTTAAATACAGATTCCTTTTTTTAACAACATTTGTAATAAAACTGTCACCTCACTTTTTATCACTTTCATACAATTTTATTTTAAAATTAAATGTTTGTTACGTCAAAAATTGGCTCGAAATAAAACCGTCACTTATGATCGGGTTTGTAAAATATCTCAACAACATAGCTCATATAATCCTAATACAATGAGAAGCATTATTTCTTTGGCTCTCTAACATAAAAGAAATCACAAATATTCGCATGACAGGAAGAGAGATATATAACTTTTAATAATGCACGGTCGCTCTGGGACAATCTGGGTCTCTTGTTATTATAACGGCATATGATGTTTTGGGACAACTTGGGTCTCCTGTGATTAGAAGGGTTAACACCTTTTGTGATGTCAAACCACTCCGTAAAATCGCCGTTCACCCTAACACATGCAACGCTTCCCTTATATAGCGACGCAATTGCCTGAATGAGCTTCGTATTCACTCCGTACTTGGACAACACCTTCCATAGCTTTTTCCTGTCAACTTGGTCGTACGCTTTTTGTAGATCTACAAAGGCACAGAAGAGTTTCTGGTTTTTTGCAAGAAACTTCTCAGTGAGCATACGCAATGAGAAAATCTGGTCCATGCACCCCCTTCCACTCATAAAAGCACCTTGCACATCCCATATTTTATCTTTTGTTTCCATTCTTACCCTTTCAATCAATATTCTACCATACAGCTTGCCCACTGAACTTAGAAGGCTAATAGCCCTATGATTCCCACATTCCATACGTGACCCTTTACCTTTGTATAATGGCATGATTACAGCCCTTCTCCAATCTAATGGCGTATAACCCTCCTTTAAACATTGGTTAAAAAGTCTGCACAGCCATGTTAGAATAATACGACTATCTCCTTTAAAGTATTCGGCAGCAATATTGTCGAAACCCACAGCCTTGCCACTCTTCATGCATTTAATTGATTTTTTTATTTCATCCATACTGATTTCGGTAACATTCACTCCATCATCGTTCATAACCGATTCACCGCTGGGATCACAACCACTCGGGTTACTTTCGAAGACTTCCTCGAAATATTTCATCCATCTCTCTTTGATTTCATTCTCATTCGTCAACATTTGTCCATCTTTCGATTTTATCACTTTCATGCTTCCGTTCTCTGGACCACTCCGGGACCTTTTGACCTCCTTCCAAAACAGTTTTATGTTTTCTTGGAAGTGGTTTGTCATTTTGATTCCCTCTTCTTCTTCCAGGCGTTTATTTCGTTCTTTCACCCCAACACTTACTCTTTTCTTGCATATCTTATACACTTCTTTCGCTCGATCTCTCTCTTCGCTTGAAACACTGCCAATCGCTATCAGACGTAACCATGCTTTCTTCTTCTCTGAGACCAGTGCTTTGATCTCATCATCCCACCATGCATCACCTTTTTTCCTACCTTGCTTACTTATTCCACACACATCTCTAGCAGATTCGCATAGACTCACCTTAATGTGGTTCCATGTTTCCTCTATGCTTAGAACGTCCATTTCCTTCTCATTCAATCTCATTTCTGCACAATTCTCATATTCACTTCTGACATAATCGTTTTGTAGTTTTTCTATTTTGACTCTTGTTGGAGCTGATACCGTTTTCACCTTAGAGCGCCAGCCGCGAAAGAGGTTTACTTTTGACACCACCAGAAAGTGGTCGGTTTCAACCTCAGCTCCTCTGTAAACTCTTGTGTCCTCGGTAACGGCTCTCAACCTAGAGTCAATTACTACAAAATCGATTATCGATCTTTCAATTCCTCTTTCCCACGTATACTGATGGATACCCCTATGATCGAAGAAAGTATTCGAAACAAAAAGGTTCCACTCCAAACATACTTCAAGTATTCTATTCCCATTGTCATTCGTTCTTTTATCCCCAAAAATACCTAAGGCCGAATCAAATCCATCACGTCTAATACCGACCCACCCGTTCAAATCGCCCGCCATTATAATCTTTTCATTCAACTCTTTTAGTCTCATTACATCATTCACATTAGTCCAAAAATCATTTTTCACTTCATCACTTTCAGAATTAACAGGGGCGTAGCAAATAATAAGAAACACCCTTGTGCAAGTAATAAGAAATATACACCCTTGTGCAAATAATAAGAAACACCAGTTGTGTCCAGGAGTGTAAAAACCCATCCCTCCTCAGCCCACGACCTCTGCACCACTGTTAAATCACCAAAAGTAGCCAACCACTTGGTGTGAACTACCTTCCTCACAAATTTACGGATTGCAATCTTTAGAGCACAGGCGTGGGGTGGGTATGCTATCCTTGTTCTACCGGTATTTCAATGGAAGATGCTCCGAGGAACTAGCTTCAGTGATCCCTTCGGCACCGGTGCATAGTCGGGAACAACGCCAAACCCGTGCCAAACATATGTACACGGTTGACATTTGTCACATGAAAACGGGTTGCATCTTCGACTCTTCCTTGTGTTCAACAGCTCGGTTGTGGAATGATTTGCCGGCCTCTGTGTTTCCTCCTTCCTACAACATGGGTCTCTTCAAGACCACAGTGAAAAAAATGTTTAGGTACAATTTACTAAATTTTCAGTAATTATCTACTAAACAGTTTAGTTGCTGTGGTGACTGCCGAACTTTTAGCTACTGTTTGCTAAATAGCAGTTTATTTAAGACAGCTTAACGACTCAGATATTCTAGCTAAACTAATCGGTTGACACAGCTTTCTGTGTTAAGTTGTGTTACCTAAACTGTTGTGTATTTTATATCTTAACCATTTTGTAGTGTTTGGTTTGAAAAGCATAACTGTTTAGATGTGGTAACCTTATTATTTAGTTAATATTCCAAAATGGTTAGGTTGATTAACTAAACTTTGGTTGGAATAGCCCAACTGATATAGGTGTTTTAGCTCGCTATTGCTAGCTAGCTTTAGATACTGTAGCTTAGCTTTTTGGTTGGATTATCTATATTAAAAAGGAAGGGCAGCTTTGCAGTTTAGCTGAAAACAATACAGGGTGTAAATGTAACCACCATCAACTCGAAGGATGATACCCCTGATTTAGAATTGTGGGTTAAATACTTTGAGTAGCTGGTAGTTTATTACAACCCTTTTGAGAAATGAAACCTAAATAAGTAAATATTATGTTTTGTAAGACTAAAATCTACTTATTAAAAACCTCATTCACATTAAAGTTATTTTGTTAAGAATCGTCTCTAAAAATATTGTTTCCAGCTACCAGCAAAACTCACCTTTAAATTTTTCTACGTAAGCTTCCAGATTCCAAGAAATTAGATAGTCCTCCACGGTTTTGTCTGCCATTACAACTATGTAGGAGCAGCGGCTGGCATAAAATAAATTCAAAACGAACGTCAATTCCTCTGCACTTAGAACTGAGAACGGCGTCATCTGAGTCATCTTGGCCGGGCCGCTGGCCGAAACAAAATTGCCGTTATATGCTCGTCTACTAAAGTTTGGCAGATGGAACTAAAATTTTGTAGCAGTTTGCTCAAGTTTGTGCAATGCAACTAATTGTTATGTAAAATACCCAATTTATATATTCCAACCTCAGTTTAGCTATTTGAACAAAACATTTAACCAAATTCGATGATTAGTTAAATTTAAGTGAAATAGGTTTAGTAAATTACTTTAGGTTAATTAACCAAACAGATTATTTTGTTTAGGTAAGTAAGCTTTTAGTATACTATTATTAAAGTTTAGTTGTAGTAGCTTAAGCACATTTTACTAAACAACGACGGTAACTGCAAATAAATGAGTTTAGGAACTAGTAGCTGAAGTTTAGGCGATGGTTACACAACTTCAATTAGCTTAACACTTTAGCTAACTCATTTTTTTCAGTGCAATGAAGTGACTTTAGCTAACTCATTTTTTTCAGTGCTTCCTCTCCTCACAACGACCCTCCACACAGCAGGTCAGATGACATAAGCCCTGAAAAAAATTATTTTCCTCAGGGCCTCCTGTGCGGAGTTAATACAAAAATAAAAAGAATACTGGAATTACACAAGTAAAAAAAACCTATTCTAACTTTTTTTTTCTAATATGTATTTTATTCATCACACACTTAAAAACTCCAATATTTAAATCTATTGAGTTTTTCGAGGTACGTAATATCAGTGAATGTCATTCAGTATGTCTAATTTCGATCTTGCATAATTCCGGCCGTGTAATTCTGGTAGTGTAATATCGGTATGTGAAATTTACGCCCGTGTAATATGGTCCTGACACCGTGTGTTGCCAGGTTAAGCAGCCATGAAATCTCGAGAACTTTGAAACATTTTATTTTATTTCAACGGACTTCCTAAATAGGCCGAAGCAAATCCCCGGTAATTTCAGCGCCGTTCGGGCTGTGTAGTACATTCCGGGAAGTTTGTTCATTGGGCGAAGTTTTGTACTGCCACGGAGGCACTAAAGATTTGGCGGTGGATTTTATAAGGGAACTCTAAAGGGAAATTATTCTGGGGGCACATAAAAGATGGTCTCAACGACAAATAATACGAAGTTCAAGGTAACTCGGGCTTATGGGAAATTTGGTACAGTCTAATAAAATATAATAATGTAACGTTAACAATAATTACCGTTGTCATTACCTTTTCATACTTTTTTAATACGGGTTTAAAAAATTTGATTAATTTCACAGTTCTCTAAATTGATGGATATAACATTGCGAGCTGAAAATGAATCGGTTTACCCAAAATTTTAGATTGGAAAATCCGTGAAAATTTCATAATAACAGAACTTCTTTTCCGCAAAGACTTGAGCTTACGTTTGTTTGTATCACCGACCTGTAGCGGGAAAGTCTTGACGATATCTACAAATATTTGTTTGCGTTTTTCGTATCAATGACTTCTAACTGAACTATTTAGTTACGTTTTCGCTTTAATGACTTCTAACTGTTCCGGAAAAAACTGTCCTAATGATATTTGCATATATCATATTTAGTTACGTTTTTAATATCATTGGCTTCTAGCTGTACCACGAAAGTCCGGAAGAAATCTGCGTATACATACTATATTTGGTTACGTTTTTAGTATCAATGGCTTCTAACTGTACCATGAAAGTCTTGACGAAATCTGCATGATTGTATATTTAGTTACGTTTTTAGTATCAATAACTTTTAACTTTATCGTCAAAGTCTTGATGATATCAGAATATATATTTAGCAATGTTTTCGTAACAGTGACTTCCATCCATACCGGGAAAGTCTTGACAATAAATGCATAATATATATCATATTTATTTATGCGGTATCAATTACTTCTATCTTGACGATATCTGCACATTTACATTAGTTACTTTTTTTGTATCAATGATTTCTTACTACACCAAAAACTTTTTAGTTTAGTTTTTAGTATTCATGACTTTTGACTGTACTGTGAAAGTCTTGACGATATCTGCGTATAAATAAAAAATTCACCAGGACATCATTCACACGGGCATTTTATTTTTCCAAGAGGCAGGATAAACCTACCAATGCTCGTGCCTTTGGTGAGAAATACTATTCTTATATACAACCTTTCTTGTGAGATTGACTTCAATATTCCAATAAATATTTTTAAGCAAGGCTGCGCCTCAACTGAAGTATCATTTTTATATTTTAAAGTTTTGTGAAATATAATTAAGTGCGGCAAGCGGTGTGTTGCGTCCTCTCTACAACTCAGTAATAAATAAGGAAAGCCGAGTTTAGTATCAAGACGAAGATGGCAGTGTTCAAAACAATATGCCGCCCGACGCTTGCGTACGGCCACCAGATATGAATTCTAAACGAACGAAGATGCTCTACATAGAGTCCAAGCTGCTGAAATGAGGTTCTTGAGGGGAGTGGAAGGAGTTACGGAATGGGATCAAATAAGAAACTCGGTGATCCGAGACGATCTAAACATCGAACCACTGTTACTGAGGTGGCTTGGGCTTGGACATGAACTAAGAATGCCTGATGACCGAATTTCTAGGAAAATACTAAGTGCGATTCCAGAGGATATAGGCGAGACAACTCCAAAAACTGTGTGAGGAGAGGATGGGACTGCCATGGATGGAGGCCGAACAATCAGCTCAAGACAGGGACGAATGGAGGCGCCTTATCGATGCAATGGGTTCCCGACCCGAAAGGATAAGGGGAAGAAGATGATGATGACGATGAAGACATAATTATTGGATTCACTGTTTTGTTCATAGTAAATAAATGTATTTAGTTACCTTTAACGTGGGTACCTATGAATGTCTTTTAACTATACCGGGAAATTCTTGACTTATTGGCGAACGAGTCACCCTGTTAAAAATGTCGAGAGATTCAAAGAATCGGATATTGCGAAAGTTGGACGAATATAAAAGCCGAGTCTTTTTCCAAGATCAATTGAGGGAAAGTTTTTATGCCCCTTCCTCTTCCTAACAAAGTAATAGTTTATGGAAATGGCGGGAAGTGATTCGACGAGCCCGCCAGAGGCAATAGGGACGGTGTTTATTGAATAAATTATAATAAATATATCGATGGAGAGCCGGTGTCGCACTGGAGGCGAGCAGATCGGAATAGCCAGTTATCTTTTAATGACATCTTGTTTGCTGTATATATAAATAAAGTTGAGGTTGGAGTGTTTTGGAAATGAAATGGCAAATAATAGATACGGAATTTCTTCGCTGGAAGAAAATCTTTAATACATCCCTGGAAGATACTGAGATAAGTACGAGTCGTTCGCTTTTATATTGGAAGTAAAGACAGACAGAAATGTAGACATAGTGATAGTTACTGTACGTACATATGATAGAAAATAAGTTCTAGCGGTGATTCCAATCTTTATTGTCTGATTTAATCAAATTTATTTATTTATTCAAGCATTTGTTATTTCCTGTTTTTGAATTAAAAACTTTTTAGCTCCGTTGCACAAGCACATACATCTATAGGATTTACCTTGCGAGAGAATGATATAGAATAATCGGTCTCCTCTTTGTGCGGTGTTTCGCAGCCTATCGGTCTACTCTTTGTGCGGTGCTTCGTAGCCTCCTTACTCATTTTTACTTTGGTTCTCTGAAAGTTTCACTTGTGAATTGCACACTCAGTTTTTTTTACATTAGCTCCACTCAGGAGGCCCTGAGAAAAATATTTTCCCTCAGGACCTATGTCATCATTGGGGAAACTACGTGGGGGTATTTTAATTAACAGAAAGGAGAGAACGTTCTGGGAAGGAAACGGTATAAGGGTTGAGTAGGCATCTGGGGGTCAGTGTGCCCAAGAGCGACAGACGTATGCATCTATCCCTCCCACTGCGGTGCAAGGCAATGTTCCGAGCGAGTCCTGCTGGAGAATTCCCTCTCCCGATTCGGCCTGCCACGTAGTTGGCGGGCAGACACATCCGCCACCAAGATCCGGACAAACCTCACCCCATGAATCCGGGCATCCATGGGGTAGCGAACCACTTGGGGTGACCTATGGCAGATGTGTTTGTTATACAATAAATGGTTTCCGTGGCAGCGGTACCCATACACGCCTCCCAAATTAAAAAATGTGACAAACAAACAAAGATTAACGCTTATATTATGCTTTCTTCTAAATATTGCCTTATAATTTTCCAACAGTTAAAAACCCTCTCCGCAGAGGTTTGCTGTTAGGTCCTGAAGTTTCTTTGTAGCATACTTTACGTACGGAGATAGTTTTGCATAAGACGCGACGTCAGAGATGTACTTGAAGTCGGGTTCTTAAATTTTAACGTATAGACCCTTACGTATTAATACTATCAGATAGAGGAAGGTGGTTAACGTGCCGCAAATATAGATACCAGATATGTATTATTTTTAATTAATTTATTTTGAGATATCAATTAAAATTAATTTTGAAAATTGCATTATTTGCGGATCTCCACATTTCTCACACGATCATACATGATTTTACCACGCGTACGTCTCTGGGATCTCATTTCTACGGCATTCTGTCTACCCTCACCCTTCCTTTACCAGTTCCATGCTTCACTGCCATACATCAGGGTAGATACTTGCAATCCATTGTGGGCTACTACTCCAAGTATTCACAAATATATTGCACACTACTCTACCTTTCTAACACCACGATTTTAGATTTATTATTTACGACATTATATCAAATTTACCCACATTACTTGCTAGTTCTATTTAATAATACCACTTCACAATTTTTTATTGAAACAAGGTAATCAGAACAAACTCTAGATACCTAAATTGCTCGACTCCGCGACATTGATTGCCTGAAAAACGTCAGAAAAGCAGGTGATTTATTTCCTTCCTAACCCATTTTCTTACAAAACCAATAAAGTTGCCATTCTGCGCGAAATTAGATTCTATTCAGAAAAAAAATAAGAAAATTTATTAGAGGCATTTTTCTCTTTAAAATACCTTTTTACACAGATTCTTTCGGCAGGTAGCGGAATTAGCCGTAGTGGCGGTGCCTTCCGCCCAGAGATACTTGGCACAGATATCTGCAGGGGAAGAGAGGAAATCTCAGTTTAATTAAAATTCATTCCTCCACACAGAGACAGATCTATGAAAATATCGGCGAGTAATGCAATACGCCAGCCACCGTAAAGCGTTTAAGAGATAACTTAAGATTTATTTCGATTTTTAAGTAGCTTCCTCCTGGTTTCACGTAGATATATCTTGGAAACAAATTACTGCCTCTTCTTCAGGGACTCAGTGATCCAACTCGAGATCGTGGTTTCGATTCCCTGTATCGATTTGGAGATTAAACCCGTCAAACTCCGGGCATATTTTGTCAGAAGGTCGAAATATTTCCCCTTTGCAATAAAATCCAAATAAGTAATATGTAAATATAATAATAGTAAAAGAATATACATATTATGCCAAATATATATTATTGAAGCTATTCAAAAATACTGAATCCTCTTCTAGACAGCATATCCATCACACTAGATCGAATAAAACTCACATAAAAACATTCCAAGTTATAAAACCACATTCGGACAAAGAAACTACACTTATTTTGTAACTAAACTCCATAGCATTCTTCCCCAAGATATAAAACTAATAAAAAAATCAATGAGTGCAAATCAAGAATAAAAATATGGCTGAAAGAGGTCAACGAAAACACCCTAATAAAGACACTAAAAACGACATAGAAGACAAATAAACTATTATTAACAATTTTAGTCCGCCTCGGCACAGGAACCCCTAGTGAGGAGGACTAAGAAATACAATATCTTTATCTTACATAACCATTATATTTTTATATACGTATGGAATTATTTAATATAGTCGCTTTAATTAAAAATAAATAAAAAACATCCGAATGCAAAATGTATCCGAAAACCAAAAATGGTTATTGAAAAATGATAAAATACGAAAAATTATACAAATACCTGACCGGCAATCAGAAGGACACGGGTTCAAGTCCCGTTTGCGGCAAGTATCTTTTCTCGGAAGATTTTTTCAAAGTAGATGAGTGTTTCAGGCTGATAATTATTGCTTTTAATAATTGATAAAATACGCTTTCAAATTTTATAAATCTAATTAAGGTTAAAGTCTTAAAGTTAAAGTTAAAGCTAAAACTTTTATATTTTCAAATATAAACAATTTTGATTGCAAATTTGAAAAAGTTTTAAAAATGGCTCACCTTTGTTATTTCTGACAAGAATTACTGATGACGAAAAAAATCACATACTTACATAGATGTTTTATTAGAAAGATGTACTTTAAATGTTATCATTACCTCACTATTTTGTCGTTCATGTAAAAATAATTAATAAAAATTCATAAAGATTCATGAACTTTTTTCAAATTGCGTTCAGAAATTTCGGATCCTTGCAGGTGAACATTTTAATGATTTTGTGGTTAACTTTTACATGTCAATATAAGGCGTGGTGTTTTTTAAATCATATTTCTTACCATCATAATCTTAAGGGAGTCAATGATTTCTATGAGACCTTTGTATACAAGTTGTTAAGCCGCGTATTACTTCCTTTACATCACATATTAAGTTAAGAACACTTTAAGTTTCTAAAAAAGTTTATGAAGATGATATCTAAACATTAACCACGCCAAAACGGTAATTATATGAATTTTCCTCATTTTTTCTGTCATTTTCGAGTTGTGTTTTATTATACGTTTTCACGATTTTTTCAATATTGTTTTTAATGTAAGCGCGCTCCCTCTAACATTCCTATTTACATATCTCCCCTTTTTCTCTTTGACCACTTACTACTGGGCCTTAACCACTCGGCAATGTAAACAGATATACACGTTAATATGACAATAGCAGTCAAGTACAATAAGCGTGTTTTCACGTCAACGCGTGTGTTTCCACAGAAATCGTTTTTGTTCTAGTGACATCCCTAAAACAAAAAGTAGAAGCTCCATAATTAATCAAGCTACCCATCACTATTCAAGTTGTCCATAGAAATACATAAAATACCTATTCTGTCAGATACTTAGTAGACCGCAAAATCGCCCACCAGCTGTTAGACACTGTTATTTTTTTAATTAAATATTCTTGTATGAAATGATAAAAATTGAAGTATCTAAATTGTTTATTATACATTTATACAATAGAATAAGTATTTTTTACATAAGCCGTGATTTTAGTACCGTTTTCACATAAAAACATCACACGAGTAATTTTAACTTTTTTTTTTTATGTTTGCATTCTAAATATTAATATTTACAAATGTTAATATTTATTTCTAATATAACGATTTGAAAGCCTATTTTGTACCCTTTAAAAAACACTTTTTAGTATTCGGCTACGTTCAGAAATGTTTCATTTATAGAGCTTTAATTGTGAAGCGGAAATAACATAAAGTTTTCGTAAATCCGACATTTCGTTTAAGACGTAAACTGCATATTCGCGATAGATCAGAGTGGTTAAGAAAAAAAAGTATCGTGTTTGAGACTTGTTGTCGAGTGCGCGGTGGGTAAATGCTTCTGGTTTCATGCCAAACAGTCTGATATATTTCCGCAAGTTATTTAATATTATGATTGGGAAATGAAGCCCCATTCGAAATTTCGTGAAATGTTTGGCGTCGAAACTTATGACGTTCGATTTTGCAACGTGTGATTTTGCGCACTTGTGATTTGTTTACATGTTCATTTTTAAATTTAATGTTAATTTTTCTACTTTTTTAACTTGGACTCTAATTTTGTTTCTTACGTTTCGGTTCATATGCAGCCATGTTGGATACTACGTCTATATGCCGCCAGAGTTCTACGAGGTGTCAAATCAGAAGAGATAATCAATGTTATTGTTTAAACCTTTTTGAAGAAAGTTTGAAAAAATGATTATCGTTTAGATGGTGATTTTTTTAACCAATTTTATATTTTTTCAAAAGAAGCAAACACATTATGACTTGACATTTTAAATAAATAAAAAGAAAATTCAATTTTTATAAGAAAAACTTTCTTTTTATACTTTTTTGAAGGTTATTCCCATCAGTGAAATATATCATATTAGAATAAATTAACAATAATAATCTAAACGAAAATATGGAAGAGAACAAGACACAGAAAAACAGAAAAAGACAATGGTCGCAACTGGGACTCGAACCCAGACCTCTCCGTCTAACCGGGACGAGTGCGTTAACCAATTTCGCTATTGCCACCTTCTGTCAAAACGTCAAAATTGTAAATCTCATATATTCAAATTTTAGAATTACATTATTATCAACTAATTATTTTTCTCCATAAAAAGAAAATTGTTTGTTTTACTTCACTTTATTGATATTTTATAATTATTATTTTTAATTGATTGACTAACGTTTTAGAGCTCCTGACCAGCAATCAGAGGGACACGGGTTCAAGTCCCGTTGGCGACCAATATCTTTTCTCGGAAGATTTTTAAAAATTTAGATGTGTGTTTCAGGCTGATAATTATTGCGTATAATAATTGGTATTTTATAGTCTATTATAAGTATGTTTCCCGTTATTTCATACTCACCTCCCCCGCTTCCCTTCCACGCAATTGACGCACTCTCCCACTCTAATTTACTGTCTCTTTATTTCTTAACAATGTTATGTATGTTTAATATTCTTATGTATTGTTAGTATTTTTATAACAGTCATGATGACGGTACGGAGGTACCGAAACCGGTAGACTATAAAATATCAATAAAGTGACGTAAAACAAAGTATTTTCTTTTTTATTTATTTAATTTTATAATTCCTTATTTGAAATTTAAAAAATAAATGTTACGTAAAACAATTATGGTTGATTTTTAAATAGGTAGGTATTTAAGTATCTGCATACAAATATTATAATTTTAGAGGAAATGTTGGTAATAAATAAGAGCAATTTGGAAACATACATCTTTGAACACAAAGTCTACCGTTCACGAGATTTTCATTTGCACGTAATCGTCGCCTCAGTTCTTATTTGTTCAACAGACCGTTTTAGTTTTTGTTAATCTCCACTTTAAATTAAAAATAAAGTATAAAAAATGGTAGTTAATCACCTAACTAAGAATTATTTAAACTAATGAGTCCTTTACCTTTACGGAATTAGCTTTATCTTAAAGACCGGTCATAATTTTTTATTGAAATAATGAAAGGAAACTTTCACCTCCTGTAAAATTTTATAATGGTCTGTTGGACAAATACGAACTAAGGCGACGTAATGTTAAAAAAAAATATATTTTTAGGTGAGTTGAACCTATGCTGTATGAATACGTTAATGAGCTTTTCCATGTGTATTTACAGAAATAGCTCATCCTTGGCTTATATTTAGTAAGATCAAAATAATATAAGGTAGGCCTTTTTTCATAGCGTATCTAATTATATTTCTTATCGAGTCAAATGTTATCTTCTCTTAATATTACACATCTTCATGATCGAAGTTGTTAGTTCTTCTGTTGGAACCCGCCCAAACCCTCGCTTCCTCGCATACATTACTTCCTCCATCGTCGTCTGGCAAGAGTAATGTCAGTATTCCCCTGGTGGAGGTTAAGTCGCAAACAGCCTACCCGGTGGAGTCACAGGGGCGCCATCACTCCTTAGTTTCAGCCCTTACCCCTACTTCCCTCCCCCGCAGGCAGTCACGGTTCCTGAACGCGTTGAGGGTACAATCAATGCCATGTCGAATGCTGTAAATAATACCGAGTTGGATAATAGAGTAAAGTAAGGCTTTGTTTTCAAGGACCTTCAAGTCACAGTGGGAATTGAGCTTTTCCACGTGTATTTACAGAAATATCTCATCCTTGGCCTATATTTAGTAAGATAAACTAACTAACTAACTAACCATCACGCCGTTTCCCCGCAGGGGTAGGCAGAGAGAACGGACCGCCAAACAACTCGGTCTTGGCACACACTCCTTGCCTCGTTAACATTCATACATCGTCTCATACATGCTCTTCTATTATTCTGACTCTTGACATGGCCCGACTCAAGTATCTAATTCACTTGGTCGTGTCATGTCTTTTTCGGGCGTCCCCGACTTCTTCTACCATTCACATTTGCGTCATATATTCTCCTTACACTCCTTTCCTCGTTCATTCTCTCTACATGCCCGAACCATCGGAGCGTTCCTTTCTTGATCTTACTCATTATGCTTACATCAGCCTTGCATTCTTTGCGGATCTCCGCGTTTCTCACACGATCATACATGGTTTTACCACACATACGCCTCAGGGATCTCATTTCTACAGCATTCAGTCTACTTTCATACTTCCTCTGCCAGTTCCATGCCTCACTGCCATACATCAGGGTAGGTACCAGTACTCCATTATGGACGGCTAGTTTCGCGTCTTTGGACATTTTTTCTTGGTGCCAACGGCGTTCAGTCCTCTATTAATAGAGTTACCTGCATTCACCCTTCTTTCAATATCTCTTTCAGCCTTCCCATCTCTCGTAAATATACTTCCCAAATAAACAAACTCATCCACCTGCTCCAAGTATTCATCGTTCACAACTATATTGCATACTGTTTTCGTACTCTCTCTTTCAAACACCATGACTTTAGACTTACTTACATTCATCATTAACTCATTCTTCATACATACTTCGTTCATCCTTGACACGAGAGACTGTAGATCTTCCATACTGTTAGATATAAGCACCGCATCATCAGCATACAACAGGCAACATACTTCAAGATTACTCAATTTCGCACCCAATCCCATCTTTTTCAATTCTTGCATACAATTATCCATGTATAGATTGAATAACCACGGTGACATTACGCAGCCTTGTTTAACACCTGTTGTGATGTCAAACCACCCCGTAAAATTGCCGTTCACCCTAATACATGCAACGCTTCCCTCATATAGAGACGCAATTGCCTGTATGAGATTCGTATTCACTCCATACTTGGACAATACCTTCCATAGCTTTTTCCTGTCAACTCGATCGTATGCTTTTTGTAGATCTACAAAGGCACAGAAGAGTTTCTGGTTTTTTGCAAGAAACTTCTCAGTGAGCATACGCTCATGAGAAAATCTGGTCCATGCACCCCCTTCCACTCATAAAAGCACCTTGCACATCCCATATTTTATCTTTTGTTTCCATTCTTACCCTTTCAATCAATATTCTACCATATAGCTTGCCGACTGAACTAAGAAGGCTAATAGCCCTATGATTCCCACATTCCATACGTGACCCTTTACCTTTGTACAATGGCATGATTACAGCCCTCCTCCAATCTAGTGGCGTATAACCCTCCTCTAAACATTGGTTAAAAAGTTTGCACAACCATGTGAGAATAATACGGCTATCTCCCTTAAAATAATCAGCAGCAATATTGTCGAAACCCACAGCCTTACCAATTTTCGTACATTTAATAGATGTTTTTATTTCATCCATGCTGATTTTGGTAACATTCACTACATCATCGTTCACACCCGATTCACCGCTGGGATCACAGTCACCCGGGTTACTTTCGAAGACTTCTTCGAAATATTTCATCCATCTCTCTTTAATTTCTTTCTCATTCGTCAACATTTGCCCATCTTTCGATTTTATCACTTTCATGCTTCCGTTCTCTGGACCACTCCGGACCTTTTGACCTCCTTCCAAAACAGTTTAAAGTTTTTTTGGAAGTGGTTTGTCATTTTTATCCCCTCTTCCTCTTCCAGGCGTTTAGTAAGATGATTTTTTAAGAATTATAATTATAGTTAATTTCAGAATGTATGCAAGGGTAGTGCAATGAATTACATATTTCAAAATAACGGAAGAAATTAAGGATAAATAATAAAGTGAGGTAAAAAGTAAATAACAACGTAAAGTGAAAATTGAAAAACATGAGAAATGAAACAAAAACAAAAAAATTGAACACTACAATGAATGCTGCTTACGGAGGGTATTTCACTGTCTTCCGTTTCCATAAGGCCGTCAGGGGGACTCCATACAGGCAATCATTGCGGTGATGATCGCATTCTTCGATTGGCGCAGATTGCGCCATAAACTTTCCATACGGTGGCGGAGAAGTGCTCGGAAAGTGTGCTTTGGTTCCTCCAGGAACATTTTCGTAGCACTACAGTATCTCGGTAGGCGGAAAAGTTGGCGGTAAGCGTTATTGTAAGCGACTTTTATTGTAGTATAGTCAACCCAAAATTCTGACATATATAGCGATGTGCAGAAAGCGATGTACAGTATTCTTTTTAAACGACTTTGAAAAGGAGGAGGTTATCAATTCGACGGTATTTTTTATTTTTTTTATGTTTGTTACCTCAGAACTTTCGATTAGGTGAACCGATATTGATGATTCTTTTTTAATTAGAAATCTGGTGCTTCCTGTGTAGTCCCATTTTAATTTTTTCTAGTTTTGACAATGGGATCTATGAGAAAACCATGTATGTCTTAAATTTGCAATAAGTATGTGCGCGACAAATGGACGAATAACTCAATATTACGCCAACAGATTTCGATGAAGAAACTTCTTTACGCACGCTCGTCAATAAAAATCAAAAAATAAAAAAAAATTTAACACAACAAAAAACGACTTCAAAAATGCACTAAAAAGTAAAAAAATAATTTCTTACGATTGTTATTTTTGGAGTCGGTGTCAGCCAAGATCTCCACATCTCACCTATAACTACCTATGTATGCAGTTACCTTGGCTGACACCGACTCCAAAAAAAACAATCGTACGAAATTATTTTTTTACTTTTTAGTAAATTTTTGAAGCCATTTTTTGTTTTGTTAAAATTTTTGTTTATTACGTTTGGACTGCAGGCACTCGTCCTTCCAGGAACATTTTCGTAGCACTATTGTATCTCGGTAGGCGGAAAAGTTGGCGGTAAGCGTTATTGTAAGCGACATTTATCTTATATTTCGCCATTGGGATGTAGCATAGTCAACCTAAAATTCTAACATATGCTGCGATGTGCAGAAAGCGTTGTACAGTATTCTTTTTATGTTTGGACTGCAGAAGGGAAAACGCCTTGACATCATATTATGTACCTGCTCTGACGGACTTCGCTCTTCTCTTCTTCGCCTTTCCATTTCCTTGTCTTTTAGGTTATCTATAATAAATGCAAGTATTATAATGGAGTGCATAAATTTTGCTAGCGAGGTCTTTCTTAGCCGTCATGGGAATCTTGGGAGTCTAGCATGCTTAAACTGATAACTTATCGATATCGGAACGGTAGTCTTAAGTTACGACAATTTTCGATATCACGAACACGGTTGCGCTGTCCCTCCGAAAATAACCAATTAAAATACTAACTTTACAATGCTTTAGCAGTCCACATATACCTATTGTTGGATGCTAAAAATGGAGTTTGATGTTTTTAGTCAGAACTTCTTGTATTTTAACAACTTTCGTTTCTTCGAGGCCGAACGGATGTGATATGACTTCTTTCGAATCTAAGAGGATTTTTGACTCACCCCCGTTCTTTAAGAAGGAATAACGAGACACATCCGGATATACATAATTTTTAAATAAAATTCTATACGTAACGACTCTTTTCTACAAATAAACTACATACCGATTCCGAAAGACTGTTATTTTATCTATTCAAGTTATCATTTATATTTTGAAAAAAAATATATATCAATATAAATACATATTATTTTTTATTTATTTATCTATAAAAAGTATACTTACATTGGGTTTTTCAGTTTTTTTCTATTTATTAATGGTCTTACAAACTAATAATATAGTTCAGGTTGTTTTTACACACTTATTTCGCTTAGACCTTAGACATTATTGAAAAATTATAAATACTTATGATCAAAAATAATTATAAAAGGTACCTACATAATTTTGTCATCAAGCGATTGAGTATTTTTATTGTTTACTTGAATGAGGGTTTACATTATTTATTAAAGCAATTTTTTTATAAAATTAAATTTAACTAATTAGTTATTAGTTAAGTGCTGGTACGGGGAATAATCAATATTTCTCACTGGAGCCGCCCTGTACAGTTGCAAGGGTTTTGCAATTTTATTCTCAGCCGCTGGTTAATGGGCCCTAATATGCCAGTAACGACGAACTAATAACGAACGGCATTATTCAAAAAGATGTCTAAGAGTATATCGAGTGTTAAACGAAACTTTTAATCGGCCTATGGCTATATTTAGAATTAATTAATTAAAATGTAATA
This sequence comes from Limnephilus lunatus, assembly GCA_917563855.2. Taxonomy (NCBI): domain Eukaryota; kingdom Metazoa; phylum Arthropoda; class Insecta; order Trichoptera; family Limnephilidae; genus Limnephilus; species Limnephilus lunatus. Next base: position 84,492,109 of record OU830593.1, read on the forward strand.
TTTTATTTTTATTTTAACTTTTTATGGGTAAAACCTTAAAGAAATATTTAATTAAATGAAAACAATATACCAAAACTCGCCAATATCTTTATCTGATTTTTCGGTCTAGATTTTCGATTAAGTTTCGCTTATTATTGTCTTCATTTAATTTAAATTTAATACCTGCTTTCTGCATGGTGTCGTAAATAAACGCAAACACGACCTCCGTTGATTATGTGTGACGTCTTCAGAAGTGGGTTGGTAAGTTCTTTTGCTTTATTTAATTTTTCTACATAGTGATAAGGCGGTGGCGGGAGCGCCTGTGTTAGGGGCGGCAGTGTTAAGAGCGGCTGGGGAGCTGCCCGGGCTAGGAGGAGGTTACGAATTACCTTTGATAAAATATATATACATATTTATATATATATATATTTTTTTTTATTTAGGTATTTAAATAAACATTGGAAAATCTCCAACTACCATCGCAAAGTTCTTAAATTTTCCTAAATATTTTTCTTTACTTTCAGCAACAATTTTACTCTTCTGAATGAACTTTCGAAATCATAAACCTCGCGATTTTTTTTTTATTGGTCAAATAATATTATGTATTTTCGAACATAAACTACCTATTTGATAATGAGACCCTCACTAGGTACTTTACACTTTGAATTCCTGTGATTTTTTATGGGTCATGGCTAGCATCTAAAACAAATATGATCACAAATGACTTTGTTTTCCAATGTTTTTAAAGTTGGTAAAAAGTTGAGTGCGACAAAATAGTGTTTTTTTTAAATTTAATTTCATTGTTTTCGATTTGACTCCACCTTTCGATCAGAAGAGCGAGAGGTTCTATTTGTGTGGCATCTACCTCACACCCTCGCACAGTGAGCACAGTGGGCAGGTACGTGAGCAGAATATTCGCACAGTGGGGTGATAAAATTGCCTAATTTCAGGGGACAATTTGCAAAGTTTCCAAAGGAGTTTGGAAGCCTTCCAAAACACGGCTGCGTGGCGAGCTTCACACTCCTGCAGACATACATGTCCTCTGCACTAACTACTTTTAGTATAACTCAAAACCAACATGCCATTTATCAGCATGGGTAGGCAAAGGGGTTTTAAAAGATAATATATTTGTATATTAAATTAAATTTCAATGGATAATTAACACCTCTTCTACCGTCTACGTTCAGTTACTAAGCAAGAATACCCGGGTCCATAGGGTGAGATTTGTCCATGTCTTAGTTTCGGGTGCTTCTGTGCATCGTATATGGCGGGCTGGATCTTGAGAGGACCGATGAGGGAGACCTTTTCACCTCTCCAGCCGGGCTCTTTCGATCTATCGCATGCAATGCAGTGGGAGGGATGGATTTGTGCGTCGCTCCTGGACACGCCGACCACCAGATTCGCATTGCACCTTCCCAGAGTTTCCTACTCTTCTTTCTATTAAAAAAATCTTTCACACAGCGTCCCCGAGGATAACGCAGTCACTGATGGAATTTTTTCTTTGGAAGATAAAAAATTGTTCTGCTTTTTACGAAATTATTATTTTACGATACTTTGGACATGTTGCTCGCCAAACTGAGAAACCTGGAGAAACTTTGAGAAATAATAATTATTATATTTGGATGACTTGTATAGTGCCGTTTTTGTGAAAAATCACCTCAAGGGTGATAGTTCCATAGTCCCTGGAAAAGTGGAAGGCAAAAGTAGCAGAGGAAGGTCATCATCATCAATGCTCTGAAATTGCCAAGTATCATTGGCGTCTGGTACGTAATGTAACTCTTTATGCAGCGCAGGATCGAGAGAAGGAGCCTTGTCCACCAAAGAAATTAGACAATCCTCACCAATGAGGAGAATAGCTGATGTCTCCGCCGTTGCCGGACTTGCATAGTTTATGAAATATGCAGAGTTTATGAGCTATGCAGAGTTTTTCGAAATCCGATGTAGAAAGTATGACGAAGTAGAAGTAATTTTCTTATTTTTAATGTCAAATGTGAAAAATTTCATCAAAAAGTGTCAAACCGCTGCTTTAAGAGGTGAGGAAATGAGATAGAGGTAGTTTTTTTTTCAAATCTTATATAGAGAGTGACCTTTCTCTTAGTTAAAGGTCAAATACGTAAAAATTTCATCAACCTCATAATAAAACTTTAGATTTGTAGACAACTCAAATTCAAGCTGCCCGCCCGCCACACCGCCCGCCACATACAATAAACTGCAAATTAATAATGTCTTCTTGATAAATATTCAAAAACTTCTGTACAAAATAATCGTAATGCTAGTTCCACGGCCAATCCTCCGAACTCCGAATTCCAAAATAGCGGACGTCGAACAGCTGATCCGGCGCCGTATCTCCCACACGCACGCTTCTGAGCGACAGAGTCCCGCGCCACTTCAGGCCGCCGCGGCGCGCCGCGCAGAAAAATAAAGACCAATAGGTTTACAGCGTAGTGTCCGACCGAACTTTCGGTTTCGGTTTCGGCCTAGTTTCGGCCAAAAACGAGTTTAGGCCTAGTTTCGGTTTCGGCCGCCATCCAGCCGAAACTACGGCCGAAACCGAAACTGAATTTGGGAGGATTCGTCCTGCGATCGGACGTGTTCGGTGCACTAAACTGCGGGCCACGAAGAGTCACTTTCCCGCGTCCGCGCTCATATTCGTTTCAGGACTTGATTGTGAAAACTCTATTTATTTTCATGTTTAACTTGCATTAAACATATTTTGTTATTGTAGGTAGGTAGGTACTGTTACAAATTAAAAATAGTGTCACACAATATGACCAAAGTTTAGAAGAAATTATTTCGTTCAAGATGAAAGCTCTTCATTTAGTTTGAGAGAAAATGCTTTTTTCATACTGTACGTATTATTTCCATAAAAAAATATTTTGTTATTGTAGGTACTTTTTGATTTTAATTTTATTATTGGAGTTCATTAAAAAGAGAATTTTTTTGTTCAGTGCACCTAAACAAATTAGGTTCAAAAAAAGTAATTTTGTTTTCTCCGTAATTTTGTATTTTGAAACAAAGAGCGATAATTATGTTATGTTTATTTTTAGTTCAAATATCAGGGACTGAATGATTGTTATATGATTTAAAAATAAAGGCTGACTGATTAAGATTGACTATTTTTCTATTGGTCTCATCACAAACGAAAGTGAAAACGATCGTGCACGTGAAGTTTTGGACATGGTAAACTTTCTAAACTTTCATCAACATAATTCTATTTATAACAGTAACAATCGCTTATTAGACTTAGCTTTATCAAACTATCCTAAAATATCTGTAGAGCTCTCAAATGATCCTCTCCTACCAATGGATAATCACCATCCTCCCCTATACATTAAATTAAATATTACATGCGAAAATGAAAACATACCTGTACAAAGAGTCCTAAACTTTAAAAGAGCCGACTTTGACTCAGTTAACAGCCATCTCTCAAACACAGAATGGTCATTTTTATCCAATGAAAACATTGGTGAATCTTAAGACCAACTTTATTTATACTTTTCTAATATTATTGAATCCTATGTACCTTTTTATACACCGAGAAGCTATACCTACCCGGTTCGGTTCTCACCAGAGCTTACTGCCTCTCTTTACCAAAAAAAGAGTCAACACAAAAAATTCAAACAAAGCAAATCCATAATTGATTATAAAATCTTTAGCGAGACCTGGAAAAAATGAAAAGATCTTTCCAAACAATGTTACAAAATGTATATAACCTCTATCGAGGACACTTTAAATCCAAAAATCTTTGGAAATTTCTTAAAAACTAAACAATGAAAACACAGACTACCCGCCAATAATGCAAATGAATGGAACCAGTGCAAACAATACTCAGGACATTTTAAACCTTTTTTCAGACTTCTTCAAAAATGTATATGACGAAGAAACCCCAGATGACAAAATACTCGAATACAAATTTAGCAAGACTGCACACATAACAAATTTCCATATCAAACAAAACTGCTGCGAACGGAAATTATTTTCCCTAGACACTGACAAATCCGCTGGCCCAGACAACATTCCACCAATATTCCTCAAAAAATGCCCTTATACATTATCTAAACCACTCACATTATTATTTAACCGTCTCTTGACCCTTGGACACTTTCCAGACCGCTGGAAATCTAGCTTCATTACATCTATCAACGAAAAAGGAGACGACACTAATATAGCCAATTATCGCCCCATTTTTATACAGTCAGTACTACCTAAGCTTTTTGATTCACTGGTCCTTAATGAAATCTATCCCAAATTAATAAAATTAATTGACCAAAAACAGTACGGTTTTATCAAAGGTAGATCTACCGCAACTAACTTAACAATACGAAACTTCATAATACAATCTTTTGCAGAACATAAACAAGTCGACTGCATATATACAGACTTTTTGAAGGCAGTTGACAAAGTACATATCCCATTAACTACTAATCCAAAAACTCTTTGCTCTAGGAATAAGGGGTGACATGCTAAAATGGTTGACTAGCTATTTATTAAATCGTAAACTATTCGTCAAAATAGAATCTTGGATTTCGAAAGCTTTCTGGGCTACTAGTGGCCTAGTCACCTTGGCCTAGTTTTGTTCCTCATTTTCATCAATGATATAACCAATTGATTCAATGATGTTGAGGTATTGCTCTTTGCTGATGACATCAAGCTATACAAAAAATAACTGATATAAATCATTGCCATATACTTATAGTCAAATATAAGTAAATTAAAAGATTGATGCGTTCAAAATAATTTATTCTTAAATGTAGAAAAGTGCAAAACCTTGACTTTCATCAGAAATAAAAATTCTGTTTTATTCGAAAATTCCAACAATAACACAGCTTTAGAAAGAGTCGCGGAAATGAGAGATCTTGGAATTATTTTGGATGAAAAACTAAGTTTCGCCAATCATATCCACCAAATTGTAAACAAAGGAATGAAAACACTAGGCTTCGTATTTAGAACAACCAAAAACTTTAATTCCAAAAAAACCATTAAATTATTATATGTATATCTAGTTAGAAGCTTAATAGAATATAACTCGGTAGTTTGGTCTCCATCTTACAAAATTCACATTAATAACATAGGGCGAATGCAAAAAAAAAAAAATCTGCGTTTTATAAATTTAAAATTAAAAATCCCTTTAGAAGACTTACAAGATAATTTATTATTAAATATTCTAAAAATACACACACTAGAAGACAGACGTAAAATAAACGACTAAACATTTTTATTCAAAACACTTAACTCTAAATTCGACTGTTGTGAACTTCTGCCAATCATAAACTTACGAATACCGACAGTAACTACACGACAAAATACACTATTCTACTGTAGCATTCATAAGCGGAACTACATTGCCCACTCTCCGATACAACGATTTCACACTATGGGAAATAAGTACTTAGGTGATGTTGATATATATTTAACATAAACTTGGCGAATTTTGTTGATCTGATAAAAAACTTATTCCAAAACTATTCCTAAACATATCTGTATTTTTTTAAACCTATGAAATCGCTGTATTTTTGTATTTTTATGACTTGTGTTCATTTTTAATCAAATTTAATTTTTTTATTTCTTTATGTGTTTAAAAATCATCTGCCATGAATTGTACTACCAAATATGTAAAAGCCCTTTGGGCATTAAATAAATAAACAGTGCTATTTCTATTCGTTTCAAAATAAAGCATCGCTTATTTTGTTGTGATTTTTGGCCAAATCTTAGTTATGTAAAGACTACGACACTAGACCCTCGACACTCGACACTCGCCCTAGAAATTTAAGTAGATGTAGGTAGTAGTCGTCCATATCGGTCGGGTTGCACTTCTTATTAACCCCTCAAGCACTTGAGAACAGTCGAGTGTCTAGATCAGTCTAGTTGCACTTCTTAATAACCCCTCAAGCATCAAGGGACAAGAACACACATATAATAATTATATGATGGTGACCGGACAACTCAGAATCATGCAAAAGTCATTAAAAGTGATGAAAAAAAAATGGTTGAAAAATTGGTTCGGTAATCATTTATATAAAAAAATGAAGAAAAAAACGGTGATTCTATTGTAGTCCATGCTATAACTGTAATGATAGTAACATACATTTGTGTCTTATTTACATTGATCCCTTCTGTCGAGAGAGCTGAACCCTACTCCCTGAAATCTGTTTATGGCAATTAACTCGTATTTAACAAAAGTTGTTGCAGGTTGAAGGTACGACCCCTCGTAAATTATGTGTATATAACAAAGTGTGTCCAAGAGTGACGGACGAATGAATCCATCCCTTCAACTGTGGTGCAAGGTGACGGGTCAAGAGATCCTGGCTGGAGAGGTCAAGAGACCTCCTCAACCAGTCTCTCTCGGCCAGGCCCGCCGTGCACCAGGTGGGCAGACACTTCGGCCGCCAAGACTTTGAACAGCCTCACTCTATGAACCCGAGAACCCCTGCTAAGTCACCTAACGTAGCGAACCAGTTAGCGAAGCAGTTGCATGGCGCTAACAAAAAACTTTCGAAGAAACGAAGCTAGCCGTCCACAATGGAATGCTGGTACCTACACTGATGTATGTCAGTAAGGCATAAAACTGGCAGAGAAGGATAAAAGTAGACTGAATGCCGTGGAAATGAGATCCCTGAGGCCTAAGTGTGGTAAAACTATGTACGATCGTGTAAGAAACGAGATCCTCAAACAATGCAAGGCTGGTTTGGCATGTGGAGCGAATGGAAGAGGAAAGGAATGTAAGGAGAATATATGACGCAAATGTGAATGGTAAAGAAGGGAACGCCCGAGGAAGAAATGGCACGACCAAGTGAGTCGGGCCATGTCAAGAGTCATAATAATAGAAGAGCATGTATGAGACGATGTATGAATGTGAATGAGGCAAGGAGTGTGGGCCAATACCGAGTTGTTTGGCTGTCCGTCCTCTCTGCACACCCCTCCGGAAACGGCGTGATGGTTAGTTAGTTTTAGGTTAAGTTAAGGGATATTTTTCTTTTTTTTTATCATTAGATAATTTTAATGACTTTGCAAAGGGGTGTTGAAGTTGCATGATTCTTAGTTGGCATGTAACCATATATAACTAGGCGTCCTTATTTTATAACAGTTTTTTTCATCTTTTTCTACCACACATGGAAATACGAAATTCTTTCGTCGTTTAAGGAGAAAATAATTTATTCTCAGTTTAGCTCAAAATAAATATAAATGCATACTAGACAGCACAAAAAGAATTAAAAAAATTGTGAATAATTCACAAAAATAGCAAATAAATGAATAACTCATATTTCGCGCCACTCTCATAACATTAGGCTTATTTTTAATCATTATTTTCTATTGTTTGAACGAGATAAAAACGAAGCTACAGTTTTATTATAAAATTCCCTAAACAAAAGGAATATGTTTTTGAAATAACGTGGTCCGTGAGCGTTTTGACAATATTTATGATTTTTTTTATTGGGATTAGTAATGTTAATTATATCAGAAAATACATTTTAATCTGGTTTCTAATACAGATTTGTTTTTAAGGAAAAGTAAAAAAAAAAAATATATGTATAAAGCACATTTTTAATACATCGGAAACATTTCAAGCAGTGCTAAAATATTTAAAACACGGAAGGATTAAACGACGTCGTTGTAAATAATGAACGATTTAATTAGACCAAGGACTGGAAAAAAAGGAAGAGAGAAATATAATGGGGTTTTTAATTAACTTAAAATTGAACTGAGAAGTCGATTGGCAATTTTCATTTTTTTTACGGTGCTCCAGATTTTATGTCCGGGTTGAATCATTCCCAAATGAAAGACTAAAACCTTTCACACACTTTTCCACAAATAAATATCTAGTAAATTCACGCAATGTAAGTGCACTATATAAGATAATAAATACAAAACAATACAAGAACAATACGTCAATCCACCAGAAACATAATGGGAAAATATTTCACCGACTCCAGATATTTTTATATCAGAGGGTTCGGCTCTGATGAAATCCTAACTGGTCCGATAAATCCTACTGATCCCTCAATATAAATATTTAAAAAATCTTTCGTAATCCTACATGTATTTAAAATAACCGACTTTTGCATTTTTATGAATAAATTTTTTGACAAATCTAATACGCCTAAATTTTGAATGAGAGAGCTAGGTATAATGCCAGTAGCCGAAATAACAAATGTATATGTATTTATAGTCTGAGAATGCCAAATTCTTTAAATCTCATTTCCTAAATCTGTATATTTTCTTATTTTTTCAGAAACAGTTTTCTGAATATTACAAGAATTTGGAATAGCGACATCAATGATATAAGTTATTTTCTTAATTTTGTCATGTAAAACTATATCGGGTCTATTATGACTAATTGTTCTGTCTGTCAGAATAGTTTTATCATAATAAATTTTATAAAATTCATTTTCTAAAAATGAATTTGGTTCATATTCATAATATGGTACATTACGGCAGTCAATCAAGTTATGTTTAATTACCAAACTTTGGTGAATTATTTTTAAAACTTGATTGTGCCTAAATGTATACTCGGACGGCGCTAATACAGAACATCCCGATATAATATGTTCTATAGTTTCCGGAAAAGCCAAACATTTTCTACATAAATCATCAATTTGATTTGCATCTTTGATGATATGCTTCCTATAATTTTTAGTATTAATGTCTCTATCTTGAATAGCAAGCATAAAGCCTTCTATTTCTGCGCTCAACTCTCCAATACTCAACCATTTGTTTGACGAAAATTTGTCAACATATGTTTGGTTGAGATAATTGAAGTGTTTTGCGTGAAGAATTTTATTTGACCAGGAATCTAATAATTCCTGGTTGGTATTTATAAGAATGCTGGAATTCTTGTCGTATAAATTTAATGGCGAAATATTTCTATCTGACTTGCAAATTATTTTATGCATTTCTGAACTATCAGCTTTCCTATGGAAAAAATTTCTTAGCATTTCTACCTGATTATGTTTTAAAGATGTTATTTTGACTATACCTCTACCTCCTAAATTTCTCGGTAAATTAATTCGTTCTATAGCTGAATTTGGGTGATGGGAATGAAATTTTGTTAATGTAGTTCTAATTAATCGTTCTAAGCTATCTAAATCTGTATTAGACCATTTAATTATGCCAAATGAGTAAGTTAATAGAGTTAATAAGTTAATATTTTTATTAGTTACTTTTTTCAAATACAGATAATTATAATACAGTCACTGGCAATGAGAAATCAAGTTGATTCAATTTACACGGACTTTGATTAAGTGCCAAATTTCATGCATATACTATATTTATATGTGTGTATATTTTTTTTAAATTTGATAAAGGTTCTCAACTGAGTGATCTCAAGATTTCACAAATTATTCTGGTTTAACAAGGGGAAAAAAAGCATCGGTTGCAATTCCGCAGTTATCATCCTTGTTCCTGGCCATCCAGATGTAACCACTGTCTCCCCAATCACTTCCCCATGAGTTTTTCACGAGATAGTAATCCATGCCAGTAGATTCGTCAGTTCCGTAGCCCACGGCGAGCATCTGTAAAGTTGCAAGTATTGAATGATTACAAAGCATTTTGTGGCAATAGGGTAAAGAAGTTCAATTTCTTTCATATAATTTCTTTCAGCATACAGCCTACCGGGTTACAAATAATGTCAAATCTCTCCTGATTAGCTATTGCAATCTCATTTTATTAATGTACAAATTGACGTTTTTCAATTATTACTAATAGTACCTATAATATTGACGTTTTTCAATTATTACTGATATAGACCAAGTAAGAATAAACTTTTTTGTCCATTGTTAAAAAATCTACCACACAAGGGTGGAAGCAATATAGGTAGTGTAAAAGCTAACCATTTAGATTTGCTTACGTTTATTATTTTTTAATTAAATGAAGACAATATTAGCGAAACTCAATCGAAAATCTGGAAACAGAAAAATCTGAAAAAGTTACTTGCACCTCTGGGACTCGAACCCAGGACCTTTATTACCGCGCAAATGCTCTACCACTGCGCCAAGGTGTCGATATCCGATTTGATCGTTTTTAACTGTATACTTCGACTAAGAACCACCCATATTATCTTCATTTTCTTAGCGCATATTTTATTGGCTGGTTTTAATTGGCTGGCTGGTTTTATTTGCTGGCTTGTAACTTTTTTCTGTTTCAAGATTTTTGATTGAGTTTCGCTAATATTGTTTTTATTTAATTAAATATTATAATTTGGGGTTTTACTGATAAAGTTTTAAAAGATATGTGAGAAAGGTACTCAGGATGCAAGAGCGAGACGGAAGATGAACGAGTATAAAAGAAGATGTTCGCCCTTGCTCTGTCTCCTTTATCACCGACAGCGCCGAAAGCTAGGATTAGCTGTAGAACTCATTATTGTGCAATTATAATTAATACTCGACACGCGCATTATTATTCCTAAACTATTCCCTGATCACATAAAGATCCCATTGGAAATTAACAGTTTAACAGTTATAACAGTGGCGCAGCCAATACGGAATTAAATATAACGATTGCGAGAATCGACGCGCAAAAATTGCACGCTAAGCACGCGAGTTCAATAGTTACGTGTTGTAACATTATTTTCGGGTCGGTAAAAAAGGCCGGACCGAAATTAAAAATCTTCACTGGAAGGAGTGAAGAAGAAGGGGAACACTGGAGCCAGCCTAACTTCTCGGAAGGGGGAAGATTGCACGGGAGGGTCCAGGACTTCAAGAGCGGCAGCTGGGTGTCCAGGTCACTAGACGGGTCTGGAAGGAGCCATCGTCATCAAGGATCAAGAAGCGGTTTCCTGAGAGGGTCAACGGAGCAGTACAGATTGAGGAGGAATATCGTAGGGGAGTGTTTTTCTCTTTTTTTTTCTTTTCTCTCTCTTGTTGTATCATCTGGGTAGAGCAAACATGGAGTCAGGAGGATTGGGGTCCTTCAGTTTGCGTGACGGTAACTGGGAGAATTTCAAGGTCCGCCTCGAACAGTATCTCCTTGTGAATGATGACAAATACGCATCAGATGTGAAAAAAAGGGCTATTTTTCTTAATGCCTTGAAGGATGACTGTTTCTCACTTTTGGTAAATTTGTGTATTCCTAAAAAAGTAACCGATGTTAAATTAGAAGATTTAATTTCTAAACTCAATGAGTATTGTAGCATGACGAAATGTTTTTTTGAGGAGAGGTCACAGTTTTACACAGCTAAACAGAGGAGTGATGAGACAATTCGTGATTTCGCCGTTAGATTAAAGGCTCTTTCGGTTAATTGTAAATTCGGGAATAATTTGTCGGAGAAATTAAGAGATTTCTTTGTGCTAGGATGTAAGCCCGGGAAAGTCAGGGAAAAATTATTTCTTGAAAGTGAATCGTATACTTTCGAAAAGTGTGTCCAAGTAGCAGAGTGCATCGAACTCGTAGCTTCAACGCAAGCCCAAGGTCGGGAGTTTAACTCTGTTTTAGCAAATAACAGTGTCAGCAGTGGTCGTGTTTCACCTAGTTCATATGAAAAGAAAAGAGTAAGCAATAGATTCAACCGGATGAGTAGTCCACATAAGTCGCGATCGCCGTCACCAAAGCGTAAATGTTTCGTTTGTGGAAACGATAATCATATTTCGGCGGATTGTAGATTCAAAGGCTATACATGTAGAATTTGTGGTAAAAAGGGTCATCTAGCAAAACAGTGTAAAAGTTTTTCAGTTCGTAAAAATGTGAATACCTTGTTTTCAGATACAAGTGTCGATAATATAAATAGTGTTGAACCATATTGTGTAGAGGTTTCTTTGGACGGCATTAGAAGTAAATTCATGTTAGATTCAGGTGCATCTTGTAGCGTGATTGGCAAGGATTGTTATTTCAATCAGTTTAATAGTAATAAGTTAGTGCATGAAAACATTAGTCTACGGGGTTTTGACAATACGCTCATCAAAGTAATAGGTGCATTTACTCCGCTGGTAGAGTATAACGGACAATGCCGCCAGTTAAAGATTATTGTTGTAGGTAGCTCTACGTTATCAATATTAGGACGAGACTTCATGGAACTGTTTAACTTAGGAATTACTGGAATCGTGAATTGTGTTAATCGAAATACATTAAAAGAGCGATTAGTAAAAAAATTTCCAGAAGTTTTTACGGATAAACTAGGCAAGTTTAATAAATATGAAGTTAATTTAAGGTTGAAAGATACCGCTGTTCCGGTGTTTCGAAATAATAGAATCATTCCATTCGCTTTAAAAGAAAAAGTCGAACGAGAGTTAAATACTTTAATCTCAGATGGAATAATAGAGCCGGTTCATTATAGTGAATTTGCGAGTCCTATCGTACCAGTGATTAAGAAAAATGGTAGTATTAGGTTATGTGGTGATTACAAGTCAACAGTGAATAATCAGCTGTTAATTGACAAGTACCCTTTACCTAGGATTGAAGAACTGTTAACCAAAGTCAATGGTGGGAAAGTTTTTGCAAAGATTGACCTCAAGTCGGCGTATAACCAGTTTGTTTTGAAAAAGGAATGTAGGCGTTTCACAACGATCAACACACATTTAGGGTTATTTCAGTATAAACGGTTAGTGTATGGGTTAGCTTCTGCACCGGCTATGTTTGCAAAAGCAATGGCAAATTGTTTGTCAGGATTACAGAAGATGACATTCTATTTGGATGACATTATTGTGATCGGGGAAGACGAAGAAGATTTAGAGAAAAACGTGTGTGACGTTTTAGAGAGGTTAAAAAGCTGTAATTTAACGGTGAATAGTGAAAAGTGCGAATTTAATTTAGAAGTTATTGAGTTTTTAGGTTATAAGATAAGTGAACAAGGGATTCAACCGTGTCAACGGAATAAGGAAGCTATTTTAAATGCACCGTCACCTAGTGATTTAAATCATTTGAGAAGTTTGTTAGGCATGATTAGCTATTATCGTAATTTTATCCCAAACATGGCAAATGTATTGTCACCGTTGTACGAGTTACTTAAAAAAGATATCAAATTCCAATGGGGTACAGAAAAGGAGAATAGTTTTGCGATTATAAAAAAAATTTTAACTTCGGATAGGATTTTAACTCATTTCGACGAAAATATTCCTGTGAAACTTGTCACAGACGGTAGTCTCAATGGTGTTGGGGCGACACTTATACATGTATTTCAGAATGGGTTTGAAAGGCCAATAGGTTTCGCAAGCAGAACTTTAAGTAAAGCGGAAAAAAATTATTCAATTTTAGATATTGAAGCAACTGCTATTATTTTTGGAATTAAAAAGTTTTATCAATATTTGTACGGGAGAGAATTCACCTTAGCTGTGGATAACCAACCCTTAGTGAGAATCTTCGGTCAAAATAGAGAAATTCCTAAAATTGCAGCGTCTAGGTTACAACGTTATGCGGTTATGTTAGGGTCGTTCAATTTTAAGATTGAATATGTAAAGTCGAAAAACAATTGTTCAGACTTTCTGAGCAGGTGTCCGATTGAAAAGGGAAGCTGTGAGGATAAGATAGAGTCTGGTTACATTAATTACTTCGAAAATAACGGGTTTAATTTATCTCTAGACGTGATAAAAAGTGAGACCGAAAAGGACGATATGTTAAGTCAAGTTAAGAAATTTCTTATCGAGGGTTGGCCAGCATCAGTAAAAAAAGTTCAAAATAGTAATTTTAATAGAATTTTCTGGGAAAAAAGGTTAGAATTATCATTGATAAATGGGTGTATTTTATATCAACATAGAGTTGTGGTTCCGGAGTCTTTAAGACAAGAGGTTTTAAAGATGTTACACAGATCTCATTTAGGGGTTTTTAAGACTAAAGGTATTGCGAAAAGTTTCGTTTGGTGGCCAAAAATTAATCAAGATTTAGAGAAAATAACTGAAAATTGTAAGGATTGTTTAGAAATTAAACCAGAATCTCAAAAGAGTTCTCTAGCAGTCTGGCCATATGAACCTGAAGTATGGTTCAGGGTACATATTGACCATGGTAGCTTACATAACAAAAACTTTTTAGTTGTGGTAGACGCTTCTTCGAAGTGGATAGAATGCCTGGAAGTAAACAGTCTGTCTTCAAAAGAAAATATTGAGGTACTTCATAGGTTATTCTCACAATTTGGTTTTCCAGCAACTTTAGTTAGCGATAATGGTACGTGTTTTTGTTCTGAGGACTTTGAAATTTTCTGTAAAAAAAATGGTATGGTACATATAACTAGTCCAATTAATCACCCTAGCAGCAACGGACAAGCAGAGAGTGCGGTTAAGATATGTAAAAATTTTCTTAAAAAAATTTGTAAACGTAATAGATTTCCATCAGACTATAAAGAGCAGTTGGGTAACTTTTTAACAGATTATAGGAATACCGTGCATGCAACTACAGGGTGTGAGCCATCATTATTGTTAATGGGAAGGAAAATTAGGACTGTCTTTGACTCTCTAATACCTAGGAAAGTGGAGGAAAGAACCAGTAATTCAGGTTCTTCTCGTCAAAACAAAGTAATTCAAAAGGTTATTCAGAGCCAAGGCAATCAGAAAAGGCAATATAAGGGTAGAACTAAGACAGGTTTTGATGTAGGTCAGAAAGTGATGGCCAGAGATTTCAGATCTCAGGGTAATAGATTATGGGTCCCTGGGGTTGTAGTTGAGAAAAAAGGCAGCAAAGTATATTTCATTAAAATTAACAATTCTAATATGGTATGGAAAAGACATTTAGACCAGATAAGGAAATTACATGTTTCATGGCGGGAGGAAGATGGTCCTGAATTCATCGCGTCTGACACACTAGAACTGTCGACGGACGAATTAAATCTCTCCGGTATGTTGCGCAGTAGAAGCGACTCTAATTCTGTTTCTCCATGTTTCAGGTCTAAACCGTGGCATGGACGACTTCGCCCAAGATGAGACGGACGAGCGAGAAAGAGAGAAGAAACGGAAGAGAAGAGGAGAAATTATACTTAATTTTAAGTTACTTGAATAATGTATTTTATATTGTAAGAAAATGAAATATGTAACCTAATATTATATTGTATATTGTATGTAATGAAATTTGTAGCAACAGGAAAATGAAGTATGTAGTTAGGGAATTTTCAATTTTAAGTAGGGGAGGATGTGAGAAAGGTACTCAGGATGCAAGAGCGAGACGGAAGATGAACGAGTATAAAAGAAGATGTTCGCCCTTGCTCTGTCTCCTTTATCACCGACAGCGCCGAAAGCTAGGATTAGCTGTAGAACTCATTATTGTGCAATTATAATTAATACTCGACACGCGAATTATTATTTCTAAACTATTCCCTGATCACGTAAAGATCCCATTGGTAATTAACAGTTTAACAGTTTAACAAGATATATATTTTATTATTTTTTATTTTGTTTGTTGGCTCGCCAACAGAATACGTCACATATAATTATTACATTATTTTGCAATTTGAATACGGTTACCGTTAAGAAATGAAGCTAGTATTTAACCAGGTTAAACGTTTCTCTACTCCTGACAAAGATGTCAGGCATAATTATAGTTTTAGGTTTTTTACATAGATGTCAGGAATAGCTATATTTGTCCCCATCCAACGGACCCTATAATCTATGTTTATAAATAGGGTGATTTCTTTTAATTCCTTCTCTTCTGCATTAGTTTGCCTTAAAAAGGAAATATTATATATTATCGGTCCGTTGGGGGACTTCAGGAAATTGTTTTATATTCTGTTGGCTACAATAAAACTAATTTGAAATACTTTGGAGTTATTGTTAAAGTTAAGACCTAAAACTTACTCAAAGCAAACTTGAACAGTTACAGTGACAATTCCATTTAGAGGTGAGCACACCCCTCATGTCAACATTCTGAGTACCTATGTTGTAATACATAATAATAAATTATATCACAAGTACATAAAACAACGTTAGGAAGTGCTATACATCTGGTAGATTTCAATAACTTTATTGATCACTTTGTATGTTACGACACTTTCAAATATCAACAATCCGGTGTACTCACACTGTGGTTGAGGTCATCTTCATTTCCACTGCATGTTGGGTCATAGAAGACACCGGATTTGTATGATTGAAATTGATGCGTGGCTTGGACGCCCACGGAAATGGGTCCTGTGGTGGCTAAGGCCTCCACCAGATCCTCCTCGCTATGCTGTACGATCCCGAAGGCGGTGACGGTAGCTCCTGAATTTTTGGGATCGTACCTGTACAAACAATGTACTCGTCAATGAATTCTTAATCCAATATTGACGTTTTCCACTAAATAAATTGCCTTTAAAATACTTATAATAATAAAGTTTATTTCGGCTGAACTGATCGGTAGGCGTAATGCTTTATCTGTCAATTGAAAGAACATACCTAATGTATAGTAAGGAACTCCAGTGAAAGAACAAACCTAATGTATAGTAAGGAACTCCAGTGAAAAATATTATGGCTTTAAAAAAATATTTTCATATAGACCAATAAACGCTGATTCAGAATATACAAGTTTTATTTAATAATATTAAACGTGGAGTTTTAAAAAATATATTAAAAATTGCGTTTTTTATAGCGTCGTTGAAACACGCCATCACGTTGGTATTACTAAAATGTTTAGTGGTGACGTCACTGCTCACTGAAAAGTCATTGTATGGGAACGTAGGTATGACAAAAGCCATCGTATTAACAACATTTCATCTTATTTGTTTATTTACACACTATTTATAGAGATTTAGTTGTTGTGTTTATTGAAACATTATTTAGGCCTAAATAATTCAGTTTTAAAAATAAAGGTATCTCTTTATCTCTATTATTGAAAACATTCTAAAACTACTCTACAAAAAAAATAGTAATGCTACTTCTAGGGAGATTCCTTCGAATTCCGAATTTCAAAGTGGTGGCGAGTCGAACAGCTGATCTTATATTAGATGATGTGATTGATGACGTCACAAGATACCACCATAAATACGGTGGTTTTCGGGGATCTTGAAAAATTAAAACTTTGACAATTATTTTAACTATTTAAACTAACTCTAAAAATATTAAAAAATATACAGTTATTTAAGTTAAAAGGTAATTATTCATTAAAAAAAATGTACTGGTGTTCTCTATTGAATAGGTATGAATATACAAGGCACGAAATGTAAAACATAACAATACGTAAGAATAATAATGCAATATACAACTACAGATAACATTATTAAGTGTAACATATTTAGCACTTCTGATGTTTTATATTAGAAACTAGCTGATCTCCAGCATGTGTTGCATTGCCATTCAAAGAAATAAATTGTTTCTCCCTGCATGTGCTTTCCCGTGCAAAAAAATCCAATAATTTATGAATACTTCATTAATGATGTAGTATGATGTAGTCCCCGATCCCTTCCACCTTCCCCGCCTTCCCCCTCCCTCATCTCTTCCTTCTCCGCGAACCTCACCTCCCCCGTTCCCCTTCCCCCTGCCTTTCCTCCCTGCCGCTAAAATATATGAAATACACTCATTTTCATTTATACAAATTTCATAATGCCAGAGATTACCATTATATATAGCCTATATGTTATTCTGATGTATGAGCTATATTATTGTAAAGTTTCGTTAAATCGATTCAGTTGTTTTTGCGTGAAAGAGTAACAAACACAAATGCATGCATACAAACTTTCGCGTTTATAATATTAGTAAGATTGTATTCTTTCTTTGGAGGGGTGCAGACATACGTTCACCTGTGTTCCATTTTCGACTGTGTATATATGTATAGTGTTTAAGAAAGAGGGCAGCATTATATGTTTAAGAACAAAAGCAAAACAATCAGCGCACTGACATTTGACGTTTTTGAATTTTTGGAATTCACTCACTACTCAATATTTTATCCAAATATTCCTGTAGTTTTTTCAAAAGATGAGAATTCGTTCCATACAAAATATACATATGAGGAAAAGAATTTTTTTCATAATTATTTTTTTCGTGAATTTTTCCGACGTTTTAATAGTTAATCAAAGATCATAAAAATTTATCCACTAGTTCTCGAGTTATAAATAGTATAACTTACTCGACTTTGTTTTATATATTAAGATTATAAATTCACATTTTGTTCGAAGATAATAAAAAGAAGCCAGAGGTTGGAAATAACATAAGTGCCGAACGAAATCGACGTAATTACTTGCATTCTCCTTTCCCACCCCCAGAGGGGTAGGACTCCTCAGTATCGATTCCTCCCATGTGCATGATGTCTACAAACGCCTTTAACACAGATCCATTGTTTGGTTTGGAACAGTCCATAAGACACTGCTCCGAGAGGGCGACGAGTTTTCCATTTGTTATGAAAACCTGACCTTCCAGTGCTCCAGTCTGCCAATTAATTAACTTAATTATTTATTGTTTGGAACATTTACTGAGTATAAACATGAAAAAGAAAAGATTAACATTGTATAGAGCTTAAATGTTGATAATCCACTTAAAATCTTCACAGAATGCACATTGTAAGATTTGTTTTTCTCCATGTAGAGAGATTAACAATAATTTGAAAAAACGTGATATAAATGATATAAACAAACATGTAAAGAGAGATAAGAAAAACAAAGAATAAATATTTTTTTAAATTCTGTGAAAAGATAATAATAAATACAGTATGGATGTGTTAATCTTACCAAATTAACACTTCCATATGTGTCACGGGGATTTGATAAATGATAAGAAGGCTTATAACAGATTCACTTTTATTATAAAAGTCAAATACAATCGCAACATAATAATAATTCTCAGAAGATTACGATGGCTAATTTTGACGACTGTACAGCCCAGGACACTTCAAAACGGAATGATTCTGGTGGAAGAAATTGGAACTAGTATTCTTTGTCCGGTGTGACCAGCCTTCAAAATTGCCAATAGAATAAAATAAAATATATTGTACATTACAGTACCTTGCCATAACAGTAAATAAAAACCATTCACATTTGATATTTCTATTTTTGAAACTGATAATTCGTGGTGGAAGTCCATTATAATAGATTATAATTAAACCAATAAAAACGGTCAAATAAAATTAAGTGGAATAAAGTTTTTTATTTGTTTTATTATAATCCATTCACATTTGAATTAAAATATCACTATTCTTCATGATACGTCGTGTTAGTAGATTGTTATTTGCTTTTTAAAATATGCGAGACTATTTGTAGAGATATCTATATTATTTATTTATTTATTTGGAATTTCGCGCCCGGTTGGGCTTTTACATACATTATTTTTAAAACAAAGAACATCTAAATCTAAACGTGCATAAAGGCGGAAACATATTTGTGTGGTGTGGTGTGTTGTGGCGCTTACTGTCGTGACGGTGAGTGTGCACACTAGTGTGGTGTGGTGTGGCGTGTCGTGGAGCGCTCTGGCGTTTTCTGTAGTGTTGCCACATGCATGAAATCTTTAAAGCTACGAAGAGAGATATTGGCGCAAGCGAATGTGACCTTATCTTTCATAAAGTTTCTTTATGCATAAGGGTCAAAATGCTCTGGCGTTATTTTAAAGGGTGCTCTGGCGTTATTTCTGAACAGTACCTACCTAGATATCAAACCTTTGCAGCGTTTAAATGTGCATAATGTTTTCTTCTGATTTGGATAGTGATTTTGACGAAGATCTTCAATTTCTCTTAGCAATTAAACTTCTTAAGGGCAAAAAAAAAAGAAAAGAAGACACTAGGTTCACCCTATAAACAGAGAGAGACAGAATTTAACAAAGGTGAATTTCATCGTCTTGTTAAAGAACTAGAGAGTGACGAAGAGAAATTCCATAAGTACTTTATATAGTATATTAGTAATATAATAATACTAGCGACCCGCCCTGGCTTCGCATGGGTGCAATATAGATATTAATGTGGAGCAGTGTGGAGTGATTTAATAATACTATGATTATAATAAGTCTATACTATGGGATATTTTTATATACAATATTTACAGCTATTTTTACATGAGATTTTTTTATTTTATTTTTATTTAAAGAAATAATAACATAGTACATAATTCATATTTTTTACAAATTTTTAATGAAACTTTTTTATATTTATATTGGTAAGTATATAACATGATTCTTGATTTAATTTAATACCTCCCTAATTGAGAATAACTCGTGTTTAGGGAGGGAATTTTTACAAGATTTGTTTAATTTCTAGAATTATACCTATAATTAACACTACATACATTCAATTTATTAGCGTACATATATGCACTGAAGAACAGATAACATATATTAAAAAAACAGACAGTTCTTTAAAATATATAATATATAATGCATAACCTTTACGAGAGTGTATTGTTCGTTTGAAAAGGCAGAAAAAAAATTTCTATTTTTGAAACTGTTAATTCGTGGTGGAAGTCCATTATAATAGATTATAATAAAACAAATAAAAAACTTTATTCCACTTAAAATTAAGTGGAATAAAGTTTTTTTTTTTTTATTTGTTTTATTATAATCTAGCAGAAAAAAAAGATAGTATAAACATGTTTTCTTTAGATTTAGATATTTAATAGAAATATGGGGAAACACATACATAACGTACTTAAACGACTTACAAATAATACAGAACAAAGTTATTAAAAAACTCTTCAACTATAACCCAGACACTCCCAAAAAAAAACTATATCAGGAAATGAACCTTTTGAAAATAAGAACATTGTACGAATATAACATATGTCTTTTAATCTACAAAATACAAAATGGACTTATACACACAAACACAACATTTATAAAAAAAACCACAAGTACACGAACATTATACTAGACAACACAATAAATTGTACACAAATACTGTCAGGACTAAAACTGGTAAGAAAAGTATTGGCCACGAGGGAGTTCACATATGTGTATAATCTCCTTCCAGATAACCTAAAAATGGAAAAGAATATAAAAACCTTTAAAAAAACTATTTAAACTTATGATTTTGGAACAAAATTACAATATTTCTACTATACTTGTAGTAGTAGTAATAGTATAGTATAGTAGTAATATTTTTAATTTTGTTCCAACATCTTAAGTTTAAAAAAAACTATTTAAACTTAAGATGTTGGAACAAAATTAAAAATATTACTACTATACTTTATATGCTCTGTATTTAAGTTAAGAAAGCGAAATATTATATTTCTTTAACTTAATAAATAAATAAAAAATAAATAAAAAAAAGATGTTACTCTCGAAAGCGCGACATATAACTGGCCGTGTGAGAAACACTCAACACTCAAACCTAAGCCAGCAACGTTGAATGTTTGACCCTGTGACTTATTGATGGTCTTTACCCCCTATATATATTGGTGAAAACCGCATGAAAATCCGTTTAAAAGATCTAAGCGCACATATATATTTTGAGCGACTTCATTTTATATTACGTAAAGATAAAGATAATACAATATTTCAGAAATTTCTTCCCAAGCAGCATTTCTGATCAAATGACCTTTATACTCTTTACACGTTAAATCGTATAAAATTTTTCGTTGACGTGCAAGTTCAATTAGCTCGTCAGCCATTTTTCAGAACCACGCTGCAAACAAGCGTCCGCTAGCTGTCTATGACCATAAATAAATGTCTATGGTGCGCCAGAGTGGTGGTGGGGGGTATGGCGCGATCGGCGGCGAGCAGTCCACGCCACAACAGAACCCACCCCGACACACCACACCAAACAAATATGTCTCTAACCATAGAAAATGTTTGAAACCGATGTGCTACTGGCGCGCCACGACACACCACACCACACAAGTGTGTTTCCGTCTTTACAAAATAAAAAACAAAATCATAAAGAAAACAAAAACAAAATCAAAATCGAAATCGAAATCGAAATCGAAATCGAAATTGAAATCGAAAACGAAATCGAAATCGAAATCGAAATCGAAATCGAAATCGAAATCAAAATCAAAATCGAAATCGAAATCAAAATCAAAATCAAAATAAAAATCAAAATCAAAATCAAAATCAAAATCAAAATCAAAATCAGAATCAGAATCAAAATCAAAATCAAAATCAAAATCAAAATAAAAATCAATATCAACATCAAAATCAAAATCAAAATCATAACCAAATCGAAAACAAAAATAGAGTAAAAAAACAAATTGAAATAAAAACAAAATACTCCACCATACAAGATGGAAAAACTGTAGACTGGGAAAAGTGCAATACATGTGAAATAATTCGAAGCAGAGCTATGCAGTTGGAATTATTAAATTTGTGGTTCTTCTTTCTGAAATAAATTTTTCTATGACTTGTTTATATTTAGTGAATGATGTGTTAAATATGTCAACAACATCTTTATAGTCGCTAGCCAAATTTTGTATACGGCGAACAGGGGTATACAATTGTGATTCTGTGTTGGAGTTGTCACAATAAAATGGTAGATAGTGCCTCGATGTTGAATAGCGAGGTATATGGAAAGAAATCAAGTATAATAGTTCAGGGCTGTCAATTATTGAATTTATGATTTTATGTAAACATGTTAGGTCATAAACTATTCTACGTTCGGATAATTTTAATAAATTAAGTTGACATAGTAGATAATCATAGTTTATACATTCCCTTGTAATACCCATTCTGAAATTAATATATCTTAAGAATTTATTTTGAATTCTTTCTATCGTGAGTGAATGACTAGCATAACTAAGTGCCCATACTGTCGAGTTGTACTCGATTTGACTCCTAACCAATGACATGTACAATTTTTTAATGGTTTGAATATTTTTTAATTGGCTGCAAATTCTTATTACAAAACCCAACATATTCAAAGCTTTATTTGATGTAATTTCAATATGATTAATAAATTTCAGTTTTTGATCAAAGTTTACACCTAAATCATTCACCTCGGTTACAGTTGTTAGTACTACATCATTAATGAAGTATTCATAAATTTTTGGATTTTTTATTCTATGAAATCTCATAATAAGACATTTACTTAAATTTAGTTGTAGATGGTTCTCTTGGCACCAAACGAAAAGTTTAAACAAGTTATTAGACAATGTTTGACAGTCATTAATATTTTTTATAGCTTTATATATTTTCATATCGTCTGCAAATATTAAGACTTGGACATCGTTGAAAATAGAAAGAACATCATTCACAAATAACAAAAATAAAATTGGTCCCAAATGTGACCCTTGTGGAACGCCGCTGGTAGCGATAAATATATATGAAGTAAAGCCGTCAATTTTAACGGCTAATTTCCTGTTACTTAAATAACCTTTAAACCACTCGTATAAATACCCCACTATTCCTAATTTGTGAAGTTTTTTTTAACAAAAGCTCATGATTAACTCTGTCGAATGCTTTGCTGAAATCGGTATAGACTGAATCAACTTGTAACTTCTTGGAAATGGATTTGGATATATAGTTTTGATAAATTAAAAGATTAGACAAGGTAGATTTTCCTGAAGTGAAACCATGTTGGTTAGGTAATATTAATGGCTTGATACAGTGGATGATTGTATTTAAAATAAGTTTCTCAAACAATTTTGGGATGGTTGATAACAGGCAGATCGGTCTATAATTGCTCACCTCGTTTTTGTCTCCCTTTTTAAATAAAGGGGTGAGGAAACTGTATTTCCATTTTTCAGGAAAATGTCCCTTTATAACGACTGATTGAAAAGAAAATGTAGTGGATATGCAAGGGTGGTGGCGCAATTCTTTAAGAAAACAGGTGGGATATTATCAGGACCACTGCTCTTACTTTGATCCAGTTGTTTTAGCTGAGTCAGTACATCTTTATATTCAATTGTTACATTAGATACATTTAAATAATGATCTCAGGAAAAACTGGGTTTTAAAAAATTAAAAATTATAGTCACAATGAATAGTAATATGATAGTGGATTTAAGTATGCAATATTGTAATTAAATAATTCGAGATGGAATATATGATGGCTTCTATTAGAAACTTTGACGTGATTATTGCCCAGTGGTTAGAAGCAGTGGCGTAGCGTGGGTGTAGGCTGCCCGGGGCGGGGAAAAATTTCGCCGCCCCCTTGTTTGGGTACTTCAAGCACCGGGTTGGAAGGGGAGGGGGGGGGGGGTGTATGTGTATATTTTTTTATAACGTTCTATTTTTATACGAGCCGATTTTTTTAGCAATCACATTTGACGAGTATTCTTCCGACGAAAATCGTGTACCACAACAGAAATTTTACATTCTGAACACAAAACTGGTTTAAATTATATCTGTATGCGGCGAATAAAAACTACACTCAGAACATGAAAATTGTTTCTCATTGGTTCTGGCAACACTTACATATGTGGTCTTCAACTAGAATTTCATAAATGCACTTCGAATAGGAGAATGTTTTCCTTCGAAGTGTGTCAGCAGATGAACCCGCAACTGAAAATTTATATTCTCAACACAAAATTGGTTTACATTAAGTCTGTATGCGGCGTATTAAAAGTACACTCAGAAGATGAAAATGGTTTTTCTTTAATTTTGGCAGCACGTACAGAGTCCGCAACTAGAATTGTTTTTTCATTTAATATAGAATTGTTCAACTGCACTTCGAATAAGATAATGTTTTCATTCGAATTGAAAGCAGATGAATCCACAATTGGAATTTTGCATTCTGAAAACTGGTTTAACCCTACGAATAATAAGAAAAAAATATCGATAAAATTTTACCAGCCAGGTATGCGCACGAAATTCCCGGTTCTTCCCATGCATTTTTAATGTTCCTTTTTATTCGTTATTTTTACTTATCCTTTTTCAAAACACAAAATTGTTCTAAAATCTAGATAAAATAATTTTTCCGACGTGCTTATAAGAACATTTTTGTTTTTAAATATTAAAATTATGGTATTGGAAAAATAAATTGGCTCAAAAATATATACCTGCGAATATTCGAATTAAAGTACTTAAAATAAAATGTTAAATACAGATTTTTTTTCTTATTTTTTTTTTATTAAAACTGATTCTTCAGTTTTTATCGCATTCATACAATTTTATTTTTAAAATAAATGTGTGGGACAATTTGCATCTCTGTGATTAGACGGGTTAAATAACGATACGTTTTTAGATTTTCACGGCTAAAAGCATTTTCGTTATTTGTTTTTGGGGTGTTATACCGTGTTCCGCTACTTCCTTCTTTAGCCGAGGTTTCGGACAGCGTTGCAGTGTCCATTATCATGGCGGATCCGGCAGATCCGACAGATGTGCCTCGGATATCGATATCTGTCGGATATGTCGGATCTGCCCTGATGATGGACACTGTAATGCTTTTCGAAACATCGGCTAAAGAAGGAGGGAGCGCAACACGGTATAACACCCCAAAAACAAATAACGAAAAAGGGTAAATTTAAATCTATATGTGGCGAATTAAAACTATAATCAGAATATGAAAATGGTTTCTCTTTGATTCTTGCAGCATATACATAGTCTGCAAAGAGAATTTTATAACTGCACTTCGAGTGAGGGTGGTCTAGTTTCTAGGTCTAGTAGAGGGGGGTATGTGTTGGATAATATCCAATGCACTATGAATAAAATAATGGTCTCCTTTGAAATGATCAACGGATATGAATACACAACTGAAATTCAATCGTTACATTCTGAAAATAATTCTGGTTTTAATTAAGAGTGATTTGTTTGCGAGTTCCCAGATTTAATTAGTATTTGTCTCATAATATGCGTAGGGTTTTTCTACGGATTAAGAAATTTGCAGCTTAAAAATTAATAATTATTGACATTTATAATAAATAATAAAAGAAAGAGTTGTATTCGTAAACGAAAGTATCGTAGAAAAAATTCAAATAATTATTATACATTTAAGAAAAATAACTTGCTTTACTCCCCGCACGCTACGCCACTGAGGTACAACGATGTTTACATTATGTTTCTCTCTAATGATAATAATTATTTTCTTAAATAATCTTTAAACATTATGGGGAAAATTTGCCGCACCCCTCAAAAGTGCCGCCCGGGGCGGGCCGCCCCCCCCCCACGCTACGCCACTGGTTAGAAGCTTATCATAAATAATTTATTGTAAACGTATTTGTAGAGCAAATTGTTTTATCTTTTCCAGGGTTGTAAAATTAAAGTGTTGAAGTCGTTCCTCGTAAGATTAGAGTAAGGCATGTAGACAAGTTTAAATGATAACTGTCCAAGGTTTTTTTTTGTACAGATTCAATGGTATTTGAATACTTTAAATAGTGGGGGTTCCAGATATTAGGAAAGTAGTGAACTATTTGCCCAACGCTTTTCATCAGTGTATGAGAAAGATGACATTAAAAGCAACGAAGAGACTCAACCTCAATCTGATTCAATAGATGATTCGAACAGCTTTCTGCACACAGTAAGCATTAGTGTACACGATGTAAAAATAGAAATGACTTGGCTTGCGTAGGCTTACAAGAGCTTGCGAGAGCTTGCCGCCGATCCAGTCGGGGTCGGATATTTTGGCCACGAGCTGCAAGCTTGAAGCTGCGGCAAGCGCTCAGTGGGACTTCCGAACTTGCTTCGAATGCATGCCGTTTTTGCTCCATGCGGTCTATCGATAATATTTAGAACTTCATGAAGAGCTCGGCAAACTTCACAAGTGATTTTTGATATCATAGGGACAGATAATTTGAACAAGTAGTGAAGGCTTCTGTAAGAATTACCGGATGCTAAAAATTGTAGCGTAATGGCAAAACGAAATTTAGCTGGTTTAGCTTCTCTGAAGTCTGTACCTTGCTTGGATATCATTGGTGAAATTTTCTGCAGCAAAAACTCAAAATCAGCATAGCTCATATGGCAGAAGTTATCGAACTCTCCAGATGGTTTCATATAGAAGTTCATAAAAATTTTCTTCTTTAAATTGTTTGTAGCAAATTGAAGCTTTATGAAAACATATTTATATATTGTGGGGTAACATAACTGGCACAGATAATGGTAACTGAAATAAAAATTAAAGTAAAATAATTACTTAAATAGTTACCTGATACGATTTTTATGAATCATTATCATCCATCATCTTCGTGGTCGCCGAGCTTTCCTTGTTTTTGTTATACTTTGCTTTTGTTTCAAATAAAAGTATAGTAAGTAAACGCAATAGCCGACACAAGTTCGGTGTCCGCCATGCTTGGGTGTACGTAGTGCACTGACGCATTCACAAGCATGTAAACGACTTCCAAATGCCAAGCGAGATTTGTGGACGCTTGGAAGCTTGTGGACGCTTGCGGAGCTTTGGCAAGCATGGAAATGCACCTTTAGGCATTAGGAGCGGGATGGATACAACGGTTGTCATGACCGATATCGTGACACTCGAGGATGGACTGTTAATCTTCTCGTTTTTAAATCAATCACAGGATGAGGTATTTTAAGGGAGAAAGCCCAACCTTTATGAAGTAATCTGTTGCTATCCAATATTGGTAGCTTTTTTTTTACAATAACTCCACACAGGAGGCCCTGAGGAAAAAAATTCCCTCAGGGCCTATGTCATCTGAGATGCTGTGTGGAGGGTCTTTTTGAGGTGAGGAAGGAATGAACATTGGTCTTGAAGAGACCCATGTTGTAGGAATGAGGAAACACAGAGGCCGGCAAATCGTTCCACAGCCGAGCTGTTGAACACAAGAACGAGTCGAAGAAACGACCCGTTTGGGCACGCGTTTGGCGCGTTTTCCGACTATACACCGGTGCCGAAGGGATCAACGACGCTAGATCCTAGGAACATCTTCCATTTAAATACCGGTAGAATAAGGATAGCATTCCCGCCAGACGCCTGTGCTCTAAAGATTGCAATCCGTCTGTTAAGATGGGGGAATCTATCAAACGGACCGCCCGTTTTTGCACAGAGTCGAGGGTATTTTTTTTAGCTATTTTGGAGCTCCTGACTAGAGTTGGCTGTCAAATTCAACTATGGGGCGCACTATTGATTTATACAGGATTAGCAGTTGTGTACTATTAAAGTATCTGCTGGCCCTGTACAGTAAGCCCAGTTTTTGGGAGGCTAACTTTACTATGGCTTCGATGGAGCTCCCATATCTGAGCTGGTCACTTAGGGAACCTGGTCTTCCAGGTTGAATGGCACAAGGGTTGGTTAAACTTCACCGTCATTTGATATGTTATATTTTGAACGAATTTCAAGAGCGAGCTCATTAGAGATGTAAACCAGATCGTGACAATTTATGACAGTCAAAATGTAGGTATTTTCAATTCTTGTACACTCATATGTTGAAATATCCAGGTAGGTAGTCATCTATCTTCCCATTTCTTTATTGTGCTAGGTAGGGCCTTTTAGGAACGGAAAGGACAAAGGAAGATGAATAACAATACAAGATATTTGGAAAAATGGGTTTTAGTTCATAAGCTGTTTAAAAACTTAACAACAGGAATGGGACTCTCCAAGGGCTATAGCCCCCTATTATATATTATATATACATAATTACTCACAGCACTGAATGGCCAGCTTTGTCCGAAAAACCTCTGATCTTTAACTCTCGTTACGGCACCTTGATCCGTCCAGTTAATGCTTGTCGGGATAGTATCGGCCGATGGGATGAAGGTGGCTCCCTTCAAGTTGTCGTGGCTAGACAAAGGAACGTCGAAAACGTAATTTACATTATTATCACTACACATTTGTAAGTTAAGTTTTAGCTAGGACTCACACCTCTCAAAATATGTAGATAAAATGAATTGTTTATTTGGGAACCAAAATAATTAATTGTAAGAATTATTAATAGATGTCGGTAGATGCAAACTCTCACTCAGCCATGGAAGCAACTTTATAAAAGATCCGGTTTGAGTTTTTTAACCTTCTCTTCTCTTCGATGTAGCTTCATAACGACATAAACTCCTTGGTCTGTCTTGGGTAGTTTGGATCTAACGATATTCACAATGTAATTGGGAATATAACAATAAAAATCACTAGTCCTTTTAATTTCCTGAAGATGCTTATCATTTGCAAGTTTCCTTCCTCCAAAATTTTACAATCACCGACAACCTCTTGATCTACACCAAGGTTCGTAGAAAATGCGTTTAACAAGGTTAGCTCATCGAGGGGATAGAGCGGTGATTAGCTAAAAATTCGTTACGTAGCTTGCAGTCCATATTCCACTGGGAGATTTGTATTAATTGAACTACGAGTGGCAGTCTTTTATTTCAACGTACGTCACGCGTTCGAAATTTCAAAAGCGACCCGATGACTTTTTTGCGAAAAAGACCCGTGTGAGTTAACTCGTTAAAATCATTTTCTACGAACCTCGATTTTACCCCCTCATTACCTTGACAATAACTTATTTTAGGCTGTTTTTTAATAAGTGCTAGCGTTGAATTATTATCAGACAAATAAATAAAACTGAGTCAAGTTGATAGGAAGAGATTTATTACAAAACCAAAAAAATAAAGAAAAACTTATACAGGAACTATAAGCACATTGCTCAGGCCTCGAGCGTTTTTGTCGGAAAGTAAAAATATTTCGGCTTTTCAATAAAATCCCAATAAATGGAGTATTTCTGAACGTATCCGAATAAAAAATAGATTGGTGTGAAATAGGCTTTAAAATTTTATAATTCGAAATAAACAAATAATTATTGATTTATAATATTTTTTAATCAAAATGTTGCTCTTCCTCGAAAATTGGAAATGTTCGAAAAAATTATACATGAACGCAAGTAGATATAAACGTTTTTTAACATAGGTGATCTTGATATACCTACATAAGAGCTGGTCCGTATTTTGATAAAGCATAACAGCTGGTGAGTATCTTAATATGCATAAGAGCAGAAGGGTAACTTGATTTTATATGAACTCCACAAAGGAGACCCTGAGGAAAATAATTTCCCTCAGGGCTTATGTCATCTGAGATGCTGTGTGGAGGTTCTTTTTGAGGAGAGGAAGGAATGTACGTTGGTCTTGAAGAGACCCATGTTTTAGGAAGAAGGAAACACAAAGGCCGGCATATCGTTTGACAGCCGAGCTGTGAAGAACGTGTCGAAGAAGCGACCCGTTCTCATGTGACTAATCTCAACCGTGTACATATTATCGTTTGGTGTGTTTTCAGACTATGCACCGGTGCCGAAGGGATCAATGACGCTAGTTCCTTGGAGCATCTTCCATTGAAATACCGGTATAA
Organism: Limnephilus lunatus; assembly: GCA_917563855.2. Taxonomy (NCBI): domain Eukaryota; kingdom Metazoa; phylum Arthropoda; class Insecta; order Trichoptera; family Limnephilidae; genus Limnephilus; species Limnephilus lunatus. The sequence goes on from OU830593.1 coordinate 84,522,034, forward strand.
CAGGATAGCATTCCCACCCGACGCCTGTGTCCTAAAGATTGCAATCCTCTATTAAATTAGGAGAATCTGTCAGACGGACCGACCGTTTCTGCACAGAGTCGAGGGTTTTTTCAGGTATTTTGGGACTCCAGACCAGAGGTGGCTGCCAAATTTAATAGTGAGGCGCACTTGTGATTTGTACAGGGTTTGCAGTTGTATATTATTAAAGTATCTCGGGCCCTGTACATTACGCTCAGTTTTTGAGAGGCTAACTTAACTCTGGCTTCGATGGAGCCCCCATAGTCACTTAGAGTTACGCTAAGCATCAATGGAGGGATATACATAAGAGCTGGTCCATATTTTGATAAAGTATAACTCCTAATTTAATAGAGCTGACAGGTATCTTTTTTTACGTTGTACGTAACAGCTGGTGAGTATCTTAATATGCGTAAAAGCTGACAGGTATTTTTATTTACGTTGTACGTAACAGCTGGTGAGTATCTTAATATGCGTAAGAGCTGACAGGTATCTTTATTTACGTTGTACGTAACAGCTGGTGAGTATCTTAATATGCGTAAAAGCTGACAGGTATCTTTATTTACGTTGTATGTAATAGCTGGTGAGTATCTTAATTTACAATTTACGTAACAGCTGGTGGGTATCTTGATATATATAAGAGCTGGTCCGTATTTTGATAAAGTATAACAGCTGGTGAGTATCTTGATATGGATGGGTAATTAATAAAATTATACAAGAGCAAGCCAGATTTTTGAAACGCGTACGAGCGAAAGGAAAAATAATGCACATTGTTCTCTGTAGTCATCATGGTAATTAGTATTGATATGAAGTTAGCACCTATTACCTGATATACTTGAAGCCGGTGTGAGTGGCGATGAATTCACTGTGGAGCATGTCTGAGAACTTGTTGATGCCCTGACTGTAGGAAACCAGACCCTTCTCGTAGTTTTGGTTATGCTTGTCAATCGTGAGTTTGTTCTCCATGAAAATCTTCATCCTGAACTCCTCCTCAACATCACTGTTATACTTCTTAGCGTACTGGGCCTGCAATAAACCAAACAACTGTTTTCCTCTGCTTGTTGGGATTTTACCGACAGTAGTATTTAGTAGGTATTCTTAATATTCCGAAAAAGAAAGTTAATCATGTTCCGAATGTATTCTCATATCAGTATTATGTGATGTGCATACCTTGAAGGCGTTCCACGCATCGTACGTTTCATCTGTATCTGCGATGGACACGCACTGTGCGGCCGCAAATACCACAAATAATAAAAATATAAACTTCATTTTAATCTGTAAAAAAGCAACACCATAATTCGGAAAGTTGTTAAATTATTAAATTTTTCTGTTTTCTTTATTCGACAACAAATTAAGATTTTTTTTTCAGTTTAAACATTGGCCAAATAGGTAGAAAAATGTTAGGCAAAATGTAATAAACGATTATAATTAAGCAAAAGTAAAAAGAGAGTAAAAATCTCTCTATAAAAGTTTAAGTTTTTTTACTTTTATTTTGATAAAATATTTTACGTTTCATAGTACAATCCCGTAATGTTGGCCTCACTGGGTGGGTTACCCGTGCTGAGGCCCCATGTTGCATTTAAAGATTACACTGCAATTTTTTTCATAGCTGTAACATGTTAAATGATAGAAAAAAATGTGTTTTTTTTATTTTCGGAGCGCACTTAGCGATTTTTTTCTACCGAGTCAATTTCAAATGATTACCGTTCGTGATGAAATACGTTAATCAACAGTGAATACAAAATGTCATAATTTTTCACCTTGCAAATGTCCAGAATGCGTCAGCATTGCAAAGAAACCATCACGTCTGCGACACCTATCGGATCGAATTTGATTAAACCCGTAATGACCGTAGACATATGTAATGTTTGAAATTGTGTCAAGTTTTTATAAATAAAACACAGAGGTTGTAAGAATCGAAACTGTAAAGGGGGGATCCTCTTTTTATGCCTAAAAATAAATAGCGAAATTATCTCAACCAATCAGGGAAAAGGGTAAGTGTACCTATGAAATCAAGGATTTGGACTTTGGATAGAGTAATAAATAAGATAATTAATGTGTTATACATTCTCACCAAATCGGGGGGTCAACGCGCTGGCCTGAGAATAATTCAGGGCCACGAGTACGTCGAACCGATAAATAACGTAAGCATTGAGTACATGGAAGCGATCTAAAACATTAGTTAACGAATAGATAAAACCATTTTATTTTGGAAAAGGGGGTGCGTAATTATAACATTAAAAGATAATAGGTGGAAAATGAAAGGAAAGACGCGAAAAGCTTAAAAGAAGCTATTAGAGGAATTTTCAACTGTAAATCGATTACGTATAACAACAAGGGAGGCCAGATTCGGGGAAAAACGTACGTAGGGAAGATAAATAGTTTTAAAAAAAAAACGCAATTAAGACAGTCTTAATGAATTAAAAGACGATAAAATTCAACATGTACCTTATGGGTAATTATTTTAGAAAAAAAACCATTAAATTTTATTACTTAGGGTAAAATTTATTGCGGAGTAGACAAAAATCGAGACGTAAACATATGTCAACGTGTGTGACTTTTGTGGTTCTAGAAAGAAACGGGACGCAATTTGAGACGTTTTTGAACAAAGTAATTAACCTGACAGCTATTCCAGGGTCAAATTGGAATTATCTCCTAAAAAAATATGAAAAATGACATATTAATTAATAATAGATAGATAATGAAATTTTCTGAGAGGCAACAAACATTGAAAACGATATGGTGGGGGGGGGGGGGGGTAAAGAAGAAAATAAAAACAATTAAAAGATGATTCCGTAGAGAAAACTCAGGAAAATTCCAAATTATCGATGAAAACAATAAATTCGGCTTGGAATATAACTATTTATATGGTAATGGGAAATAACATAAAATTAAAGAGGAAAATTAATAGGAATAACGTCGTTAGTAAAAGAAAATTCAAGAAAGAAAAAAAATTTAAATCTACGACGTAAATGGAGAAAATACAGTTTTAAACGGAATGATTCATAAAAGTGGCAGGGAAATGAAGAGGCATTTAGTATTATGAAAATTGGAAAATGTATAAAAAAAGATTTCTACATGAGTTTGTTCGTGTTCTGTCGACGAAAAACAGAATTGAGACTTATATGCAGTTTATTGAGGACGTACCTACTATATATTGAGAAAAAAAAGGACACAAAAATCATGGTATTTTAACTAAATTTGTAGGGCCGGGAGACAAAGAAGGGCAGGGCAATTCGACATATTTTTGCAGGTTCGTTCCTGGTGGGATGCATAAGAAAGAGGAAAAATCGGAGGTGGGCTCAAGAAAACAGGGGAGGCTGGGCTGACGATTGTGATACGATAGTGAGTGAGTTAAACTTTGAAATTGCGGGTTGATAAAGATTGGATTTACAAATCAATAAAAGTACAGAAGAGCGTTTTAAGTTCTGTAAGGGGGTATTTAAGGCCATGTTTTTGTTCATTTCCTCAGTCAATCGACGGTGGCGTGAGGTGATAAACGGTGATTAGTTGAAAAGTTTCTAAGTGTTTGGAATTTTGGAGACCTAGAAAATAAATTCATTTAGAATCAAAAGTGGCAGTTTTCCTTAGATAATATTTTAATGGATCCAATAGAATACTTAATACTTCTATTTTAAATTCAGCATAAAAATAGTGCAATTAATAATAGCTAATTTCAATCAGTGAAGTGTTGCGTTATAAACACATGACAACCTATCTACCGAATCAAAATAACGCACAGTAATAGTGATCCGCTAAAAAAAATTCAAAATTGTGTTTATTAGTAAACAATACGATACGAAACTGTTGCAGGATTCACCCGAGAATTCACCGCATCAATTGTGAAATAAATTTTGTGCATTTAAGTGAGATTATTTGAGGAATTTCAAATAATAGATATTCCAAGCTGTGACAGTGAAATTGACATTATATATTAACAAAGCCAAGTGAAACCATGTGATTGGCCTACACCATCGCCATCTTTCCTTTACTGACCACACATTTTGCTTGCTTTGCTGTCAGCTGAAGTACCTACCATGAGCTCGAATAAAAAATTCGGCTCTCAACAGCAAGATAACCTAAATACAAGATCTAAAAACAAAATGAATACTGCAACTGAAGATATTAGCCCAGAAGAAGATGTTTTTACAAAATTTGCGTCTTACGTAAATTTAAAACCAGAGAAAATTAAAACTCAAATACTCGAAAACATCGATAAAAAAATGTTGGAATTTCAAAAATCAACCGAATTTATTTGTCAAAAATATGATGACATAATTATCCGCTTAGAATCCATGAATGGAGTAAAAGGAAAAGTTGAAAGCTTAACCTTCTCGTCCCGGAAAGAAAAAAATCACACATCATCCGAAGGGGGGTCACTAGGGTCCCCCAATTTGATTTGCTTATTAAAGGGTATTAATGAAATAATTTTCTGTAATTTGTTCTGGTAATAATTAGAGGGAAGTATATTCATCATATTTCAGTAGTCTTTATCAAAATCGTTTGATAAATAAAGTCATAATTAATATTCTAATGAATTTAGACCATGATGCGTATTTTTCCATAGAATACAGAGAAGGCGGGCCGATAGCCAACATAACTCCTTGTTTCCGAATCTCGACTGGCGATTGGCGATAACATCTTCCGCGTTTATGGCTAGTTTGTCGCACAGGGTGATCTGTAAAAGATGGATATATATTTGTTTAACTTTTTCATCTGTTGAAAACTACTACCTATTATTAAACTAGGTACGGATGTTAAGTGTTTTGAAACTTATAGTATTCATATAAATTTAATATAGATATTAAATTTGATCTCATAATTTATGATTGCTGTTATTATATCCGTATCATAAATGATGCGTTTGTTTGCATAGGCAGATATTTAGTTTTAGTTTTAACTGGTCCATTTAAGTATGTACATTATAATATATTTTAAACGGTGAACGGTTTTGCCCTGCAGAGGACATCAAATAAACGCAGTCTGGCAACTCTGTCGATGTCCGAAAAAAAACGAATTTTGGAAAATAGTAAATACGTTTGGTGACTTAGCAGTCGTACACGGGTTCATTAGGTTTGAATATATCTTGGCCGCGGATACGTCAACCCACTTTGTGCGTGGCGGGCAGGTTCGAGAGAGGCTGGTTGAGAGAGGCATTTTGAAACCTCCAACTGGACTCGACTCATCCCCTCGCACCGTATATGGAGGGTTGGATTCATCACACCTGAACACACTGACCCCCTGATTCCTACCCACTCCTCAAACCTTATTCCTTTCCAGAACTTCCTCTCCCCCTTTTCCTTAAAAATACCCTCCACACAGCAACCCCTGAAATCATTCCCTAAGTTTTTTTTTAACATTAAATTCACACCTCCTGTGTGGACATATGCCCTGAGAAAAATAATTTCCCTCAGGGCCTATGTCATCGAACATGCTGTGTGGAGGATCTTTTTGAAAGGAAGGAATGAACATTGGTCTTGAAGAGACCCATGTTGTAGGAAGAAGGAAACACAAAGGCCGGCAAATCGTTCCACGGCCGAGCTGTTGAATACAAGAAAGAGTCGAAGAAGCGACCCGTTCTCATGTGACAAATGTCAACCGTGTACATATGTTGGGCACGCATTTTGCATATTTTCTGACTATGCATCGGTGCCGAAGGGATCAATGACGCCAGTTCCTCGGAGCATCTTCCATTGTAATACCAGTAGAACGAGGGTAACATTCCCACCCGACGCCTGTGCTCTAAAGAATGCAATCCGTCTGTTAAGATGGGAGAATTTATCAAACGGACCGCCCCAAGGGAAATAATTTCTCTCAGGGCCTAAGTCGTCTTTGAGGATGCTGTGTGGAGGGTTTTTTTTTAGAAAAGGAAGAAGAGAACGTTCGGGGAGGGAATGGGGTATGAGGGGTGGGTAGGAATCTGGGGTTCAATGTGTCCAGGAGTGATGGACGGATAACTCCATCCCTCCCACTGCGGTGCAAGGAGTTATTTCAAGAGAGTCCTGCTGGGGATATCAAAAGGTCGCCCTCAACCAGTCTCTCACAATCTGGTGGGCAGACGCATCCGCCGCCAAGACCCGGACAAGCCTCACCCCATAAACCAGGGCAACCCCTGCTAAGTCACCAAACCTAGCGAATCACTTGGGGTAAGCTATGGCAGAGGTGATGGTTATCCAGTAAATGGTTTCCGGGGCGGCGGTACCCATATCCGCCTCCCAAATTAAATTTTACCATCAAATATAATCAAGTTAGCAATTAAAACCGAAAATACAATTTAACACTATTTATTCGCTATAGATTTTAACCGTCCTGTACTTTAAAATATGTGAACTCCATTGTTTACAAGAAACGCTCCAGACAGAATGATCTTGGACCGGCAAGCTGATATTATATTAGCATTGTAAAAAGGGCATACGAGGTGCGCAGAGTGATCAAACTGGATTGAGTCCTTTCTATAAATAACTTAGTAATTGCTTGCTATCGCTTAAAATTGTCCGGTTATATGCACGCCCCTTTTCACTTTCGTCAATCATTAAAACCAACGTGACTCAGTTAGTACTACACAGACCTTTCCACTAAAATGCAACTTTTACTGATCGGCTACCAGACCCCGGAATCTTCTAGCTAGAACATAGGAACGAGGAAACGTCAGGCGATATAACCGAGGGGAAGTGGGGCGGGCGGAACAGATACTCCGCCGGAATTTGATAGAAATTATTTTATATTTAAAAAAACAGTAATGCGATATTATTTTTTTAAATGCAGATCGATAACCGGATAGTTTTTCAAGAATTGCCTAAATTATCGAGTATGTGATTTAAAAAACAATATAGATACAGCCAAACTCTCGTTCGTAATACACCAATTGACTCGGTCCTGTGAGGAAGTGTTAAAAATGATTTGATGAATAAAAGTAAAAGTATAAAGCATTTGGAAACTAGACTGGCTTGCTTAGAACAGTCACACCTTGGTGACTGTCTTGAAATAACAAGAATTGAGAAAAATACTGATGAAAATCCCAAAATAACTGCTATGAAATTAATAGAAAATGCTAACTTTAAAATAAGTTCAGATGATATAACTATATCGAACGTGGAATCTACCAATAAACAGCTTTATATGTCATTTCAATGGCCGCCCTAGAAAGAATGGTAGCATCTTCAATACGCCATAACTATTTAAGATCCCCCTCCTCCCAGAAATTCCGTCCTGTCACCTACAAACACCGTTATGTTAACTCTATGATTGGCGCATGGACAATGATGGCGTCTCTAAAACTCGATGGATATATACGCAAATACTCCCACCTTGACCATGGCTGACCAACCGCAGGGACGTACGTTGACCCCACCTCCTCCCACTACTTCGTTCTAGAACGGCCAGCCAATGACGAAGCTTGTTTCGAAATGGCGGCCAACAACTGCTTGGTGGCTTTCTTATGAACATTTTTGTGTAAGATTAATATTGAATTTATGCAAGTTTTGCAAAAGTTATTTCAAATAAAAGTATATAGATTAAAAGGCTGGTGGACTTGTGTCCATACTGATAAGATAAAATGAAATATGTAAATGTTTCCTTTAAATAGATATAAGGGTTTTTTCATACTGATATCGGGCTAAAACCACACTGGTTAACATTGTACAATTTCTACTGAATTTAATAAAACTGCTAGAATGAAGTGGTTTACATGAGATAGAGCGGAAAAGAGAGTAGTTTTGCTTATATAATTCAATTTATCATTCCATTCTTATATAAAGATACATGAAGCTGCAAAGAAATGCAGCAACGTTCAAGGAGTAATCCTGTCAAATGCGAACCAATATTGGGCACGGCCACGCGGCAGCGTATATATAGAGCGTCAAGCTCTATTCAAATCAGCCTCATTCGAACTTTTATCTTCGCGTCTACTCTCACCGCCTCTATCTTCTTGGACCGCTTCTTTCTTTTCTTTCTGCCTGAACTCTACAATTGTCTTTTACTTCCGACCTTGCACTTCCTTGAACCACTGAATTCTCTCTCATCGGATACCTACTCACAGCAACCGGACCAGGCCCTGAGCGTGCACAGCAGCCCGCCGACTAGAAAACCAGCACCCGTATTTTACAGTTAATATAGAGGACATAAGTCCGACGTAATAACCTCGGCGATAAGACAATATGACAGAAGACCAGGTCATTCGAAAAAAAATCTTTTGAAAATTGAAACAAGAATCAAATTATTAGCAAACAAGAAAGTGATTTTAGACCACGAGAAAATGGTATTCCTAGGAGAATCACTATCCCCTTATTATAAGGAGCTACTTTGGAAAGCCAAATTAAAGGGAAAAGAATTAAAATATAAGTTTATTTGGTTTAAAAATGGATCTATTCTAATGAAAGAAGACGAAGGCAAAAAAACCTGGGAAATAAAACACGAAGATGACCTTAATGGAATAAAATAGATGTCGCATAGTTAAAGGCAGCTTTATAAGCTCTCTATTAAGAAACTAATAAATATACTCAGTTTATTCCCATGTATTGATATTTCCCACTATTAGCTGTTGTGTCTTCTGTGTTGCGATTGTCCTATTTCATATTTAAAATCGTTCTTTTCTAAACACTTTTCATTTTCAGTATTTATCTCGATGTGTACAGTCCTTTATTTTAAATTTTTATGTCTATGCTACATCATAGTGAAATATTGTCATCAATTCATCATCTTTATTGTCTTTTCTCTGTGGTCACGTCAAAGGTTTCTTGTTGATAAATACTCGGGTCAATGTTTTTCAAACTCATTCTCTCTCTGATTTCTCTCCCTGAATTCTCTCTCTGATTCTCTTGAATATATTCTCGAATTCTTAACTCTCTGTCTAATCTTTTACCGACTCAATTAAACTAACTAATTGCCAGTCAACCTCGATTGTAAAGTATAAATAAAGTTACAATTATATCCAGAACACAAGTGTTTTACGGACAACCTAACAATCTCTCCTCCCAGTACGCCCATCTTGGTGTTGAAACGAAAGAGGCCAAAAAAGCAGCTCAGCCTTACAACCTGACCGGAGACCTCCCGAGACTACGCCAGGACGCCTACTTCATTAGCATGTATATATTCGGTTACCGACTAAAGAATTACGCAGAATTCTTTTGTACGAGATCCGAGCTTAGAATACGTTTCAGATCGTTTCGTATTGCAAGTTATAATCCTACCCAAATGTATATGTATATATATTTCTATATACTGTTCATTGGATAATGCGGAACCGCATATAGTTTGCGTTTAAGGTCAGTCGGATCGTTGTCGCATTATTTCTTGGAGTGAAGGCTAGGACTCACGACCCAAATTTTCACAAACACCGTGAGTATATGATTGTTTATAAGACGAAACCGGTTAACCCTAGGTAAAAAGTAGACTTCGGGGGCATTGAAATTTGGAGGTTTCGCGACTTGGAGAAAGACCTGAATGACGTGCTTGATGACGAAGAAAAACTAATTGGGACGCGATAACTCAGGTACCAATCAATTAGGTCGTGTGAAAAGATTGTGCGAATTTCCAGTTGATCTCTGACCATCTTGTTAACTTGTTGGAGGATACGGAGCCAAATTATGCAAGCAAAATGGTTATTCCGAGTTCGTTCTAATATACAATCAACTAATTACATTAACCTATTAAAAAAAATTAAATGTACCTTATAGCAGCAGGATCATAATGGAGGAGAATCAAGCATGAATAAAATCCACTAACAATTAACCATTTGAGTTATACTTAACTATATGTTTAATTGAACAGGTAAAATGTCATTAATTAAAGGTTACTTACGAATTCATTAGGAGGTAGGAAATCAAAATAGTGATCAGGGGAAGTTATTTCATTTAGGAAAACTATTTAAATTTAAATAAACAAGGCATAGACCAATTAAATTCTAGGCTCAACGCTCCGTTCAGAATCAAAAGGGTACCATAAAATAAGAGTAATTGAAGTCCCATACCATGAATCAATAAAATCACACAATGTTTGGTGGAATTTATTCACAACATAAATACGAAATAATTTACGTTCAAGGTCGTAAATAGCGTATTAATTAGTTAAGTTCAAGTATTAGTTAAGTTCAGTATAAATTAGTTAATAAAGATATATAGTACCACGGAGCTTTTAATAGCTTTCTGTAGTTGTCAAAGAAAATAAGGGTCCAATTTTCATGGAGGCTTTTGTGTCGCAGGGGAGAAATTTTCCACTCATACTATACACATGTAAAGCCTTAGAAAAATTTAAATATCGAACAGAGCCAAGAGAAAAGTTAAAGAATACTTGAAGGGATTAAAAGAAGCCAAAAAGAGCCATCATCACACGTTTTGGCTCTACAAATGTGGAGATATTATGTTAAAAAATGAAATATATTTTTTTAGGAACTTATAAACTGAAAATATTCAATAGAAATATTATGTTATAAAACGGTAAAAATACGGAGCGGGTGCTTAATTATTAAGTTAATATAATCATTCAGAAATAATTCACAAAAGTAATGGTAGATATTAGTTATGTATTAGTATCTTTACTAGTGCATATCCGTGAAAAATCACGGCTTAGTCATGGAGGCGCTATTGCTTATCCCATCGACACATGTTCCACTATTATCCTATTAGTAGCAGTGCGCGGGGAGAACGGGTTCGGTAGTTTCCAGTCTTTCGGTGCTAAAGCGTTGGAGATCAAATCAGAATAATTGGAGTTAAAAAAGAAGAACCATTTTTTTCGCTTTGTGTCTCATCTAATAATAATACATTGATGGAGATGGTCGGAATTCTCGACAAATTCTTGGCTCTTGACTTTCTCTGTGAAACTTCAGTCCAGCTGCCGATGGCGGAGATTAATGCTAAATCACTATTTCACAATATTCTTCATTACAAATCGGTTAACATTATAAATACAAACAAATTTTAATTTTTATTTATTTTATATATTCAATAATTTTATTATTAAATTAATGAAAACAGTTTATTTATAAACAAGTTCTGCTGGTAATTATTATTACGCGTGACAGCTGTTTCGCCTACTGAGGGCATTATCAAACTGCCAAACTGAGGGCATTATCAATGCCCTCAGAAGGCGAAACAGCTGTCACGCGTAATAATAATTACCAGCAGAACTTGTTTATAAATAAACTGTTTTTATTAATTTAATAATAAAATTATTGAATATATAAAATAAATAAAAATTAAAATGGAGTTCTACAAATTAAACTTGATAACAATAAACAAACAAATTTACTTTGGATACACTGACAAATCGATAAATTCCTTGGTTCTTGACTTTCTGCGTGATACTACATTCCAGCTACTGAAGTCCATGCTAAATGGATAATATTTTAAATTCATCTTCACTACGAGATGGTTAACATTATAAATACAATCAAGTATATATTTTTTTCATATGATCATTATTTTTGGATTTTTCGACCACCATGCTAAGTATGCTCTGGATAAATTGATAAATCGTCAACTCTCTTGGTTCTTGACTTTCTGCGTGATATTACAGTCCAGCTACTGAATTCCATTCTAAATGGATAATATTATTTTCTAGTAATCTTTACTACGAGTCGGTTAACATTTTAAATAAAACAATTTAACTTTGGATAATTTTAAACGTTTCCCGCCGTGCCGATTTAGAATTAAAACAAAATACTTTATAAAAAATATAAGCTAATGCTTTATAAAAAATATAAGAACTTAATGTTTCAAAGAACGAATCATGTCTTATTATGTCTGAAAGGGAACGAAATGAAAAATTAGTCTCCTTCAACGGAAGCAATCTTCCAATAATAATATGGGCACGCGATGGCGGCGAAGGGCTCGGCGGCCAGTTTCCAATAAGTTGTTTGTCGTCGAAAAGCTCTCCCGTCCAATGGGTACACTCGGAAGACTCAAAATTTTTTTTTTTATCATGACCACTTATTTTATTTAAAATCCGTCATTCTAATTTTTTAAAACCATATTAAAATAAATCTATATAAAAGCCTGCTGATTTCAGGAATTTTATTAATATATAATTAAAATATTCTATTTTAGTACTTTTCCCAATCTCAAACAACTCGAATCACTTGAATGGTATGGTAGAGTTTTGATAAACAAAAACCTAACTATTTCTCGATACAATTATTTTATTTTGTTTTCAATTAATTTATTTAGCGAAACAATACAAATTAATTTAATAAAATTAACTTCGCACGTCGGTATTTGCTCCCGCGACATGCGTATTCGTAGTCGAGAGGCAGTTTAAATGTACATACGTATATATTTTAGTAGGCGTAACTGTATATTTTGATACAAAACAACATTTTGATACAATACAAACATTGAAAAAATTATTAGATCTCGTATTCGATGTAATCGATGCGAATCGAAACCGATATGAAACGGACGGGGATCGGAATTTTTGTCGTTTTACGGACGAACGCAGCTCTTACGGCGACGTGACGGTGCGTTGGTCGTTCAAACTTCCACTACTGTGGACTATTAGGCAATCTTAAAAGGACTATGACACGCGACAGCGGCGAGGGGCACCGCGGCAAGTTTCGTAAGTGGTTTGGCGTCGAAAGATTCGCCCGACGGATGGGTACACTCGGAATTCTCAAATCATTATCGCTTATTTTTTTAAACATAGCAATCTAAGTTTTTAAAATTATAATAAAATAAAAATAATAATAAAGATGAACGAAAAATTTAAAAAAAAAATCTTTAAAAAATCGTACACAAAAAGCTGCCTGCTTTTTTCTCGTTTTCTAATCGACGTTTATTATATGAAACCATTCCCTTTCATGTACTCTATGACGTAATTTTTTAGAAAAAAATCGCTCACTATTTCCATGACCGCGCGACTCCTGCCAAGAGGCGCACCGGCAGACCAGATTTTTTAAGGTTTTCTAAATGTCCATTATCACTACAAAATAGTTTCATCCGTGTACTCGATGACGTAGGGTTTACCTATCTCGTCTTCTAGTCTTTATAAAAGACGAGAAAAAATATGTTTAGTTTTTATTAGAATCGATTTAGAAGCCAGTGACTTGGTGATTGGAGTCCTTTTGAGTATTACAATTTTTAAATAGCCGTTTTAGGTTGTATTATGTGGTAAGAGGTTACTTTTAGGGAGATGTTGAAAAAGAGGTAGGTTTTGTACTTTTTGGCAAAATAGAATCAAACCGATAAAAAAAATTATTACAACACGAAGACCTCAAAAGATTTAGATTTAGTACAATTTTCTTGGTAAAATTGGCAATTATTTGCAACTAGATAATATTCTTTTTTAAATCTTATTTTATTTGCCTACTTGGAAACATGTTGAAAATTAAAATAAACATAGCTAAAATTTCAAATTGATAAATAAGTTATAATGAATATCCGAGGAGAATCTAGAACTCACCGATGCTTGTAAAATGTTCTGACAGTACACAATCCTCGTATTTTGACTGTTATCGGTGGTGGTGGATATTGGCTTTTTATAACCAATTGATTTACGTATTCCATTAAAACTAAGGAAGATTAAAATTAAATAAATTGTTATTTTACTACCGACATTTATTCTAAAGACATTATTATTTTATATTATGTTAGTAAACATAAAATTATTGATTATTAAATTTATTGATTTTATATCTTAAGATAACAACGATGTAAATCATCTTTTGAATACTTCGGACTCTAGCCACTGAAAGAAAAATGACAGTGGTGAAATCCGGGATTTAAATTTATTTCGTATTGAAATAACATAGAGTAACGCCCATTTATGTATACGTGGCTAGCAGCCTGGAGTGTTTTTAGCGGAATTTCAGCACCACCTACAAAACCTGGGTTTGCTTAGCTGCTGAATTTCAGCAAATTTTTCCTAGATGTATTCAATTTTTTTTTGTAATATTTTCAAATACGTTCGCGGTTTTATTTTGACGTTTTTAGTAAGTGGAAAGATACTAATTACATTATATTCGTAACAATGGTGAACTCTAGTTATGTACGAAATACCTATTGTTACGATACGCCCTTGAAGCGAATAGTTTCGAGAACGCGAGAGCTAGCCCACAGCTGGCCGCCCCCTCTTCCCCCCCATATCCTGTCTGCCTCTCCTCACCGCCCCGCTTGCCCGGCGACGCGGCGGCCGGCAATCCGTTGCTCGCCCACAGAAGAAATCTGAGCGCCTTTGCGAACGGACGCTCGCGGCCGGTAGCTGGCGGACCCAATTCAACGGGGCCGCGATGTATGTATTATTGAAATACTTTGAGTAAAATCGGCCTTTTGCCGTACTACAGTTCGGTCTATTTAGACTACGAAGTGCCTGATGAAGCTGCCACATGAGACGAGGTTCCTGCCCACCTACATGTAAGCTGTATCATGATTTCCCCTTTAAATGTTGTCCGTAATTCAGTGAAATGTAGGGCCCCCGCGGAAACCACGACTCGGAGAGTTTCGTTTTGAGAGAAATTCAGAGAGAGTTAAACACTTTAGCTAGGTTTGTGTAATTTGCATTTCTTGTAATTGAATTGTACTGTAGAAACCTATGTATGTGTTTGAGTTTACAATACATGTCTAAATGATTTAACTTGTTATTATTCTGCTTCGGCGGGAGGATTTGTTGGCCAGTGTGGATCCCGTGGGACGCCGGAGGACGGAGAGGAATTCCATAGCTTTGAGCGGCTCACCCCTGAATAGAGAGTACCCTTGTCCCGCTGAGAGCTAGCCAGGGACGAGTTGGTGTGCTGATGTTGGTTTAAAAGCCGACATCGGGGTACCCTAACAATTGTCGCCCGATCGTGGGGCTGGAATTTTTTTTCTCTCTATCCCGGTCGCTTTGCGGGACCCTTGTTTGTCGAAATCCTCCCCGCATAACAACTATTTTGTAAACATTAATTATGCCTTGTTATTCTACAGTGAATCCTGTGAAAAACCACAGAAACCAATATGTAAATCAGATCCATAACAGATCTGATTGTAATTATGAAATTAAATCGCATGTGAAACGGCCATTTTGAGTACCCGAAACGCCAGCTTTTGACCGCGAATCTGAATTGCGTCACCAAGCGGCGGGCGCGTTAGCTACAGCAATACCCGCCAAATCCAACGGCCTTTGTTTCACGCGATAGTCCGGATTGCGCGCAAATGCCTTGTTCCCGCCTAACCGACTGTTGCTAGGCTGCGTTTTAAATCCAAACCGTTTTTTATGACTGAACTGGGATACCAACGGAAATCATTATTATAAATTTGATTCTGGAACCCCAGTTATTTTGCGAATTCCTTAATGAAAATTTCGGACTTACGTATTTTTATTATTTCTGCACAATATACCAATTGGCCCACTTGTGTCTGTCATATTAGTACAATTTAATGTTTCTCCAAATGGACAAAATAATGACTTTCTTTCCCCATTGTACATTATAGGTACTGTTTTTTTTTCAGCATAAGTGAAAGTGAATTGTGTTTTTTTCCTTACATAAGTGAAAAGTGGAATAATAATAAAACCAATGACTGATTCCATGAATAAATAAAATAATTTTAATATGGTCGGATGCAATAAACCCCATATTCAGTCATTTTCATTCGGAAGTTTGTCCTTTATTTGCCAGAAATGTGCCGTTTGTGAACTTTAGTGCCTTTCTCAGTGCAAAGTGTTTTGTAAAAATAAAAAACCTGTTTTCTAAAGGTCAATCCTGGCAAAATTTTTCTAAAATAAATAAATACTTGTGAATTTCACAGTTTTCTCAAAAGTGGTCAGTGAAATACAAAAACCTTTACCACTAAGGTCTTTCCACGCAAATTTTTTTCTCGCCTGCCTCTCTTTGACAAGAATTCTGGTGTCATGTATACAAAACACATTTGGAAGTGCCAACAGTGATCACCAAGTGAAAAGTGCCTCACAAAAATTAATTTTTGCGCTTTCTAAAGGAAACCCCTGGCCAATTTTTTTTTCTTCTCCCCACCACCCAGGAAACTCACAATGGAGGACAAGCAAACTATTACACCATCCAACTTGGGTACCATTCCCAATGTGCATAGTTTATCCAAAGCCCACTTACAAGCTGCTTTAAGGGATAGAGGACTCTCGCCATCAAGCAAATCTAAATCTACATTGAAGGCATATGCACTTTTATTCAACAAAAAGTATATTAGGAGAATAAATCTCGCCCCCTCCAACGAAAATAATTCATGTTCGGCTACGCAAGTTTTGGATAATCTTGACAAAGAACCTACGCCGCATGTAATGATAAAACAGGACGTCGCACCCATCTTGACACAAGATAAAACTTACGATTTATCCTCTTGGAAAGTCAAATATAATGGCGTCTCCGATGTGCTGGATTTCATTGACCGTATTGAAGAAACGGCTATAATCAAAAATATCCCATTCGAGATTCTACGGAGAAACTTTATAGAACTCATCTCCCCAGAATTAATTCCGTGGCACCGCATCCAAAAGACTAAATGCAAAGATTGGAATAAACTCAGAGCTGCCCTAATCTCTAGCTTTGGAAAAAAGGAGGCCCAGCACCGGATCAAACTATCTCTACTATCTATTAAACAACTAGTAGATGAACCTGTGGCTACATTCATAGAAAGGGCTGAATCCATCAACATCAAGCTTTCACATCCTGTTCCGGAAGCTGAACTATTACCAGTCATAACTGATGGCCTTTTAAGCAAATATGAGAACATCATCACCTCACAGAAAATTGCATCCCTGGCCCAGCTAAACGAAGTCTGCCTCCTCCTGGAATCGTACCAGGATAGGAAAAACATAAAGAATGTGTCGAATAATGTGGTTGTGCCAAGCCGTTCGTCTGGTTTAAAGCCAGAATTCGACAACAAAAAAGTGTGCTCCTTTTGCAAAAAAGTAGGCCACCTGGCCGCTACTTGTTTCAAGCAAGCAAGACTTCTGGAATCCAAGGAACCCCGAACCTCCAAGAGACACCACTCTAGGGACCGCTCTCCTCCACGCGACGAACTGCGCAACATTTTCAAGAGATCAAGGCACAATGCAGAAAGGTTACAAAACCCAAGCGATGTCAGACCTCAGGTGGATTTCTCCAAGCCCCCACCAAATTTCTACATGAAGAGGCCAAAAAACTAAATAATAACCTCTCAGGTACCCATTCTGAACCAAGGTCTAAAGAATGGACTGATTGGTTATCACACATTAAGTATTTTAACCAGACCTTAAATGTTTCCTCGGTTTGTTGCAAACAAGCTAAAGATGGGAGACCCTATGCTCTTTTCTCTGTTAACAATGTGCCCTTTTCCGGATTACTTGATAGCGGTGCATCTGTCAGCTGTCTTGGCAACAATGCTCACCTGCCTTTTGTTAACAGTGATTTTAAAATTTCGCCACAAACAACACACCTGACGACTGCGGATAATGTTTCCCAGCCGGTCATCGGTACCCTTGCACTGCCAATTAATTGTAACAATAAAATAATTACAATCAATTTTCTAATAGTGCCCTCTATATCCCAGAATTTCATCCTTGGCGTTGACTTCTGGAAGGCTTTTAACGTTGCTCCCCAAGTATTTAATACTCTTGGCGAAACCTCCACTGCTGCTCAAATTAGTGAGATCCGCACAATAATACCTCACGAAAATTTAAGCACGGACCAAGCTCTCCAACTAAAGGAAATGGTCAATAAATTCGAATCAATATCTTTCGAAAAATGTGGATTGGGTTTGACAAATTTGGTAGAACACCACATTAAAACCAATGGCCCACCCATAAAGCAACGTTATTACAACTTAGCCCCCCAAAAGCTTAAACTTTTGGAAAAAGAACTTGATGAAATGTTAAAAATGGGTGTGGTGGTTCCCAGCAGAAGTGCATGGACCAACCCAACTCTTTTGGTTTCTAAAAAAGATGGCTCCGCACGTTTCTGTCTTGACAGTAGACGTTTAAATTCTTGTACGGAAGCTGACGCATACCCCTTACCTTACGTCCACGCGACCTTAGACAAACTGCGCAACGCCAAGTTCATCTCCTCTGTTGATCTAAGCAAAGCTTTTTGGCAAATACCTTTGGACGCAGAATCGTGTGAAAAAACTGCTTTCGTTGTACCTGGTAGGGGAATGTTCCATTTTAAAAGATTACCCTTTGGTCTAAAGAACAGCCCCGCCGAATTACAAAGACTGATGGACAAACTCTTCGGTCCTGAAGTCGATAACAGCCTGTTTTGTTACCTTGACGACCTCATCATCGTCAGCGACACCTTTGAAAAACACCTATTAATGTTGGAAAAGGTTTTTCAACAACTCAAGTTCGCTGGTTTAACCATCAACTTGAAGAAGTCTGAATTCTGTAAGTCCCGTTTACGTTATTTGGGATTCATTGTCGACGAAAAAGGTCTAAGAACAGACCCCGCTAAGGTGGAAGCCATGGCAAATTTTCCCCGACCCAAAAACGCGAAGGAAGTCAAAGGTTTCCTTGGACTTGCAGGTTACTACAGAAGATTCATCAAAGACTTTTCCACAATTGCAGCCCCCTTAAATAAAATTACCGGCACCCGTAAAGGTGTCAGCAACTTCCGATGGTCTGCTGAAACTGAAGAAGCGTTTACAACTTTAAAAAATGCCCTTCAAAAAGCCCCCGTTCTGAATTGCCCGGATTTTGCACTCTCTTTTACCCTCCACACGGATGCCTCCAACGTAGGAATCGGTGGAGTCCTAACTCAAGAATTCCCAGATGGCGAACACCCTGTAGCGTATTTTTCCCGTACATTAAATAAACACGAGAAAAACTACGGAATTACCGAAAAGGAGTTACTGGCTGTATTGGATTCTGTTCACCATTTCCGCGGTTACATAGACGGTAGCAAATTTACTGTAGTCACAGACCATAGTAGTTTGAAATGGCTGATCTCTTTAAGTAATCCCTCCGGTAGACTCGCTCGTTGGGCCTCCCGTTTGTCTCAATTCAATTTTGATGTTGTACACCGTAAAGGCGCGGACAATATTGTTCCTGACGCTCTTTCAAGAATTGAATTGGCTTCATTAAATGTTGACACAATTGCCCCCCCTCCATCTACAAAAGATGAATGGTACTTGAAAATCTTCGAAGGTTGTAAAAATAATCAACAAAAGTTTCCTAATTTTATCATAAAAGAAGGACAACTATACCGTAATTGCAAGGCACCACTATCCATCCTCGAAGATTACTCTTGGAAACTTGTCGTTCCCCTCGAAGGAAGAGAACAAATAATAATTGACAATCATAGTGCTCCCGACTCTATACACCCAGGAACTTTCAAGACGTATAAAAAGATTTCCTTGAAGTATTACTGGCCTGGTCTTTTCAAACAAATTCGCAATTACATCTCTAAATGTGAAACTTGTAAAGCTTATAAACATAGCACGGCAGCACCTGCCGGCCTAATGGGTAACCCCAAACGCGCCGACAGACCCCTACAGTCATTGTCAATGGACCTCGTCGGACCTTTTCCTCGAAGTTATGCCGGACACATGCACATACTTAGTGTAGTGGATGTTTTCACCAAATTCTGTTGGATCTTCCCTTTAAAAAGAGCCAACGCGTCCGCCATCATCAAACTTCTGGAAAAACACATTTTTATACCTTACGGAACACCCAGAACCGTAATTGTTGATAACGGAAAACAGTTTATTGCCCAAGAATTCAAAGAATTTCTTGCCAAATACGGAATCAAGGACATTTATTATAACACCTTGTACACTCCCCAAAATAACACTGTCGAACGTTACAACCAAACAATCAACACAGCTCTAGCTATTCTAGTTGATAAAGATCAACGCACTTGGTGTAAAAACCTAGATAAAATTCAGGCCGCTATGAACAACACTGTTAATCTGGCCACTGGTTACACACCTTTCTTCTTAAAACACGGTATGGAACAAGTCGTCCATGGTTCTCTACATAGGGACACAAACTTTCCTACGTCATCTGCCACCACAAGCAACCCTACCGCAGACTATGCCCATCGCTTGGAAGAACTGTCGGCCATTTACAGTGAAGTCACTGATGCTTTGCTCCTGGCTCACCAAAAGAGTGCGGACAGATATAACTTACGTAGAAAACATGTCACCTTCAATACAGGAGACATAGTTTGGAGAAAGAACAACACACTTTCCCAAGGAGCCATGTATTTCTCTGCTAAGCTGGCACCACGTTTCGTGAAGGCCAAAGTCCTAAGGAAAATATCAGACCTAGTGTACTCCTTGTCTGACTCATCTGGAAAGCACATTGGTAATTACCACATTAAGGACATTGTAAAGTCTGGAAGTGAGGAGTCAAGTAAAACTGCCCCCACTATCTCAGCAAACGTAAAATGATCCAGTATGTACCACATTTTTTTTGTAAGCTTACAGAGTCTTACTACGTCAGGCGTGTATTGTGTCAATCACATGCCCATCGTTTCATAAATGAAACAAGTTGTAAATTATTTTGTAAATTAATGCGTACTCTCTTTGAAGTTACTTTCAAATGTTGTTTTGCACTGTTTTTTCTTTCCCTCACGACAATTTTTTTTCTTTTATTTTTTTTTTCACCTGTTCTAAAACTGATCACTTTGGAACGGAGACACATTTCGAGTTTCAATGTTTGGGAAGTCGCGAGCCCATTTATTGTCTCAACACGTACACTACGCAATGTTCATGCCATGTCATACCCTGCCTTGTCATGTAATTTTGTAATTTTTTTATTTTATTTTTTTGTTGCATTTTTGTCGTGTGGAAAGGAACTTTCTCACCTATTTATTTTGTTCATGTAAAGTAGTTGACAATTGCCCATCGGCGTGTCGTTCTAGAAGTCGGGTTTTGTAAATTCCAAAGTGTTAAATTCCGACTCAGAACCAGTTAACTATCTTTACAATTTGTCCTTTTATTTTGTTCATCATGAGTTGTAAAACCTTCCGAGGTATCTCTAGCATGAAAATCAAACAGTGGTTACTTACATAGTCGCCCCTCGTGTATATAAGTTTTTTTCAATTTTTTCCTCTTAAATTAAAAATTGATGGCGTCCTACCCAAATTCATGCTCTTGTACCAAAATTGGATATCGACACGTCCATTTTGGAACTTGTATTTATAAAACCAATGATTGGTCTTTATAACCCTGTATATAAATCAATTTGGCTCGTTTCAACTAAAGTACGTAAAACCGAATCATCCGGTCTTTGGTTGTTATAACAAAGCCACTGCTTTATTGTTATTTTGTTTTTTGCTTGTACGTTACGTATGTCTTATATGACACGTTTCAACCCTACGAGACAGGTTAATAAAACCTTATGGTCATCCTGATTTTGGAATTCACAACTTTTAGGTGTTCATTTAACCAAGTATTTGCAACCCAAATTGCACATAACCTGGTATGTTTGTAACTGCACAAAGGGTATGTAAAACCGTAATTGGTCCCTTTTCTTTGGTCTTCCTCACTGCAGGTTGCCACAACAGACAGTATGTAAAACCATTATAGGTCTGTCTTTGTTTTAAAATACTTGGTGTAAGTAGAATTATACTCTGCCATCACCCTTGTATTTTGTAACACATGAAGTAGCATCAAATTGTCTATCTTCTCTGTCGTACGCTCTTGGGCTACGGAGTTAGTTAATCTAACGAATCTTTATAAAATGTGTTAAAATCAAGCATCGTTAACGTTTATTGTGTTGTATTTAAACGTAACCCTGTTACATTATAGGAGAGATCCTTAGAACATCCACCGTCATAGGAGAGATCCTTAGAACATCCACCGTCATAGGAGAGATCCTTAGAACATCCACCGTCATAGGAGAGATCCTTAGAACATCCACCGTTATAGGAGGGATCCTTAAAATACCTGCCACGATACGAGAAGTTCGTCATAATCACTTTTGCTCATAGCTAAATGTTATTGAGTTGGTCGTGTGACATATTTGTCATGAGTACCACCCTTTCTGTACAATCTATTTTGGTCGTGTGTCATTCATTTGTCATGAGTACCGCTTTTGTATTTTGGTCGTGTGTCATTCATTTGTCATGAGTACCGCTTTTGTATTTTGGTCGTGTGTCATTAATTTGTCATGAGTACCGCTTTTGTATTTTGGTCGTGTGTCATTAATTTGTCATGAGTACCGCTTTTGTATTTTGGTCGTGTGTCATTAATTTGTCATGAGTACCGCTTTTGTATTTTGGTCGTGTGTCATTCATTTGTCATGAGTACCGCTTGTATGTATAATTGTGTACAACCTTTGTACGCCATACGTGGAGACGTTAAAACACTTACCGTGATTCGTGCGAACGATACAATATCGTGTGTCATCTTTTATGATGCAATTTGTGCCTTTGTAAATAACTCGTTGTCTGGGGAACGGATAAGAAAACCCCCAGGTTTGTGAAATTGGAGCAAGGGTCTGTCTTTTCTCACAATCACGCAGGAGTTTTTAAAATGACCCCTAATCTTTTGCCCAATACACGCAAAAGATTAGTCTTTTTGTTAATGTGTATTCAAATTTCTCCTCATCCTTTTAACAATTGTAAAGAGTCAGGAAATCTGCTGGTTGATCATGTTTCATTCTCACATGGAGTTTGAAGTGGAAATTAGTCCAGTCTCTAGCAAGTTTCGTCACTCAACTCCTTTCCTTTTCCTTTCCTTTCTCCTCACCATCATGTTCTCAGGTATATGTTATGAAGAGGAAAATCTGTTGTTAACCATAATTCGCCCTCACTGGGAGTGCGAATCGGTAAATTAACCAATTATCAGCAGGCTTTCTCCCTCACTCTCTGCATATGTCTCACCTTTTGTTCTTTTTCTCAATTTCACGAAACACATTCATGAATGTTGGATATGTACGATATGCACTTGGCGTACCGTCTGTCTCCTTTTGACAACCTTTATTCATGAATTGGTTTCTCTGCTTTTACCGTGACTCATTCACGACTTCTTTGTCTTGTTTTTTGAAATTCTACAAAAAATGTTACCACCTTTATGTTAACATAGGCCATGGAAGGCCGGTTGTTTTTTAACCAAGACATATTGTCACTCGGCAAACGCCAAGTCATCCTGGTAAAGGAAAATGTTTATGTAATCACAATTTAGTTAGAAAACTCTCTCTTCGTCACTCTCTGGGTCGGTGATTAAAACTTCGTTTATTTCATTATCTGGACACATTTTGTTTCTCTCCAAACCTTTTCTTCATTGGTCCCTAGGCAGGTAAACTTCAAGAATTTTGCTCTAATAATAATTTCTCCCGGATTAAAAAGAAGCCCAGGCGGATGTCATCACCAACAGCCAAGCTGAGCTCCACTTCCTGACAGCACGCGCTGTGGTTACTAGGTCCCCCCTGCCGCCATTTTTCTACGCATTTGTTCCTGAAAGCACAGACCATACCGCCCATATGTATGTTGTTTTGTCGTGCCACAGCAAGTTGAGTTGTCCCACTATACATTATGACACTCTGAACCACCTTTTGGGCACGCTAGCTCCTAGGTTTGTTCTTACTCTTGCTATCAATGCCAACCATGTCGTCTCTTGCGCTGTCATGCAGTGACGCAAATCGTCATGTGTAAACCATCATTACCTTGACCTCCAGTATTCGCTGAATGCGTACCAATACAAGTTATGATTGAGCTACATTATGCCTCAATAACCATTATATACGATCCGTGTTTACCTTAATAACACTTTAGGATTCGTACTGGCATGTCTGCAGACACTGGATTCTCCTCTTCAATGACCTCTGTAACCATAGTCGCGGCACAGCAACCACAGTCCCCACTTCATGAACTTCGACGTCTTCGACAAAACCAAGTGTTTTCTAAGGCCCAAGTGTACTTCTGAGTGTTATCTCAAAGGGGTCTGATTACAGTGATAATGTAATCCTTAGAATCTGTGAAACCACGTCCTCCTCTTCGAAATTCTCCGAAACCAAACAAATCCACGCTTCGCAAACTTAGCTCCCAGACCAATGAAACCTTAGAATCACACAGGCATTTTTGTTCTTGTTGTTTCTTTTGTTCTTCAATTGCATAACCATGTATTGTTATTTTTCAATTGCATAACCATGTATTGTTATTTTTCAATTGCATAACCATGTATTGTTATTTTGTTCAATTGCATAACCATGTATTGTCATCTTTCAATTGCATAATCTTGTATGTTGTTTCACACCATGTACTTTCACCAAAACTGTTCTTTTCCAAACATTGTATGTACCCCTCACCCATTCCCTACAAACATTGTGACCTAAACTATAACATAAATTGCATGTTCTAGCTAGGCATCTCTCAAGCAACGAATCTCTCAAAAACCCCTATGGAAGTTTAAGAGGATTTTTTTTTCCTACAGCTCCATTGCCACGTCGCTTTTTTTCCGAGCGCGGGGGGAAGTGTTACGATACGCCCTTGAAGCGAATAGTTTCGAGAACGCGAGAGCTAGCCCACAGCTGGCCGCCCCCTCTTCCCCCCCATATCCTGTCTGCCTCTCCTCACCGCCCCGCTTGCCCGGCGACGCGGCGGCCGGCAATCCGTTGCTCGCCCACAGAAGAAATCTGAGCGCCTTTGCGAACGGACGCTCGCGGCCGGTAGCTGGCGGACCCAATTCAACGGGGCCGCGATGTATGTATTATTGAAATACTTTGAGTAAAATCGGCCTTTTGCCGTACTACAGTTCGGTCTATTTAGACTACGAAGTGCCTGATGAAGCTGCCACATGAGACGAGGTTCCTGCCCACCTACATGTAAGCTGTATCATGATTTCCCCTTTAAATGTTGTCCGTAATTCAGTGAAATGTAGGGCCCCCGCGGAAACCACGACTCGGAGAGTTTCGTTTTGAGAGAAATTCAGAGAGAGTTAAACACTTTAGCTAGGTTTGTGTAATTTGCATTTCTTGTAATTGAATTGTACTGTAGAAACCTATGTATGTGTTTGAGTTTACAATACATGTCTAAATGATTTAACTTGTTATTATTCTGCTTCGGCGGGAGGATTTGTTGGCCAGTGTGGATCCCGTGGGACGCCGGAGGACGGAGAGGAATTCCATAGCTTTGAGCGGCTCACCCCTGAATAGAGAGTACCCTTGTCCCGCTGAGAGCTAGCCAGGGACGAGTTGGTGTGCTGATGTTGGTTTAAAAGCCGACATCGGGGTACCCTAACAATTGTCGCCCGATCGTGGGGCTGGAATTTTTTTTCTCTCTATCCCGGTCGCTTTGCGGGACCCTTGTTTGTCGAAATCCTCCCCGCATAACAACTATTTTGTAAACATTAATTATGCCTTGTTATTCTACAGTGAATCCTGTGAAAAACCACAGAAACCAATATGTAAATCAGATCCATAACAGATCTGATTGTAATTATGAAATTAAATCGCATGTGAAACGGCCATTTTGAGTACCCGAAACGCCAGCTTTTGACCGCGAATCTGAATTGCGTCACCAAGCGGCGGGCGCGTTAGCTACAGCAATACCCGCCAAATCCAACGGCCTTTGTTTCACGCGATAGTCCGGATTGCGCGCAAATGCCTTGTTCCCGCCTAACCGACTGTTGCTAGGCTGCGTTTTAAATCCAAACCGTTTTTTATGACTGAACTGGGATACCAACGGAAATCATTATTATAAATTTGATTCTGGAACCCCAGTTATTTTGCGAATTCCTTAATGAAAATTTCGGACTTACGTATTTTTATTATTTCTGCACAATATACCAATTGGCCCACTTGTGTCTGTCATATTAGTACAATTTAATGTTTCTCCAAATGGACAAAATAATGACTTTCTTTCCCCATTGTACATTATAGGTACTGTTTTTTTTTCAGCATAAGTGAAAGTGAATTGTGTTTTTTTCCTTACATAAGTGAAAAGTGGAATAATAATAAAACCAATGACTGATTCCATGAATAAATAAAATAATTTTAATATGGTCGGATGCAATAAACCCCATATTCAGTCATTTTCATTCGGAAGTTTGTCCTTTATTTGCCAGAAATGTGCCGTTTGTGAACTTTAGTGCCTTTCTCAGTGCAAAGTGTTTTGTAAAAATAAAAAACCTGTTTTCTAAAGGTCAATCCTGGCAAAATTTTTCTAAAATAAATAAATACTTGTGAATTTCACAGTTTTCTCAAAAGTGGTCAGTGAAATACAAAAACCTTTACCACTAAGGTCTTTCCACGCAAATTTTTTTCTCGCCTGCCTCTCTTTGACAAGAATTCTGGTGTCATGTATACAAAACACATTTGGAAGTGCCAACAGTGATCACCAAGTGAAAAGTGCCTCACAAAAATTAATTTTTGCGCTTTCTAAAGGAAACCCCTGGCCAATTTTTTTTTCTTCTCCCCACCACCCAGGAAACTCACAATGGAGGACAAGCAAACTATTACACCATCCAACTTGGGTACCATTCCCAATGTGCATAGTTTATCCAAAGCCCACTTACAAGCTGCTTTAAGGGATAGAGGACTCTCGCCATCAAGCAAATCTAAATCTACATTGAAGGCATATGCACTTTTATTCAACAAAAAGTATATTAGGAGAATAAATCTCGCCCCCTCCAACGAAAATAATTCATGTTCGGCTACGCAAGTTTTGGATAATCTTGACAAAGAACCTACGCCGCATGTAATGATAAAACAGGACGTCGCACCCATCTTGACACAAGATAAAACTTACGATTTATCCTCTTGGAAAGTCAAATATAATGGCGTCTCCGATGTGCTGGATTTCATTGACCGTATTGAAGAAACGGCTATAATCAAAAATATCCCATTCGAGATTCTACGGAGAAACTTTATAGAACTCATCTCCCCAGAATTAATTCCGTGGCACCGCATCCAAAAGACTAAATGCAAAGATTGGAATAAACTCAGAGCTGCCCTAATCTCTAGCTTTGGAAAAAAGGAGGCCCAGCACCGGATCAAACTATCTCTACTATCTATTAAACAACTAGTAGATGAACCTGTGGCTACATTCATAGAAAGGGCTGAATCCATCAACATCAAGCTTTCACATCCTGTTCCGGAAGCTGAACTATTACCAGTCATAACTGATGGCCTTTTAAGCAAATATGAGAACATCATCACCTCACAGAAAATTGCATCCCTGGCCCAGCTAAACGAAGTCTGCCTCCTCCTGGAATCGTACCAGGATAGGAAAAACATAAAGAATGTGTCGAATAA
Source organism: Limnephilus lunatus (assembly GCA_917563855.2). Lineage (NCBI taxonomy): Eukaryota > Metazoa > Arthropoda > Insecta > Trichoptera > Limnephilidae > Limnephilus > Limnephilus lunatus. The sequence goes on from OU830593.1 coordinate 84,549,160, forward strand.
TGTGGTTGTGCCAAGCCGTTCGTCTGGTTTAAAGCCAGAATTCGACAACAAAAAAGTGTGCTCCTTTTGCAAAAAAGTAGGCCACCTGGCCGCTACTTGTTTCAAGCAAGCAAGACTTCTGGAATCCAAGGAACCCCGAACCTCCAAGAGACACCACTCTAGGGACCGCTCTCCTCCACGCGACGAACTGCGCAACATTTTCAAGAGATCAAGGCACAATGCAGAAAGGTTACAAAACCCAAGCGATGTCAGACCTCAGGTGGATTTCTCCAAGCCCCCACCAAATTTCTACATGAAGAGGCCAAAAAACTAAATAATAACCTCTCAGGTACCCATTCTGAACCAAGGTCTAAAGAATGGACTGATTGGTTATCACACATTAAGTATTTTAACCAGACCTTAAATGTTTCCTCGGTTTGTTGCAAACAAGCTAAAGATGGGAGACCCTATGCTCTTTTCTCTGTTAACAATGTGCCCTTTTCCGGATTACTTGATAGCGGTGCATCTGTCAGCTGTCTTGGCAACAATGCTCACCTGCCTTTTGTTAACAGTGATTTTAAAATTTCGCCACAAACAACACACCTGACGACTGCGGATAATGTTTCCCAGCCGGTCATCGGTACCCTTGCACTGCCAATTAATTGTAACAATAAAATAATTACAATCAATTTTCTAATAGTGCCCTCTATATCCCAGAATTTCATCCTTGGCGTTGACTTCTGGAAGGCTTTTAACGTTGCTCCCCAAGTATTTAATACTCTTGGCGAAACCTCCACTGCTGCTCAAATTAGTGAGATCCGCACAATAATACCTCACGAAAATTTAAGCACGGACCAAGCTCTCCAACTAAAGGAAATGGTCAATAAATTCGAATCAATATCTTTCGAAAAATGTGGATTGGGTTTGACAAATTTGGTAGAACACCACATTAAAACCAATGGCCCACCCATAAAGCAACGTTATTACAACTTAGCCCCCCAAAAGCTTAAACTTTTGGAAAAAGAACTTGATGAAATGTTAAAAATGGGTGTGGTGGTTCCCAGCAGAAGTGCATGGACCAACCCAACTCTTTTGGTTTCTAAAAAAGATGGCTCCGCACGTTTCTGTCTTGACAGTAGACGTTTAAATTCTTGTACGGAAGCTGACGCATACCCCTTACCTTACGTCCACGCGACCTTAGACAAACTGCGCAACGCCAAGTTCATCTCCTCTGTTGATCTAAGCAAAGCTTTTTGGCAAATACCTTTGGACGCAGAATCGTGTGAAAAAACTGCTTTCGTTGTACCTGGTAGGGGAATGTTCCATTTTAAAAGATTACCCTTTGGTCTAAAGAACAGCCCCGCCGAATTACAAAGACTGATGGACAAACTCTTCGGTCCTGAAGTCGATAACAGCCTGTTTTGTTACCTTGACGACCTCATCATCGTCAGCGACACCTTTGAAAAACACCTATTAATGTTGGAAAAGGTTTTTCAACAACTCAAGTTCGCTGGTTTAACCATCAACTTGAAGAAGTCTGAATTCTGTAAGTCCCGTTTACGTTATTTGGGATTCATTGTCGACGAAAAAGGTCTAAGAACAGACCCCGCTAAGGTGGAAGCCATGGCAAATTTTCCCCGACCCAAAAACGCGAAGGAAGTCAAAGGTTTCCTTGGACTTGCAGGTTACTACAGAAGATTCATCAAAGACTTTTCCACAATTGCAGCCCCCTTAAATAAAATTACCGGCACCCGTAAAGGTGTCAGCAACTTCCGATGGTCTGCTGAAACTGAAGAAGCGTTTACAACTTTAAAAAATGCCCTTCAAAAAGCCCCCGTTCTGAATTGCCCGGATTTTGCACTCTCTTTTACCCTCCACACGGATGCCTCCAACGTAGGAATCGGTGGAGTCCTAACTCAAGAATTCCCAGATGGCGAACACCCTGTAGCGTATTTTTCCCGTACATTAAATAAACACGAGAAAAACTACGGAATTACCGAAAAGGAGTTACTGGCTGTATTGGATTCTGTTCACCATTTCCGCGGTTACATAGACGGTAGCAAATTTACTGTAGTCACAGACCATAGTAGTTTGAAATGGCTGATCTCTTTAAGTAATCCCTCCGGTAGACTCGCTCGTTGGGCCTCCCGTTTGTCTCAATTCAATTTTGATGTTGTACACCGTAAAGGCGCGGACAATATTGTTCCTGACGCTCTTTCAAGAATTGAATTGGCTTCATTAAATGTTGACACAATTGCCCCCCCTCCATCTACAAAAGATGAATGGTACTTGAAAATCTTCGAAGGTTGTAAAAATAATCAACAAAAGTTTCCTAATTTTATCATAAAAGAAGGACAACTATACCGTAATTGCAAGGCACCACTATCCATCCTCGAAGATTACTCTTGGAAACTTGTCGTTCCCCTCGAAGGAAGAGAACAAATAATAATTGACAATCATAGTGCTCCCGACTCTATACACCCAGGAACTTTCAAGACGTATAAAAAGATTTCCTTGAAGTATTACTGGCCTGGTCTTTTCAAACAAATTCGCAATTACATCTCTAAATGTGAAACTTGTAAAGCTTATAAACATAGCACGGCAGCACCTGCCGGCCTAATGGGTAACCCCAAACGCGCCGACAGACCCCTACAGTCATTGTCAATGGACCTCGTCGGACCTTTTCCTCGAAGTTATGCCGGACACATGCACATACTTAGTGTAGTGGATGTTTTCACCAAATTCTGTTGGATCTTCCCTTTAAAAAGAGCCAACGCGTCCGCCATCATCAAACTTCTGGAAAAACACATTTTTATACCTTACGGAACACCCAGAACCGTAATTGTTGATAACGGAAAACAGTTTATTGCCCAAGAATTCAAAGAATTTCTTGCCAAATACGGAATCAAGGACATTTATTATAACACCTTGTACACTCCCCAAAATAACACTGTCGAACGTTACAACCAAACAATCAACACAGCTCTAGCTATTCTAGTTGATAAAGATCAACGCACTTGGTGTAAAAACCTAGATAAAATTCAGGCCGCTATGAACAACACTGTTAATCTGGCCACTGGTTACACACCTTTCTTCTTAAAACACGGTATGGAACAAGTCGTCCATGGTTCTCTACATAGGGACACAAACTTTCCTACGTCATCTGCCACCACAAGCAACCCTACCGCAGACTATGCCCATCGCTTGGAAGAACTGTCGGCCATTTACAGTGAAGTCACTGATGCTTTGCTCCTGGCTCACCAAAAGAGTGCGGACAGATATAACTTACGTAGAAAACATGTCACCTTCAATACAGGAGACATAGTTTGGAGAAAGAACAACACACTTTCCCAAGGAGCCATGTATTTCTCTGCTAAGCTGGCACCACGTTTCGTGAAGGCCAAAGTCCTAAGGAAAATATCAGACCTAGTGTACTCCTTGTCTGACTCATCTGGAAAGCACATTGGTAATTACCACATTAAGGACATTGTAAAGTCTGGAAGTGAGGAGTCAAGTAAAACTGCCCCCACTATCTCAGCAAACGTAAAATGATCCAGTATGTACCACATTTTTTTTGTAAGCTTACAGAGTCTTACTACGTCAGGCGTGTATTGTGTCAATCACATGCCCATCGTTTCATAAATGAAACAAGTTGTAAATTATTTTGTAAATTAATGCGTACTCTCTTTGAAGTTACTTTCAAATGTTGTTTTGCACTGTTTTTTCTTTCCCTCACGACAATTTTTTTTCTTTTATTTTTTTTTTCACCTGTTCTAAAACTGATCACTTTGGAACGGAGACACATTTCGAGTTTCAATGTTTGGGAAGTCGCGAGCCCATTTATTGTCTCAACACGTACACTACGCAATGTTCATGCCATGTCATACCCTGCCTTGTCATGTAATTTTGTAATTTTTTTATTTTATTTTTTTGTTGCATTTTTGTCGTGTGGAAAGGAACTTTCTCACCTATTTATTTTGTTCATGTAAAGTAGTTGACAATTGCCCATCGGCGTGTCGTTCTAGAAGTCGGGTTTTGTAAATTCCAAAGTGTTAAATTCCGACTCAGAACCAGTTAACTATCTTTACAATTTGTCCTTTTATTTTGTTCATCATGAGTTGTAAAACCTTCCGAGGTATCTCTAGCATGAAAATCAAACAGTGGTTACTTACATAGTCGCCCCTCGTGTATATAAGTTTTTTTCAATTTTTTCCTCTTAAATTAAAAATTGATGGCGTCCTACCCAAATTCATGCTCTTGTACCAAAATTGGATATCGACACGTCCATTTTGGAACTTGTATTTATAAAACCAATGATTGGTCTTTATAACCCTGTATATAAATCAATTTGGCTCGTTTCAACTAAAGTACGTAAAACCGAATCATCCGGTCTTTGGTTGTTATAACAAAGCCACTGCTTTATTGTTATTTTGTTTTTTGCTTGTACGTTACGTATGTCTTATATGACACGTTTCAACCCTACGAGACAGGTTAATAAAACCTTATGGTCATCCTGATTTTGGAATTCACAACTTTTAGGTGTTCATTTAACCAAGTATTTGCAACCCAAATTGCACATAACCTGGTATGTTTGTAACTGCACAAAGGGTATGTAAAACCGTAATTGGTCCCTTTTCTTTGGTCTTCCTCACTGCAGGTTGCCACAACAGACAGTATGTAAAACCATTATAGGTCTGTCTTTGTTTTAAAATACTTGGTGTAAGTAGAATTATACTCTGCCATCACCCTTGTATTTTGTAACACATGAAGTAGCATCAAATTGTCTATCTTCTCTGTCGTACGCTCTTGGGCTACGGAGTTAGTTAATCTAACGAATCTTTATAAAATGTGTTAAAATCAAGCATCGTTAACGTTTATTGTGTTGTATTTAAACGTAACCCTGTTACATTATAGGAGAGATCCTTAGAACATCCACCGTCATAGGAGAGATCCTTAGAACATCCACCGTCATAGGAGAGATCCTTAGAACATCCACCGTCATAGGAGAGATCCTTAGAACATCCACCGTTATAGGAGGGATCCTTAAAATACCTGCCACGATACGAGAAGTTCGTCATAATCACTTTTGCTCATAGCTAAATGTTATTGAGTTGGTCGTGTGACATATTTGTCATGAGTACCACCCTTTCTGTACAATCTATTTTGGTCGTGTGTCATTCATTTGTCATGAGTACCGCTTTTGTATTTTGGTCGTGTGTCATTCATTTGTCATGAGTACCGCTTTTGTATTTTGGTCGTGTGTCATTAATTTGTCATGAGTACCGCTTTTGTATTTTGGTCGTGTGTCATTAATTTGTCATGAGTACCGCTTTTGTATTTTGGTCGTGTGTCATTAATTTGTCATGAGTACCGCTTTTGTATTTTGGTCGTGTGTCATTCATTTGTCATGAGTACCGCTTGTATGTATAATTGTGTACAACCTTTGTACGCCATACGTGGAGACGTTAAAACACTTACCGTGATTCGTGCGAACGATACAATATCGTGTGTCATCTTTTATGATGCAATTTGTGCCTTTGTAAATAACTCGTTGTCTGGGGAACGGATAAGAAAACCCCCAGGTTTGTGAAATTGGAGCAAGGGTCTGTCTTTTCTCACAATCACGCAGGAGTTTTTAAAATGACCCCTAATCTTTTGCCCAATACACGCAAAAGATTAGTCTTTTTGTTAATGTGTATTCAAATTTCTCCTCATCCTTTTAACAATTGTAAAGAGTCAGGAAATCTGCTGGTTGATCATGTTTCATTCTCACATGGAGTTTGAAGTGGAAATTAGTCCAGTCTCTAGCAAGTTTCGTCACTCAACTCCTTTCCTTTTCCTTTCCTTTCTCCTCACCATCATGTTCTCAGGTATATGTTATGAAGAGGAAAATCTGTTGTTAACCATAATTCGCCCTCACTGGGAGTGCGAATCGGTAAATTAACCAATTATCAGCAGGCTTTCTCCCTCACTCTCTGCATATGTCTCACCTTTTGTTCTTTTTCTCAATTTCACGAAACACATTCATGAATGTTGGATATGTACGATATGCACTTGGCGTACCGTCTGTCTCCTTTTGACAACCTTTATTCATGAATTGGTTTCTCTGCTTTTACCGTGACTCATTCACGACTTCTTTGTCTTGTTTTTTGAAATTCTACAAAAAATGTTACCACCTTTATGTTAACATAGGCCATGGAAGGCCGGTTGTTTTTTAACCAAGACATATTGTCACTCGGCAAACGCCAAGTCATCCTGGTAAAGGAAAATGTTTATGTAATCACAATTTAGTTAGAAAACTCTCTCTTCGTCACTCTCTGGGTCGGTGATTAAAACTTCGTTTATTTCATTATCTGGACACATTTTGTTTCTCTCCAAACCTTTTCTTCATTGGTCCCTAGGCAGGTAAACTTCAAGAATTTTGCTCTAATAATAATTTCTCCCGGATTAAAAAGAAGCCCAGGCGGATGTCATCACCAACAGCCAAGCTGAGCTCCACTTCCTGACAGCACGCGCTGTGGTTACTAGGTCCCCCCTGCCGCCATTTTTCTACGCATTTGTTCCTGAAAGCACAGACCATACCGCCCATATGTATGTTGTTTTGTCGTGCCACAGCAAGTTGAGTTGTCCCACTATACATTATGACACTCTGAACCACCTTTTGGGCACGCTAGCTCCTAGGTTTGTTCTTACTCTTGCTATCAATGCCAACCATGTCGTCTCTTGCGCTGTCATGCAGTGACGCAAATCGTCATGTGTAAACCATCATTACCTTGACCTCCAGTATTCGCTGAATGCGTACCAATACAAGTTATGATTGAGCTACATTATGCCTCAATAACCATTATATACGATCCGTGTTTACCTTAATAACACTTTAGGATTCGTACTGGCATGTCTGCAGACACTGGATTCTCCTCTTCAATGACCTCTGTAACCATAGTCGCGGCACAGCAACCACAGTCCCCACTTCATGAACTTCGACGTCTTCGACAAAACCAAGTGTTTTCTAAGGCCCAAGTGTACTTCTGAGTGTTATCTCAAAGGGGTCTGATTACAGTGATAATGTAATCCTTAGAATCTGTGAAACCACGTCCTCCTCTTCGAAATTCTCCGAAACCAAACAAATCCACGCTTCGCAAACTTAGCTCCCAGACCAATGAAACCTTAGAATCACACAGGCATTTTTGTTCTTGTTGTTTCTTTTGTTCTTCAATTGCATAACCATGTATTGTTATTTTTCAATTGCATAACCATGTATTGTTATTTTTCAATTGCATAACCATGTATTGTTATTTTGTTCAATTGCATAACCATGTATTGTCATCTTTCAATTGCATAATCTTGTATGTTGTTTCACACCATGTACTTTCACCAAAACTGTTCTTTTCCAAACATTGTATGTACCCCTCACCCATTCCCTACAAACATTGTGACCTAAACTATAACATAAATTGCATGTTCTAGCTAGGCATCTCTCAAGCAACGAATCTCTCAAAAACCCCTATGGAAGTTTAAGAGGATTTTTTTTTCCTACAGCTCCATTGCCACGTCGCTTTTTTTCCGAGCGCGGGGGGAAGTGTTACGATACGCCCTTGAAGCGAATAGTTTCGAGAACGCGAGAGCTAGCCCACAGCTGGCCGCCCCCTCTTCCCCCCCATATCCTGTCTGCCTCTCCTCACCGCCCCGCTTGCCCGGCGACGCGGCGGCCGGCAATCCGTTGCTCGCCCACAGAAGAAATCTGAGCGCCTTTGCGAACGGACGCTCGCGGCCGGTAGCTGGCGGACCCAATTCAACGGGGCCGCGATGTATGTATTATTGAAATACTTTGAGTAAAATCGGCCTTTTGCCGTACTACAGTTCGGTCTATTTAGACTACGAAGTGCCTGATGAAGCTGCCACATGAGACGAGGTTCCTGCCCACCTACATGTAAGCTGTATCATGATTTCCCCTTTAAATGTTGTCCGTAATTCAGTGAAATGTAGGGCCCCCGCGGAAACCACGACTCGGAGAGTTTCGTTTTGAGAGAAATTCAGAGAGAGTTAAACACTTTAGCTAGGTTTGTGTAATTTGCATTTCTTGTAATTGAATTGTACTGTAGAAACCTATGTATGTGTTTGAGTTTACAATACATGTCTAAATGATTTAACTTGTTATTATTCTGCTTCGGCGGGAGGATTTGTTGGCCAGTGTGGATCCCGTGGGACGCCGGAGGACGGAGAGGAATTCCATAGCTTTGAGCGGCTCACCCCTGAATAGAGAGTACCCTTGTCCCGCTGAGAGCTAGCCAGGGACGAGTTGGTGTGCTGATGTTGGTTTAAAAGCCGACATCGGGGTACCCTAACACTATATTGAAACGAAAATTCGTGTTTTGTAGATTTCTGTAAAATATTAAACTGTCAGAATATATCAGGTTAAAATGGGGTATTTTATCGTGTTTTAGTGGATTTTTATAAACATATTTATATACCAGTTATAATTATTGAATTAGTAATGCAATCAACTTTTTCAACGTGTTTCAAACTTAAAAATTCAGTGATTATTTGAAAAACCAAAGTTGTGTGGTTTTGTTTTTCCTATTTTTTGGCCAATCGGACTGTGTTTGACAATATGATATTTTCAATAAATAAACCAAATCGATTAATTGGTATTGTGGATTTAAGATAATTGATGTATCTGTTTGATGTAACTATTTTTGGTGAGTCCTTTAGGAATTCCAATTTAGTCTATTACAGGTGTCACCATTTCTCGTCTAAATTTGTGTTAAAAGTTTGTTGGAAGGGAACATTAAACAGTTCACAATATATCAAATTCAGTTTTCTTATATACATTTGTAGATTGTAATTATAAATTAGAATTTTAAAGAAACATTATAGACAATATTTAATGTGGAGGCAAAATGAACGTCCTAGGCGAGTTTATAGGGAGAAAATCCTGAGAATAGTTCCGTTTTAAATGTTTACGATTTTTGTTTTATTATTAATTCTAGTAATATGTGATAATCAACCAAAGATAGGTGAATTCATTGACTATATAGAACTATGATCAGTTTGTTTGTCTCCATATTAAAATTCGGAGGTACGATTTTTTAAGGTGGGCGGAAAATATTCGAAACGATCACCAAAATATCACGAGCGATCCGAGGAAAAAAATAAAAATCGCGCTATCGCTCCATTAACTAGCAGAAATAGAAGTAGAGTAAGGGTTTCCGGTAGCAATGGCAACGTCTTCCGTCCATCCATCGAGGAAGCAAACACATAAACGCACTGCCAGTTACGTCAACTTGTGTTTGAATCATCAATAAACTATTATTTTTACAGATTTACTGGCTAATATTTGACATTCTATTTTACGGTGCTCCAGATTTTATGTCCGGGTTGAATCTTTCCCAAATGAAAGACTAAACCCTTCCACACACTTTTCCACAAATGAATATCTAGTAAATTCACGCAGTGTAAGTGCACTATATAAGTATAATAAATACAAAACAATACAAGAACAATACGTCAATCCACCAGACATAATGGGAAAATATTTCACCGATTCCAGATATTTTCATATCAGAGGGTTCGGCTCTGATGAAATCCTAACTGGTCAGATAAATCCTACTGATCCCTCAATATAAATATTTTAAAAATCTTTCGAAAATCTACATGTATTTAAAATGATTTTAATAAGATGATAATTAGTGTTACATGTCAAAAGTTGGGTAGAATCAATACGCCGAAATTAGTTGTTTTAGGATCGCGTCCTTGTCCGTCACCATGTTGATTGTTGTATTATATCTGTTATCTGGGAATAACCAGACAAAACCGGAAATTTGCCTTTTTTTAAATCAAATTTTAGACGTATTGACTTTTTTCCACATAAAATTATAAATTGATTTCGAAAGACTGTTCTTTTATCTAGTAAAGCTACATTTTAAATTTTGAGAAAACATGTTTATTTTTAGTACAATAAGGTTTCACATTTTTTAAATTTTCAAACCTAATTTTGCAATATACAACATACATTTCTTATTATATAATCATGCTGTAACATAATTCAATTAATTATTTGGGAAAGCTACTTTTCAGAATTTTAATTTTAATTCAAATAAAATCATTAAAAAATATCCGCGCCCCTGTTTTGTGACGAAAATACTTCAGTTTGTCTATTTATTTACGGTCTTACAAAACTAATGTGTTAAGAAAAAACATTCTTAAACAAAATAACCGAGACAGGCAGTGGCCTTATATGTAGTATATAGCCGCGGAAGGGATATATATGTATACTACATATAACGCCACTACCTGTCTCGGTTATTTTGTACCGGTGACAGTGGATTCTAGGAACATGCTATTTTGGAACCGCTTCCTATTCCTTTGCCTATCGCGGTTACTCTTTACCGGTGACTAGCGATCAATGGAGGACAGTGGATTTGAGGAACATTTCTTATTGTAGCACGCCTAATTATGGAGGCAATGGAAATATATAACCATTTTGAAGTATACTGTAATACCTACCAGTGGAATGAAGCTGGCAAAACGGTATCGCTTCCAAGTAAATAAGCACACATTTCACCACTAAAAATTACACATCTGTCGGATCTGACTTGATGGTGGACTCAGCAACGCTTTCCGAAACGTCGGCCAAAGAAGGAGGTAGCGCAACACGGCATAACACCCCAAAAAAAAACGAAAATGTTTTCGGCCGTGAAAATCTAAAAACGTATGATGGTTTATTTTTATATTTACAATCGTTTAAATTTTGTGTTGTCATCAGCTCCTGTTACATTTCAAATGGTCATTGGTACGGTTCCGCGACTTTTCATCCCGCGAGAATATACCCCCGACAAAATTTCCCCAAAAAACTATCCTACGGATAAAACATTCTCCGATAAAATATCTTACAGATAAAACATCCCCCGAAAAAATATCTATACCAATACCTCACCTAACCTAACCAAACCTAACCTAACTTATCCTTACCTTAACTAACAAAAAATGGGACAAAAATAATACAGACAATAAATTAATGTAAGCAAATAGTAAAATAGGACCAAAATAAAGCAGAAATCCTGTTAAGGCAAATTATTTCATTCAATTAATTTAAATGCGATAAAACGGGCAAAATTGTGTATCAACACTGGCTGCAGCCACTTGACGGATACCATCTTTTCCACTTAAAATGTAAAAGTCCAAATAAAGATTTCCATTACTCAAAAAAAAAAATTTCGTTTGGTAAAAAAGTTATTCATAAACGAAATTGGATGATTAATTTTACGCCACCCTGACGCCAATATGATGCCACCCTGTAGGTACATATGACGCCATTGCCTATCTCGGTTTCTTTGTACCAGTGACTAGCAATCAATGGAGGACAGTGGATTCGAGAAACAGTTTTTTGGAACCAGTTCTTATTGTAACACGCCTGATCACGGAGGCAATTGAAATCTACAATCCTTTTGAAGTATACTGTAATACCAGATCGTAGTGGAGTGGAGCTCGCAACGCGGTATTGCTTCCAAGTAAATAAGCTGACATTTTACCACCAACATTTAGACGAAGTCATCATAGAGGATAGAGCGCATATCTTCATCGCCGCCTACTGCAATAATGCCAACCGTCTGGTGAGAGAAGATTTGGAAAAGCTAATTAATTTGTGCCTAATTGTTGTTTTAGGAGGAGATCTTAACGCCAAACACAACTATTGGAATAACTACAGAGGCAACGCAAACGGGAAAACGCTCTTTACGCGTATGCAGACTCATAAGTGCTCGAAAATGGCACTCGATGAACTGTCATCGGACCATCTGCCCGTGAGCTTCAGTATTGGAGGGACGACTTTAAGGAGCCCCAGAAAACGGCGAAACTACAAAGACGCCGACTGGGAAGGATTCAAGAAAGATATAAATTAATGAACCAATACACCTCACGTCCTCTGCGCTCAAAGGAAAAAAATCGACGAGGCCGCAAGCACTCTCACCGAAACTATACAACATGCCCAAGACACTTTCATACCGCTCAAAGAAGAACAGACATACACGATCAAGCTTCCCGAGCACGTCTTATTACTCATTAAGGAAAAAAATCGCCTGCGATGCATCTACCATCAAACGCGCGACGGCTACTTCAAAACGGCCTATAACACTCTACAGCGGGAAATCAAGCAAGAAATCGCCGATCTCAGACGCCAACCTTGGACAAAGAAAGTTACGTCACTCACGCCCAAAGATATCAGCCTATGGAAAATGGCAAAAGCTCTAAGACACAAAGATCACCCGATTCCCCCGCTTGAGAAGTTAGACGGCTTAGCGCTGGCACTTTCAATTGAAGAAAAGGCAAACACGATCGCCGACGGATTCGAGAGAGCCTACACAGCCACGGATGGCCTATCCGATCCGGAAACGGACAGACTCTTCGAATAGTCTCTACGAGATCTCAAACAAGTAGAGCAGATGAGCACGGCTGATATCCATTTCAGCACACCGAGCGAAGTCGCCGTCATCATCATGCGATTGAAGACAAATAAGGCGCCGGGAAGCGACAAAACTCTCCAAGCCACCCCTTCACCAAATCATCCAATCCACGCCGAAATAGTCTAATTTTCGACGACCTAGACAAGGCGGAGGCGGTCTGGAAATTCAATTCAGTCTCAGCTTCAAACACGCAGATCTAAATCACGCGTACAACCGGGAGAATCGAGTACTAGAAGTGGAATAAATTGCTTCGTCATTTCGGAGCAATCGGAGAGTTTTCGTCCGGATCATCGGGATACCATATGCTTGAAAGTATTGTAAATAAGTACTGCCATAACGGCTTTAGAGAAAAACACTCCACCCTCCATCAATGCTTACGAGTTTCAGAAATCATCATCGAAGGCTTTGACTCCAAACGTTCAACTAGAGCCATTTTCCTAGTCATCGCTTAAGCTTTCGACAATGTCTTGACAACGGTCTTCTAATCAAACTTCACGATATAGGCATCGACCCGCAGCTCCTCGGTGTTTTTAAATCATTTTCAAGTCTAAAATAGCCAGGTAACATTTTGAAATATCAACATGAGGTAAAAATTGCAAGGTGCAAATGACGCCGTTCTATTTATAAAGAACAATAACTTTGAATTCAGTAAATTTAAATGATTTATCTCTTCAAGAAATATAAGAATCTAGTAAACGAAAATGAAAAAAAAAACACCTACACATCTGCCGGATCTGCCCTGATAATGGACACTCCAACGCTGTCCGAAACGTTGGCTAAAGAAGGATGTAGCGCAACACGGCCTAACACCCCAAAAACAAATAACAAAAATACTTTTGGTCGTGAAAATCTAAAAACGTATCTGAGTGAGAAAGTATGTAAATAAAATCTTACATGGAAAGAGATGGAGTTATGGAAAATATCCCTAATACAGGGCTATTGGACACATTTATCTTTTTTATGATTATTACACATTTATGATTCTTCAAAAAAACCATATATGGGCTATTAGACACATTTATCTTCTTTATGATTATTACACATTTATGATTCTTCAAAAAAAAACATATATGGGCTGTTAGACACATATATTATCTTCTTTATGATTATTACACATTTATGATTCTTCAAAAAAACCATATATGGGCTATTAGACACATTTATCTTCTTTATGATTATTACATATTTATGATTCTTAAAAAAAAACATATGGGCTATTGGACACATTTATCTTCTTTATGATTATTACACATTTGGCGACCGGCGTAGCGCAGCGGTAAGACGCTTGACTCGCACACCGAAGGTCGCGGGATCGAATCCCGGCGTGGCAAATAAATTCTATTTGATTAATTTGTGTTATTTCACAATTTATTCATTTAAAATAATATATAGTATATTTGCGGCACGTTCCAGAGTGGAAGATACTTCCGGTATCGCCCTGGTGTAAGACCACCATTCAGAATTGAAACGTTGCTTGAAATCGCATTAACCGTGTTTGGTGACCAGATCTGAATAGCCAGGTACTTCCTAACCTTCCTCTTCCCTATCTCCTTCCCCTCCCCACTACCCTCAGCCTCACAACATACCTCTATTGGGGATGTCATAGTCTCACTGGCTTCAGACGGGAGCAGTTGGGACTCTTGTGCGGTATTCATATAAAAAAATATAAAAAAACTTTTATGATTCTTAAAAAAACAACAATCGTTAGAAACAAAGTAATTGTTTTATTTAATTCAAAAAATGTTTACTTTCAAATTTGGTACGTCGCTTCGTATCTACTTGGAGAATATTAAATATTATGATGTTGTCCTTAGTATAGTTGACAAACACGGATATATATTTTAATTCGGGCGGCGGGTATTGGTACCGCCGCCCCTGGAACCATTTATGGGATGAGCAACTCCTCTGCCATAGGTCACTCAAAGTGGTTCGCTACGTTTAGTGACTTTGCAGGGTAGCCCGGGATCATGGGGTGAGGTTTTTGGCCAGGTCTTGGCGGCGAATGCGTCTGCCTACATGCTGCATGGTGGGCCAGATTGAGATAAACTGGTTGAGGGAGGCCTTTTGACCTTTTCAGTCGGACTATCAACTTTAGTTTAGACTCTCAATTTTAGAGGGATGGATACATACTTTCGTCACTCCTGCACACGCCGACCCAAGATTCATACCCACCCTTATACCCTTTTCCTTCCCAAAACTTCCTAACCTTCCCTTCTTTAAAAATACCCTCCCACAGCATCCCTTAAGATTACAAAGGCCCTCAGGGAAATTATTTTTCTTAGGGCCTTTATAAAAATGCGAAACATCTCTTGTTAAAAAGTAAAACTACGAAGTTATCTATGTGATTAATCGAGGTGTCTTACAACGCGCAGTAAATTTTAAAATAAATCCCATAAGCGTATTGATTGAAGTATATCCTCAAATTTTCTACGTTTCGGCCAGCGATCGCTCGAGTGTGTTTACAAATTGACCAACATGTGGCCAAAAACGTTTAAGTGGTTAAGATAAAAAAAAAAAACGAACGGAGTACGGGAAAAAATATATGCTCCAGGGTCTAAAAATAATGGGTGTCCCCTTATAACTAGTTATTTTTTAACTAAAAAAGTTTAAGCTTTCCGTATGAATTATATTAATTTTTTCTATGCACCTTGCCATGAACTAATATTATTGTTATTCTAATTAAAACTGCTCAGAGTGCCAGGGGTAAAATTATACCAATGCCTGCATATCGTTGATACTCTTTTCGAATTAACTTGTTTTTTTTTACAAAATTATGTATCATTAAAATTAATAATGCCCTTTTGATGGCCGGTAATAAAATTTAAAAAAAAAGAGTGATTTACTTCCATACACGCATAATTTCATCATCCTTGGAATAAAACTGCAGATTTGTGTACAACTCAAATTCACGCCTCCCGCCCGCCACCCTCCCCACCATACCGCCCGCCACAGATAGTAAGTAATCTTTATATATTAGATTATTTTATGTGGAATAATATAAATCAAATTAATAATGTTTTTTTGATAGTCGATAATAAAATTTAAAAAATGCTATTTTTCTTCTTTAGTTGTCAAAGAACTTGTGATCCAAATCGGTATAAAAAGCCAGTCTCCACCCCCACCAGCCACAGTCGAATTACGTTCCTTTGGTCGAACGTTAACTTCAACTTTGCGAATTTTATCAGCCCCTTAAAGATCCAAGAATTCTCTACAGTCAGAACGTTTTTACAAGTAGTGGTGAGTATTTGGTTCTGTTCGGACCTTAACTGATACTTATTTGTGTATTTGCAATTTAAGCAATGTTTTATTTTAATTTTCATCATATTTCCAAATAGGAAAATAAAATAGGATTTTAAAAAATAATATATCTAGTTACAAATACTTTGTTCTAAATTGTACTAAAAATTACTAAAACTAATGTACCTACTAAATCTAAATCTTTCGAAGCCTTTATTTTAAAATAAAAATATCGGTTTTGTTATATTTTTCTCTTAAATCCAAAACTACGTTTTGTATGAAATAACTTCCAAACGTTCATAAAGTCATTCGGTCTTGATAAATAATAATATTATACAGACATTAATTAAATGTTCGTTATTTATTAAATTTGTTATTAAGTTACGCCCTTAAGTCTAAGGTCCACGGCGTTGCCCGGAATTACACGAGTTTTTAAAAATCTTATATAGATAGCGAATCCTCTTGTTTTGAGGTCATGGGAGCAAAATTACGTTAATCTTGGAAAGCTGTGGTGTGGCGTTAAAATCAAATCTATGCCACCCTCCCGCCCTCCGTCTCAGACCACAGATACTTCTGCAACAAAACCAAACTGCATAAAATCTTAATCTTGCCACAAAACTCAAGAGTAAAATCTTAAAAGCTAACTTCAAGTACCAAATAAATCATAATTTTGTTTTCATCCAAAAGTGTGAAACCTACCTCTATTTTTCAACTTTTTTTTAAAAGACACCTCTGATCACATAGGACAACCTAAAACGGTTATATAAAAAAAATCTCGTATGGTTAATTATGCACAAAACGGACACACATCACCAAGTTACTAGCAATTTATTCTAAATCGCTAATTCTCACAAAAACTAAACATATTTTTCTAACATTACAATATGTTATCTTTATTTTTAGTGATCCTCAAACTAGATTTTGGATAATACCCAACATAATATTGGATAAAATAATTTAGGTATAATGATTTACAGCGCTAGTAAAGCGAAGGTGACCTCTTATCCAAAGAATTGATAACTGATCGAAATCTGAAGGCACTCTTACATTAAATGTGAGAGCTATTTTATTTTATGTAAGAGTTATGGTAATTTGTCAATCAAATTTTGGTAGACGATATACCATAACTTGCGAAACTACCCCAGTGTAAGCAGCTAATCGTTTGGTGTAAATACTTGCAGTTGACTTGGTAATCATTGTAAATAGCGCTTCGTCAACAAATTCGAAATGCACATTTTGAATTCATAAAAAATATTTTCTGAAATTCTCCAAATTACTTATTATTCCTTAAATATTCATTAATTTACACAAAACAATATAATACAGAAAAAAAACATACAGATGATTGGTCATTTTTATTCAATCAGTTATCGATCGATTCTTGTGTGATTGTTTTCAAGTTTTGCATCTATTAGAAATATCTATCAAATCTACTTATGTACCGTGTTTTTTTTTTAAATGATCTTTCAGCACTAATAAAAATGCTAACAGAAAAACAACTTTTCACTAATTCACGTCAGTCAATAGATAACAATTCACTTCACGAGTTTACATCAATCACAATATACGAACGAAATTAGAATAACACAGGGAATATTTCAGGGAAATCCCAGACCGAGCAATATTTCGAGCTAGGAACGAAAATAAAAAAAATAAAACAATTTTTTGGGAATCCACGACTAACTGAGCCATAGAGCTAAATAGTCAGTGTTCATGTGTAAAATATTTTTTGCGGCAATTTTGCACTTTCGTAAGTTTTTTCTCCACCTTCGAGTGTCACCCCCCTCGGGTGGCACCCGGGGCGGTCCGGGCGGTCCCCCCCCCCCACCACCCCCTCGCTACGCCACTGAGTACCTAACAATATTTTTAAGTTTTTTTATTGCATACCCTATGTTTAAACCGAAAAAAACATTTTTTGCCGAACAAAAAAAAAATCTGAAAATTTTCACATTTTGATGTTGCTTTTTACAGATTAAAAATGAAGTTCATCTTTTTATTATTTGTTGTGTTTGCGGCCACGCAGTGCGCGTCTACTGTAGATACAAATGAAACGTACGATGCGTGGAACGCCTTCAAGGTATGCTCATCACATAATACTAATTGAAAACACATTCAGAACGCGGGGACATTTTTATTTTCATGGTAAACAATGGTTTGGTTTGTTGCAGGCCCAGTACGCTAAGAAGTATAACAGTGATATTGAGGAGGAGTTCAGGATGAAGATCTTCATGGAGAACAAACTCAAGATTGACAAGCATAACCAGAAGTATGAGAAAGGTCTGGTTTCCTACAGTCAGGGTATCAACAAGTTCTCAGACATGCTCCACAGTGAGTTCATCCCCACTCACACGGGCTTCAAATATAACAGGTACCTAGGTACTAACTTTACATCGCTTTTCAACCATCATGATGACCGGCTATAATAACAGTGCTCAGTACTAGACAGGGGCAAAATTGAATGACCGAATTAAATGAATAAATTCAATCCTGTGACACACTCGATCTGATTCTCAATTTCAAAAGGAATTTTTTCTTCATTCCTTACCTTTGGCCTTGCATCCTACGATTTTTAACGGCACCATATATTTTTAATTTTCATTTATTTTACTGTTAAATTATTTCAATGAACAATGTGTTCCGTAAACGATTAAAATATTATAATGTTTCATAAGTATTTAAATATTATTCAATGGGCGGCGTGCCGCAAAGTTGTCGACGGTATAGACCGCCGCGCGCCGCCAATCTAAAAACACTCTTACATTATCAAAATCTCCGTCCCAAAACGCGACCGCGATTCAGCCGAGTTGACCGAGCTTCTCTTTCACGCCAGGAATTAATCATTTATCCTAGCCAATATCTTGAGATGGTCCTAAGGTCCCCGCCGTCCTAGGTCCGCGCCCCATGTCCACGTCCCAGGTATCTAGTCTGTCGCTATCGAAATTGTCCGAAGTGCTTTATTCAGGAATTAAAACAAAAGTCTTTTTCACTTATGACGTCATCGTCCCTCGTAAATCTTAGACCCAGAAATCACGTCAGCCGTCATCTTCCACATCAATCTTCCGTCCGAAACGCAATCCAGTGTTTACTAGGTTCGCAGCTTACGTGTTAATCAAGTCGCTGCGAGACTTGATTAACTCGCAGTGACTTGAATAACTCGCAGTGACTTGATTAACTCGCACAAAACACCAGTCAAAATTTACTAATTCATATTAAAAGCATTAACTTTTTCCAATTAAAAATCTCATTCTCAAGGTTATTCATAAAAATATCTGCTAGAAGTGGACTCGTTGGAGCCCCCATCGGAATAAAATAATAGTGGTCATAATAGATAAAGACTTGTTTGAAAAATAAATATAATTTTTTAAGCTTATCTTGCTATTTATGTTCGTTCGTGTTTTACAAGCATGTGTGCATTACTTTTCAGCCTACTCTAGTACTTCAGGGTGTATGAAAGACGTATGTTTATGATTCTAGGGTTAAAAGGGACGCTCACTTAAACACCCCCATAACACCGCAAAGAATAGATATTTTTTTTATTTAAAACTTGGGGAACATATTTCTATATAGTTATACTAATTTAAGAAATAAATAAAAATCTAAATTTTGAGTCATCTTAACCTATTTCGCTCGATGTGAATATGCTTAAATTGTCAGACGGAAGGATTTTCACTGGCTTGATATTTCTATATAAATTTTTAAATGATGTAGTTGGTAGTCCTTGCTTGCATTGATAATCTTTCGGATTCCACTACATAATACTAGAAGTCGGGTTTTATTTTAGTGCAGAAATTCTGGGACCAATAAAAGAGGCGTTCATAAATAAATAAGAGAGTAGCACAACAATTGTGCCTTTCACCTGAGTGCATACGAGAGCTAATGAGGCCGGCTCACAGTAGATGATAATATATTTTTTTTTTCATTACTGTGTTTAGTCCCGACAGCTTGAATGGAACCATCTTTATCTTACCGGCCGATCCCATTCCCGACAGTAAAAACTGGACCGCTGAAGGTGCCGTGACAGGAGTTAAAGAAATGGGCTTCTGCGGATCATGCTGGGCATTCAGTGCCGTGAGTAATTCTATGCATTTATCACTGCTACAATCCTTGAAAAATTCTGGCCGCCTATAGGCCGCCCGTGTTTCCTGTTGTTTCCCTCGCGCTCCTAACTTATTTGTTTATATTATGTAATTAATGTATTTATTGTTTTACGCTGATGATATCGATATAATTGGGGGGAGGAGTGGAGTGGGGTTAGGGAAGGTGGATGAGGCGCTGTTGGAACCCCCCTAATAATACGCGAGCGAAGCCGGGGACAAAAGCCGGTGTATAATAATATACTTAGTGCAACTAATCACGGACTTAATTTAGCTAATGTAATTATGTAGTACCTAATTGATAGAATAATTTTATTTATAAAGTACTTATAATTTTATTTATAAATCACACCAGAAGACGCCCTACCTATAATTGATTGTTTACTTATTTTATTACTTGATTACTATGTACTTGATTACTTATTTAATAAAAAATTGTAAATTTATTAAATAAAAAATCTGTTATGTAAATATGTATTATTATTTGGAACGTGTGGAATTGCACTATCCTCCCCACATCCTGTTATAAAAATATATTATTATTATTATTATTTGGCAGACGGGATCATTAGAAGGTCAAGTTTTCCTGCATAAAGGAAAACTCATCTCCCTCTCGGAGCAAGATCTGGTAGACTGTTCCGAAAGCAACATGGGCTGCAATGGAGGACGTAGTGAAAAGGCTTATAATGACATCAAGAAGAGGGGAGGAATTTCTACTGCGGAGTCCTACCCTTATGAGGCAGTGAACGGAAAGTGTAGGTAATTACGTCGATGTCCTTCGTCCTTATTTTTTCCAACGTCTTTAGTTTTCTTTTTAGTATTTAAGATTAGATGTAATTTAATATTTCCTAAATGAACTATTTTTTTATTAGCTCTACAAAGGAGGCCCTGAAAAAAATACCTCGTGGCCTATGTCTTCTTTGATGTTGCTATGTGGAGGGTCTTTTTAGATAGGAAGTTTTGAGGAAAAAAAGGAATTAGGGGATGGGTCAAAATCTGGGGCCAATATGTCCAAGAGAACGGACGTACGAATGCATCCCCTCTACTGCGGCGCAAGCTGATGGGTCGAGAGAGTCCGGCTGAAGCGATCTAGGTTGGATTTTCCCATTTGCCGCCAATACATATTCAAACTTTACTCCACGAACCCGGACACCACTGCTAAATCATTAAACGTAACGAACCACTTGGGGTGACCTAGAGCAGCGGAGTTGGATGTCCAATAAACGGTTTCCGGGGTGGAAGTACCCATAACCATCCTCCCAAATTACGTATAGTCTTTAGTATTTACTAGCAATACCACACGTTGAAAGCATCAATATTTATTTAATAAATCAGGTACGCCTCATGCGTCAAATATGTGTCTGGTAATGTTATAATATCGTAAAAACAAGCTTATGGCTCCAAGTGGTTATGTATACACTACTTAAGTTCATCGTTTGTACAGGTACGACCAAAAGAATTCAGGAGCTACCGTCAGCGGTGTCACGTTTATTGGGGACAGTGAAAAGATGCTGACGGCTGCCATAGCCAAAAATGGACCAATTTCTGTGGGCATTGAAGCCATGGAATCCTTCAAAAAATACAAATCTGGGGTCTACTACGAGCCAAAGTGCGGTGAAAGGAAAGGTAACATCGACCATGAAGTGAGTACACCGGAGTGTTGATATATTTTTATTTTATTTTGATATACACATTAGTTTACATTTCACATTATGATTGAATAATGTTTGCCTCACTCGGTGGCTTACCCGTGCTGAGGGCCCATTGTACAGTACAAAAAAATTAATGAGATAAAGTACATAATACATTTTGATAAAATAATATAAAGTTTGTAATGAGAGATTAATATTAAAATCGGCATTTATGATTTACTAGCTGAAGTCCCTAAGAGTTTTCGAAATCAAATGCAGACTTTCTTTTGCATACAAATCAAATCCACACCGCCCGCTTGCCAGACCGCTCGTCCACCCCATACACTCATTATTTTTAATGTGTTGTATATTTCAACCAATTTACACAAAAAATTGCAAATTTTATACTTAAAACTTCCTTATTAATACATCTATCTATTGGCGAAAACCGCATGAAAATCCGAGAATTTGTGTATGAGGCGGATTACTTTAATTTATAATATGTAGAGATTTATTACACCCCCTAGTGGGCTTTTCTTATAAAATTTTACAAGCTATTTGTGTCAAAATAAATACTTAAAAGTTAACAATAAAGAAAAATATAAAGATAATGACAAAAAAGGTTGCAACAAAAATACAAATCAAAATACAGATATATGCAAAATATTGATATCGATAAATATGTCAACACAGAGTTGATATTAATAGTAATTACAAAATAGTAGAGTAGGAAGATGTACAGGTTTCCAAAAATAGGAACCTGTACAATTGTACATAATAACACTGCAATAACAAATGCGTACGTATGGAAGAGAAAGAAATTTGGTTGATGCTTAAATGTTAAGGCCATTTTTACAAATAAATTTTGCAAACAAATAGTGAATTTCAGGAGAGTTGAGACTAATAAGGCAGGGTACACTGGTAGGGAATTCAATTTTAAGTTTTATCAATTCATGTATGAAGTTTGGAAATTGGTCATTGATAGGACACTCAAAACAATTATTTATTTATATTTATTTAGCGGGCTAAGACAGCCAGCCCACCATCATGCTTTGTTCACTTATTTGAACCAGCGAGCGATCAGAAAAAACAGCTACCGGTGGGGTTTTTAGGTCTGCAAGCCTTTCTAAAGCCTCAGGTATTGGACCTCATCAATTCCCACCGGAGAATAAATTGAGCGGGTATTCGTTGACCTTATTTTCGGTTATTTGTAACCTCACCGCATTCACTCATCGCCGACTCTTTAAAGCCTCATCAATGCATCATGTAAAATTTTCAAGTAGCTGACAGAAAACCCCACCGGTAGTTGTTTTTTCTGATCGCTCGCTGGTTCAAATAAGAGAACAAAGCCCGATGGTGGGCTGGCTGTCTTTGCCCGCGAGAAAGCCAACTTATTATGTAGTATTTTCGCGGAAAACTCAACACTTCAAGATGACGGATGACTCTGCCTTCAATTCATTCTCAACGATCCAAAGATCTAGTAATAAAAAGGTTTTCCGGGTCTTGAACTAATTTAAAAAAAAATATATGTAATTCGGATATTCCTACTTCTATGAATTTCAATGGAAAAATTGGATGTAATGTTCAAAATATTGTAAACTAGCTGACCCGGAGAACTTCGTTCCGCCTCAGAATCAATAACGGTTGTGTTATCTTTTAGCTGAATTAAATTAAGTTTTTTTATCCTTCTCATTAAGATAAAAATTATATAATGAAGCAAATATCAATGCAAAACTGTTTGCTTTTTGTTTTTGTCAGTACCAGAGATGGAGTTGTATACCGATTTATAATTTATGTGGTTTTCTTACTTTTCGGGAATTGCGTTTCATTTTCTTTATACGTGTGACGGAGATTTATTATAATTATTGTATTTTTTCTTTGGAGGGGTGTAGACATACGATCGCCGTTTGTCTCATTTTTGACTGTTAACATTGAGTGCGTAAGAAAGAGGGGTTGCATTACATGTGTAATAACAACTCTTTCCTCTTTCAACTCTTTCCTGAATAACAAATATTATAATCAATAATTATCAGCCTGAAACACTCATCTACATTGAAAAAATCTTCCGAGAAAAGATACTGGCCGCCAACGGGAATTGAACTCGTGACCATCTGATTGCCGGTCAGCAGCTCTCACCACTGAGCTATGGCGGCTTATCAAATACCCGCCAAATAATTCAATATATACTAGTGTTTCATTCGAGAATTACTTATTATTACATTTTTCCAACTGAAAACAACCAACTTTATTTTTGTGAGAGAGGTATTTTTAATACTAAATCTCCCGCTAGGTATCAACAAACTCCTATCGCAATCAATCACTCCCCTTATACTCATATCCCTATGAAAGTCTTACTTTCTATCCAAAGGTGCACAAATTTATAGGAATATGTAAAAAAATATATAAAAAAACTTAGCTCAATCCAATAATGCAGAATTCAATAAAATGATTGAAAATAACTGGCCAAAATATATAATTTTTTCCACAGATGGTCTCAAACTCAGTTCGGACTCCCATTGTGGGACCAATGTCTATGCACTTCACAGGAAATTGTGTTTCCCATACAGATTTCCCACAGAGTGTTCCATTTTCTCTGTTGAATGCATAGCATCATGGAAGCTTTACGATTCGTCAAATCTCTCAACATTAGAAATGTCCTCATCCTTTCAGACTCACTTATCTCAGTGGTCCCCAACCTGTTTGTCGCCAAGGACCGGTCAAAGTTTGATAATTTTAGTAGTAACAGACAATTAAAAAAAAAATTGCATTAATTAATAACCTTCATTCGAATTTTAAATTTACATAAGAACAACGATAATAACAGCTTAAACTTTTTTTTCAATAGTATTTTGATTTTTAAGCAAGCCCTTGCACGGCTCAGTACGTTCACCGGGAAGGGTATGTTAGTTGGGACAGATTTTTGAGGAAGGGATGGTGAATAGGGAGTAAATGTTCGATAAATTACGGACTTAAATCTGTAGCGGCGATTTTAATAGTACTGAACAGGAGAGCAAACTCTAGGTCAGGGGTGGGGAACCTGCTACCCGCGGGCACTTTTGGTGCGTCCTGCTGAAAGAACCACAAAAAATTACACAGAACGGGATGAGTTTTTCACGGTGTTTTAGATGCATTTTTAAGAGGTTATTGAAAAAGAGCGTTGTGTTATCTGAGTTTTAATATATTGCCAAACTTCTGCCAGTTAAGAAGTGAAATTAATATAAAATCATTCCATCTTAATTATTTTTTAATAGTTAAACATAAAAGCATATACGTGTTCTAATTGCATAAGATAAATATGCTACAAAATCCAGAAAAACCATTCACTTAATCTGAGTACAATTTAATGTATGCCTATGGACTAGTGGCCTCCTACGCAGACTTCTTTCTTAAGGTAAAACTAATCATGTGTTCACAATACAAATTTCTGTTGCGTATTCATCTGCTTACGCATTTCGAAGTAAGCCGTTCTTGCTTTCCGACTGCAAAATTCAGTGGAAAACCATTTTGTTGTTCTAGGCGCAGTTTAATTAAAGCTGGGGACTAACAATCCAACTCGCTCTAACGGTAAAACCAGTTTTGTGTTCAAAATGCTATGAAAAAATTGCAATGGTGGTTTAAGCTGCTTACGCATTTTGTGGAAAAACGTTCTCGTTTTTGAAGGTCATTTATAAAATTCTACTTGCTTTTGTGCTGCTAGTATTGGAGAAAAGCCATTTTCATCTACTGAGTGTAGTTTTATTCCCCGCGTACAGATTCACCCAGTAACTAAAACCAGTTCTGTGTTTAGAATGCATCAAAAACATTTGAGGTGTAGTTTCATTTATTGACGCATTTCTCGCGTTAGAAGTGCATTTATATATATGCGTAAGTACTTTGTGCCGCCAGAATTGGAGGAGAGCCATTTTCATAATCTGAGTGTAGTTTTAATTCCCCGCGTACAAACTAACTTTAAAATTAAAACCAGTTCTGTCTTCAGAATGCAACGAATAAATTCCAGGTGGGGTTTCATCTTGCTAACTCGTTTGGTAGGAAACCATTCTCGTGTTTGAAGTGCAGTTATAAATTTGTAGTCGCATTTGTGCTGCCAGTATTGGAGGAAAGAAATTTCACGTTCTGAGTGTAGTTAGAATTCCCCGCGTACAGATTCACCCTGTACAAACATGTCAGGTGTGATTTCATTTGTTGATGCATTTCTCATCTTGGAAGTGCATTTTTTAAATTCTAGTTGCGTAGTTTGTGCTGCCAGAGTTGGAGGAAAACCATTTACATTACACAAATTAAAACTACATTTGGGTTCAGAATGCAACGAAAAATTTCATCTGGTGATGCATTTTGAAGGAAACCATTCTTGTGTTCAAAGAGCAGTTACAGTTTATTTTCTGATTAATCATTTGCATGTTCTGGATGTAGCTACAATTAATGAGTGTAGGCAGTCATGTAAGTTCTTTGTTTCGAATGTGTTCACCCCCCCCCCTCCCTCCGAGACGGAAAATTGGAGCGCGGCCCGCGGGTTTAAGTATGAACATCCAAATGGCCCGCGGTGCTGAAAAGGTTCCCCACCCCTGCTCTAGGTAGTTGCAAAAATACCACGCGACAATAAAGGCGTGAACAGTGGAACCTGCTGCCCAAAAAAAATAGCGTATGGCGATAAAAAACAAGAAAAGGGAACGGTGCATTAAAGCGGATTTATAATAATGGTTCAATATTTACAACTTTACAGCTGCTAGCCGTGGGCTATGGAACTGACAAAGCTTCTGGCAATGATTTTTACCTTCTGAAAAACTCATTTGGAAGTGATTGGGGTGAAAATGGTTACATAAGGATGGCCAGGAAC
Source organism: Limnephilus lunatus (assembly GCA_917563855.2). Lineage (NCBI taxonomy): Eukaryota > Metazoa > Arthropoda > Insecta > Trichoptera > Limnephilidae > Limnephilus > Limnephilus lunatus. The sequence continues at coordinate 84,575,396 of OU830593.1, forward strand.
AAAGACCACAACTGCGCAATCACGAAAAAAGCTTTGTATCCCACTTTGTAACCTCAAGATTTCACATGTTGACTCCACACTTAAGGCCCGGTAGTACCCGCTCAAAAAAAAGAAGAACTTTATGTATTACACGTCTCTTACAAGTGTAAAAGTGCAAACTCGTTTACCCGATGTATCAATTTTATAAATGATAATTAATTTATTTTTAATTCGTAAACTAATGTTTAAGACAAGATTTTTATGAATAGCACAAAGGGTAACAATTATTATAAGCAATAATTATTTGCCTGAAACACTCATCAACATTGAAAAAATCTCCCAAGAAAAGATAAATGCCGCCGACGGGACTTGAACCCGCGTCCTTTTGATATCCGGTCAACTGCTCTTTTATCCACTGGGCATTTATCTTTTCTTGGGAGATTTTTTCAATGTTGATGATTGTTTCAGGCTAATAATTATTGCTTATAATAATTAATAATTAATTTATTTATCTGAAGGAATTGAGATGCCTAACCATATCCAGCCCATTAAAATTAAGATCGAAACTAAAAACTCAACTTTTCAGACCCTCATTTCCATAAATTCTGTTCCATAATTTCTATATTTTGTCTCGTTTGCTTATACCATATTTGATTATTTTTTTGCGTTAGTTTCCCTCAGGAGGCCCTGAAGAAAATCGTTTCCCTCAGGGCCTATATCATTTTAGAGGATGTTGTGGGGGGGTATTTTTAAGGAAAGGAAGGATAGTAAGTGCTGAGAAGGAAAAAGTTTTGAGTAGTGGGTAGATATCTGGAGATCAGTGTGTCCTGATCTGGCCCGCCACGCTCCTAGACACACTTATTGCATATAATGTTGGTTTGATGTAAATATCGTAATAATACAGATATTAAGTTTGTTTTGATTAATTTTATTGAGCATGAATACTCAAATAATATACCAAGAAAAAACTAACCCTTTAGTATTTTTTCTTTTACGTTAGCTCCACACAGGAGGCCCTAGGCCCTAAACAAAAAATTATTTCCCTCTAGGTCTAAGTCATCTTTGGGGATTTATGGAGGGTCATTTTAAGGAAAGGAAGGAGAGGAACTTCTGGGGAGGAAAAAGTTTAGAGGGGTGGGTAGGAATCTAGGGTTCAGTGTGTCAAGATCATCCGCCACCAGATCCTGAAAAACCTTACCCCATGAACCCGGGCACCACTGCTAAGTCACCAAACGTAGCGAACCACTTGGGGACACCTATGGCAGAGGTATTGGTTATTCAATCAATGATTCCCGGTATGTGTTCAATAAATACGGCGGTACCCATTCCCGCCTCCCAAATTACGAAGATAGTTTTTGAAAGAAAATGCTGTAGCTATGACCAGACCACATATAATCAGGAGATCCTACGTAAATACTTTGAAGAAACAGGTGAGAAACCAAATAAAAATTTACCCTCAGGTAGAGAAGGTGCATGCGCAATATGTCCGTCCATAAAAAATAGAAGGATCATAAAAAGGTACAATAGATGTGGAAAGTTACTGTGCAACGAACGTTTTATGTACATGTATCAGCACTGTTTTGCTGAAATATATGTCTTAGATCATATTTACATTTAATTATGTTATTAACTTTAATTTTTTTTTGGTTTTATGAAGAAGAAGAATTCAAGAAATTTCCCCCTAAGATTCCCAAGACATTATTTTTTCTAATACTAATTATAAAACTTTAATAAATGTAACTTTTTCTGGCAATTTGTGTTTTATTCTATCCTGTTAAAATCATTACAAGTGTATTTAACTATTATTTGCAAAAAAAAGTGTGGGCGGCAAAATGCTCCCCATGCGAGCAGTCATGTTTCAAGGGAAGGTGCGACTACTCTAGGGTTAAAACCGTATATGTACCAACAAGTAATCTGAGGAGGCGGCCTACTGTGGGATGACCTAGGGATAGATAATATGAATGCTATATATAGTTTTAAATCCACAATAGCTCACAGAAAGGATGCCGTGACTGTAGGCCGATTGGTCCGGTCCATTTTTGATCCCACGAGTGTCTTAGGAAGTACAAGCTCCACGCCAGTAGAGCTCCGAGGGGTGGGGTAATATCTAAATCAAAGATATTTGAAACCCTATAATCCGTACTATGAAAACTCATCAGCCTACTTCGCTTTTCTTGATTTACTCAACTACTCGTTTTTCTTGGTTTACTTAAAAACGGTTATAGTAAAAGCTATAACCGTTTTTAAGTAAACCAAGAAAAACGTGTATTGGAGTAAATCAAGAAAAGCGAAGTAGGCTGATGAGTTTTCATATTACACGTTATTATTTTTTTAAACGTTAGAACGATCTTGTATGAACTGGATACATTTTGTATTTAAATGTTTAATACATATTTAAAAAACGTGTTTTAATTATTATGGGCCCATATTTAAAGACAATTTATTAAAAAAAACGAAGATTTTTAGAAATAATAACAACGGCATCGCATTCTTTGTGAGAAACCACATCAGAATGATGGCATTCACACCTAATTTTTAACCAAAATTCTTCTTCTTCACTTCTTTTTTTTCTTCAATTGTTTCTGGCTTCCAATCTTCAAGGGTGTTCTAGGCCATCATTTCTAATGACAGAGAAAGGAAAGGTGAATTTATATATTAATTTTATTAACTTGTGCAAATTTCAGAATTATATGGAATATTGAAATAGAGTTAAATAGACTTAGAAGAGAATGTTAGAGTTAAGTTGTTAAAAGGAGGGGAGGCAATTTTAGACAGCGCTTGATAGAAGAGGGGATATTTATTTAAAGAGGGACAACCAAGAAATATTAAATAGCAAGCTGACCCGGCTGCTAATGAAACACAACGCCATCTATTGGATGGTAACCCAACCTTTTAACTCACACCGCCATCTGCTAATTTGCATACAAGTCAAATCGATCGATCGCTCCGTTTATATTATTATAGCGAGTTCCCGGTACGCGTTGCTATGCCTGCGTGCCCTTTCCCATTCGTCCCGTTCCCCTTCTTCTCCCGCGTCCCCTTCTCCTCTCGCGTTTCCACTCCGCCTTCCCTCTTCCCACTCCCCTCACCCGCTTCCCCCGTCCCGCGAAACCCCCTCCCGAGTTCCCTCCCCCCTCCCGAGTTCCCCTTCCCCCTCCAGGATTGCCCCCCCTCCCTTCCTCGAACCCCACACCCGAGTTCCTCTACCCCCTCCCAAATTCCCCTCCCCTCTTCCGGTTCCCCTCCCCCCACCCGCATTCCATTCATTCAGTCCCGGTACATTCAGTTTTCCAACAGCTCGCGTGTCACTAATTGCAATTTTTTTATACAAATTTCATAATGCCAGCGCTCATTAGTACATATAGAAACCTTCGCGGGCATGTAAATATCAAATCCCCAAACTTTTAATGAAATAGGTAAAGTCGTTCGGAAGTTATGCGCGCACATACATTTAGACTTCATGTTTATTTATATAGATAGATAGATAGATTGATTTATTTTTCCTTTGGAGGGGTGCAGATATACGTTCACCGTTTGTCTTATTTTCGACTGTTGACATTTGCGGCCTTACTAAAAAACCCCGTGAAAAATTAATTCAATTGACAAACGGCCGCGGATGTGAAAACATTACTAATTAAAAAATTATTCTTAGAAAAAAATACACAGCGTTTACACAGCCTGGGGGGGTAGTTTATCTCTGTTTTAGGGTTGATGTCTGAACGAAATTTGGAATTTTCCAAAGTATTTTGAATGTTCTATATATTTAATATTTTTGAAGGTGCCGTAAAAAAAATACCATTTTAAAAAACTAGATTAAATTACCTTTTAGATTTGTGTATTTGAAATACACTTTAGTTTTAAAAAACTGCCATATTTTAAGATTCAAACACGGAAAAAATGGAAAAAAATATTCTTACCAAAACATTTTAATGAAAGTGTACAGAAATTTTAAAAAAATCAAAATTTAAAAAATACAGTCTTTTTATTTAAAAATTTTGAAATGAAGCTGTCACCTCACTTTGTCCTCGTGCATACAATAAAAATATAATAAAAAATTTCAAAGTTTTTTTTATTGCCAAAAGAATAACCTAAAAAATATCTCTGACATTTCAACACATTTCTTGCACCACTAAAGATGTTAATTCCTTTGTTAAGTTAACCACCACATATATTAGATATTAATATTTAAAAAAAACACCACTTTTAAGAAATTCTCATAAAATAAAGATTTAAAAACGTAAATTTGAACTTTTATGTAACCCAAAACAATATTTTGACAGTTCAACTTTTAAGTACTGTTTATTGTGCAATAACTTGATAAAACTGATGTAAAACCACACAAATAACACGGCAAATATATTAATTACATGAATAGAAGAGTGAATTGGTCACTGTAATAGAAATCGATAGAATGCGGTAGAAATTGTGCCGGTTGCCATCTAGCGGCCATGAATGAAAACAACAATTTAGTAAGGACATTACGCAAAATTGCACTGTTGCCAGATTTTAAAACCTGTTTTAGAGTAAAATTCTTTATTGGTAGAATTTCGTGTTTTAGTGTAAATTTGTTGTATCCATGGTGCTGCAAAAACACAGGTAATCGGTCGTGCTGTGGTTTTTTTTAATAAGGCCGTTAGTGTCTAAGAAACACGGACAGCATAATAAGTTTAGAAACAAATCCGGAGACAAATCCCACGAATTAAAGATCATTAAAATCGGACCTGCCGTTCTCGAGTTATAAATGGTGTAACTAACCCGACTTTGTTTTATATATTAAGATAAAATTCCCACATCTAGACATATAATGTACAATCTGGGGAATTACGACCTCTCCATAGATTCAAAATTTAAATAATCACGTGCAAAAATAGAAACATTAAATACATTATAGCCAATCGCAACTCGTAAGTTGGTAGAACTCTAGACACTCTAGATAAGCTTATGAATCATTGGTTAAAATTCACCACACCTTTATAAAAAAAATCGTTTTTTAAAATGCGAAATCAGGAAGTTTGTCATATACCATTATTTTCAAAAAATATATTATGACTTCCTTGTAATTTTCGCGATTCTGAGATCGTAGTTCGCTTCGGGTTATAAGCTGAGGTTTCACTCGGTTCCAGCGCATACTGCCCTAGCGCATTAGAAGGCCGTGCACGCAGTGGCCGGTCCCGGAGCCGACCCCTGGTAATGCGATGTAATGTGATGGCTTATGACTGCTCGGCCCGCGGCCCCCTGCTGACGACCACTGGGGACACCAGAAACATGATATCCCAAACTCTTTAAGAGCGGGGAAATAATTTTTTCCGTTAATATGTTAATATTGTTTTATCCTTGGTTCTGTCGTCCCGGCGTTGCCCGGATTTATTAGACATAATTTTGCTCTTATTTTTAACGTTAAGTGTACAAAATTTCAAAAAGAAGCATTAAAATTCTATTTAAAAAGGTGGGAAAAGGAGGTGTCCTATAACTTCCTAAGATTAATAAAACTTTAAAAACTAATCCACACATACTCTTCTTTGCAAAACTTTTGATGGTCATATTGCAAATTTTAGGTTGAATTTGTATTGGGTTTGTATGATTTGTACTGAATGCTGTAGAAATGAGATCCCTGAGGCGAATGTGTGTTAAAACCATGTACGATCGTGAGAGAAACGTGGAGATCCGCAAAGAATGCAAGGCTGATTAAGATTAAGAAAGGGACTCTCCGATGGTTTGGCATGTAGAGCGAATGAACGTGGAAAGGAGTGTAAGGAGAATATATGACGTAAATGTGAATGGTAGAAGAAATCGGGGACGCCCGAGGAAGACATGGCATGACCAAGTGAATCAGATACTTGAGTCGGGCCATGTAAAGAGTCGGATAATATAAGAGCATCTATGAGACACAAGGAGTGTGTGCCAAGATCGAGCTGTTCGGCGGTCCGTCATCTCTGCCTACCCCTGCGGGGAAACGGCATAATGGTTCGTTAGTTAGTTAGTTATGATTTGTACAATTTGGAATGATTATTAACTTTTATTTCATAACGTTTTTCTTGCTTGTTAACTACTAACTAATGATGCTCCTTTTTATGTGTGTCCCATCTGCTTCCGTTTGAAGCCATTAAGATCATAAAATAACAAAAATTAATCAAATAAAATTTATTTGCTCACGCCGGGATTTGATCCCTCGACCTTCGGAATGCGAGTCAAAAGCCTTACCCCTCGACCACAGAGGCCGTTTTTTTTATATGAATACCTCACAAGAGTCCCAGCTGCTCCCGCTTGGAGCCAATGAGTCTAATGCATCTCCTTTTCGGGTATGTTGTGAGGTTGAAGGTAGTGGGGAAGGGAAGAAGATGGAGAAGAAGAAGTACCTGGATATTTATTATTATTAAGCAACATTTCAATTCTGAATTATGGTCTTACACCAGGGCGACACTAAGAGTATCTTCCACTCTGGAACGTGCCGCACATATACCTACATGTCCTACATACTAAATAATATTTTAAATGAATTTACCTTGAAAAAAACACAAATTAATAAAATAAAATTTATTTGTCCACGCCGGGATTCGATCCCGCGACCTTCGGTTTGCGCTTATTATTAATTAATTACCTAACTTATTAATTTAAGTACTTACATACTTACTTCATTTATTTATTTATTGATTTGTTGATTTATTTATGTTTTTATTTATTCATTTACTTATTTATTTATTCATTTAATTATTTTTATATTCATTTATTTATTTATTTATGTATTAATTTATTTATTTATCTATTTATTTATTCATTAATTATTTTTTTTGTTTATTTATTTATTATTATTATTTTATTTTTTTAATAATTTTTTCACTTTATTTTTTTAATTTTATTTATTTATTCAAAGATAGGTGGAACAGTCAACTTGGGGTATACAATATGCTAATCATGCAGAAGGATTTTAGATAGTAGGTATTATGCTAACATTGAATTATTGAGGTATGTTATTAGAGCCTATTTGTAACTAGGTATATTCCGTGCAGTTAAACACATCCAATACTTCAGAGAAAGCATTTCCAACTGCACGCAATCTAGGTTTAAGCAAGTATATAATTTTTTAATTATTTTTTATCGTCGGATCTACCGGATCTGCCCTGATGATGGACACTGCAACGCTGTCCGAAACGTCGGCTATAGAAGGAGGTAGCGCAACACGGCATAACACCCCAAAAACTAACAACGAAAATGCTTTTGGCCGTAAAAATCTAAGAACTTATCCAAGTATATAAATGACTTAGTCCTGATATTGTAGTTACGTTTAAAAATAATTTTAGATCAAGTAATTCTCGTTGGTATATTTATTCGGCAAATTTCAACTAGCAATCGCGTCTAAAAAGTACGCGTGGCGAAAAAAATTGTAAGATCTTAAATTTTAGGAAAATTGATGCAGATATTACTAAATGAACAGTGTTTTCCAAAATTTGATAATATTTGAGTTATAATTAAAAAACCGGATAAGACTTTTTGTATGATTTTATGCTATAACTCAAGATCCAAACATTATTTTGTTGATTGTACTCAGTTTTGTAATAAAACATAAATGTGGAAAAAATCAGAACTACACCAGATTTTTTCCTAAAGATGACTTTTTATCATAATTGGGGGTGCTTTGAAGTGAACATGGGTCCTGAAGATACCCATGTTGCAGGAAAGCGAAAACACAGATGCCGGCAAATTATTCCAATGCCAAGCTGTTCTCAAGAATCAAGCGTAGAAACGACCCATTCTCTTGTGACATAACACACAGTTGACACATTGTGTCAACTGTGTGCCAAATTTTGCGTTTTTCCCGACTATCGAAGGAATCGGTGAACCTAGTTCCCTGGAGCATCTTCAATTAAAATACCGGTAGAAAATTATTGAGTTTAGTTCAGGCACATGGACACGCCTGCAACAAGCTTCTATAGATTATAATTTACTAGCGCAGACCCGTGAAAAAGATAATTTTCTCTGTAAATATTATATTAGAATTAGGTATCTTCCTACTTTATCTGTAAATATTATATTAGAATTAGGTATCTTCCTACTTTATCTGTAAATATTATATTAGAATTAGGTATCTTCCTACTTTATCTGTAAATATTATATTAGAATTAGGTATCTTCCTACTTTATCGCTTTTCTGAATCCTTCAACCACTCAGTTCCAATTTTGAAAATGACACATAAAATAAAATCTAATTTAATTAAATTGAATTTAATTAAATTGAGTTTAATTCAATTCAATGAACCAGGATTCAAGGGGATAAATTTCTAAAGACAAAAAAACCACGCACAGAGAACCAAAATAATGTATTTGACATCTTTAGTAATTTTCAGTACTCGTAACTGCGAAAGTGTAAAGTGTTAACCTTCCTAAGTTTATGTGGCCCGTTCCCTCGGTGTTAAATATATTCCGGTCAGGCCAAGGGTCCGAGGATTGATTCCGTTGCGCCTGTCTAGTGCCCCCGGGGGACCGGAGCCCTAACGGGGGTGTGAGGCCCCTAACAGGGGGCAGGGGTGGTTCTCCACCACCCCGCCCTTATCCTTATCACCGCTACCCCCGCTGATGGAAACCCTTTTCCGGGTCGAATGTTTATACCGGAAATGCTGATTTTTTTTTTAATAAATTAGTATGCAACTAAAATATTTTTGTTTTTTGCTGAAAGTTGCTTTATATTTAAAAAAAAATCTATTTTTATATTTACCCCACACAGGTGGCCCATGAGGAATATAATATTCCTTTGGGGATGCTGTGTAGGGTATTTTTAAGGAGAGGAAGGAGAGGTAGTTCTGGGAAGGAAAAAGGTTTGAAGGGTGTGTAGGAATCTAGGGATCAGAATATCCAGGAGTGATTGTCGTACAAATCCATCCCTCCCGCTGCGGTGCAAAACATTTTTTTTTTTCATTTCTTTGATGGTTACATAATTTATGGATTTTTCGACCACCATGCTAGGCACATGCCCGTATTATGGTGGTCGATTTTACATATATTGCTTTAACATTAAATAACTTTAAATTTATGTAGTGCATTAACATTATAAATAACCCGCAATTTTATAAAGTATAGTGCATTAACATTATTTTAAATAAGCAGTAAAATGATGGATTATAAAAAATTATAAAATAATATCAAAGAATGTAAAATAACAAATTTTCACAGAAAATAAAGAATGGGTCGAGAGAGACTAGTTAGAGAGGTCAGAGGGTCTCATAGGCAATATGACGTAATCCCTGACGGGAATTATTTTCCTTAAGGCCTCCTGTGTGGAGCTTATGTAAAAAAAGTGTGTACATTAGTGCTCCACCCAGTACTTAGGTAAAGATGTAAGAAGGCAATGATTTACTTGTGGAAGAATTTTATTTGTGGAAGAAAATAGTTCTACCAGATTTAAGGCATTATTATTCTAGGCATTAACCTAACCTTACCTAACCAAAGGGATTACATGACAACTCAACAAAGTGGCATTTCAATGAACCTTTGAAAACTCATTAAGAATAATTAAAAAATGCCCGAAAACTAACCAAATGTAACAGATTTCACCATCATTTTTTTAATCATCTTTAATGACTTTTCAAAGTAGTGTTGAATTGCACATTATTGAGATATCCGGCCCCGATTAAGCCGAACATTAGCTCAGTAATAAGTCAAGCTTTTCACTATTCTGAACTTATTCGCGGCGAAATATACACCACAATTATGAGGAAAGGGGGCTATCACGTCACCGGATATTTGGTTTACTATTTTTTTTCATTCGAATACCTCACGAGAGTCCCAGCTGCTCCCGTCTGGTGCTAGTGAGACAATGGCATCCACAAGTGGGATATGTTGTGAGGCTGAATGTAGTGGGGAGGGGAAAGATATGGGGAGGAGCAAGGTGGGTTAAAAGTAACTGGCTATTCAGATCTGGTCACCAAACACGGCTAAAGCCTGGGCGATACTGAGAGTATCTTCCACTCTCAGTATCGAAATAGCCCAGGATTGAAATTTTTAACACAAAACTCTATCGCTGACCGGCATTATTTAGAGTTTAAAAATTTATACTTAATGGAATTTTGCCAAAAAGGCGTATGAACCCATATTATAGGTGTAGGGTTTTTTGGGTGGATATCGAATTAGATAATTTAATTATGTCAAAAAGGAGGGTTTCATTCCCTTTGGTTTTTGAAGTGAAAATTTGTTTAGCACCGTTGTGACTTTAAACTCGAAGAAACGAAAAATGGTGACACCAAAAAGAGATAAAAACCAAAAATGTTCAGCCTGCGAGAGAATGAGATAGTATAATCGTTCTCCTCTTTGTCCAGTGTTTCGTAGACAAACAGTCTCCTCTTTGTGCTGTACTTCGTAGCCCCCCTACCCTTGTCTACTTTAGTTTTCTGAAGGGTGCACTACTACCGCGCGTGAATTGCCCACTCTTTTTTTGTTGTTGTTTAAGCGTTACGTTATAATTTTATTTAAATTAAAAAGATAATTTAATTCGAGATTTATAATTATTACCGATTATTTTGACAACTTGTCTCGATTAACCGAACGAATTAATTAAGCGACAGCACTGAATAAACACACATCCCGTCCATTGGCCGACCGAATTTACCGGCGTGTACAGAATCAGTCGACCAGTGCTCGATAGGGCCAATCAATTAATTATGTTGTTTTACTGGGCGAGTACGTCAACACATTTATTGGTAAATTTATCGAGTGGAATCAAACAACCGTGTGCTAGAGGGGGATGATTTATTTCAGTATTGATTTTAACCCCCTCTTATATCGTCACAGGTATATTGATGGTGAATGGACGCTTTTATAACTACCGTGGCGATTCACGGTAATGGTACCGTGACGGCTTAAAAAAGTCAATAAGTACGTCAAGTACGTAAGTCAATCATACGTACGTTCCTTAAGCCGTTGCTACCCGAATTTCCATATCTCCCTTAAACATTTGAAGATTTTAAGCTCTAAAAAAAATGTTATTTTTGAAGATAATGTCTAGACGCGTTCCACGCCGAAATGCAAATATATTAAATTCCCTCAATAGAAAAAAAACGCAAAATATGCTCCAAAAATTATTATAAACACGTTTGTTTCAGTTATTTTAAAAGTTATAGTTGTGAAAAAATTCACAATGTTTCTTTAAATAATACTTAAGACGCCTTCCATGAGATTTTTGCTCTATTTTAAACGAGTCGTATTTTATTAAACATTTTCAGAATTTTCGCATCGAATATCACTTTAAATGTTAGCACGCTCCTCTAACATTCGCAATTACATATTTTTTCTCATTCTACTTCGTTTTGAGCGTGGATGCGGCGCCTTAAGGCGTGGTGTAACCGCTTAAAAAGAATAAGATTGAGAGATACGTAAATGCGAATATTAGAAAGAGCGCGCTAATATTAAAAACGATTATATTTAAGTGAAAATTGTGAAAATGTTTAATAAAACACGACTCATTAAGAATAGAGCAAAAATCTTATGGGAGTTGTCTAAAATAGCATTTAAAGAAACTTGTAAAATAATTGAAAAAACATGTTTTTAATAGTTTTCGGAGCATATGTGGCGACTTTTTCTGTCGAAGGAATTTCATGTAATTGCTGTTTCAGCGCACAGTTAACAATTTGAGGTACCTAGCTTAACTTTATTATAAAATACTAAGTTTCTTTCTGGATTTCATTTTAATTTAATTGGGTACTTACCTAAATGTCTAATATTTTTAGAATTGAAAAAATGACATTTTAGCTGCTTGCGACTGATGGCGACATCGCAAATACTCACTACCTCGAAACGCGAACTGTAATTTTATCTCGGTCAAGTTTATATCTCTCCGCGGATGAACGTGTGTACTGTGCACGTCATTGTAATAATTCAACTTCATGTTTTTCTGAATCTTTATGATAGCATCTAGGAAATCAGGTGATCATCATAACTTTTTAACTTGTGTTTTAGTGTGATAACAAATATTGAAGTAACGATTTTTTAAAACGTATTTTTTCTGTTTTGAATTCATCGACACTTTTAAAAATGTATCCCAATTTATCCGGCAGAATAAATGTGTAAGAAAAAGCTGCAGCATTTTAGCGATAACGAACTTTTATTTATTGCAATTTTTGCCGTCACGGTACCGTAAACGTGAATCGTCACGGAAATTATAAAAGCATCCGTCGGGATGGAACGCTATCAATATATCACGAGGAGAATTTCAGGTTTTTTAGAAACTCGGACTGCATTTTATGTGTTTTTTTTTGTTTTTGAGAATTTGTTCTACCGGACCACGATAGATCTTTCAGAGGATTTCAGCGATATTTCATTGTCTCGAACATCTGTTCTCTGGACACCAAAGAATGTGTAAAGAAAGACCATAACTTTCAGGTACTTTATTTTAACTTATTACCTCAAGTTATCCTTGTCCACGCCTTGAAAATACTGCATCGCCTTTGTTTTTCAATGTTTTCACGTAAATATTTTTGATTTTCCGAAGTTTTTAGCTTCAATTCATTTACTGCTTGAAGAAGATCTTGGGAGGCGGATATGTGTTCCTCCGCCCGGAAACCATTTATTGGATTACCAACATTTTTGCAATAGGTCACCCTAAATGGTTCGCTACGTTTGGTGACCGAGCAGGGGTGCCCGGGTTCTTAGGGTGAGATTTTTCCGGATCTTGGTGGCACATGCATATGCCTACCTCCTACTTGGCAGGCCGGATCGGGAGAGACGGGTTGAGGGAGACCTATAAACCTCACCAGCAGGACTATCTCGGAACATCGCCATACCCGCAGTGGAAGGGATTAATTAATACGTCCATCACTCTTGGACATACAGATCCCCATCTACCCACCCCTCATGCATTTTTCCTTACAATTACTTCTTCTCCTTCCTTTCCCTAAAAAGATCCTCAACACAGCATTCCCAAAGATGGCATAGGCCCTGAAGGGAATAGTTTTCCTCAGGCCCTCCTGTGTGGAGCTAATGTAAAAAAAAATATCGCACTACATATAATTTTCGTCATAACATTATAGGTAAGAACACCTTAATTTTTTTAAATACATCTATTTGACGACCTCCGTGGTCAATAGGTAAGGCTTTCTACTAGCAATCCGAAGCTCGCCGGTTCGAATCCTAGCGTGCGCAAGTACATTTTATAGGATTGATTTAAGTTATTTCATAATTTATTAATTAAAAATAATATACAGTATACTCTTATTTTCGGCACCATCCAGAGTGTCAGATACTATCAGTATCACCCTGGTGTAAAATCACCATTCAGAATTAAAAAATTGCTTGAAACTGCATTAGCCGTGTTTAGTGACTAGATGTGAAAACCCAGGTACTCCATATCCTTACCCTTCCCATATCTTACTTCCCCATATCCTTACCCTCATTACTTTCAGTCTCACAACACAGCCCAAATAGGGATGTCATGGTCTCACTTGCTCCAGAAGAGCGCAGTTAGGACTCTTATCTTGTGTTCACATAAAAAAAAAAAATTTTCATTCAACGAATGAGTGCTTGAATGAAGTGGAATCTTGGAAGTAGAAATTAACCCTTATTCTCGACATCCGATCAAGCTGCAACTTGGTAGACAGACTGGTCGTTGATGATAATGCATTCTGTCAACCTTTAGTAGAAAGGACATTACAGGCATTAATATACACAATTAACATCAATCTCGTCAAATGGGGGAATAAACGGGCATAAACAAGATGTTTCTAAATATAGCTTAACTTTAATCATGAAAAAAGACAATACCAACAACTCTCAATGAAAATATGAAACAGACAGACACACAAAATAACAGGTAACGGTCGCAACCGGTAATCGAACCAAGATCTTCAAGTTTCATCCCCAACTGGGGATTGAGACTGAAGGTAGTGGGAAGGGGAAGGAGATGGGAAAGAAGAAGATGGTGAAGTATCTGGATATTCAGATCTGGTTACCAAGCACGGCTCAATCCATTTCAAGCAACGTTTCAATTCTGGATTAGTTTTATGGAGAACGTGCGGCGAATATACAATATATTATTTTAATTAATTACTTAACATAAATTAAAGAAATAAAATTTATTCGTGCGCGCTGGGATTTAAACCCACGACCTTCCGATCGCTAGTCCCGAGCCTTACCCCTCGACCACGTCAACTAATTGCTAAATTATCTGGGTTCGGGTCCCAGTTATGACCGTTATCTTTTTATGTATTTATTAACGCTCTTTTAAAGGGCATTTACACACGAATAGATTATAAAGAAATAAAAATTATACAATGTTATACGTAACTGAACTGCCATCTTTTGTAATTGTGTATTTTTTACTGACTCGGCATATTTATTTCCCTCCATTAGTTTTCTTGGCAAAGAGGAAAACGTATGGTAGTTAGTCCCAGAATAGTAAATAATATTATCAATAGGAGCAATTCTGAACCATTAAATGCATTATTTATGGTTTTATATAACCAAGTCAATGAAAATCCCCTTTTTCGACAAATCAAGGATATTATTCATAACATTTAAAAGAGCATTAAGTTCAACGAAATTGTATGAATACCCATTTTAAAACCGAAAAAACGTAAGAAATTATTTTTATATAGCTTGTACATGAATATTATAGTGTGGGTTCCAAGCGGGAGAATTGTACTCAAATTACTTCTAATAAAGGCAAAACATAACAGTTTATTACTATTGTTGAAATTTATGGTTAATTATTGTCTGTTTTTTTCAGTTATTAACCGAGTCTTTGTACGTTTCATGTTTTTTTATTGAGAGATGTTGATATTGTCTTTTCTTATCATTACATATAATAATGACTTTTATAAGCTTCAATGCGTTATTTATTTTAATAATGCGTTTAATTAACAAAATAAACGAAGACCTACAAAATATATCAAAATGGCTAAAATTAAAGTGAAAATGTGGCTAAGTAAAAATTAAACAAATTGAAACTGAACGTAAACAAATCAAAATATATGGAAATATGCAATAAAAAGCATAACACATGGTTAAATTTGACAATTAATGGTGAAAAAGTTGGAAAAGTAAATGAAATCAAATACCCGGGTGTAATACTCGATTCAAAACTGACTTTCACAGCAAACTTTGAATATGTGCTAAAAAAGGTGTCAAAAAAGGTAAATTTTCTTAGAAGTAAGACATATATTAAATAGAAACACTACGGAGCTCATTTATAAAACTATTGTTGCTCCACATTTAGATTACTGCTCTACGATGTTATATTTGGCCAATGAAGGAAATTTAAACAAACTAGAAGTTATACAGAATAGAGCTGTGAGATGTATACTGGGAAAAGGCAAATACGCAAGGATTAATCAAATGAGAGAAGAGCTAAATTGGATTCCAATAAAAAAAAGACTAATATTTAATGTGTTAATTTTTGCGCGTAAAATTATGAAAAACCAAATGCCAAAATACTTTAAGGATGAAATTGTTTTTAATAGAGACGTTCATAATTATGAAACAAGAAATATAAACAGAGTTCGATTGCCACAAATGAAGAAATCAAAATCACAGAACTGCCTAATGTATAGAGGACTAAAGATATATGATGAAATGCCTAAAAGTATGAAGAATGAAGAAAGAATTAATGTATTTAAAAAGAAATGTTATGCTTACTGTAAAAATATTTAAATTTATCAAATGAAATGTTACATTGTGCTTATTAGTTTATATTCATGTAGTATAAACTAACTCATTAAATATTTATATATTTTTTAAATTAATAAATTATACTTTAAAACAGATTAATTTACTTTCCGCTTTCAGTTAAGAACATATTTAAATACCTATTTTATACAGTTCTTGATACACACGTGAATGGCTCGTAATAGCTCTCAGACAAGCATAACAGTCAAATTCTATTAAAAAATATTCAAACTAAAATTCAATGAAAATTATATTCTATTCTAATAAAAATATATTGGGCTATCGATCTCCACGATTCATTTTCGCTAAACTGTAAACGTCTTAATCGTCGGCTCTCCAAAGCAGCTGAAAAATATTGCCCATTGTATATTGGTTGGACGTTTGATATTCATTATATTATAACTAATATAGCGAAAAATTATTTATGGATGAAAATTAATACATCATAGGTTAGGCTGAATTAGGACAGACAAAGCTTAAATCTTGGATAAAGTCACAGTTTTCGTAAAACTTTAACCATAATAATGTTGTTGCAAATCAGAGTATTTTACTTTAAATTTTACATAGGAGGCGCCAAAGAAAATATGTTCCCTACGGACCTGTGTCATCTTTGGGGATGCAATGTGATTGGTCTTTTTAAGGATATGCAGGAAAGGAAAAATGTATGTTGTGTCAGTGTATCCAGGAGTGACGGACGTATGAATCCATACCTCTCTCTCTCGCATATGGGGCCAAGACCTGAAAAAACCCGGGAACCCCTGGTAAGTCACCAAATATAGCGAATCACTTGGGCTGTGGGTTACCAGAGATGTGGGTTATCCGATGAATCATGCTTGAAAACTAGAAAAGTTGGTTATTGCGTACTATTTTATTATCCCCTAGTGGACGAATCCAGAAATTTGTTGTGTATATGTGTGTGGGTAGTCTGCAATAGTAACTAATGAATAAACTTCCACACAGTTAACCACGATTGCGGCGGCACACCATGGTTAGGCCTGCCAATGTGATTGCTGCACGCGCAATGGTTTAACTAAATAGTAATAAAACCCAGATTGAGAGTTTTATCAGGAGTACGATATAAAAAAAGATAAAAAAAAGCTAATGATGAAGTCCAGTTTTCATGTCATGATCGCGACTATTCATGTACTGCCCCTACCAATATGTATATACCTAAATTTATATACAGGGAGTTAAGGGACGTACTTGACTTACCAGTGATTCCTGACATTATTTGGAGTCTTCTTCTTTCGTATGGTGTAAATTACATATTATTTGGAGTAAAAAATGTGAATGAAATTTTGTGTCTCCGGTAACTTTTTTTTGTGACTTTTTTTTTCTTCAAAATCAATTTTTTCGTCTTCAATCGCTTATCATCAATGGTCACTCTGCCGAGTAGCTGACCCACCCCTTACCCCGCCTCCAACTGTCCAACACCTACCATTTTTTCATGTTTTTGTAGAAAAAAAAAAAACATTAAAAATGTCACCGGAGACCAAACTCCAAATAATGTCAGAAATCACTGGTTAAAGTAAGTCAAGTACGTCCCTTAACACCCTATATTTTAATGTGCGTATTTGAAAACCACATGAGTAAATAAAGTCTATTGAACAATTAGACAACTAACTAACTAACTAACTAACCATCACGCCGTTTCTCCGCAGGGGTAGGCAGAGAGGACGGACCGCCACACAACTCGATCTTGGCACACACTCTTTGCCTCGTTCACATTCATACATCGTCTCATACATGCTCTTCTATTATTCCGACTCTTCACATGGCCCGACTCAAGTATCTGATTCACTTGGTCATGCCATGTCTTCCTCGGGCGTCCGCGACTTCTTCTACCATTCACATTTGCATCATATATTCTCCTTACACTCCTTTCCTCGTTCATTCGCTCTACATGCCCAAACCATCGGAGAGTCCCTTTCTTGATCTTACACATCACGCTTACATCAGCCTTGCATTCTTTGCGGATATCCACGTTTCTCTCACGATCGTACATGGTTTTACCACACATTCGCCTCAGAGATCTCATTTCTACAGCATTCAGTCTACTTTCATCCTTCCTCTGCCAGTTCCATGCCTCACTGCCATACATCAGGGTAGGTACCAGCACTCCATTATGGACGGCTAGTTTCGCGTCTTTGGACAATTTTTTATTACCGCCAACGGCATTCAGTCCTCCAATAATGGAGTTACCGGCATTCACCCTTCTTTCAATATCTCTATCAGCCTTCCCATCTTTCGTAAACATACTACCCAGATACACAAACTCATCCACCTGCTCCAAGTATTCATCATTCACAACTATATTGCATACTGCTATAAAAACTAATTTAGGTCGGTGGCAGCATTTTTAAGATATTTCTCTAAGGCCTAAGGAAAAACGTTATATTGACTGCCAAAATCACGGAGCGTGGTTTGATTCGATGGAATAAAAGGCGAAAACGGAGATTTGTCGTTTTTTTAGCTGGGCAGCGATCAACGCACGTAAGCTGAAGAATGTATGATAGTAGTATTTTTTTGGAAAAAATATAATTAAATCTACTTTTTACCTGCCAAAGCTGTTTATATTATTTACATTCATAAGCAACTTCTATATATACTTTGGTACATACCAATAAAACTTTAATATATTATCCATTCAGTGTAATATCAAAGTAAAAGTCAATATAATAGACCAAACAATAATTCATGTAATAAATCTGCTCATTCTAACTGTTCTAAAATGGGTAAATTTCATAGATGGACAGCCAAAGATCATTGAAATATGAAATATGTAATGTTTAAAAAATAAAAAAAATAATGGTAATCTCACGACAATATGTCGAACGTAAGTCGTTTGATATTTATTTCTACTGGATTTTTACAGATGTTCTCACTCACATGAGATTAATCCAGTTATAAAAACTATGTAAATATACAAGTAGGTACAAACAATGACATAAATGGAATCAGACAAATTATGCATTTGTAAATCTTGAAATTTTTTCTAAATAAAGATAACAAAACAATTAAACATAGAAGATAATAAAAATACCAAATTCACTCAAATAAATTGTTATGAGTTGCCCATAAATCGTACGAACGGACTATACAAGCGGCAGGCAGCTGTGTGTCACGTGCACAGTACATGTACATTCTCGCATGATTATTGCTGTCCCTCTCAGGCTGGCAGAAGACATTACCATATATGGCCACACGGCGCGAATTCCAGCCAATGGCAGAAGACATTACCTTATAGGGCACGCGTTCGAGTCTTCCGTCTCGCTCATCACGGGCAGAGAAATCCAGCCACCGATCGCCAAAGCAACGGAGATATTTCAGACAACGGCGCGAGCGGTCGTACGCACTACTACGTACTGTCGGGCAGTATGCCACCCTTCGACGCGGCTAATTAAGTCTTCACCTACGAACCAAGTATGGCGCTATCACCACAGCCGCCTGTATAATCCTACTGCCGCCTACCATGGCAGCCCAGACGCGCCCGGCTTTTAATCCGCCTACGTGCCGACGAGCCGAGTAATTCACAACTGCCGCCTACTTAATACCATGGCCGCCCAGACGCGCCCGGCTTTTAATCCGCCTACATTGCCGATAGCCGCTTAATTCACCGTTATCACCCACCGGTTCGGTAAGCTGACCGAATCCGCCCACCATGACGCCGAGAAGCCGCCCTCTCCCGCCGAGCCGCCCAGTTCCTGCACACAGTCTATGAGCTTTGCTCTAGACCTCTCCACTTCGTAGGGAAGCTGCCTGCATCCGTACGACGCCACGTGAGATTCTAACCCTCTTATAGTCTTTCCGAGCCTAAATTCCGTAGTATTTCTAGTGCCTCACTCTCTCTTATGCTAGGCCTTAAACAGCTTACCTGGTTGCCTGTACTGTTCACCCTTGCATTATTGAATACATTTGAATTGTGCCCAAACCTTGTTTCATTGGAGTCAACCATCGACAGCCTCGGAGGAGCCCTACGACCCTGAGCTGAGCCTTCCAAGCCGAGGCATATGGCCCCCGGGGGGCCTGCTTAACACTTGTCCCCCCCCGGGAGGGACATATTTCTGGAGACCAGAAGTATAACACTGGACCCTACGTGGCTTCAGTATCACCCTGGCCCCAGGAAGTATGACACTGGCGCGCCAACTGGGCCGAAGTCTTGTCGATTGTTGTCTCCCTAGAAACATAATTATGTAATCTTAGCTATAAATATTTTATATTTGTGCTCCCATCAACAACGGTAGCTCTGTGTGAATTATTCCAAACGTCGCGAGTCCGTCGGCTAGTGCTATTCGAGGTTAGGTATTTTAAACATCGCTTATTACCGTAACGTTGTAGCTCTGTGTGAATTATTCCAAACGTCGCGAGTCCGTCGGCTAGTGCTATTCGAGTGTTAGGTATTTTAAACATCGCTTACTACAGTAGCATTCTCACGCTATTACGTTTCTATCGCGGCAGTCAGAGTTGTTCGTCATTCGCGCGGAATTTTTTTTAATTGAGTAATGAATCTCGTTATTTTAAAATCTCCACCTGGGTGCTGTGTAAGTTGTATTATTTCTTCCTTGAAGAGCAGTGGTTGTTTCCAATAAAAGGTAGTAACTACTGTCGGATTGTGCTCGTCCACATCCGTTTCCCTGTAATAGGAGGATATAATGTCGACTGCCAGCAACTGCTCTCGTCTTCTATAATCGTCCGAAATTTTTTTTTTGCTATGTTCATTATAATAACGCATAATCATGGAGGCCACCATACCAATAATGGATAGAATATTAAATTTCGAGAAAGCAAACGCGTCGGTAATAAGAAAAATGTTGATGGTTAGAGGCATAGTCCCCAAAAGGGCTTTGTTGTCTTTACGGAAACAACGTGTTGAGTTTAACGAATCCCGGAAGTTGAATTATAAAATAAACGTTAAACGAAAAGTTCAATAAATAATGAGTACAAGTTATAAAGTTAGTTTTCGTTTCTCTCAATAGGTAGTTTTAAAACGCAAAATGGAAAACGACGTTACATAATGTTATAAAAGAGAAATTTTAAAGCAACAAATTATTAATTTTCAAAACAGAATAAGTTAATATGGAAAGCTTCCCTTGTAATATTAGTTAAAGCCACAATTGTTATTTTTCTTCATAGAAGTTTTGATTTATTGTTGATGCATCATAATAAATTAGAATTGTAATTTTGATTGTTGATTGTCTAGGGCAGAGTAGCTAACTGCGTATTGGATTAATGAACAGTTCAGGACAAATGTAGATTAATAACATAAATTTTAGAAGAAAAAAGGAATAAACAAATTCAGTCAAAAGTTTTTTTTTTAGAAACAAAAGTTTAGGTACAGATCGGTTAAAAATAGTAAAGTTCTTAGAAGTTTAATGTTGTTTCGTTTGAAAATCATGAGTGTCATGAACCCACGGTTAGAGATCGTACATCATTGAATTAATATTCCATATTACACAAATTAGAAAACACAGTGTTGTTAAAATAATAAACGTTCGGGAAAGGAAACAAACTTGTATATAAAAATGTATATAAACAAGGCAACGTGTATATCAATGTATATAATTGGCTAAGTGTTTTTTTGTTAGTTTAAGTTCTTGAAATCTATCTGAATTGCTTTCGTACTAAGTGGTAGGAAATTAAATAAATTAGTGAAAAACAGTAGAACATCATTAAAAGAATAAATTCCAAACTACAAGGTATATGTTACTAGATACTTGTTTTTTTTCGAATGATTATCTAAGGAAGGTTTAATAATAAAATTTTGTATATGCTATAGGTATTTACCATAGAGACAGTATTGGAACATGTTTTGTTTTTAATCGGGACTATCCCACTCTAAATAGTAGTATGCGGATAATAAAATAAACTATCGTTGGGAAAGACACTTCAAAAGAAACAAGTGAATAGCATCATATGTTCAAATTATCGTTTTAAATAAAAAATAACGAAGAATTTTATAGTGAAAATCCTTGTCATATTTAACAGAATAAACTCTCGAATAAAGAACATTTAAATGTTTAGCTTCAATTAAGTTTTTTTTCATAAGAATGTAGGAATGATTTCGGCAACAAAATTACATGAATGAATAACAGTATAATGGATTTCAGGATAGAAAAGATTAAATAAGTTTTTTTTTGGAAACATCTGTGGAAAATTAGTAAAACATAAAATTAAAAAGTAAACCACGACAGTTAAATTGATATTGTCATTTAGTAACAAAAAACAAATAGTGAAAAGAATCCAATTAATAATGTCTTGCTTGTATTAAAGAAAAGGGTTATAAAATTATAAGAAATTGTCTTCTTCATTTTTTCTCGTATTCATAAATATGACAACGTGATCGTTGTAAGGAAATTATATCATATTAGATATTGAGTAATAGACTCAAGAAATGTACTACGGATACATAGGTACCCGCGTATACAATTCTGGTTTCGAACCGCTATAGGAATGCCTTCCTCAGAATTAGGGCAAGGTGGGATTGTTAAGATGTGAAATCTTGAACAAAAAAAAAAAAGAAATTTGTGATATAGGAAAGAATTGGAATTAGAGAATTAACCCCTCAAGTAAGCTTTAGGTAATTGTAAATTCGTATAGTTTTGACATAGCTATTTTAGAAAAATGTCATGGCGCCCTTATAAAGTTAATTACAATGGAATTTTTTTTTAAAACAAAATAATAGTAAAGTGAACAAAAGTTTAAAAAGTTATGAACAGAAAAGTTGAGATTAAACTGAGACGTATAGTAAAGAGTTATTAGTAAAAAAAGTTATCATCGGATAATATTGTTAAATTAAGAGTAAATAAATAATAAACATGGAATTTTTTTTAAAAAAGGAATTTTCAAATAATCAGTCAAACAAGTAAAAGTTTTAAATTTTTGAAAGTTGTAGTAAGAAGCAACGTCGTTAGCAATTCAATTATGATTCGAATTTATTTTATTTTTTTTAAATATGTATATAAATTGTTAGCTTATAACATGTAATGTTAAAATATAAACACACGAATTGAATACTTAGGTATTTGAGCGACTTAGTCAGTGTGTATTACGCATCGTATTGCGGTGTTATAAAATCTGTGTTATTAAAATTTGGAAACGATTCTTGTTAAATATAGAGTAACCTTTTAAAGAGAAATTTTATAGAAATTGAAGCAACATAAATATTAAAATAATTAATGAAGTTCTGTTTTTTTGGATATTGTGTTATTTTTATGTGTTGTTTTTTGCCGAAGCACAGGCATTTGAGGAAGTTAATTTCTCATTTGTGTTGGTGAACTAAGGCAAGGTTACGGTTCTCTGAACGTAACGGTGTGGCCACACGGAGATAGACGTTTGCAAACGTATCTCTTGAAAACACGAGAGGATTATAGTATAGCCTGATAATTATACGACGCTATAGGAGAGATCCTTATAATATGCCAAACGCTATAGGAGGTATCCTTATAATATGACCGACGCTATAGGAGGCGTATCCTGAGAATTACACGGAGAGGAAAACAGAAAAACAGAACAGAGTATGGAAATTAGTCCATCAGTAGGAAAAGAAATTGGTTACGAATTATAATAACACAGTAAATTTAAACACGAGGTGCATGTATTGTATTGTCCTCTACATAAGGTTGTAAAATGCGAATATGTATCAGTTTCATTGATTACATGACTTAGTCAGCATTATTGTCCATCATTGGATGACCTTAATAAAAAATTGTAAATTTATTCACGAGGTACATGTATTGTATTGTCTTTTATATATAACCCAAGGACGTCATGAACCCTAGTGGTTAGTACGAGGTTATAACGCATATAACTTAACCTTTGTTATTAGAGAAGTATACAATTCCTTTCTTAATGGATCGTCATCACAAGTATTGACAATCCGGGACGCCGGTATGTCTGCACGTGAAGACTTGTGTTATTATTGTTATTATTAAAAAAAAAAAAAAAAAGAGGTAACTCACCTTACACTAGTGAAATTACTGATGCGATATTTAGTTCATTTATTGTAATGACTATTATTGGTAGTAACAATTTATTACTTTTCCATCCTAGTGCGTAGCCACTTAGATTGTTTTTTTTTTTTTTTTTTTTTAAATTTTTTTTAAATTTATATATGAATATGGTTACATAAGTATATAAATTCGTCTAAGAAACACGACACGATACACTGATTGAGGGCGTAGTTCAAGGAACCCTAAATTAGGCTAGGTTTTTCATTAGAAAAAACTGCGTTAGGTATTCAGTATCCTGCCCGGGACTAATTTCTATTTTCGTGGAACAATTTGCATTCTAAAAAGTACTTAATTTTAGATGCAATGAAAGAATATGCAAGCATATTCTTTTCTTTTCGTTGGCAAGAGACGGCATAAGAAAATTCTTGTACAAGTGGTAGGTATAAAGGCACCTAGCTCTCATCATACTGGGGTAGGTCATTGGGTAGTAAGAAACTTAGGAACCTTATGGTTGTAAATAACCTTGTGTATATATTAATATAAGGTCATGTATAAATGGAAATATCATTTCAATTATAATTTTTTTTTATTTTTTGTCCTTTTTTTTTTACGGGTTTTTCAATCTCTTTCATTGTCGAATTATTCTCACATGTAGGTTAAATCGTTATAGTATTGGACATCTCACACGTTGCGATATAGGAGAAATTGGGGGCGGTAAAACGTTCACAATCGGGTAGTTACCCACTCCTTAACGGGGTATGTCTCAATTCTAGCGTATGTTGGAGTGAATTCACGATGAAAAGGCAATGTAATAATTATATTACCACATTTTTGTTATCAGAATAGGCCCAATAGACAACACTATTCGGTTCACATAGGTTGTGGTGGTATCGAATTTTAACCTTCTTCCGCGATCATATAACAACGGTTACTCGTTGTGTGGTATTATAGAGCTGTTACAAGTCCGATAGGATGGAACTTGGGTATCGACCTAACGTGTCATTCGGCTGTTAGCTATAATCCAAAGCGTGATAGGATGGCTAAACTCCTTAGAATTAGAGCAGGAAGATTGTTGGAAACGCGAATTTCCGAACAATGAAAGTATATATGATTCCGGTGTTAGGAAGAAATTTCGTTACTCAATTAAAAAATTTTTCCTCTTCTAATAACATTGTCGGTAGTATTAAATTTTCGTATTTTTTGGTAAAAATACGTGGCGTTGTTGTTATTTATTTTAATTTTTTTTTTTTCCTTCTTCTCTCCTTACGTAGTCAAACCCTGAGAGTTTAAGTTGAGTTGAAACAAACTCGAATTGAAAGTTATTTAACAAATTGTACACACACACATAGAGTTTTTGGTGGGTAAACAAATGTATATTCAAGTGTTTTAATTATGATAAATGTAATTAATTAAATTACTATATAAATATTTTGTAAACACGTAATTGATTACTTCGGTATCAATATGGTAAGCCAGCGTGTAAAGTCCTTGCCATATCAGGACGCAATTGTACGGTGTTTTGTAACTTGCTATATCACTGTATTCAAATAAGGAGTAGTACTTCTCGTAGTAAGAAGATTTAAGAGTATGCACCCAGTTGAGTAAATTAGCTCGGTAATGTCATAAAGTTATGTCATTCGGGTCGTATTGTTCTTATTAGAGAATAATGTAGTTGCACTTATGGTCATTACGGTTCGTCTGGTTATTTTGGTGGGAACACCTAGAGGGTGTCCTATGTGGTTTCGTCGAACGCAAGTTCACCGTGAGGATTCCAAGGGATCTATCCGGTTGTCTATGTCGTTGCGGCAAGGGTATATTTCTAGTATACCAAGTACAGCGCTGTACGGGTCACCGAGGGTGAGTCGAGAAAACATGAGAGGATTCATATTATGCCTGAAAATTAATATTCATGATAGGTTTTGTAGCATTACCTTACAATTATATGCGAACATGAGAGGATGGTCGTTTATGCCTGATAATTAAATGCAAACCAGACAAACCATGACAAGCTGAGAGTGCGGGAAACTAACATTTGGGTTAGAATTGAATTGTGAAAATAGCATAGTATATAAAAACAAAGTTGTATAATTTTAAAAAAAATTCCATTGTAAGACGCGAATATGAGTTGATTTCGATCATTTCATGACATTGGTCAGCGTACAATATTCCATAACAGGAATAAAGTGTATAAAAACAAAGTTGTATAATTTTAAGAATTCTATTGTAAGACGCGAATATGAGTTGGTTTCGATCATTTCATGACATTGGTCAGCGTACAATATTCCATAACAGGAATAGGGTTGGAAATTTTTTGTCTAATTTTAAGATTTTTACATGGTAGTAATCCTTCTCGGAAGGGTCATGTTTTCCTTATTTCTTCATGCACCTTCGTTAGCGTGTCTTGTATCGCACTAGGTACGTCATATTTTTATTAATTTCTTGAGAGAGTTGGCAACCTTTGTTCAGTTTATTGCTAGTTTTTTTAGCTTGGCTCACAGGTAGTTAAAATTTTGTTGGCTCTTAGGTAGGGAGTGTTTAAATCCTGGTGAAGAGGTAGCTCTGTACCTCACATTGTGGCCACCATCGCATCACATGCTGTATGGAAGGTCGTGGTCCCCTGCATCAGCCTCGCTGCCTTTTCCCTTCATTTTTCAGGGGGAGGAGGGTAGTGTTATGAGTTGCCCATAAATCGTACGAACGGACTATACAAGCGGCAGGCAGCTGTGTGTCACGTGCACAGTACATGTACATTCTCGCATGATTATTGCTGTCCCTCTCAGGCTGGCAGAAGACATTACCATATATGGCCACACGGCGCGAATTCCAGCCAATGGCAGAAGACATTACCTTATAGGGCACGCGTTCGAGTCTTCCGTCTCGCTCATCACGGGCAGAGAGATCCAGCCACCGATCGCCAAAGCAACGGAGATATTTCAGACAACGGCGCGAGCGGTCGTACGCACTACTACGTACTGTCGGGCAGTATGCCACCCTTCGACGCGGCTAATTAAGTCTTCACCTACGAACCAAGTATGGCGCTATCACCACAGCCGCCTGTATAATCCTACTGCCGCCTACCATGGCAGCCCAGACGCGCCCGGCTTTTAATCCGCCTACGTGCCGACGAGCCGAGTAATTCACAACTGCCGCCTACTTAATACCATGGCCGCCCAGACGCGCCCGGCTTTTAATCCGCCTACATTGCCGATAGCCGCTTAATTCACCGTTATCACCCACCGGTTCGGTAAGCTGACCGAATCCGCCCACCATGACGCCGAGAAGCCGCCCTCTCCCGCCGAGCCGCCCAGTTCCTGCACACAGTCTATGAGCTTTGCTCTAGACCTCTCCACTTCGTAGGGAAGCTGCCTGCATCCGTACGACGCCACGTGAGATTCTAACCCTCTTATAGTCTTTCCGAGCCTAAATTCCGTAGTATTTCTAGTGCCTCACTCTCTCTAATGCTAGGCCTTAAACAGCTTACCTGGTTGCCTGTACTGTTCACCCTTGCATTATTGAATACATTTGAATTGTGCCCAAACCTTGTTTCATTGGAGTCAACCATCGACAGCCTCGGAGGAGCCCTACGACCCTGAGCTGAGCCTTCCAAGCCGAGGCATATGGCCCCCGGGGGGCCTGCTTAACACTTGTCCCCCCCCGGGAGGGACATATTTCTGGAGACCAGAAGTATAACACTGGACCCTACGTGGCTTCAGTATCACCCTGGCCCCAGGAAGTATGACAAAATAATACAAAGAAAGGCAGGAGACACAAGAGACATGAGATATACAATAAACATAATTAGAGATACATTATATAATAGTATGTATATTCAAAATATATTTATACTAGCTGGGTTACCCGGCTTCGCTCAGGACAATAAGATAGTGTTCTGGAATGTTGCACAATGATGTTCCCGATTCCCTATTCCTGATCATTCCACGACATACTCCGCCACTCCTTCCACAACTTTATACAGCTCTATGGAACCTTCTAGAACTTTACGGAAGACTGTTCTAGAAATTTCAATAGGGCGAAACTTTCAGCCCTTATATCTTTAAAAGCACGCCCTTTAGGTAAAAACGGATACCCTTATTCCCTAGGGGGGATAGAGATCTACCACACCATATAACTCCCTTGATTAAACCGGGACTCGTTTCTGAGTTTTTGCGAGCTGCACATTTTTTTGGACTTTCTTTTATAATTTATGCCATATTCAAATAAATAAAATTTTACTCCTTACATGTCCTTTCCCGTGCGTTTCCCTCCAGCGTTCCACTTCCACCTTCCCCACCACTGCTCTCCCGCTCCCCCGTCACGCCAACCCCCCTGGCACTGCATTTCTTGACTCCTCTCCCGCCCGGCCCGTAGCCGAAACTTTTTTCTAATTCTAACAATTTTAAACTCGTGATATCTTTCTAATTAAATATCCGAATTGAAAAATTCAAAAAGTTAAATAAAGGTATTGAAATTGTCTTGAATATGAAGTAACTTATTTTGATAAGGATTAAAACCAAGATACAAATAAAGAGCCTTTTCCAGCGGCGACATTTAAATTAATTTTTTAAAATAAAAGAATACTTATTGTGGCATAACCATAATAGTTGAACATATGCTGTCACGACTTTTTTTGTAAATAATAATGTGTTCTATAAAGTCGTAGTACATTATTTTATTCTATCCTCAATAGTTTTCGCAGCGCACGCAATTTAAAGAATATTTTAGGTAATTTTTTTACACCCTGGGTTACATTATTGAAGTTTTAGTAAGGATGCCAATTTTTTTTTTAAATATAATATAGCCGATGTCACGCAGGAATAGTGTAGCTTCCCAACAGCAAAAGAATTTTTCAAATCGGTTCAGTAGTTTCGAAGCCTATTCGATGCAAACAAACAAACAAATATTACCTATTTACATAGTGTAGTAGAAGTAGATATTATATTCATGATTTTAGGAGTATTTACTGCTTAACTCAAACATCCCAAAGATATTTGTGTAAATTTATTTTAGATGATCTTGTTAGTTTCTATAGAAAACAGTTCAGTGAAATAGAGTAAAAAGAAATATGTTCTGGAGTAATATTGTAAGTAAAAATTTCAAATACGAAATTTTTCCACTAATTTAGCAAAAATTCTAATATAATTGCTTCCCTTCATTATTTTTCATATACAATTATAAAAATTGAATGTTTATTGCATTTCAAATATAAAATGTAATGAAACATACCTAAATTATTGCACCATACCATACCTATCCTATTTTTCTCCAGGCAAGGGTTGGATGCAACGTTATTCCGGGCAAATCAGATATCAAGCTTAAAAAAATATATCGCGCTCGTCCCGGTTAGACCGAGAGGTCTGTGTTCGAGTCCCAGTTTATTTATTTATACTGGGTTTTACAGATGTTTACATTTACATGAGAACAATCCACTTATAAAACTCAGTTATTACGCAATTATAAAAATCTACAATTACGTACAATTAAATACAAATAAATACAATTAGAAAAACAAAAACTTCACAAATTAAAATACAGAATTATATACAAGGTCACTCAAGTAACACATTACAATGAGTGGTAAAAGACATATGAAATACGCGAGCATGCATAGAGGGACAATTCACACAATATAATTAGTTAGTACTTTTTAACAGCGCTAGAACTTTTTTTTTAAAACTGTACAAATTATCAATGAAAATATCCACATCAGCGCACTCTATCTTGTTATACAGTCGACACATCTGGGTCAGAGGGCTGAAGTAGGCGATATTATTTTTAAATATATTAATATGAAAAATGTTATGGCGTCTTAAACAATGGGAATTGGGGACATTAATTTTAATACTGTTAAGACATAATTTAGTATCAAGATGGCCGTGAATAATTTTATGTAAACATATTAGATCAGTCAATTGCCTTCTAGTTTTAAGTGTATCAATCTTGAAGTAATCACGACGTAAATCGTATGATCTGAGATGGTCGTGTAGTCCACATTTGAAGGATAAAATTCTTAGTAATTTTTTTTGAACTGATTCTACAATGTTTTCATATTTGCAGTAATGTGGATTCCAAATAGTGCTTCCATATTCAAGTTTACTTCTAATTAAGGCATTGTAAAGAGTTAGAATTGATCGAGGATCTTTGAAAGGTTTACATATTCTGTGAATAAATCCCATCATTTTTAATGATTTGCAGTTAATGTTGTTAATATGTACATCAAATATGAATTTAGAATCAAGAGTGATTCCTAGATCCCTTATTGAAGAAACTTTTTTGAGAATAAAATTATTGATAACATAAGAAAAATCCTTTATAATTCTATTTCTAGTAAAGTTTAAAATGTAACATTTTTCAACATTTAAGTGCATATCATTGACAGTACACCAGTTATTGAGTGTGTCGAGGTCATTTTGAAGCAGCTGATGATCGGAAACGGACTTAATCTTACGAAAAATTTTAAGATCATCGGCGAAAAAAGCATAATCACAGTTTAATTTCGAGCCAAGGTCATTTATGAATGTAAGAAAAAGCAAGGGGTTGCAACCAACCAAGCAACCAACCAAGCAACCCAGTTGCTACCATTGTCTTTTTTCTGTTTTCTGTATCTTGTTCTCTTTCATATTTTCGTTTAGTTTATTATTGTTAACTTATTCTAATATGATATATTTCACTGATGGGAAAAACCTTCAAAAAAGTATAAAAAGAAAGCTTTTCTTATAATTTTTTTTTTTAAATATATTCATTTAAATACGCATAACTACTCCTAGATTGTTTTTGATAGGAATTCTGTAATAATAAATGATCTCACTTTCCACTGAAATATTATGTAAAATATTCAATTTCCTAGCAGTTATGTCAAAAATAAACTCGATCATATTATTTTGATAAAAAAAACTGCAGTCTGTCACGCTTGACATAAGATTAATTGAAAATGATTAAAACATCGCGTGGTGTGCTGATATTCTGTGAATTTATTTCACGTTCGGTTTGGCCGCAGAGCAATCGGACGTGAAATGCCCCAAAGTGCCCCGGGGCAAACACATCCAGTTACTAGTAAACTAGACGTGCCCTCCCCCCCCCCGTATATATTATTAATTATTATTCCGTACTAGCGAAGTGCGTAAGAGCGTAATTAGGTAAAAGGTGGACATAGTTTCACTAAGGGTGCACTGGAAATTTGATACTTAATGGTTTAATGATAATTTAAAAGACATATCAGACAACTAAAATTGTAGGAGTAGTATTGGATCCGTCACTTATTAAATAAGGAGTGCCACAAGGGTCGTTTCTTGGACAGATCATTTTCATAACAAACATAAATTACGTTGAAAACTCTAAAATATTACCGCTATGATCTCAACGTTGTGGCCGTTTGGCTAAAAAAGAGTAAATTAAAAATATATCTAAACAAAGCCAACTGTACGAACATCGAAAATATAAGAATATTATTAAATACTCCTTTAACAATGAAGGATGGAGAAAGTTTGAAGGAAGTAAACGAAATTGATGTAATCTTATACAGTACACATGACAACATTTGCTAAATAAATAAACGAAAATTTTTACAAAAGTATATTTTAGAGTTCTTGCCTAAAATGACTCTAAAAACTTTCACCGCCGATGTCGAAAATTTCAAGAGACCTAGAGATATCATTTAGCAGCGCCATACCTCTTTTCATATTATGCCTGGCCAGAATGTCCATTCTGCCATGTGGAATACAGAGCAACCGTGGTGTCGACACTGGCGGTAGTTGCTCGGTACAAACAATTTATAGCAATCCAGATGGTATAGGCTGTCGATGAAATAGTGTATTATTTTATATGCTATTACTGTAAGGACCCCATTCCTCCTAGATTGGAGACTTTAGCGGCGCGTTTCTGAGAGGAAATCCATGTGATCCACAAAACGTAGGTATTCACCATGCATTTCCAAATAAAGATAGCTTATAAGTTGTCATATAATACGTTTAAAAGTTTTAGATTTTCTTTTCTTTCTTTTCCAATCTTTTAACAATTTCAAATCATTATTTAATATTTTTATGTAATTATGTTTATGTATATGTCTGTATTTATGTAAATGTGTAGGTATACGAATGTATATTTATGCAGTTCAACCTTTTAAGGAGATATTTTATATACTTTAGTCTCTTAATATTTACTCTTAATTTATACAATTAGTATTTTCATGTTCATTTGGAGTTAATTCTTATGGACTCCTTATTCACTTTTCATAATATTTAATTTTTTGTTTTATTACCCGTCTCAGAACAGACATCGTCTTGTAAAGCGGATAACTTGCTTGCTTGTTTAGGTTTATTTCATCTCAATAAACGCCCGGTTGCCGGCAAATTAAATTATAGATACTTTTGTAAATTAATAAATTGTGAAATACGAAAAATTAATCGAATAAAATTTAATTATTTACGCTGGGAATTGCACCCGTGGCCTCCGGATTGTTCATCAAGAGACTTATCCATCTACCGTAGAGGTGGTGTCAGTTCGATAGCTGAATGTGTCAAATTATATTAATTTATAATTATAATTTATTTATTTCTATTCTTCAACATACATACATATTACAGATAATTACATTGGTATACATAGATATTAGGTTAAGTAATAAGGAGAAAAAATAAAATGTTACTGATCCGTAACTGTATATAGGTAAGTACCTAGTAGTATTTTGTGAACACCTCACTAGGCGGACCTGTGCTGAGGTGTTCCCATGTTTTGGAATAATTGCAATTCTGACGACAAAAGTAGAAACACCGTATCCTCCTTGATATTGCCAAGAAGGAGACTGTGGGTCGACCTATGGCGGCAGTAACGTATACATAAAATAAAAGATTAGTTTCAGTTAGGATCTATACATAAAGTAATACATAGCATCTAGTTTATGTAAAAGATAGATAGTAGTTTTGATAAATAGGTAGGTATATTATTGTAGGGACCACACGCCAATGGAATGAATAATATTGTGATTTTATTGAATGTTTTGTCTTAAAACAAAGTTATAATTGCCTGCTAATTATTTTTAATATCTGTTTTTGGTTATGTTTGGTTAGGTGTTATGATTTTTTGAGTAAATTGAATACCTTGTTGTTTGATCCAGTCTTTGATGTGTTTTTTGTGAAGAATTGTATATGGATTTGTAGTTAGTAGTTGTTTCAGTGTGGTGGGCATGAGGTTATATAGTTTGATTGCGTAATACTTGAAGTGTCTTTGCCCGTGTGAGGTATGAGTTATCGGTATGTTGAGTGTTTTTTTAGTAGAGGCCCTGGTTTTAATTGCTAATTGAGGTTGCATTTGAATGTAAAGTTTATGTTGGAAGAAGTATAGTAGTACAGCTTTGGCGTAGAGTTGTCTTATTGTCATGACGTCTAGTGTTTCGTAAATTATATTCGAGCATGCGTAGCGAGGAACTTGGAGGATTAATTTAATTATTGCCTTTTGAATTTTTTCTAATGGATCTATTGCTATATTCGCTGCACTTCCCCAAGCAAGTATGCCATATGTAATAATGGATTGGCAAAGTGCAAAGAATATGGTTCTGAGGATTGTTATTGGAAATATGTTTTTTATTGTCTTTATCAGATGCATGACTCGTTTCAGTTTATTTGTGATGTAAGTTATGTGGTCAGTCCAGCGTAAGTAAGCATCTATTATAACTCCTAGATATTTTGTGTGGTCAACCCTTTCAATATGCTCGCATAGACATGTGCGAGAAGTTTGTCCGCAGTCGTGTAAGATAAGGTCTATGTGCGGTGGAGGTTGGCCTCTTTGTGTGATGCTGTGTGTAATATAATTGGTTTTTGTTGTATTCAGGGTAAGAATGTTGTTATTTAGCCAATTTTTGACCACATATAGACTTTTTTCGGCCTTTTTATATACATCATTCCATGTTTCTGCCTGGCAGAGAAGTACTGTATCGTCAGCAAATGTTACGATTTTACCGTCGATATCAATGTCACACAGGTCGTTTATGTAAATAAGGAACATTAGGGGACCAAGAACGCTTCCCTGTGGTACACCGTATCTAGATAGAAGTGGTTCGCTTACCATGTTGTTGATTTTAACCTGTTGCATTCTACCCGACATGAAACTTTTCAGTAAGTTTAGTTCTATGCCACTAACTCCGACAATTTTAAGTTTATTGAAGAGTTTTTCGTGAGAAATTGTGTCAAAAGCTTTACATAAGTCGAAATAAATTGATATAACTTTTTTTTTAGCATCTAGGTTATGTGTAATAAACTCAGTTACATTGGCAATTGCGTTTTCTGTGTTCCTATTTTTTCTAAAGCCGTGTTGGTTTATAGAAAGTAATTGCTTGTTTTCCAGATAATGTTGTAGCTGTACTTTTATTGTTTTTTCAAGAATTTTTGACATATTGTTTAATAATGTAATGGGTCTGTAGTTGTTTACATTGTTTTTTGTTCCTGATTTATAAATAGGAATAACCAGACCTTTTTTTAAATTGCTCGGGAAAATTCCTTCTTTAAGACTAAGATTAATTACGTACGTTAGTGGTATAAGCAGTTGTTGGCTTAGTGTTATTATTGTTTTAGAGTCTATTCCGTCAGGTCCCGATGTTGTGTTATCCTTTAGAGATTGTATTATTTGTTTGGTGTCTTCCAGAGTTACTTTTTTTAGTTTGAAATGTCTGTCATTGTTTATAATAGAGCACTGAGTCATATTTATGATTTTGAGGTTCTTGATTGTCGCTTCCAGTCGTAATTTTTTTTATATTTTCGGCTAGG
Organism: Limnephilus lunatus; assembly: GCA_917563855.2. Lineage (NCBI taxonomy): Eukaryota > Metazoa > Arthropoda > Insecta > Trichoptera > Limnephilidae > Limnephilus > Limnephilus lunatus. The sequence continues at coordinate 84,609,722 of OU830593.1, forward strand.
CTGGCTCCGATATTTGTGTAATGTCTGTTTATGTAGTTAAGAATAAGTGTAGGATTTTCGTGGAAGTCTATTTCTTCGTCATTGATAATTAAATTTTTGATTTTGTCATCTTTGTTTTATTATGTAATACTTTTTATAATAGTACTTTAATTATTTATTTCTTGTACAACACTGTAGCATGTTTACATTAGTATCATTCATCTACTGCACTGATACTATAGAAATTGTGTAAATTTTAATTTAAAAGCACTTAATGGACGTACATAAATGCATTAATATAAAATAAAAATGTTATAAAATATCCTCAAAGTTAAGGAAAATGTTTTGGATATAATATCAGAGTTTTCAACAAAATTTTACGGACAGCCAAACGTTAAACTTTTTTGCCCCCCGAAGGTCAAACAAGTAACGCGATGAAATCGTGACAATAACCTTTGTAAACTAACTGGCCTCAGAGGTGACATGAAAAATATCACACACGTCTACCAAACAACTCCACAGAACCTTATTCAACCAATCCTTAAAACTTTCCGTACAGACACTATCTCTTTTATGTGGGTTCTTAGTTCTAACTTCCAAGTTCTTCTTAGTCTGGGGTGGATATGAATCTTCCCTTCTCTTCCCACCTCCCCCATCCCTCACCAATAATCTGTAATCGCGTCTCTTCCAATCCATTTGCTTATTGAGGTGTTACCAGCCGCGGGTTTCTATATTTATGGTAATTTTATTCACAAATTGCAGCCTAAAGTGATAAAGTACCCAGTTAATGGTAACTGCGAAACGATTATTTTTAAATGGACCGTTTGATATTTTTGGAAATGGGCGGTACATTTAAATATAATCTGTTGGGGGTGACTTTCTGACTATCACACATAAAAAAAATGTTCAAAAATTTTTGTTGGTTCATCGTTTTTCGCGTCTAATACTGCGACGATTAAACAAAAGTTTTGCAAATATCTTATAAACACGATTAAGATAATCACAATTTATTAGTTAGCCAAAAATAATTATTTGGGAAGCGGGTACGGGTACCGCCGCCCCGTGAATCATTTATTGGATTGCCAACACTTTTGCCATAGGTCCCCAAAGTAGCTGGAATTTCCTGGTTCATGGGGTGAGGTTTGTCTGAGGGTCTTGGTGGCGAATGCTTTTGCCCACCAACATTATGGCCGGCCCGATCAGGAGAGAATGGTTGAGGGAAACCTTTTGGACTGCACAACAGACCGTGGCCTTCTACTGCAATGGGAGGGATGGGTTCACAGGTCCGTCACTCCTGGACACACTGACCCCAGTTTCCTATCCAAGTCTCTAGACTTTTTATAATAATAATAAACGGTGCTGGGTTCCAGATTTTATGTCCGGGTTAAATCTTCTCCACAGGAAAAACTAAACCCTTTCACACACTTTTCCACAAATGTTTATCTAGACAATCTACGCTATGTAAGTGCACTATGTAAGTATAATAAATACAAAACAATACAAGAACAATGCGCCAATCTACCAGAGAACAAATGGGAAAAAATATTCACCGACTCCAGATATTTTCATATCAGAGGGTTCGGCTCGATGGAATTCCTAACTCGACCGATAAATCCTACTGATCCCTCAATATAAATATTTTTAAAATCTTTCGTAATCTTACATGTATTTAAAATGACTGACTTTTGCATTTTTATATATAAATTCTTTGACAAATCTAATACGCCTAAATTTTGAATGAGAGAGCTAGGCGAGAGTAGCCGAAATAACAAATGGTAATTAAATTTTTATATTCTGAGAATGCCAAATTCTTTTAATCTCATTTCCTAAATCTGTATATTTTCTTATTTTTTTCAGAAACAGTTTTCTGAATATTACAAGAATTTGGAATAGCGACATCAATGATATAAGTTATTTTTTAAATTCTGTCATGTAAAACTGTATCGGGTCTATTATGACTAATTGTTCTGTCTTTTAGAATATTCTTATCGTAATAAATTTTATAAAATTCATTTTCTAAAAATGAATTTGGTTCATATTCATAATAATATGATACATTACGGCAGTCAATCAAGTTACGTTTAATTACCAAACTTTTGTGAATTATTTTTAAAACTTGATTGTGCCTAAATGTATACTCGGACGGCGCCGATACCGAACATATAATATGTTCTATAGTTTCCGGAAAATCCAAATATTTTCTATAATAATTATATATTTTTATAATAATATAATTATAAGTATGTTGTATAATAATAACTTTCCTTTCCCGAACTGCCTTTCTTACCCTAGACACTCCAAAGCACAGCACCCCCAAAGATGACATAGGGCCTGAGGGGAATTAATTGGGGTGTTGAGCAAATACAAAAAAAATATATATGGTTAATTCCTAAAAACGCATAATTACCAACAACATGACACATTGTAATATTAATTAATACATCGCATTTTTTGTTTTAAAAGAAAGACAAACATTCCCGGGTTACGAATAACCCAACAATGTTTGAAAATCTCCTACTACCACCACAGAAAGCCGAAAATGTTGCTTGTGTTGTGATGGAGGACTTAGCCAGCCGAGGAATCGAACGCGCGACGCCCATGCGGGACCCAAGCGCTATGCCCACTCAACCACTGACTGGTCATTATAATGTTTTAACAAATTATAAAGCAACGGTTGATTCAGTCGACAAAACATTTCAACGTATTCGTTTTTAAGATTGTATTTTTTGGTTAAACGGGAAATAGAAGTTCTTATGATCGGAAAGAAAATATTAAAATATAAAACACTTTACTATTTAGGAATGTCAATAAAATTATGTTTTTTTATATATTATATAGGTGCCTATATTCCTCTTAACTCACTTGAGATATCACGTTAAAAATCGAATTACGAGTCCAGCCACTGGATTTTCTGAGCGTTCGATTTGAAAATTACCCGCCCTCATTAAAAAAAAATCATACCCCCGAATTTGGATATGGAGACATATAAACTGATTATATTGCCGAAAAGCTATTAAATTTACCGTTTATTTCGTATTCATTGGATTTATAAAAATAAAAAATAAATCGTTAACGTTATTTCCTTTGAAATTGCCACACGTGGTGCTTATTCAGGTCACTATAGAATATTGTCTGTTTCTGTGTGTTACTGAAACAGTAGTTGCTGATGTAAATATTTTTTGTGATTATTTTTCCTTGATTATTCCGCAGCAGTTGTCCTTAATCAGACGAGTTCTTCACATACACATTCAGCTTTACAATTCCGACAATTAAAATGTCCCGTTTTTTACAAATCTACGCTTTGAAGGATTTAATATTAACTTTGATTTTAATGATGACTTAAAATTTACTTTTAAAAAAATATTTCGGAATTCTAGGAATTAACCACAGTAAAAATAAATTTAATGTTCAAATTTGTAGAAAACGTACCTATTATTATCTAAATGAAACATGAGTAAATATCGCAAAATGGACAGCTTGAAGGCAATGTAATTTTAATGAGTACGTGGAAGTAATCCGTCTTGACAAGATTAGAAAACGAAGGTAATAATTTTTTTTCAGAAATTCCTCAATTATTTTTGCCTTCCACAATATTTTACGTTTCACCGTAAACTCAAACTCTATAAAATTTAATTTGTATGCTATTTAAGATAATTTTTTTTTAATATAAATTAATTAATTTGTTTAGGAAGTTATCCACCCACACTTTTATTTTTATCTTAATTACAGTGAAAGGCACTTCCATTAGCTTTCTATTTAAAATATTACAAACTATTTAAAACGAAAGTGGAAAGAACATAAAATTATCACAACAGCAAATAAACCGATGTTAAACAGGGGTGATGGTACCCATATCCGCCTCCCAATTTGAAAATTTGTAAAAACATTTAAATTAAATATCAATTACCCATTTCAAGTATTGTTATTTCATTGTATACAATGTGATTTTTATATGACCATAAATAACTAAAAAAAATAGCCAAGTACGCCTGAAGCTTCCCTTTACCTGTATCTTTCACTTTCCTACTTATTTAACTTCACAGCACCCACTTCCCTCCCACTGTGGGCATTTGGGACTCTGGAAATATTTCAGCAATGAATGTCAGCGTAGACAAAAGGGGATAATTACAAAATTATTGATTGTCATAAATGTGAAATTAATTATAATTTGCTGTCAGAAATTTAACAACGACTTGTAAAATATCAATCAAGATCAGCCATGTCTAAAAGGTGAAGCCTTGAGCAAATTTCATCGAAATTAATTACAGATTAAAGGCTTTTCTTCCCTTATTATTCATCGCTCTAGGAAATGGCAGCCTCCTTGGTCGGAGGATGAGACTCTCGACTTCGAATGCAGAGGCCGCGGCTTCAGATTTAATTATAATTTTTATTGGGTTCTTCCTTAAGTATATTCCAATATCTTTAGTTTTTACAGATCTGATGTTCTCATTTAGGTGAAAATAATTCAGTTATAAAATCTCAGTTAATATACAATTAGGTACATATGTACAATTCTAAAAACATACCCAATCAAATGATATAGAATATATCTAGGTTCTTAAAACAAATATTACAAATAGAGGCACATGAGACAGAAAGACACAATAGTGATATACAATATAATAAGGAGATTACACCCCAAAAATAAATCACAAAATTATACTTTTGGCCGTGAAAATCTAAAATCTTATAAGATAATTCGACAGTCCCGAAGAACGATGTCGGATCTGCTAAAAATAGAAAATCGCGCTGTTGGCTTACTTTCATTTCTTTTTGTTGATCTAAAACTCTGAATTTTCAAAATTTTGGATGAAATGAAATGAAATATATATATATTTTTTTCTTGATCTTTATCTCAGTAAAAATGCAGAAACGAAACTTTAAACAGCTCTTCTGCAAAACTACAAAATCGCACTTCCGACATTGTTCTTCTGGACCGTGGAATTAGTTCGACAATAAATTGCATTTTTGAGCCATAGCAGACATTTTTATCTGAATCCGTACAAATTATCGATGCAAATGTTTACTTCTGCACACTTTATCTTATCATAATATAGTCAACACATTTGGATTAAAGGTAAAAATACACATGCAATGGCGTCTTAAACAATAGAAATATCTAATTTGTTTTGTTTTCGAATCATTAATTTAAATATCATGGTATGTTTGCAACGCGTTCCAGAGTGTAAGATAATCTCAGTATCACCATCATTGAGAAACGAAACGTCTTTAGCCGTTTTTAGTGACCAGATATAAATAGCCAGATAATTCCCTACCTTCCTCTTCCATGTCTCCTTCTCTTCTCCGCTACAGTCATCCGCACAACATACCCCAATTGGGGATGACATAGTCTCACTGGCTCCAAACAGGAGCAGTGAGACTATGGCCTACTTATCCCGGTTGGAGATGCCAAAATCTCCTTGGCTCCAGACGAAAGGGAACAGTTTGAACTCTTGTGCGGTATTCACATAAAAAATAAAAATTTTACCCTCAAACAATCTGATTTTGGATAAGAATCTAGCGTGATAAAAAGTGATTTAAAAGAAACTCACAGCTTATCAAAAAAGTTATTTACCAGTTCAAAAACATATTTTTTCACAGAGACGATACATATCATTATAGTATAGGAATTGAACTATCTTACCTGTAAAGGCCCTATTATGGTTCAAAATAATGACTCAGCATAATATATATCTTAATCTAAATATAAGAGGAAAGTGGAACATGAACATAACACTAGGTTCACAAAGAATGAAGGAATGCTTGCTCTAAAGTATAATAATAACTGCGGACATCGAACCCTGGAATATAACGTGCCAAAAATATTAAACATGTTACCAAGTAATATAAAAAATTGCGATTCTATAAATAGATTGAGATATATGCTGGAAATATGGTTACTAAATAGAGATGGTTTATACTAAGTCTGTGTGTTAGTTGTGACAATCTGTATATTTATAGTAATAATATTATGATGACAAACTGCTTAGTTGCCGTTTAACGGGAAAAAATAATAAAAAATTACAATATTTAAGCGATTGGTTATACGACCATATTATGAATGAAATATATTGCATTAAATTAGGTACCTACATCAGAGATTCCATTTGCAATATTTTCAAATATATTTTCGAATTATTAATCGGGTTTTGAAAACAATTTCTTTGACAGCGCAGGAAATGGAATATTTATGTATAACGGATGAGTAAGCATTTCTTTTTATTTTATTTTTTTATTGTTTTTATTACTTGCTAGAGCAATCCCGATGAGTTACAGAAATCATTTTAGGACAGGAGGAAAATTCATGGGTGTGAGGAAATAGTTACAGTTTTACTTTGAAAATGGATATTAAAAATATAAGTTTCACGTAAAAACATAGACTAAAAATAAATAAAAAAAAAACAGGTTGAGTGAGCAAACAACAACAGAAAATAATTAAAGGTACAAGGAACAAGGTTATACAAATTTGGACGATTATGATTACAAATAAATGGAAAAGAAAAGAAGAGAAAAGGAAACAAGACAATTGAGACATGACAAGAAAATTTACATAGTTTCATCCTTAAACGTATTTAAAAAATATTCTTTTAAAGCATTATTCTGAACTTTTTTATTTTTCTGGATTCCCTGGTACATATCTGGAAGCGAATTATATATTGTATAGGCAACATAGTTCAGAGATTTTATCCCATATTTTGTAGTGTGTATTTGAGGTATATATACATATAATCAATATTTTCTGGATGTACCGGAAATTTTTCACCGAGAAAGTAAACAGTTTATGCATATTATTTTGTAATTTTTAGGAAAATACGTTCGACGCAAATACGAGTATGTTGAATGAAATATAATGAAATTATTCTTCTCGTTACACAGTGTCCGGAAACTCGTGCTATAAGCTGGAAATTGATGAATCCACATCGCATTTCATTTCGGAAGGCGGGTATGGGCACTGCCACCCCGGGAACCATTTATTGGATAACCAACACCTTTGCCATAAGTCTCCGCAAGTTGGTCGATACATTTGAAGAGTTAGCAGGTTTTGCCGGGTTCATGGGGAGAGGTTTATCTAGGTTCATTGGGAGAGGTTTATCTAGGTTTATCTAGAAGATTATCTAGGTGTATCTAGCTTAGGGACGGTTCGGGGGAGACTGCTTGAAGGAGACTATTAAATTTGATCTTTCCAGATCGACTTTCTCGACCCACCGTCTTGCATCACATCATCAGAGCATCATGTAATTAATATAAATTCTTCAATGCGCATACATAAATACACACATACTCACACACACACACCCTCACCCTCACCCTCACTCACACACGCACACACACACATCTTCCCACTACACAGTTCACACATTACCCGGTAATTACTTAATTACATAATATGCACATCATAAATAAGACACTACAATGAAACACATTATAAGTACCCACCATGAATTATATTTATTAAGAGGCGGTTCTCCGAATTTCAACCGATTTCTTGCAAACCTCCCTTAAAAATTTGAAGTTTTTAAGCTCTTAAAAAATATTATTCTTGAAGATAATATCTAGACATTTATCGCGCCGAAACGTAAATTATATAAAATTCCCTCGATAGAAAAAAATCGCAAAGTATGCTCCAAAAAGTATGTTTCGGTTATTTTACAAGTTATATGTATGAAAAAATTCACAGCATTTCGTTAAATAAAATTAAAGACAATTTTTGCGAGATTTTTGCTCTATTTTTAACGAGTCGTGTTTTATTAAATATTTTCATGATTTTTACATCAATTTTATCGCTGTAAATGTTAGCGCACTCTTCTAAGATGCGTAATTTCATATCTCTCCATCTTCTTTTTTTTTGGGGCCGGGAACTGAGCCTTAATTGTAAATTTCCTTCTCACCAATGGATAATATAATGTACTATATGTTTCATGTTTATAAATAAATAAATCACAGTGTGTGGTTTGGATTTATACGTCTGTCACTTCTGAATAAACTGAACCCCAGATTACTACCTATCCCGCATACCTTTTCCTTCCCGGAACTTCCTCTCCTTCCTTTCTTATCCGCTTAAGGACAACGCCCAAGAATACTCGGGTGGCTATTATGTCCTAAAATGCGCACGAATTCAATTTTTTTCTGCAAAAAAAAATTTTCTTCTTTTTTTAATAATTACTGAAGAGGTTAAAAATTCCCTCCAAGATGCTCATGTGGGGAGCTAATGTAAAAAAAAACGGTCTTGTGGTAAAAATTTTTCTATCGAGTTTTCGTTTTCGAGTAAATAGAGCCCCTTTACTTAAAAAGTGAAAATTTCTTTTGCCCCGTTGTGATTTGAAACTCGATGAAATGTTAGTAAGCTACACTAAAAAGAGATAAACACACATATCTTTCGGATAAAGTCTGCAAGAGAATGAGATAGCAAAAAAGGTTTAATTATTTCACGGATACTCGGTTACAATATAATACGATAAATCCACGGTTCAAAGCAAGACTCATTTAGTCTAGTAGTTTAAACCGCCTGACGAACCTTAGAGGCCGTAAATTCGGTGGACCAAGGGTCGAATCCTGCGAAAGCTGAAAATTTTATTTTTTTATTTTTTTTGAATCAATAAGTTAAGTTACTCCGAAAAGAACGGGCAAAGAAAACACAAAATAAAGTAACATCTAGCGACCCGAAGAAGAAAACATAAATACTAATAAGATGACCAAATGTATAGTAAAAGGTGCACTGGAATTCGACGACAAAAATATGGAAAAATCATCCTTCACATTGATAAAAAGTGCTTCGTAGTCTGCCCACTCTTGGTCTACTTTAGTTTTCTGAAGGATTCACTTCTACCGCGTGTGAATTGCACTCTGCATTCTCCACACAGGAGACTCGAACGAAAAAAAAATGCCTAAAGGCCTATGTCATCTTTGGGAATACTGTGTGGAGGATATTTTTAGGGAAAGGAAGGAGACGAAGGTCTGTGGAAGAAAAAGTATGAGGAATGGGAAGGAAACTGGTGGTCAATGGTTCCAGGAGTGACAGACTTATGAATCTATCCCTCCTACTGTTGTGCAAGGCGATGGGAGTCCGACTGGAAAGGTGATGATTTTTCCATATTTTTGACCTCCAGCAGAACTCTCTCGGAACATTGCTTTGGACCGCAGGGATAGATTCATACATCCGTCAGTCCTAGACACACTGACCTCCGGATTCCACACACACCCACCCCTCATATATTTTTTCCTTCCCAGAACCTCTCCCTCCTTTTCCTAAAAATACCCTCCACATAGCATCCCCAAAGATGAAGTAGGCCCTAAGGGGAATTATTTTCTTCTCCTTTGTGGAGCTAATCTAAAAATCTATAAATGTCAACTTTGGTCTCTAAAAAAATGGCATAGGCCCTGGGGGAAACTATTATGAAACTTTAGGAAACATGCCTATTATAAACTCGTTTGTAAAAGCACGAACAAATCAAGGTTGATTCGTTTAATTCTTTTACATTTGTAGCCTCGAGCGGAGTACCACAGGGATCTCAATTAGGCCCGATATTATTTTGCTTATTCATTAATGATATAGTTAATATTTTTAGTAATGTTAAAGTTCTGTTATTTGCTGATGGTCTGAAGATATATAGAACAATCAAAAACGATGATGATCGCGCCATTCTGCAGTTGAACCTGAACAAACTATTTACGTGGTGTTCTGTCAATGATTTACAACTAAACATTGGTTAATGTCAGATTATTAGTTTTTACAAAGGTAAAAATCCTCTTAAGTTTTCCTATGATATGAATGGTGTTAATCTTCTTCGTGTATCACAGATTCGTGATCTTGGTATCATATTCCATGAGAGTCTACAGTTCATTGTTCACATCGATGAAATAACAAGCGATGCAATGAGAATTCTTGGTTTTATTTTGAGAATGGGTGTAAATTTTAAAAATGTATCAACATTAAAAAATCTGTATTGCTCGTTAAAACGAAGCAAATTAGAGTACAATTCCACCATTTGGTCACCATATTACAAAATCCATTCTCAATTATTGGAAAAGGTACAAAACAAATTCCTTCGGTAATTTTAAAATGAAAATTCCAATTGAACTTATAAATTATAATAACTTACGCGCAGAAACCAGACTCCTTAAATTATCAGATAGAAGAGTGTTAATTGATTTGTTATTTTTATTCAAAATTATCAAATCTTTAGTTGACTGCCCTAATTTATTAGAATTAATCTGTATTAATGTACCTGCTAGACTAACTCGCAATAAAGATATTTTCAATTTTAACAATACCCTCAATACTAACTATTCTATTAATTCATCAATCCCTAGAATGCATAGCCTTGCAAATAAACATTGTGAATCTATAGACATATTTGGTGTTGACAGTTTTGCAATTTTCAAGAGACAACTCATCTCTATTTTATCTGTTAATAATTAACTTTTCTTATTTTGTTCTTTTCATAAAACCTCCTCTCATTTAAAATCTTACCAGTAATTTATAACCTTATTTTATTTTATTTTGCTGTTCTATTTAGTTCTGTTTTATCATAGTACATTATTATACACATATAATTGTTTGTTTATACCTACTAACTAGCTTTTACACATTGCACTCTATTGTATTTCTGGTCTTATTACTGATTTTTTCTTGTTACTCATAGTATTTCATTTCTTTTATGATGTTTAATTTTTTTATGTTTTTAATTTCTGTTGTAAAAGCCCACTAGGGCGTAAATAAATAAATAAATAAATATTTCACTTTTTTATGATCCAAACCATTTTTCGGTAGGCCAATCTAGACATTTTTGAAGCTTTGTGTTCATACGATATAGACGTTTCCCGCAGATGCTGTAAGTGTACCCGGTCCCGGTACCATCACCGCCACTTCATTAATTCACACTTGGAAATAAGAACTCGCATTCTTTCATTCTCAGAAAATACTCTGTTCGCAGTCACTCGCACGGATTCGGAGTAATAATGTCCCGTCCTGAGATATTGCCCCGAAATGAACACACTTACACGAGGAAAAAAGATTTGTCTTTGTATACAGTTCATGCGAACTTGTACATATTATAACACATGTTGTAGTAGATTTTAGTACTGCCTTGATGAAGTTACGGTGTGAAGTAAAACAGCTGTCAAAATAACAAAGAAATTAAAATACTTACAGAACTGAATAATCTGAATAATAACGTTATAATTTTTTTTAAATTAAGTGATGGCCAACGAATTAAACACAAAAAGTTCAAAGAAGGTACAATATAATTTATAACTGGAAAAAACTGACTTTATAAAATGCTCTTCACATACATAACACGCATAATAGACATTTTCGTAATTATGTAGATGGCTTTAAAGGAGTTGTACCGTATATAAAATGTTAAAAAAAGTCTGTTATATTAGGCATTATTATATTGTAAGATAATAAAGCCTTAAATCAGAGTAATTGTAATGTAACATATTCTAATCAGTTCCATGTCTTTTGAATCAGGCATTATTGTACTGTAAGATAATATATGTTCTATAAGTAATTGGTCTGTGAATCAGCATAATTTAATGAACAGACAAGGGCCACAAATTTATTTAAATATATAACGGGGCCGACAGACCTAGCTATAAAAGCGCCAGCATTATTTGACTAGGAATATTTCAGCATATCGCTTTGCCATACATTCCCATTGGGAGAATGCGCTTTTAATTTTCGAAAGTTTTTTTTTTACATGAGCTCCACACAGAAGGCCCTGATGAAAATAATTTCCCTCGGGGCTTTCATCATCTTTAGGGATGCTGTGTGGAGGGTTTTTTTTTAAGGAAAAGAAGGAGAGGAGAGTTCTGGCAGGAAAAGGGTTTAAGGGGTGGGTAGGAATCTGAGGTTCCGTAGGTCCTGGTCATCCACCTCCAGGTCCCAGACAAAATCCGCCCCGTGAACCCGGACACCCCTGCTGAATCACCAAACGTAACGAACCACTTGGGGTGACCTATGGCAGAGATGTTGGTCATCCAATAAAGGTTCTCAAATTGCGGTACGTAATTAACTAGTCAAGAACGTTTTTAACAATCACACTTTTAGTATACCTACCTACTGGTGGCACGGCACCTGCGTCTGCACTAGACCCAATCATAAAGGCACAGAAAACTATTATAAAATTAATCCTTCGGCTACCTCTAATTACCGACTTGAACTTAATATTTAATATTATAAATGTGTTTGATGTTCGGCAGATAAATGCAAAAACAATTCTCTCTCATCTATACAAAAATACTACGAAAAAATATTAAATACTCGAAACAATAACAAGTCTTACTACAAATTCCCATAATGCATGCTACTTTACGTCAACGAAGCTTCAGATACCTTGCAACAAGACTTTACAACATTCTTCCAGACTTAATAAAAAAATGTGACTAAAAAAAAAAAAATTCCAAGAAAACATAAAAATTTGGATTAAAAGTAATGATAGAACTTTTATCGGTACACTCACCCAAATCCGAAATTACTAATGATATCAATGCATTGGTTGGTATTATTCGAACTTATTGTTAATTCAACCATTATATTTTAATACAAGTGTAAGTATGTTAGTATCTAGATTGACTTAAAAAATTACTGTCTCAACACAGCCTAGTGAGGTGGTTTGTAGAATCCCCAACTATATAACAATAAATTTGTATTTATCATATAGAAACTATTGTACATATTGAAACCTTTGCGGGAGTGCGCACAACGCATCACCAAAGTTTTATCACAATCGTATTAATGGTAGAAGAAACGCATATGGGACAAACAAAGAAACATTCATCTTCATACAAAAGATATAATATAATCTGTCGAAAGAAATGTCACCATCACAACCAAAATTTTAATTAAAGTTTCGGTCGGTAGGTACCATAATCTTGATTATTTGACAGATCGTAGTAGAAACTACGATCATGCGAACACTGGCGGGATGAAACGATAGTACCTACAACACGTCCATAATCTTGAACGCAACAAACAAATTTACAGCCAGATGAAATGCTTAATAGTCGAGCTAAAACTGAACTTCGCTACAGTCAATCTAAGTACCAGGCATCAATTTACAACCTACTTTTTAAAATTATTTTCCAAAAGCCCCTCGATCCTCGATATTAAAAATATTTTACAATTTACAGTCGAAAGTTATACTGAACTTTAGTCCACATCCCATTACCCGACTTTGCCAAAAAAGGTATCCATACGACTGTATGTTTAACCCTTAGAAGATTTATTAAGAAATTATACAGCAAATGTTAAAAGGGTGGTGTTAATCTTCCGTCGGAATAAACCAAGCTGGTGTCATGTACAGAGAACACTCTGCACTCCGCAGTACTGCCAGCTAAATGCCCCGTGTCCTCTTCTCACTGCTCTCTGTTCTCTATTCTCTGTTCTCTGTTCACATCACATTACGTGGCGTTTATCCTTCCATCCCGAACATTTACCACCCCCTCACGTCACCCCTAGCCCCGCCTGAGGCTAAGGGATGGCCAAAGGGTTGGGATGTCGATGCGGTCACGAAATTATTGCAGGGCGAAATATTCCTCCCGGCTCATGAATACGTATGATGGATTGATTTTGGAGTTGTATTGGGTTGTAAAGGGTTATTTAAAATTAGTACAGACGCGTGAAAATTCACGTGCTATTATAATTTTTGAAGCTGAACACATTTTAATGCCTTTTAAAAGAAGAAATTTACCCGTCGCATGTTCATAAACTTGAAAAATTAAGACATCCATTCAATAACATTATACAAGTACAAGACTTTTTTTAAATGTGAATTCTGCACAAGAATCCCAACTGCTCTTGTATGGAACCAGTGAGACTACGGCATCTCCAATTGGGTTGCGTTTTGAGGCTTAAGTTTGTGGAGATGAGGAAACGAAGGTGGGGAAGTACCTGGCTATTTAGATCTGGACATTATCAATCTTCCCAACATGCCTTTCATTGATATGCTTGGAATAACTAGTAACCAGCCCATTGAAGCCAAAGTTAGCCTCTCAGAAACTGGCCGGACATTATAAAAAGCTTCGTCAAAATTGGAGATATTTCTGAAGCGTACCTCTGCAATACCAGAGCTAGTATTCTTCCAGACCTTCTGGCTTTATTAACACCAAGCCCACGTAAGACTTGAAGTACATACCGATACCGAATTTTCAGCTTTTTCACATGAAAACCGCAGTGATGAACCGACGTCGGGACAGCACCTTGATTTATCAAGTGCCGAGTTTTCCGCAAACATTTTGCCTGGCTTTTTTGGTGGTGGCGCTTGCTAGAGAGCCGTCGGGTCTGGTAAGAGGAGGCAGACTGGTTTTGCAGAAATCGCGACCTATTGAACCCGCAAGCGACCAGAACGCTCTGCTACCATGCGGGAGGGCAGCCAGCTTTTGATTGATCTGCAGGTCGTGCTCGAATTTTGACCTATTTATGATCCTCTTGCTTTCCTTTGCCATTTCCTTACTTGCTGTTCTGTTTGTGCACGTTTGAGATATTTTGTAGGCCCGGTAAGCCGCGTTTTTCATCGAACTGCTTTGAGCCCACACCAGTTTCCTGAACAGTGGATTGAATGAAGCCATCCATTGCGGATGTGATTTGGCCTCTGCTGCAGGATTTTCTTGATCCATCGCCTTGCACTGCAGAAGGAGGGATGAATTCATACGTCCGTCACTCCTGGACACATGATCCACAGATTCCTACCCATCCCTCATTCCTTTTTCCTTCCCAGAATCTCTGCTCCTTCCTTTCATAAAAAGACTCTCCACACACCATCCCTCATTAAATCAGTTGTTTTCTTCAGGGCCTCCTGTGTGAAAATAAATTTAAAAAATATATATGTGTGTATTCTTTTCATATTTTAAGAATTTCATTTCAAAGATTTAAGAGCCATAATATGTGCGTTAAGAAAATGAAGATAATGTTGGTAGTTCTTAGTCGAAGTATGATACAATTAAAAGTGACCGAATAGGAAATGGGTTCCATAGCTCAATCGGTAGAGCACTTGCCATGTAAGCAAAGGGACCTGGGTTCGAGTCGTAGTGGAACAAATATCTTTTTCTGATTTTTCTGTCTCCAGATTTTGATTGATATTGTCTTCATTTAATTAAATAATATTAGGATAACTGTTCGTTTTAATTTTAAAGGATAAATGATATCAAATGAAGCAATAAAAATTATTACATAAAAAAATAACAGTCATTAAAAGATTTTTTTTTATTAAACACTTTTGCCATATAGACCTCTTTAGGTATTATATCTGTTCTGAAGCCCACCATTAGATTCTATTGATTTGAAACATCGAATTTAGGAGTCAGAATATTTAATTGTATCGGTAAGTTAGTCCCATCACAAATGAATGTACATTACATAAAAAAGAAATTTTAATAAAAAAATGTCGCAGCCGGTAGGATTCGAACCTACGCTCCCAGAGGGAATCTGATTTCTAGTCAGACGCCTTAACCGCTCGGCCACGGCTGCCTGTTTTATGGCCTATAATATGCAGTGTTCTCTAAATACTGCTCCCAGTATTATCACATTAATATACAATTCAGTACATAATTATTGACCTTTTGTTATGTTTGTTCAGCTTTGTTTTTATTAGATTTTTAAATACCGGATCGTGGACATGAAACGCTATGGTATAAATATGTCATTAAAACAACTTGAACTGAGTTCATAAATTTACTTATTGGTGGATGCAGTGCAATTTGTATAGATTTTACAGCGACCTAATTAAAATTTACAAGTACCCCTACGAAATAAGATTGTAAATCACTCACCACCTCAGCCAATGGGGAAATACAATGCTGTGTATAAACATATAGGTATTTCCGCGAATCGAACCACGAATTGCGGGAAAGGGATGAAGCAACAGCACGCAGCGTTTGCGGTTGTTTCTTTTCTTTCCCATAATTCGTGGCTCGGATCGCGTTCATGTTTATGAACTATACGCAGCATTACATAAATACAACTGAAATCCCTGGCATTGCCCGAGTTTCACTTTTTTTAGTTTTTCAAAATCAGATGAGTATACAAAATTTCATCAATCTATATTATATGTAGATATATATAAATTAAAGTTTTTTTTTACATTAACTCCGTCGAGGAGGCCCTGGGGTAAATAATTTCCCTCAGGGTCTATGTCATCTGAGATGCTGTGTTGAGGGTCTTTTTGAGTAGAGGAAGGTTGAAAAAATGTTGCTTTGTTTGTCCTTTATTATTTCCTATAGGTACCATTCTGGCGTTATGAAAATATTTTCTTTACCATTCCTCCAATTGCAATAACACTTTGGCGAGTTGTTGCGCGTTATGGAATTTGCATTAAAAAATTACGATATGTGTCAAGCGAGTTGATTGAAAAATGTGTGTATTTCATATAGTTCAGCGGCAGGGATGGGAGGTGGAAGGGGGGTGTTCGCGGAATTAGGACGATGGTGGGGGGAAGACGGGAAAGTGGAAGGGGAACGCGTGATGGGAAGGGGGGCGGAAGGGGAACGGGGCGGGAACGGGAACGGGGAAGCATAGAAAAGTATACGGTGGAAGAAACAATTTCTTTCTTTGAGTGGTATTGCAACGTACGCCGGGTATTCGCTAGTCTTGGACTAAAATTATGTATTTTTACATAAATCACATCCAAGTCGCCCACCCGCCCGACGTAAACTTCTTTATACGAATAGAAGACTTTTTTTTATATTTCTGAGCTGGTCTCAAAAAAAAGTGTATTATGATTATGACATTCAGTTAAAACGATCAATCATTTAAAATAATATTAGAACATCAGTGATTATTATTATTTGTTGATTAAATATGGGTATTACGATTTTTGCCTTATCTTAATTCTAGATAGCGGAAGAAAACATATTTTAATTTAAAAGAAGCAATAATATTTTATTTATATTTCACTATCTTGTTTGTATTTATTTGCAAATCAAATCCACGCCGCTTGCCCGGTGTGCCACGCGGTCGCCCGCCACGGACACTCTTCTTAAATAGATCGATTGAAGAAAGATACAAGCTGAGGTACCCGACGTTACCCGGGCTTTAGACAGACTTTGACGTTCCTCTTGTTTTGAAAGTAGGTATCTATCCATAAAGGTGTGAAGTATGCAAAATGTCATCAGTCTCTAAATAAAACTATAGATTTGTATGCATATTAAATCCATACCGCGCCGCTCCCACATAGACTTTATATAAATAGAAATAAATATAGATTAGAATTTATTTATCGCTTTACAATATTAGCGCAGTAAAAATTAATACGTCATACAAATTTAGTTCAAACAAACTACTATTTCTTTGTTCACTTTAAAATATTAACAACTAAAAAGCAAAAAATAACTTTAAATAATAATATTATTACTTTTGACATTACAACAACCAAACGATTTTATCAAAACCACGGTGTGCAATTCACACGCGGTATAAGTGTCAGCGAAGTAGAGGTCAGAAAACTAAAGTAGACAAGAGTGGGGAAGCTACGAAGAACTGCACAAAGAGGAGACCGATGAGCTACGAAGCACTGCAAAAAGAGGAGACCCATATTGAGAGCTATTTTAAATGTAATAAACCCTTTTATGCTTCAATACAATTGTGACGTCTACTAAATAAAAGAAGAGCATGTACATTGTTCTGCCAATCGTCACCTTGTTTCGACAAGGTTTTAACTGGTTTTATTTTTTTCAAAAATGACATTTGGTTGCAAAACCTATGACTAAAATACTTATCACAACCATTTATATAGTATTTTCAAATATACTTCTATGACGAAGTTCTAACATCGAGCTAAACTAAAATTCATTACACAAGATTCAACCTCAAAATCAGAAATAATTGCTGAATAGAAAATAAGAAATATTCTTTACAAAACTTTGATTCCTCATATCTCAGAATAAGATAAAGTGAAGTTAGAACCGTTTCCAAACCAAAGTGCGCATTGCAATCGATCGTCCTAAGTCCCCACACTCCCTACCATTCCCGTCAGAAAGATCTCGAAATGAAGATACCTGATATATTTCATATCCCCAATAAAATCTGCTGACAGGGAACACTTCAACAGCAGACCCCAAAGACGAATTATATCGGGAGTCAGTGGGATAAATTCACTGCATCACTAAATTTAATACCACGCCAATACAGCGGAATGAGATGAGCAAATTATCTCAGATGGAAGGGGATAGAAGGTTGAATCTATCATTAACTGCGATTTTAGGGCCCGACTCTGTGGGTCACAATAACGACCACCTAATCACAACAACCCCTTGAGTAACTTTGTGCCTTTTAGTACACGGTACATCGATGGCAATAGATTATTTTTGTGTGCTTTACTGCACAATCTGAGAAGGACTCTTAATTCGTTATATTTCATTTTGTATTATTGTGAGATATTTGATTTAAGTGTTATAAATTAGCAACACAGTGCTTGGTATTTCACTTTAAAAGTTCAACATAGACATAGACACTTCGAAATAATTGTTATTTTGTATTCCTAAAAGTCATCGAGCGCAATTATTTGCATTTTGCAAAAGATTGGTTTTAGTTTCTTAGTGAAATTTAAATTAATTACTTTTATGTGAAACGTTAAAAGGAAAAGACAATCAATCTTTACATATAATACGTTTGTTTAATTAAAAAATATATTAATTACACATAAAGTTGTTTTTTTTTATACTTTACAGGATAAATAATTTGGTAAGCGTCGAACAATCGTTAAAAATTAGTTTTTTTTTTAAATCAAATTATTATTAATTATTTACTTTTTACTATTAATAGCATACATGTCAAATGTTATTTTATAAATTGAAAGGGTCTTTAATATTCTTTCAAAAACCGGATTTATTTAATATTTCTATTTTTTAAACTGATAATTCGTGGTGGAAGTCCATTATAATAAATTATAATAAAACAAAACTTTATTCCACTTAATTTTATTTGACCATGCGTACGAAAATAGTAAATCTCTTCTAAAGTGTATTTCTAAATAAATCATGAATCTGAGAATTCATTTAAAATAACTTAATAACAAAATCTCAGAATACCTCGGGGGTTCATGATATCAATTTATTATTTATAAAAGTTTAGAAAAGGAATGCGTACGTAAAAAGTAAATCTCTTCTAAAGTGTATTTCTAAATAAATCATGAATCTGAGAGATCATTTAAAATAACTTAATAACAAAATCTCAGAATACCTCGGGGGTTCATGATATCAATTTATTATTTATAAAATCTAACACAAATGGCTTTAGCCGTGTTTGCTGACGATATCTGAATAGCCATGTACATTTTCCACATCCCCTTCCTTTCCCCACAACCTTCAACCTCACAACATACCAAAATTGAGGATGCCATAGTCCCACTGGCTCTGGACGGTTGCAAGAAGTTGGGCCTCTTATGTTGTAGTAGGAAAGTAGGAAACTTTAGCAGTTTTTTGCTAAGCCGACTGAATGTGCAAGTATGTCGTATTTTGTTATTACCGCATGCTCCTTCGGTTCCGCGACTATTCATCTCGCGACAAAATATCCTAACCTAACCCAACAAAACCTAACCTAACCTAACTTAACATAACCTAACCTAACATAACTTAACAAAACCTTTTGGGGCCAAATTTAAAATTTGAACCTAATCTAACACACCAAAAATTTATATGTAAGTTTCTGCTCTGTCTCCTTCCTTGTTGGGGGATGTTTTGTCCGTAGAATATTTTGTCGGGGACATTTTGTCGCTGATTGAAAACGCGCGGTACCCCTTCCGAGATTCGAAATTATTGTTAGTAAAATATTTTTTCATCGGATTTTCAGTCAAGAGGCCTGCCGATAAAAGTATATTGATTTTGGTTGTACGGCCATATATCCTCTTTGCATACTTACTTGAAGAAATCATCTTTTAGAGGATCAATTGTCCGAAGGATCAACTGTCGGGGGGGCAACCGTTGAAGGGATCAACTGCGGGGGGGATAATTGTCGCCGGATCAATTGTCTGGTCACCAAAATCTACCCAAACAAATAGACCATGTAACGTAACTCGTATAGTTTTTGAAGTAAAACTTCTTCACGCACGCTCGATTTGGGGTGTAAGCAGGTGAATGCGTTACGAAAAGTGTGATGCAAACGGTAATCGATGCGAACGGTGATCGATGCGAACGGTGATCGGGCGAGGCGTACTTCTGCACAACTAAGTAAAGCGTACATACTAACCCATGGTCGTAGGTCACCCCAAGGTCGTACATCACCCCAAGGTCGTAAGTCACCCCAAGATCGTAGGTCATCCCAAGGTCGTAAGTCACCCCAAGTTCGTAGATCACCCCAAGGTCGTAGGTCACCCCAAGGTCGTAGGTCACCCCAAGGTCGTAGGTCCTCCAAGGTTTTAGGTCACCCCAATGTCGTAGGTCACCCAGGGTCATAGGTCACCCCATGGTAATATGTCACCCCAATGTCATATGTTCTTTTATAAGTTAGTGAAGTTTTACTTCAGTCGTGTGGT
This sequence comes from Limnephilus lunatus, assembly GCA_917563855.2. NCBI lineage: Eukaryota > Metazoa > Arthropoda > Insecta > Trichoptera > Limnephilidae > Limnephilus > Limnephilus lunatus. The sequence continues at coordinate 84,630,169 of OU830593.1, forward strand.
TTAAAGCAGTGTTCCGCAAAGCGTGTGCCGCGGCACACTGGTGTGCCGTGGTCATTAATTGGGGTGCCTCACCGCAAGCGAGCTAAAAAATAGACCTAAACTTTTTTAGAGTCCCAGGATTCAGATTTTTCTTCTCTGTTTAAAAAAGAAGAATGGGTAGCAAAACTTGCATTTCTGGTATTACCTACTTAGGTATTATGAGCTCAACAAAAACCTGCAAGGCAGGAATTTTAATATTTTAACGTCATCGGACAAGATTGAAAGCTTTCGCGCCAAGTTAGTGTTATGGATCAGCCACGATATCAATGGTAGTAATGGAATGTTCCCAGATGCCATGGCTGCCGATTCAGGAAAAATTAACTTATATTTTCATAAGTGTGACCTGCGACCTACAGACATGGAATGGATACGAAATCCGTTCTCAGATAGCATTTCCCTTGGACACCCAACGATAAACGAGTAGGAAGGATTCATGGAGCTAAAAAATGATCGAACATTAAAACAAAAATTTTCCGAAACAGAGTAAGCACGTTTTTGGCAGCATATAAAAATGAGTATCCACTGCTTTCACAGCTCTTTCTTTCACAATTCTCCTACCATTTGCCACGACCCACTTCCCACTTATACGAATTGGGGTTTTAATTTACTAAAACTCCGATTAAATTAAAAAAAAAGAAAACGCCTGAGTACGATCGACGAAAAGATGAGAGTGACATTATCCACAATTGCTCCAATTTTTGATCTCCTGTACTCGGCTAAGCAGGCTCACATTTCTAAGCAGGGCAATCGATTTTTTCGAAATTTACGAAAATAGTATAAAATTTTTGTCGCTTGTGTTGCCCTCATCGAATTTTTAAGTAAATTCTACCAAAAAATATTGTATATTGTTACTTAAAACGGAACTGATATTAGTATCCACTCGTAAAAACTCGAAATACAGCGATCATTCACAAACACAAATTAAAAAGTGCCATTTTCGTGGATCGCTGGATATCTATTTTTCCCTATTACGTGGGGAAATTTTCATGATTTGTTAATATTTAGATTTAACTTGTGGGATATAACATGCATGCATCTAAAAAAAATAATGTCAAATATTTTTTTTAATGTGCTGTTATGTGCACAGGTGACTTTGAAAACATGCAAAACCATAAAATGTAGAAAAATCCCCTTGGGCTCTTAAACATAATATTTTCATATTATATTGATTTTAATAATAAAAATTAAATAAATATTGTTTTTTTCTTTGGTGTACCTTTAAAATTTCTTGATTTGGTAGGTGTACCTTGAATACAAAAAGTTTGCGGAACACTGGTTTAAAGCACACTCGTTTTTTTGTTGTCGTTAAAAGTGAAACATAAAGTAATGCTTACGATCTCATCAAGGTCTATTATTTCATTTTACCAAAGGACGAGCTTACCTTCGTTTTGAACACTTCCATAGGCATACATATATCACGTGCTAGCCATCACACGATATTTTAAATCATAAATCTGTAAAAAGTTCTGCTGTAAATCCCAGCTAATTGCGTCCATGTTCCAGTTTTAAAGTGACGTCCAGTTATTCGGGACGTTCAGGATTTAGATCCAACGTTTGAAGCTGTGAGAGTGAACCAGGGGTCGAGAGTCGATGATTGGCCTTGACAGGGAAGGGGCGGGCAACCGGGCCGGGTGATTATTTACTAGTCAGGGTGGGAAAGAGGGGCGATGGTGATTCGGCCTATAAATTGTGATTTTAGCGCCGCCCCTTAATTTTTTGTGAAGTTAGGAGGTTTCCGAGCATGTTCCCGTGACAAGTAGGGCCTTGATGGCTTCCGCAGCCAATTTTTTATGCCACTTTGTGAAACGTATTATTATGAAGTTAGCGCCGGAAAAAAAATATGAGTTTTCTTTGAGCGACAAATGAGGAACTGATCACCCGACGGACAGTCCTTTCGGCTCATATTAGGGTTATTTTTTACGATTCGCAATAAAGGCATTTTTGAGAATAGAAGATTGAAAGAGAAAAAAACATTCCTTAAGAAATATTTTTCACATTGTTGACTTCGTGACAATTTATAATTCGGTAATTTCGCTTTGTATCTCGTGAAGCACGGTGTCGTATGGTTGTTTTATCGGTATTTTGATGCAATATCGGAACATAATTAAACAACAAGATCTAAGATAAATATATTTCGGATTGTGCAACCCCATCTTAACGTATAGTTGCGTTGGTTGGGGAGCGTCGCGTCGGGTAGAACAATTTTAGATCCGCTTGTGAAGGCCCAGAAATCCATAATTCGAGTAGTTTTGGATAAACCTTAGAGGTTTTCTAGCTCTACAAAAACTTTTATGTATTTGATGTTCGTCAAAACTATATAAAAAGGATTATTATCCGCGTACATAAAAATCTAGAAAATCTTCAAAAAATTTATCATAAATATATCACAAGAAGTCACATCAGAAAGGATCTCGTGGTCCCAGGGAGCAATACGGCAAGGTATCAAAAGACATGTACATATCTGGGACCGAAAATATATAATAAAATTTCACTAGAATTAAATATTAAAGTTTGCAAAATGTCTTACATCGCGCATCGGTTGAATAATAACGAAATGGTTGATTGGCTTGGGTAGGGTGGAATCTGAAAAACTATTAAATAATGTCACTTAAAATTTTACATGGTCTATTAACGGCACATTTAGTAAAAATTTTGTAGGTATATATAATTTTTGGCATTTTTATTAATATATATTGAATTAAAAATATACATATATATATACAATTTTGTTACAGAATATTTTTTTTGCATTTTCACGAGCATTTGGTTCCTTATAATGGGCAATCTGCCTAGCTAGGAACTAATATCGACCCACAAGACATAATAACACTTGTAAACATTTTAATGTCTATAGTTATTTTGCAAGTTATTTCCCATACTTTTTCTCATATACATTAATGACTTATGTAGATTGCAAATTGATGGCAATATAATCACTTTTCCCGATGATACTGCCCTAGTACTAAAAAGTAAAACATGGGAAGAGACATTTCGTAGAGCGGAACTAATATTGCAAAATATCAAACAATGGCTGGATGATAATCTACTAACGTTAAACATATCTAAAACCAAATATCTTATATTTATCCTCAATAACCGTAGTCAGCCCTCAATTAGTCATGTACTAAAAATACATTATTGTAAAGATCTCGTTAGATGTACGTGCAATCCACTGGAACAAGTAGATTCCATTAAATACTTGGGGGTAATAATTGATAATAAACTTCGGTGGGAAGACCATGTAATTAATGTCACAAACCATATACGGAAACTGACATATATCTTCAGAGCATTACGAAACATATTAAACAAAAATACACTAAAAAATGTTTACTTTTCTTTATTTTATCTTACGGTATTATTGTCTGGGGAGGATGCTCTAAAACAATATTTGATCCGTTAATAAATGCTCAAAAACTGATCGTACGGACTATTTACAAAGTACATTACATTCACCCCACGAAGGACTTATTTAGTGACCTCCAAGTACTTAATATAAAATGATTGTATGTCAAATACATATCTTCCTATTTTAAATTTAAATTTATAAAAAAAATATTTGTGAATCAAACTACAGTATATTCCAAACAACCCAACTTCATTATTTCAATAACAAAAACTTAACTTCCTTGCCCCGAAAATCTTTAATAACTTACCAACTGAAATAAAGACGGTAGATCAATATCACACTTTTAGGAAAGCGATTAGGGATTTTTTGATGAGTGAAAGTGACAGTGCCACAGGCCTGTTTCTCGTTCTTAGATAGAACAACTGTCTATATATATAAATATATTTTATATTTTTATGTGTTATGTATATGTGTATGTATGTGTGCGTGTATGTATGTATTGTGTATTCATGTAAGTAGGTACGCATATGGGAATGTATATGCATGTTTATACCTGTACGAGTATAGATATGTGCACCTATATATATATAATGTGTGCTTGCATGCACACATATTGAAAAAAAGTAATGTTCATTTTCATAACCTAATGCTAATTTACTTCTTTTACCCTTTCTATTTCCTACTTTTTATTATAATTTTTTCAATTTTTGGCATCATTTATTACTAAATCCATAAGTTTACAATAGACTTCATATTTCATACAAAGTAACAATACTCTATTGGTCACCATGAAACAGGCAGCCGCCTAGTATGGTGATCTAATATATCTACTCTATGTTAATTTCTTAATTATGTATCATGTGTTTTATAAATAAATAAAAAAGGAAGGACTGATCGTCACAGGTTATAGCTTTAAACAGGGTGGTGAGCTCAAATGTTTAAAAAATGTATGTCACATTATGCGGTATATTTTTCCTTTAGTTAGACACGCTCCATAACATTTCATGTGCCCATTTCCCCGCAGAGAAAAGCACCCTAAGAACATCTAAAAGAAAACATTCCTACGTTTGCCAATAATTTCTTTACTTTGGTGAGTTTTTCAGCCATTTGTGTAAAGTGTCTCCCTAGCAGCAACGTAGTGCAGTGCGGTACTAAAACGTCCAAATCGCCATTTAGCTGGACAAAAATTAAATTCTAACCGAACCAAAATCTTAAAATAATATTTTTAATTTTGTTTGAATAACAGTCAACTAATATCACAATCGTTTAATTTGCATTCGTAAGTCGATGGTTTGTGCATTGGCAATAACCGCTCGCCTATTTGGCCGGATTTAAATGGCGTAATCTATTTTATATACATATTTCAGACCACAAAGGTTCTTGACAGTGATAAGTGCTTGACTTAATATACGAGCGATTATTGCCGACGCACAAACGCGACCAACTGCCAATCTACGGAGGCATATAAAATGGTTGTGATCTTATTTGACTCTCCTTCAAACAACATAAAATATATTGAAATAACAGTGAGATAACAAAATTAAATAAATAACATAGTAAAAGAGAGAAAGATAAATATGTATACAATAAATATTATATCGAAAGAGACAAATCGTCAATATTCACACTTCACCATTTTACATTATGGGAATGGGTCTCTTTCTCTTTGTTACTATTTTATATTTTAACTTCATGACATCTCACTGTCGCTTTTTACTATTTTATATTTTGTCTGTGTTCAAAATATTTTTTGTTTTATTTGTATAATTTGCACTGCGGATGCTCGATCGCTCAATCATGCTTTTGTTAAGCGAAACCGGTCGGTCTTAACGCAATACATTATTTTATGTACAACACCTCAAATCAAAATACGCACAAAACTCCTTGCTCGGAAATACCTGCAAATATTATAATGCCCTTAGAGATATTGACACTTTCCACCGTAGCCTTTACCGTTTCCATATCCATTTATCTTTTTGCTAAAGATATAAAAAAACAATAGCGTAGAACTCTATTTGTTGATAACAATACCGCAAAAATAATAAGTAACAACATTCCCAGTACTATTCAACCGGCATTTTACATGAATAATAAATTTTAAAAATGCATCCATTTTTTTTTTTTTTTTTTTACATTAACTCCACACAGGAGGCCCTGAGGAAAATAATTTCCCTCAGGGCCTATGTCATCTTTGAGGATGCTGTGTGGAGGGTCTTTTTGAGGAAAGGAAGGAGTTAACATGGGTCTTGAAGAGACTCATGTTGTAGGAGGGAGGAAACACAGAGGCCGGTAAATCGTTCCACAGCCGAGCTGTTGAACTCAAGAACGAATCGTAAAAACGACCCGTTCTCATGTAACCAATATCAACTGTGTACAAATGTTGGGCGCGTGTTTGGCGTGTTTCCCGACTATGCACCGGTGCCGAGGGGATCAATGACGCTAGTTCCTCGGAGCATCTTCCATTGTAATACCGGTAGAACAAGGACAGCATTCCCACCTGACGCCTATGCTCTAAAGATTGCAATCCGTCTGTTAAGATGGGAGAATCTTTCAAACGGACCGCCCGTTTCTGCACAGAGTCAAGGGTTTTTTTTTAGGTATTTTGGAGCTCCAGACCAGAGGTGGCTGCCAAATTCAACCGTGGGGCGCACTTGCGATTTGTACAGGGTTAGCAGTTGAGTACTATTAAAGTATATGCGGGCCCTGTACAGTACGCCCAGTTTCTGAGAGGCTAACTTAACTCTGGTTTCGATGGAGCCCCCATACCTGAGCTGGTCACTAAGAGTTACACCAAGCATATCAATGGAGGTCCTGTTCGGGAGAATGCTTCCGTTGAAGGAGACTAGATTATCATTTCGATCCCTTTTAGACGTTATCAGACATGATTGGGTCTTTGAAACATTAAATTCGACGAGGTTATTCTTACCCCAAGAGAAAACACTCTCGAGGTAACCGTCCATTCTCTGCTTCAAAGCCCTCCGAGCTATTGGGGTTTGTATGCTCTTTGGAGGCTTGTCAAACAAAAAGATATCATGGACTGTACTGTCATCCGCGTAACAATGAATCGGTGCACATGACAAGAGGTCGTTGATGTGGAACAGAAACAAAGTCAGAGACAGAACCGATCCCTGTGGGACGCCAGCATTTATCGAATGCGAGGAAGAGGTGAAACCGTCAGCAACCGCCTGAATCGACCTCCCCCTCAAAAAGTCGGCAATCCACGCACACAAGGATGCGGGAAGTCCGTAAAAACGCAGTTTGTTGACAAGCGCTCGATGCCAAACCCGGTCAAAGGCCTTGGAAATGTCCAATGAAACCGTTTGGGTCTCACCAAAACATTCCAGGCACCGTCCCCAAACATGCGTCACATACGCGAGAAGATCACCGCACGAGCGGTTCCGCCGGAATCCGTATTGACGGTCGTTAATAATTTTGTTCTTCTCGAGGTATGTGAGCAGTTTGTCATTGATCACACGTTCCATCACTTTTGACAGAACAGAAGTGATCGCTATGGGGCGGTAGTTGGCTGGGTTGGAGCAGTCACCCTTCTTTGGAATGGGGTGAATGATCGCTTTTTTCCAACCGGAGGGCACAGAGCCAGTCTTCAGGGACATTATGAAAAGCTTCGTCAAAATTGGAGCTATTTCTACAGCACACCTCTGCAATACCAGGGCAGGTATTCCATCAGGCCCGCTAGCTTTATTAACATCAAGCCCTCGTAAGACTTGGAGTACATCCCGATGCCGGATCCTCAGCTTTTTCATACGAAAACTGCAATGAGGAACCGACGGCGGGGTAGCACCTTGATCATCGAGGGTCGAGTTTTCCGCGAACATTTTGCCTAATAAGTTAGCCTTTTCGGCGGCGGTATTTGCTAGAGAGCCATCAGGTCTGGTAAGAGGTGGCAGACTGGATTTGCAGAAATTGCGACCTATTGAGCCCGCAAGCGACCAGAACGCTCTGCTGCCGTGCGGGCAGGCAGCCAGCTTACTGCTGATCTGCAGGTCGTGCTCGAATTTTGACCTGCTAATGATCCTCCTGCATTCCTTTGCCATTTTGTTATATACTGTTCTGTTTTCAGACGTTCGAGATGTGTTGTAGGCTCGGTAAGCCGCGTTTTTTCGTCGCACTGCTTCGGAGCATTGTCGACTGAACCACGGCTTTGAGCCCACACCAGTTTCTTTTACAGTGGATTGGATGAAGCCATCCATCGCGGATGTGATGACTTCACCAATTTCCTGGGCACATCTTGAGGGATCCGAAGTCTGAAAACAGACAGCTGACCACGGGAAGGCATTGAAATGAGCCCGCAGACCAAACCAATCTGCTGATCTATAGTGCCACACTTTTCTCTTCAGCCGCTCGTTTGGCGGTCTGAAGGTTACGGGGATTGATGTTGTCACCAGGCAGTGGTCGGACGATCCTAGAGGCGCTGTGACTTCAATCTTGTAGCCGTGTGGCACAGTGGTTAGAAACAGATCTAGCAGATTGGAGCGGTGAGTCTGGACATCAGGAACCCTTGTAGGCTCCTGAACCATTTGCTCCAGTCCGTAGCAGAGGGCAAAGGATTCCGCCTCTCGTCCAGCCGAGTCCGTTGGTCCCGAGAACTTTAGCCAAGGTTCGTTAAGAACATTGAAGTCCCCCAGGACCACAAACTCTGCTGTAGGGAAGCGGGGCAAGAGGTCATCAACAGAATTGCTTAGATTTTTGAAGAGTTCGGATGTATCTGAAACACTAATGTTCGGTGAGCGGTATAAACACGCGTAAAACCTTACCGTACTGGCAAGATTGACGCGCACCCACATTACATCGAATTTGGAGTTCTCCAGATTCAACAGTCGCACACAGTTGACGTCAGCTCGGCTGAAGAGACATACACCTCCTTTGGGTTTGAATTTGCCCATGAGGGTGAAACCCGGGCAATCCAGATAGGAGGCGTCTGTAGGCTCAGCTATCTGCGTTTCGGAAAGGAAGAGAAGGTTGGGACGTTGGGACGTTGGGAAACAAGGTGGTGGTGGACTGAATTTAGATTTTTGTGCAGGCCGCGAATGTTGGTGAAGTTCACCAACAGTTTTGGCCTGCACCGGGGACTCCTGCTTCTCGCCGTTGTAAAGATGTTATTTATGTTTTTTTGTGAGTTCATGATTGAGTTAAGTTTTTTGTTTTGAAGAGGAGAAATGAAGATCTGGAAAGGAAAAGGTATAAGGGGTGGGTAGGAAGCTGGGGATCGGAGTGTCCAGGAGTGACGGACGTATGAATCCAACCCACCCACTGCGGTGCAAGGCGATGGGCTGGGAGACTCCGGCTGGAGAGGTCGCCCAATACGCCCCAAACGCAACTGCTGGGTCCCCTCCGGTCACGAACCGGCACAACAGCAGCGGTGGGGTTTTTGCACTCGTTGATGGGGCAGCCCACCCTCAGTCGTGAGCCTGAGGGTCGGGCCCCTGTACTACCGAGCGGCCCGGACAACGGTAACCGGTTGTAAAGGGTCTCCCTCAACCAGCATCTCCCAAACCGGCCTGCCACGCAGAAGGTGGGCCGACGCACCCGCCATCAAGACCCAGACAAACATTACCCCATGAACCTGGGCACCCCTGCTAAGTCACCAAACGTAGAGAACCACTTGGGGTAACCTGTGGCAGAGGTGTTGGTCATCCAATAAATGGTTCCCAGGGCGGCGGTACCCAAACCCGCCTACCAAATTAGTAATTTCATTAATCCATTACAACATTACGACATTAAAACAAAAAAAATCAGGTGTTTATAAACTAAATTGTAAGGATTGTAATTGCTTATACATAGATAAAACTGACAGAAAATTTAACGTAAGAGCAAAAGAACATCTTAGGGCTTTAAATGGTAATAGCGAATCTGAGTTCGCAGATAATTTATTAAAAAAGGATCATACATTTGATACAAACTTAGGACTTAAAATACTACATACGGGTTATTAGGTATCGCAGATAAATAGTTTTGAAATATTAGAAATAAGAAAAAAACAGATATAATTAATAAGAAAAAAATATATTCCCATTTAACCGGTCTTTCCCTTATAATGACATTGTAATCCCTAATTCCAATAAACTTCCCCCACTCTTACCCCTCCCCTTTCTTTCTACTGCTTCCCCTGTTATTTAATCTGTAATCTTCATTTAATTTGTAACTTCGATGTACAATGTACATTTACTTCTGATGATATGAACATTGTTCACGAAACATGTAGATTGTGTATAAAATAAAGTGGTGCAAACAATTGGTCTTTTAATAAAATAAATATTATAAATTGAATTTAACTGGTTTGTATTGTGTTCACTATTTAATGTATAATAATTTTATAAATAACTGCAAACTTAATAAGTCAGGTATGCCTAATACGTCATACAAATGTCTGGTAATGTTGCATTATCGTGAAAATAAGCTTATGGATCCGAGTGGTTAAATGAAAAAAAAATCGTTGTTATAAACAAAGTTATTGTTTTATTACATAGCTGGGTACTGGGTACCCGGCTTGGTTCCGCGCGTCTTCATCCCCCGACAAAATATCCAACAAACAAAACATCCCTCACAAAATATCTAACCTAACCTAAAAAAAAACCAGCATGGTGGAGATACATTTTGTTCTTGGTATATTTTGTCGGGGATATTTTTTCGAGGGAAGAAAACGTGCAGTACCACCCGACTTCGCTCAGGGAGTTGATTGATATGAGATTGAGCTGACGTTCGATCCGACGACGGATATAGCTTTATTCCCTACCAAAGGGTAGCCCCACACAACACAAAAAGGCTTCGAATGGTCCATAATGTTCTAGAACATTCCACAACATTCGAGAGTGTTCTCGAATGTTCCACAAGGATCTGGGATGTTCCGGGATGTTTCCGAACGTTCCAGACTATTCCCGAACATTCCAAAACGTTCGGGATGTTGTGGAATGCTCTCGAATACTCTCGAATGTTCGGGACTGTTTTAGAAATTTCTAGAGGGCTAAACTTCCAGCCCTTATGTCTTCGAAAGCACGCCCTTCAGGTAAAAGCGGCAACCTTTTTCATGGATGGGGGAGAGAGGGCTACCACACATATAACTCCCTTGACCGTACCAAGACTCCTTTCTATTTTAAACGGCACGCAGATTGTAGCACACTTTCTTTTATAATATATATATATATATATTGATTATTTTTGTTCAGCAAAAGTTTATGTTCGAACCTTTGTGCAGCTGTGTGAAATGGGAGCCGTTTCTTCCCTGTAAAGTCTGTTGTTGTTCTAAAGCTGCGATTCCGTTCCCCATTGGATGTTATGACTATCCGATACGAAGCTGCGGAACATTCAATAACACGCGCCGGGAGCTTTATTTTCAAGCACAGTTTGCACCGAGACTGAGGGAGGGCTTATATTTGACTTTGCAAAAGAAATACAACACTATTCTTTGTAAAAAAAAACATTTACAATGCTTTGTTCATTTTATTGCTTTTCAGAATTCAGTCAACTTCTTCATTTTTCCCTTGAAGTATTGTTGCATAAAAGTGTGATTATTGCCTAGTGACAATTTCATCGAACCCACCAGATTAATTTAGGAATTTTAAAAAAAGGAACAAATTTTATTGGAGTGTACTTCTGTGAACGGTAGATCTCGAGTCCAAAAAGGTATGTTTATAATTTTCTTTCAAATTAAATCAAAACCAAATATTTCTGTAAAAAAGAAGGTAATGTATGCAGTGATTACGTTATGTTGCTTCTTTTTTATGTGAATATTGCACAAGATTCCCAATTGCTTCCAGTGATGATTTGGACCTGGTGAGGCTATGGAATCAGCTTTTTTATATTTCTCTATACAGGAGGCCCTAAGGCAAAAGAGTCTTAACTGCTCAGAGTGGAGATCTAGACCTAGTGAGACTATGGCGTCAGCATTTTTTTACATTTCTCCACACAGGAGCCCCAAGGAAAAAAATCCTCTGTGGCCTATAAATTTAATAAAAACACAGGCCTCACCTTATTGCATAAAAACGAAATAGGTATCAGTTTCCAAAACTTGGAAAAACTAGATCTAAGGAAAGCCAAAAACAAACATCTACAAACATTTACAAAAAAAAAAACACAGCCGGGATCAAAAATAAAGATATTCACTTTATACAAAATTTCTTAATCTCTAACCAAACATAACAAAACTATAAAAAACGTAAAATAAACAATCATATCTTTCAAGAATTTACCAACTATTCATATATACATATATGTACTTGATAAATATATTGTTTTTCTTCTAAATAATCCATGTAAAAACATTAAAATGTTAAAAAAAGAAAAAAAACTAACATTCTACTACAACACATCCGCACAGGTTCTCCTAGTGAGGTGTTCACGAAACATACAACATTATCAACCAACATTTTCACCTTCTCAAACCTACCTTACACCCAACATAGTAAAATGTAATATTAATATATAAAAATCTTTTCAAAATATATTATGTAAAAATGTTTCAAATAAGGTAAAAACTGTAATTTTTTAAAAAAATAATAAAATAATAATAGCAAAGTAATTAACAATCAAATAAATCTAATTAAAAGTCCAATACTTAGGTGGTTCCCTATTGACAAAGAACATTCCCTTTGCCTTTCTAATTCTCCATCTACCCTTATACCTACTTCTTCCTTCAGTACAGCCCATTTTGTTTTAAAACCAATGTAAAAACAGATTATATTGTTTATAGCACATGTAACTTAACTTTAGTAGAGTTTTATACTGCCCTGAAGAAGCAACGGTTGTAGCGAAACCCGGTTGGCATAAAGTATATAAAAATTAAACGTAGTATTTACAAAGTTTTTGTTTTATTTTAAATTATAAAATCCCATCACAAAGTATCTGCTTTGTATGAACAAAAAATAAAATAATTTTGATACTTCATGACGAAATTTTCCGCACTTGACTTTAAAATTAAGACGTTGATTTTGTAAAGTTCGGGCAATGCCGGAACTTTAGTTAGTACCTAGAATAAATTAAGATGGAGGCGAAAAAAGAAAAAAATGAATTCCTTCTGTGTTTAAAATGGGAGTCGTTTCATGCGGGCATAGATTAATTATAAGATAATGTAGTGTAATTATTATAATTGGATAATGTAAGTAAATAAGTAACAAGAGTTAAAAAAAATCAGAGTGTGCAGTTTACACGCGGTAGAAATGGAACTTTCATAAAACTAAAGTAGACAAGAGTGGGGAGACTACGAAGCACCGCACAAAGAGGAGACCGAATAGTCCGAATCATTCTCTCGCAGGCAAAATCGTATAGATGCATGTATTTGTATATTTTTAGTGTCGCTGTTTTTCGTTTCTCGAAGTTTCAAATCACAACGGTGCTAAAGAAGTTTTCACTTCAATAATATTGGAGTGGACAGTTTATTTCAATTCTTCTTTCTTAAACACCGTGGAAAAGTTTTGATATTATTGGCAATAAAATAGAAGTATTTTTAATCTCCCAGCGAACAGGCTGGTAAGTTCCGAGTTCAGACATGCATAGTATTGCACGGGGACTGGGCACAGGGAGCAGATGGTGCAGTCACCAGATATCCGCTTTAGATTCCGTCCTCCTGGGAATTGGGAGGGTCGAATGGACTCTTGAGAGGTACACTGTGTTTAGAAATTAACTACGTAAGGGTAAAACCAAATTATAATACAAAAAAGTATTAAATTATTAAAAGTAAAAAAAATATAAGAAGATAATAGTAACCATAAAGCTCTATCAAAATATTTAAAAAAATATTTATAAGAATGCCAACATTCTTATAAATACCAATTAGGAATTATTAGATTCCTGGTCAAATGAAATTATTCACGCAAAATACTTCAATTATCTCAACCAAACGCATGTTGACAAACTTTTGTCAAACAAATAGTTGAGTGTTGGAGAGTTGAGCGCAGAAATAGAAGGATTTATGCTTGTCATTCAAGATAGATTCATTAATACTAAAAAATATAGGAAGCATATAATCAAAGATAGAAATCAAGTTGATGATTTATGTAGAAAATATTTGGCTTTTCCGGAAACTATAGAACATATTATATCGGCATTTTCTGTATTAGCGCCGTCCGAGTATACATTTAGGCACAATCAGGTTTCGAAAAGAATTCGCCAAAGTTTGGTAATTAAATATAACTTGATTGACTGCCGTTATATAGTTCCATATTATGAATATGAACCTAATTCATTTTAATAAAATGAATTTTAGAAAATATTTTCTGATAAAACTATACTCACAGACAGAACAATTAGTCATAATGGACCCGATATAGTTTTACATGACAAAATAAAAAAAATAAAAACTTGTATTATTGATGTCGCTATTTCAAATTCCTGTAATATACAAAAAACTGTTTCTGAAAAAATAAGAAAATATACAGATTTAGGAAATGAGATTAAAAGAATTTGGCATTCTCAGAATATAAAAAATATTAACATTTGTTATTTCGGCTACTGACACTATACCTCGCTCTATCATTCAAAATTTAGGTTTATTTAATTTTTCAAAGAATTTTTATATATAAAAATGCAAAAACAGTCATTTTAAATGCATGTAGGATTACGAAAGATTTTTTAAATATTTACATTGAGGGATCAGTGGGATGTATCGGTCCAGTTAGGAGTTCTACCGAGCCGAACCCTCTGATATGAAAAAAATCTGGAATCGGTGAATTATTTTCCCATTTGGTCTCTGGTAGATTGACATGTTGTTCTTGTATTGTTTTGTATTTATTAAACTTATATAGTGCACTTACATAACGTGAATTAACAAGATGATCATTTGCGGAAAAGTGTGTGCAAGGGTTTAATTTTTCCTGTGGGGAATATTTAACCCGGACATAAAATCAAAAGCATTAAAAATGAAGGTCGCCAATTGGACCCGACCCAGGATCTCTCGTCTTTCCGGGACAAGCTTGGTGACTTTACAAGAGTGTCAAGGTTCATGGGGTGAGATTTGTCTAGATGGCAGATGCGTCTGCCCATTTTCTGTGTGGTGGGCCGAAAGAAACTGGTTGAAAGAGTCCTTTTAACCTCTCTAGCTGGACTCTCTCGACCCATTCTCTTCCACCGCAGTTGTAGGGATGGATTCATACGTCCGTCACTGGGCAAACCGACCCCCAGATTCCTATCTACCCCTCCGTTTTCGTTCCCAAATTTTCCGCTCCTCCATTTCCTTGAAAAGACGTCCCACAAGATGATATAGGTTCTGTGGCAATTTCCCCTGAGATGATAAAGGTTCTGTGGGAATTTTTTTTCCTCAGAGCCTCCTGTGTGGAGCTAATATAAATATCTCATATTTCCAATTCTGAATTAATAATATTATCTTCGACTAATTTTTTAACTTTTTTTTTTTATTCCTCCTTTTTAAATAATCACAACGTTTAAATAACTGATTTGGAACCTAGATAGTGTCTCGGATAAACATATCCGATTTTCAATTTTTATAAGAAAAACTTTCTTTTTATACTTTTTTGAAGGTTATTCCCATCAGTAAAATATATCATATTAGAATAAGTTAACTGTGGTGTATGTGTGTAAGAGTGACAGCATGAGAGCGAGACAGCGAGTACGAGATGTATAAAAGAGATCGTATGCGCGTCAGTAGCTCTCTCAGTCCAGACACTTGATAGTCACAAATAAATATTATAATATACCAAGTATTGTTTTTATAGTGTGTGCTGAAAAGCACATACGTTACAGTGGCGCAGCACGGTAGTTCGTAAATTATTAACATTTTACGGAGAAGAACGGAGAATCAGAAGATTCAAGAAGAATATTCGAGTTTTTGGTGATCACAGTACAGTCTGGCGCTTTTTGGGCGTTGGATCGGTAAATTTTGAAGAAAGAAGAGACTATCAAATTGGAGAATTCACACGCAGCCGAGGCGAGTACGCAGATCGGGCTGGGCAAATTGCGCGGTAAAAACGCAATTATATACGTTTGTGGGAGCCGACATTGCAACATTTTGTCGAGGGTACACCGTTACACGGGGTACGCAGAAGATCGAGGATCAAGATCGGCATCAAAGGTGAATTGGCCGGAATCCGGGACCGGGGTTCTGTCGCTACAGCGGGAAGGAAGACCTTGGAAGGTGATCGATCCGCAGCTGAAGGGAGACGAAGCCAGAAAAGGGTGCTGAGAAGTTGGCGATTCACAGGCTCAGGGCAGGGGCTCGGAGCGTAACCTCTGGAAGTGCTGAGATAAGTAAAATTTATTCAACTTGTTTCAGTTCTTCTCCCAATGGAGGCGATTTGTAAGAATTTGGGGACGTTCTGTTACAGAACAGGAGACTGGTCACTGTTCAAGGAACGATTGGATCAGGCCCTCATTTTAAATGATGATAAATTGTTGTCACCAGAACGCAAAAGAGCATTTTTGCTGAGTTGCCTCACGGAAGAAACTTTCTCTCTATTATGTGATTTATGTTTTCCAAAAAAGGTTTCTGTTTGTTCTTTTGAAGATTTATGTAAATTATTTGATTCACATTGCAAACCAGTTAAAAATATTTTTGAGTCTCGTGAATTATTTTACAAATGTAAACAGTTTTCTAGCGAATCCGTTAAAGATTACGCGGCTAGATTGAGAGGGTTAAGTTTATCTTGTAATTTTGAGCTAAGATTGGAATCATGTTTAAAGGACATATTCGTTATTGGGATTGACTTTACAAGAGTGTCAAGGTTCATGGGGTGAGATTTGTCTAGATGGCAGATGCGTCTGCCCATTTTCTGTGTGGTGGGCCGAAAGAAACTGGTTGAAAGAGTCCTTTTAACCTCTCTGGCTGGACTCTCTCGACCCATTCTCTTCCACCGCAGTTGTAGGGATGGATTCATACGTCCGTCACTGGGCAAACCGACCCCCAGATTCCTATCTACCCCTCCGTTTTCGTTCCCAAATTTTCCGCTCCTCCATTTCCTTGAAAAGACGTCCCACAAGATTATATAGGTTCTGTGGCAATTTCCCCTGAGATGATATAGGTTCTGTGGGAATTTTTTTTCCTCAGAGCCTCCTGTGTGGAGCTAATATAAATATCTCATATTTCCAATTCTGAATTAATAATATTATCTTCGACTAATTTTTTAACTTTTTTTTTTTATTCCTCCTTTTTAAATAATCACAACGTTTAAATAACTGATTTGGAACCTAGATAGTGTCTCGGATAAACATATCCGATTTTCAATTTTTATAAGAAAAACTTTCTTTTTATACTTTTTTGAAGGTTATTCCCATCAGTAAAATATATCATATTAGAATAAGTTAACAATAATAATCTAAACGAAAATATGAAAGAGAACAAGACACAGAAAAACAGAAAAAGACAATGGTCGCAACTGGGACTCGAACCTAGGCCTCTCCGTCTAACCGGGACGAGTGCGTTAACCAATTTCGCTATTGCCATTTTCTGTCAAAACGTCATAATTGTCAATCTCATATTTTAAAATTTTAGAATTACATTATTATCAACTAATTATTTTTCTCCATATTACGGGCAACTACCCTTTTCATTGGAAACAATCATTCTAAGAATTGTTTTGTGACCTGGATAGCGTCTCGGATAGATATATCCGAATTTATTTATATGGAACAATTGACTTTTATGAAAGTCTAAGTGAATATTCAATTTTTATAAGAAAAACTTTCTTTTTACACTTTTTTGAAGGTTATTCCCATCAGTGAAATATATCATATTAGAATAAGTTAACAATAATAATCTAAATGAAAATATGAAAGAGAACAAGACACAGAAAAACAGAAAAAGACAATGAAAAAGAAAAGACAAAAAAGTCACAAATCAATTCTTAGAATGATTGTTTCCAATGAAAAGGGTAGTTGCCCGTAATATGGAGAAAAATAATTAGTTGATAATATTGATAATATTCTAAAATTTGAAAATATGAGATTGACAATTATGACGTTTTGACAGAAGGTGGCAATAGCGAAATTGGTTAACGCACTCGTCCCGGTTAGACGGAGAGGTCTGGGTTCGAGTCCCAGTTGCGACCATTGACTTTTTCTGCTTTTCTGTGTCTTGTTCTCATTCATATTTTCGTTTAGATTATTATTGTTAACTTATTCTAATATGATATATCCGATTTTATTTATTTATGTGGACTTTTGAAGAATATTACATTGATGGGTATAAATAACCTTCAAAGGTTATTACAACGAGTAGTAATTTAATAAAACTTAAAGCATTAATTTTGGATGCCTTAAAGTGCATTAATTGGAATTTAATAATTTTTAGAAAAGAGTGTGCGATTCGTACGCGGTAGAAGTTAAACCTTCAGAAAACAAAAGTAGAAAACAGTGAGGAGACTACAAAGTACTTTTTTATGAATTTGAAGGATGATTTTTCCATATTTTTGTCGTTGAATTCCAGTTCACCTTTTCCCATACGTTAAAATTGTATTACCTTATATATTTATGTAAAAGCCCTCCGGGCGTAAAATAAATAAATAAATATTTGGCCATAAGATTCCAAACACCGCGTAATAATAACGATATATGGGTGACTTCGCTCTGTCTATGTTTGCGAGATCGAAGAATACCTCGGGGCCCTGGTATGTGTGTGCTCCACCTCATATATTCTTTGTCGGGATATCTCCGGAGATATTTTGTGGGAAATTGAATTTGCCAGCAATGCATATCAATCCGTGATCGGGAGGTATTACCCGCCTAATGTAGCGTCGCGGCGCTCTCGCCCGACGCTCGGCGCTCGGAGCTTGATAACAGAGTAACTTCGTAACTTGGCTGCCACAGACCTGTTTTACCTTCTGCTCTTCTGGTTGCTAGAGTCACTATTACAGTTCAAGTCGCCGTCAAATGCATTGCCAATTAATTGAACAGAAAGTTGGTTTCGTATGTTAACGTAAAAGAATAATAATTTTATTTAAAGTTTTATAAATTTCTTGCAAAACTCGACTTCATCTTAGGTTATAATAATTTTGTTTTGGGATTTAGCTTTATTGTTTTTTGTAAATAAAATATACATATATTTAAAATCTCTATTACTCAAGCGAGCTGTATGTATTTGCAATGATCTGTACAGGGCCCGCAGATACTTTTATAATATATAACTGCTAATCTTGTACAAATCGCAAGTGCACCCCACGGTTAAATTTGGTAGCCACCTCCGGTCTGGAGCCCCAAAATATCTGAAAAGCCCTCGACTCCGCAGAAACGGGTGGTCCGTTTGATAGACTCCTAACTTAACAAACGAATTGCAATCTTTAGAGCATAGGCGTCGGGTGGGAATGCTATCCTTGTTCTACCGTTATTTCAATGGAAGAAGCTCCAAGAAACTAGCGTTATTGATTGAAGCGGCACCGGTGCATAGTCGGGAATCACGCAAAACGCGTGCCCAACATATGCTGACGATAGACCTTTGTCACATGAGAACGGGTCGCATCTTTGACTCGTTTTTGTGTTCAACAGCTTGTGATGAAAATATCGTAGCTTCCACCTTACGAATGAATAAATAATATTTAGAATTATAACGAAATCAACACACTAGCGACATGAAGAGGATTAAGTTTGATTGGGCCATGGAGACTGCAGAGATCTATAAATGATTAAATTCATGTCAAGTTTTGATAAATAGAACACAGAGGCTAAAAACATCTCTACTTTTCCCAGGGAATCCCAGATATTAGGCCCATTTATAAACACTTAAGATTGATCAACCAATCAGAGAAGGAGGGCGTTACCATTTTGAGAACAAAGAGATGGACTTTGAACTGGGACATTAGATGGATAATTGATGTGTTTTTTTACTCTCACGGGAACGGCGTTTCAACGTTCGATTTTATAAACTGTCTCGAGGCCAAGGGCATTTGGTACAATGACCCTAGATGTATGGTAAACATTCGGTACAATGGAGGAATCGACAACCGCAGTTAACGAACAAATAAATCCACTTTATGATTAAAAAAATGATGCAATAAAATAACGAGAAAATATAATGATTGAAAAATTGAAGAAAAGACCTGGAAAACGTGGGAAAAGCTACTATAGGGATATTCAATTGTATAACGAGTACGTGAAAAAACAATAGGAGGCCAGATTCATAGGAAAACGTACGTTTGATATTTAAAAGAAAGAAAAACGATGGAAATTATGAATGTCACTTTTAAATGAAGCAATAAAGTCAGGGAAAACGATTTGAAAAGAAAATCTAATGGAAAAAATGGACATTTAAACGGAAGTATTTATTGAACAATATAAGATTTCGGCTTAATTTTGTATTTTCAGACGAGTTTAAACAGATATCGTTATATATTTGAAATAGGATGGTTATTCTAGTTATATTACGTTAGAGTAATTCAAAGGAAGGGATCGTTTTTACGTCATCTGCTATGAGAAAATACTATAGACGATGGAGCAAGTTGGTGAGACAATTGATGTATAAAAAAAGGTTGTCGAGCTCACACATGATTTTGTTGTTTAAACAATAAGATTTTCAACATTTTTTGGTGATTAATATGGTTTTAATGGCTTTTGGGGCAATAAAAATTAACATGGAGCTTATGCAATATTTGGATAAGATAAAAGAGATTAAATTTAACGAGTTAATATTAATTTCTTATTTACGATCTAGTACGTAGGAATCGAAGCATCAACATATGTCTACGAGGATACTTTATGGGATTTTAAGATGAAACGAGACACGATTTTACACGTTTTTATACAAATCAAGTGACCTGACAGATATCCCAGAGTCAAATTGGAATTTTCTTCTATGAAAATTATGAAAAAATAGCAGATTAAATATTTATGACTAGAAGGTGAAGTTTTCTAAGAGAAGATAAGCATTGGAAATTATACAAATGATGGTAAATAATGAAGTAAAGACAATTAAAAGATGATTCCGTAAGGAAAACTCATGAAAATTCAGAAGTTTTGATGAAAACAGTAAATTTGGCTTGGAATATAACTAATTATATAGTTATGGACAATGACATAAGAATGAAGCAGAGAAATCATAAAAATAACGTCGTATATAAAATATAATTGAAGAAAAATAAGAAAATTCAAGTCTACGACATAAGTAGAGACAATACAGTTAAAAATTGAATTGATTCATATAGGAAACATGAAAATATGCAGAAATTTAAGGAAATGGGAATTGGAAAATGCATAATGAAGATTTCGACATGAGTTTGTTCGTGTTCTGGTAGCGATAAACCAAATTGTTAGGCGGGTTTTATCAATTCGTTCTTTTGGTTCTAATTCCAAAAATTTGCGGCAATAATAAATCTTATGATTATCTTTGCAATTTAAACATTTTAATTTTTGAACGGTTAATGACACCATAACTTCCTTTTTATAATTATGCAAGTTCTCTTTTCCCGGATTAATTCTTTTTTCGTTATTTGCCGATGCTTCTAGTACTTGGGCCCTTGTATACAAACATTCAATAAATTCTTCGTAGGTAGGTAGATTATTTTTTGTTGGGTATTGTTCCCAATGGGCTCTTGTATTTAAGTCTAGCTTGTTTGATAACAAATAAATTAAAACTACATCCCAATTTTTTGTAGCTATATTTAAATTATTTAGCTATTTTAAATGTAATTGCGCCTCATCCAATTGGCTCCTTATTGCGACGTGATTTTCTGCCTTTACATCCGGTAATTTAAACAACGAATTAACATGATTATTAATAATTATTTTAGAGTTTTCGTATCTGTCCGTAAGCATCTCCCAGGCCGTAACATAATTGTCGATATGCATAGGCAATGCTGTTATGAGTTAAAATGCTTCCCCTTTCAGACAAGATCGCAAATAATAGAATTTTTGTACGGCATCTAGGTTAGAATTGCTGTCTACTAAAGATATAAACGCATCTGGGAACTCTATCCATTCGCAATAATCCCCTTTAAATTTCGGTAATTCTATTATCGGTAGTTTGATATTATTATTTGACTTGACTGCGGAATCCCTTTTAGCTAACCTTTCTTTCGCGCTGGCCAATACATTAAAATAGTCGTTTTCAAAGCTCGCTCGTTCGCTTTCATCATCCTCGGGAGATAATGCATCTATCTTATCCTTAATTTCTTCAAAATTATCAAGTTAAGGTTCGATGTGGTTAATACGAAGTTGTAATTCGTTCTCCGTCAGTGAATCCTTGTTTAAGAAATCTCTGAATCTCGTTACCTTTCCCTTACAAATTCCTCGTTGAGCGATAAGCGTTTTTAAATCCATTTTGATTCAATCAGGCGTTTACTTACAATTCACATAGTAATCCAAATCACAATCACCATTAATCAACTAATATTTACTGTATTAAAGCACCGACAGCCTCACAAATGATCGTTATTGACTTCCCAATCCGTCACAACATGACAATCGATGACAATAATACCATATAATACCGAAGCTGTTAATTTTGTTTGTTCGCCCATAGAGAGCCATATCTCTAGCAAAACTGCTTTACCGGCTTCGCGGTTAATTCAAATAAATATTTCAAACAAAAATTATTTTAATCTTGGAATTTATAAGATTGCTGTAGTTTTTTCGCAATAATCTTATTACCTACTGCAATGTCGAGTTATTTTTTTTGTTAGACTAGATCATACAGGCTTGCAACAATTTTTTATGAGTAATTCACAATATTGATGTCATTAATTTTTTGCTTTTTTAAAGGGATTTTAATGGTAAGGTGGGTAGTATGGATATGGATTGGTCACTTGCCCATTTTTTTCTCTGATGGCCTCTGCTGCTGGTTGGATGCTGGAAGCTGCATGTTGGCTGGATGTTCCTTCATCAGTGCTGGTTCCTTTTTTATTAATTCAATCACTCGCGTTAAATTATCCGACTCGTAGGAGCAAATGTAAAATTTTGGAGGAAGGAAACTTGTAAATGAAATACATCTTCAGGAAATTAAAAGGACTAGTGATTTTTATTTGTTATATTCCCAATTACATTGTGAATATCTTTAGATCCAAACTACCCATAGCAGACCAAGGAGTTTATGTTGTTTATGAGGCTACGTCGAAGAAAAGAGGATTAAAAAACCCAAAACTGGATCTTTTATAAAGTTGCTTCCGTGGCTGAGAGGGAGTTTGCATCTACCGACATCTATTAATAGTTCTTACAACTAATTAGTTTGGTTCCCAAACAAACAATTCATTTTATCTACATATTTTGAGAGGTGTGAGTCCTAGCTAAAACTTAACTTACAAAATAATTTATACAAAAAGTATTCAATAAAAAATCTTTTAATGACTCTTAATTTTTGTTTTAATGTTATAATTTTTATACCTTCATTAAATATCATTAATTTATTTATATTTTATAATCATTTTTTCTTTATTCAGTTTTTACCTCAAATAGATTTTTTTTTAATGTATTTAACTGTCTTCTTATAATAGCCCCACGGTGAGTGCAAAGTTGCTCTAAATACTCCAAAAGCCTTAATGTCAATTGAAGTGCATATGACGTCATGAGTAAATTGCCAGATTTGAATCGTTTTGGGGGATTTATAAAAATTTAAGATTTCGATTATAATTTTACCACGAAAACGTCATTCATGAAAAAATGTATTTAAGTTCTAAAATAAAGAAAATTAAAATCCACAAACAATTTTGTTTTAAAGCTGGATATATTTGTGATAAATATATCCAGCTTTAAAAAAAAATTATGAATGTTTAATAATTTGATGAAAAACTTTTAAAAGTTAAAAATTTATCTTTAATTTTGGGTACAAAAACCAAACCAAATAACGCAAATCCTAGTGTTAAACATTCGACAACAATTATTTTAAGATGTTACTAAGAATTCATAATCTTTTCTTTCATGGCGCGAGATTAATTATTATTTTAGGAAAGATATAGAAAGATAAGATATAAAGATGAATAATTGTTTGCGCGCGTAAGTTTTCAATATGAATGTGAAAAAATAGTTTTATCCATAAACACTCAAATTTTTCAAGTAGAGCTAACACGTACAATACTGTACCGGTAATTAAACCAAATATTGTATTTCTTAGCCTCTTTTGAAAGATTTGAGTTTGTTTATGGACAAAACTATTTATTCGTATTCAAATTACGTATGAACGGGAGCAAACGATTAATTCATCTTAATATTTTAAAGCATAATTCGTAAAAAGCGTTTTTCCCTTAAATAATTATACTTGTGCCATCTCCGTGAACGAGTAGATAATAAATTCTTTTGAGGATCACCTTATGGGAGTACCCATGGAACAATTGATTAACAATGCAAGACGCAAAATTTGAATCTTCATCACTGACGTTTTGGAGAATAGTTATTTTGACAAGACTGCCAGTCCGTTTGACGCCAGAATAAATACAATTTTTAGAACAGTACACCTTTTAAAATAAAGTGATCATTATTGAATGGAGTAACTTTAAAGTGAACATTTTTTTACGTAATAAATGGGTTAACAGGTTGACTGCTCAAAATGCGCAGGGAGTATAACTCCGATTTATTTCAGGGTGGAATGTCTTCTCAGAGTTCTGGAATTTGCTTGTTGCTGCCAAAAGGGTCACAAAAGATAATAAAGGAAATCTGTGATTCCTTCTCCATGCAAAAATTGTGCATCGAATCATTGCGGGATTCCTCTGTTGCAGGGTTTTTGTTAAAAAAAGTTTTGTAAATTATCCAAATAAATATCTTGGCTTATTCAAAGAATTATCAGAAAAAATAACTAATAAATATTGTAAAAATATCGTCGTAAAAGTTACTGTGAAACTACCCAAACCATAAAGTTTAACCATAGACATCATTGAAAACCTAGACCCCCTCAACACAAGATCTCCCTGTGAGGAGGACTAAAAAAATATTGTACATGGTGACCTGTAAGTAGCAAGTACAAGCGTAAAACTTGTGAATACATATTACCTTTGTAGCCGATTTTGGAAATTCATTCGTAGTTTCGTAATAACATTATTAGTGGTCGAATCCAAACATCATAAATAATTCGATTAAGTAATTTTCCGAAAATACTTTTTTTTTAAATTGACTAAATTTTTAAAAATTTAATTTTCGAACAATGCAATTATAAAAATCTGCCAAATGTATTTTTTTATCTGGAATCTTCTCGTAACGGAGGTTGGCCAATATCATGACAGTTTGCACTCTGCAGGCTGCTTCCCAGATCAACTAGGTGGAACTGCACATACACCAGTCATTCGCGTCGGTATCAAGGTGCCCAACAACGAAAAATACAATTTTAAAATAAGACCGTATTTTCCATCTTATTAAAATCACTCTTTACAATTTGTGAATTTCAATAGACTAAAACACTAAGATCTCCCTGGTCTGACTTATATAATTTAAAGTTTATAATCTGAAAGAAATATAGATATATAGAACTTCAGTGTAAATAATTATTAATACATGTTTAAAAATTGAGAGTAGGTATATTTCCATTATATTAAAGATATTCGTTATAAATTGTGAATTGCAATAAACTAAGACACTGAGATCATACTGGTGACTTATTTAATTAACTTAACATATTACAAAAATATAAGGAACTCCAGTGCAAATAAGTAAAGGTTTATATAAAAATGTATGTGTTTATACAGAAAATATAGAACAACGAACTCTGATACTGAATATATTCAGTTATATTATGTAGAACTATAAAATTTGTAGGTTAAAAGATATGAGAGATTTAATCGCCCTATCATTGGTCAGCGAGTTCAGAAGGAACTATAGGCGCTTCCTCACGGGTCGGTTCGCCGCCTACATGGATGGAACCCGGTCGCAGAGAATTTTGAATAACAGGTATTTTACCAAACTGTTGCTGTCGCTGTCACCCTTACTTCCCCGAATACTAAGCGAAAGGAACAAATGCACCCCAGGCTGCTAATACTTTAATAAAATCATCAAAGTCAAGGTTTTGTATTCCCCATTTTTCTCTTCCAAAACTGGACCGATTTAAATGAAGTTTATTACTATCTGTCTTAGAAGAAAATATTCTGTCTGCACATTTTTTTAATATATTGTCTAGTGTGTATACTGAACGTCTGTTGATGGCGTTTAAACCGGAAAATTTTAACGATTTTTGGAGGGTTTGAACTATAAGAAATAACTTATCAAAAAAAAGCAAAACGTACTGACACGCTAGTGGTCAATATCTCTATTACATAAACAAATATTTGCAGTTGTGTCAAAATCCAGAGAGGAAATTGGGGAATACAGTTACATGGACAAATCTTCAACCCGTCTCTTCAAGAATGCGGGAAATTTTACATTATTTTGCACTGCGTGAATTCGCCAGCAGGTCAGCACAAAGTCTTTCGAATAATTGGCCTTACTGTTCTTCGGCAAAACCGAGGTCATTGTAACCAAGCATAACCTGCCAGATTTCGCTATTTATGGCGGGTTTTAAAATTAATTTTAATATGATATTTGAGGAGAATATTAATATATTTTTAAATTAACTGGACTCCGGTATTATATGTTTTAGTAAGATATACAATCAAAAAGTGTAAGAAGTTGACAAAAAACTTTTCACAATAAGTATAAAAAAACCCGTCAAATAACGCCAATCAAAAATTTATACGTAAACCAAAGTTTTTTTTTCATTTTCCAATAACTTAATGAGAAAAACCTCAAATTCTATTATTTTATAATTGTAGACAATGTTAACGACAATTCCTATATCAACGTAAATTTTTTTGATTTTTTTAATAACATTTTTCGTTTGAGATTCGTTAATATTGTCTTTATAGATTGAATCAAATTTTATGTTCACGAACGAAGCACTCTTTTGGGGTGACTGCCTATTCTAAAAAATTTTTATGTGCGCTTACTCGAATATAACCTGAAAATAAAATTGATGAATTGGTCTGATTGTCTTTACTTTTGTTCAAAAACATAATATTTTTGAACATTTTTGGCATCTGGAAGCATTGCGGAAATGAAAATAAACTTTTTCACAAATAAATACTACAATGGACAGACTATATAGTAAGAACATTAAAATATAGATGCTTGAAAAATATTCGATGTTTGTTGCAGTATAAGTATATGTAAAAAATTTGTCAGGAAACATCTTCGTTATCAAATGATCTATTATTCCAGCATCGGTCAACCAACTCAACTTTTTAATCAAATCACTCGACAGTGGAATAGTTTTCAAAGAGTATAAGAACACTGGGTAAATTGCCACTGGTTTGGAAATATAATAGTATTTTATATTTAGTGGAAAACCCTCCAAAATGTGATTAGACAAATGAAAGTCAGTTAAAACAGCCAATGGCTTGTTTTCAGGAACCTTTTCAGTTACAAATTCAGAGAATGTTGAGTTTCTATGAAAGGTTTGAAATATTCTAGGAAGGTATGCTTCATACTTCGGATGTAATTGATTCATTGATTTTTTGTTGCGAGAAACAGAAAACGCCATATCCGCGTAATTTTCAGAGTAAGTAAGTAAAGTTATTCCGGATTCAATGATCTCTTCCTGTGTGTTAAACCTGTGGTCGATAGGAATAGTCAGTGCCGAGTAAATGCTGTAATAAAAAGACATTGTTAGCACAGCTGACGATAATACCCAGAACTGGAAAGCGATCCTCATGACATCATTTCTTGGCTGTCGTGGAACGGACACATTTAGGTGAATTGAAATGGCGTAGAAAAGCAATCTTTGAATCCCACCCAAAGGTTGGAAGTGATTAGAATTACATCTACGAATAAAAACTTCAAACAAGAATGATAATAGAATACTGCCAACGATGACTACCATGAACCAGACAAATACTTTACTGTTCATCTTATGCGGAGATGGGTCGATTACCAACCATACAATTTCTTCAGTTGTCAGGAAAGCATTCAGCGAGGACGGAATATGGGAGAGTGGATTTTCTCCTACAATGAAATTATCAACGTAAAACACAAAAACATTAGATTTGTCGGCCGAGCTTTTTTTGACAGAATTGTTTTCATCTATAAAGTAGTGGTCGTAACTTCTGCTATATGATCCAATTCTTACTTTGATGTTTAGGTTTTTACTTAGTATTTTGAATGCCTCGGAAACATAATGATTCTGTATAAACTTTACTTGGATTTCCATATTATTCGCCATAGCAAAGCATGCAAATTCTATACCAATAAAACACGATGGTCCGTATTTCGGGGGAATGTTTCCATTCAACGTCATTTCGATTCGATCGATAGAGGAGTTATAAACCCATTGAAATTTTTGAACGACTTCAATGTTTCCACATGTGTTCACGACGGAAGTTCTATACCCTCGCAATTGATTGGGAGAATTCACCAGCATGATCGCACTAGGACTCAGATTCAAAAAGAACTTAAATGGTTGTTCGGCTGTTATCATAATCAACGATGAATTTATGTATTTTTGTCCCAGTGAAAACATTTGCGGTGTTTTGAATTGGTCAACAAGAAACAAGATATCAGTATTTGGAAAGAATTTCGAAAATATTAACGTTGATGTATCAATTCCACCGGTTAAGTTTTGGTATTCATAGTTGTACACGGGTTGGTTCTGCTGTGTACTTAAATCTGTTTCGAACAGCTCATCTGGTGCTCTCTCTTGCTGAGGATTTCTGAACCGGATCACCATAATAGTAGGTGATTTGAAGAAATATTTGATCAAATAGTTCAGCACGGGAAACACATGCGGAATTGTAATACCCATGGAACAATTGATTAAAAATGCAAGATGCAATACTTGAAACTTCATCACTAATATGCTGGGGAAAAGTTACTTTGATAAGACGACCGGTCCACTTGACGTCAGAATAACAACAATATTTAAAATATTAAACCAGCAATAAAAGCGCACTCAGTTCGATTTCAGCGATCACCTAAAATGATTATTGAGTGGAGTGATTTTAAAGTGCACATTTCTTCACAAAATTGATGAACGGGAAGGTTCAATTCTCAGTCATTCTCCTTTTTATGTGTATACCGCAGAAGTGTTTTTTGTATTATTATTATTATTTTTTTTTAATAATATTATCACATCATTTATAAAAACAGTTTATTTAAAAACAAGTTGTGGAGACCAACCAAAGACCAACCCATATAATGGCCACCTATGCAGCATTTAGAAGATTTTTTCTTCAAGTAAGTATGCAAAGAGGATATACGGCCGTAAAACTAAAATCGATATACTTATATCTGAAGGCATCTTGAGTGGGAATCCGCTGTAACCTAACCTAACCTATCCTAACCTAAGAAATTAGTCAATTCACCCTAAAAAGATGGTGTTCATTTCAGATAAAAAAGGTCTATTATATGCAAGTAGGAATCTTTACGGTGTTTTGCTAAGCCGACTGCACGAATAAGTGTGTCGTATTTTGTTATTCACGCATGCTTCTTCGGAGAGTCGAAATTATTGTTAGTAAAAATATTTTTACAGCGGATTTCCACTCAAGATGCCTTCAGATATAAGTATATCGATTTTGGTTGTACGGCCGTATATCCTCTTTGCATACTTACTTGAAGAAAAAATCTTCTAAATGATCAGGCAGGATGAATTGTCGCCGGATGAATTGTCGGCCAGATGAACTGTCGGCCAGGATGAACTGTCGGCAGGATGAACTGTTAGCAGGATGAACTGTAGCCGAATGAATTGCCGCCGGACGAATTGTCGGGTAACCATTGTTGATATCCCTATTTCCGGACCGCAGTGTCAATTATATTATGTTCATCGACATTATTTTATCTAATTGGCTCAAATTTTCTCATTTATTTACTGGTGGCTTCAAAACTCCAGACTTTCCGAACTATTGTAGAGGTATTAACTTTTACCACAATTTATTTTAATAACAGATTATTTCACTCAACTGTTAATATTTATAGCTGAGTGCTTTGCAATAATTAAAACTCTCAAATACGTAATTAAAAATCATTTTTAATGTTCCCTTGTTCTATCTGACTCTCCCTCTATCAAATCGCTCCAATTACTTAAATCCAGTTTTCTTCTTTATTCTGATCACCTTGTACGCATTATTTATTTATCTATAAAAAGTATATTTTCTTTGGTTTTTTTATGCCTTTCTCACTAGAATATACCTGCGCCGAGACAGGATTACTTGTGTGTTGATAGCCTCCACACAATACCATGGGTAATGGTATTGTGGGTTCCTCGGTTAAACCTTAATATACAAAATCCAAAATCCCTCATAAACCACATTATCATATCTCATATTTGATTCCAACCTCAAAAACAGACCCCATAAGGTTTGTGCAGAGTATAGGTATGAAACTGGGGGTCAGTGTGTCAAAGAGTGACGGACGTATGAATCCACCCCTCCCACAGCGGTAAAAGGCGGTGGGTCGAAAGAGTGCCGCTGAAGAGATCCGAGAGGTTAGATCTCCCTCAACCAGTCTCTCGCGAACCGTATTCGCCCCGATACCTAGGCAGACTTCACCCCATTAACCCGGACACCACTGCTAAATCACCAAACGTAGCGAACGCTTGGGACAACCTATGGTAGGGATGTTGATTATTACCAGGGCGGCGGCACTCATACCCACCTCCCAAATTCAATACCCACCTCTAAAATTGGTTGTTGAGTTGTCCGGTCAGCAAAAAATACAGATACAAAATTGAATATTGGGCCTAGTCTACAATTGCCAAAGAGCAATCAGTCATTATTAATATAAATTCATCTTTTTGTGCTGACATGTACTAAACACGTTTGCACACTCAACTAGTTCAGTGTTAAAATTTACAATCGTTAGTAGGTATTTGGCGAACGTTTTCTAATACGCAGGTTCGTATTTTTTTAATTTTTAATTTTTTATATTAGTTATTTGTATATTTAAGGTTACAAATTTCTAATTAATTATAATATTTCATATTGCAGCTAATTAATTATAATATTTCAAATTCACTATATTTTTTCTTGTTTTATGTAGCTCCTACAACACATTTTGAACTTTTCAATTGGTAAGGACTTTAGAGTTTTTGGTAGTGTGTTATATTATAACTTAATTCATTTGTACAGCAAACTGTTTTGCGTATTCGTTTGGTCCTTTTTGTTTAATCTTATTTCCTTGCACGTCCTTGTGTAATGTCTGTGAATGTCCTTATTGAATACGATTTTATTTGAGAAGTATTTTGGTAACAAGTTGTTAAATATTTTGTGAATAAATATCAACGTGTTCAGGGTCAGCATTCGTTTCACTGTTAACCAATTAAGTTCCTTTAACATTTTAATTATTCTTGAAAATCTATTTCTTCGGAGTATGAGTTGTTTCGTGTGTTGAATCTTGAATAACGTATGTTTCTATGGTTAGTGTAAGTAAATTATATTATTGGGTGAATTTGTATAGACAAAATTCGCACAATTCAAATGAGATTCTTTAAAGGACCCCATTTAATTATTAGAGTTGTTTTATATTTATGAATAAAAAATATCCTACGTTAAATACTTAAAATTATAAAACAAAAACAGCAGCAAGTTCTGCTATATATTTTAGTTATTTTTAAGCTCTGACTTCGGAGGGCAGTGTCAAACTGTGGGGAAGTTACTGAAAGACGACATAATATTAAAAAAATGTTTTTGTATATATATCTTCAAACTTATCAAATATACTTTGAGGTGTGATTTTTAATTAAATGAAAACAAATAACTTTCTAAAAACCAATGTGTAATTAAAAAAAACCTGTGGATATTATTGCTTTACAGTGGTTTTTACAAAGTTATTTGTTTACATTTAATTTGTATATACATTTATATTGTAGAAAGCATACTTTGAGCCCAGTACGTATAAGTACTTTCTTTGCCATTTTGTTTACTACCCCCACTACTATGATGTGCTGATTTAATATATTATATCGAAAAATATATCTACTGCATGTTTTGAAGACGTGGCTGCTATTAGATATACATGATTGGTTGAGGATCGTCCCCAAAATATGCGTTAGATATACATAAACTGTTCTCGCTGTCTCAAATAATGCATTTTACAGAGGGGTGTTTCGTAAACATAAAGCATACTTTAGAACATAAGGGTAAAGATGGAAGGATTCTATTGGAATTCGATATATGTAGTAATATTTTTGTCCCTAGATGACATTAATAATAGTAGATATTTTCACCCTGTGAATTCGTTATAGTTGTATAATGATGATAAATAATAAAAACGTAACATTTATAAATTATAAATTGTAAACTATAAAAAATACCCATAATTGGAAAGCCTCGGGTTGCGATTGGATACATAATTTTTGGTAAAGTTAAACGTCTGACTACTTTACAACCTCTTTTGGCCAAAAATCTTTCAAAATTTGTCAGACAACCCCAAAATATTCAAAATTTTCTAACTAAGGGCATTACTTATATGTTACCCAAAAGCGAAAATATCGATAATCCCTCTCAGTAGACCCATAACATGTTTATACATATTTAATGACTTGCTTGACAGATTTAATATAAACTCATTAAGATGAAAAAAATATTTTATCTGAACAACAAAAGGGTTGTCGCAGAAAACATATGGGATGTAAATAACAATTAGTTAATGATTCTAAAATTCTAAAACAGATTTAAACTCAAAAGCATAATTAACATACTTGTTATATATAGTTACTTCACTTCAAGTCATATTTCACTTCAAACATGTCAAGATTCGTCCTCAAGTCATTTTTTCTTTATTTATTGAATTCTTTATTATTTTAAAATTTGTTAATAATTTATCGACCCCCACGCTAGGTATATGTCTGTATTAGGAAAAATCTACCATTTATACATAGGTTATATAATATACAAAATCTATAAAACGAATCTAATTAAAAATAATAATATTTAATATTTTTTAATCATTTTAAATAATAATGGCTGCAAATTTATATGATTTTGTTTTATACTCACAATGCAAATTACCGACGTCTAGTTGATCAAGATATAGAGGGGCCGGGAAAAAGCTGGGGAAGAGGAAGGTAAGGAAGTACCTGACTATTCAGACATTGTCACCAAATATGGCTAAACCATACCAAGCAACTGTGTTCTCAATTGTGGTCTTTTAGAAAAGCTAAACTGGGAATACCTACCAACCAACTAACATATCTCTTATCAGTGCGTATGTGTTGCGCTGAGTATTTCGCAGTTTTATTTTAGCATTTTTTTCATTTTCTCTTCATTTTTTTTTATTGACATTTTTTTGCAGTGAAATATATTTTTTAGTTTGTGTGACTACATTGGAATTACGAAATGAAATAAGTTGCAAAAATGAGGTTCTGTCAATAAGGGAATTAATGATTTTAAATGCAAAAATAACATTTGGTCCTACCTGTCTAATCGGTCGGACAGCTTTATTAA
Source organism: Limnephilus lunatus (assembly GCA_917563855.2). Taxonomy (NCBI): domain Eukaryota; kingdom Metazoa; phylum Arthropoda; class Insecta; order Trichoptera; family Limnephilidae; genus Limnephilus; species Limnephilus lunatus. Next base: position 84,662,833 of record OU830593.1, read on the forward strand.
TTTTAGATTTTTCAGTATGTATAGTATCATGAAATTATTTTGAATTAAAAAAAGTAAATTCAAAAAAGTCTGATCAAAATACAAAGGTAAATCTACATCTTTGGATTTGTAAAACTGTTGGACGTTAAAAATGGCGTGACTCACGCGTCACCCATAATTATGTAAGCAGGTCATTAAAACTCACAAATATTTTGCCTACTGTTCAAACAACATTCTTCCATCATTCTTCGAACAATCTATTTATTTTCTGCTACAATGTAAGTATGAATTTATATTCGGTACAAGTGGGTGTTTTTAGTGATAGGCCATACAACAAGCAGCCGTGGCCGAGCGGTTAAGGCGTCTGACTAGAAATCAGATTCCCTCTGGGAGCGTAGGTTCGAATCCTACCGGCTGCGATATATTTTTACTAAAATTATTTTTTATGTAATGTAAATTCATTTATGATGGGCCTAACTTACCGATACAATAAAATATTCTGACTCCTAAATTCATTGTTTCGAATCAATCTAATCTAATGGTGGGCTTCAGAACAGATATAGTTTCTAAAGAGGTCTATATAGCAAAAGTATTCAATAAAAAAAATCTTTTAATGCTGTTATTATTTTTTTTAATGCAATTATTTTTATACCTTCATTTGATATCATTAATTTATTTATCTTATTTTTATTTTTTAAACCTTTTTTTTTGTTATTCAGTTTTTACCTCAAATAGATTTTTTTTATGTATTTAACTGTATTCTTATAATAGCACCACGGTGAGTAATTTGCTCTAAATACTCCAATAGCCTTAATATCAATCGACGTGCATATGACGTCATGAGTAAATTGCCAGATTTGAATCGTTTTGGTGGATTTATAAAAATTTCGATTATAATATTTAGTCAGTCAAACGTAACAGTCATAATATTTTTGCTCTGCGTTAAAGTAATTACTAAGTGACAAAACACAAAAACCGAAAAGTTAACGGTAGTGATTCCTTTTTGTGACACCAAGGACTAAAATCTATAAACTTCATATTAGTGATTTACCGTACCTACGGAGTATAATCAGCAAAAACAAAAATATAACTTAATATCATCACCAAGGTGTAACGCAGGTAGTAATTAAATTTACTTACAAAATGCATTGCAATATCTGCCCGGATCCAGTTATAACAGAAGAGTCAATTTTTATGTGCTCTACGTGCAAAGGCACATTTCATCTAGCCTGCGGGGGAATAACTGAGAACAGTTTCCGTAGGCTCACTCAGGAACGGCGTGTGCTACTAAAATGCAAACAGTGCAAAAATACAAAGACAGCAGTGGCGGCCGCTTCGGGCGTAGCGGAGACAATTAGCGGTAACGAACCTTTGGAGCCAGGTAGAAAAATGAACAATAAAGGACCGACGATCACCGCTCAGGCCCAAGCAAACTTAGAAGATCTGCAAGGGTTAGTTTCGGACAAGACATCCAATCTTGAAAGGAAACAAAATGACATCATGGAACAAAACAATAAAATTTTAGAAAGCATTCAATTCATGAGCTCACAATACGAGGACTTCCTAGTCAGGATCCGTGAAATTGAATCAAGGAACGAGGCGCTTACAAAAAAGAACATCGATTTGGAAGCCAGGATTAATGTACTGGAGGACCGTCTTGAATTCCAAGACAGAGCTCTTAAGGCCAACAACTTAGAAATCAGAGGAATCCCGGAAAATAAAGGAGAAATACTACAAGACGTCATTTTTAACATCTGCCAAAAAACTAAGCCCAACATCCAAATCAAAGACATAGACGCTATTCATCGAGGAGCAAAAAAATTAAATAACAAACATCCGAGAGAAATAATAATCAAACTCAAATCGAATATAGCAAAAGAACAACTGTTAGCGGATGTGAAATCATATAACAAAAACAACCCGAATTTGGAAGACAAATTAAATACCTCAAACATTGGTATTGCTGGCCCTACTTCAAGAATCTACGTTTCCGAACAGCTGACATTTCGGGGCAAGCAACTATTTTGGAAGGCTAGACAAGAAGCGAAAGGAAAGGGGTACCGGTTCACGTGGACCCGAGCGGGTCAGATATATGTTAGACACGATACAGGTGCTAATGCAATATGTATATCTGATGAAAGCAAGCTCGCAGCGATGTAATACAACGGAAAGAACCAAAATATCGAGGTATGTACCGTCTCGCCCGTCTACAGGTATATGCAATAAAGCCGAAACTCAGCGATACAGCGAAGTTACCAGTCCTCATTACACTATTTACCATGATGTAAAACGATTAGCGTTGATTAATTATTTCACTAGTCAATTGTACGAACACACCCCATCCCGCTCATTTACACTTATTATTTTGTTACCATCAACATATTATAATATTTTTATCACAACGTTTCAGCGGTTGCAAACATTCTGCTTTATATTATCAAATCACTGTCAACTTATTTCCATACACACCTATCTATTCAACTACATTGAGAAGAGTTTTAATTTTAATAACATATTATTGGAACGCTGTTTGCTATTCTACATTCAACTAACTTTTAATTATGTTTGATTTACCTTATGATATTAATAACCATTCAGGTATATTCTGTAACTCAAATATTATTGATAACTTGAATAATATAAAAAACTATAATTGGGGCTCCTACAGTCTAAAGATTATACATCAGAACATAAGAAGCATATCTAAACTTGACGATTTCCTAATTTTCTTAGATCAATTTAATAACGCGTTCGATGTAATAATCTTGTCGGAGTGCTGGATAAATAAAGAGTACACCTCAAAAGCAATTCAAAATTACTCAGAATATCACACTAACATAATTCTAAATAAATCAAGTGGAATTGTAATTTACATCAGAGACGGTCTACAAGCACAAGTCGATGAAATATTACTACCACAAGCAAACTGTATGAAAATCGTATTGAACAATAACTTATGTATTTTCGCAATCTATAGGTCACCCTCTTTCCAAAATATTGACACTTTTTTGAATTCTCTACAATCTAACATCAACAGTTCAAAACAATTAGAACGACAAATAATTTTAGGCGATTTAAATATTAACACGATCCCCGAGTACCACCGTCAATCCGAAGATTATCTGTGTCTGTTAACGGAAAATGGGTTCATGCAAACAATTAACAGCCCTAATCGAGAACAGGGCTCAAGTAAATCTTGTCTTGACCACATTAACGTTAAAAAAATTAAACATTTCGACTCATTTGTTATTCACACCACAATTTCTGACCACTACACTACAGCTCTCTGTCTTGAAAATAAGCCTCCCACCGCAGTCAAAATTAAATACATACCTCGAATAAACTACTTCAATCTACTTGAGGACTTAAATTCAGAAAAATGGGAAAACGTTCTAGACCAAAGAGATACTGACTCAGCAATGACAGAATTCATCACCAAGTTACATGATTATATAGCCAAACACACTAGTAAGAAACTCATATCTAATAAACAATTAAAACTTACACCATGGATCACCCCTGGCCTTGTCAAATCAATTCATAGAAGGAACCAACTACACAAAAAGGCGAAAAGTAGCCCAGAGAATAATATATTACAAACCCGCTATAAAAAGTATAGGAACTTGTGTAAAAAAATAATCATTTCAACTAAAGAAAACTATTTTAAAAACATTATTTACGAAAATAACTATACACCAAAAAGGCTATGGGAAGCATTTCGCAGTATAACTAAAACCAAAATCAATAAATCTTCTGAAATTAAATCACTACACATTGATAACACTACCACATCAGACCTAAAAAAGATAGTAAACTTTGCAAATAACTATTTCACGTCAGTGGGAACCACTCTGGCCAAAAAAATTCTCGACAAAATTAACACAACTGAAACTGATCTCGCTAAGAAAACTGGCTGTAATCTCGAGCATAAAATAGATAATATTCGAACTACGTCACACGAAGTGATGAAAACAATTGACGAACTTAAGTCATCCAATGCGTGTGGCCCAGATAAGATCTCTACAAACCTGTTAAAAATTATAAAATCCGCCATAGTATCACCCATAACGTTCATTTGTAATCTAAGTTTTAACTCTGGAAAATTCCCCAATCATTTAAAACAATCAATTGTTATTCTTCATCACAAAAATGGGGATAAATCACAGATCAACAACTACCGACCTATTTCTTTGATCAACTCTGTGTCTAAAATTATTGAGAAAATTGTTAAGAATCGGCTCACCCTATACCTAGAAAACAATAACATCCTTTCCAATAGTCAATACGGTTTCCGTCCAGGTTTAGGCACTGAAAATGCCATTGCTAAATTGACAAAAATTATCTCTAATAACATAGATAGAGGTTCAAAATGCATTGCGCTCTTCCTGGATCTAGCCAAAGCATTCGACACTATCTCTCATAAAATCCTGTTGAATAAACTACAGCGCATTGGTATACAAGGTCAGCTCTTCAATCTGTTGTGTAGCTATTTAGATAACAGGAGCCAAAGAGTGCTTATCAACGACACTATAAGCGATTCAGCTAATATTAAATTCGGTGTACCCCAAGGAAGTACTTTAGGACCACTTTTATTTAATATATATATATAAATGATCTATGTAACAGTTCCTTTGCCGACCACATTATCACCTTTGCTGACGATACAGTTTTATTATTTGAAAGCAAAAGCTGGAATGTTGTTCACAGTAAAGCAGAAGTGGGTTTAATTAAGGTTAAACAATGGTTAGACAACAATCTCCTCACGCTTAACTTAGATAAAACCAAATTCCTCCGTTTCAGTGCAACACAAGCAGGAAAACCAAAAGAAATACACAATATCCTTATACACCATTGTAATGACCAAACCACTTGTAAATGCTTAAACTTAGAATGTGTCGATAGCATAAAATATCTTGAAATCATGATAGATAAGTCTTTGAGATGGGACGAACATATAGTCTCAACTTCCATAAAGATCAGAAAACTTACTCATCTATTCATGTCTGTTAGAAATATTCTTCGCGTAAAAGATCTGAAACAAATGTACCATGCCTTGTGCAACTCATTGCTAGAATATGCTTCCTTGGGATGGGGCGGCTGTTCCAAAACAATAATGGATCCTTTAGCAAAAGCACAAAAATCACTTCTAAGGGTCATCCTTAAGAAACCCTTCAGGTATCCCAGTGATCTATTATTTGAAGAGATACGAGTTCTTGATGTACGACAACTATACATAAGAAAAATTATTTTACAAACACAAAAACACCGACACCAATATTCATCCATTGATCATCTCCACAACACCCGCCATGCAGGGAGGAATCCAGTGGTTCCACCCACTACAAACACATCACATGCCCAAAGACAATATTCCTACTTAGGGCCTAAATTGTTCAACATCATACCCGATGCATGGAAATCGAAAAATACAAGCACTTTACGGAAATGGGTTAGCAATTGGCTTCTAGATATGGGGAGAGTCAAGAGCGAACATATGCTAACACAATCTCACATACCTAATATGTACTAAAAAGTTTATGTTATTCAAAAAAAAAAAATCTTTTGCTCTGTTTTCTTATCCTTGTAATATAACGACTGTTCTTTGATTCTTGTAAAATAACGACCAGGCGTTTCAAAAATAAGTCCTGAAATTATCTATATAAATACATAGGAAATTCATATGTCATGTCATAATTACATTCTGGTTTAAATGGATTATTTCTATTACTTACTTATGGTACTTATTAAAATTAAATAGTCAAAAATAAATTGGGAACTAAAATATCATATATTGGCAAATTATAAATATAAATGTGTAAATTCTAATATGCAATTGTTAATGTTCTCCAAAAAGACCTCGAAAGAATTTCAAAATTGTGATCGCCCGAATGAAGCTAATTACCTATTCTGAAGGCAATTATTGATGTAATTAAATGTAGTAAATTTAAAATATTATATCTAAAATATAAAAATCCACAGTTCCGAACTCCTGCAACTTGCAGTGGGAGGTACTGAAGGTACTCGTACCATCGAAACAGCGCGCTGTGGCGCATTGGAACTCGAAACATACTAAGGTGTTATTGAAAGTTATTATTGCAATTTTGCAAACCTAAGATCACCTTACTTTAAATTTTGGTTGTATACATTTTTATATTATGTTTGTATTCTTTCTTATCGTAACTTATTGATAACACATATCTCACTGTACTTAAATTTATATTTTTTTTTTGCTCATATCTTTATTTCATGTATATGTTTTTATTTCCATCATAACTTTATTTGTTCTAGTTTTTTTTTCTCTTAAAAAAAATAGAAAAAGTGACGTATATAAAAAAGTTACGTATATATAAAAAAAATGTATTTATACATATATCATTTGTCATAATATATTGAGTATATAAATGGTTTCTTTCAAGATATCCTATGATATCTTGAAAGAAACCATTCACATGTTAAAAATATTATGAACTGAATATACAATTTGGCTGTCCTAAAACGGGTATCCTTCCCAGTTGGACAGACAAAGTAATTTTCTAACTTATTGTAATATGTATGCATATAAATAAATAAATAAAATAAAAATTTTACCACGAAAACTTCATTCGTGAAAAAATGTATTTAAGTTCTAATATAAAGAAAATTAGTATCCACAAACAATTTTATTTTAAAGCTCGATATATTTGTGATAAATATATCCAACTTTAAAAAAAATTATGAAAGTTTAATAATTTGATGAAAAACTTTTTAAAGTTCAAAATTTATCTTTATTTTTGGGTACAAAAACCACACCAAATAACGCAAAACCCTAGTGTTAAAAATTCGACAACAATTATTTTAAGATGTTACTAAGAATTCATAATTTTTTCATTCATAGATGGCGTGAGATTAATTATTTTAGGAAAAACGCTTTTTACAAGTTCGGCCTTAAGATATAAAGATGAATTAATTGTTTGCGCCCGTAAATTTTCAATATGAATGTGAAAAATAGTTTTATCCATAAACAAACTCAAATTTTTCAAGTAGGGCTAACACTTACAATACTGTACCGGTAATTAAACCAAATATTGTACTTCTTAGCCTTTTTTGAACGATTGAAGTTTGTTTATGGACAAAACTATTTATTCATATTCAAATTACATATGTACTGGAGCAAACGATTAATTCATCTTAATATTTTAAAGCATAATTTGTAAAAAGCGTTTTTCCCTAAAATAATTATACTCGCGCCATCTCCGCGAAAGAGTAGATAATAAATTCTTTTGAGGATCACCTTATGGGAGTAATCATGGAACAGTTGATTTTAACAACGCAAGACGCAAAATTTGAAACTTCATCACTGACGTTTTGGAGAAGAGTTATTTTGACAAGACTGCCAGTCCGTTTGACGCCAGAATAAATACAATTTTTAGAACAGTTATTCACCTTTCAAAATAAAGCGATCATTATTGAATGGAGTAACTTTAAAGTGCACATTTTTTTACGTAATAAATGGGTTAACAGGTTGACTGCTCACTATGCGCAGGGGGTATAACTCTGATTTATTTCAGGGTGTGATGTCTTCTCAGCGTCCTGGAATTTGCTTGTTGCTGCCAAAAGGGTCACAAAAGATAATAAAGGAAATCTGTGATTCCTTCTTCATGAAAAAATTGTGCATCGAATCATTGCGGAATTCCTCTGTTGCCGGGTTTTGTTAAAAAAAGTTATGTAAATTATCTAAATAAATATCTTGGATTTATTCAAAGAATAACCAGAAAAAATAACTGATTAATATTGTAAAAATATCGTCATAAAAGTTACTGTGAAACTACCCAAACCATGAAGTTTAACCATAGACATCACTGAAAACCTAGACCCCCTTAACACAAGATCTCCCTGGTCTGACTTATATAATTTAAAGTTTATAATCTGAAAGAAATATAGATATATAGAACTTCAGTGTAAATAATTATTAATACATGTTTAAAAATTGAGAGTAGGTATATTTCCATTATATTAAAGATATTCGTTATAAATTGTGAATTGCAATAAACTAAGACACTGAGATCGTACTGGTGACTTATTTAATTAACTTAACATATTACAAAAACATAAGGAACTCCAGTGCAAAAAAGTAAAGGTTTATATAAAAATGTATGCGTTTATACAGAAAATATAAAACAACGAACTCTGATACTGAATATATTCAGTTATATTATGTTGAACTATAAAATATGTAGGTTAAAAGATTTGCCCTATGATTTGTCAGCGAGTTTAGAAGGAACTATAGGCGCTTCCTCACGGGTCGGTCCGCCGCCGCCTACATGGATAGAACCCGGTCGCAAAGAATTTTGAACAATAGGTATTTTACCAAACTGTTGCTGTCGCTGTCACCCTTACTCCCCCGAATACTGAGCGAAAGGAACAAATGCACCCCAGGCTGCTAATACTTAAATAAAATCATCAAAGTCGAGGTTTTGTATTCCCCATTTTTCCCTTCCAAAACTGGACCGATTTAAATTAAGTTTACTACTATCTGTCTTAGAAGAAAATATTCTGTTTGCACATTTTTTTAAATATTATATTGTCTAGTTTGTATACTGAACGTCTATTGGTGGCGTTCAAACCAGAAAATTTTAACGTCTAACTAAACTATAAGAAATAACTTATCAAAAAAAGCAAAACGTACCGACACGCTAGTGGTCAATATCTCTATTACATAAACAAATATTTGCAGTTGTGTCAAAATCCAGAAAGGAAATTGGGGAATACGGTTGCATGGAGCAATCGCCGGCCCGTTTCCTCAAGAATGCGGAAAATTTTGCGCTGCGTGAATTGAAAGCAGGACAGCACAAAGTCTTTCAAAAGTATACATGTGTTTTGAATTCTTGCTTATAGTTGGCCTTACTGTTAATCGGCAAAACCGAAGTCAGTGTAACGGCAGGCGTACCTTGCCAGACTTCACTATTTATGGCGGGCTTTTAAAATAATTTTAATATGATATTCGAGGAGAATATTAATTTATCTTTAAATTAACTGGACTCCCGTATTAAATATTACAGTAAAATATTAAATAAAAATACTGTATGAAGTTGACAAAAAACTTTTGAAAATAAGTATAAAAATCACGTCAAATAACGCCAATCAAAAAGTTTAACATTTATTTATTGTTGATTAACATTGCAGGTAAAATTTTTACTATACAATTTGTAACCTCACTAGTACAAGCCTGTGTTGAGATTATAAGCATTAACAAAAAGTTTTTTTATTTTTAATTTTCCCAATTTTTTTTGAGAAAAACCTAAAATTTTATTGTTTAATAATTGAAGACAAACTTAACGATAATTCCTAGATGCGACCTACATGTTACTGATTTTTTTTAATAACATTTTACGTTTGAGATTCGTTAATTGATTTAATAAAATTTAATCTTCACAAAGCACTCTTTTAAGGGTGAATTGCCTATTTAAAAAAAAAAGTTTTATGTGCGATTACTCTAATACATCCTGACAAAAAAAATTGGTGTGATGAAATGATCTTGATTTTACTTTTGTTTAAAGACATAATATTTTTGAACAATTTTGGCATCTGGAAGCATTACGGAAATGAAAATATACCTTTTCACAAATAAATACGACAGTGGACAGACTGTGTAGTAAGAACATTAAAATATAAATGCTTGAAAAATATTCGATGTTTGTTGCAGTGTAAGTGAATGTAAAAAAATTATCAGGAAACATCTTCGTTATCAAATGGTCTATTATTCCAGCATTGGTTAACCAACTCAACTTTTTTATCAAATCACTCGACAGTGGAATAGTTTTCAAAGAGAATAAGAACACTGGGTAAATTGCCACAGGTTTGGATATATAATAGTATTTTATATTTGTTGGAAAACCCTCCAAAATGTGATTAGACAAATGAAAGTCAGTTAAAACAGCCAATGGCTTGTTTTCAGGAACCTTTTCACTTACAAATTCAGAGAATGTAGTGTTTCTATGAAAGGTTTGAAATATTCTAGGAAGGTATGCTTCATACTTCGGATTTAATTGATTCATTGATTTTTTGTTGCGAGAAACAGAAAACGCCATATCCGCATAATTTTCAGAGTAAGTAAGTAAAGTTATTCCGGATTCAATGATCTCTTCCTGTGTGTTAAACCTGTGGTCAATAGGAATAGTCAGTGCCGTATAAATGCTGTAATAAAAAGACATTGTTAGCACAGCTGACGATAATACCCAGAACTGGAAAGCGATCCTCATGACATCATTTCTTGGCTGTCGTGGAACGGACACATTTAGGTGAATTGAAATGGCGTAGAAAAGCAAACTTTGAATCCCACCCAAAGTTTGGAAGTGATTAGAATTACATCTGCGAATAAAAACTTCAAACAAGAATGATAATAGAATACTGCCAACGATGACTACCATGAACCAGACAAATACTTTACTGTTCACCTTATGCGGAGATGGGTCGATCACCAACCATACAATTTCTTCAGTTGTCAGAAAAGCATTCAGCGAGGACGGAATATGGGAGAGTGGATTTTCTCCTACCATGAAATTCTCAACGTAAAAAACAAAAACATAAGATTTGTCAGCCGTGACATTTTTGACAGAATTGTATTCATCTATAAAGTAGTGTTGGTGACTCCTGCTATATGATCCAATTCTTACTTTGATGTTTAGGTTTTTACTCAGTATTTTGAATGCCTCGGAAACATAATGATTCTGTATATATTTTACTTGGTTTTCTATTTTATTTGCCATAGCAAAGCATGAAAATTCTATACCAATAAAACACGATGCTCCGTATTTCGGGGGAATGTTTGCATTCGACGACAGTTTGAGTTGATCAATAGAGGAGTTATAGACCCATTGAAAATGTTGAACGACTTCAATGTTTCCACATGCGTTCACGACAGAAGTTCTATACCCTCGCAATTTATTGGGAGAATTCACCAGCATGATCGCACTAGGACTCAGATTCACAAAGAACTTAAATGGCTGTTTAGCTGTTATCATAATCAACGATGTATTTATATATTTTTGACCGAGTGAAAACATTTGCGGTGTTTTGAATTGGTCAACAAGAAACAAGATGTCAGTACTTGGAAAGAATTTCGAAAATGTCAACTTTGAGGTATCGATTCCACCGGTCAAGTTTTGGTATTCATAGTTGTACACGGGTTTGTTCTGCTGAGTACTTAAATCTGTTTCGAACAGTTCATCTGGTGTTCTCTCTTGCTGGGGATTTTTAAACCAGATCACCATAATACTAGATGATTTGAAGAAATATTTGATCAAATCGTTCAGCTTGGGAAACACGCGCGGAATTGGAATACACATGGCACAATTGATTAAAAATGCAAGATGCAATACTTGAAACTTCATCACTGATGTGTTAGGGAAAAGTTACTTTTATAAGACGACCGGTCCACTTGACGTCAGAATAACAACAATATTTAAAATATAAAACCAGAAATAAAAGCGCACTCAGTTCGATTTCAGCGACCACATAAAATGATTATTGAGTAGAGTGATTTTAAAGTGCACATTTCTTCACATAATTGATGAACGGGAAGGTTCAATTCTCAGTCATTCTCCTTTGTATGTGTATACCGCAGAAGTGTTTTTTGTATTAAGTTTTTTTTTTTTCAATAATATTATTACATCATTTATAAAAACAGTTTATTTAAAAAAAAGTTGTGGAGACCAGCCAAAGACCAACCCATATAATGACCGTCTATGCAGCAGACTAGCGCTCTATAAGGTTTTAACAAAAAGTACATTTATAATTGTAATTATGGCGATTGTTACCAATAGTGCTGTCGTGGGTGAATATTGTATTACCTCAATCGAAGTTTTACTTGGATTGACACAAACCATAGGGATCACGGGATGAATAATACTCGGTTAATACTTGAAAGGTACACGCAAATTTATTTTAATGATTGCCGTGATACATGACTCTAATTCAGAAGGGTTTTTTGTTACACGAGATCGTAATAAAAGCAGTTAATAAAGAATGAACGATGAGCAACGCACTTTCCGACTGGAAATCACAAATGCAATTGCCGAGCGGGTTCGCTTGCCCTCGGACGTCAGAATGGTTAGTTCGACAACCGGCCGCTCGTGGCGCTAATGCTGGAAATGCCAGTGCAATGAATGATATTATGTATGGTTAATAAAAATAAATTCTTTCCGACTTTTATGACGATCTCCATAGCCTTCCCCCCAGTGTAAACGATATAATACAAATAGTGTGTAATTATCTAAAAAATACATAACATTTAAGTGTAGCATGTCAAGCATGACAAAGAAAAATTTAACTTATGATGTCAAATTGTGTCAGTGTCTGAGTGTTTTTATTAAATAATATGGCTCTCGTTATTAAAAGTGCCTTGTAATTTTAAAATGGGCTTCGTGTAACACGACGTGAGATCATATGAAAACATCAAACATTATGTAGAGTTTCTTAAAGGGATGCTATATTATATGATCCACCTAAGATAAGCCATAAAATACAACCTGTAGTATAAAATATACGAAACAAGCTATAGGATAAAATATATGAAACATGCTATTTAAGCTGTAGTATAAAATATATGAAACAAGCTATTTAATATAAGCTATACAACACAGTCAAGCTATATAATATAAAATATATCCTATACGTGACATCGTCGTAGAATATATCTTAAGTCTATGCGTTCAGAAAGATATAGCACATGTGTGACGGGTATCTTAATGAATAATATCTCTATAAATTTGTGAACGCATTGAAAGTTCCCAAATATATTTTTTAATTAACTTTATACTTATCGATAATTGAACATTAACTGTGTAAAAAATTATCAAGTTTTAAAGATATTGCATGATATGTAGTATATTTTTTAAACAAAATATATTTGATTCACATTATTTGTGATACACAAATGTATGCTGTTGTATATACATAATGTTAATAATAATTGAAAACAAATGGGTGTTTTATTTATTATAAATTTACTTTTTTACAGTGTTTAAACCTTAAAATATTTAAAAATATTGATATAATTACTTGCTTGGAGCATATACTGCATCTACAAACTGTATGTTTTTAACATGTAGTTGTTAAAGTATCAAAGGTAAGAAGTCGTTATTGGAGCATTTACCGCATCGACAATAATGATGCGGATAGTTCTTGTTAGTTAAAGGTTAAATAAGTTTTCTTAAAGCTAACACATATAAAAATAATATATATTTTTATTTAATTTATTTATGCTTCTATATAAAAAAAAGTTTACTTTTTTTTTGGCCTTGGCTGTCTCACTAGGAAATCCTGTGTCGAGACAGACTAGTTTACAAATATTTTATAAATATTAAATAATATACATTTTTCAATAAAGTAAAAATATTTGCCGAAAAATTTCAGGTTGGTAGGAAGTGGTAACAATAATGGGATAAGAGGATTATATTTGGGTGAGGTGACTAATTATTGCATGGCCTTTTTCGATGATCCATTGTTTATTCAGAATTTTGTATTTGTTAATATTATTCGATTGTCTTGTTTTGTCAGATAGGTTATATCAGACTTTTTTTTTTTTTTTTTTTTTATTTCTATTCTTCAACATACATACATATTACAGATAATTACATTGGTATACATAGATATTAAGTTACGTAATAAGGAGAAAAAATAAAATGTTACTGATCCGTAACTGTATATAGGTTAGTACCTAGTAGTATTTTGTGAACACCTCACTAGGCGGACCTGTGCTGAGGTGTTCCCATGTTTTGGAATAATTGCAATTCTGACGACAAAAGTAGAAACACCGTATCCTCCTTGATATTGTCAAGAAGGAGACTGTGGATCGACCTATGGCGGCAGTAACGTATACATAAAATAAAAGATTAGTTGCAGTTAGGATCTATACATAAAGTTATACATAGCATCTAGTTTATGTAAAAGATAGATAGTAGTTTTGATAAATAGGTAGGTATATTATTGTAGGGACCACACGCCAATGGAATGAATAATATTGTGATTTTGTTGAATGTTTTGTCTTAAAACAAAGTTATAATTGCCTACTAATTATTTTTAATATTTGTTTTTGGTTATGTTTGGTTAGGTGTTATGATTTTTTGAGTAAATTGAATACCTTGTTGTTTGATCCAGTCTTTGATGTGTTTTTTGTGGAGAATTGTATATGGATTTGTAGTTAGCAGTTGTTTCAGTGTGGTGGGCATGAGGTTATATAGTTTGATTGCGTAATACTTGAAGTGTCTTTGCCCGTGTGAGGTATGAGTTATCGGTATGTTAAGTGTTTTTTTAGTAGAGGCCCTGGTTTTAATTGCTAATTGAGGTTGCATTTGAATGTAAAGTTTATGTTGGAAGAAGTATAGTAGTACAGCTTTGGCGTAGAGTTGTCTTATTGTCATGACGTCTAGTGTTTCGTAAGTTATATTCGAGCATGCGTAGCGAGGAACTTGGAGGATTAATTTAATTATTGCCTTTTGAATTTTTTCTAATGAATCTATTGCTATATTCACTGCACTTCCCCAAGCAAGTATGCCATATGTAATAATGGATTGGCAAAGTGCAAAGAATATGGTTCTGAGGATTGTTATTGGAAATATGTTTTTTATTGTCTTTATCAGATGCATGACTCGTTTCAGTTTATTTGTGATGTAAGTTATGTGGTCAGTCCAGCGTAAGTAAGCATCTATTATAACTCCTAGATATTTTGTGTGGTCAACCCTTTCAATACGCTCGCATAGACATGTGCGAGAAGTTTGTCCGCAGTCGTGTAAGATAAGTTCTATGTGCGGTGGAGGTTGGCCTCTTTGTGTGATGCTGTGTGTAATATAATTGGTTTTTGTTGTATTCAGGGTAAGAATGTTGTTATTTAGCCAATTTTTGACCACAGATCGACTTTTTTCGGCCTTTTTATATACATCATTCCATGTTTCTGCCTGGCAGAGAAGTACTGTATCGTCAGCAAATGTTACGATTTTACCGTCGATATCAATGTCACACAGGTCGTTTATGTAAATAAGGAACATTAGGGGACCAAGAACGCTTCCCTGTGGTACACCGTATCTAGATAGAAGTGGTTCGCTTACCATGTTGTTGATTTTAACCTTACTTATGTCCTCTATATTGACTGTAAAATATGGGTGCTGGTTTTCTAGTCGGCGGGCTGCTGTGCACGCTCAGGGCCTGGTCCGGTTGCTGTGAGTATCCGAGGAAAGAGAATTCAGTCGTCCAAGGAAGTGCAAGGTCGGAAGTCAAAGACAATTGTAGAGTTCAGGCAGGAAGAAGCGGTCCAAGAAGGTAGAGGCAGTGAGAGTAGACGCGACGATAAAGGTTCGAATGAGACTGATTTGAACAGAGTTCGGCGCTGCATATATATGGTACGGCTGAGCCGTGCGCGGCATTGGTTTGCGCATTACAGAATTACCATTTAAATGCTGGTACATTTCTTTGCAGCTTTGTGCATCCTTATACAAGAATGGAATGATAAAATTGAATTATATATGCAAAACTACTCTCTTTGCCGCTCTATCTCATGTAAACCACTTCATTCTAGCAGTTTTATTAAATTTAGTAAAAATTGAACAATGTTAACCAGTGGGGTTTTAGCCGATATCAGAATGAAAAGACCCTTATATTTTTTAAATGGAAACATTTACATATTTTATTTTATCGTAACAGTATGGACGCAAGTCCAGCGTTTAATTTAAATAATTTTATTTGAAACTAGCTGGGTTACCCGGCTTCGCTCAGGACAATAAGATAGTATTCTGGAATGTTGCACAATGATGTTCCCGATTTCCTATTCCTGATCATTCCACGACATACTCCGCCACTCCTTCCACAACTTTTTACAGCTCTATGGAACCTTCTAGAACTTTCCGGAAGACTGTTCTAGAAATTTCAAGAGGGCGAAATTTTCAACCCTTATATCTTTAAAAGCACGCTCTTTAGGTAAAAACGGATACCCTTATTCCCTAGGGGAGATAGAGATCTACCACACCATATAACTCCCTTGATCGAACCGGGACTCGTTTCTGAGTTTTTGCGGGCTGCACGTTTTTTTGGACTTTCTTTTATAATATATGCCATATTCAAATAAATAAAATGTTACTCCTTACATGTCCTTTCCCGTGCGTTCCCCTCCAGCGTTCCTTTTCCACCTTCTCCGCCACCGTTCTCCCGCTCCCCCGTCCCGCCAACCCCCCAGGCACTGCATTTCTTGACTCCTCTCCCGCCCGGCCCGTAGCCGAAACTTTTTCTAATACTAACAATTTTAAACTCGTGATATCTTTCTGATTAAATATCCGAATTGAAAAATTCAAAAAGTTAAGTAAAGGTATTGAAGTTGTCTTGAATATGAAGTAATTTATTTCAATAAGGATTAAAACCAAGATACAAATAAATAGCCTTTTCACGCGGCGACATTTAAATTAAATTTTTAAAATAGAAGAATACTTATTGTGGTATAACCATAATAGTTAGACATATGCTTTTGCGACCTTTTTTGTAAATAATAATGTGTTCTATAAAATCGTAGTACATTGTTTTATTCTATCATCAATAGTTTTCGCAGCGCACGCGATTTAAAGAATATTTTATGTAATTTTTTTACACCCTGGGTTACATTATTGAAGTTTTAGTAAGGATGCCTATTTTTTTTAAAAATATAATATAGCCTATGTCACCCAAGGATAGTGTAACTTCCCAACAGCGAACGAGTTTTTCAAATCGGTTCAGTAGTTTCTGAGCCTATTCGATGCAAACAAACACACAAACAAACAAATATTACCTCTTTATATAGTGTAGTAGATAGTAGATAGTAGATAGTAGATAGTAGAAGATAGATAACTCTAGCAAAACTTGCATAAATTCAATATTAATCTTACACAAAAATGTTCATAAGAAAGCCGCCGTGCAGTTGTTGGCGGCCATTTAGAAACAAGCTTCGTTATTGGCTGGCCATTCTAGAGCGAAATAGTGGGAGGGGGTGGGGTCAACGTACGTCCCTGCGGTTGGTCAGCAATGGTCAAGGTGGGAGTAATTGCGTATATATCCATGGAGTCTTAGAGACGCCATCATTGTCCATGCGCCAATCATAGAGTTCACATAACGGTATTTGTAGGTGACAGGGTGGAATGTCTGGGAAGGGGGGGACCTTAAATATATATGGCGTATTGAAGATGCTACCATTCGTTCTAGGGCGGCCATTGAAATAACATATAAAGCTGTTTATTGGTAGATTCCACGTTCGATATATTCTCCCCCTCGGGTGGTGTCGGCTGTACCTAACTTCTTAGAAAGTGACAGGATCCTTTTGTCCGGTGGTGTCTAGGCTGCGGGGAGGAGCTTCTTCTGAGATCAGTGTCGTCATGAGTACGGCGATTTTAACTGCAGGGCGCACGTACACTCCGGTGCTCATCTGGACTCGAACGGTTCTTACTTGTCCGTCAGCGGCGAGCATTGTTTCAATGACGCGCCCACGAGACCAACTATTGCGGGATAGGGCAGGGTCCACGACTAGCACAAGATCACCCGTTTTGATGGGGGTGCTTGGCTGGTGCCATTTTTGATGGACAGCTATCGTGGGTATTCTTTTATCCATCGCCGCCAAAACATATCTGCTAATTGCTGGCTGATTCGCCATTGCTTTTTTAGGCAGATTTCCTCTTCTCTTGCGGCGTGAGAGTATAGTGAGAGATGCGGTCGCTTCCCCGCTGATCCCAGCAAAAAATGGTTGGAAGTTAGGGGTTCTTCGTCTCCTGGGTCGACAGAAACAGCTTCTTTCGGCGAGCGCTCCTTCATTGTTGATTTGAGGGCTTTCTTTATGGAGCGCACGAGGCGCTCCCAAACTCCCCCCATGTGAGGAGATAGGGGGGGATTAAATTTCCAAGATGTTTTTTGTGTCGATATATAGTTCTGCACCCTCGGATTTTGACTAATTGACTCCAATGCGTCTTGGATTTCTTTCTCCGCGCCATGGAAATTGGTTCCGTTGTCTGAATAAATACATTCTGGCTGACTTCGCCTAGCTGACATCCGCTGTATTGCCATGATGGCTGAATCAGCACTGAGTGAGGCCGCAAGCTCAAGATTTACGGTCCTCGTTGACAGGCAGGTGAATAGGGCCCCGTACCTTTTTTCCCGCCGTCTGCCGATTGTTACTTCCATGGGGCCAAAGTAATCCAGGCCGCAGTGCGTGAAGGGGCTCACGTGATGGGCGAGCCTGGCAGCCGGTAGAGGTCCCATCAGTGGTGGCATCGGCTTAGTGTTATTTATGCAGCAAACTAGGCATTCATGCGCTATTCGGCGGAGGTTGGTTCGTAATTTTAATATGAAAAAGCTGCCTCTGATTTTCGCCATGGTTTTTTCGGTACTTGGGTGGTCCGCCTTTTGATGGTAATGGCGGATCAGGAGCCGAGCATACGTCTCGTCACCATCCAGGATGACTGGTGTCTGTACTCCGCTGGTGACATCTTTAAGGGCTTGTAGCCGTGAGCCCATCCGTATGATGCCATCCGGGCCAAGGAAAGGCGTCAGCGTCCGCAGGCGACTGCCGGCGGGGGGGATATCTAGATATATAGATATTTCGGCCCCAAAGGAATGTGCTTGGGACTTCTTCACCCACAATATTTCTGATTCTTGGGTCTCTTCGGCACATAGAAGACCTTCTGATGATGTCTCGGAGCTCGGCCGACATCGTCTTATGAATCGGAGAACCCATGCAGTGGTGCGGATGAGTCGATGCTACGATGAAAATCGTTCAATGAGAGGTAATCCGTCTCCCATTGTTGTTGTAAGGCCGACGTATTGAGGCCTTACCTCCAGAGCCTGGTTATCGGGACTGGCTCCTTTTCAAGGGGCCATGCTGCTTCTGGTTGTGTAATAAAGGTCGGACCGCAGAACCACCGACTAGTAGGCATGAGATCGGGTGGCTCGATATCTCGTGTACCTATATCAGCAGGGTTTAATTTTGTAGGCACCCATCTCCAATTAATGATTTCGGTTAACTCATCTATTTCTCCTAGGCGCTTGGCCAAGAAGGCGGAATAAGCTCTCGGGTCTGTCCTCAGCCAACATAGGACAATTGTTGAGTCCGTCCAATATTTATTTATTTATTTTAAATACATAAACGGCTATACTGCCTTTTATAAATAAACATATAATAGAGTACAACAGTAAGAAAAATAATATCATTTCATAATAGTAGTTTTAAATTTTAAAATAACATACAATCATTTTGTGTATCACAACAAAAAATAACAAAAAAGAACAATGAGAAATATCATCATTTCATTTCAACATGTCCATTTTGCGTATATAAAGTTACATTTTGGAAAAATAATTTTTGAGTGCATGTTTATATTGCGCTAATTTTAAGAAATAAATGTCGCCGATGTTAGCATGTTCATTTCCCAAAATGTGTAATCGACTGATTGGTGAGTAATAATGTGATAATGTATGTGTGTTATTATAGTAGAACGGTAGAGTGAGTCTATTGTTAGCGCGACCAGGGCAATGAAATCGTATTAGTTCTATTAAATCAGGGGTATCCAGGACCGAGTGAATTATTTTATATAATATTAATAGATCACAGATTTTTCTGCGATCTGATAAATTTACGAGATTAGTCCAATTTAATAACAAATTATAGTCTACGGATTCTCTTGGAATACCTAATTAAAAATTAATATACCTAAGGAATCTATGCTGGACTTTTTCAATCGCTTGAATATGGATATTGTAATGTGGAGCCCAAATCGTACAATTATATTCCAAAATTCTTCTCACTAGCTTTATGTATAAAATGCGAATAGTATTAATGTTACAAAATTGTTTGGTTATTGTAATAATAAATCCTAAAATATTCATTGCTCTATTAATAATATTAGTTATATGGCTAATAAATGTAAGTTTTGAGTTAAAAATAATACCTAGATCATTTATTGTTTCTACTGAGTTTAATATAATTTTGTCAAGATTGTTAATATGACGTGGTTCGCCTTATTTGTAGTTAGCTCTCCTTTTTTATGGTGGCCGCCAATCGTGCAGACATTAGGGCTGCTTGTAGCTCCAGACGCGGAACAGACAGGGGTTTCAATGGTGCGACTTTACATTTACTTGCCAGGAAGGTCGAGTGCGTGCGTTCCTGTGATTTTTCCGTTAGATACGCAATTGCGCAACATGCAGACTCCGACGCATCACAAAATATGTGAAGTTCAAAAATGCCGTTTTTATTGCTGAGACATCTCCGGGGTATGGTCACGCAGCTCTGACGGAGAAGTTGTAGCCAATCTGACCATTTATTTAAATGTTCTGTTTTTATTTGTTCATCCCAGCCAATATTGAATCTCCACACTGCTTGGAGAAGTATTTTTGATCGAATTGTTAGGCAGGATACAAAGCCCACGGGATCAAAAATCTTCATTACAATGCTTAGTAATTGTCTTTTTGTTGGGTGGGGAATTATCTCGGCTGCCGCCGCCTCCCAGAAGCTGTAGATAAAGTGGTCGCCGGTGGGGTCATTTTCATGATCCCCGCTACTAATTGGTATGGCCGATTTTGCCCGCTTTTCTAACGGTACCTTTGCAATGGCGGCAGGGTCATTTGAAGCCCAATTTGTAAGCTGGAAACCCCCGCTTGCGAGGATGGTGCTCACCTCCTGTATCATCTTGGCGGCTTTATCTGATGAGTCCACTGCATCTAGATAATCATCCATACAGAATTTTTCCTGGATGGCTCTTGCAGCGGCTGTATATTGTTCCTTATATTGCTCTGCTACCTTATTTCGCACGAATTGCGCACTGCTCGGTGAACAAGTAGCTCCAAACATCATTGTTGTGAGCATGTATGTACTTGGCTCCTCTTGCGGCGTTGTTCTCCACATAAATAATTGAGATGACTGGTCCTCACTTTTAATTTTTATCTGCAGAAACATTTCAGCGATATCCGCTGCGAATGCAATTTTTCCTTCGCGGAAGCGCAAAATGTTTCCCAATAGCGAGGAAAGGAGATCGGGCCCTGTCAACAATTAATCGTTTAGGGATACGCCTCGACAGCGGCTTGCTGCATCGAACACCACTCTTAGCTTGCCCGGTTTATTGGGATTTATTACCGCAAAATGTGGTAGGTACCATTTTCGTGGCTTAGGGATGGCTGCATCCTGACTATTTAATTTTCGCGCATACCCGTGTTCAATTAGTGAACTTATTTTCACCTTTTATGCCGCTGCTAATGCTTCGTCTTTTCCCAATTTTCTTTCTAATGAGTATAGGCATTTTAATGCGCACTGTTTGTTGTCCGGCAGGCGTGTATTATCTGCTTTCCACAGAAAGCCAGTTTCCCACCGCCCGGTGTTATATGGCCGGGTAGTGTTTTTCGTTAGGGCCTCTGCCCGTAGTGTGGCGACATCTGTGGGCGCCACTGACGTCACTCCAAGCGATTCGATAGCGAAATTTTGTTTCAAAAGATCTGAGAGCTGTTGGTCTCCCCTGTCGATCTCGCCAATTATGTTGAGCGTTATGTGCTCCGTAGGATGAATGCCTCCATGCGTGATCCAGCCGAGTGCAGTGCGGGACAGCATCCGTTTCTCTGTGTCTTCACGGACCTCTCTCGATACAATAAGATGAGCGTTGTCCTGTCCCAATATTATTTGTGGTTTTACTTGGCGCCGACCGGCTATGGTTTGTCGCAGTAGGTCTAGATTATGCACTGTATTCGCTATAATGCCATATTCTTCACCGTCTCCTCGTACTGAAAGTTTAACTCGCCGGGACTTTTTATCTAATACGGAGACCACGAGTAGGTCCGCTTGCTCCCACTTTGTCAGCAATTTCTGTGTCCAGCAGGTTCACCGTTGACCCCTCGCCAAGTAGGGCATGAACTGACACTTGCCTGTTCGGGCCACATATGGTTACCGGTATCACTTTTAACAACACTGATTCGTGTCCGCACCACGTATTTTTGTCACGGTTTGACTGTCATTATTTCCGCGCGACGTACCGGCAGTAACCTGTCAATTCACACGCGACGGATCGTGTAATAGTTTGTGGTGGGGGAGTCGACACGAACCCACTCCGCACCATACGCGATATTTACACGCACGTGTGTGATGACTTACGGCTAATCATTTGTGACAAAAACGGGCGCTTTACACCTTTTCCCAGCGATCGGAAACACTTTTCTCTAAAAACACCGGACATTCCCGTATCTTGTGCGAGTTTGCACACTGTGCGCACTTTTCGATTTTTGAATCACTTTGTGCAAACACTTGCTCCTGTCGTGGCTTTACTGGGGCCCGAATATTGTCGACTAGTCCCAAACGCGGTATCGCGTTTGTAAGCCTCTTTAGGAATGCTGCTTACTGTTGAATAGTTGCACTTGTAATTTGATCGGCAATTTTGTCCAACCACGACACTCTTAACACAAGGGGCATTTTCGATGCTATTTCAATTAGTAGCGCGGGGTTAGAGAGATAATCATCTTTAAAACTGCCGAGCGAGGCCACTACATTTTGCAAAGTACCCGAGAATTCAATTAACGCTTCGTTTGATGCATCTTCAGGAAGCCGCTCAAACATGAGGGTTGCGATTGTGTGAGCACCCCCGAAGCGATGTTCTAAAACGTCCATTATTTCCGATACTTGAGTCGGGTCTATAAGTGGTGGGCTCACTGCTTCGCGCGCCTTGCTTTTCAAAGCTCTCTGAAGGCGCATTAAGTTTTCAGATTGCGTCATCTCACATGTAGATGTTGATTTTAAGAATTAAGCGCGCCATGCTGGCCATTCCACGGCGTCTCCATAGTATGGTGGCAGGTCCTTAGCACTTGATTGGCGTGCAATGAGAGACGCCAGGCGAATTTCCTCTTCGGGTTGCTGCCGTGGGGTTGCACCGTTATGCAAGGCGCGAAAGGCCTCTGTCATGAATGCTGCGAACTGTGTGAACGGATTTGCAGGGGCCGATTGCCCCGCTCCATTATTCACCTAATCTTGAGTGTGACGCGCCGTGTCATCCTCCGTAAGTACTCGGGAATGTCGCATATGTATTGTTTGCTGTGGTATGGCCGAACTGCATTTGTGGAGAACCCGGCTGATTGGAGGCTGCGGGGATGTGTAGGGCCCTTTGAGCTTAGGTTTGTGCCGGCTGTTGTCCAAATGATGCGCGTGAATACTCTGTGTTCATGATGATGGCAGGCTGCTGCAGCTGCAGAGGGGGTGTTTGGCCTTGCATCGTGACGTTGGATGCTAAAGACCGGTACTCTACGCTGTGCGTGGCAGCTTGTAGGGGGCCTTGCTCACTGCCTTGTTGCGCGGCGCTTTGCATGGAGCCTTTTTGTGTAGTCGCTTTCTCCGAGGGGGTAACAGGTTTCACAGTAAGCGCTTGTTTGGTCACAGGAACTTCCATTGAAGCGATGACGGCATCTTGTAATTTCCGGTTGCGACGCCTCTCTGCTCTCAATTCTCGCTGCAGTTGCTTGAATAAATCTGCATTTAAAGCCTCGCTGTCTGATGATGAGTCATGGCTGAGAATCTGTACCGGAGAGTTATCATCCGCAGGGGCCACATTTGCAGA
Source organism: Limnephilus lunatus (assembly GCA_917563855.2). Taxonomy (NCBI): domain Eukaryota; kingdom Metazoa; phylum Arthropoda; class Insecta; order Trichoptera; family Limnephilidae; genus Limnephilus; species Limnephilus lunatus. The sequence goes on from OU830593.1 coordinate 84,686,376, forward strand.
CGGCGGGATTGCAGTGGGGCCGGCGGTGGGCTCGGTACTGCCAGCACCCTGTCCGGTTCCCTCCACTGTACTCTTCCCGGAGCGTAGAGTTGGTATCATCTTGGCAGCTGGAGACTAGAACATCCGGCTCGAAGGACCACAATATATCGGACTTATGTCCTCTATATTGACTGTAAAATATGGGTGCTGGTTTTCTAGTCGGCGGGCTGCTGTGCACGCTCAGGGCCTGGGCCGGTTGCTGTGAGTATCCGAGGAGAGAGAATTCAGCTGACCAAGTGCAAGGTCGGAAGTCAAATACAATTGTAGAGTTCAGGCAGAAAGAAGCGGTCCAAGAAGATAGAGGCAGTGAGAGTAGACGCGACGATTAAGTTTCGAATGAGACTGATTTGAACAGAGTTCGGCGCTGCATATATATGGTACGGCTGAGCCGTGCGCGGTATTGGTTTGCGCTTTACAGAATTACCCTTTAAATGCTGGTACATTTCTTTGCAGCTTTGTGCATCCTTATACAAGAATGGAATGATAAAATTGAATTATATAAGCAAAACTACTCTCTTTGCGGCTCTATCTCATGTAAACCACTTCATTCTAGCAGTTTTATTAAATTTAGTAAAAATTGCACAATGTTAACCATTGAGGTTTTAGCCCGATATCAGTATGAAAAAAAACCTTATATCTATTTAATGGAAACATTTACATATTTTATTTTATCGTAACAGTATGGACGCAAATCCAGCCTTTTTTATATAATTTTATTTGAAATAACTCTAGCAGAACTTGCATATATTCAATATTAATCTGACACAAAAATTTTCATAAGAAAGCCGTTGTGCAGTTGTTGGCGGCCATTTCGAAACAAGCTTTGTCATTATCTGGCCGTTCTAGAGTTCTCTCTAGAACGGCCAGTGGGAGGGAGTGGGGTCAACGTACGTCCCTGCGTTGGTTGGTCAGCAATGGTCAAGGTGGGAGTAATTGCGTATATATCCATGGAGTCTTAGAGACGCCATCATTGTCCATGCGCCAATCATAGAGTTCACATAACGGTGTTTGTAGGTGACAGGACGGAATGTCTGGGAGGGAGGGGACCTTTAATACATATGGCGTATTGAAGATGCTACCATTCTTTCTAGGGCGGCCATTGAAATGACATATAAAGCTGTTTATTGGTAGATTCCACGTTCAATATATAGGTTATTGTATATTTTAGACGCAATGTATTTGAAATTTCTTTGACCAAATGTTGTGTTTGTTTTAGGTGTTTGTATGAGTTCTTTGGTTTTGTGCCGCGTGTTATATATTTTGGGTATTTTCATAAAATGTATTTATTTTATTTTTTAACAGATGAGTTAAGATGGTTTTTGTGTAAATTTGTCGAATATCTAATACATGGAATTTGTTGAATATATCTACAGTACTTGTTATTATGGGAACTTTAAGAATAATTTTCATAATTATTTTTTGTGCCTTCAATAATGAATCTATAGCGAATAATGTTGCACCTCCCCATGCGATTATTCCATATTCAATGATTGATTGAAAAAGGGAGTAATAAACAATTTTCATAGATTTGGAATCTAGTATGTTTCTAATGTTTTTGAAGAAATAAATATGTTTTCTAAGTTTATTCGTGATGAGTGGGCATTGTGTATTCCACTTAGGATATTGATCATATGTAAGACCAAGGTATTTGATATGGTCCGTTCGATCTAGGCAAGGACATTGACAGAGTGTATCGTGAATACAAGAACATTCATGTACTTTTATTTCAACATCGTAATTAGGTTGGCTAACGATATTAATACTAAAAGTAATGTTTTTTGTTTTGTGCATGAGAATTAATATCTAGCCATTTTCTAACAGAGTTAATTGATTTCTCAGCCATTTTTTATGCGTCTTACCAAGTGTCGGATTGAATAAGTAGCACAGTATCGTCAGCAAAACTAAAAAAAATTTCATCTATCGTTAGGTTACAAAGATCTTTTATGAGAAACAAAGTAGGGCCTAAGACGCTTCCTTTGGGGAAATCCGTAGGTTATAGGGAGGGGTTAGCTGAATTTGTTTTAGATTTTGACACTTTGAGTTCGATTAGTTAAGTAACTTTGAAGAAATTCTAGGTCTTTCCCTCTTATACCAATTGTGTTTAGTTTATTAACAAGGACGACAAGGGAGCAAGTATCAAAAGCTTTTGAGAGGTCTAGGAAGAAAGAAATGCTTTTTTAACCCTTATCTTAATTTGAAACAAGAAAGTCTGTAACAGGAATAATAGCCTCGGCAGTGCTCTTATTTGAATGAAAGCCATATTGATTATCGGAGAGTAGTTGCTTGCTTTCCAAAAATGTTTTCAGTTTATTTATTTATACTGGGTTTTACAGATGTTTACATTTACATGAAAAGAATCCAGTTATAAAACTCAGTTATTACACAATTATAAAAATCTACAATTACGTACAGTTAAATACAAATAAATTCAATTAGAAAAACAAAAACATCACAAATAAAAATGCAGAATTATATACAAGGTCACTCAAGTAACACATTGCAATGAGTGGTTAAGACATATGAAATACGCGAGCATGCATAGAGAGACAATTCACACAATATAATTAGTTAGTACTTTTTAACAGCGCTAGAACTTTTTTTTAAAATCTGTACAAATTATCAACAAAAATATCCACATCAGCGCACTCTATCTTGTTATACAGTCGACACATCTGGGTTAAAGGGCTGAAGTAGGCGATATTATTTTTAAATGTATTCATTTGGAAAATGTTATGGCGTCTTAAACAATGGGAATTGGGGACATTAATTTTAATGCTGTTAAGACATAATTTAGTATCAAGATGGCCGTGAATAATTTTAAGTAAACATATTAGATCAGTCTATTGCCTTCTTGTTTTAAGTGTATCCATCTTGAAGTAATCACGACGGACATCGTATGATCTGAGATGGTCGTGTAGTCCACATTTGAAGGATAACATTCTTAGTAATTTTTTTTTAACTGATTGTATTTTTTCATATTTGCAGTAATGTGGATTCCAAATAGTGCTTCCATATTCAAGTTTACTTCTAATTAAGGCATTGTAAAGAGTTAGAATTAGTCGAGGATCTTTGAAAGGTTTACATATTCTGTGAATAAATCCCATCATTTTTAATGATTTGCAGTTAATGTTGTTAATATGTACATCAAATGTAAATTTAGAATCAAGGGCGATTCCTAGATCCCTTATTGAAGAAACTTTTTTGAGAATAATATTATTGATAACAAAAGAAAAATCCTTTATAGAAATCGGTGCTTAGCAACGCTATAGAGACATTTGCATTTCATTATCTCTCTGATTTTTCATTATATCAGATAGAAAATAATTAGTTTTGATCCCAAAAAATATAAATATTTGAAAATAAGTATATTAGATTACGTAATAAATAAACTGCCAGTAAACCATAGGTTATTTAGATAAATAAATAGGATATAAAAAATCTCTTTTGTGAAGGCTCCAGTAACCAAGGTAAACAATAATATTTGAGATTAATTTGTAATATATTTTAAAGGTAAATTTAATTACATATATTTTATTTTGATAGCAGTATTCTAAAATATAATATATTATAGATTTGTAACGTTGAAAGGTAAAAGGTTTAAATTAAAATATTTTATTTGGGCATTTTGAAAATTATTTGTTGACAATTGACAATTAACAAATGATATTACTAGGTAACGATAGTTGCTTGGTTACTGGAATGTAGGAACTAATAATAATAATCATTTTCGTGTTGTTTTGTAAATTGATAATATGTCATTTACAACCAACCGAAATGAAGAACGGTCTGTTATGTCATCTACACAGATGAACAATGATAGTCTGAGACCACCAAAAACAAAAGCAGGTATTCCTAGGCAGCGTATGAAATGGACGAACGATGTAAATATGTTCATCGTTCGTTCATATTTTTATGTAACTAACTTAGAAACAGATATGTTATTGTATAGGAAAAAATTACATTTAATTTTCTCACAAAATTATCCGATTGCCCAAGTAAACGAACAAAGATTAGCAGACCAAAAGAGGGCAATTTTTAAAAATAATTTAATTCCTGTAGTAACATTAGATCAGATAAAAAAGGAAGTAGCAGATAGATTGCAATTAGAAAATAATTTAGAACAAGTTAATACGAGTAGTAATGTTATATCAGATACATTGAACGTAGATAGTTCAGATAATATTCTAGTCGAAGAATCCAATGATATCACAGTAGACTCAAATAACTTAGACGTTATTTATAATCTTAGGGAAATCAACATTGCAAATTTAAACTTTCTAGATGAAAATATTATAGAATTAGCTAACTTACTTCATAATAATATAAATAGATATATAGATATAGAGCCCACAGTTAGACCAAAATTACCAAAATTACATACGTCAAAGAAATTATCTAAATTAATTTCTGAATTAAATAATATAATTTTACCAAAAATTATATTTGATGACATTAGTTTTTTAGATCTTCATACAATAGTGTATGCTAGTGCTATCACTATATGTAATAGGTTAGGAGTTAAATTAACGTCTTCTGATGATAGATCATATAATTATAGAAAACCAGAATGGCAGAGTAGATTAGAAAATGATATAGTATTTTTAAGAAGTAGCATAGCTAGAGTAATAGAGTATAAAAATGGAAATAGAAGTAGGAATATTTTGAGACATGTAGATGTAATTGGGAGAAAATTTGGTTATAGAATTGGTAGTAATAATAATGAAAATATAATCAATGATTTATTAGATTTGTTAAAACAAAAATTAGGTGTAAAAGCTAGTAGGTTAAAAAGATATAATTATACGTATAATAAAAAAAATAATAATAGATTATTTCAGAAAAATGAGAAAATATTTTATTCCAAACTTGACGATAAACAAAATATTATTTCGAATAATAATAATCCGTTGCCATCTGAATCAGATATGCGCGATTTTTGGACAAATATTTGGAGTAAAGATATAAAACATAATGAGTCAGGTCCGTGGATAGAAAATGAAGAACTCAATTGTTCAGACATTGAACAAATGAGTTTTTCTGATATATCGGTTGAATTGTTAGCCAAAATTATAAAAAATACTCATAATTGGAAAGCCACGGGTTGCGATTGGATACATAATTTTTGGTATAAACGTCTGACTACTTTACATCCCCTTTTGGCAAAAAATCTTTCAAAATTTGTCAGAGAAACTCAAAATTTTCCAAATTTTCTAACTAAGGGCATTACTTATATGTTGCCTAAAAGCGAACATATCAATAATCCCTCTCAGTATAGACCCATTACATGTTTACCGACAATATATAAAATTTTAACCTCTTGCTTGACAGATTTAATATACACTCATTTAGATGAAAAAAATGTTTTATCTGAACAACAAAAAGGTTGTCGCAGAAAACATATGGGATGTAAAGAACAATTAGTTATTGATTCTGTAATTCTAAAACAGATTCAAACCCAAAAACGTAATTTACATATTTGTTATATAGATTACCAAAAAGCTTATGATAGTGTCCCGCACTCGTGGCTGATAAAAGTTTTAAATATATACAAAATTAACCCAATTATTATTAGCTTTTTGGAAAAAATTATGGCATTTTGGAATACCGATTTGCTTTTGAATTTGAAAGATAAGAAAATTATAGTACCGGGCATTTCAATAAAAAGAGGGATTTTTCAAGGAGACTCATTGAGTCCTCTTTGGTTTTGCTTAGCATTAAATCCTCTATCTAAAATGTTAATTAAAAGCAAGTTTGGAATAAAAATTAAAGGTAATACTAGAGAGAGAAATATAATTTCTCATTTATTATTTATGGATGATTTAAAATTATATTCAAATTCTGAACCAAATTTAGAGAAAATGATTAAAGTAGTTAAAATTTTTTCAAATGATATTAAAATGACTTTTGGTTTAGATAAATGTAGAACGATCCATATAGAGAAAGGTAAAATTATAGATGGAGACGAGGGTATATTTAGAAATTTCAAAATTGAAAGTATGAAAGGGGGTGAGGTTTATAAATATTTAGGATATCCGCAATCAAATAGATTAGATCATACTAGTATTAAAAATGATATTAGGATTAAATTTAAAACTAGGATCAGAAAAATTTTGAAATGCAATCTATCTGCTAAAAATTTAGTAAAGGCAATAAATACTTGGGCAATACCTCTATTAACTTACTCATTTGGCATAATTAAATGGTCTAATACAGATTTAGATAGCTTAGAACGATTAATTAGAACTACATTAACTAAATTTCATTGCCATCATCCAAATTCAGCTATAGAACGTATTAATTTACCCAGAAATTTAGGAGGTAGAGGTATAGTCAAAATAACATCTTTAAAACATAATCAGGTAGAAATGCTAAGAAATTTTTTCCATAGGAAAGCTGATAGTTCAGAAATGCACAAAATAATATGCAAGGCAGATTGAAATATTTCACCATTAAATTTATACGACGAGAATGCCAGCATTCTTATAAATACCAACCAGGAATTATTAGATTCCTGGTCAAATAAAATTCTTCACGCAAAACACTTCAATTATCTCAACCAAACATATGTTGACAAATTTTCGTCAAACAAATGGTTGAGTATTGGAGAGTTGAGCGCAGAAATAGAAGGCTTTATGCTTGCCATACAAGATAGAGTCATTAATACTAAAAATTATAGGAAGCATATCATCAAAGATGCAAATCAAATTGATGATTTATGTAGAAAATGTTTGGCTTTTCCGGAAACTATAGAACATATTATATCGGGATGTTCTGTATTAGCGCCGTCCGAGTATACATTTAGGCACAATCAAGTTTTAAAAATAATTCACCAAAGTTTGGTAATTAAACATAACTTGATTGACTGCCGTAATGTACCATATTATGAATATGAACCAAATTCATTTTTAGAAAATGAATTTTATAAAATTTATTATGATAAAACTATTCTGACAGACAGAACAATTAGTCATAATAGACCCGATATAGTTTTACATGACAAAATTAAGAAAATAACTTATATCATTGATGTCGCTATTCCAAATTCTTGTAATATTCAGAAAACTGTTTCTGAAAAAATAAGAAAATATACAGATTTAGGAAATGAAATTAAAAGAATTTGGCATTCTCAGACTATAAAAATATTACCATTTGTTATTTCGGCTACTGGCATTATACCTAGCTCTCTCATTCAAAATTTAGGCGTATTAGATTTGTCAAAAAATTTGTTCATAAAAATGCAAAAGTCGGTCATTTTAAATACATGTAGGATTACGAAAGATTTTTTAAATATTTATATTGAGGGATCAGTAGGATTTATCGGACCAGTTAGGATTTCATCAGAGCCGAACCCTCTGATATGAAAATATCTGGAGTCGGTGAAATATTTTCCCATTATGTTTCTGGTGGATTGACGTATTGTTCTTGTATTGTTTTATTCTTATATAGTGCACTTACATTGCGTTAATTTACTAGATATTCATTTGTGGAAAAGTGTGTGGAAGGGTTTAGTCTTTCATTTGGGAAAGATTAAACCCGGACATTAAATCTGGAGCACCGTCTATTTCCAGTAAAGTTTAAAATGTAACATTTTTCAACATTTAAGTGAATATCATTGACAGTACACCAGTTATGAGTGTGTCGAGGTCATTTTGAAGCAGCTGATGATCGGTAACAGACTTAATTTTACGAAAAATTTTAAGATCATCGGCGAAAAAAGCATAATCACAGTTTAATTTCGAGCCAAGGTCATTTATGAATATAAGAAAAAGCAAGGGGCCAAGATTTGAACCCTGTGGTACACCAGAAGTTACAACTATAGGGGATGATTTGTATCCATTAATAAGAACTAATTGAGTTCTGTTATACAAATATGATTTCACCCAGCGTAATAGGTCTCCATGTATTCCAATTTGTTCAAGTTTTTTTAGTAAGATGGAGTGGTTAATTTTATCAAATGCTTTTTGGAAATCAGTATAAATTGTATCTACTTGTAATCTATCATTAAAAGAATTACAAACATAATTACAAAATTCCAAAAGATTTGAGTTGATCGATCTTTGAGGAACAAACCCATGTTGCCTAGTGCAGAGAAGGGGCTTAAAATGTGAAAAAATATTTTTATATTTCAGAGATTCATAAACCTTGGCAAAACAGGATAGTATACTGATTGGCCTATAATTTTTGATTAAAGATTGGTCTCCCGATTTTAATACTGGTACCACATGTGCTTTTTTCCACAGATCGGGAAAAGTTACCGTGGCAAGGGATGCATTAAAAATGATAAAAAGCGGTAAACATAAAGAGTCTGCATAGCAACTAACAAAGAAAGGAGGAATATTATCAGGTCCTGGGCCCTTATTGGGATCTATTTTACTCAAAAAACATTTTATTTCATCTGCACTAATATGTATTTTACCCAAATTGCTTTGATTGTGTTCAGTTATGTTTGGCATCGAATCATTAGTAGATGATTTCGACTTGACGGTATAAATAGATGAAAAATATTTAGAGAATATGTTTGCTATATTTTCACCGTCATTTGCGGAAATATCGTCAAGATGCATTACTTTAGGTATACAATTAGTTTTTCGTAATGATTTTGAGTATTACCAGAATAACTTTATGTTATCTTGCAGACCACTTTCGACAGAGTTGATATATGATTTATAACATTCGCTTTGTATTTTTTTTGTAAATTTCGTTAAATAAGAGAATTCCCTATAATCTGACTCGTAACCATGTTTTTTTACCTTAAGTCTAACTTTGTTTTTTTTTCTTAAGAAGAGCAATCAATTGCTGATTAAACCATACAGGATATTGATTTTTTTTTTAGTACCATATCTTTTAAAGTATTTGTCAATTATTTCCCACAATTTTTCATAAAATAAGATTACTTTGTTATTCATACTTTTATTTTTAAAAAGAGTTATCCAATTAATAGACAATAGATCTTGTCGACATTCATCAAAGTTTCCCTTCCTGAAGTTATATTTTGAATCACTTCTATTCATTTCTAAGAATTGATCTTTATTTTGTTTCACTATAATTTCAAATGAAGGGTTATAGGGATCCAATTTGGTTAAGCCTGGTGCTATATGTATATCAATGTTAACTTTATCGGAAAAAACAAGATCCAATAAATTTTTATTTCTATTTAGTACATAATTAAATTGATACAAATTGCAAATTGATGAGAGATTGACAAGACTGTGTGCCTTCATGCTTTTATAATTAGAAGGCGAAAGTACATTATTTTTGAATGAATTGTCAGGTAACCATTTAATTTCGGGCAAATTAAAATCCCCAACAAAAATAAACTGCGAATTGGAAATTGAATACTTTAAATACAGATCCTGTAATTTTCCAATATGTTTACAATAATTATCAACGGTTACACAAGGAGGAAAATAGAGGATGCATATAAAGATAAGCGAGTTGGAACGAGACTTAATTATAAGCCACAAATCTTCATTGTCACTCTCCCACTCCGTTTTTCTTGACACAAGAAGTTTTTTAGAAACGGCGGCTAGAACTCCGCCACCTTCTTTAGACACAGATTTGGTTGACTCACGATCTCTTCTAAATATTACATATCTATCATCAAACAATTCTTCACTAAATACTGTTGAGTTCAGCCGTGTTTCGGAAAAACAAATAATGTCATAATTAATTTGTAATGATTGTAACTTTTTTTATATTGGAAAAACTTCTAGAAATTTTAACATGAGAGTTAAGGAACATAAGATGTTTAAATAATAATAATTATTCTGAATTTGCCAACCATATTTTGGAAACAAGTCATTCTTTTGATATTAATACAGGTCTTAAAATTTTACACACTAACACTACGGGCATACAATTGGATAATTTAGAAATTTTGGAAATCAGAAAAAGCATTAATAGTAATTTAAATATTATAAATAACCAAACATTTTTTAAAAAAAGCCATCTTTTAAATTTATTTTCTTATTAACACTAGAAAGACCGTAGCCTTCATTTTGACGGCTGGCCGAAGTAATGTGACGATAATATGCTTAATAAATATTTTATTGGTGTGATTTTTTTTCACATTTCACGATTTATGATTTTACATCTATGGTAAAAAAAACAGGTACGGGTCTTATTTAGTTTTTGAGATATATTGACTTATACCTACAAAGACCGCCGCGCCGTCAATGTGACGGTTTGGGCCATAATGCTGAGTTTGTTTACAACCTTCTTTACCCAAGTTTACAACATGCCCATTCCTTCTCGTTTATGATAGAACCACGATAGTACTAATACGTCTGTCTCTTTCTTTCGCTATCGCATATGATATAATTTATAAAAGTACCAAAAATATATATCTCTGGCCCTAATTTATTTTTGGCTCGTCGGAGAACTAAAGACAGGGTATGCATACATATACCAGAGTTGGTCCAGCTGGGTTAGCTCCTGAAGAACTGGCAGAATCATTTATTGGATAACCAATACCTCCGCAATAGGCCCCCCTAAGAGGTTCGCTAAGTTTGGTGACTTAGCAGGGGTGCCCAGGTTCATGGGGTTAGGTATTTTTTTTTACATTAGCTAACAGGAGGCTCTGAGAAAAATATTCCCATCAGGGCTTATGTTATCTTTGGAGATGCTGTGTAAGAAGTATTTTTAGGAAAGGAAGGAGAGGAAGTTCCGGGAAGGAAAAGGATATTAGGGGTGGGTAGGTATCTGGGGGTCAGTGTGTCCAGGTGTGACGGACTATGAATCCATCCATCCGTGATGTTCCGAGAGAGCAAGGCTGGAGAAGTCAAAGGGACTCCCTCAACCAATCTTTTCCGATCTGGCCTGCCATGGAGCTGATAGGCAGATGTATATTTATTTGTACAGCGTCCTTGAGGTGATTTTTGACAAAAATCGCACTATATAAATAAGCCAAATACTATTATTATCTGCCGCCAAGACCCATGAACCATACCATGAACCCGGGCACCCCTACAAAGTCACCAAACGTAGCGAACCAATTTTGGTGACCTATAGCAGAAGTGTTGATTATCCGATAAATGGTTCCCGGGGCGGTATTACCCATATCCGCCTCCCAAATTGGGAATTTGTACGGGGAAGGTGTGGTCTGATCTTGGTGGCGGATGCGTCTACGAAACGACTGCGTGGCAGGCCAGATCGGGAGTGACTGGTTGAGAGAGATCGTTTGACCTCGCCAGCAGGACTCTCGGAACATTGCCTTGGATATCAGGGATAGGAATAGCTTCTTAAGTATGTCACCATACTGATCCCCAGATTCCTACCCACCCCTCACACCTCATTTAATTCCCATAACTTATATTTCTTCCTTTCTCTTTAGGTACCCTGCAAACAGCATCCCCAAAGATGACAATGCCCTGAGGGGAATTGTGGAGCTAATGTAAACGAAAAAAGAAAAGAAACCGGGCCCTATGCCATCTTTGGGGATGTTGTGTGGAGGGTATTTTTAGGGAAAGGAAGGAAAGGAAGTTCTGGGAATGAAGAACGTGTGAGGGGTGAATAGGAAAAATTGGTAAATTTATCCAGGAGTAACGGATGAATGAAGGTGTGAGGGATGAATAGGAGAAATTTTTAAATGTATCTAGGAGTGATAGACGAAGGAATCGATCTCTCACACAGCGGTGCAAGCCGACGGTTCGAGAGAGGTCCTGCTGGAGAGGTCTAGATAGGGTCTCCCTCAACAAGTGTCTCCCGACCCGGTCGACTACGCAATAGGTGGGCAAACGTATTCGCCCCCTAGATCAGAAAAACCTCACCCAATGAACCCGGGCACCCCTGCTAAGTCACCAAAAATAGCGCGAACCACTTGGAGTATCCTATACCAGAGGTGCTGGTTACCCGATAAATGGTTCCCGGGGCGGCGGTACCCATATTCGCCTACCAATTGGCAAAAAGTGATCAGCCGTCAAAATGACGGTCGTGGTCTTTATAGGTATGGAGAAGTACCCGGTCTTTCTAGTGTTAATACTTATTTAGATTAATTATTATTTTAGACTAATTATTTAAATTATTTGTTCTTAAAAGTTTTTTTTATTATCTAAATGCAATTTTATTTTTCTTTAAATAATTTTCATACCTATTTAATTTTGTATAACTTTTTTTTATGATTTTTAAGCAATTAATCACCTCTACTTTTTGATATTTCGTCTTTGTTGTATTTTATTCTAATTTGTCTTTACTTGTTTGTCATTTATTTTTCTTTATATTAACATTTCCTGAAGAAGATAACATTGTTATTGAAACATGTCGATATTGTTAATTAAAAAAGTGGTTTAAACAAAGTGATTTGTTATTAATTAACTGTCATAATTATTAATTAAAATATTATTGTGCACATTTACGGTCTTTGTTCGAATACCCCTCACATTTTGATATAATATATTTAATGCATCAACAGCAAGTACCACGCCATCTATTTCGGTATGCTTAGACGCCATAGTCAATGATGGAGAGGTCCTTCAATAGTGTTGCTTTGTAGGCCGGGCAATCCTTATCTCCGGTGGGGTGGGCACGTGAAGCTGCAGGCTTTCCAAAACGTGCGCATGTGGTGCAACTGGGTGCTGCAGCAGCAGCGGGGCAGGCCTCACGCGCTTGTCCTTCTACACCGCAGTGGGAGCATCTCTTTGTATCTTTGCAATACTTGTGCGAATGTCCGACCATTTGGCAATTCAGACATACTGTAAGTCCAACAAAATCCCGCACACCGCAAACGGTCCAGTCCACAAATACACGTCCTTGTCCCACCAACGCATGACGAATGTTAGCAGGCACCGAGTACACTCTGTGGCAAGACGGTCCGGTTCGAGCTCCAGCCATATGACTTAATTTGCACTTGGATGCACACTCTTTGAAGTCATTAGATTCAGAGATTCCGGAGAGGGCCTTCTCTAAAAAGTTCTCGTCCGTAAGTTCACGGGGCACATTAAAAAATATCATTCTAGGCTGCCTCTTAATTGGAAGACGGGCACTCAGCAAGTCGGAGCTGCATATATAAGGATCATTTAAAAGCCTTTCTTGTTCCTGGCTGCTGGCAGTGTGGATAATCACTCCTTTGTTTTTGATATTTTTTACTCCCGTTATCCTTATTCCTAACTGCGATTGCTTAACGATGTCCTTAATTTTTTTTTGTGCCATCGCTATCATCAACCCCCAGTTGTTTGTTAATTATTTTTTCAACTACTTTCGAGAGTGAGTTAAATATTGTTATGGGCCTATAATTATTAACGTCCATTTTTAGACCACTTTTGCATATGGGTATGACGAGCCCTAGCTTTAATTGTTTGAGAAAAATTCCCTGTTATATGCTGAGGTTAATTATATAAGTGAGAGGTTCCAATAGTTCATGAACAAGTGTCTTGAGTAAATTTACGGTGATGCCATGCATACCGGCAAACTTTGTGCCTTTTAATGAGTTAATTGTATTCTTAAAATTGTCATGTGTAACCGTTTAATATTTAAATTGTTTAGAATGGGGTATAAGTGGTTTTTCCTGTAATTTTGAATTTTAATTATTTATTTATAACTTTATATGTAACTCCGGATATTTGCATTCCAGTTGGATGATCCAAGAGGATTGCCTTTTTTAAATTCACAGACAAATAGTAATGGTGAAGGAAATCAGCTCCAATAATGGGTCTTGACACATCGGCTACTATGAAACGCCATTTCAAAGACCGGCGTAGGCCAAAGTCTAATTCAAAAATCCTAGTTCTATAGGTCTTTATAGGATTTCCGTTTGCGCCAAACAATGTTGCGGGACAATTATCCGAGGTGATACTGTTCTTCTTACTATATGCATTACGTAGTATCACTGACACATCGGCGCCCGTGTCAATTAGAAATCGTTGACGCGTTTCCCGCTCAAAAAGGAAGAGCCTGTGAGTAGGTGGAATCTCACACATCTCTTCAGTGGGCTTCCTTTGTCGTTTCCCGACTGGTTCCTGTGGAATGTGCATGGTTTGAAAAAATTATACGCTTTGTCTCCATATTTAGCGTGCGCACTGCAGTATCCGTTGGGCTATTCTGTTGGGATCTTCCTCAGGATCCTGGCGTAGGTCTCCACGAGTTGTTTGACGTTGAAGGTGACTGATGGTTGTTATAGCGCCTTGGACTTTTATGTCTTCGCCCGCGGAATTTTTTTGGATGGATATTGTTATTCATTTTTAATTTCTTTATTTCTTCAGTCAACGCTATCATCTGATTCTGCAGATGAAATAGGATTGTATTTTTGGATTCTATCCTTGAAGGTCCCGGTTGGTTTCTGTTGTCGACTGCAGTACACTCTGTTGTCTGGTAAACATCTAAAATTTTGTCGGCCACTGATGCCAACTGATCGAGATTGTTATCTGGGAGTGCTGATAACATTTCTTGAACATGATGAGGTAGTCTTTGTAGCCAGAGCGTTTTTACGATATTGCTTTCTGCAAGGGCTGGACCGGCAAGTTCCAGCATGTGACGTAATAAACCCGTCGGCTTTCTATCCTTTAGTTGTATGCCCGTAAGGAGTCGTGTGTGGTGTTCATAGTAATAATGCGACATTTGTTAAATTGTTTAAATTATTTACTCTGGCAATATGCGACATTAGCGCCACGCGCGGCGGGTTTACGAACCGACCGCCTGTCATCAGCGATCGAAGTTTCTAGGCTTATTACTTGGCTTGTGAACTTCGATTGGAGTAGTCTGTCATTTTATCATAAATTCTTTGTCGCATTAATATTACGAACTAAATTACAAACTAAACTAATCTAAAAACCTTCTGATATTGTATTTACTATTTTAATAAACGGAGTGTTAAAATCTCGAGTATTATTCCCGTACAAATCCCCATGGTGAAGACCCACGCGCCGGATGCATCATACCGCGTGGATCTAATATATCCATACGTGTTAATTTTTTCTCTTCTCAGTCCTGCAGACGTTCGATGAGTGCTGATTTTATCCATTGATACTTTTCATTGGCTGGAGATTTGATTACGATATCGCTGACGCATTGCAGCGCCTCGTAATCCAATGCTGCTACAATGATGTTATATTTTGTAAAATCGTCCTTGACCCGTGAATTTGCAAATTGTGCCTCAGCTTGGGCAAACCAGAGTGCGATATGATGTTTCCAGCAGGACGGTACCTAATCTCACCATTACACGCTGTACATCCGTGTTTGATTGTTCCTTTTTTTTTAATTTACTAATTTTAGGTTTTTCAGAAAGTTTACTTGTGCATGGATTGCTAGTTCCGATGTGGAGTGTGTTGTCTTCGTCAACCGATATGATGTCTTCGTCGGAGATCATTTCAGCTTTTGTAAAGATTTAAGTACGCAAGACGTATTATATTTAAAAAAATATCAAAAAAAAAAAAATATTTTAAAGCCTTATCACAGTGGAAAAAACATAAAAAATCTCGTAAAAATTGCGATCCATGTAAAAATCCAAGTATTTGCACAACAAAAATCACCATATATTGGTTGTATTTAAAGTGTGTCTCACTGCATTTATGTTCAATTATTTTAAAAATTTTGTATAATTATTCAAAATTTTAAAAATCATTTATTGAATTTGCTAAAATTTTTCTTGAAAACATAATGTGTGATTAAAATTTGAAATGTGACAATTCTTTGTTGGATAGTTGTAAATGTAAATAATGCATCTACAAAATTATTGAAAGTACGGATTATCTGAAAATACAGCGACTCTAATATTGTTAATGATCATTAGTGATATTTATCTGCTAGCAATGGTTTGTCGCTACAACAAGTAAGAGCACGCGGACACTTAAAGCTTGGAACATTATTATTTAACATTTAAAAAAATATTTATGTGGCTTATCCAGGGTACGATAGTATGGACCCAACTCCTGCAGCTTGCAGTGTCAGCGATATCTGCAATCGAGCGGCGAGCCGCTCGCAGTTTCAAATTCAAGTTTCAGTTTCAAACCCAACAGATTAGTTTAATGATATATGAAATAATATTTATTTTCTTAAAATTTACTGGTACATTTAAGCAACTGACGTTAAATTATCAAAAAAATGTACTCAAATTGGAAAAACTTACGTAAACTTCCCAGGACGTTGCACTTGTGAACTCCAGTCGGAATTACCTCGTGTGATATTTGTGTTCGTCGGTATGTCACCAATATCCCAATTGTTACCAATACATGCTTGTCATGTGTGAGTATTATGTTACCTCAATCGAAGTTTTACTTGGATTGACACAAACCATAGGGATCACGGGATGAATAATACTCGGTTAATACTTGAAAGTTACACTCAAATTTATTTTAATGATTGCCGTGATACACGACTGTAATTCAGAAGGGTTTTTTGTTACACGATATCGTAATAAAAGCAGTTAATAATGAATGAGCAACTAACTATCCGACTGGAAATCACAAATACAAGTGCCGAGCGGGTTCGCTTGCCCTTGAATAATAAGTTCTTTCCGACTTGTATGACGATCTCCATATAATAATAACAGCAAATTAGTAACAAGCTAATGTATAAAAGCTTCTTTATACAGGCGATTTTAAAAATATATCTTTAAAAATATCCCGCGTATTACCAGATCAAATTTCTAAACTTTTCTATACAAATTCCAAAAAAAAAAAGATCAATAACAAGGATCTTTCAAATAAATTTAAAAAAAACGGGATAAAAACTTAGGAATGTAATGATTGTGACGCACAGTAATGACTACTAGAAATTTTCAAACGAGAATCAGAGATCTTGAACTTTGTTTACCAAGTAATAACTATTCCGAGTTTGCTAAAAATTTAATAGAAGCAGGCCACAGCCTCAACAAAAAAAAAGTTTAAACATTGCAAAATAAATACATTAAACTTACGTATTTTAATTTGTGCGCTTTAGAAAACCGTAGAATCAAACAAGAAATTAATTTACATAGTTAATAAAATAATAGTTCCCCGTAAATCACCCTTATTAACAGTTTATCCATGTAATATTGACCATACTCCCCCTCCCTCAAAATCAACCATCCCACTACCTCCGACCAATTACATTTAATCGTTTTTGTAATTGTACGGATTATTTAATTTAGTTTTAAGTTTGCTTGTGAAAATAGTTTAAGTGTAGCAGAAAATATAAACTACAAAAAAATTTGTTGTTTAAATTACGTTTTAATTGTCCAAGTACATTTAATGTACGTGGAAAATTAAAACTCTTTAAAACAAAATGTATAGAAATTGTTACATAAAATACAAAAAATATATCCTTTGTTCAACTCCGCGAGGAGATAAAAATTATCGCCAATCTTAAAATAATTACCCCTATTCAGTACATGTGGGAAGTTTAACGTATAATTTTTCCTATGTAATAATTGGAGAAATTACTGGTGGTACCAGGCTTTCCTCATCTAACAATATTCAGGGAAAGTAAAACATTGTTTTATTGACTACTTACGAGTTCCCGGCATGCGTTGCTACCCTACTTAATAAAGATTTTGTTTCTCCCTGCGTGTTCTTTACCATTCCTCCTGTTCCCCTTCCGCCTCCTCTTCTTCTCCCGCATCCCCTTCCTCTCACCTGTTCCCACTCCGTTTTCCCTCTCCCCACTCTCCCCTCCCCGACTTCCCCTCCCCCCTCCCCCCACCGGCGTTCCATTCAATCAGTGTTCGATCACAAACGAACAAACAATAGTTGACGTCAAAAAAATTAAGAACACTTAGTTGTTTTGAACAGTTGTTAGTTAGTTAGCGACCTGCAGTTGTTCTCAGGAACGATGACAAGTTACCGACAGTTACCAACATTATCGATTGTAGATCGATACTGTCGGTAATTGGATACCTTAAACAATTCAAGGATCAAGGTATCCATGTGCACCGGTATCCTGTTGAAATTACAGTATTTGTGCGAGCTCTACATGTCCCATACACTGTATTATTTCAAGATCACACCCGAAATGTACCAATTACATTATAATACTAATTTCTATCAGAACCTGGAAAAATCCTAAGGAAATTTGCAAATAAGGAAGTAATAAAAACGATTAACCCTAAAAATTTACGACATTTGTGTGAGGAATTTAAATATCAATAGATGATTCTGGAGTTTGGTGGGGTAGTCAGTGCTCACCCAACTTACATTAAGTTGCTTAGCAATGCACTTGTTCTAACCATATCTACTACGTTTGCCCACTTTTCAGTACTGCATCAAAAAAGTAGCTGTGAATTGGACAAACTGTTATCAAAATTTTTACCAATGATAACAGATTAATTCATGGGTGATACAATTTTTGCCCCTGAATTCCCGCAAGGAGGATTGTTTTTATCCTCTTCATTTAAAGGCGTTAACCATTTGCTTACAAACTTTTTCTTAAATATTTAAATTCTAAATGTCATCAGGTTATCCCAGAGTTTCGTTGTTCAACTAAATAAAACACATTCATGTAACACAATCAGAGTTCGAACCAAACCTCTTCCTGCTTTCTATAAACAGTTTTCAGTCTCTTTCAGATCTTCAAATTATCCAAAATGATATGGTTTCCTTAAACAAATAAAATATACCTATTAACGTCACCCTATCCCAAAATATTTTGGATCGGCATTCTTAAAAGCAATCCCTATTTCCGAACCGCACTGTCAATAATATGTTCATCGACATTATTTTATCTAATTGGCTCAACTTTTCTCTTTTATTTACTGGTGGCTTCATAACTCCAGACTTTCCAGATTATTTCACTCAATTTTAAATATTTACAGCTGAGTGCTTTGCAATAATTAAAACTCCCAAATACGTAATTAAAAATCATTTTGAGTGTTCCCTTGTTCTATCTGACTCTCCCTCTATCAGATCGCTCCAATAACTTAAATCCAGTTCTCTTCTTTATTCTGATCACCATGTACGCATTTTTTATTTTTTTATTTATTTATCTATAAAAAGTAAATTTACTTTGTTTTTTTATGCCTGTCTCACTAGAATATTTCTACGTCGAGACAGGATTACTTGTGTGTTGATAGCCTCCATACAATACCATGGGTAATGGCATTTTGGGTTCCTCGGCTAAACCTTCATAAACAAAATCCAAAATCCCTCATTACATTAATCCCTCAAAAAACCACATTATCCTATCTCATATTTGATTCCATCCTCAAAAATAGACCCCATAAGGTTTGGGCAGAGTACAGGCACGTTGTTAGTCAATACAAAGGATCTTCTGTGTCTTAATGTGAAGGATTATCCCAGCAAAACCGTGGTTTCGACAACTCTCTCATTTTCCAAAAAGAAATATCCTCACTTATTCGCTAAAGAATTGGAAATTGTTCCGTTCCTTCTCATTTGTTTTGAAAATTTAGGTGCTTGACTCCCCTGATTATACATTCTATAGCCTAGGGATTCTGTAGGGAACTTCAGAAAATATATTTTTCATTATTTTAATTGATAAACTAACGTTTTTTAAGACAAGATTTTTATGCATAGCACAAAAGGTAACAATTATTATAAACAATAATTATCAGCCCGAAACACTAACAAGAAACAAACTAGAAAAGATACATGCCGTCAACGGGACTTGAACCCGTGTCCTTCTGATTGCCGGTCAGGTGCTCCAAAATTGACATTTTGAAATTCGCGATTCCCAGTCCCTTTGAGTCTAACAGTTATTTCTCATTAAGTTTAATAATCAATTTGGGAGGCGGATATGGGTACTACCGCCGCCCTGGGAACCAATATTGGATAACCAACACCTCTGCAATAGGTCACCCCAAGTGGTTCGTTTCGTTTGGTGACTAAGCAGGGGTGCCCGGGTTCATGAGGTGAGGTATTTCCAGATCTTGGTGGCGGAAGCGTCTCCCCACTACTTGCATGGCAGACCGGTTTGGGAGAGAATAGTTGAGGGAGTACCTTTGGCTTCTCCAGCTGTACTCTCTCGAAATATTGCCTTGCACCGCAGTAGGAGGGATGGATTCATACGTCCGTGATTCCTGGATACACTGATCCCCAGATTCCTACCCACACTACCCACCCTAATATCATTTTTCTTCTCTCAGAACTTCCTCTACTTCCTTTCTTAAAAAGACTATCCACAAAGCATCCCCAAAGATGACATAGGCTCTGCAAGGAATTATTTTCCCCAGAGCCACCTGCGTGGAGCTAATGTGGGGAATTTGAAATTTATTGCCGGTATTTTGGAACATAAGCATTGGCAAGGTCTTCCTCAACCAGTCTCTCCCAATCCGGCCTGCAACACAGTTAGTGAGCAGACGCATCCGCCACCAAGATCTGGACAAACCTCACACCATGAACGTTAGTAATCCAATAAAGTTTCCCGGAGCCGCGGTACCCATACCCGCCTCCCAAATTAAAATGATGGTAATCATTACTGATATTTTCGTTTATAATAATCAAAATACAAAGTTTTCGATGAAAGATTTTGCTCTATAAAATTGGATTTTTTGGTATATATCTACAGACTATTTTTGCGTTTGTTTCGTAGGTCGAATAATAATAAATAATGTGCGAATAATACTTTCCATCGTTTAATTGCAAACAAAACATGAACCTACCAATTAATAATACAAAAAAACTTTTAATTATTTTTAAAAGTACTTCCGTTTTGTTTGATATGCAAAACATCGTAAACGACAGATGCATTGCGTAATAGCCGGGCAAAACTTTGTAACCGCCATTTATCTCCAAAGCAGCGCAAATTTAAGTATTTCCATAATGTAGGGCGAACGGTATCAATAAATCAAACATTCTCCGTAAATTTGGGTACCATAAGTACATTAATTAAAAAATGAGAAGAAAAAAACGTCTCCTGTAAAATTCTGTTTTTGTCGGTTACGATCTTTTGGCGATCATGGCTCGATATGCTGTAAATCCGTTGATAGATAGCAGAAGTGTGGTTCACTAATGGTGAATTGTGAGCTCATGACGAATAAGAGAAGTAATTATGTTTCTTGGAAATATTGCTAATAATTTATTGTGGGATATATTGATTCCATACCGACCATTTGGTAATCCCGATAACCAGTAAAGCCGAAGTACGTGTGACGTCACGCATACTTCGTCAGATTTCAACCTGTTTATTATACTGTTGATGACCTCTTGCCCTGCTTCCCTACAGCAGAGTTTGTGGTCCTGGGGGACTTCAATGTTCATAACGAACCTTGGTTAAAGTTCTCAGGACCAACGGACTCGGCTGGACGAGAGGCGGAATCCTTTGCCCTCTGCTACGGACTGGACCAAATGGTTCAGGAGCCTACAAGGGTTCCTGATGTCCAGACTCACCGCTCCAATCTGCTAGATCTGTTTCTAACCACTGTGCCACACGGCTACAAGATTAAAGTCACAGCGCCTCTAGGATCGTCCGACCACTGCCTGGTGACAACATCGATCCCCGTAACCTTCAGACCGCCAAATGAGCGGCTGAAGAGAAAAGTGTGGCACTATAGATCAGCAGATTGGTTTGGTCTGCGGGCTCATTTCAATGCCTTCCCGTGGTCAGCTGTCTGTTTTCAGACTTCGGATCCCTCAAGATGTTCCCAGGAAATTGGTGAAGTCATCACATCCGCGATGGATGGCTTCATCCAATCCACTGTAAAAGAAACTGGTGTGGGCTCAAAGCCGTGGTTCAGTCGACAATGCTCCGAAGCAGTGCGACGAAAAAACGCGGCTAACCGAGCCTACAACACATCTCGAACGTCTGAAAGCAGAACAGTATATAACAAAATGGCAAAGGAATGCAGGAGGATCATTAACAGGTCAAAATTCGAGCACGACCTGCAGATCAGCAGTGAGCTGGCTGCCTGCCCGCACGGCAGCAGAGCGTTCTGGTCGCTTGCGGGCTCAATAGGTCGCAATTTCTGCAAATCCAGTCTGCCACCTCTTACCAGACCTGATGGCTCTCTAGCAAATACCGCCGCCGAAAAGGCTAACTTATTAGGCAAAATGTTCGCGGAAAACTCGACCCTCGATGATCAAGGTGCTACCCCGCCGTCGGTTCCTCATTGCAGTTTTCGTATGAAAAAGCTGAGGATCCGGCATCGGGATGTACTTTTCAAAATGTCCCTGAAGACTGGCTCTGTGCCCTCTGGTTGGAAAAAAGCGATCATTCACCCTATTCCAAAGAAGGGTGACCGCTCCAACCCAGCCAACTACCGCCCCATAGCGATCACATCTGTTCTGTCAAAAGTGATGGAACGTGTGATCAATGACAAACTGCTCACATACCTCGAGAAGAACAAAATTATTAACGACCGTCAATACGGATTCCGGCGGAACCGCTCGTGCGGTGATCTTCTCGCGTATGTGACGCATGTTTGGGGACTGTGCCTGGAATGTTTTGGTGAAACCCAAACGGTTTCACTGGACATTTCCAAGGCCTTTGACCGGGTTTGGCATCGAGCGCTTGTCAACAAACTGCGTTCTTACGGACTTCCCGCATCCTTGTGTGCGTGGATTGCCGACTTTTTGAGGGGGAGGTCGATTCAGGCGGTTGCTGACGGTTTCACCTCTTCCTCGCATTCGATAAATGCTGGCGTCCCACAGGGATCGGTTCTGTCTCCGACTCTGTTTCTGTTGCACATCAACGACCTCTTGTCATGTGCACCGATTCATTGTTACGCGGATGACAGTACAGTCCATGATAGCTTTTTGTTTGACAAGCCTCCAAAGGGCACACAAACTCCAATAGCTTGGAGGGCTTTGAAGCAGAGAATGGACGGTTACCTCGAGAGTGTTTTCTCTTGGGGTAAGAATAACCTCGTCGAATTTAATGTTTCAAAGACCCAATCATGTCTGATAACGTCTAAAAGGGATCGAAATGATAATCTAGTCTCCTTCAACGGAAGCATTCTCCCGAACAGGACCTCCATTGATATGCTTGGTGTAACTCTTAGTGACCAGCTCAGGTATGGGGGCTCCATCGAAACCAGAGTTAAGTTAGCCTCTCAGAAACTGGGCGTACTGTACAGGGCCCGCAGATACTTTAATAGTACTCAACTGTTAACCCTGTACAAATCGCAAGTGCGCCCCACGGTTGAATTTGGCAGCCACCTCTGGTCTGGAGCTCCAAAATACCTAAAAAAAACCCTTGACTCTGTGCAGAAACGGGCGGTCCGTTTGATAGATTCTCCCATCCTAACAGACGGATTGCAATCTTTAGAGCATAGGCGTCAGGTGGGAATGCTGTCCTTGTTCTACCGGTATTACAATGGAAGATGCTCCGAGGAACTAGCGTCATTGATCCCCTCGGCACCGGTGCATAGTCGGGAAACACGCCAAACACGCGCCCAACATTTGTACACAGTTGATATTAGTCACATGAGAACGGGTCGTTTTTACGATTCATTCTTGAGTTCAACAGCTCGGCTGTGGAACGATTTACCGGCCTCTGTGTTTCCTCCCTCCTACAACATGAGTCTCTTCAAGACCCATGTTAACTCCTTCCTTTCCTCAAAAAGACCCTCCACACAGCATCCTCAAAGATGACATAGGCCCTGAGGGAAATTATTTTCCTCAGGGCCTCCTGTGTGGAGTTAATGTAAAAAAAAAAAAAAAAACCGCTTTGGCGGCTTTTTAAAATTATTTTAACATGAATGACATTCAAGGTGAAAATTTATGTATTTATAAATGATACTCGTATTTCTTCAATCACAGCAATTTTTTTTTGTGGCATCATTATTATTCAAAATTAATAGATTTCTTTTGCCACTTTTTTTGTTTGTAAAATACCGAAAAAACTAAAATTTTAAGTAAACCCTGAGGAAGTAAGCTTCGCTCTCGAAACATGTCGGTTTTTTATAAACAATAAAAGTGGCTAAAGCCAAAAAAATCTATTTATTTTGTAACTCGTACAAATCGTATTATGTGTTAATGAGATTTAAAATAGTTTATAAAATTGTAAGAAGTTAACCAAAACTCATGATAGGTAGTAGGTATGAAAAACACCAAATAACACAAATCTTGTAGTCAAACATTAACAAAAAAAAATATTATCAATTTTCCAATAACTCAATATGAAAAACAACAAATTTTAATGTTTAATCATTGAAGGCAATATAAACGCCAATTCTAGGTAGTTACATAATATTTTTCAGATTTTCTCGAATCACATTTTTGTTTGAGAATCGTTAATATTGTTTTCATTAATTAAACAGAATATTCAGTGCAATTATTCGATTACGACAAGTCAAAAAAAGTTTGGTGTGTCCATTTGGCCTGATTGTCCTTTTTATCATAGGTAACATATTTTTCAACATTTTTGGCATCTGGAAGCCTTACTCAAATGAAAATAAACTAATTCACAAATAAATACGACGAAGGACAGAAAGTATAGTAAGAACATTAAAATATAAATGCTCGAAAAATATTCCATGTTGGTCGCAGTGTAAGTGTATGTAAAAAATCTGTCTGGAAACATCTTCGTTATCAAATGATCTATTATTCCAGCGTTGGTCAACCAACTCAACTTTTTAATCAAGTCGCTAGACAGTTGAATAGTTTTCAGAGAGTATAAGAACACTGGGTAAATTGCCACTGGTTTGGATATATAATAGTACTTTATATTTGGTGGAAAACCTTTTAAAATGTGATTAGACAAATGAAAGTCAGTTAAAACAGCCATTGGCTTGTTTTCTGGAGCCTTTTCACATACAAATTCAGAGAATGTAGTGTTTCTAAGAAAGGTTTGAAATATTCTTGGAAGGTATGCTTCATACTTCGGATGTAATTGATTCAAAGAAATTTTCTTGCGATAAACTGAAAACGCTATATCCGCGTAATTTTCGGAGTATGTGAGTAAAGTTATTCCGGATTCAATGAGCTCTTCCTGACTGTTATACCTGTAATCAATAGGAATAGTTAGTGCCGAGTATATGCTGTAATAAAAAGACATTGTTAGCACAGCTGATGATAATACCCAGAATTGAAATGCGATCCTCGTGACGTCATTTCTTGGCTGTCTCGGAACGGATACATTCAGGTGGATTGAAATGGCATAGAAAAGCAAGCTTTGTATCCCACTCACAGGTTGGGAGTGATTAGAATTACACCTACGAAGAAAAATTTCAAGCAAGAATGATATTAGAATACTGCTGACGATAACTACCACGAACCAGATAAATACTTTATTGTTCATCTTATGCGGAGATGGGTCGATCACCAACCACACAATTTCTTCAGTTGTCAAGAAAGCATTCAGCGAGGACGGGATATGAGAAACTGGATTTTCTCCTACCAGAAAATGGTCATTGTAAAACACAAAAACATAAGATACGTCAGTTGAAATTTTTTTGATGGAATTGTTCTCATCTATAAAGTAGCGTTCGTGACTCTTGCTGTATGATCCAATTCTTACTTTGATATTTAGATTTTTACAAATAATTTTTAATGCCTCGGAAACATAATGATTCTGAATATATTTTACTTGGTCCTCTATTTTATTCACCATATGATTTAATGCAAATTCTATTTCAATAAAACACGATGATCCGTATTTCGGGGGAATGTTTGTATTCGACTTCATTTTAAGTCGGCCGATAGAGTAGTTATAGAGCCACATAAATCGTTGAACTACAGCAATGTTTCCACATGTATTCACGACTGAAGTTCTGTATCCTCGCAACTGATCGGTAGAATTCACCAGCATGATCGCACTAGGACTCAGATTCACGAAAAACTTAAACGGCTGTTTGGCTGTTATCATAATCAGCGATGTATTTAAATATTTTTGGCCCAGTGAAAACATTTGCGTCTTTTCGAATTGGTCAATAAGCAATAAGATATCGGTATTTGGTAAGAATCTTGAAAATGTTAACGTTGATGTATCGATTCCTTTTGTCAAGTTTTGGTATTCATAGTTGTACACGGGTTTGTTCTGCTGGGTTTTTAGATCGGTTACGAACAGCTCATCTGGTGCTCTCTCTTGCTGAGGATTTCTGAACCGGATCACCATAATAGTAGGAGATTTGAAGAAGTATTTGATCAAATCGTTCAGCACGGGAAACAGGTGCGGAATTGGAATACCCATTGAATAATTGATTAAAAATACAAGATGCAATGCTTGGAGCTTCATCACTGATGTATTTAGAAATAGTTATTTCGATAAGACGACCATTCCTCTTGACCACAATTTTTAGATTAAAAAATAAGCGTAACATTGCATTCACTCCGATTTCCGTGACCGTATTAAATCATTATTGAGTGGATTGATTTTAATGTGCACATTTCTTCATTAAGTAATTGGTTATCAAGAAAGTTCAATTTCCAGTCACTCTCATTTGTTTTTAATGTGAATACCGCAAGTGTCTCAAGGTTTCCAACCGAGGAGCCATCAGTGGGAATATGGAACCCTCGAATTGGGATATGTTGTGAGGTTGACGGTAGTGAAGAAAGAAAGAAGAACGGAAAAGTTGATAGAAAATAAAGGAAGATGGAAGGGAAGGTTTGTAGCAGTCTCAATTTGGAAGACGGGTATGGATACCGCCGCCCCTGTAACCGTTTATTGGATATCCAACACCCCTGCCATCGGCAACCCCTTTGGTTTACCACGTTTGGTGACTTAGCAGGGGTGACCGGATCTATGGGTCTTGGCAGCTCATGCGTTTACCCACTTCTGCGTGACGGGCTGGATCGGGAGTGACTGGTTGAGGGAGACCTTTTTACCTCTCAAGGCGAACTCTCGATTCATCGCCTTGTAAATGTATATAAAATAAGTTAAATATAGAAACCTGTATTTTACCCTATATTGTACCCTTTACTATCCCAACATTTACGAAAAAGTCAATTCAATAGCTCACATAGTAAAAAAAATAGTTTAAATAAACCTTGATAAATAATAGACAAGGTGAAAAATAGAACACTCATTGAAGAAGAAAAAAAACCTAATCTAACCAAACAAAAATGGGACAAAACTAATACAGATATCTTATAATAGCAATCGCTGAGGGTACTCGCAGGACTACTAACGGGACATTGCCATCTCAGGAGACACACGCAGCTATTGGGAGTGGAAAGCACCAATAGATGTAGAAAATGTGAAGAGGATAAAGAGACTCCAATTCACTTGTGGTGCCAATGTCCTGCCCTGGTGGGAACTCGGCTCAGATGGCTGGGGAGACACATCGTGGAACCAGAAGACTTAGCCAGATATCCAATGACAAATCTGGTGAACTTCATTAAAGGGACTGGGTTATTGTTAAAGGATTGAGGTAAAATGGGAGATAGTACAATGGGCCTATGGCCTTACTACTCACTGGAACTAATTGTAAACTGTCTCCGCAAAAATTATAAATATATAAAAGCAATTAATTTTTGTAAAAAATTAGTAAAAAGGGACAAAAATAATACAGATATCCTGTATAGACAATAAATTATTGTTCAAAATTAGTAAAAAGGGACAAAAATAATACAGACATCCTGTAAAGTTAGGTTAGGTTAGGGTAGGTTAGGTTTTAGTAGATATTTTGTTGGAGGATATTTTGTCGGTAGGATATTTTGTCGAGGGATGAAAATGCGCTTTACCAATGTTTTATTGCAAGAGCACACCCGAAATGTACCAATTACGTTATAAGAGTGATTTCTATTAAAACCTAGAAACCTCCCAAGGAAATTTTCAAATTAAGAAGTTATTAAAATGATTATATTCCTAAAATTTTAAAAAATTTACGACGCTTGTGCGAAAAATTTAAATATCATCAGATGGTTCTGGCGCTTGGTAGGAGTACTTAGTGCTCACTGAGCTTGCATGTTACTTAACCATGCACTTATTCGAACCATTTCGACTATGCTAGCCCACATTTCATTACTGCATCAAAAAATCTGCTGTTAATTAGACAAAGTTCCATCTATGTTTTTCGAATAATAACTAGAGCGATGCAATTCCCTTCTGGTGGAATGTACTGATTGTTCGGTCCAACTTTGTCATTTAATTATATATAACTTCATTTTATTAATTTCTGTCTATGGACTCTACTCAAACGCAACGTCTGTGTTGCATTTTTCTCATCTTTCTACCTTGTCTTTGGTTAGTTTTGTATGTAATTTTAACGATAATAAAAATATGTAAATTCATTGCTGAACTCTGTTATCAACCCTTTTCTAAAACCAATCGTATTCCATTTTGAGGAATTTTAATTTTTCATTCCGTTCTTCGTCTTGAGGATGGCATCACAAATTGCTAGTTTATAACTTTTAAAAGCAATTTAAATTATACCCAGTATTAAATGATCACAAGTTTATCTTTACAACATAACCTCAACATGTTCTTATGCGAATCAACACTGGTTTAGGAAGTGAAAAATATCAAATAGAGTAGGCTCGCTTTACACCCACTTTAGGTCTCCAGAGACCATGCATCCCCCTCTTAATTTAAGTCGTCAACTATTTGCTTACAAATTTGTTCTTAAATGTTTAAATCCTAAATGTCATCATGTTATCCCCACTGTTCCGTTGTTCAACCACTTAAAACATTCATGTACTACAATCAGAGCTCGAACTAAACCTCTTCCTGCCATCTGTAAAAAGTTTTCAGTCTCTCTCAGATGTTCAAATTGTCCATAATGGTCTTCTTTCCTTTAACAAATATAATTTAGCCACATCGGATCGGTATTCTTAAAAGCCATTCCTATTTCCCGGCTTTCACACAATATTTATATTTAAAATTCAATAATATGTTCACTGTCATTATTTTTTCATCTAAGTGACCTAATTCTATTCTTTTATTTGCTGATGGCTCCAAATCTTCACTCTCCAAACTGTAGTATCTATAGGTATTAACCTTTACCACAGTTTATTGTAATTACTGAATAGTTCATTGAATTTCCAACTTATTTTTAATATTGTCAGTGTCGAGTATTGCGGTTCTCGAATTTCTCAAATATGTAATTAAAAATAATTTTTAATGATTCCTTGTTCTGTCTGACTCTCTCAGATCCATCCAAAAACTTACATAATTCCAGTTCACTTGTTTATTCAAACGAATCCCTGCTTTGGATTCTGGTCTTATGATGCGTATACATGCATGTATTCCATAGGCTTTCAACCTTATTTTGCTCACAGCCCACAATTTTTTTTTTTCTAGCGCCCCCCAATCTGAAAGTCGCAAATTTGAAACACTATAGTTATGATTACATTTACCACAACGGGAGGGGGGTACCGGGTTGCTTCTTCCTTCTTGTATTCAAGATATAGTGTCAATCTCATATATTATAAATTAAAATCATCTGCCGCGTCAGTCTGTTTGCAATAAATTTTAAAACGACTGAAAGGATTTTCATGCGGTTTTCACCAATAGATAGTTTGATTCATGAGAAAGGTTTAGGTTCAACGTTTTGTGTAAATTGGTTGAACTTTATAATTTTAAATGAGAATGTCTCCATGTGGTGGTTGAGCAGGCTGGCAAGCGGGCGGTGTCGATTTGATTTGTATGCAAATCTACAGTTTTGTGCTGAGTTTGATTAAATTTTGCACATAATATGACCTTCAAAATAAGAAGAAGCTCACTGTCTACATTTGATTTCGAAAACTCTGTGTAAAGTCCGGGCATTGCCTAGTTCTTAATAATAATAATAATTCACGCAAGATTATTAGTACGCGATAAGCGTGTTTTTTTGTCTTTTTAGACCTCCTCCTCACTACGCCATCTCAACGCGCCCTAGTTTTCCTTTACGCCCCCTAGTTTTTTCTGGGTCTTCTATCCCCCCCCCCCTGAGAGTCTCACAAGGGGCTGTTATCGCCCACGTTGAGAACCTATGATGTATACTTACCGAACCACGGATTATGAGAAGAAACAAAGTAACTGCAATTGGCGTTTCGCTCCGTTTGCTGTTACTTCATTCCTTTCCCATAATTCGTGGTTCATTTCGCAGTTTGTTACAAGCGTAAATATTCAGCCAGGCGGGAGCTAGAAAGTATGCGATCCCGCGCAGTTCTGTCTCTTTATAATATATTAAGTGGTCGGATTCAAACATCAATAAAATAAATTATGTAACAAACTTTTGGAAAAAAAAAAAATTATTCACGAAAAATAATAATAGTGTTATTTTATTTTCTGAAAGGGGGACTAAAAAAATGCTTGTAAGATATATATTTCATCTGGCGTCTTCTCGTAACGGAGGTTTGCCAAGATCGTCACAATATTCACCGTACAGGCTACTTCACGGATCAACCTGGTGTATCTGCACTCATACAATTCAGAAGTTTCGGTATCAAAGTGCTAATAAATAAAAATGCATTTTTTAAATTTTACAGTATATTTCAGATATGTTAAATTTAAATATTATATATAATTTTATGAATAATTAATATCTGATGTATTAAAAATGTATTTGGTTAGCGGGTTCTAACCGCCAGCCGGTCGATTCACCGCATGCCTGAAGGAGGCAACTCGCACACGTTCCACCACAAACTATGAAAGTTTTTTGGAATTGCTGATAATAATTTTATTGTGGGTTAGGTTGATTTGGAAAAGACCTTACTGGTAACCGGCAAAACCGAGATATGTGTGACGCCACGCATACCTTGCCAAATTTCGTTTGGCAGGCTTTAAAAATTATTTATTAAATTAATGAAATTCAAGATGAAAATATATTTATTAAGTGAGATAAACAATAACTAATGGATGTGTAAGAAGTTGACCAAAACTTATGAAAGTAGTTATTATAAAAACCACACCAAATAACGCAATATTATAGTTAATTTTTAACAACAAAACTTTATTGTTAATTTTTCAATAACCTATTATGTAAAACATGAAATTATAATGAAGACAATATTAACGGCAATTCCTAGATGAGACCCAATCTTTTTCAGATTTTTCCGATGAACATTTTTCGTTTGAAAGTCGTTAATATTGTCTACGAAAATTTAAAAAAAAATAAGTACAATTATATAAAGACGAAAAGACAACAAAGTCTAGTGTGTTGAAATGGCCCGATTGTCCTTATTTTAGTTCACAGTCAATGTTTTTAAACATTTTTGGCATCTTAAAGCCTTGCTGAAATGAAAATATACCTTTTCACAGATAAACACGACAATGGACAGAGTATACAGTAGGAACATTAAAACATAAATGCTTGAAAAATATTCAATATTCGTTGCAATGTAAGTGTACGTAAAAAATCTGTCAGGAAACATGTTCGTTATCAAATGATCTAATATTCCAGCATTGGTCAACAGGCTCAATTTTTTAGTCAAGTCACTCGACAGTGGAATAGTTTTCCGAGAGTATAAGAACACTGGATAAATAGCCACTGGTTTGGATATATAATAGTATTTTATATGTTTCGGGTAACTCTGCAAAATGTGCTTGGACAAATGAAAGTCAGTTAATACTGCCAACGGCTTATTTTCTGGAGCCTTTTCACTTACAAATTCAGAGAATGTAGTGTTTCTATAAAAGGATTGAAATAATCTTGGAAAGTATGCTTCATACTTCGGATGTAATTGATTCAATGATTTTTTTTTGCCAGAAACAGAAAACGCTATATCCGCATAATTTTCGGAGTATGTGAGTAAAGTCATTCCGGATTCAATGAGCTCTTCCTGACTGTTAAACCTTCGGTCAACAGGAATAGTCAGTGCCGAGTAAATGCTGTAATAAAAAGACATGGTTAGCACAGCTGATAATAATACCCACAACTGAAAAGCGATCCTCATGACGTCATTTCTTGGCTGTCGTGGAACAGACACATTCAGGTGAATTGAAATGGCATAGAAAAGCAAGCTTTGAATCCCACCAAAAGTTTGGTATTTATTAGAATTACATCTTCGAAGATAAACTTCGAGCAAGAATGATAATAGAATACTGCCAATGATAACTACCATGAACCAAATAAATACTTTATTATTCATCTTATGTGGAGATGGGTCGATCACCAACCATACAATTTCTTCAGTTGTCAGAAAAGCATTCAGCGAAGACGGGATATGGGAAATTGGATTTTCTCCTATCATGAAATGCCCAAAGTAAAACACAAAAACGTAAGATACGTCAGTTGAAATTTTTTTGATGGAATTGTTCTCGTCTATAAAGTAGTGTTTATAACTCTTGCTGTACGATCCAATTCTTACTTTGATATTTAGGTTTTTACCTAATATTTTGAATGCCTCGAAAACGTAATGATTCTGAATATATTTGACTTGGTTTTCTATTTTATTCATCATATGATTTATTATAAATTCTATGTCAATAAAACACGATGAACTGTATTTCGGTGGAATATTTGAATACGTCTTCATTTTGAGATGACCGATGGATGAGTTATAGAGCCACATTAATCGTTGAACGACGGCAATGTTTCCACATTTTTTCACGACGGAAGTTTTATACCCTCGCAATTGTTCGGGATTATTCACCAGTATAATCGCACTAGGACTCAGATTTATAGAAAACTTAATCGGCTGTTTGGCTATAATCATAATCAACGATGTATTTAAATATTTTTGGACTTGTGAAAACTTTTGCATTGTTTTGAATTGGTCAACAAGCAACAAGATATCAGTATTTGGTGAGAATCTCGAGTATGTTAACATTGAGTTGTTGATTCCTACGGTTAAGTTTTGGTATTCATAGTTGTACACTGGCTTGTTCTGCTGGATAATCAGATCTGTTACGAACAGTTCATAGTTTGTCTTCTCTTGCTGAGGATTTCTATACCGGATCACCATAATGCTAGGTGATTTAAAGAAGTATTTCGCCAAATCGTTCAGCACGGGAAACAAAAGCGGTATTGGAATACCCGTGGAACAATTGATTAAAAATGCAAGATGCAAAACTCGAATCTTCATCACTGGCGTATTGAGGAATAGTTTTTTATAAGACGGACCAGTCAGCATGACTTCAAAATAACAGAAACAGTTATCCTGAACGCTTCTTGAACCAAAAACCTGTAATATAATTGCAACCACTTAATGAAAAATGAACATTAATAAGTGAAGTGACTTTAAAAAGCATATCTCTTTAAGTGATGGGTTTATATCGCAATATTCAATGCTTAGAACAAAAAACATGTAATAAAATTGCACTCTCTTCGATTTCAGCGTCCATATTATGATATGAACATTATTGAGTGGAGTGACTTTAAAGTGCACATTTCTTTAAATGGGCCGGGTTGATTACTCATAAAGCATTCCACGCGTTGCCGCAGTCTCTGATTAGTGACATTCATAGAAATCAGATGCCCAGCGCTCATTTGTTTTTTATTAATATTAAAAAGTTTACACGGAACTGAAATATTCCGCATTGATATTGGTTACTTGATGTTACTTTTTGTGCTTCCACAACTGCTTTTTGTTATTAGTTTATCTGATAATCTGGAACCCAATATGTAATGATCCAGTTTCCTTTGTAGTGATCTCAGTACTTTAGGTGGTGAGACAATGATACTAGTGGGTAGAATAATTGCGTTTATTGGGAGTTCTGTAGAGTGTGTTCTTCCAGGAAGCTTATGTGCATAGTGAACGAATGGACAACAATCATACCCTTGTATGCATTACTCATGCTGTCTCACTCACACACGCATGTCTCTTTCATACCTTAAAACATACGTTCACCACATCCCTCCACACTTAAATCTGAGACACGATGACCGTGATGACCATAATAGTAATAACAATACCTATAAATTTCCATTATTTACAGTAGGTATTTCATTTTATCTAATTTTTATTGTTTATTTAGTCTTTTTTTGTTAAATTTGCTGGTTTCGCTCTTAAGAGAACATTACCAGAGAAACCAGAAATATGTCATTTTTAAATCAGTGTTTAGACTTATTGACTCGTTTCCACAAACAAATATAAATTGATTTTAATAATAATAAATAATAATAATCTTTATTTGGAAAACAAACAGCTTTACAAAGATGCATAAAAATAAAGAGTGCTAAAATAAAACAGTAAGCCTAAAAACATGTTTTCGCTGATAAAATTTGTTTTTTTTTCGCTGACAAGAAAAACATAAAGAAAAACTAAGAAAAAAATAGTTAAGAGAAGCTAAATTAAACATAAAGAAAAACTAAGAAAAAAAAAATAGTAAGGAGAAGCTAAATACTTAAATAATGCATGATAAAATATAGAAAAACACAATAAAGGGTAAGCTTATGATCTTATAGGAGTATATGGATGATTTTTATGTAATTAGGGAATATGAAAATATATTGCAAATTAGGAAAAGGAATCTGATTAATAATATAATAAATAAATATAAATATGGATGTTAAGTGGTGTGTTGTGATGCATTACATTTATCTGATAGTGTTGCTTTGAATTTGTTGAAAGTTATATTGAAGATGTCTGTATATGTGAGGTGTGTGTTATGATAGTGGCAGGCTCGATGTATGAATTCATTTTGTAAGTAGTTGGTGTTGGAGCGGCTGTTATAAAAAAGGGATACGTTTCTGCCATTGCGACCAGGAACTCTAATATCTATTTTTTGTAAAAGATACGGGGAAGATATCGTATTATTTAGGATTCTGTACAAAAACAATTGATCAGAAATAATTCTCCTACAATTTAATTTCGGGATTTTAAAGAATTGACGAATATCTTCATTTGATTGGAATGCATAAAACGACCGAAAATTTATGTAGGAGAGAAATTTTTCCTGAACACGTTCGATTCTATGAACATATGTTATATATCTTGGATTCCAAATTTGTGAGGCGTGTTCTAGGTGCGGACGAACATAGGTATAATAAAGCAAAATAAATGTATCGAGAAAATAAAATAGTTTTGATGTTCGTAGTATAAATCCTAACATTTGGGTGGCTTTAGTGACAATGTTATTAATATGTAATTGGAATGTAAGTTTGGAATCTAAGGTAACACCCAGGTCCCGAACTGATTCTTTTCTTTTAATATCGACATTGTTTATTGAATATTTAAATATTATTTTGGTCCTATTTCTCGTAAATGATATTGAGTAACATTTATCTATGTTTAGGAACAAGCAGTTAATTTTGCAATATTCGCTGAGATTATTAAGGTCCTCCTGTATTTTTAAGCAGCACGCGATATCATCGATTGGAAGGTATAGTTTCATATCATCTGCATATAAAATTGCCTTGCAGTGTTTAAAACAACTCGTAATGTCATTAATATAGATATTAAACAGGAGAGGACCCAAAATTGATCCTTGTGGAACTCCTGATGTAATATTGACCCAATTTGATTTGAAACCACTTAGCACAACAGCTTGCGAACGGTTTCTGATATATGAGTCTAGCCATCTTAGTAGATCTCCATGGATACCCGCAAGTTTTAGTTTTCTAAACAGAATGGAATGGTTAATTTTATCGAACGCCTTGCTGTAATCTGTATAAATGGCATCAGTTTGAATACGCTTATCCATATTATGAAGTATAAAGTTCGTAAAACAAGCTAAGTTAGTAGTGACGGATTTACCGCTTCTGAAGCCATGTTGGTGTTCACTAAGAATGTTCTTTAATGCGTTGGAGATTTGGTCTGCTGCAAGTTTTTCGAATAATTTTGAGAAAATTGATAGTTTGGATATTGGCCTGTAATTTTGTACAAGATTTCGCGGACCGGACTTGTATATTGGGGTTACAAATGCTTGTTTCCACATAGAAGGAAATTTACCTGTTTGTAACGAACGTTTAAATAATATTAATAATGGATACGCTAAATTCTTTGAGCATTTGGAGATAAATATAGGTGGAATTCCATCTGGACCAGCACCTTTGCTAGAATCGATTTGGTTTATGTACTTCAAAATTAGATCATAACTAATCTCTAAATCACTAATTTCGGCAACGCTGTGGTCTGCATGAGAGTTTACATTGGGGACATCACATTTCTCGTATACTGAATAAAAGAACGACGAGAACAGCTGCGAAATTTCTTGACCGGTATGAGCAATTTCGTTTTGATAATTCATAGTACTAGGAATGGATGATGTCGTACGTTTAGATTTTATGTACGAAAAGAGAGATTTAGAATTTCGATGAATATTCCGTTCTGCATTGAGAACAAAATTTTGGTGACACTCTTTGGACATATTTTTTTGCCTTATTCGTAGAATTGAGAAAGCTTCGTAATCAGATGGATTATTATATTTCTTGAATTTCGATAGATATTTACGTTTTTCTCTTGTTATTTTAATGAGGGCAGGTGAGTACCATGGTGGATACTTTAGTACTTGAATAAATTTGCTAGGTATAAATTGATTTATAACAATGTTTAATTCATTATAAAATGTCTCGATTGCTATATCTATATCAGTGTTATTAAGTTTTGTAGGCCAGTCAATGTTAGATAAGTGAGTATTGATTTCATCATAGTTTCCTTTGGCGAATATGTATTTTTGAGATTTGTTATGTACAAGCGTGGATAAGATATTGAAAGGTAAGTCAACATGTAACGCTTTGTGGTGTATGTCTTCTGGAACTAAAGGTAATTCAGGCAATAAGACTTTCAGATTTATATTAGATAAGATAAGGTCTAGTATTCTTTCATTAGCATTAGTGAAACTATTAAATTGTTGTAGGCCAGAGAAAGACAGATAATCTATGAACTGTGAACTAATCGTGGACTGATATTCTTCAGGAATAAGATATGAGTTATGATCATTTAGGGTCCATTTAATTTTGAAAGATTGTTCTTTTATCTAGTAAAAGTATGGATTAAATTTTGAGAAAAAATGTTTATTTTAAGTATAATAAGGTTATACCATAGGTCGTCGGCAGATTTGCTATATTTTCAAAAAAGTACATTTATTATACAACACCAATTTCAAATCATATAATCATGCAGTTAAAAAAATCCATACATTATCTTGTAAAAGTATGTTTTAGAATTTTAATTTTAGTATAAATAAAATCATTAAAAAATTATTATTATTCGGCTACTGGCATTATACCTAGCTCTCTCATTCAAAATTTAGGCGTATTAGATTTGTCAAAAAATTTGTACATAAAAATGCAAAAGTCGGTTATTTTAAATACATGTAGGATTACGAAAGATTTTTTAAATATTTATATTGAGGGATCAGTAGGATTTATCGGACCAGTTAGGATTTCATCAGAGCCGAACCCTCTGATACGAAAATATCTGGAGTCGGTGAAATATTTTCCCATTATGTTTCTGGTGGATTGACGTATTTTTTTATTTTATTTATTTTATTTATTTATTCAACGCCCAGAGGGCTTTTACTGTTGTTTGTATTGTTCTTGTATTGTTTTATTCTTAAATAGTGCACTTACATTGCGTTAATTTACTAGATATTCATTTGTGGAAAAGTGTGTGGAAGGGCTTAGTCTTTCATTTGGGAAAGATTCATTCAGATATACGTACATGTGTTTCTTGACGTAAATTGGCCAGTTTGTGTATTTATTTGCGTACTTCCAAACTAATATATTTCAAGATTTTTTTAAATACTTATTTTGCTAAGACATTATTGACAAGTCATAAAAATTTTGATCGTAAAATAATTATAAGAAGTAATTAATATTAATTAATTTACAGCTCGCGTTTTACCATTTTTCTTATAGCTCGACGACTCGAGAATTGAGAATTCACTCTGCCCGCAAACGTGGCAGCCGGCGGTTGTCTCCGTGGCGCTCTGTATCGTTATTTGGAAATGACGAATTTAAAACGAAACCAAATAATACGATTTCATTGTTTCGTGTTTGTAAAAACTACAGGGTTTACCGAACGCAAAAATTCATGTTCATTGAATATTTTTATGAAAATTTTGAAAATTTTTTTTATTGTAAATTATTCTTATGTGAATACCGCACAAGAGTCCCAACAGCTTCAAAATAATTTTTTTGAAGTAAAACTTCCTTGCGCACGCTCGACACATGGGGGGTAAGCTGGTAAATGCGTTACGAAAAGTGATGATTGTTACGAAAAATGTCCTGCGAACGGTAATCGATGCGAACGGTGATCGATTGCTAGGCGGGTCGGGCCTTAACGAACGCATGTTGTTCGTATTATTGTTAATGGACTATTTTTCCGTAAATAAATAAATAAATTATATAAAGTGGGTACCCAGCATGCTTTGCAAGACCAATGTAACCTCGGGGTTAACTAAACTGTAACGGTTCCATCCCAAGTTCCGAGAAACTACATTATATTGCAAGCGCCTGGACTATACAACATTATATACAACGGGTACCCGGCATGCGTTGCAAGGCCACTATAACCTCGGGGTCAACTAAACTGTAATGGTTCCATCCCAAGTCTCGGAAAACTGCATTATAATGCAAGCGCCTGCACTATATAACATTATATATAGCGGACACCCGGCGGGCGTTGCAAGGCCACTCAAAGAAAGAAAGGGTTTGTGCGCTTTAATTCTGTTTGTTGAAGTGCTTTTGAATAGGTTCACATAAATTTTTGTGTTTTCGTCCGACACGTCCGCAGGTCGCATACAGCTGTCCGTTTGAGAAGCACGTTTTTTTTTAAATTTATTGTTATAAGTTTGTTAAGTTTTACTTCAGTCGTGTGGTCTAAAGACTCTAAAGCACACTAAATTAAAAAAAATATATATATTGTAAATTGTTGTTATGTGAATACCGCACGAGAGTCCCAAATGCTCCAAAAAAATATTGTTATGTAATACCGCATAAGAGTCCAACAGCTCCCAAGGGAGAGAGGTTGGAGGAGAGTTGAGATGAGATGAAAGGGGTGGCTGAGGGGGGGGCGGTAAAGGAGGGGGGGGCAGTAAAGGAGCCGGGGGGTGGAGAGGTGTTAGAGGTGGGGGGTGAGGGGAGGGGGGTTTAGGGGGGGGGGGGAGGGGGGGTAGGGGGTTGAGAGGGGGTGGGAGGGTAGGCCTTTTTTAAATCCATTTTTCGTATTACAAAAATAACAAACACGAGAATCGGGTATGGGTACCACTGCCCCGAGAACCATTTATTAGATAACCAACACGTCTGCCGTAGGTCATCCAAAGTGGTTCGCAACGTTTGGTTCGTGGGGGTGAGGTTTGTTCAGGTCTTGGCGGCGGATGCGTCTGCCCACCAGCTGCATGGAAGGTCGGATCTAGAAAAAGTGGTTGAGGGAGTCCCTTTGACTTCTCCAGCCTTACCCTCTCGGAACATCGCCTTGCACCACAGTGGGAGGGATGGCCTCATACATCCGCACTCCTGGACACGCTGACCCCCCAGATTTCTACCCACCCTAATACCCTTTTCCTTCTCCGAAGTTCCTCTCCTTCCTTTCCCTAAAACGAGCCTCCACACAGCATTCCCAAAGTAGAGATAGGCAGTGTGTCGAGTGATTGTAAAAAAAACGGTCTCTCCTGATCCGACCTTCCACGTAGACGAACCTTGCCCCATGAACCCGAGCCCCACTGCTAAGTCACTTGGGGTGACCTATGGCAGAGGTGTTGATAATCCAATACATGGTTCCCGGGGCGGCGGTACTTATACCCGCCTTCCAAATTACTGATACTACCTATTGACGGCCGGCGTGGTCAAGGGGTAAGGCTCTTGACTCGCAATCCGAAGGTCGTGGGATCGAATCCCGGCGTAGGCAAATTAATTTTATTTGAATAATTTGGGTTATTTCACAATTATTTAAATTAAAAATAATATATTTGCATCACGTTCCAGAGTGGAAGATACTTTCAGTATCACCCTGGGTGGTGTAAGACCATCATTCAGAATTGAAACTTGCTAGAAATGGCTATGACCGTGTTTAGTGACCAGATCTGAATAGCCAGGTAATTCCTCGCCTTCCTCTTCCCCATCTCCTTCCCCTCCCCACCACCTTTAGCCTCATAATATACCCCATAGTCACGTCATAGTCTCACCGGCTCCAGACGGGAGCATTTGGGTCTCTTGTGCGGTATTCACATAAATATAAAATAAACAAATATGCACACGAATAAATATTTTAAAATGAGTAATTTTTTACAATCCAACTGAATATTACTAATTTTTTTTCATTAATACCGTACAAGAGTCCCAACTGCTCCCGTCTGGGGCCAGTGGGACTATGGCATCCCTAATTGAGGTATGTTGTAAGGCTGAATGTAGTGGGGAGGGGAAGGATATAGGGAAGAGGAAGGTGGGGAAGTACCTGGCTATTCAGATCTGTTCACTAAACACGGCTAAAGCCATTTCAAGCAACGTTTCAATTCTTAATGGTGGTCTTACATCAGGGCGATACTGAGATATCTAATGGCCGTAAAATACAATTAAAAACAAAATATTAAAAAGAATATCCCATAAAAAACTTATGAACAAATTAGATAATTTGAACATTAACGAAAACTTAGCAAATTGGATAAAAAGCTACCTAAAAAATCGCCCTCAATGTGTCAAAATAAATAACATTTATAGCGACGAAGAGACATCTGAATATGGAATTCCACAAGGTACTGTGCTAGGTCCTATATTATTCATCTTATATGTAAACGGTATATTCTCACAGTCACTTCATGGTAGTATAACCTCTTATGCCGACGATACAGTACTTATTGAAAGTGGAATCACATGGCAAGTTGTAAAACAAAAAGCAACAGAAGACATAAACATACTTAAACACTGGTTTGACATAAATCTACTATCTCTTAATAGTGAAAAAACTCACGTTATACCATTTGCAATAAAATCAAAGGACGTTCCGGTAAATTTTGATATAATTATACATGAAAATTCTAAAGATCACAAAAAAAATAACTGTAAAATAAACTGTTCCACATTAAAAATTTCGAATAAAATCAAATACTTAGGAATAACAATAGACAAAAACCTGAACTGGAAAGATCAAATCAACCTTACCGTTAACAAAATAAGGAAATTAATTTACATATTTTTAAAAATCTGAAACTTTCTCTCATTAGAAAATCTAACATCAGTCTACCATGCTATAGTACAGTCAAATCTCCAATACTCTGTAGTAAGCTGGGGAGCTGCATACAAAACAAATCTACTCCCTGTTGAAATTGTGCAACGTCTAATTATAAAAATTATATTGAAAAAACGAAGAGATTATCCAACTCACCTTATTTTTGAAGAATTTAAAGTATTAAAATTTAATGATCTAGTTCGAAAAAATATAATAATCCAAATAATAAAAGAAAAACAAAATCATAGCTTTTTAACTGAAAGTCGTACTCGTCAAAAGCATATATTTCCAACACAAAAATGTAATACCTCATTTGCACAACATCATTACACATATCTAGGAAAAAAATACTTCAATAGCCTACCTGAAAAAATAAGAACAATCGAAGACGATAAATGCCTACTAAAAGCAATTAAAGAGCAATTTAAAGTAAAAATAAAAAAATTGATAAAATTTATCATCATAACTCATATAACTGGTAAATTTGTTTTTTTTTAAGTATCTACCACAATTTTTTTTTTTTTTTTTTTTTTTTTTTTTTTTATTATTTCATAAATTTTTACAAGTTACATAATACAGCCAATTTTTTAAACTACCATACTAGGCTATTGCCCGTGCTGTGGTAGTCATATATGATACATTATTTTAAATAAACATGTAATAAAATATATAAAAAGGAAAGAAAAAAAGAACATATTTAGGGATAAATAAAATTAAATATAAATACTAATACAGATAAAAATATAAGAATTAGAAGAAAGCTGAGAAAAAAGTGTATAAAGATATTTAAAAAAAAGATTGAAATAAAAGATAGAAATAAAATTTGTCAAGTATTCTTCCCATTGACGTATGATATCTTGGTCGATGATTATGTTTATGTTCAGTTTTGAAGTTCTTTCTGCGAAAGAAATAGGAGAATATATGCGCCAGAGTAGTTTTTTTTTTTAAATATAATGTTAAGCTCTTATGTGTTTTTTGAAGAAATCTCTTCCTTTTTCAGATATCCAAAGTTTTAAATGGGATTTGAAAAGAGATTTAGAATTATGTGACTTTATGTCGGCACTCAAAGCATTATATATTTTAGGAGCGATGAACCAGAATTGTCTTTGAGCGAATGAGGTTTTAGTTTTAGGGACCACGCAGCCCAGGTTTGATGAGAAACGAGTGTGTGCTTGATGTTGTGGAGCAACCAGTTGGTTTTTTTGCCATGTGTAACATACGCTAATCTGAGTAAATAACTGTCGAATATCTAAGACCTTGAGTTTAGCGAAGAGTTCCTTTGAGGGATGGGTAGGTTTGCATTTAAATATGATTCTCAAAATTAGTTTTTGAACTTTAATAATTGGATTGATGATGGATTCAGCACAACCACCCCATCCCACAATACCATATGTTGCTATGGATTGGAAGAGGGCAAAGTATACGCTTCTTATGGTCTGTAAGTCTAAGATAGACCTAAGGGAGCAGAATATATGGCAGAGTTTACGGAGTTTTTTAACTGTGTCACTGATATGGGCTTCCCAACGTAGTTGATTGTCTATGATTAGCCCCAGATATTTAACTACCTTTGATGATTTAAGGACAGAACAAGTGCAATTAATATTAGGTGTGGTTACGGGATTGTGTAAATTAAGTGAGCATGAATGAATGATAGGTTTAGGACAGTTGTTAGGTAAAATATGTTGACGTATGGAAAATGTCATATATTGGGTTTTGTCGATGTTAAGAGTGAGGAGGTTAGTGTCTAGCCAATGCTTTACTATTATTAGGGCATTATTAGTTTTTTTAATGACGGATTGCCATGTTTCGTCTTCGAATATTAGGACCGTGTCGTCGGCAAATGATAATATCTTACCTCCAATATTCATGGCACATAGTGAGTTTATATATATGAGAAATAAAATTGGTCCTAGTATACTGCCTTGGGGTACACCATATGACGCAGGTAATTTATTGCTTATATGTATTTTATCAGATTGGATGAGAGTTTGTTGTGTTCGGTTTATAAGATAGCTTTCAAACCATCTGTAGGCTATTCCTGTTATTCCAATCTGCTGTAGTTTTTTTAGCAGTAAGGGATGGGAGACCGTATCGAATGCTTTTGCCAGATCAAGAAAAACAGCAAGTGGTTTGCGACCAATGTCAAGATTAAGGGAAACAATCTTTGTGAGGACGGCTATTGCATCTGAAGTGCTCCTACCTTTGCGAAAGCCATATTGGTTATCCGACAGTATTTTGTTATCTTCGAGGAATTTACAGAGTCTACGTTTTACCGCTTTTTCTACAATTTTAGATATCGTGCTTAGTAGGGATATCGGTCGGTAGTTATTTACAGATAATTTGTCACCTGCTTTGAAGATTGGGATTATCGTGGCCTGTTTCAGGGAGTCTGGAAAAATGCCAGTTTTGAAACTTAAATTGATAATGTGTTTAAGAGGGGAGACGATATATTTTTGGATGTTTTTAATAATTTTTGCCGAGATGTGATCTATACCGGTGGAGTTACTATTTTTAAGAGATGCTATTAGTTCTATTATTTCAGGTTCAGTGGTGAGAGTAAAATGAAATGGGTTATAACTCAGAGTATCGATAGGTATATTGTTGGCCAGGTCTTTCTCTGAGACGCAGTTTCTGTTCAAAATATTTTTTGCTAATTAAATCAAAATATTCAAAATATATTTTGTTAATATATTTTAAATATTTTTTCATCCCGATACTCGTCCCTCTTCAAATCACAAGCGTCTGCTTCTATAGAAGAGAAATATCATACAAAAAAAATAAAAAAAATCAGTGAAAATTTATTATATAGTTTATTTGTATCAAAAAAAGATTATTTTGAAATATAAATATTATATTTTATATGTTATTTTTGCTGTATAAATAATGTATCTTCTGTAATAAATAAAAAAAAAATAAAAAAATAAAAAAATATATAACAAATTGTTTATTCATGTAGGTATCTACTTAATACCCACTGGGTTTACGCATTTTACTTGTATCTATTTATGTTTATGCACTTCGATATACAAATTACAAATAACTACTACTCATCAAAATTCTGGAAGCGAGAATTTAACATCTTCATCTGACCCATACTGTGGCGTCTATACAGTCCTAGCGCGTGAGCTAGAAGATCTCGAAACCAAGCTTGGAGCGGAACGAACTCTTGTTCTAAAAATGCCCGCTAGCGAGTGTGTAGCGCTGACGTCGGAATCTGAATTTAACACTAGAAAGACCGGAGCCTTCATTTTGACGGCTGGCCGAAGTAATGTGACGATATAATGCTTAATAATTATTGTATTGGTGTGATTTTTTTTCACATTTCACGATTTAAAATTTTACAACTATGGTGAAAAAAACAGGTACGGGTCTTATTTAGTTTTTGAGATATATTGACTTATACCTACAAAGACCGCCGCCGTCAATGTGACGGTTTGGGCCATAATGCTTAGTTTGTTTACAACCTTCTTTACCCAAGTTTATAACATACCCATTCCTCCTCGTTTATTATAGTACCACGACAGTACTAATATGTCTGTCTCTTTTTTTCGCTATCACGTATCATATAATTTATAAAAATACCACAGAAAACATATCTCTGGCACAAATTTATTTTATTGCTCGTCGGAGAACTAAAGACAGGGTATGCATACATATACCAGAATTGGTCCAGCTGGGTAAGCT
The DNA here is from genome assembly GCA_917563855.2 of Limnephilus lunatus. Taxonomy (NCBI): domain Eukaryota; kingdom Metazoa; phylum Arthropoda; class Insecta; order Trichoptera; family Limnephilidae; genus Limnephilus; species Limnephilus lunatus. Next base: position 84,730,871 of record OU830593.1, read on the forward strand.
CCTGAAGAACTGGCAGAATCATTTATTGGATAACCAATACCTCCGCCATAGGCCCCCCTAAGAGGTTCGCTAAGTTTGGTGACTTAGCAGGGGTGCCAGGTTCATGGGGTTAGGTATTTTTTTACATTAGCTAACAGGAGGCCCTAAAAAAAATTCCCCTCAGGGCCTATGTCATCTTTGGGGATGCTGTGTAGGGAGTCTTTTTAGAAAAGGAAGGAGAGGAAGTTCCGGGAAGGAAAAGGATATTAGGGGTGGGTAGGTATCTGGGGGTCAGTGTGTCCAGGTGTGACGGACGTATGAATCCATCCATCCGTGATGTTCCGAAAGAGCACGGCTGGAGAAGTCAAAGGGACTCCCTCAACCAATCTTTTCCGATCTGGCCTGCCATGTAGCTGATGGGCAGACGCATATTTATTTGTACAGCGCGCTTGAGGTGATTTTTCACAAAAATCGCGCTTTATAAATTAGCCAAATATTATTATTATCTGCCGCCAAGACCCGGACAAACCTCACCCATGAACCCGGGCACCCCTACTAAGTCACCAAACGTAGCGAACCAAATTTGGTGACCTATGGAAGAGGTGTTGATTATCCAATAAATGGTTCCCGGGGCGGCAGTACCCATATCCGCCTCCCAAATTGGGAATCTGTTCGGGGAAGGTGTGTTCGGATCTTGGTGGCGGATGCGTCAACCAAACGACTGCGTGGCAGGTCAGATCGGGAGTGACTGGTTGAGAGAGATCGTTTGACCTCGCCAGCAGGACTCTCGGAACATTGCCTTGCATCGCAGTGATAAGGAATAGATTCTTACGTTTGTAATCACACTAATCCCCAGATTCCTACCCACCCCTCACACCTCATTTAATTCCCATAACTTATTCTTCTTCCTTTCCCTTTAGGTACCCTCCACACAGCATCTCCAAAGATGACAATGCCATGATGATAATTTTCCTTAGACTTTCCTTGTGGAGCTAATGTAAACGAAAAAAGAAAATAAACCGGGCCCTAGGCCAAATTTTTGGGGATGCTGATGGGATGGGGATGCTGATGGGATGATGTGTGGAGGGTGTTTTTAGGGAAAGGAAGTTCTGGGAAGGAAGAAGGTGTGAGGGGTGAATAGGAAAAAAATGTAAATTTATCCAGGAGTAACGGATGAATGAAGAAGGTGTGAGGGATGAATAAGAGAAATTGGTAAATGTATTTAGGTGTGTTAGACGAATGAATCGATCTCTCCCACAGCGGTGCAAGGCGACGGTTCGAGAGAGGTCCTGCTGGAGAGGTCTAGATAAGGTCTCCCTTAACAAGTGTCTCCCGACCCGGTCGGCTACGCAGTAGGTGGGCAAACGTATTCGCCACCTAGATCAGATAAACCTCACCCAATGAACCCGGGCACCCCTGCTAAGTCACCAAAAATAGTGCGAACTACTTGGAGTGTCCTATTGCAGAGGTTTTGGTTATCTGATAAATGGTTTCCGGGGCGGCGGTACCCATATTCGCCTACCAAGTGGCCAAAAGTGATCAGCCGTCAAAATGACGGTCGTGGTCTTTATAGGTATGGTGAAGTACCCGGTCTTTCTAGTGTTAAATTTGCTGGTTATTCGCTTGTTAATAACTTGTGTGAATACAGTTATGTGGTAACTTGTGTGATTTAGCATGAATAAATGTTACTTGGAAACCATTAATTTTTTTTTCTTTAACGGTAGAGCTGAAGTATTTGTACATATAACCTACCTCTAAAAATTGACAGTTGCTTAACTCATGCTCCGCAAATAAATAGAATTCAAATAGTTAAAAGTGAACCGTTCTTCTTTACAAGTGATATAATCACAACAATTACTTCCAGTTTACTAAATTACATAACTAATTATTTGTATGAGTGCACTTAAATATAAAAAAACAGTAAAAAAATAAGTTGGAACTTATTAGAAGTGATAAACGGCAAACGTCAAACAAGTGCAACAATACAATTATTCATAAGTTCATAAAATCAGAAGATCAGTAGCAGCGTGATTAACGCCATCTCTTGAATTAGCCGGCCGCTAGTTCCGGTCCGAGTTAGATCCTCACACCAGCGACAAGTATTATTGAAATTATTTTTTATTAAAAAATAATAAACCTACACCATTTATTCTCTACACTACTAAACAATAGATGGCAGTAAATACACCAATTTAATAAAATATATAATTTACCGCTTTTGTCCAACAGAGGGCAACAGGTGTATCAAAAACAATCTCCAATACGAATTAACATTCAAACAAAATCAAAATACATAAAACAAACACAAATCTACAAGATGAATTGCCAAGCCTGTTCTGAGCCTACCTTCTCAGATGAGTCCATTTTTATATGTACGCTGTGCAAAGTAACATATCATTTACTCTGCGGTGGGGTAACTACGAGATCATACCGTCACCTCAGCTCAGTTTAAATACACCCAATGCTTATGTGCTGTGCCCTCTATAGTGCCCTTGTGGACACTGAACTACTTTCTAAGTTGTTCGAGCAAAATACCCAATTTTTTTCCACTTTGGCGGCTATGAGCAAACAGTATGAGGACATCTTACATCGAGTCCAAGATCTAGAGGACACAAATAACAAACTTGAAAAAAAGAACACTGACCTTGAGACGAGAATCGACGTCCTAGAAAACCAAATTGAACAAATTGACAAGAAAAATAAGTCGAAAAAATGTAGAAATTAGGGGGATCCCCGAAATTAATGGGGAAAACTTAAATATCTAGATTTTTTACATTAAAAAAAATAACCAACTCCAATAACATCGATGCAGCTTACCGTATCAACCAAAAGTCCAAAAAAGATAGTCCAATAGTAGTGAAATTCAAAACCACCATCGACCGTGATGATTTCCTGAGAGACATTAAAAACTACAACAAACAAGCCCCAAATCGCGAGGAAAAACTAAACACCACCCTCATCGGAATGGCAGGACCAAGTTCCCAAATTTACATCTCAGAACACCTGACCTTTTGCGCAAAACATCTATGGTTTCTCGAGAGAAAAGCTATGCATGATAACTGGTTTAAGTTCCCCTGGACAAAGGGAGGACAGGTATATATCCGCAAAGACAACGGGACACCTGCTATTATTATTAACGATATAAACAAAAACATTTTGTCTCCCTCAATCAATAACCAATAAACTAAGCTCTTTTAGATATACTCGTATAACATACCTACTCTCATATGTTTATACTTTTTCACACAGAATCACAGAATCAAGGAGTAAATATTGTTTCTTAACATGCTCATGCCATATATTCTTTATATGCTTTTGTTATATATTCGCAGCTAATATATATGTATATACTCTGTATACTTACGATTATGTTATATATACTTTATATTCTTATGCAAAATATTCGCAACAACCAAACCCTTATATCACTTGTTAACCCTTAAACCCTTATAACCCTTCTCACTCCAACAACAGAACAAGAAATCAATGATATCATCACTTCACTCAAAAATACACACTCTACGGGAATTGACAATATATCTAGTAAACTAATTAAACACCTTAAACCAATCATCACTAAACCCCTAGAACATATCACGAATCTAAGTTTTCGAACTGGCCTTTTCCCAAACACCCTAAAACATTTAACAATTATTCCTGTCTTTAAATCAGGGGACAGATCATCCGTGAATAACTATAGACCAATATCCTTGCTGAGTCCGATCTCAAAAATAATTGAAAAAACGGTAAAACGAAGACTCTACAAATTTCTTGAAGACAATGAAATCCTGTCAAGAAATCAATACGGCTTTCGCAAAGGTCGTAGTGCCTCAGATGCAATTGCAGCTTTTACTAAATTAATATCTGATAACCTTGATAAAGGTCGCAAACCCCTCGCTGTATTCTTGGATCTAGCTAAAGCCTTTGATACTGTATCTCACCGCATACTTCTGAAAAAACTTCTGCAGATAGGAATAAAAAGGATTCCGCTTAAATGGTTTAAGAGCTGTCTAACAAACAGATCCCAGTCAACTATTATCGATTCCGCTAAAGAATATAGAATTTCAAGTTCACAAATCACGAATGGCGTGCCCCAAGGCAGTGTATTAGGCCCACTTCTCTTTCTAATATACATTAACTCTTTATGCAATTTGAAAACTGATGGCACTATAATATCCTTCGCTGATGACACGGTTATCATATTTGAAGATGAAAATTTGAATTCAACCTTTGAAAAAGCAAACTATGGCATACATGAAATAAAACACTGGTTAGATTCCAACCTCCTCATTCTTAACATTGACAAAACAAAATACCTACTTTTTTCCATACGTAAACCAAATCTTCTCCAAAACTGTCAAAAACTCACCACACATTCATGTTCACAGAACCTTAACACGCCTACATCACCTCACAAAAACTGATCATGCGATAACCTAAAATCATCAAACGAAATCAAGTACTTGGGAGTTATCATAGATGATCAACTACGATGAGAGGCATACATAAATTTTGCAACAAAAAGGCTTCGCAAATAATGTTACATTTTCTTCTCTCTTAGATCTATCCTTAACCTACAAACACTAAGATGTGTTTACTTTGCACTTTTTCAATCAATTGCTACATATGGTATTGTAGGATGGGGATGTTATGCAACATCAATTCTTCATCCCATGGTCTTAATACAAAAACTATTGCTAAGGATAATATTCAAATGTAACCCATCACACCCATCCGAACCACTGTTTAAAAAATTCACAGTATTAGAGATTCGACAATTATACACAAAGACGATTCTCATATACATATGGAAAAATGATTTGATGAAAAAAACACAACAACAAATTCATACCCGGTACTCATCCCAACTAAAATGCATAATTCCTCCAACAAAAACAGCCTTCCCACTGCGTCAGTTCTCTTACATTGCACCCAAAATGTTCAATTTGCTGAGTATTGATACCAGGAAATCAAAAACTGACAATCGTTATATCACAAGTATTCAGAACTGGTTGATTATAAAGGGAAGGAACTATTTTAAAGAATGCCTGACATCATTAAATTAGCTAAACTTGAATTGACTTAAATTAACTGAATACCTAAATTAACTTAACTTAGTATTTTCTGCTAAAACAGGAAAGATGTCTTTTTTTATTATGAAGGTCAACATTTACCTAAACCGATTTTATTACTGTTATCTGTATAATATAATATACCATATTACTTCATTTATTTGGAGGAAAACATAATTTTATTTTATTATCATTTTACTTTATTTTCATTGTTAAAACATAATAAAGCTCACAACTTTTCTTATAAAATGGGAGAAAAGAAAACCATTTCTTAACCCTTTCTACTCAAAACCTTTTTTTGTTCTTTGTTTTTTGGTTTTATTTCACCAGCTCCAAGATGAAATGATGTATTTAAGTTTTAGTTACCTTTTGTAAATAAAATTGATATTAGATTGTATACCACCAACAAAATTTTTTGTCGGTAAAGAACTATATGTAATTACTAGAATATAATTGGCCAAAAGTTTAAATACTTTTAAAGTAATTACTTAAAACTGTTTGGCACCTCTGTTTATTGAATCTGATAAGTCCCAAATGTACTTCCCAGCAATAAACCATGGTAACAATGATAATAATTTACTATTCGTCGGACTGAAACATGAACTCTTGGTACTTACATACTAACTGTACAGTGTAATTCGCCGGACTTGGATACATAAAGCCTAACATTTATTTGTACAAAAATTGGCTTAAAATAATGTACCTACCAATATAACCACGCACATTTAGATTTGCAACATAATAAAAATCCTTTCTTATTTGCTTACCATATAGTACTCACTTTGATTTTATATATTTTATAATTACACACTTTTGTATTCTTTCGTTAAAAATAATAATAATAATATTTGGATAATTTGTAGAGCGCCGTTTTTGTGAAAAATCACCTCAAGGGCGTTATATGATTTCTATGTTTTATACTTTTCATATTCTTTTATATTCACATTCTTTCTAACTCTTTTAAATTTAAATTCTTTTATATTATTTTGTATTCTATAATATATGTATTTATTCTATAATATTTTTAACACTATATTATTTTATGTATATATTTTCTATTTTTGCACATTCTTTATATTGCATATGTAGATGTACCTACTGTATAGAAAATCGACCACCACAACACGGGCATGTGCCTAGCATGGTGGTCGAAAAATCCCCAATCTATGTAATAAAAAAAATTTTCAATGAATAAAGAAAACTAAAAAAAAAAAAACTTGTGTACTTTATATGCTTATGTTTTCGTTTCATATTCTCTATATGCTGAAGTTTTATAATCTTTATAAGCTCATGTTTCACTTTCTTAATATCACTATACTTTTTATTATTTATATGCCTAGGTCTTATATTCGCAACAACTAACTAATGTTCACTCTATATACCTATTCTTATGTTGTATTTACTTTATATGCTTATGTTAAACATTCTCAGCAACCAACCCCCTATATCACTTGTATACCTTATACCTTAAAATAAATAAAAATATAAAATAAAATAAATAATTCTTATGTTTTACATTATTTATACAGCTTATGTTTTATCTGCATTATATGATAATGTCTTATATTAGTTACATGCCTAAATTCTACATACTTTATATGCTTATGTTATATATGATTTATACGCTAATGCTATATATTCCCAACAACTGTTATATAAGATACATGTTTTCAAAGTCGGATGAATAATATTATGACGTATGAATTAGAGAGAACTTATAATATAACTGAAAAAGTATGTAATAATGTCGATGAACGTAACCTTTAAAAAAAAAAAGACAAACTCATTAGTCATTATGCACTTAAATATTGGGAGTATTTATAAAAACATAAATGAATTATTATGCACTTTTAGTCTTTTAAAAACTGAACTCGACTGTATTGTTTTGACAGAGGCCCACCTTAATACAGTAAATGTAAATAATATACCACAATTACCAAACTTTACATACATATATTCTCACGAAAACACACATTAACAAGAATAGTGACATAGTACCGCCAACGGGTATTAGATAAGTTGACATAGCTCAATGGTAGAACACCTGACCGGCAATCAGAAGGACACGGGTTCATGTCCCGTTGGCGGCATGTATCTTTTCGCGGAAGATATTTTCAATCTAGTAAGATGAGTGTTTCAGGCTGATAATTATTGCTTATAATAATTGTTACCCTTTATGCTATGCATACAAATCTTGTCTTAAAAAACGTTAGTTTATAAATTAAAAATAATAATTTATAGAGAACCTCAAAGAAGATATTAACAAAAACAAATGTCAAAATACTATAGTGACCGGTCACTTCAATATAAATATAGGTGAAATTTCAAACAGCGTCGAAAAAAATGATATACGATGGCTGAACTGAACTTCATTTCATGTACATATAAACGATTATACTAGGGTTGTGCCCCGACAAAACCCATCATGTATTGATTACATTTGGACTAAGACCGACACAACTACACAATTAACACCTGTCATTTTGAAAAAAATATTAGCGATAATTCTTGATTTAAAAGAAATGTCCTTTTCCAAAACTGCATTACAACAGTGTAACATAAAAACCTTAAATATACAACTTCTTGAACAAAAATAGAAATTGAAAAAATGGGAAGAAACATTAAACACCGAAGATGACGAAAAATCTTCAATTTTATTCGAAAAAACACTTCGGGAACACCTATAGAATAGTTACCTCAATTAGGAACAAAGAAAAACTGTCTTATCAAACCCGAAAACAACCTAATGACTTAACTTTATTACAATTATATAAGAAATACAGAAACAATCTTACAAATTTGATTAAAAAAGCAAAAGAAAATTACTTCAAGATAAAAAATTGAAGATAGGGCTAAAGATAACAAAAAAGTCTGAGCTACAATTAATAACATTATTGGCAACGTTAATAAAAATAAACAAATAAATAAAATAACTTATGACAACGAAACAATAGACTCGGACCAAATTAAGATGTTTCGTAAAATTTTATTCAACAATATACTATCATATATCTGATTTAGATCAAAAAAATAAGTTTAAAAAAAAAGTATTCTTTGTTATTTATAAGACTTTAAAAAACAACGGCTCCTGGATAGGTACGAACCTCTTCCTACGTATATATATTTTATTTTATTAAGTGAAAACTTTGAAAAGTGAGATCTTTATTCGATTTGATTTGAAACTTGATGAAACAAAAAAGCGACACTAAAAGAGACAAACAAAAAAATATCTACAAGATTTAGCTAGCGAGAGAATGAGATAAAATAATCGGTCTCCTCTTTGTGCGGTGCTTCGTAGCGTCCCCACTCTTTTCTACTTGTGTAGTTTTCTGAAGGTTTCACTTCTACCACGTATTTCCAGGTCTGTGAGATCGTTTTGCTTTAAAGGTGCTTACCCTAACATTCACCCTTAGTTTGGTTTTTGATTTCGTGATCAGCAGGCCTAGATTTCTGACCTGCTTTTATCAGAGAAAGCACTATATGCCTAATTTATTATTTTTTTATTTGTATTTGAAATTCAATAAATAAAAGCTTTGATAAAGCACGACAAAAAAAACAAGCAATAAGAGCATGCAATAATTTATTAATTGATACAAAAAATGTCAAAACGAAAATTAATTCAGAAATAAAATTAGAACTAAAAATAACATTTAAAAAAAATTATAACATGAAATAATAAAACTTGTACACGTAAGACACAATACCTCTATAAACACGTATCATTCATACACATTCAACTCATAATACACGTCGATTTTTTTTTCATTACCGACTTTACATATTTAAAAAAAACATTTTATGTAAGAGTACTTATTGATTTTGATTGTTTTCCGAGGCAAATTTTAGTTTTTTGTAGCATTTAGTTGTGGGTCAGAACTTGCTCGGTTGACATATTACCATGTACCTACTGCAATCTTCTATATATGTATATAACATGCTTCAATTGGATATTTATTTAGAAAATAAAAATTAATAAAATAAAATACTGTTTTGTTTAATTTGTATTAATTTGTACCCTGATGATGCTTGAGTAAAGCGAAACCGGTCGGTTCAAAAAAATTAATAAAACTCGTGGTTTTAAACAAAACAGTATTTTATTTTATTATATATGTCAAACCACAAAGTGATTGCTTTCTACAATAATAAAAAAAAATTATGTCAAGCTGTCAAACAAAATAACTACTCTGTAAATTGCCATCTCAACACAGGCGTTTCATACCTAGTGAGATGGGCAATACGTCATTATTATTACCTAATGTAATATGAAAATAATTAATTAATAAAAAATAAATTAACAAATAGTTCAGTATGTTAGGTCTGGTAATCTCTTTCGTGCTAGTATTGGATTGTGAAGGATTACTCAATATTTTGTTTGTACTTACTTTCTTCTGTGCTGATGACTTAGGAGAATTCGAAAGTCCTCTTTTTCTCTTTTCGCTAACGATGTCTTTCAATTTTAACACTATCAGTTTGTCATATATTATGTAAGCAATGTTTCCCTTATTTTTCTCATCTTCTATTTGAAGTTAAAGATTTTTTCGTTTTTCCACGATTCCCTTCGAGTAATCTTCTTTCACATGAATACCTGACAGGAAAACCACTGAAGAAATCGAGCGATGAATAGCAAATGGATGGAAAAAATACTGGTCTTTGAAAGAAGTCTTGAAATCCAAGGAGCTAATATGCAAATAAAATGAAAAGTCTTCAACACATGTATACTTCCAGTCATCACCTATGGATGTGAAACTTGGGCACTCACGAAACGCCACAGAGAAAAGTTGGAACGCTGCCAGAGAGCAATGGAGAGAAGTTTGACAGGAATAAGGAAACAGACAGAGTGAGATGAAGCATAATAAGGTAGAAAACTAAAGTTCCCGATATAGTTACCCGAATAGACCAACAAAAGTGGAGATGGACAGGTCACATGATCCGTGATTCACAAGAAAAATGGTGCAAAAATGTAACTGACTGGTATCCCAGAGATGGCAAGAGAAGTAGAGGACGTCAGCAAATAAGATGGGAAGATGACATCATTGGAGAAGAGTAGCGCATGACAGGCTCCTGTGGAAAAAGTTAGAGGAGGCCTATGCCAAGAGGCAAACTGAGCTTCGGGATATATTATTATTATTATGTACTTATTACTTATAACGTAATCTTATTGGTCGTCCTGTGTGGAGAAGATAAATCACGTACCTAATCATGTCCACGACAACTCGACGAAGTGGCATTTCAACATACCCTTGAAAAGTCATAAAAAGTGTTTTGTTTGTTTAAATATCCCATAACCTAACCTAACGTAACCTATACAAGTTTTTATTTACTTTTGATGAATTTTCAAAGGAGTGATGTAGTTATACATATATTTTCTACGAGTTTCCGGACACCGTGTAGAATATTTTTTTAGAAATCCCATTGGAGAGAACTATTTTGATAGAGGGTTTAAAGCAACTTCTGCGGTTCATTTTGTTGGTTTGGGTAGGTGTAGAGTATGTTCCATGATGATGTTTTTAAAATACTAGTCAGATCTTTTTTTGGTAATTCTTGCGTGAATTTTGGATTTGTCGGATTTACGTGGTATTTTTTTTTTATTTAATGTGTTCGATACTGGGCTTACAATGAGTTGTGTAAATTACAAAGTTTCTGAACAAATAAAAAAAAAAGACTGTTTTCAATTTAAATCATCCTATCATGCAATTCGAAAATTGAACGTGGCGGAAACATTTTATTTTACGATATTATCCCATTACGCCTTTACGTAAGAGCTTATTTCTTTAAATGTGCCCTTTAAAGTCACTCTACACAATAATGCTCATTTTACATTAAGTGAGTGCAATTTTATTACAGGTTATTTGTTGTTAGAAACTTTCTTGGAAAGAAGGAAATTAGGAAGCGTAAAAAAACTCACTGTAAGATGTAGCAGGCTGGATCGATGGTGTCCACAAAAGAATTCACAATTCACTAAATGTTCATCTGTGCACAGATTATCTGGTCACCATCAGTAGTTAGACTTTTAATACTTATGTAAGGTAATTTTGCATTTGATAAGATGAATACACATAGACACTGTTTTTTGCTGCTTGCTTGTTCGGAAGTTATCACTGCACTGATTTGCAATGTCATTCGTAGGTAGGAGGAAGTATGTAGGTAGGTAGGTGTGTATGTAGGAAATTGTAGGAAAGGCATCATGATAGAAATATTCCCAAACATTTGTTCTAGACATTGTACTTATTCTGAGGTTAAACGGACTGGTCGTTTTATGAAAATAAATATTCCGCAACACTTTAGTGATGAAGTTCCAAGAATTTCATCTTACATTTTAAATCAATTGTTCAGTGGGTATTCTACCGCATGTGTTTCTCGTGCTGAACTATTCGATGATATTCTTCTTTAATTCACTTTTAGTCCAGTCACAGCTAAAAGGTTCTCGCTGTAGATGCCTAAAAACCAGGGTTGCAATGTTCGTTAGCTTGTAGCCAATGTAATGGACATGCATGTCTCAACGCTTCATCGTGTACCAACATAATTTCAATGAAAAAATCGCACATGACCCTGATGTTTTAGAAGATTTGGAGATGGATGTCATTGATAACGAGGAGGATGATTATAATGACTCTGAAATTTTTGAGCGACCGGTAGAAGAATACGACGATGAGGAAGTAGAAAACTAAATTCCATACTGGTTAACTATTAACTAAAGTAAACCAAATTCTTCCCAACTTCAACATGGGTTGTACAAATTTGATTATATATTTATGGTTGCTAAATAAAAATATTCTTAAAAAATGTATTCTTTATTTCTTTCCCACTTAAAATCTTTAATAAGATAGTAATTAAAATATATTAAAAATAATTCTCTTAATTTTTTTTTTCAAAAAGAAAGACAAACATTCCCGTGTTAAGAATAACCCAAAAATGTTTGAAAATCTCCTACTACCACCACAGAAAGCCAAAAATGTTGCTTGTGTTGTGATGGAGGACTTAGCCAGCCGAGTTAATTACTTTATTATTTACATGCAAAAGGCAATTAAAATTAAATGACTTATTGATGTATGAGCAATATTAATAAATAAAATATATTAAATAGTTAATAAAAAAATATTTAACGAATGGTTATGTTAAAAAACCGAACTATGAACTGGAATTCGCCATTGACCTTGTGCCATGGCATGTACGGCAGAGCGCTCCACACTCTTTGCTTTATCTTAAAAACGGTTAAGCATATAAAAAATTATTTAAGACAAAATTTGTAGAGAATTTTATATTTTACAACTTATATAGAGCAAATACAATTCGAGGCATAGTAAGCGAGATATTTCCAAAAAACTGATTTTCATGACTTTAACCTTGAATATTTAAAGACGCTCACACTGACCTTGTAAGACTTTTGAGACAACATGTTTAATACCAAAATAAAGGTTTTTACAAATTTAAAAGAAATCCTTATTTGACGGGACTACAAGCATTATGGTCATCCGGTTTAAAAATCCTCAGCAAGAGAGGATTTTTAAACCGGATGGATTTCAAATGATTTCAAAACAAACTGATCGTAACAAATCTGATTATCCAGCAGAAAAAACTAGTGTACAACTATGAATACCAAAATTTGTGATGAAACACGTTAATATACAGTGGAAAATAAGTTTTCCTAGCACACTTCGCCATGAAATTAAATAGAATACGTCAGGACAACAGAGGAATTGGGCACGTTCGCGACCCCTATTGGATTAACAAAAATAGTAGAAAGTATAGAAGTCTATTTGTTTTATTTTATTTTTATTTATTTTTATTTTATTTTTTAGCGTTATAAACAGTCATTACAAGTTCATATATAACAGTTTTAGAGATAATCATATCATTGGCCAATAAAATAACGACATAAAATTTTGAGACCATAATAAAAAGAAAAACAATACACGTACTCACTTAAATCTACAAAAAATGTATTTTCATTTGAAGAGGTTATTTACTGCAAACTGCTGAAATAAAAAAAAAAATGTAATGAAAATGAAAAAAAAATGAAAATGAAAAAGAAAGATAAGGAATTAACATTAAGTTTTCCATTGAATATTACTTTTTACGAATTTTATGAAGTTAGCAAGGTTCGTGTTAAACACGTCAATGTATGTGCATAATCTTTTGAGGGTGCTACAGCTTCTTCTTATAAACACACTTTGAAGATAACTAGCATTGCTCTTAGGAATATAAAATATGTCTGGAGATCGAGTAACTCTTATCGGACATCTGAAATTAATATTTTGTAATAAGTAAGGGCTATCAATAAAATTGTGGATTATCTTATAAAACATTATTAGGTCTCTGATATCTCTGCGTTGATCAAAGGTTTTGAGGTTCATAGAGACATAATTTACATCATTTCTGGACTCTTTATATATTTTATTTATATGTAGAACAATAAGGGCTCCATACTGTTGAAGAATACTCTATGTGGTTTCTGACGTATGATATGTAGAGAATCTTAAATGTTTGTGGATTTTTGAAAACAGAACTTACTCTAAGTATAAATCCCAGCATTTTCAAAGCCTTAGACGTGATGTGCTCGACGTGAGATTGAAAAAGAAGCTTACTGTCTAATAGAACTCCAAGATCTCTAATTACATTTACCCTATTTAAAAGATTGTTTTTAATTATGTACGGATATAGTATAATGTTTTTCTTTCGAGAATAAGATATGACGGAACATTTATCTGCATTCAAAAGAAGGCGGTTTTCAAAACAACATTGACCAGGGAGTTCAGGTTATCCTGGAACTCTATACAATCCATCTCAGATTTAATGATTTTGACAATCTTTTTGTCATCCGCATATAGGAACAATTGAGAATTGCGAATAGTTTCGTTAACATCATTCATAAAAATGTTGAATAAAAGGGGGCCAAGGTGAGATCCTTGGGAAACTCCTGAGGTTACAGGGGACAAAACTAGAGCAGAACCCCAGTACAGTTACAGCTTGCGTACGATTGTCGAGATAAGAGGCTAACCAACGAAGGAGGTCACCGTGTATACCCATTGCTTCGACTTTATCAATTAAAATGCTGTGTGGGATTTTATCAAAGGCTTTGGAATAGTCTGTGTAGACTACATCGACTTGAAAACCGTTATCCATAGCAACAAGGACTGTGTCAAAAAATTCGCATAGATTAGTTTCTGTTGATTTTCTGTTCACGAAGCCGTGTTGATTCGATATGATTTGTGGTCGTATACAAGGAAAAACGATATCGAAAACAATCTTTTCAAAAAGTTTACCCATTACATTTAATTTAGAGATCGGTCTGTAATTTTCTATGTTGTGTTTGTCGCCTTTTTTGAAAATAGGCACAATATATGAACTTTTCCATTCTTGTGGAAAAATGCCAGAAGACAAAGAAGTTTTGAATATTAGACTTAGCGGATAACATAAAACATTAGCACAATTCTTTAAAAATACCGGGTGTACACCATCAGGCCCACTGCATTTGGTAGGATCTAATGCTTTAAGATATTTACAAACTAATTCAGTGTCTATATAAACATTATTAAGATTTAGTACTGAGGTGTTTGGATTATATATTAGATTGGTAGACGAGGTGGACGGGGCGGGGGATTCAAAGGAAGATTGAAAATGTGTGTTGAATAATATAGCTTCCCCACCCGATAAACGCTGGGAGTTAAGAAACATATTGTTAGGTAGTTCAGAGCTTCTTTGCTTAGATTTAACAAAGGTCCAGAAGTGTTTGGGATCGGTATTGATATTAATTTCGGCCATATTAATGAAATTATTATAACACACCTTCTCCATACGCTTTTGTCGATCTCGGAGAAGAGAGAAAGTTTGATAGTCCGAGATGCGGTTATAAATTTTATATTGTTTGTGGAATTTAAGTTTATCTTTAATTACTTTTGTTAAGACAGCGCTGTACCATGGGGGGTACCTGGAATCTATGTTAACTATTCTAGATGGTACATGCGTGACAATTACCTTATTTAATTCTGAATAGAAGCGCGCCGAGACTGAGTCTACATTACTGCTGTTAAGAGTCGTTGTCTAGTCAACGGGTGCTAAGGCGCTATTAATTTACATAAAAACAACATAACCCTATACAAAGCAACACAATCGATACACAATACCCGAGCCAAAAACAAAAAACTCCTCCAAACTCCCTTTTCTAATACCACCTTTGGACAAAGACACTTTAAATACATAGCTTGCAAACTACACAATACACTACCAGCTACGATTAGACAAACCAAATCAATGACCAAATTCAAACAAGCTATAAAGAAATGAATTATAAGTACTGGTCGTCACACTATTGCAAACATCTGTAAAATAAACTACAAATTGACAGAAATATCCATCTACATACGTCCTTACCCATATAAAACAAATTAAAATTATAAAATCCTAAATAATCTAAATCTATAAATAGATTTGACAGGATTTACTACTGTACTGTATCTCTTCCCTCATTTATAAGAAAACTCTCTTTATGTGATTTACTCACACTTTCAATCATCTTTATGTTTAATTGTTAATTATATTACTCTTATATACGATATGTAATTATGTACCTCTACGCCTGTCTCAACACAGGTTACCCTAGTGAGACAGGCATCGAATAATATATTGTAAACATCACCTATATAGATCAATAAAAAAAAATTTAAAAAATCTGCACCTAGTCAGCGCTGTGATAGAAGTGGACTGTGCGCGAGCGTGGGATTTGGAGGGACGGCTCGTGGGCCATACGCAGCACCATCTCTAGCGAGCGGTGGTGTGCATCCTCCGGCACTAGCGGTGTATTGCACCCCCTTACAGTGCACACGCAACTCGAAATCACCAGGTCGAGAACACGCTCGTTTACATTAAGCTCGTTGTTGAATTGATGGAAGCCGGTAAAGTCTAAAAAATCAGAAAGTGTTGAAGTTAGTGCATCGGTTGAGGATCTATTAAGTACCAGGGCATCGTTTGCGGTCAAAGGCAGAAGCCATTGGGCATGTGGTATGTTGAAATCTCCTAATAGAAGGAATTCATCATCAGGGAAATTGGTATACAACGAAGATATAAATTCAAAAAAGTCACTTAAAGATTTACTCTGCTCCGCACCTTGGACGAAGTATGAGCAGTATAAGAGTAGCTGTGGATATCTTTGCGCGCTGTACGGGAGGGAGGGAGAGTGAGGAGCACGCGGGCAGTTCGCGGCGTACTGCTATCAGTGAACCACCGCCGAGCGCCTGGCCTAACAACATGTAATCGCGATCACAACGGTACACTAAATAACGTTAATCGAATAATTCACAGTCAAATATACTTGGCAGAAGCCATGTCTCAGTTAGGCATATCACGTCATAATCGGCATTAAGAATGCTGGAAAGAAACACATGCGTTTTGGTTCGGAGACCTCTAACATTTTGATAATATATATTTAATTCACCGAGAACATGCATTTGAATGGAACATGTAGGTCAACATATTATGTGACAACAATAATAGAGTATGTTGGACTATGGAAACGTAGCAAAGATCAGTTGAATATAATATTAAAAATATAATTGACATGTTGACATTGAAAACTGTAAAATTGTATATTTTTTAAAGATTCTATGGTGAATCTTGGTTTTGAAATCGAACCCATTAAATTTACATGGTTACAATAATAACGTATGTTTGTAGTGATTACAGTGGAGTAATACAATAATATTATTTTTGTTAAGTACTTCCAGCAAAGTAAATGAATAAAAAAGTAAATTGTGTCCAGGAAAATAAAATTATTGGAATACACACCGTTTGAACTGGTTGTTTTTAGGCGTAACATGTCTTCCAAATCAGAATATTTATTTCCGAGACTGTGAAATCTCGGAAATAAATATGTATAAACACGTATGTTAGTAAATATATAAAAAAATCGTTTATAAACATAAAAAACAAAAAGGGCCCTAGACGGAGCCTTGCGGCACTCCACTTGTCGCTACAAATTCGTACGAATTTGTTCCATTTATTTTCACACTAAGATTCCTATCGGACAAATATCTAACAATCCAATTTAAGAAATTACCATAAGCTCATAGTGTCGCTAATTTATTGATTCATATTGTCGTAAAATAATTTCTTGAATATTTAACTTCCAACGCCCGCTTTAAGGTGATTTCCGTCAGGTACTCGATATTTAATATTAATTGTCAAAAGTTGGCAAGATTGGCTAGACGTGTATTGATTGGCCAGGATTACGGTGACAACAGTAGGGGTGATCAGCCGGGGGCTGACCGAAGTTTACCCACTCTTCTGGTTTTGTTTTCTAACTGGTCGATCATGGTGCCTTCGCCTAGACCCTTTGTATTCCAACAGTTGTTTGCAACACGTGTTTTAAAATTTAATTAAATTTTATATATCTGAATCAACTCAGTGATATTTTCTGACGATATCGTCTGCCCAGGTGTGACCCGGTGAGGAATAACGTACGTAAACTTGATACAATTATGCATTATCCAATCAACCAAGACATGTTTCTGTGAAATATTTGTAAAGTGATTTTTCATAATATTATGTTGTGTCTGTATGTTGCTTCTGTGAAATGTTATGTACTTTTTTTTTCAAATATCGTGTCTGCATATTGGGTTGGGTTGGGTTTAACTTTTCAAAAGTACCAAGTGGCGATCCCTTAATGAGTTTTGATAACTCATGGGAGTGCAACTTCGTTGTATGTTTTATTTAATAACAAAATAATTAAAAAAACTCTTTTATTATATTTTAAAATCAGTAACTTTGAGTTCACAAAGAGATTTGAAGATTTTTCCCTAGAAGCGTTGAGCCATACATACATTCCCAAGAAATTTAAAAACCAGAAGAGAACTTTAATTTATTATAACCCTTCCTGAATTTATTATATCAATAACTTAGCTTTAATCGTCTTGAATTGAGTCTATGAACGAACTGTGAACAAGAGGCCTTCCGATTGAGCTAGCATTGTGAAGGTTTGTGAGCATGTAAGTTGGTTTTGTAAGTATAAAAATTGAACATTGTGCTTTTATTTTTTATTAGTATGTCTTTAAATCTGAAAGTCTTAAAAAATTAATATAAAATAATACAGAATACATAGATCAACGAACGCCGATCCTGTATAATTTTTTTTATGTATATATATATATGTACATGTATAAATAAATTTTAATATATATAATTATTATCCAACGTATAAAAACTGTAATTTTTCAGCGGGTTTCGACCGTTGCCATG
This sequence comes from Limnephilus lunatus, assembly GCA_917563855.2. NCBI lineage: Eukaryota > Metazoa > Arthropoda > Insecta > Trichoptera > Limnephilidae > Limnephilus > Limnephilus lunatus. The sequence continues at coordinate 84,749,152 of OU830593.1, forward strand.
GCCCCACTCAATTCAACGTGTGCCTCAAGAATATGGGCAATTTTGCGCGATTTCGTGCTGCGTTAACTTGCGTACGGGTCACCATAAAGTGTTTCAAATGTATGAATGTTTTTTGGAAATCTTGCTTGTAATTTATTGTGGGATATATTGATTTTATATGATCAATTTGGGAATGGCCTTACTGTTAACCGGCAAAACTAAGGCATGTGTGACATCAAGCGTACTTTGCCAAATTTTAATTTTTTGATAGGCTATGAAAATAATTTAAATATAAATGGCATTCGAGGTGGGTTTTTATTTATTTCTGATTGACTGGAGTCCGAATTAACTGTTTGAGTGATATATACAATAATTAATGAAAGAGTAAGAAGTTGAAGTAAACTTACGATAAAAAATATAAAAACTACATTAAATAACGCAAATCCTTAAGTTAACAAATGACTGTTGTTTTGATTATCAATAACTTAACACATAAAACCTCAAATTGTAATATATAATCGAAAACAATATTAACAAAAATTCCTAGATGCGATCCAACCTTTTTCAAAATTTTCCGTGTCCCCTTTTTCGTTTGAGTGTCTTTAATATATTTTTTAAATTGATTAAACCAAAACTTGTATGCGAATTCGAATTTGTCATGACAAATAAGTTTGGTGGGAAGAGTTGGCCCAAGTGTCTATATTTTTGTTCAAAGGCATTATGTTTTTGAACATTTTTGGCATCTTAAAGCCTTGCTGAAATGAAAATATACCTTTTCACAGATAAATACGACAATGGATAGAGTGTACAGCAAGAACATTGAAACATAAATGCTTGAAAAATATTCAATATTTGGTGCAATGTAAGTGTACGTAAAAAATCTGTCAGGAAACATGTTCGTTATCAAATGGTCTATTATTCCCGCATTGGTCAACTGACTCAATTTTTTAATCAAATCACTCGATAGTGGAATAGTTTTCCGAGAGTATAAGAACACTGGGTAAATAGCCGCTGGTTTGGAAATATAAAAGTATTTTATATTTTTCGGGTAACTCTGCAAAATGTGCTTGGACAAATGAAAGTCAGTTAATACTGCCAACGGCTTGTTTTCTGGAGCCATTTCACTCACAAATTCACAGAATGTAGTGTTTCTATAAAAGTATTGAAATAATCTTGGAAAGTATGCCTCATACTTCGGTTGTAATTGATTAAATGATATTTTTTCAGAAACTGAAAACGCTATATCCGGGTAATTTTCGGAGTATGTGAGTAAAGTTATTCCGGATTTAATGAGCTCTTCCTGACAGGTAAACCTTCGGTCAACAGGAATAGTCAGTGCCGAGTAAATGCTGTAATAAAAAGACATGGTTAGTACAGCTGATGATAATACCCAGAACTTAAAAGCGATCCTATTGACATCATTTCTTGGTTGTCGTGGAACGGACACATTCAGGTGGATCGAAATGGCATAGAAAAGCAAGCTTTGAATCCCACCAAAAGTTTGGAAGTTATTGGAAATACATCTTCCAAGAAAAACTTCAAAGAAGAATGATAATACAATACTGCCAATGATTACTACCAGGAACAAGATAAATACTTTATTGCTTATCTTATGCGGAGATGGATCGATCACCAACCACACAATTTCCTCAGTTGTCAGGAAAGCATTCAGAGAGGACGGGATATGGGATATTGGATTTTCTCCTACCATGAAATGCCCAAAGTAAAACTCGAAAACGTAAGATATTTCAGTTGATTTTGGTTTAATAGAATTGTTTTCATCTATAAAGTAGTGTTCATGACTCCTACTATATGATCCAATTCTTACTTTGATATTTAGGTTTTTACCTAGAATTTTTAATGCCTCAAAAACGTAATGATTCTGAATATATTTTACTTGGTTTTTTAAATTATTCATCACGTGATTTATTATAAATTCTACATCGATAATACATGTTGAATTGTATTTCGGGGAAACATTTGTATTCTTCTTCATTTCAACTCGACCGATAGAGGAGTTATAGAGCCACAGAAATTGTTGATCGACGGCAATGTTTCCACATTTGTTCACGACGGAAGTTCTATACCCTCGCAATTGATCGGGAGAATTCACAAGTATGATCGCACTAGGACTCAGATTTATAAAAAACTTAATCGGCTGTTTGGCTTGTCATGCTACTGGTCCCCACGTTGAAAGCCAGTGTCATACTTCCTGGGGCCAGGGTGACACTGAAGCCACGTAGGGTCCAGTGTTATACTTCTGGTCTCCAGAAATATGTCCCTCCCGGGGGGGGAACAAGTGTTAAGCAGGCCCCCCGGGGGCAATATGCCTCGGCTTGGAAGGCTCAGCTCAGGGTAGTAGGGCTCCTCCGAGGCTGTCGATGGTTGACTCCAATGAAACAAGGTTTAGGCACAATTCAAATGTATTCAATAATGCAAGGGTGAACATTACAGGCAACCAGGTAAGCTGTTTAAGGCCTAGCATAAGAGAGAGAGAGAGGCACTAGAAATACTACTGAATTTAGGCTCGGAAATACTATAAGAGGGTTTAAAATCTCACGTGGCGTCGTACGGATGCAGGCAGCTTCCTACGAAGTGGAGAGATCTAGAGCAAAGCTCATAGATCGGGTGCAGGAACAGGGCGGCTCGGGGTGCGTGGGCGGCTTCTCGGCGTCATGGTGGGCGGATTCGGTCAGCTTACCGAACCGGTGGGTGATAACGGTGAATTAAACGGCTATCGGCAATGTAGGCGGATTAAAAGCCGTGCGCGTCTGGGCGGCCATGGTATAAAGTAGGCGGATTAAAAACCGTGCGCGGCCAGGGCGGCTATGGTAGGCGGCAGTAGGATTATACAGGCGTCTGTGGTGGTAGCGCCAAACTTGAATCGTAGGTGAAGGCTTAATTAGCCGCGTCGAAGGGTGGCATACTGCCCGACAGTACGTAGTAGTGCGTACGACCGCTCGCGCCGTTGTCTGAAATATGTCTGTTCTTTTGCGATCGGTGGCTGGAGCTGCTTGCCCGTGATGAGCGAGACGGATGACTCGAACGCGTGCCCTATAAGGTAATGTCTTCTGCCATTGGCTGGATTTCGCGCCGTGTAGCCATATATGGTAATGTCTTCTGCCAGCCTGAGAGGGACAGCAATAATCACGCGAGAATGTACATGTACTGAGCACGTGACACACAGCTGCCTGCCGCTTGTATAGTCCGTTCGTAGAATTTATGGGCAACCATAACACTACCCTCCTCCCCCTGAAAAATGAAGGGAAAAGGCAGCGAGGCTGATGCAGGGGACCACGACCTTCCATACAGCATGTGATGCGATGATTGCCACAATGTGAGGTACAGAGCTACCTCTTCACCAGGATTTAAACACTCCCTACCTAAGAGCCAACAAAATTTTAACTACCTGTGAGCCAAGCTAAAAAAAACTAGCAATAAACTGAACAAAGGTTGCCAACTCTCTCAAGAAATTAAAAAAAATGTGACGTACCTAGTGCGATACAAGACACGCTAACGAAGGTGCATGAAGAAATAAAGAAAACATGACCCTTCCGAGAAGGATTACTACCATGTAAAAATCTTAAAATTAGACAAAAAATTTCCAACACTATTCCTGTTATGGAATATTGTACGCTGACCAATGTCATGAAATGATCGAAACCAACTCATATTCGCGTCTTACAATAGAATTCTTAAAATTATACAACTTTGTTTTTATACACTTTATTCCTGTTATGGAATATTGTACGCTGACCAATGTCATGAAATGATCGAAATCACTCATATTCGCGTCTTACAATAGAATTCTTAAAATTATACAACTTTTTTTTTTATACACTTTATTCCTGTTATGGAATATTGTACGCTGACCAATGTCATGAAATGATCGAAATCACTCATATTCGCGTCTTACAATAGAATTCTTAAAATTATACAACTTTGTTTTTATACACTTTATTCCTGTTTTCACAATTCAATTCTAACCCAAATGTTAGTTTCCCGCACTCTCAGCTTGTCATGGTTTGTCTGGTTTGCATTTAATTATCAGGCATAAACGACCATCCTCTCATGTTCGCATATAATTGTAAGGTAATGCTACAAAACCTATCATGAATATTAATTTTCAGGCATAATATGAATCCTCTCATGTTTTCTCGACTCACCCTCGGTGACCCGTACAGCGCTGTACTTGGTATACTAGAAATATACCCTTGCCGCAACGACATAGACAACCGGATAGATCCCTTGGAATCCTCTCGGTGAACTTGCGTTCGACGAAACCACATAGGACACCCTCTAGGTGTTCCCACCAAAATAACCAGACGAACCGTAATGACCATAAGTGCAATTACATTATTCTCTAATAAGAACAATACGACCCGAATGACATAACTTTATGACATTACCGAGCTAATTTACTCAACTGGGTGCATACTCTTAAATCTTCTTACTACGAGAAGTACTACTCCTTATTTGAATACAGTGATATAGCAAGTTACAAAACACCGTACAATTGCGTCCTGATATGGCAAGGACTTTACACGCTGGCTTACCATATTGATACCGAAGTAATCAATTACGTGTTTACAAAATATTTATATAGTAATTTAATTAATTACATTTATCATAATTAAAACACTTGAATATACATTTGTTTACCCACCAAAAACTCTATGTGTGTGAGTACAATTTTGTTAAATAACTTTCAATTCGAGTTTGTTTCAACTCAACTTAAACTCTCAGGGTTTGACTACGTAAGGAGAGAAGAAGGAAAAAAAAAATTAAAATAAATAACAACAACGCCACGTATTTTTACCAAAAAATACGAAAATTTAATACTACCGACAATGTTATTAGAAGAGGAAAAAAATTTTTTTAATTGAGTAACGAATTTCTTCCTAACACCGGAATCATATATACTTCCATTGTTCGGAAATTCGCGTTTCCAACAATCCTTCTGCTCTAATTCTAAGGAGTTTAGCCATCCTATCACGCTTTGGATTATAGTTTACCTGCCGAATGACACGTTAGGTCGATACCCAAGTTCCATCCTATCGGACTTGTAACAGCTCTATAATACCACACAACGAGTAACCGTTGTTATATGATCGCGGAAGAAGGTTAAAATTCGATACCACCACAACCTATGTGAACCGAATAGTGTTGTCTATTGGGCCTATTCTGACAACAAAAATGTGGTAATATTATTATTACATTGCCTTTTCATCGTGAATTCACTCCAACATACGCTAGAATTGAGACATACCCCGTTAAGGAGTGGGTAACTACCCGATTGTGAACGTTTTACCGCCCCAATTTCTCCTATATCGCAACGTGTGAGATGTCCAATACCATAACGATTTAACCTACATGTGAGAATAATTCGACAATGAAAGAGATTGAAAAACCCGAAAAAAAAAAGGACAAAAAATAAAAAAAAATTATAATTGAAATGATATTTCCATTTATACATGACCTTATATTAATATATACACAAGGTTATTTACAACCATAAGGTTCCTAAGTTTCTTACTACTCAATGACCTACCCCAGTATGATGAGAGCTAGGTGCCTTTATACCTACCACTTGTACAAGAATTTTCTTATGCCGTCTCTTGCCAACGAAAAGAAAAGAATATGCTTGCATATTCTTTCATTGCATCTAAAATTAAGTACTTTTTAGAATGCAAATTGTTCCACGAAAATAGAAATTAGGTCTCTACTTCGGTCCCGGGCAGGATACTGAATACCTAACGCAGTTTTTTCTAATGAAAAACCTAGCCTAATTTAGGGTTCCTTGAACTACGCCCTCAATCAGTGTATCGTGTCGTGTTTCTTAGACGAATTTATATACTTATGTAACCATATTCATATATAAATTTAAAAAAACATTTTTTTTTTTTAAAAAAACAACCTAAGTGGCTACGCACTAGGAGAAAGTAATAAATTATTACTACCAATAATAGTCATTACAATAAATGAACTAAATATCGCATCAGTAATTTCACTAGTGTAAGGTGAGTTACCTCTTTTTTTATAATAATAATAACAATAATAACACAAGTCTTCACGTGCAGACATACCGGCGTCCCGGATTGTCAACACTTGTGATGACGATCCATTAAGAAAGGAATTGTATACTTCTCTAATAACAAAGGTTAAGTTATATGCGTTATAACCTCGTACTAACCACTAGGGTTCATGACGTCCTAGGGTTGTACCTACGGGGTAATAATTATATCTCAACTAATAACCGGACTAATCAGAGAAAATAACAACAAAAACATAAATAAAAACACTTATAAGGTTGCAACGACCGGGGTGTCACTACCCTTTTTTACTATGTCTTTAATGTGGAATTTACCGACAATTTTTCCATTTAAATTCTCTAGTACATATACCGTGCTAGAGATTTTTTCCTTTATTCTGTTTTCTACAAAACGGGGTGCCAGTTTGGCTGAAAAATATACGCCTGCCTTAGATTGAGGGAAGTTTCTTCTCCAAACTCTGTCTCCGATTTTATAGGATTCCAACTTGTGTCTAGTGTTATAACGAAAAGCACTTTGTTTATACGCGGCGGCGAGTGAATCGCTCACCTTGTCATACACGGCTACCCTGCTTAACACTTGTTCCCCCCCCGGGAGGGACATATTTCTGGAGACCAGAAGTATAACACTGGACCCTACGTGGCTTCAGTGTCACCCTGGCCCCAGGAAGTATGACACTGGCTTTCAACGTGGGGACCAGTAGCATGACACTGGCCCCACGTTGGGCGCCAGTGTCATGCTACTGGTCCCCACGTTGAAAGCCAGTGTCATACTTCCTGGGGCCAGGGTGACACTGAAGCCACGTAGGGTCCAGTGTTATACTTCTGGTCTCCAGAAATATGTCCCTCCCGGGGGGGGAACAAGTGTTAAGCAGGCCCCCCGGGGGCAATATGCCTCGGCTTGGAAGGCTCAGCTCAGGGTAGTAGGGCTCCTCCGAGGCTGTCGATGGTTGACTCCAATGAAACAAGGTTTAGGCACAATTCAAATGTATTCAATAATGCAAGGGTGAACATTACAGGCAACCAGGTAAGCTGTTTAAGGCCTAGCATAAGAGAGAGAGAGAGGCACTAGAAATACTACTGAATTTAGGCTCGGAAATACTATAAGAGGGTTTAAAATCTCACGTGGCGTCGTACGGATGCAGGCAGCTTCCTACGAAGTGGAGAGATCTAGAGCAAAGCTCATAGATCGGGTGCAGGAACAGGGCGGCTCGGGGTGCGTGGGCGGCTTCTCGGCGTCATGGTGGGCGGATTCGGTCAGCTTACCGAACCGGTGGGTGATAACGGTGAATTAAACGGCTATCGGCAATGTAGGCGGATTAAAAGCCGTGCGCGTCTGGGCGGCCATGGTATAAAGTAGGCGGATTAAAAACCGTGCGCGGCCAGGGCGGCTATGGTAGGCGGCAGTAGGATTATACAGGCGTCTGTGGTGGTAGCGCCAAACTTGAATCGTAGGTGAAGGCTTAATTAGCCGCGTCGAAGGGTGGCATACTGCCCGACAGTACGTAGTAGTGCGTACGACCGCTCGCGCCGTTGTCTGAAATATGTCTGTTCTTTTGCGATCGGTGGCTGGAGCTGCTTGCCCGTGATGAGCGAGACGGATGACTCGAACGCGTGCCCTATAAGGTAATGTCTTCTGCCATTGGCTGGATTTCGCGCCGTGTAGCCATATATGGTAATGTCTTCTGCCAGCCTGAGAGGGACAGCAATAATCACGCGAGAATGTACATGTACTGAGCACGTGACACACAGCTGCCTGCCGCTTGTATAGTCCGTTCGTAGAATTTATGGGCAACCATAACAGGCTATAATCATAATCAACGTCGTATTTAGGTATTTTTGGAATTGTGAAAACCTTTGCATCGTTTTGAATTGGTCGACAAGCAACAAGATATCAGTATTTGGTGAGAATCTCGAGTATGATAACATTGAGTTATTGATTCCTACGGTTAAGTTTTGGTATTCATAGTTGTACACTGGCTTGTTCTGCCGGATAATCAGATCTGTTACGAACAGTCCGTGGTTTGTCTTCTCTTGCTGAGGATTTCTATACCGGATCACCATAATGCTAGGTGAATTAAAGAAGAAAATCATCAAATAGTTCAGCACTGGAAACACTTGAGGTATTGGAATACCCATTGAACAATTGATTAAAAATGCAAGATGAAATACTCGAAGCATCATCATTGAGGAGTTGGGCAATAGTTTTTGTCACAAGACAACCAATCCGTGTGACTTCAGTATAACAACAAGAAACAGTTCGTATTCTAGAACAAAGAACCTGTAATGTAATTGCAACCACTTCATTAAAAATGAACAGAAATGAGTGAAGTGATAATAAGAAGCACCTTTCATTACGTGGTGGATTAGAAGAAAAAACGATTCCGGATTCAAGGAGCTCTTCCTGACTGGTAAACCTTCGGTCAACAGGAATAGTCAGTGCCGAGTAAATGCTGTAATAAAAAGACATGGTTAGTACAGCTGATGATAATACCCAGAACTGAAAAGCGATCCTATTGACATTATTTCTTGGTTGTCGTGGAACGGACACATTCAGGTGGATCGAAATGGCATAGAAAAGCAAGCTTTGAATCCCACCAAAAGTTTGGAAATTATTGGAAATACATCTTCCAAGAAAAACTTCAAAGAAGAATGATAATACAATCTGCCAATCATTGTTCCGCCCACTTCGGTTGTGTGTGGACGTATCTAAAAATTTCGTCTTTAAAATATTAGAGGTTTTATTGTTACACCGCTACTAGCATTTGCCGCGAGTGAGGTGACCGCGGTCACTAAACCTAACCCATTATGGACGTGCTGCAAATAATAAAGAATATAAAACTTGAAATCTTCTAGAAGAAAAATGGATTCACGAAAAAACTTCATTTCAAAACGAGATCATTTCTCTGCAAAACAAACTAATAGAAAAATTAGAAAAAAAAATTGAAAATGTGAGTTATATGGAAAAAAAACCTATGCAAGTCGACTAAAAGAAATACCGGAATCGAAATATTCATTGATTATTTAAAGTGAAAATACGAATATGACATCAGACGCAATAAAAGATCAAATCGTCAAAAAAATAAAAATAGCAAATTTAGGTATTGCAGTGAATGGAGTTCGCAAAGCCGCTCAAAACAAACTGATAATATCTTGCCCCACTAAAGTCCACGCAGAAAAATTGACGGATGAAATAAACAAAACGCTCAAAAAAAATATGGTTGCCGAAGAATTAAAAAAGAAAAACCCCAAAATTTTCGTAAGAAATGTACAGGCAGAACTGACAGAAGAAGATATAATCGAGGCTTTAAAAACCCAAAATGATGGTATCAAAGATATTATGGATAATGATACAAAAAACACTATAAAACTAATAAAAATGTTTAAACCTAAATCACAAAATGGACTAACTAATTATAAACTGGAAACCAGCGGAGCAATGAGGTCTTACCTCATTGAAAAGGAAAAAAATAAACATAGGATTCAGCAGAGTACGAGTGGAAGATGCCAGACCCCTGACGCAGTGTTACCACTGCTTGAAATTTGGACACACTGCACTGAAATGTTTCAGTAAAGATAAAAGCGCGACCTGCTTACATTGTGCTAAGGATCATGAATGGAAGGAATGCCCAAACAAAAACTCGGAAGAAAAATGTAGCAACTGTACATATCAAAACACTACTTTCAAGATGACCCTTAACACTAATCATAAAGCAAACGACACAAACTGCACCTACTTTAAAAAGATGGTGTATATCGCGCAAAGTCGCATCGATTATGATTAGGTATGTTTTTTGTATGTATTATTATTCTAAAAAAACAAAATTCAATGCTTTTAACCAAAACTCTATTTAAATACTTAACCTCATTTTCTGTTAAGCTCAATAATATATGTCTTCTACTTCCGAAATATGAGTATCTCATTTCCAAAAAAAAAAATTCTTCTCCAACTATATTATTTCCTGAATTATTGTCCGGTACCACAGTGTTAACACGCTAGCATTGAAATGTATGTTGATGTTAATCTATCCTTTGTTTACTTGTACATGTAGAAAAAATATTTATTGTTGTCAATTATTAAACCAACTATGTTCTGATCAAAACCAAAATCAAACTATGAATATATTGTTAGTGCTTACTGTGCCACTGTGCTCCCGCTACCTGTGAATCGACATTGACATAATTCCGCCGTGTTCCGCCGTGTAAACGAAACGCACGCCTATTGCTGTTTCTGTGCCTATTGGATAGGGAGAAAGCAGACAAAATTGCCAGCATACAAGTTCTTTATCCTGTTCGGTGAGTCCTTTCCTTTCTATGCAGCATATGTTCTTCTCATTTCAAGCAGTAACAGTACCACAAAAATCAAGGTCCTTCGTCAGTCAATCTTCGCACATATCAAATCCACTCTACACACACTATCTCATTCATCTTGATCCAAACGAGCTGGACATTTTTGAACCATAATATTAGTAGATAATAATCCAGCAGAGTGTGAATACGTTTTACAATACCGCATATAAATAATTACCCGCATTCCCGCAATTTGATATACCTACATGAGTAATTTTGTTTCTTTATACCTATCGTATTATGGTTGGAAATAACATATTTACCCGCTGTTAGAATAAATAGATACAAGACACTGCTTTGATATTTATTTCTGATAACTCATGTAATTGTATCTTGCTAATCAAATCGCTTTACCTACCTTATAAATAATACGATTATTTCTTAATATTCGTATTGTTTATATTATTGAATATGTCATTACAAATAAAATAATACGATCGTAATATTTATAATTTGTTCATGACAATAAACGCAAAATAAAAATAACTTTGTTTACCCACGTAGTGCACGGCGCATTCGTTATCCTCTCACAGCTCACCAGTCAATTTAACCCCGTGCGGTGATCACTGTGAATTAATTGAATATTCATTAAATATTAATTAATTAATTCCGCATAAATAATACAGACACATTATTTTAACCGCATTTTTAGTTGTTTATCGTCTCATATTTTGTAAAATATAACCGGAATAAATAAAATGGCTACAAGCGCGTCATCCGGGTCGTCTCGGGACGAAAGACGTCTCAAACGTTTAAATGCTAAACTATCAGCTAGCTTTGCAAGCTTACAGTCGGTGTATGACAAGATAAGGAAAGCTTCGGAAAGCATTAGCAATCGCCAATCTTTTTTGTCAGGCGCAACTACTGTTGAAAAAATTCGTACTGAATTTATAACAATTTTAGATGAAAAGGTGGATTGCGAACTGGAATTGAATCCGGAAGCAATTGCTGAATACTCTCAATTAAATGCATTTGAAGAATTCTTCGGGGTTATTAAATATACCGAAGCAAATATGCTGTCCAATCCAGTCGCGAAACCTCGCCGTCAAATTAAGTTACCGCCTTTGGAAATAGCGTGCTTTGACGGAAAATTAGATAATTGGCCTCTTTTCTATGAAACATATAATTCGGTTATACATTTGAACGATTCTCTGGATAATGCTGAAAAGATGCAGTATCTGATGTCTAAATTAACCGGAAAAGCATTAAATATTTGCAAAACTATTACGCCTACTGGTACAAATTATCAAGTTATTTGGGACGCATTGTGTACTAAGTATAATGATCAACGCGTTCTTGCTGAATCATACTTTGACCGATTGCTGAAATTGCCTCCAGTTAACTCAGCCACGCCCGCTTCTTTAGATAATTTCGCAGATGCATACTCCGCTAACATCGCCGCGCTGAAGCAATTAAAAATAAAAGACCTCGCAGAATTCATATTGCTACAACTGGGTCTTAAACGGCTTGACATAGAGACTGTAAAGGCTTTCGAATCTTCTATTAAAAATAATGAAAATTTACCTTCCAGCGCGGAACTAATCGACTTTGTAAGACAACAGCAACGAATTCTCAACCGCGTGCAAATCACGCAACCGACCTCGAGCCGCCTTGGCTCAAATATTAATTATACCGCTAAACCGCAAAAAACTAATTCCGCAAAGGCATTTATTAATGTCGAAAAAATCGATAATCACTCCATCGAAATTTGCTTTTGTTGTCAAAAGGGTTCGCACCCTTTATACCAATGTTCTAAATTCACAAGTCTAGAACCATGCGATCGATTTAACTTTATTAAGTCATCGAATATTCGAGTTTGTGTGAACTGCCTCAGTACTAGGCACATCACGAAAGCTTGTAAATCAAAAAGTACATGCAAAACATGCGCGCTCAACCATCATAGTTTATTGCATTTCAAACAAACTGATGGGCGGAAGTCACAAACAGACCCAATACCATCTCCCGCGTTACAAGCAGATGCCGATAATGATAACTTAAATTCTTTGAATCCGGTTTCGCTATATGTAACAAATTCATGCCCTAGTGCAAATACTACTGCACTCTTAGGAACGGCTGTTTGCACTACCAGAGACGCTAAGGGCCAGGTACAGACGATACGGGCTCTAATAGATAGCGGCTCCCAAAGGGACATAATTACGCGCAAATGCTGTTCACGCTTGAATCTTACGGTGCGGTCATCTCCAAGTACTTACGTCACGGGAATAGGTGACGTAAGAAATGTGGCAAATGGCGTAACTTGCTTAAAATTACATTCCCGCTATGACATCACTCAGTCGTATACGATTAAACCATATGTAGTAGAAACTATAACCAGTGAGTTGCCTACTGTTAACATTAACCGTTCTTCTTTGTCGTATCTTGACAATTTGCCCTTAGCAGACACAACATTCTGTACGCCCGGTGAGATTGATATTATCTTGGGATGTGACATATTTGCTCGCATTCTAAAGGCAAACAAAATATCAGGTTCTCTCGGCCAGCCATTTGCTATTGAAACCACTTTGGGATATCTCATCTTGGGTACTGCCCCAACGATGATTGAAAACCCAAGTATAAACGCCACGCAATCATTTTGTACGTTCACGCAAAATAATGATTTTTGCCTGTCGCGCTTCTTCGAATTGGAAGACATTCCAGATGAGAAGTTTTTAACGCCTGATGAACAAGAGTGTGTGGACATTTTTAAACTCACTACCTCTCGTGACACGGCAGGTCGTTATATCGTCGCGTTGCCGTTTCGAAACAGTCCCTCTGTTCTCGGTGAATCGTTTCCTGCCGCCGAACGCAGGTTTCGATCTCTCGAACGCCGCTTGATATCTCAACCCGCAATAAAGTTAGAATATGACAAAATATTGCGCGAATACCTACAGAAAGGTTACATTTCGCCGGTCAACAATTCTGACTTACCTCATTACGTTATACCGCATCATATTGTAGTTCGTGAAGATAAACTTACTACTAAAATTCGAATGGTGCTAGACGCGAGTATGAAATACGATTCAGGCTATTCACTTAATGACATCCTACATACCGGAAAGAATTTACAAGGTGATTTGTTTCGCATTATCCTCAATTTCCGATTGTTCGCAATAGCTATAACCGCTGACATAAAACAAATGTACCTACAAATCGTTGTGCAAGAAGAATGCCGTCGTTATCAGCGCATGCTGTATAGATTTAACAATAGTGACCCTTTACAATTGTTCGGATTTAATCGCGTCACTTTCGGCATGTCTTGTAGCCCATTTTTGGCTTTGCGTTCACTGCGCCAACTCGCAACGCATGAAAAACCTCGTTTCCCACTCGCGGCAAACTTGGTGGAAAATGGTTCATTCTACATGGATGATTTCGTCACCAGTTGCTCATCAGTCGAGGAAGCTACCGAGTTGTTGACGGAATTAATTCAGTTATTCGCTGCCGGAGGATTCGACCTTGTAAAATTCTCTTCTAATTCACCAAAGTTTTTATCCACGATTCCTACAGCTCGTCGTGTTAAGGAACATGTGGAATTTAATCCCGATGAAAACCTAAAAATACTAGGGCTTCATTGGATACCCGCTTCTGATCATTTTGTATTTGTCGTACACACCGACGAAAGAACGTGTACTAAACGAAACATTCTCTCGACGATTGCTCGTCTTTGGGATTTGATGGGTTTCGCCGCACCAGTTGTATTATTGGCTAAGCTGATAATTAAATCTCTATGGGAGTATAACCTGGATTGGGACGATACTCCTCCTGAAACAGTTGTCACACTTTGGCGACAGTTTAAAAAGGAATTGCCATTACTGCAATCTATTAAAATTCCTCGTTTTTTAGGAATCGAACCCCAATGCGTATTAACGCTTATCGGGTTTTCAGACGCAAGCGAACGCGCATATGGAGGTGTTATTTACTTACATGTTTACTGTCCGAATACTGATAAAACCACAATTAATTTATTATGCGCTAAATCCAAGGTCGCTCCGGCTAAGACAATTTCACTTGCGCGATTAGAACTATGTGGAGCGCTAGTACTTGCACGATTAATGCATACGGTCAGTAATACCTACACATCAAATTCGAAAGCTCATACGACTTTAGCTTTTTGCGACAGCACGGTTGCACTAGCTTGGATAAATTCACCGCCTGCAAAATGGCAGACCTTCGTTGCCAACCGTGTCTCACAAATACAAAACCATCTTGGGGCTGAATGCTTCCATTATATAAGAGGTCAAGACAATCCCGCCGACTGCTTATCGCGGGGTCTTACTCCCGCTCAGCTAATAGACCATCCGTTATGGTTTAACGGTCCCGTATTTGCCCAATTACCTAAAAGTGATTGGCTTTTACAACGTTTTGATACGAAATCGATATCTGATCCACCCGAATTAAAAACAAAATTTTTGATGTCCGTTCAAGACAATAACCGCCCCAAAACAATTGCTCCACCGTTATTGTGTGCACTAGCTTCTCGTGTTAGTTCATGGCCGAAATTAATTCGAATAGTAATTTATGTTTTTCGGTTCATTAAGAAATTACCACGAGCATTCGAATTAAGCCATATCTTAGATGCAGAAATCGCTGTTATAAATTCTATACAGCAAGAACATTTCTCCGAAGATATAAAGGCAGTCAAAGATGGGAAGAAGGTTCGGCGAGCGATTGCAAAATTAAATCCGTTTCTTCGTGACGGAATTCTAAGGGTAGGAGGCAGATTGAGTAATGCTGAAACAGAATTTGACAGTCGTCATCCCATTCTATTACCCGCTCGTGATAATGTAGTCAATTTAATAATAGACTACTATCATATTAAGAACCTACATACGGGTCTTACGTTACTGATGTCACTGCTAAGACAAAGATTTTGGATACTTTCTTCGCGCAATTTGGTTCGGAAACGTGTGCATTAGTGCAATACGTGCTTCAAAGTCAATCCTAAACCACAATTCCCATTAATGGGAGATTTACCCGCATGCCGCGTCCGCGAAGCTAAGGCTTTTCTTCACACGGGGGTTGACTACGCTGGCCCGCTTCAAATAATTCCTTATATACGTCGGGGGGTGCGAAGTCAAAAGGCATACATTTGCTTATTTATTTGCTTGGTGACCCGAGCAGTTCATATTGAACTCGCTTCGGATCTTTCCACCGAAGTCTTCCTCAACGCTTTCAAGCGTTTCCTTTCTCGTCGAGGTCCTGTGAGTATAATGTACTCCGATAATGGGACGAACTTTGTGGGAGCCAAATCCCATTTAAGGTCTTTATTTGCACTTATAGAGTCACCCAATTACAAAAAGGAATTCTCAGACAATCTGTTGGAGAATCGAATCGAATGGAAGATGAATCCACCGCAAGCTCCTCACTTTGGTGGGATCTGGGAAAGTAACATTAAATGCCTGAAAGGTTATTTAAATAAAATAGTAGGCACCTCTCTACTGACTTATGAAGAGATGCAAACAGTGCTTTCTCAGATTGAAGCAATTCTAAATTCACGCCCGCTATCTGTATTTAGCGTTAACGATGTTTCGGCTCCATTGCCGCTAACCCCCGCGCATTTTTTAACGCTCACTCCCTTAAAATTTTTACCCGCTGCTGATTTGTCAGACGAGCCAGTCAACTTGGTACAACGCAAACATCTCGTGGATCGTCTTGTTCAGACGTTCTGGAACCGATGGCGAATTGAGTATTTAAATACTTTGCAAGCTCGCCAGAAATGGAATACAAATGCTAATTCGGTAAAGACAGGCACGGTAATAATGATTAAGAGTGACAACATCGCGCCTCTTCAATGGCCTATTGGGTTAATAGTCAATGTCTACCCCGGGGCAGATGGGGTGATCCGGGTTGCGGAAGTTAAAACTAACTCCGGAACATACCGCAGGGCAGTCGTTAAACTCTGTCCCTTACCGTCACAATAGATTTAACGACATCTTAGAAGTTAGTTCATAATACTTTAATTTTAAAAATCAGTTAGATTAGTTTCATTGTTAAATAGGTACCAAACCCTACTTCTAGTTTTATCTACCTTCAGTATTATTTATTGAATCCTTTCAAATCATATTTTCGTTTCAATGTTTTTTTATTTTTTTATTTCCTTGCTATATCAGTCATTTTGACCATTTGGTTAAAGCATTTATATAACTTACATAATATTTTCTTAACTTGTACATAATTTATTACATTCTACCGCGTGTCATTATAATTTTTGTTTGCGCATTGAAACGTATTGGCACTCTTTTGGTTTATGGAAGTGGATTCTTTCATCCCCTTCCAGGCGGGGGGCATGGTTACGCCAATACACATACCTACACATACACACACCTACATAGCACGCATACATACTGTTACTGCTTGGGATTGGTATTAATATTGTTGCAAATCCTGTCCTACCTTGTTCCAAAATCCGCTCCTAAAAATATTATCACCACGTGCTCCAGTCTGCAATCAACAGCCCGCGCCGCAACATATACTATAATAGCCACTGTGCTCCCGCTACCTGTGAATCGACATTGACATAATTCCGCCGTGTTCCGCCGTGTAAACGAAACGCACGCCTATTGCTGTTTCTGTGCCTATTGGATGGGGAGAAAGCAGACAAAATTGCCAGCATATAAGTTCTTTATCCTGTTCGGTGAGTCCTTTCCTTTCTATGCAGCATATGTTCTTCTCATTTCAAGCAGTAACAGTACCACAAAAATCAAGGTCCTTCGTCAGTCAATCTTTGCACATATCAAATCCACTCTACACACACTATCTCATTCACTGCCATAAACCTTAACCTTATCAAAACATTTTGATACTTTCCTCCTAACTATTTCTAGTTCCTTGCAAAATATTGACATAATAACGCTATGTGAAACGTCGATAAATGAAAACAATATAAACCTATACAATATATCGGGTTTTAACTCTTACTATTTTTGTCGTACAAAAAGATCGGGTAGCGGAATTATTGTATACGTGAAGGATCATCTTACATTCGAAAAAATAAATATAGTAACAACTAATTTTGAATGCGTTTACGGCACTATTTCTATTTACAAACATAAACGTATACATCTATTGGCAATGTATAGACCTCTAAATACAAATAAAAAATTATTTCTCCATGAACTGGAAACTATATTGGGCAATATTGACATTAAAGAATCCATTTTAATACTTGGCGATATGAACATAAACATATTAAATGAACTCGAACCGATTGTAATCCAATACGAAAACTTAATGGCCAACTTCGGATTAGTCAAAACTATTAACGATGTGACTCGAGAAGCAGTATTGTCAAACTATATAACGGCTACTTGTCTAGACCATATCTATATAAGAGAGAGGGAGACCATAGAAATCAGTTCGTGCGTATGTGAAACAATAATAGCTGACCACTACCTAATTGCAACGACGATTTATTTCTCTACCTACGACAAACACACTTCAGACAAATCGCACACTGAGTAATATACTGCACTCTCTGAAAAAAAAGTTAATCTATTTATCTCAATCACCGATTGGAATGAAATGCTAAAATTATCTGAACCAAATGTATTGTACGAAGAAATGAAATCGAAATTTAAAAATATTTATGAACTAAGTAACATCACAAAATTTAATAAAAAATATCGCAATTATCAAAAAATTTGGATGAATGATAGCCTCATTGAAAATATACAAACACGAGATACTCTTTGGAGGAAATGGAAAAACTCACCCAACAACAAAAAATATGAAATCGATTTAAAAAAATACAGAAATAAATTAAATAAACAAATAATAAACACAAAAAAATTATAGTATAACTATAAATTTAATCACTGTTTCAAAGACATTAAAAAAACATGGAATGAAATTAATAAAAGTTTAGGAAGGAAAGATAAATCCGGTTGTGATGAAGTCATTTCAAAATATTTCTTAAAATCCAAATTGACAGATGCAGTGGCAGAAAATTTTGCAGACTTCTTTGATGAGGGGTTAAATAAGTTATTACATGAATGTGATGTCCGAGCGTCAGAATACACGCCGGAATATTTAAATCACACAATGTATCTACCACGAGCAAATACAAAGCAAATCGAATTAATTATCGGAGGTATGAAAAATTCCAAGACATCAGGCATAGATTTAATGCGTATGTATGATTTAAAAAAACATGTTAAATTACTTAGTCCTATAATCGCCCACTTAATTAACAGAATAATTGATACGGGCCATATTCCCGATGAACTAAAATATAGCATTGTAAGGCCTATCTTTAAAAATGGAAATCACTCTTTAATAAATAATGGAAATCACTCTTTAATAAGAATGCCAGTATGGTTTTCAAAAAAAAAAAAGTTGCGATAAATTGCTCGAAAAATTTTCTAATCATATAAATTCACAACTTAACTGTAAACAACATGTATTGGTTCTATTTATTGATTTCTCAAAAGCTTTTGACACACTTAGCCATATACAAATAATGAAAGTACTTGAATTTATAGGTATCCGGGGTAAACTCCTCTTATTCTTTAAAAACTATTTCTCAAATAGAAAAATGAGTGTGAAGATTTTAAATATAATTAGTAAATCAAGATACATCAAATCGGGAGTACCGCAAGGGTCAATTCTAGGTCCAAAATTATATATTATATATGTAATTGCTATGTGTAAGATTTTCAAAAAAGCTCGTCGATTCATTTTTGCTGATGATACTGCCCTTGTTGTATCAAATGAAAATCCTAAAATAGCTGTACAAGAATTACAAAGAGACTTTAACAAGCTTCTCAAATGGGCTCATGATGTAGGATTAATAATAAATGTAAAAAAAACCAAATGCATGTACATAAAATCACCAAGTTTGAAAATGTGGAATGTTCCTAAAATAACCGCTCATAGCTTTGACTGTATACATAAAGGAATTGTTAATGTTTGTGACTGTGAAAAAATAGATTTTACAAATGAATATACTTATCTGGGAATAATTGTTGATAACAATTTTAAGTGGGATAAACAAGTGGCAAAAATTTGTAACCAGCTCCGATCCTTAGCTAGTAACTTTTACAAATTAAAATTTATTTTGCCTCGAACTTGGGGACATGCAAGCACTACTTACATTAAATATATTCAAAATTTACAAACTGCCATAACAAAAAAAATTGTCCCAACAAATATTTACAAACAGAGACACAACCTAAAACTACTATATGGCTCAGAGAGCCTTCTTACAATAAAAGGTCTCCACTGGTTCACTACTATTATGGATAATATGGGGGAAAGCCCTTACAAACACCTACTTGTACACAAACATACCACAAGATTTAGAGAAGGAAAGGGCCTAAAAACTCCTCGAATATTAAATAAATATGGAAGCCGTACTCTTGAATATCTAATACCAGTGATTTTCAACAAAGTCAATAAAAACATAAAATTTGAAAAAAATGAGAGACTATATCCTAAAATGACAAAACTATGGTTAATGAACGAAAACTCCATGTATCTTTGAATATCTTAATATAGCTGCCTACATATCTTGTTTTTAGGCAGGTATATTGAAATATCTTATATATTTATAGATGTAAGTTAAATTATCTAATATTATGTGATCTATTCTAATGTTTCCTTAAAACTATAAATGTATTTACAAATATTTTCTTAGATATTATATTAAGAATGTTTAAATTGTTAGAACCTGCAGACAAGCTGCCATATGACAGCTTTGTGGGTCTACTCAAATTGTTGTACAAAATGTATTTTGTTATTTAACAAATAAAAAAATAAAAATAAAAATAAAAAATAAAATTACTACCAGGAACAAGATAAATACTTTATTGTTTATCTTATGCGGAGATGGATCGATCACCAACCACACAATTTCCTGCGTTGTCAGGAAAGCATTCAGAGAGGACGGGATATGGGATATTGGATTTTCTCCTACCATGAAATGCCCAAAGTAAAACTCGAAAACGTATGATATTTCAGTTGATTTTGGTTTAATAGAATTTTTTTCATCTATAAAGTAGTGTTCGTGACTCCTACTATATGATCCAATTCTTACTTTGATATTTAGGTTTTTACCTAGAATTTTTAATGCCTCAAAAACGTAATGATTCTGAATATATTTTACTTGGTTTTTTAAATTATTCATCACGTGATTTATTATAAATTCTACATTAATAATACATGTTGAATTGTATTTCGGGGAAATATTTGTATTCTTCTTCATTTCGAATCGACCGATAGAGGAGTTATAGAGCCACAGAAATTGTTGAACGACGGCAATGTTTCCACATTTGTTCACGACGGAAGTTCTATACCCTCGCAATTGATCGGGAGAATTCACAAATATGATTGCACTAGGACTCAGATTTATAAAAAACTTAATCGGCTGTTTGGCTATTATCATAATCAACGTCGTATTTAGGTATTTTTGGAATTGTGAAAACCTTTGCATCGTTTTGAATTGGTCGACAAGCAACAAGATATCAGTATTTGGTGAGAATCTCGAGTATGATAACATTGAGTTATTGATTCCTACGGTTAAGTTTTGGTATTCATAGTTGTACACTGGCTTGTTCTGCCGGATAATCAGATCTGTTACGAACAGTTCGTGGTTTGTCTTCTCATGCTGAGGATTTCTATACCGGATCACCATAATGCTAGGTGAATTAAAGAAGAATATCATCAAATAGTTCAGCACTGGAAACACTTGAGGTATTGGAATACCCATTAAACAATTGATTAAAAATGCAAGATGAAATACCCAAAGCATCATCATTGAGGAGTTGGGCAATAGTTTTTGTCACAAGACATCCAATCCGTGTGACTTCAGTATAACAACAAGAAACAGTTCGTATTCTAGAACAAAGAACCTGTAATGTAATTGCAACCACTTCATTAAAAATGAACAGAAATGAGTAAAGTGTTAATAAGAAGCACCTTTCTTTACGTGGTGGATTAGAAGAAAAAACCTGTAATAACATTGCACTCTCTTCGCTTTCAGCGTCCATATAAAAAAGGACATTATTCTGTGGAGTGACTTTAAAGTGCAAATTTCGGTTTATTGCTCAAAACGCGGTTCGCGCGATGCTGCGGTGATTGATCAGTGGCCGGGGTACGCAAAACACTTCTACCGCATTTTTATGCATTTCATTTTTTCATTATTAAAACCCTAGAGTGCTCGCGTTATGAGCATTTTGCCGCCCGCGGAAAAAAACTCGTGTTATTTTGTACAAAATGCATTCGTCAAGGTCAAGCGCCATAGTAGCTGACCCCACATACCACGCCTTCTTATTTTAGACATTAGAAGTAATTTGGTGCACGGGTGACCTCAGGAGCCAAGGGTTGTTGTCGGTATGTCGCGTTTGACGGCAAATTGCTCACTGCTCGGCTACTCACGTAAGTAAAATTCGTGTGTCTGGTTTTTTTTTATTTTAGTTGAAACATTATTCGTTTTCATTGCATATAATGTTGGTTTGATGTAAAATTGTAAAATTATTGATATTTAGTTTCTTTTGATTAATTATTGGGCATTAGTAGTCGAATAATATACTTAAAAAATTCTGACCATTTATTATTTATTTATTTGTTAGATAGATTAATTGTTTTTTTTACATGTTATTTCTATGTACAATTTAATTTTTAACCTCAATAGGACAAGCCTGTGTCGAGGTTAATAATTCTACAAAGTAGCAAAATATAATACAAAATAATATGAGTATTGAAGAACAATATTGTTACAATAATGTGCAAACAAATTTCAGATAATGGTAAGCAAGCAGAAGGCTTCTAGTACATCGCATTATGAATATGTACGGTGACCAGTGTTAGATTTTTACAATATAATGTGATATTAATGTAAAAATGATTTTTACATAATTACTATAGATTTAGCATGGCAAAGATTGAAAAAAAAAAATTTTATCAATATAAAATGCTATCAAATTAGCAGGGCAAAAGAGAAAAAAAAAACAAATTTTACAATGTAATAAGCTATTAATTTATCAGGGCAAAGATGGAAAAACTATTTTTACAATACAAATGGTGACCACAACACAGGACCGGAGAAAAAACACCCCGGACAAACTCCGTGCTGCATTCCACAGCCTAAAAACTAGGGACTCTTTTTTAACGTTCAAAAACACGGCTAAGTCACTAAATTCAAACTCCCCCATATATATTAGTGAAGTGCTGACACCATACTACAAAGAACTACTATGGAAAACGAAGAAATCAGCTCAAGACAAAAATTTTCAATTCGTATGGTTTAAAACTGGCAAACTGCTAGTCCGGAAAGTACCAGGGGAAAAAATTATTCAAATTAGACATGAAAATGATCTAAAAAAAATGATGTAACTAATAAAGGTCACTCAGACCTCATAAAATACTACCCTTATTTACATAACATCATGGCTGATCTACTCTCAATAAACTTAAATAGTTTTCACCAACATTATACAACCAATGACACAAAACTCTGTGAATCTATTTTTAACAATCCAGACTCTCTTACACTACTTAACCAAAATATAAGATCACTTAATCATAACTATGACGAACTTGACATACTCTTATACAACTTTAAAACAGATTTCAAAATTATAATCCTAACGGAATGTTGGATATCAACATCTTTTACAAAAAAACATAAGAATAATTATAATGCATATCACACATTAAAAAATAAAACTCAAAATGATGGGATTGTTCTGTACTTACATGATAGTCTTAACGCCTCTGTTTCAGAAATCGACTCGATAAATAATAACTGCCTACAAATAATCATCGACTCACATACGTATGTTCTCGCCATATACAGATCACCATCCACACATAACATTACACCATTTATAATAGCTCTGGATTCTCACCCAAAAAATCTCACTTCATACAAAAACATCATCATTGCTGGTGATCTAAACATAAACATACTTCCTAATGGCCACTCTCAAAATATTGATTACCAACTGATGCTTCTAGAACATGGCATTATAAGCACCATTAACACTCCTACCAGAGTAACCAAAGACTCGGAATCGTGCATAGATCACTTTATGGTTAAAACAAAAAGTCAAATATGTAGTGCAGTATACGAATTCACAATTACCGATCACTACACAACTATGATAGGCCTGACTTCACCAATGAGAAACACAATTTTCCAAAATAGCACCACAAAAAAAATAATTGATTACGTTAACATAAATCATTGTTTAGAAAATCAAACGTGGGAACATTTAACTCGGCGAAAGAGGCCTGGAATTTCTTCTTAACATATCTACAAACTCTCATTACCCAAAACACCAAAACTATACACATATCTATCCCACACCGCAAAGTTAGACTAAAAAAATGGATTACCCAAAGCAGCATAAATTGCATTAAGAAATGTAACAAACTACACAAACAAGTCAAACTGAGCCCATATGATACTTCACTTTATTTCTTCTACAAAAGGTACAGAAACATCTGTTCTCTAATAATACGTAAAGCCAAAGAATTGTACTATCGTAACAAACTGATAACATCAAACTATGACCCTAAAAGCGTATGGTCAATTTGAGGGAAAGTTCATATTCACAGAAGAAAAAAGATGATACCATAAAAAATCTACTCATTGATGATAAAGAACTCCACTTTCACGACAATCCTACACGTATCCTCAATTATATCAACAAACACTACACAAATATTGGAGTTGCCTAGCTGAAAATATCCAAATTACACAGCCTTTACGAGATATTCAGGAACCCCAAAACAATACATCTATCATCAACAATGAAAATTGTAACAGACACTTCAAATTACGAAAAATTACACTAGACGATACCAATAAAATAATTCAATCACTAAAGGATAACAATACTACGGGACCTGATGGTATAGATTCTAAAACTATCATAACTTTAAGTCAACAACTACTTGAACCGTTAACATATTTGATTAATCGTAGTTTAAAAGAAGGAATTTTCCCGAGCTCACTAAAAAAAGGCCTTATTATTCCAATTTTCAAGTCAGGACAAAAAAATAATGTTAACAACTACAGACCCATTACGTTACTAAATACCTTTTCAAAAATTCTGGAAAAAACTATTAAAAAACAGCTTCAACACTATCTGGAAACAAAACAAATACTGTCGTTGAACCAACACGGTTTCAGGAAAAACATGAACACAGAACATGCAATAGCTACTGTTACAGACTTCATAACACATAATCTTGACGCTAAGAATTTCAATTTATTTAGACCTATGTAAAGCCTTCGACACAATCTCACACGAAAAACTTTTCAAGAAGTTAAAAAACATTGGTATTAATGGAGTAGAATTCGACTTAATTAAAAACTTCATGTCTGACCGAACTCAACAAGTTAAAATTGATAACAAGATAAGTGAACCACTTCTAATTACATACGGAGTCCCACAGGGGAGTGTACTTGGCCCTTTATTATTCCTCATCTACATAAACAAGTTGTGTAACATTGATATTGAAGGTAAAATCGTGACCTTCGCTGACGATACAGTTCTTCTCTGTCAAGCTGCCACATGGAAAGAGGTATTTATAATAGCAGAAAAAAGTTTGTCAATTGTTAAAAAATGGCTAAACAGTAATACTCTTACCATTAATACAATCAAAACAAAATACATAACACATAGTATTACACAAAGAGGTCAACCTCCATCAAACATAGACCTGTTTCTGCATGACTGTGAACAAACTGTATCCAATTGTCAATGCGAGCATATTGAAAGGGTCAAACAAACAAAGTACCTAGGGGTTATTATTGATACACACTTACGCTGGACTGACCACATAAACTTTTTTTTTTTTTTTTTTTTTTCTTTTTTTATTTATTTATTACAGAAGATACATTATTTATACAGCAAAAATAACATATAAAATATAATATTTATATTTCAAAATAATCTTTTTTTTATACAAATAAACTATATAATAAATTTTCACTGATTTTTTTATTTTTTTTGTATGATATTTCTCTTCTATAGAAGCAGACGCTTGTGATTAGAAGAGGGACGAGTATCGGGATGAAAAAATATTTAAAATATATTAACAAAATATATTTTGAATCTTTTGATTTAATTGTGGTAGATACTTAAAAAAAAAACAAATTTACAAGTTAAATAAGTTATGATGATAAATTTTATCAATTTGTTATTTTTACTTTAAATTGCTCTTTAATTGCTTTTAGTAGGCATTTATCGTCTTCGATTGTTCTTATTTTTTCAGGTAGGCTATTGAAGTATTTTTTTCCTAGATATGTGTAATGATGTTGTGCAAATGAGGTGTTACATTTTTGTGTTGGAAATATATGCTTTTGACGAGTACGACTTTCAGTTAAAAAGCTATGATTTGGTTTTTCTTTTATTATTTGGATTATTATATTTTTTCGAACTAGATCATTAAATTTTAATACTTTAAATTCTTCAAAAATAAGGTGAGTTGGATAATCTCTTCGTTTTTTCAATATAATTTTTATAATTAGACGTTGCACAATTTCAACAGGAAGTAGATTTGTTTTGTATGCAGCTCCCCAGCTTACTACAGAGTATTGGAGATTTGACTGTACTATAGCATGGTAGACTGATGTTAGATTTTCTAATGAGAGAAAGTTTCGGATTTTTAAAAATATGTAAATTAATTTCCTTATTTTGTTAACGGTAAGGTTGATTTGATCTTTCCAGTTCAGGTTTTTGTCTATTGTTATTCCTAAGTATTTGATTTTATTCGAAATTTTTAATGTGGAACAGTTTATTTTACAGTTATTATTTTTGTGATCTTTAGAATTGTCATGTATAATTATATCAAAATTTACCGGAATGTCCTTTGATTTTATTGCAAATGGTATAACGTGAGTTTTTTCACTATTAAGAGATAGTAGATTTATATCAAACCAGTGTTTAAGTATGTTTATGTCTTCTGTTGCTTTTTGTTTTACAACTTGCCATGTGATTCCACTTTCAATAAGTACTGTATCGTCGGCATAAGAGGTTATACTACCATGAAGTGACTGTGAGAATATACCGTTTACATATAAGATGAATAATATAGGACCTAGCACAGTACCTTGGGGAATTCCATATTCAGATGTCTCTTCGTCGCTATAAATGTTATTTATTTTGACACATTGAGGGCGATTTTTTAGGTAGCTTTTTATCCAATTTGCTACGTTTTCATTAATGTTCAAATTATCTAATTTTTTCATAAGTTTTTTATGGGATATGCTGTCAAACGCTTTTCTCAGATCTATAAAAATACCTATACATTTATTGCTCATATCAAGGTTTTTATATATGCGTGATGTGACATTTGCAATCGCGTCTTGTGTGCTGCGCGCTTTTCGGAATCCGTATTGATTGTCGTGAAGTATTTTGTTATTTTCAATAAATTCCATTAGTTGAGATTTTACGATTTTTTCAAATATTTTTCCAATATTTGAAATGAGGGAAATTGGTCGATAGTTAGTTACATTTTGTGCGTTTCCACTTTTGAATATAGGTGAGATAATTGTCCTCTTATAATTAGACGGAAATATTCCATTTTTTAAACTTAAATTAATTAGGTGAGTTAATGGTTTTATCACGTGGCTTTTAATAGATTTTAACATATTTGCAGTTATGTTGTCAAAACCCGGTGACGACCCTCCTTTCATATTTTCAATAATGTTTAGAATATCTACTTCCTTGATCATTTTAAAATGGGACAATGAGTTTACACTATGTATATCTTCAATAATGTGTTGAGTTGTCGCTCCCTTTGTTACATTAATTTTTTTAGCGAGGTTTTGTCCAACTTTCGCGAAGAAGGAGTTGAATATATCCGCGCATTTTTTAGGGTTTTCCTTTGCATTTATTTTTACGTCATTTTCGTCTACAATTACCTTGATTGAATGTTTTTGTTTATTGTTATCTATTGCACAGTTAATTGCTTTCCAGATTATTTTTGGATTTTTTTCAGAACTTATTATTTTATGTTTGTAATATTCATCTTTACTAATTTTTATTAAGCGTGTCAATTTATTTTTATATTTTTTATAATTAAATTCTATTTTTTTGTCGTTTGGGAATTTTATTGTTTTTTTGTAAAGCTTACCTTTTTCTTTGATTGAATTTAATAAACCCGGTGTGATCCATGGTTTCAAGTATTTATTTTTATCTAAATTACGATATGGAATATCTGTTTTTGAGTTTTCTACATGTTTGGATAAAATGTTTTCAAAGTACTTTGAGCATATTTCAACTTCTTCGCAGTTGATTACAGGTTGCCAATGTTCCGTTTTCAAGTTTTCAATTAATTTTTGCAGATTTATTCTGGTATATGATTTTTTTATTGATTTATTTTTTGTTTGTATTGTTTTTTCTTCCTCGTACAAAAATATACACGTATGATGATCGGTGATGTTATTTTTCCAGACAATGGTTTTTATTTTATGAAGATCTTTTATGTTAATATTCGTCCAAAAATGATCTAGGCAAGATGGTTTCTGACCTTGAATTTCGCGCGTATTTTCATTTATACACGATTTAAAGTTGTTTTCAGTCATACAGTTCAAATATTCATGTTTTATTCTATTGTCTATATTTTTGTTAATATTGATATTAAAATCCCCTGTTATTATGCAAGTTTTGTTTTTTAAATTTGATATTATATTTCGTATTTGTTCGATAAATAAATAAGCGTTCGATTCATGCGTTCTATAGATTGCTAACAAATAATAATTGATTTTGTTGTGGTTAAGATGGATTTCTATGCAGTTTGATGAATCTAAGTTGTGTTCTGAATGTGTAACAATATTATATTTCTTACTTACGAATATCGCAATGCCACTGTTTTTATTTATGTTTGTGTTTGTTTGCATGTAGATATAATCACTTAAATTATAATGTGGTGAGTCACTGTTTGTGTATGTTTCAGTTAATACTATAACATCCGGCTTTACATTAAGATTATTTATATTGAGTATAAATTCTTCTATGTTTTTTTGAAGGCTGCGGATGTTAAGATGGAGTATTTGTATACCAGAGAATTTGTCAGTGATGATTTCGTTGCACTCTTTTGCACTTTGACTATTGAATTCACTGATTTTGAAGCAGTTGTCCAGTTGCGTGTTTACGAAGTCATCCATAGTTGTTTGTTTTTTTTTTGTTTTTATGATATTGTAATATTTTTTTTAGTTCTTTTATGTATGTGGTTAAAGCAGAAGAATGTGTCCGATAAATAATAATTATATTAAATGAATAATTTTTTGAATTTATCTCCAAGTTTAATAAATTGACAATATTCACCATTATTTCATTTACACTTGTGACAGCGTAAATATTTAATATAAATATGGCAACGCCGTTATTTCTGTTAATTATATATTTTGTTGCGTAGTACAAGTAACTCGGTATATTATAATTAATTTCATTCGATGAATGCGTTTTTGATAATATTATAGAGTCAATTCTATTTAATTGTTTAATAGTTATTAGAAATTCTTCGAATTTTTTTTCCAAAGATCTAACGTTCATGTATATTATTATTAGGCTGACTGTAGGTTTTATATCAATAAAATCGTTTGCTTTATTTACCGTGTTTAAAATCCTTTCGTCTATTTTATATGAGTTATCTATTGCGTTTATTATAAATTCGTTCATTTTGAGGTAGTAATAATTATTATAACAATAATGTTGGCGCTGGGAATACACTTCACATTTGCAATTATAGTAGGTATTATATGTGTGTATATTATCACTGCGTGTTAACACTTTGCGGGCGGGCTTTTGGAAATATTTTTTTGAAATATTGTAGATATTATTTAGGTTTTCGTTAGACTTGTAATTAATAATATGCATAATTAGTCGTAATCGATGCGATCCCTCGCAATTTTCAGCATTTTGTTTCTATAGTTGCACTTAATACTGTTGGCTGTGTGGTCCGTGGTATTTTTTTCTCCATATTTAGAATTTTGTCTGGTGCAGTTTACACACGCTGGTATTGTTTCTCTTCCCGGACATTTTGAAAGGATGTGGTCGCCCATGCAGTGTGGGCAAATTGGAGGGCCGGTTCGGTGTAGGCACTTTTTAGCTGTATGCATGAACATACAGCAATGAAAACATTGAGTTAATGGACTGCAATCTTCAATTTTTACTCGTTGAAACTGTATATTTAGTTTACCGAGTGCAAGAAGACTTTTCCGCATTTTGCCACTGGTTTCCAAGATGTAGCTAGTGAATTGGCGCTGTTGTTCATTTACGTTTGTATTTTTTATTTCCGTTATTAGTGTGATTTTATTGTCTTCACTTTCCTTGTAAACATCTTCAATTCCTTCGTTCTGGGTAATTATTCCGCAAACTATTTCGTCTTCAGTAAGATTTGATTTTAATCCTTTTATTATTATTTTTGGTCTTTTCTTTTGAATTTCATTTACCACCAATTCGGTATTCAGTTTTTTTATTTCGGCAGTTAGGGTATTTGCATATTCCTTTTTTGGGCATGATATTATTATTTTTTCTTCTTTTGTTTTTCTCAACCCATTTATTCCTATCTTTATGTTGCTTAAATTTATTTCTTTTTTTATTATCTTTTCAATTTCTTCTGCTTTAGCATTATTTTTGGTCGACGAAATGATGATTGAGAATCTCTCTTCTTCTCGAGGAGTAACTTTAGTTGTTGATAATACCTGGGCATAGGATGGTATTGTTGCGTTTTTCATTATTTTTTCAATGTTTCCCACCAGTTGGTCGTTTTTTTCAATTAGTTTTTCTTGTAGTTGAATTATTTGTTGTTGCATTTTTAATATGTCAGATTTTACTTCATTATCAAGATCACCAATAATTTTTTCGATGTTGGTTTTGGTTTTCGAGTCTTTAATCGTTTGGATTTTTTGAACTTCATTTTTTAACGTTATTAATAATTCTTCTACCGTCATGAAAGTGTTACGGTAACGCGAGCGCTAGGACAGTACCGAGGCACGGGCTGCCGTTACGAGCGTAAGAATATAACTGTATCTAATAAACTTCATCACGAATAAACTAAAACGAGTCATGCACCTAATAAAATCCATTAAAAACATTTTCCCACTAACAATACTCAGATCCATATACTTCGCACTTTGTCAATCCATTGCCACATATGGAATACTGGCTTGGGGAAGTGCTACAAATATAGCAATTGACCCAATTCAAAAGATACAAAAAGCGATAATAAAACTAATCCTGCAAGTGCCATTCTACACAGATTCAAGCGAAATTTACAAAACATTAGAAGTCATGTCAATAAAACAACTTTATGCCAAATCTGCTCTGCTACACCTCCTCCAAAACAAACTCCATATTCCAATGCAACCGAAAACAATAAAAAAAACAAGGTCCTTAACAAATATAACCCTGAACATACCGATAACAAACACCACACACGGACAAAGACATTTTCAGTATTACGCAACCAAACTTTTTAATGATATGCCCATTACTCTAAAACAACTACTAACTACACATACATACACAAACATTTACAAAAAACATATCACAGCCTGGATCAAAAATCAAGATATTCACTTTATACAAAATTTCCTAATCCCTAACCAAACATAACAAAACTATAAAAAAAGTAAAATAAATAAACATATCTTGCAAGAATTTAACAACTTTTCATATATACATATGTATATTTTTTTCTTCTAAATAATCCATTACCATTAAAATTAAAAAAAAAAAAAAAACAACACTCTACTACAACACATAAATACGTACTTGTCACACTGAATCATAAACACGTAAACACCTCAGCACAGGTTCTTCTAGTGAGGTGTTCACGAAACATACAACATTATAAACCAACAGTTTCACCTTCTCAAACCTACCTTACACCCAACATAATAAAATGTTATATTAATTAATATTTTAAAATTTTTTCAAAAATATGTTGTTAAAATATTAAATATATAAGGTAAAAACTGTAATATATAGAAATAAATAAAAAAAAATAAAAAATATATAAAGTACTATCTAATTAGCAAGGCAAAGATAGAAAAAAACAATATTTTCAAAATAATATGCTATTTATTTAGCGGGACAAAGTTAGAAAAAAAAATTACAATATAAAATACTATCAAATTAGCAGGGTAAAGATGGAAAAAACAATTTTTACAATATATGCTATTAATTTAGCAGGGCAAAGATGGAAAAAAACATATTTACAAAATAAAAGGTATCAAATTAGCAGGGCAAAGATGGAAAAAATATTTTTTACAATAATATTCTTTTAATTTAGCAGGGCAAAGATAAAAAAAAAACGAATTTCACAGTATAAAATGGTATTCATTTAGAAAGGATAAAGAAGAAAGAATCGGTTGATTGAAGAAAAAATCGTTCAATCTAAGTAAAGAAAAGTTGGAATATAAAAAAAAAAATGCAATTTAATAGTTTGATTAAGTTTTGTATTGTCATCCATAACAATTTGTTTTCCAAAATCGACATCCATTTTTCATAAATATTTTCAGTTGTAAATATTTTCGTCGCCTTTTACAATACAACTTCCACAATATTTTCTTCAGGTCATCTTCGTGTTTTATTTCCCTGATTTTTTTGCCTTCATCTTCCTTTACTAGAATGGATCCGTTTTTAAACCAAATATGTTTGTATTTTATTTCTCTTCCCTTTATTTTAGTTTTCCAAAGTAGTTCTTTAAAATAAGGAGACAGTGATTCTCCTGGGAATATCATTTTCTCAGGGTTTGAAATCGAATCGAATCATAAACCGAACTTTTTCCGATTTTTTTTCATGTGACCTGGTCTTCTATAAAATAGTCTTATTGCTGAGGTAATATCATCTGAACTTATTTTTATATTAGCATTTTCTATTAGTTTCATGATTGTTATTTTGGGATTTTCTTCAGTATTTTCCTCAATTCTTGTTATTTCAACACAGTCATCAAGATTCGACTGTTCTAAGCAAGCCAGTCTAGTTTTCAGATGCTTAATAATTTTGCTTTTATTTGCAAAATCATTTTTTAAGCTTTCAACTTCTTACTAACCTCATTCAAGGAGTCTAAGCGAGTAATTATATCATCATATTTTTGACAGTTAAGTTCGGTTGTTTTTTGAAATTCAAATTTTTTTTTTCAATGTTTTCCAGTATTTGAGTTCTTATTTGCTCTAGTTTCAAATCAACGTAAGACGCAAATTTTGAAAAAACATCTTCTTCTGGGTTAATGTCTTCAGGTACAGCATTCACTCTGTTTTTACTGGAGCTTGATTTTTACTCGAACCCATAGTCGCCCTAGCAGTATGTTGTATTTCGGCAGAAGCAGTATGATGTTCAAGCGCGGTCTGAGACAGTGAAACAAGCAAGCTGTATGTTCAGTGTAGGAAAGATGGCTACGGTGTTGGCCAATCACAAGATCTACGCTTAACTTTGAACTTATGTCAATTTCACTGTCACTATTTCCCGATGTCAATAATTCGAAATTTACTTGAATAATCTCGTTTCAATGTGCACAATTTATATCACAATCAATGTCTTGAATACTTGAGTGAACCTCGCAACTGTTAAGGGCCGGGTTTGGAAAACATCGCTCCGCATTATCAGTAGCATCCGCATCTAGTAGCAGTAATACTAGAAAATTATATACGGGTAGTTAGAAAAATTTGTAGAATTACTAGTGATTAAACTTTTTTACTGTAATCTTACAAATTCTATAAGTTATACATACTGCAACTTTAGTAAAAACGTTGAAAAAGGCCTTCGCGATTATCTCTCCTGAACCTGTTGTAAACGTTTTTAACAAAAATCCTTCCGTAATCTCAGAGTAAACATTATGTTAAAACACGCTATTAAATTTAAAGCAATTCAGTGTATCTAGATTTTTATTGTAATTCGCCTAAACTTTCTGAATTTTTCAACTATCCTCCGCCATACAAAAATGTATGGCGGAATAATACGCCGCGAATGTCTATTGAATTTCACAGAATTCATTCAGTTGTGAGAAAGCGGTCACGGCGGGAGCACGCATATTTTTTTCGCGGCAATTTTGTTCGCTGTGTCTTTGATTTTTGAAGGAATCATTGAGGAGATAGGTGTTACAGTAACCGGGTAAGTAGAAATAAAATATATTTATTATTATCTAATAAATTATTTTTAACTTGATTTACAGATTTTATTTATTATTTTTTTTTTAATCTTCAGGTACCTTCAAAATGGGTAAAAATAAAGGAAGCCTTACTTACCGTGCCATAAAAATAGACCCACCCACTGGAAGAAAAGGAGAATAAGGTAATAATGTCAACATTTAAATTTTTTACTGATTTCTATCAAAGGTAGTTTGAAGGTGGACTGAAGTCATTTTGCATTTTGACATCTAAAAATTTCGGCATCCATCTTGAATTTCTCTAGTTATCTACCGATTTGGTTCAATATCAGAATTCTGGCGTTTAGAAGTGCACTGAACTCGGATCTAATGTCAAAATGCAAAATTTCGGCATCCATCTTGAATTTCTCGTGTTCTTTACCGATCTGGTTCAAAATCAGTATTAGAGAGTATTGGCGAGCACTGAACTCGGATCTAATGTCCAAATGTAAAATTTCGGCATTCATCTTGAATTTCTCTAGTTATCTAACTATTTGGTTCAAAATCAGGATAAGGGCGTTTGGAGGTGCACTGAACTCGGATCTAATGTCAAAATGCAACATTTCGGCATCCATCTTGAATTTCTCTAGTTATCTACCTATTTGGTTCAATATCAGGATTCCGGCGTTCGGAAGTGCACTGAACTCGGATCTAATGTCAAAATGCAAAATTTCGGCATCCATCTTGAATATCTTAAGTACTTTGACGATTTGGTTCAAAATCAGGTTTAAGGAGTTTGAGGTTCACCGAACTCGAATTTAATGTCAAAATGCATAATTTCGACGACCATTTTGAGTTCTCTACCGATTCCGTTCAAATAGTCACCAAGTTTTATTGAAAACAACGGCTGTCAGATCCATTGAAAAATCGAATGAATTTCGATGTTGGGTAAATTCTGGGTTGTATTATTACAAATAAAGTTATTTTAAATGTTTTTTTAGGAAAGTGTTGGCTGCAATTGAAAACAAACCATTCCTAGTTTGCTTGTCAAAGTTTCCACATATGTTTAATTGTATAATTTTTATCTGAAATAAATTTATTATTATATATTATTATTATTATATGAACCAGAAATTTTTTCCACATAAAAACTCCATGAGATTCTATGTCACATTGAGTCAAAAACTAAGAAGTCTGTAAAGGTCCAGGGGCTAAAAAAAGTCTATGTATCCTTGCCCTTGCATAATATGATTTATAGTCTGTCGAGCTGTATCAATTATGTTGCAAATAAATAATTTTTTTATAAAGCAAATGTATTTTTATTCCGTATTTTATCTAAATGCTGACCAGTTGTGCCTGAATCTAACCGAAATACACAGTAGATCGAGCGGCTGGCTCGCGGCTCGCGGCGGCCGAGCTTGTTTGCAACTACCAAAAATACCTAACTACAGTGAATGGGCAGTTTGACCCAGGCGCTATGAGCTATCTATGAGCTATGAGCTATCCACGCTATTCCACAATATGATTCTTAGTATGTTAAGCTGTATCCATTATAGTAGGAACTAAATTTTAATTTTATAAGGCAAGTATATTTTTATTTCGTAAGTCCGTAGTGTCTAGTATACCCACATCTCCTCTAGTCAGACGCAGGCGGCCAGCTGCGGCCGTGTTTGTCTACAAGTACAAGAAATACCTTACTGACCCTTAAGGATTATATTGTTCACTAATATAGAAAATATTGCAAAGTTTTTGACGGATCAGTTTTACTGTGTGTTATTTTGATTCGGTAGGTAGTAGTGTTGATTATTTTTTTACATTAGCTCCACAAAGGAGGCCTTGAGAAAAATAATTTCCCTCAAGGAATGTGTCATCTTTGGGAATGCTGTGTGGAGATTTTTTTAAAGGAAATGAAGGAGAGGAAGTTCTGAAGTCACCAAACGTAGCGAACCACTTACGGTCACTTATGGCAGAGGTGTTGGTCATCCAATAAATGGTTCCCGGTATGTGTTCAATAAATGCGGCGGTACCAATTAACGCCTCCCAAACTACAAAGAAAGTTTTTGAAACAAATTGCTCTGGCTCTGACTAAACCACACATAATTAGAAGATCCGACGTAAACATTTTGCAGAAACAGCCGAAAAACCAAATCATCTGATTTGTGCCATCGTAATATAAAAATATACTCTCACGTAGAGAAGGTGTATGCGCAGTATGTCCGTCCAAGAAAAATTGAAGGTCCAAAAAAGGGTGCAATGGATGTGCAAAGTTACTGTGCAACGAACATTGTATGCACACGTGTCAGGTTTTTTTTGGCTGAATTACATGTCGTAGATGATGATTACGTTTAATTTTATTATTACGTTAAATTTTCTTCTTTTTATGAAGGTTAAGATAAAGAAGTTGTTAAAATTCTAGAAATTTTACTTATAGGCATTTTTTTCTGATACTAAATATAAAACTTTAATAAATGTTACTTTTTCTCATAGTTTATGTTTTATTCTATCCTTTTAAAATCACTGCAAATGTATTTAAGTATTATTTTCAATAAAAATCATTTTAAGTATGGGCGGCAAAATGCTCCCCACGCGAGCACTCACGTTTCATGGTTTCGCGACTACTTTAGGGTAAAAACCAAGTTTACACGGATCTGAAATATTACGCTCGATATTGAAATTGATTACTTGATCGTCCACATCATTTTTTCTTCTATTTCCACAACCAGATCTAGTTATTAGTTTATTTATTGTTGTTGATGCACGTAATTTATTGTGTGAATACCGTACGAATGTTCGGAGCAGATGGGCTTAAATTTACATACATCTAGTTGAATTTAACTCTTGTATTCATGATTGAATGAATCTGAGAATGAAGTGGAATCTTGTAAATGGAAATTAATCAACTTCCCATCATATGACTGAGCTGAAAACTCGCCAGATAGATTCGATAATGAATTCTATAATTTTTTGGTGACAACTACGCATACACTCGTGGACATAAACGCATTAAATATACGAAATAAATATCGATCTTATCCATTTGACATTTGACTTAATTTTCACCTCCAGTTCCTGTGTAGGAAGGTACAATTCTCAAATGAATTGTTCGAAAATTGATAAAAAAAACATTTGAAAATAGATTTATTGTAGTAAAAAATAAAAATTATTTTTAATGGTTGATTTTTTTTCTTCTTTTTTATGGTATAAGTGTTTTTTTGAATTCTTACTTATAATTTATTTTTGGATTTGTTGATTTTATACCGATCGATTAAGGTATAGTTTTACTGTTAACCATCGAAACCTAGGTATGCGTGACGTCACGCGTACTATGCCAGATTTCAATCGTTCGTCAAAAAAAAGATTGTTTGAATATAAATTAAATTAAATTAAATTCTGTGGAAGATTTTTCAGGGATAGGAGGGAGAGGAGGTTCTGGGAAGAAAAATGGTATGAGGGGTGGCTAGGAATCTGGGGGTCATTGTATCTAGTAATGTCGGACGTATGAATCTATCGCTCCAACTGCGTTGCGAGGCGATTAAAAGGCCTCCCTCAACCAGCCTCTCTCTTTCCGGCCCGCCACGCAGGCGGCGAAAATCTGAAACAAAAAAATCAGAAAAAAGACACGGTCACTACTAGGAATCAAACCAGAAATACATAAAGATAACAGCAAATAAAAAAGAGTTTCAAGAAAATGAAGATTAGTGTGGTATAGTTAAATGTGACTAAAACGGATTGTAACGTCATTGATGAATAAGATAAATAATAAAGGTCCCAGGTACAAACCTTGCGGCACACCGCTGGTAGCAATTAATTCGTAAGATAGACAGTCGTTGATCTTTACAAAGAGTAACCTATCAGATAAGTAGCTGATCAACCAAGCCAAAAAATTACCACTTATCCCTAAATTTTTTTAGTTTATTTATTAATGTTTTGAGGCAGACCTTATCAAAAGCCTTGGAAGAATCAGTATTGACGGAGTCTACCTGTTGCCTGTAAGACAATACTGTGTTTTATAGTTTTCGTATACTGTAAGGTTTGTGAGAGTAGATCTAGAAGAAACAAACCCATGTTGGCAATTGGTAATAACATGTTTAATATTAGAGGAAATTTTGCTAAGAATGATTTTTTCAAAGAGCTTAGGAAAACTAGACAGAATACAAACAGGTATGTAATTGCATACATCATTTTTTTAACTCTTCTTGAACACGGTGGTGAGATAGCAGGATTTCCAGCTATTAGGGAATTGGCCTGTTTAAAGAGATTTGCTTAAGCTTTTGTACAATGGATAGGAAAGACAATTAACACAATTTTTAAAAAATATGGGTGGGACATTATCAGGACTAGAAATTGTTTTTGGTTCCGAGAGTTTAATTGAGGCAATGATATCGTTACGTTCAATTACTAATTCAGATAATTGCAAGTTAATATCTGTAACAAATTCGGGAAGACTATCAACAGAGACATCATCCTCATATACACTTTTGAAAAAGTCT
This sequence comes from Limnephilus lunatus, assembly GCA_917563855.2. Classification (NCBI taxonomy): domain Eukaryota; kingdom Metazoa; phylum Arthropoda; class Insecta; order Trichoptera; family Limnephilidae; genus Limnephilus; species Limnephilus lunatus. The sequence goes on from OU830593.1 coordinate 84,787,060, forward strand.
GCGAACAGATTGACAATATCATCAGTTTTGGTACATGTCTTGCCACCATAGTTCGTAGACTTAAAATAATTAAAGAAAGATTTAACATTACATTTTATAGAGTTTTCAACTTCTTTTATATAATTTTTGTAACATTTATCTCAATTTTCAGCGCATTTCTTACGCAACTTATGAAATTCAATATAATCATGAGATGACCTCGTTGTTTTGAATTTGTGGTGTGCAAACTTTAAAAAAAAAACTAAGTTAATAAAATCATTGCTGAACCATTTAGGAAAAGTTGATATATTATATGACGTAACAGGTACATGACTTATAAAACTTTTTTTTAAGATACAGTAAAATTCTTCGATATTGTCATTTAATTCACCATCATTTAGAAATGACCAATCAACCTTGAGGATGAAGTCACAAATTTCAGTGTAATTGGCTTTATGAAAGTTGTGAGACATTTGTTTGATTTTTGGATTTTCACTTATAATGTTGTTTACGGTTATATCTAATGATGGGTGGTAATTGTCCAAAGGAAGAAGAGTATTTAGGGATTTAGTTACGGTTACCGAATTGAAATTAGAGCGCCCTTGAGGGGATTTTTACAAAAATGGCGCTATATAAATCGTCCAAATATTATTATTATTATTGTTAGAGAAAACTAGATCCAGAGTTCTGTCATTACTGTTATTACCCAGAACTGGAAAGCGAACCTCGTGAGATCATTTCATGGCTGTCGTGGAACGGACACATTCAAGAGGATTGAAATGGCATAGAAAAGCAAGCATCGTATCCCACCCACAGGTTGGGAGGGATTAGAATTACATCTCTTCGAAAAAATTTCAAGCAAGAATGATATTAGAATACTGCCAAAGATACCACGAACAAGATAAATATTTTATTGTTTATCTTATGTGCAAACGGGTCGATCACCAACCACACAATTTCTTCGGTTGTCAAGAAAGCATTCAGCGAGGACGGGATATGAGATACTGGATTTTCTCCTACCAGAAAATGGTCATTGTAAAACACAAAAGCATAAGATACGAGTACGTCAGTTGAATTTTTTTATGGATTTTTATTTGTCTGCCTGCACACAATATTTACATTGAATATTTAATAATATTTTGGTAGAAATCAGTAACTTTGTGGTTTGACATATTAATTGAAATATAACAATCACTTTGTCACACAAAACCACGATTTTAATAATTATTTTTTTTTCAAACTCGACTGGTTTCGCTTAACACAAGCATCTTCAGGGTATAAAATTAAACTGATAAAAATCATACAGTGTGTGAGCTTATATGGGTATATATATAGAAAGGGACAAAACATAATGTAAAGGAAAATTGAGAGGGTTAATTACCATCTTACATAGTGATAGAGAGAAAGAGACGGGTGATGACTAATAAATTACCATATATGTACATGGACAAAACGTCAACTCAACAGGTGATTAAGGGATAAAGTGATTAAGAGTTTTTACTAGTTTATGGGAAATATCCATAATATCGGGCTATTGGACACATTTAGCTGATTATAAAGGATTTGGATTTTTGTTTTAACAGCATTCTTTATTTCGTGTGCAACCTTTAGCACATTTTTTTGTAATTACTGAATATTTCATTCAATTTCCAACCTTTTTTTTCATATTTTCAGTCGAATGCGTTTGCCATAATCGAATTTCTCAAATATAATATAATTAAAAATATATTTAATGTTCCCTTGTTCTGTCTGACTCTCTCAGATCCATCCAAAAACGTACATATTTCCAGTTCACTTGTTTATTCAAACGAAACTCTGATTTGGATTCGAAGACAACGGCGTCGTAAGTAACGGTTTTGTGAGTTACTTGTCAAAACAAAGAGCATTATACCCTAAGGCTTTTTTTTACATTAACTCCGCACAGGAGGCCCTGAGAAAAAATTTTCCCTCAGGGCATATGTCATCTGAGATGATGCGTGGAGGGTCTTTTTGATGAGAGAAAGGAATGAGCATTGGTCAACCAGGTGAAGAAAAAAAGGGCTCGGACAGAGGAATCACCAACGAGCGGAGAGGAGCGCCTAGCTCCCATTTGGGACCAATTAGCGAGAATCTCTACAACTGTGCAAGAAGGGAAAAATAAACTAAATAAAGAGGACCGCTCCAACATAAAGGTAAGCATAGATGTAATCAAAAGAGAGCTTATCAACCTGGCTACGGAAAATGCTTCAGCTATTGCCAGAGCCAACGCCTTCAGCGAGGTCTTGAAGGCACAAAGAGGTTTCTCAGATAAGTTGGACCTCTTGATCAGCCGACCTGCGCCGGTGACCCACCCGGTCCAACTCCCACAGCATCCCGCCCGTAAGTCGTACGCCGGTGCCGCCTCAGGAGCTCCCTCAGCCTCGATATTCGTCGAAGGCACCGAAAGAGATTTACCATTACCCCAGCCTACCGTCTTATTTTATCCTACTATTCCGGATGGTAAAACTTCAGAAAGTACACAAAAAGAGCTGATGAAGGTATTAAATCCTACCATTGATGGCTTCCAAGCGGTCAGAACGAGGAAAATAAAGGGTGCTGGTATTTTGCTGCAGACCTCCAGTACAGGGGGGCTAAATAATATAAAAAACGCAGCAGCCAAACTCGAGGCCAGTGGTCTGAAAATGGTACTTCCACAGGGAAATCTCCCCAAGGTGGTCTTGTACGATGTACCAAAAGGCGATATCGCTGGGGACCAGACATTATTTGAGGAGATATTTAAAAACAATATTCAAGGTAAGTCCACACTTACGAGGGAAGACCATCTCCGCACCATGCGGCGAGTCTCTTTATTTGGCAGAAAAGATGGGACCACGATGAATATGATTGTTACCTGCCACCCAGAGAGCAGGAAGGTACTGATAGACAGCGGCCTCTGCTTTCTTGGGTGGAACGCCTGTCGTGTGCGTGACTACTTGGGTGCTACTCGATGTTTTAAATGCCATTTATACGGACATGTAAGTAAATTTTGTACGGTAGATGTGATTACCTGTAGGCACTGCGCCGCCAGTGGTCACGACTTAGAGGATTGCCCCAAAAAGGCAGAAGCAGCCATCTGCGCCACATGTAGTAGGTTTGGTAAACCAGCAAATCATATGACAGGTGACAGACTTTGTCCCGCCCATAGAGCTGCCGTGGAGGTGCAGGTGCGCAAGACAGACTATGGACGCCGCTAATTTCCTTTCCATAGGCCAGGTAAACCTGCAGCGGTCACGGGTGGCCACCCTTGAAGCCCAGCGGGTCATGACCAGCCTTCACATTAACATCTTGCTTATTCAGGAGCAATACGCGTGGCAAGGCAAAACTCCTGGTATAAATAGGCCAGGTGCGATGCTCGAGCTGGGCTCCTCTCCGGGTGCGGGTGTCCTAATCAATACTTCCTTGATTAGACCCTTACTCCTGGAGGGGCTTTCAAACGAGTACCAAACCTGTGTATCCTTTAAATTAGGTACTACGGAAATCATCGTGATCTCCGTTTATTTTAAATACGGTAACCCTGTTGAACCGCATATTTTGAGCCTTACGCGAGCGCTTCACAAATTAAAAGGTCGAAACATAATTATCGGTGGAGACTTTAACGCGCGATCGCCTCTCTGGTTTGACTATAATGGAATTCGGACGGAAAGATCCTTTGCTGTCGAAGACCTTATTGCGGCGCAAGGTCTGTTCATCCTCAATGAACCAGGCACGTTTTCTACTTTTTCAGGAGCCGGAGGCGAAAGCAACATTGATCTTACTCTATGCTCTGGATCTGTTGCGGCCAAAATATCGAAGTGGAAGGTTCACGAGTGCGCGTTAGTTTCTGACCATAGACTAATAACTTTTTCTGTGGGTATTCCAAAGACAGAAGCTCCACGGTCTACGTGGAATTTCAGAACCACAAGGGCGGATTGGGATAAATTCGGGGAAGCGCTACGTCAATCATTAAGGGGCTTTCACGATGTAGCAGCTAGGGAACCGGACAATTTGGGGAATTTTTTCAACGCGGCGGTGGTATCGGCTGCTGAAGCTTCTTTGGGAAGAACCAACCCTAAAAAGGCCATTCGGACGCCGTGTTGGACACAAAAGCTGACTTTGCTGAAGGGAGCCTTTAAAAGCGCTTATAGGAATCTCAGTGTTGTCAAGCAGAGTTTGTGCTCGCCTGAAGAGGCTATTGTCCTCCAAGCCCGCTTTAGGGCCGCACGAGGTGCCTATCGCTCGGGTGTCCTTTTGGCAAAACGAGCTGCCTGGCACAATTGGGTTAATGAAGTGGGTAACGCCAACCCGTGGGAAATCCACAGCGTCATTGGAAAAACGGGAAAAGGATCTGACAGTTATTTGTCGAGCGTGGTGCTCGGGAACGTTGAGAGTGTCGATGTTACCTCCACTCTTGAGACACTTCTGGGCAAGTTAGTTCCGTTAGACTCAGTAATAGGGGAAAGTGTTCACCATAAACAGATTAGAAATCTGTCACGGCTGCCACCTAGTGTACCCGCCCAGGGGGAGGTCGTGCCACCGTTAAGTCGAGTCGAGGTTGAAACAATAATTAAGGGTTTGGGTCCAAAAAAGGCACCGGGATTTGACCGATTGAATGGTATAATTGCGAAGAATGTCTGGATGTACGCCAAAGAGGAATTCTACCAAGTTTTGGAGACTTGTTTGCGTAGGGGAAAATTCCCAACAGAATGGAAGAAGGGCGTGCTCCGGATTATACCAAAGGGCAACGATAAGCCGAGAACGGATATAGGAGCCTATAGGCCTATAACCTTATTGCCAATTCTAGGCAAAGTATTGGAAATCATCATTAAGCACCGTTTAAGCCTCGCCATCACGCCGTCCAGCGAACTTCAATTCGGCTTTGTCCCGGGAAAATCCACGGAGCACGCTATTAAGCATGCGCTTGAATGGGTGAGGGTATGCCCAAATAGGTACGTCATAGGCATCTTCTTGGATATCTCGGGTGCCTTTGATCATGCGTGGTGGCCGATGATACTTACCAAGCTGAAAAGCAGGAATTGCCCGCGTAAACTGTTTGAGATAATCTGTGACTATCTAAATGGTAGGACAGTTATCAAAGGGCACGGGGACGTTTTAATCACCCGAACAGTCGACATGGGATGTCCACAGGGGTCGGTCCTTGGACCCGACCTGTGGAAAATCTTGTTCGACGACTTCTCCAGGTTTACCCTTGCCTGAAGGTTGTATATCGGTCGACTACGTAGATGACAAATTGTATTTGGTCTCTGGGAACAGTAGAAGGGAAGTGGAATCTAAGGCTGAAGAAGGTTTACAAGTGATCCTTGAATGGGGAAAGAGAAATAGAATGAACTTCGTTCCCCACAAGACCGTGGGTCTCCTCATGAAGGGCATGCTCAGCCGAGGCAGGAACCCCTTCATCAGAATGGGAGACTCATCTATTCGATTTGCAGAAAATACCAGGTATTTAGGCGTCATTATGGATAGATCTTCTTCGTTCCTAGCCCACGTCAAGAACGTCTCTGACAGGGCCCAGGCCTTGTTTCAGAAACTGAGAAGAATCTCAACAGCCGAGTGGGGATTGCGTTCTCCGGCGATTCGCCTGCTGTACGAGGGGGTATATGTGACGCAAGTCTCGTGTGGGAGCACCGCCTGGATAATGTCTTGATAAACTCAGCTCTTAAACGAGGCCAGCGGACTCCCCTGTTGGCGCTCTCGGGCGCTTATAGGACTGTAGCCTCAGATGCATTACCGGTTCTGGCCGGCGTTCTGCCTATTGACCTTGCAATTAGGGAAATATTGACAAAAAAGGAACTTATTAGAGGCCGGGTTGCTGTCCACCTTGGAGTCGAACTGACACCGGGAGGAGTCGTGGCCCTCCCCGGCTTGCTCAAAGCGATGCGCGAAAGGACTCTGAGTGTATGGCAAGAGCGATGGGATAGATCGACGAAGGGCAGATGGACTTTCTCCTTCTTCCCTTCAGTTAAAGTCAGAATGGAAGGGGCACACATTAAACTGGATCACTACATGACGCAGATGCTCTCCGGACATGGGGAATTCAGGGGTCGGCTACATAGCTTGACCCTTTCTCCCCATCCAAACTGTGCGTGTGGTGATACTAACCAGGACGCCAGGCACATTCTGTGGCACTGCGAGTTGATGAAGGAAGCACGAGAGGAAATGTTGGATGGCTTGCGCGTAACAACAAGACCAGCGTGGAACGCTGACCTTGTGTCAAACAAAGAGAATTTCGAGTGCCTGAAAAAGTTTGTCAAGTCCTGGGTGGAGAGATGGTCTGTACTTAGAGTCGCCGATCTAGACTAAATTCATCTTTGTTTCAGGTGCTACACGTATTGCTCCTGTCTCCCTCGGTATATCCTCCATTACTCTTCACTAGTGTATACGCTTTGAACTGTTTATAATATTGCTCTAGAGACCCGTAAATTACTGGTTATATTTGACTTATGTACTAACACATTCTTCTTTTCATGTTTTACTTATTTTCTTTTAGCTTTAGTTTCACACCGCTTACAAGTCTACAACCTATCGGTTGTCTTCTAATGTTTCAGCCAAAAATGATTTATGCTTTTACCTCTACAGGCCATGTTCCATCTTAGAGGGCGATGGTGGTTATGACATCATCGCCCAATATATCATGACTTCTGTACTCATACTGTAATTATGTTTCCAATATATAATTGCTCTTATTATTTTCTTACTTTATATTAGCATTGGTTTCCATATTTTGGTGGCGCAACTGAACTGTACATATTATGTATCGTCGTCACCCCATAAACTTAAAATTTTTTTTTTTTACTTATTAACACTTTTATCTGTATATATTATTTATCCTATACATTTCAGAAGAATCATTCCACGGGCTGCAACATTTATTATTTTTTTGTATTATGTTAATGTAAGTACTTGCATACTGCTTTCTAACCCCGTATGCATGGAAATTGGAGGGTCTAGAGTCTTTCAAATAAATGTAGCTTCGTTCAATAAAATAGAGTCCTGAGGTGTACGGTGAAGGAGGAAACCATATGTTTCCTTAGAACGCCGTGGGAAAGTGGTTGGACACCCTCCAATGGTCTTGAAGAGACCCATGTGGAAGGAGGAAACACAGAGGCCGGCAAATCGTTCCACAGCCGAGCTGTTGAACACAGGAACGAAGAAACGACCCGTACTCTACATATGTTGGGCACGCGTTTGGCGTGTTTCCCGACTATGCACCGGTGCCGATGACAAAATTCAAGATACATAAAAATAAAACGCTAACAAGTTTTTACATTGTGGATTAATATAGAAATATAAGAATAAATGCATTAGCCCCTATGTGATGCTCCTTAAATATCAAAATATTCTACATAAAAGTATCATTTAGGTATTTCTTAAATAATGGTAAACTTGTGTTAAATACATCGATATTAGAGGTGAATTTGTTTCCTAATGTGTGAAGTCGAGAAATAGGTGCATGTATGTGATAGTTCGTCCCAGAATTATTGTTGCAGAATAATACTTTTTGCCTTGTTGCTCGATTGGGTACCCTGAAATCGATGAGATGCAGGAGTTCGCAACAATCTAATTTAGAATGAATAATTTTAAACAAAAAGGTTAGGTCATTTATTTTTCTTCTGTTTTCTAGGGAATGCAATTTAAGTGTATTTAGTAAGGATGTGTAGTTAATGTGTTGATTAGGTATGTGTAATTTGAAGTTAATAAATCTTAAAAATTTGTGCTGCACTCTTTCGATATTTTTTATATGAATTTGATAATATGGGGACCAAACTATGGAATTGTATTTCAACAAGCTGCGTACGAGTGACAAATATACGATTTTTATAACTTCCAACGAGTTAAAGTCTTTGATTGTTCTGATTATAAATCCTAGTGTTTTCATGCCTTTGTTGGTTATTTGTTGTATGTCATTTATAAAATTTAATTGCGTGTCAAACACAACTCCAAGATCTCTAATTTCATTGACTTTTTCTAAGATTTTGTTATCTATGGTGTATTTGAAAGATAGTGGGGTCTTTGTTCGACAAAACGTTAGTGTCTTGCATTTATCGATATTGAGGAACAAGTTATTTGTGACACACCACTTTTGTAATTTGTCGATGTTAGACTGTAGGATTAGGCAGTCACCTATATTGGATATTTCTTTGTATAATTTGATGTCATCGGCAAAAAGCAGAACTTCTACATCGTTGAAACAGCTTATGATATCATTTATGAATATTAAGAAAAGGATGGGGCCAAGATGACTCCCTTGCGGTAGACCACTAGTTGCATATAATAACTTAGAAAAAGAATGTTTAATTTTAACAAATAAGATTCTGTTAGACAAATAATTTGGGAACCAATCCAACAACTTGCCTCTCAGTCCTAAGGCATACAATTTACTAAGTAATAATTTATGTGATACTTTGTCGAAAGCTTTTGAAAAATCTGTGTAGATAATGTCAACTTGTTTTTTTTTTGTAAAAGATTCTGTAATATAGTTATGGTAAAGTAACAGGTTGGTAGCAGTTGACCTACCAAAAACAAATCCGTGTTGGTTTTTATCAATTACTTTTAATAACATGCGTCACATACGCGAGAAGATCACCGCACGAGTGGTTCCGCCGGAATCCGTATTGACGGTCGTTAATAATTTTGTTCTTCTCGAGGTATGTGAGCAGTTTGTCGTTAATCACACGTTTCGTCACCTTAGACAGAACTCATGTGATCGCTATGGGACGGTAGTTGGCTGGGTTGGAGCGGTCACCCTTCTTTGGAATAGGATGAATAACCGCTTTTTTCCAACCGTAGGGCACAGAGCCAGACTTCAGAGATATTTAGGGCTTTGTTAAAATTGGAGCTATTTCTGCAGCGCACCTCTTCAGTACCAGGGCAGGTATTCCGTCAGGCCCGCAAGATTTATTAACATCAAGCCCTCGTAAAACATGGAGTACTTCCCGATGCCGGATCCTCAACTTTTTCATATAAAAACCGCATTGAGGAACCGACGTCGGGACAGCACCTTGGTCATCGAGGGTTGAGTTATCCGCAAACATTTTTCCTAATAGGTTAGCCTTTTCGGTGGCGGTGTTTGCTAGTGAGCCGTCAGGTCTGGTAGGAGGCGACAGACTGGATTTGCAGAAATTGCAACCTATTGAGCCCGCAAGCGACCAGAATTGCCTGTTGTCATGCGGGCATGCAGCCAGCTTTTTGCTGATCTGTAGGTCGTACTCAAATTTTGACCGATTAATGATTTTCTTGGTTTCCTTTGCCATTTTGTTGTAGGTTGTTCTGTTTTCGGATGTTCTAGATGTGTTGTAGGCTCGGTAAGCCGCGTTTTTCATCGCACTGCTTCAGAGCATTGTCGACTGAACGACGGCTTTAAGCCTACACTAGTTTCTTTAACGGTAGATTGGATGAAGCCATCCATCGCGGATGTGATGACTTTACCAATTTCCTGGGCACATCTTGAGGGATCCGTAGTCCAAAAACAGACAACTGCCCACGGGAAATCATTAAAATGGGCCCGCAAACCGAACCAATCTGCCGATCTGTAGTGCCACACTTTTTTCTGCAGCCTCTCGTTTAGCGGTCTGAAGATTACGGGGATTGATGATGTCGCAAGTCAGTGGTCGGACGATCCTTAAGGCGCGGTGACTTCAATCTTGTAACAGTGTGGCACAGTGGTTGAAAACAGGTTTTGCAGATTGGAGCGGTGAGTCTGGACATCAAGAACCTTTGTAGGCTCCTGAACCATTTGCTCCAATCCGTGGTAAAGGGCAAAGGATTCCGCTTGTCGTCCAGCAGAGTCTGTTGATCCTGAGAACTTCAACCAAGGTTTGTTATGAACGTTGAAGTCCCACAGGACCACAAACTCTGCCATAGGGTAGCGGAGCAAGAGGTCATCAATAGTATCGCTCAGATGTTTGAAGAGCTCGGACGTGTCTGATTTGCTAAGGTTTGGTGAGCGGTATAAACACGCGTAAAATCTAACCGTACTGGCAAGTTGCCGCGCATCCACATTACGTTGAATCTAGAGTTTTCCAGATTCAACAATCGCACACAGTTGACGTCAGCTCAACTACAGGGATAGAAACCTCCTTTAGGTCTGAACTTGCCTACGAGGGTGAAGCCCGGGTAGTCCAGATAGGAGGCGTCTTCAGGCTCGGCTATCTGTGTTTCAGACAGGAAAAGAAGGTTCGGACGTTGAGAAAAAAGGTGGAGGTGGACTGAGTTTAGATTGGTGTGCAGGCCGCAAATGTTGGTGTAATTCACCAACAGTTTTGGCCTGCACCGAGGACTCCTGATTCCCGCCGTCTTAAACATGTTATTGATATTGTTTGTTAAATTCATGATTTGATTTGATTTTTTGTTTTGGTGAGGAGAAAGGAAGATCTGGATAGGAAAAGGTGTGAGGGGTGGGTAGGATGCTGGGGATCAGAGTTTCCAGGAGTGACGGACATGATGGCGATAGGCAGGGAGAGTCAGGATGGAGAGGTTCTCCAATGCGCCCCAAACGCTGCTGCTGGGTCCTCTCCGGTCACGCACCGGCACAACAGCAGCGGCGGGGTTTTTGCACTCGTTGATGGGGCAGCCCACCCTCAGTCGTGAGCCTAAGGGTCGGGCCCCTGTACTACCAAGCGGCCCGGACAACGGTAACCGGTTGTAAAGGGTCTCCCTCAACCAGCATCTCCCGATCCGGCAGGCCACGCAGAAGGTGGGCCGATGCACCCGCCATCAAGACCCGGACAAACATGACCCCAAGAACCCGGGCACTACTGCTTAGTCACCAAATGTTGCAAAACACTTGGAGTGACCTGTGGCAGAGGTGTTCGTCATCCAATAAATGTTTCCCAGAGCGGCGGTAACCATTCCCGCCTACCAAATTGAAAAGGCTACCCTCATAACCACATTATTCTATTTGACGTGTGCTTCCATCCTCAAAGGCAGATCCCACAAGGTTTGGGCAGAGTGTTGGCACTTATAAGCCAATACAAAGAATTTCTACGAATGGTAGAGACACTGACTGATGTAGGTACGACTCGTGAAAGCAAATGCGGACACACACGTGTCCACCAATGTCATTGGCGCAGTGTCGTGAACGATTGCGAGTGTGGGCAATTTCGGCGGGGCTTAGGCGGGAGCGAGAAAGTATGCGATGCCGCGCGGTTCTGTCTCTTTATAATATGTATATTTAGTGTTCGGATTCAAACATCAATAAAATAAATTATGTATTAAATTTTTGGAAAAAAATAAATTATTCACTAAAAATAAAAATAGTGTTATTTTATTTTATGAAAAGGGGACTAAAAAAAATGCTTGTGAGATATATATTTCATCTGGCGTCTTCTCGTAACGGAGGTTTGCCAAGATCGTGACAATATTCACCCTACATGCTACTTCACTGATCAACCTGGTGGATCTGCACTCGTACCATTCAGACGTTTCGGTATCAAGGTGCTAATAAATAAAAATACATTTTTTTAATTTTACAGTATATTTCAGTTATGTTACAGATCGGTTGTTACATACGAATTTCAAAAGACTAAGACACTAAGATCACACTTGTGATTTATATAATTATAAGCGATATTTTTTTTTTAAATGAGGAATCCATTACAAATAGATATAAATTATAATATATATATATATATATATATATATATATTTTTTTTTAAAGAATTGATATCCGATGTTTAAAAATTGTATTTGGTTTGCAGGTTCTAACCACCAGCCAATCAATCCACCGCATGCCTGAAGCCTGAAGGTTGCAACTCGCACACGGTCCACCACAAACTATGAAAGTTTTTTGGAATTCTTGATTATAATTTTATTGTGGGTTAGGTTGATTTGGATATGACCTTCCTGGTAACTGGCAAAACCGAGGTATATACTTTGCCAGATTTCGTTTGGTGGGCTTTAAAAATTATTTAATTTGAATGACATTTCACAAGATGAAAATCTATTTATTTTTAATTGCCGTTCCGTTTTACTAGCTTATACAATAATATTAATGGTGTAAAAAGTTGACCAAAACTTACGATAGTAGTTAAAAACCACAACCAAATAACGCAAATCTTATAGTTAAACATTAAAAACAAAACTGTATTTTTAATTTTTCAATAACCAGGTATGTAATGTTTAATCATTGTAGACAGTATTTACGGCAATTCCTAGATGAGATCTAATCCTTTTTAGATTTTTTCAGAAATAAATTTTGTGTTTGAAAGTCGTTAATATTGTCATCAATAATTTAAAAAAAAATGTAAGTCCAATTATTTAAAAACGAAAATACAACAAAGTTTCGTGTAATAAAATGGCCTAATTTTCCGTATGTTTGTTTATAGACATAATATTATAGAACATTTTTAGCATCTGGTAGCATTGCTGAAATGAAAATATACTTTTTCACAAATAAATATCACAACGGACAGACTGTGTAGTAAGAACATTAAAATATAAATGCTTGAAAAATATTCGATGTTCGTTGCAGTGTAAGTGTATGTAAAAAATCTATCAGGAAACATCTTCGTTATCAAATGATCTATTATTCCAGCATTAGTCAACCAACTCAACTTTTTAATCAAATCACTCGAAAGTAGAATAGATTTCCGAGAGTATAAGAACACTGGGTAAATTGCTACTGGTTTGGATATATAATAGTATTTTAAATTTGATGAATAATTCTGCAAAATGTGCTTGGACAAATGAAAGTCAGTTAATACTGCCAATGGCCTGTTTTTAGTAACCTTTTCACTTACAAGTGTTTCTGGAAAATAATTGAAATAATCTTGGAAAGTATGCTTCATACTTTGGATGTAATCGATTCAATGAATTTTTCTGACTAGAAATTGAAAACGCTATATCCGCGTAATTTTCAGAGTATGTGAGTAAAGTTATTCCGGATTCAATGAGCTCTTCCTGACTGTTAAATCTGTGGTCAACGGGAAGAGTCAATGCCGAGTAAATGCTGTAATAGAAAGACATTGTTAGTACAGCTGATGTTAATACCCAAAATTGAAAAGCGATCCTCATGACGTCATTTCTTGGCTGTCGTGGAACGGACACATTCAGGTGAATTGAAATGGCGTAGAAAAGCAAGCTTTGAATCCCACCAAAAGTTTTGTAGTTATTAGAACTACATCTTCGAAGAAAAACTTCAAGCAAGAATGATAATAGAATACTGCCAATAATAACTATCAAGAACCAGATAAATACTTTATTGTTCATCTTATGCGGAGATGGGTCGATCACCAACCACACAATTTCTTCAGTTGTTAAGAAAGCATTCAGCGAGGACGGGATATGGGATAATGGATTTTCTCCTATCATAAAATGCTCGAAGTAAAACACAAAAACGTAAGATATGTCAGTTGAAATTTTTTTTATGGAATTTTTCTCGTCCATAAAGTAGTGTTTATAATTCTTGCTGTACGATCCAATTCTTACTTTGATATTTAGGTTTTTACCTAGTATTTTGAATGCCTCAAAAACGTAATGGTTCTGAATATATTTTACTTGATTTTCTATGTTATTCATCATGTGGTTTATTATAAATTCTATATCAATAAAACACGATGAATCGTATGTTGGTGGAAAATTTGTATTCGTCTTCATTTCGAGACGACCGATAGAGGAGTTATAGAGCCACATAAATCGTTGAACGACGGCAATGTTTCCACAATTGTTCACGACGGAAGTTCTATACCCTCAAAATTGTTCGGGATTATTCACCAGTATGATCGCATTAGGACTCAGATTTATGGAAAACTTTATTTTTATTTTTTTATTTTATTTATTTATTACATTAGTTACATTTATACAGCAAAATTACATAATAATAATAATATTTCAAATAACTGTAGATATTAAAAAATGTACAAGTGTTATTATATTATGTCTTGTACGTTATTAGTTCCTAGCTAGGCAGATTGCCTGTTCTAAGGAACCAAATGCTGGTGAAAAATGCCAAAAATGTCTTCTGTAAAAAGAAAGAAAAAAACAAAATATTGTTTTTTTTTTTTTTTTAGATTAAATATACATATACTAAGTTTAAATATACTATACTAAGTTTTTACTGATTGTGCCATTAATAGTTAGCCAAGTTTTAAATGACATTATTTAATAATTTTTCAGACTCAATCCTACCTAAGTCTATCAACCATTTAGTTATTATTGTACCGATGCATGCCATTTTACATGTTTTAATATTTAATTCTGGGGGGATTTTATTATACAATTTCGGTCCCAGATATGTATATGTCTTTTGAAACTTTGCCGAATTGCTCCCTGGGACCACGAGATTCTTTCTGGTGTGACTTCTTGTTATATATTTATGGTCAATTTGCTTAAGATTTTCTACATTTTTGTGTACGTGGATAATAACCTTTTTTATATAGTTTTGACGAACATCAAGTACATAAAATTTTTTGTAGAGCTGATCGCTAGAAAACCTATAGGGTTTACGCATAATGACTCTAATTATGGATTTCTGGGCCTTCACTAATGGATCTAAAATTGATTAAAATATAGAAAACCTATAGGGTTTACGCATAATGACTCTAATTATGGATTTCTGGGCCTTCACTAATGGATCTAAAATTGATAAATTAAACTTAATCGGCTGTTTTGCTATAATCATAATCAACGTTGTATTTAGGAATTTTTGGACTTGTGGAAACTTTTGCATCGTTTTGAATTGGTCAACAAGCAACAAGATATCAGTATTTGGTGAGAATCTCGAGAATGTTAACATTGAGTTATTGATTCCTACGGTTAAGTTTTGGTATTCATAGTTATACACTGGCTTGTTTTGCTGGATAATCAGATCTGTGACGAACAGTTCATTGGGTACCCTCTCTTGTTGAGGATTTCCAAACCTGATAATCATAATGCCAGGTGATTTAAAGAAGTTTTTCATCAAATCGTGCAGCACAGGAAACAAATGCGGTATTGGAATACACATGGAATAATTGATTAAAAATGCAAGATGCAAAACACAGAGCTTCATCACTGACGTATTGAGGAATAGTTTTTTCATTAGAAGACCAGTCAGCATGACTTCAGAATAACAGAAGCAGTTATCCTGAACGCTTCTTGAACAAAGAACCTGTAATATAATTGCAACCATTTAATAAAAATGAACAAAAATGAGTGAAGTGACTTTAAATGGCATCTTTCTGTAAGTGACGGGTTTATATCGTAATATTCAATTCTTAAAACAAAAAATACCTGTAATAACATTACACTCTCTTCGGTTTCAGTGTCCATTTAAAATGAACATTACTGAGTGGAGTGACTCTAAAGTGCACATTTATTTAAATGGGTTAACAGGTTGCTGATTATTTAAATACCAACTTCTGTAATTGCCCTTATCTAGGCTCATTGAAATAAAAAGACATTTTTTAAGCAGTAATTTTTACTTTTTCGATTTTTTTTAATGGTAAAAATAAAAATTTGGTTACAATTTTAGTTAGCGTGATATAATAATGTGTAGAGTAGGTTTACACCAAATTTCAAGTAAATTGGTTCAGTGGAACTTGAGATATCACGTCAACTGTCTCGAAAAAAGTAGTTTCGAGAAAAATGCGTTTAACGTTTTGACCTTTTTTAGATTCTATTTATATTTGGTTTAAGCTGCGACACTAACATGACTATAACTTTTAAAATTATTCGAATTCCGAAAAATCCTTTTAAGGAGATATTTTTTAATATCAAAAAATTCTAAACCAAACTTTGAAAAAAAATTCCCCGCCTGAGCCCTATCCCAAATAAGTGTTAAATACGCGAAAAGATCGCCGCACGTGTTGTTCCGCCGGAATCCGTATTGACGGTGGTTAATAATGTTGTTGTTCTCGGGGTATATGAGCAGTTTATCGTTGATCACAAGTTCCATCACCTTGGATAGAACTGATGTGATCGATGTGGCCGGGTTCAAGCGGTCACCCTTCTTTGGAATAGGATGTATTGGATTCATGATTTTATGTTTTTTTGGAAAAGTTAAGAGGGGAAAGGAAGTTCTTGGGAGGAAAATGTATGAAGGTGGTTGGGAAGCTGGGGGTCGGAGTGTCCAAGAATGATGGACGTATGAATCCAACCCATCCACTGCATTGCAAGGCGATGGGCCGGGAGAATTCGGCTGGAGAGATCACCGAATGCACCCCAAACGCTGCTGCTCGGTCCCCTCCGGTCACGAACTGGCACAACAGCATCGGAGGGGTTTTTGCACTCATTGATGGGGTAGGCCCCTGCACTACCGAGCGGCCCGGATAACGTTAACCAGCATCTTCCAACCCGTCCCGCCACCAAAAAGGTGGGCCGACGCACCTGGACAAGACCTGGACAAACATTACCCCAAGAACACGGGCACCCCTGCTTATTCACCACACATAGTAAGCCACTTGAGGTGACCTTAGAAGCAAGAAAGTATTCGACCCCGTGTGGTTTTGTCTCTTCACAATATAATATAACGAGAGTACAGATTTAAACATCAATTAAATAAAGTAAGTAAATTATTTATCAAACACGTATTTTTTTACATAACAAAAAACCCTAATTGTAAATTTATTATCGGAGAAAATATTTAAAAAATCATTTGTTACATATGTTTTTCGTCTGGAGTCTTCTCGTAACAGAGGTTGGCCAACATCTGTCATGACAGTATTTACCCTGAAGGCTGTTGCGTGGATCAACTTGATAGATCTGCACTCATACCATTCAGCTATATAGGTGCTAATAAACTAAAATTCGTTTTTAAAATTTTCAATATATTCCCATTATTTTAAAGATCGTTCGTTACAACTTGTGAATTGCAATAGACTAAGAAACTAAGATCATCCTGGTGTTATATATAATTAAAAGCCATAAAATCTGGATAAAAAAAATTACTTATAAATAATTATTTATTTTAATTTATTACACTCTCTTACAAAAATAATAAGAAGTTTATATGTAACAGACGTGTGCTACAAGACTGTAGAAAAGGGCACCGGTGGCTGTGCACGTGGATGTCGACTATTGTAATATCGTTTGAATTTAGTACAGGCTGGCCTTCCTTGAAGGTGACAGCCCTGCTGTACTTTGAGGGTGGCAACCCTGGATCTGCCTTCCTGCACCCAGAGCTGGTGAGTGGTAGCCCTGGATGTCCTTGGTCTCTGCCTGAGCCTGGCGCCTTGCGGTGTCCAGTAGTTGGGCCGGCTTGTCTTGAAGAGGTAGGCACCAGACTTGTTGTTCAGGCAGAGCTTCAGCAGGAGGCAGGTCGGAGAGAGGTTTCTTCCAGAGGGAGGCTTAAAACACGTAGAATAAAGTAAACGTAGGAACTGATTTTTTTTTTTTTTTTTGATTCTACGGATTCTTTCGTAATCCTCTAACTAGCTAGGGCTTTGCAATACCCTTCATGTTTCTAGCTACTAGTACTACGGCTCATTTGGCCTTTTTACTATTACCTTCTGAAGGTCGTATTTAATTGACTGAATTTAAGTTACAATTAGTGTCATCGTGAGGAAAAAGTCTTTACATTGAAAAACACGCTGTATTTATACTAAATTAGCGGTTCGATTTGGTGGCTGACGGAAAGTGGTGGGGGAAACTTTGTCCCGACACCTTTCCTATATAAAGGGCAGGAAACTGCTCATTCTCTATTTTGCCGGCTTAATCCGTAAAAGTGCTTGTCTAAATTTGGCAACTTTTATGAATTTTTTAGCCTTTATTAATAATGAAAACACACAATAAATTATAAAAAAATATAAATAAAGCCAAGATTTACAACAAGAATTTTTGTTTGGTGAAGTTACCGTGATTTTAAGATTTTTTGATTTTAAAGAATATATTTTATGATTAATGAAGTTATAATTATTTTTCCTAGGTTCCCTGTGAGATAAGTCAATGAAATCTGTTTATTTCACCATCTCACAGGGTCCCTAAGATTTTGTAAAGGGAAAAATGTAAAAATGTCTTGACCGAAATTTTCATCTTTTTGACATAACAAAATTAGCTCTAATTTTAAAGCGAATTATTTTGAGAACAAAGTCTCAGTTTGACTGGAGGCCTTGTAGGATCAAGAATGAAAACTGATTATTTCATTGCCCTAAAAGGCCCGCAGTTTTTGATTTTTGAAAAAACATAAAATTTACACCTTCGAAATTCGAAGTGTTTTTTGGTAGGCAAAAATGACTGTATTTTTGCTACCCAATATATTGTGAGATAAATCTTGGCTTTACTCGAGACCTTGTAGGATTTCAAATGAAAACTGATATTTCATTTGTCCTACAAGGCCCGTGTGCATTAAAATTAAGATATATTAAATTTAAATTAGTACAAGATAAAACATATTTGAAAACGAGTTTACAATCTCCCCAGTGGCGATTTCTCAAAGTATTATTTATTGATCGCACCAGGGAGATGTACATGAAAAATATAAAACTTAAATATTTCAAAACAAATAAGAAAATTGTAAGTAAATAACAAAAATAATATTTCTAACTAGAAATCAAGCAGAACCAATATCTTTCATCAAAGCGTCGCCGGCGGCACGGTACTCTAGTATTTTGAGGCCAGGCCATTTTGGCCCAATTCCCTGAAATGATAACAAAACTGTAGAGGACCGAGCCAAGCGATGAGCTTTGATGAAAAATATTTCGAGGGTGTGAACACGTCGGTTACAATATATATTATGCCTATTTGTCTCCAGGCAAATACACGTATTGGAGTACTCCATGTAAATACACGCTTCAACGGAAGCAATCTGCCAAACAGGCCCTCCATTGATATGCTTGGTGTATCCCTAAGTGACCAGCTCAGATTTGGGGGCTCCATCGAAGCCAGAGTAAAGTTAGCCTCCCAAAAACTGGGCGTACTGTACAGGGCCCGCAGATACTTTAATAGTAAACAACTGTTAACCCTGTACAAACCACAAGTGCGCCCCACGGTTGAATTTGAAAGCCACATCTGGTCTGGAGCTCCTAAACACCTGAAAAATACCCTCGACTCTGTGCAAAAACGGGCAGTCCGTTTGATAGATTCTCCCATCTTAACAGACGGATTGCAATCTATAGAGCACAGGCGTCGGGTGGGAATGCTATCCTTATTCTACCGGTATTAAAATGGAAGATGCTCCGAGGAACTAGCGTCATTGATCCCTTCGGCACCGGTGCATAGTCGGGAAACACGCCAAACGCGTGCCCAACATATGTACACGGTTGACATTTGTCAAATGAGAACGGTTCGTTTCTTTGACTCGTTCTTGTGTTCATCAGCTCAGCTGTGGAACGATTTGTCGGCCTCTGTGTTTCCTCCTTCCTACAACATGGGTCTTTTCAAGACCAATGTTCATTCCTTCCTCTCCTTAAAAAGACCCTCCACACAGCATCTCAGATGACATAGGCCCTGAGGGAAATATTTTCCTCAGGGCCTCCTGTGTGGAGTTATTGTAAAAAAAAAAGCACAACATTATTTGTATTGATTATTTTTAGAAGAAATATATCTTCCCGGTCAGAATATTTCAAATGTGTTTAAACATGAAGTTAATAAATACGTAAACAATATCATTTATAAACATTAAAAAAGGGCCCTAGACAGGAGCCTTTCGGCACTCTACTTGTAATTTCGGCATCGAAGACTATAATTCAACCAAAATACGATTGTAAACATTTATTACTGCACCACCATAAAACTCTTTTGTGAGGGTAGGGTGCAATATTTAGAATCTTACCTACTTATTTTTTTTACTAAAACTACCCCCATAAAATAATTATTTATTTCTTTCCATTGAAACAGTAGTTAAGTGACATCTTTACAAATGATTATTACATGGAAGGAAGTAGCAATAAATATAGATGGTTAGTTTTCAACGAATTGAAAGTACAATTTGCAACGAATGTTAGGATTCTTAGAATATTTTTTTAATATATATTTTTTTACTATTTTAGAACGCTCAAAGTGTCCTTGTTTAACTTTCTATTTCGATCATTTTCTAAAATGCATTTTTTTCATAATAACGGCATGCCGCCGCCCCGGAAACCATTTATTGGATAACAAATACTTCTGCCATACGTGACCTCAAGTAGTTTGCTACGTTTGGTGACTAAGCAGGGGTGCCCAGGTTTATGGGGTAGGTTTGCTTGCGGATCTTAGCAGCGGATACGTCTGTCTACCAACTGGCTCTGCGTGGCTGGCCGGGTTGGGAGAGACTGGTTGAGGGAGACCCTTTGACCTCTCCAGCAGGACTCTCTCGGAACAGCACCTTGTGCCACTTATGGAGGGTTGGATTTATACGTCCGTCACCCCTGGACATACTGAACCCCAGATTCATATCCCCTCATTTCCTAAAAAGACCCTCCACATTGCGTCCCCAAAGATGACATAGGCTCTGAGGCGAATTATTTTCCTCAGGGCCTCATGTGTGGAGCTAATTTAAAAAAAAATACTGTATGTCTGCACTACTAATTTTACGATTTATTGTAGATTTGCTATAGGCTATAGACAAATGCATTACATATGTAGGTAAATATAATAACAAAGCCTTTGTTTTGCTTTTTTGTAGAAAAAAAGAAGTGTTTCATATATCTAAAAATACCTTCGACTCTGCGCCAAAACGGGCGGTCCGTTTGATAGATTCTCCCATCTTAACAGACGGATTGCAATCTTTAAAGCACAGGCGTCGGGTGGGAATGCTATCCTTATTCTACCGGTATTACAATAGAATATGCTCCGAGGAACTAGTGTCCTTGATCCCTTCGGCACCAGTGCATAGTCGGGAAACTCGCCAAACACGTGCCCAACATATGTACACGGTTGACATTTGTCACATGAGAACGTTATGTTTCTTTGACTCGTTCCTGTGTTCAACAGCTCGGCTGTGGAACGATTTGCCGGCCTCTGTGTTTCCTCCTTCCTACAACATGGGTCTCTTCAAGACCAATG
The DNA here is from genome assembly GCA_917563855.2 of Limnephilus lunatus. NCBI lineage: Eukaryota > Metazoa > Arthropoda > Insecta > Trichoptera > Limnephilidae > Limnephilus > Limnephilus lunatus. Next base: position 84,807,949 of record OU830593.1, read on the forward strand.
TTTATTCCTTCCTCTCTTCAAAACGACCCTCTACACAGCATCTCAGATGACATAGGCCCTGAGGGAAATTTTTTCCTCAGGGCCTCCTGTGTGGAGTTAATGTAAAAAAATATATATATTTTACATTAACATTTTTAATTACATTTTGGTATGATAAACATGTCAGATTAATGTTTAAATAAGAATTAACTAATTGGTTTTTGTCGTTATGTTTCTGTCAAATAAATGTTTTTAATTTGCTATGTAAACTATTTCCACTCATAAATGGAAATTTTTTCTTCTAACAATTCTTATAAAAAATAAATTTCTCAAAAATATTAAAACATACAAGTATTATAAAAAATACAAGTGTGCAGTTCACACCGGTAGAAGCGAAACCTTCAGAAAATTAAAGAAGATAAAAGTGGGGAGGCTACGAAGCACCGCATAAAGAGGAGACCGAATATAAATGCCATATGCATGTGTTTGTCTCTTTTTAGTGTCGCTTTTTCGTTTCAACCAGGTTCAAATCATAACGGTGCTGAAGAATTTTCACTTCGAAATAATTGTAAAATTATTTTTTTCGTGGTTTGCTTATGCGTAAAACTGTACTTTTTTTTAAAATTCGAGTATTCTGTAAGTATTGTATTTTTCTTGTAATCTATTTCTCTACGCAAGTGGTGTTAAAACCATTCAATCTGGTATTAAATTAGATAATCAAACATTGAAAAAACTCTTTAAGATAAAGTATTTTTGTAAATATATTTAAAAAATGATTTTAGGTCGGTGGCAGCCCTTACCAGTCCCTAGCGCATTCCACATGTGGCTTTTTGAAACAATAGTGTTACCCTGAATGCTAACGTGACCCTAGGCGGTCGGCTGTCACAAGCGCACGCCTCACTGGGCGTTGCAAATAATATTTGATTATTTATTATGAATGATGATTTTTTTTAATATTTCAGTTATTAAGCACAAAATCAATGTTTTTTTCTTACAATAAATTAATATAAGCCATATAAAAAATATTCACATCAATATTTTTACAAAAAACCCGAAATAATTTTTAAATCCCATACAGTGACGCTGTGTAACATGACGATTTGTCGAGGGTATTTTTAGCATGGGATGGGGAAGGTTAAGATCAACTCATAAACTTCATCAAAATAATCAAATTTGGTTGTTACGTCCGAAGGCCAAAATCATTATTTTGGATTGGAATATTCAGTTCAAATTTTAAGAATCTGAGAAATTTATGCCGTAACCTTTCTACATATATTGCTGGAACGTATTTTATAAAATAAGAACCAAAAAGTGAATTATTCTCAACTTTACTTCTTATTAAAGAAGTGTACAGCTTTTTCAGAAATTTTAGTGATTTGAAGTCACTTGCAGTTCTGCATATAAAAGCAAGCATTTCTAAAGCTTCATTTGTTATTTCATTCAAATGGATGAAATAATAAATAATGTTAATTTTTCCTCAAGTATAACACCCAAGTCCCGGATTCGAGGGTTAACCACCCCAGCTGACCCTCAACCTCAAGAAGACAATGCAGGACGCCCCCTGCACCCCGCCCTTCACCTTGCCTAGTCATTAATATGCTAGGTCAAAACGCATCCGGGAAATGACCCTATCAACCTAGAAACTCAATCTGGTAATTAACACACTAGACCAACTTAGGACCGACGCATGCATCCGGCCAACGTCCTCTTCGACCTGGTAAGCAGCACCCAACATGATAGACGATGGACTCGGCCCTACATGAGGACCATGGTATATAAAGGGCTACACCGCTCCAAGCCAACCAATCTATCTTGTTGATTGAATCCAAGCACTTTGCTTGTAGTATTGTTCAACTTGATAATTCCCTTTGAAACTATACTTTACTTATTGTTGTATTTTTGTAATAATTATTTATATAATAAAGGATAAAAATATCAAAAGTGTGTTTTCTCTTTTAATTTAAAGAGGACAATAAAAGTTAACTCGAGCGAATGCTGGCAATTTTTCATTATTTAGAGAGTGTTCGTAAAAATTGACTTTGCATTTTACAAAAACAAATGACTTCACACTTGTGAATATTAGGAAATAAAGAGTTAAAATCACAATTACGATATAGTGTATCTTAATTAATTTGCAAGATATAATAATCATCTATACCACAAATTGTTTTATAAATGGTTAGATTAAATTGTTAAATGAATGGAAGTGTAAGAGGATGACGAAAAACTTTCGATGGTAGGTACAAAAACCAGATAAAATAATGCAAATCAATAGGTTTAGTTTAATTTTGGTAGAATTTATTAAAGCAAAATTTTTGTGCAATTATTCTTATATAACCAGACAAAAAAGTTCAGTGGGATGAAATGGCCTAAATTTCCTTATTTTTATTCATACATAGACTTAATATTTTCAAATATTATGACGTCTGGAAACCTTACCCAAATTATGATATATTATTTCACAGATAAATACAACAATAGACAGACTGTATAGTAAGAACATTAAAATATAAATGCTAGAAAAATATTCGATGTTCGTTGCAGTGTAAGTGTATGTAAAAAATCTATCAGGAAACATCTTCGTTATCAATTGGTCTATTATTCCAGCATTAGTCAACCAACTCAACTTTTTAATCAAATAACTCGACAGTGGAATAGTTTTTATAGAGTATAAGAACACTGGGTAAATTACTACTGGTTTGGATATATAATAGTATTTCATATTTGTTCGGTAACTCTGCAAAATGTGCTTAGACAAATGAAAGTCAGTTAATACTGCCAATGGCTTATTTTCAGTAATTTTTTTACTTACAAATTCAGAGAATGTAGTGTTCCTACGAAAGGTTTGAAATAGTCTTGGAAGATATGCTTCATATTTCGGATATAATTGATTCGATGAATTTTTCTTGCGAGAAACTGAAAACGCTATATCCGCGTAATTTTCAGAGTATGTGAGTAAGGTTATTTCGGATTCAATGAGCTCTTCCTGATTGTCAAATCTGTGGTCAACGGGAAGAGTCAATGCCGAGTAAACGCTGTAATAGAAAGACATTGTTAGCACAGCTGATGATAATACCCAGAACTGGAAAGCGATTCTCATGAGATCATTTCTTGGCTGTCGTGGAACGGACACATTCAGGAGGATTGAAATGGCGTAGAAAAGCAAGCTTTGGATCCCACCCAATGGTTGAAAGTGATTAAAATTACATCTTCGAAGAAAAATTTCAAGCAAAAACGACAATAGAATACTGCCAATGATAACTACCATGAAGCAGATAAATACTTTATTGTTCATCTTATGCGGAGATGGGTCGATCACCAACCACACAATTTCTTCAGTTGTCAGGAAAGCATTCTGCGAGGACGGAATATGGGATACTGGTTTTTCTCCTACCATGAAAAGTTCAGCATAAAATACAAAAACATAAGAAATTTCAGATGAATTTGTTTTGACAGAATTGTTTTCATCTATAAAATAGTCTTTATGACTCTTGATATTTGATCCAATTCTTACTTTGGTATTAAGGTTTTTACCTAATATTTTGAACGCCTCGGAAACATAATGATTCTGTATATATTTTACTTGGTTTTCTATTTTATATCCCAAATGACTTAATATAAATTGTATGTCAATAAAACACGTCGCTCCGTATTTCGGGGGAATTTTTATATTTGCCTTCATTTCGAGTCGATCAATGGAGGAATTATAGAACCAAAGAAATCGTTGAACGACGGCAATGTTTCCACAATTGTTCAAGACGGAAGTTCTGTACCCTCGTAAATCATCAGGAGAATTCACCAGTGTGATCGCATTAGGACTCAGATTTACCAAAACCTTATTTGGCTGTCTGTCTATAATCATAATCAACGTCGTATTTAGATATTTTATGCCCATAGAAAACTTTTGCGTCGTTTTGAATCGGTCAACCAGCAACAGGATATCAGTACTTGGAAAGAATCTCGAATATGTTAACGTTGAGGTATCGATTCCTCCGGTCAAATTTTGGTATTCATAGTTGTACACTGGTTTGTTCTGCTGGATGATCAGATCTGTTACGAACAGTTCGTTGGGTGCCTTTTTTTGCTCAGGATTTCTAAACCGGATCACCATAATAGTAGGTGATTTGAAAAAGTATCTCATCAAATCTTTGACCACGGGAAACACATGCGGTATTGGAATTCCCATGGAACAATTGATTAAACATACAAAATGGAATACTTGGAACTTCATTACTGATGCGTAATATTTATTTTCATAAGACGACTAGTGCGCTTGACTACAAAATAACAACAATGTTTAGAACAAAGAACCTGTAATATAATTGCATTCACTTCAAGTAAAATGAACATTATTGTGTGAAGTGACTTTTAAAAGCACTTTTGACGAAATATGCTCTTAAATAAAGACATAATGAGATACTATCGTAAAATTTAATGTGTGTGTGTCACATTCGATTTTCGAATTGCATAAAAGGGTGATTTGAATTAAAAACCTTGAATTTAACTGAATTGCCTTTTTTCTCCTTTTTTTAAGACGGGTTACGGATAACCCAACAATGTTTTAAAATTTCCTACTACCACCACACTAAGCGGAAAATTTTGCTTGTGTTGTGATGGAGAACTTAGCCAGCCGTGGAACCGAAACGCGATGCCCACTCAGCCATTTACAGGTTAAAATTCTTGGATCCTTTTTCGGAAACTTTGTGCATGTAAACCTAGTATCAATTAATCATTAAATAAAAAAAATAACCACAGTGAGCCTCGGACCTAATTTATCGGAAGGTCAAAATATTTCAGCTTTGCAATAAAATCCAAATAAACGGATTATTTCTGAACGCATCCGAATCTGTTTTTGAGAGGTCGTGAGATATGCTTTCAAATTTTATAATTTTAAATAAACATATAACTTTGAAGATATACAAATTTTGAATGCAAACATAAAATGGCTGACTGAAGTTTTTCCAACTAAAATATTAATATCTATGGATAACAAAAAAAAAACTTTAACATATTTTATAAGGCAAATGTATTGTATATTTTATCTTTAACTTCCTTTTTTTACTTTCATGTGAAAATCTTAATGCATAAAACAAAGTCGGGTTAGTTACACCATTTATAACTCAAGAACGGTTGGAATGATTTTTATGATCTTTGATTTATTGGATTTTTCTCCGCCCCGAATAGCAAAATAGCCATTGAAACATCGGAAAATTCACGAAAAAAAAATTATGCGTCTATAAGAAATTTTTTTCCCTCATACATTTTGTATGGAACGAAATCTCATATTTTAAAAGAGCTGCAGCAATATTGTGATAAATAATGTGGTATTGAATAGCTAGTGAATTACAAAAAAATCAAGAACGTCATGATTCTTTTGCTTTTGTTCTTAAACAAAAAATGCTGCCCCTCTTTCTTACACACTAAATGTCAATAATGAGACAAACGGTGAACGTATGTTTGCACCCCTCCAAAGGAAAAATACAATAATTATATTAAATCTCCCTCACACGTATAAAGAAAATGAAACGCTATTCCCGTAAGCAAATGAAAAAGTAAGAAAAAATAATAATAATATAATGTAAGTCCGCACAAAAAATATAAGTCCGCACACAACGCCATCTTTGATACTGATAAAAACAAATCACGGACACTTGCGCATGGATGTTTGCTTCGTTATATAATTTTTAATTTAATAAAAAAATTGAATTTAATTCATCTAATAAGTTAACACAACTAACAGTTATTGATTCTGAGGCGGTACGAAGTTCGTCGGGTCAGCTAATAATTAATAAAAAATTCCCAAAGTTCAATTTTTTTTTTAATTATGGATGGAAACTTTAGTTTCATAAAGGTGTACATTTTAATTATTATGCCGTCAACTTTTTCATTTGCATATTAAGTCTGGTTTTTCTCTTTCTAACACCGTTGAGATCATTTTTCTTACCACGATATTAAGGTGCAGTGATTTTTCTATGAGTCCTGTTCCTGTATGAGTTGTTTCGAAATCCCAACCAATTAGCCTGAGGGGTTAAGTCTAACAAATCTTTGGAGGAATTTTCAGAAAAAGAGCTTACTAGTATTTTGAAAAAAAAAAATACTTTTCAATAGAATGGGGGTGTTGAAATGCGACTTTGTTGAGTAGTCTTAAAAACGATTATGTGATACATCTTATTCACACAGGAGGCACTGAGGAAAACAATTCCCCTCAAGCCTTATGTCATCTTTGGGAGTGCTTTGTGGAGGATATTTTTAGGAAAGGAAGGAGAGGAAGTTCTGGATGTGAAAATCTGAAAATAATAATTTTTAAAATCTGGGGTGAGTAGGAATCAGTCAGTGTGTCCGTCATGCCAGGCATGACAGACGTATGAATCTATAATCATTTAAAAAAATCAGATTATGCAATTCACACGCGGTAGAAGTAAAACCTTCAGAAAATTAAAGTAGACAAGAGTGGAGAGACTACGAAGCTCCGCACAAAGAGGTAACCGATTATACTATCTTATTCCAGATTTAAATGTTTCTTAAAATGAATTGAAGCATAGACCCGCCTCAAAAACTGTTTTAACCCTTTAGTTTCCAAAAAACGGCAAATAAATCTAAATGCTCAGATCGAATTGTATTTTGGATTATCTGCGTGATGTAGATTTACCAGTTTCCCGCTTGAGTTTCCGGTCACCGTGTATAATCTCTATTGAGATTATATTTCGTATAACCTCTTATAATATCAAATATGTAGCGTGCCAAATTGGCAACTTATAAGCGGACTGTAAAACACTTAACAAAACAAAGAGCATTCGATTGCATTTTTTCACAAGGAGAAAGAGGTACGGTAAACATTCTTACCTTCAAATTTTTGAGCATTCTGTTCATTCATCCACTGGTCAATTAAGGAACACTACACCTGGTGGCCAACGAAAAAATATCATATAAAACGTACATGAAAGCGATTCTGCGAGGGTTCAATAACTGTTGTGTCACGATCGCGACAACATTTCAACTAATTTGTGGAGATTCTTCATGTATATAACATTTGTGTAGAACTTAATGTAAAACTGTCAAAAAATCGTATTTTAATTATGTAAATGGAATCCAAAAATCTATTCCCCTCATATACAACACTTTTTCACACATGCTAACTCTCTTAGAAAAAACATGCAAGGTTTACCCATCTCAGAGCACTTTAAAGATGAGAGTAATAATGATATGAAGGTAAAAGTTAACTTTTTTGCTGATTATTTCAAAATTGTTGACGAAGATATTCCAGACAATTATTCACCACCGTCGTCCCTTAAAGAGAGCATACATATCCCTGCCGTACGCATATATGTAAACGATGTTGAAATTAAAATTAAATCTCTAAACAAATAAAAAAAGATCGGACCTGATAATGTGCATCCCAATATCCCCATAAATTGCATTGCTTCACTGGCTGAACCGATTTGTTTGTTGTTTAATCAATCCATTAGCACAGGTTACTTCTCTAACATTTGGAAATGTTGTTATCTAACACCTATGTATATTAAAAAAGGGCAATAAAAGTGATATCACAAACTATAGATCAATATGTAAGCTATCATTAATTCCGAAACTTTTTGAAAAAATATTTTGTGATAAAATTTCCCCACGTATTAAGTATTAACCATCTCATTATTCCGAATCGGAATTCACGGATTTTTATCGGGCAGATCAACTCTGATAAATCTCTCGTTACATGAAAACTATATATCGAATGCACTAGCTAACAGAACATAAGTCTATTTCCAGCGCCGGATCTGCCATACGTTCAAAAACGTGCAAAAAACCTGGCGCCAACTCCGAAAGGGCGCCGTGAGAAAATAAATATTGTATTAAAATTTAGTTATAATATTCCCTGAATCGTTTAAAAATTACCCATAGTACGAAATAATTAATACGCTCTAGCAACACTTTCCAAAGAAACAGAATGCGCACGCGTCAGGTTAGTATCAACGGCTTACGAATTTACAGTCAGTTACAGAATTTTTTTACAAATTCCATATATTTAGTTTAACGTAAGATCTATTTTTCCATATATCTTTGACGACGAATGGGTGCGATCCAAATTAAATAACCAATCACAGCGCGGTATTTTTATTCTGGAGAATCAAACAAACCGATTTGCGCCTTTCAAAATGCTGACAGTACAGACTTGTACGTTGCCATGGAAACGTATTTGTATTTGCTTTTTCTATTAATATTCGCGTTGGGTATATACATAAACGCAGTAAATCTCAAGAATGTCTAATGGAACTAGTTCAGCGAAACCACCCGCATTGTCTCGTAACCTTATTTTAAATCATGGTACGGGCACAAACAAACAATTCGTTGTATTATTTTAAAGCATAACTTGCAAAAAGAGTTTTTCCTAAAATAATTAAAATAGCACCATAATTTTATGTTTACCCAATAGATTCAGAGAGTATAGGGCTCCTGGCGATTCTCTCTTTTAAAAAAAGCGAGTGTGAGAGCTACCGCCAGGCCACTTGGAAAAGTTACACACTTTATATGTCTTGATTTTATTTGATAAATTAGTGTAAAAAATAAAAATTTAAATAAAAAAATTGGGGTGAACGAATTTTTAATCAAAAAAAAAATGTGGGGGGGCGGGCGCGCCATCGGTGCCTACTCCACAGGGCATCAGATTTCGTAGATCCGGCCCTGTCTATTCCATATATACGGATTTTATCAAGGCCTTTGACAAAGTATGCCATAAAATTCTACTGGTTAAACTACGTCAGCTCAGTATTGACGGAAAACTTTTAGACTGGTTTATCTGTAAAAAATTCTATTTGTAAATTTTTTTCTTTCCAATCAATTCAAAGCTACCAGTGGTGTACCACAAGGGTCTCATTTAGGCCCAATATTTTTTTTAATGTTTAATCGACGGCTTTACTTCATATATATTTATCGCTACTAGCGGCGTTCCGCAAGGGTCACATTTGGGACCAATTTTATTTTTGATATTTGTGAATGATGTTCTTTCTATTTTCAACGATGTTCAAGTTTTAATGTTTGCGGACGATATGAAAATATATAAAGCTATAAGAAATATTAATGACTGTCAAACATTGTCTAATGACTTGTTTAAACTTTTTGTTTGGTGCCAAGAGAACTATCTACAACTAAATTTAAGTAAATTTCTTATTATGATAGATTTCATAGAATAAAAAATCCAATAATTTATGAATACTCCATTAATGATGTAGTACTAACAGCTGTAACCGAGGTGAATGATTTAGGTGTAAACTTTGATCAAAAACTGAAATTTATAAATCATATTGAAATTACATCGAATAAAGCTTTGAAAATGCTGGGTTTTGTAATAAGAATTTGCAGCCAATTTAAAAATATTCAAAGCATAAAAAAATTGCACATGTCATTGGTTAGGAGTCAAATCGAGTACAACTCGACAGTATGGGCACCTAGTTATGCCAGTCATTCAATCACGATAGAAAGAATTTAAAAAAAAATCTTAAGATATATTAATTTTAGAATGGGTATTACAAGCGAATGTATCAACTATGATTATCTACTATGTCAACTTAATTTATTAAAATTATCCGAACGTAGAATAGTATATGACCTAACATGTTTACATAAAACCATAAATTCAATAATTGACAGCTCTGAACTTTTATACTTGATTTGTTTCCATATACTCTCATTTCAACATCGAGGCACTATCTACCATTCTATTGTGACAACTCCAACACTGAATCACAATTGTATACCCCCGTTTGCCGTATACAAAATTTGGGTAATGACTATAAAGATGTTGTTGACATATTTAACACATCATTCACTAAATATAAACAAGCCATAGTAGAATTTATATCAGAAAGAAGAACCACAAATTTCATTTTTCCATTTTTCCAACTGCATAGCTCTGCTTCGATTTATTTCACATGTATTGCACTTTTCTCAGTTTACAGTTTTTCCATCTTGCATGGTGGTGTGTTTTGTTTTTATTTCAAGTTGTTTTTTACTCTATTTTTGTTTTAGATTTGATTATAATTTTGATATTGATATTGATATTGATATTGATATTGATATTGATATTGATATTGATATTGATATTGATATTGATATTGATATTGATATTGATATTGATATTGATATTGATACTGATATTGATATTGATATTGATTATGATTATGATTATGATTATGATTTTGATATTGATATTGATTCTGATTCTGATTCTGATTCTGATTCTGATTCTGATTCTGATTCTGATTCTGATTCTGATTCTGATTCTGATTTTGATTTTGATTTTGTTTTTGTTTTGTTTATGATTTAGTTTTTTTATTATTTTGTAATGTACATTTAGATTTAGATGTTCTTTGTTTAAAAAAAAATGCATGTAAAAGCCCAGCCGGGCGTGAAATTCCAAATAAATAAATAAATAAATAAATTAACGATATCTTTTATATTATTGATATATATGTAAATATATTGCTTTTTCAGATGATTTCAAAAAATATTTAAAAGAATTAAAACGAATAATTAATTGGTGTTCTCTTAATAAACTTTATCTGAACATAAATGTCGTTCAATAAGATTTTATAGAATAAGTCAACCAATTATTTACCCGTGAGAACTAAACAACTCAACCCTTACCTCTGTCGAAGAAATTAATGACGTGGGCATATCTTTTGACTCTGAATTAAACTTTAAATCCCATGTAAACACAATTATTAATAAAGGATGCTTGGCTTCATTCTTCGAAATTCCAGAGGTTTTAGGAATATTTCAACTTTAAAAAAATTGTATAAATCCTTGATTTGGAACCCCTGTTTTAAAATACATTCAGATTCAACCGACAAAAATCAACATAAATTCCTAAGACACATAATTTTAAACTCGGTATTCCTATTGAAAACATAAACTATAATTACTTGATGAAAGAATTACATTTATTATGACTCTCAGATCGAAGAACTATATCCGACTTAATATTTATGTTCAAAATTGTAAAAGGTAGAATATAATATCCTGATTTAAATAACCTCGTTCATTTTCATATACCCACGAGAGCTACTCGTTCCAAAATCCAGTTTAAATGCAACAATACCAGGACTGAGAATACGAAACATCGCTTCTACCTAGGTTACATGAAGTTAGTAATTGATACCCAGATTTGGCATATCTATTAAACTGCCCGGAAGTAGGTACATCAAGGCTATGCTATTAAATCTTTTCAATCAATAGGTAATAGTTTTATTTGTAATTGGCACAATTAACTATTTTACTTTTTTAATATTTTTTATTTAACTATGTGATCAGTGTTCATTGTATATTTATACCGTTGATATTAATTAAATAAATAAATATCATAAGCGGCAATTTACGCAATTTTGTACTGAACATAAATTTTACCAAACTGAGCATGTCAGTTTGATTGTATGTCAATAATGTATTGATTGTAACTAACTGTTTTGAATTCATAATTATTTTGCACCTATGAAAATTAAATTTTCGGCGCCACCGGTTGCACCGATAAATTTTGTATATATATATATATTTTTAAGTGGGTAAAAATAAAACGATATAATTTGAATAAAGTACATCATATACGCAAAATAATTAATTATATAAGGCAATCTGTCTAGCTAGGAACTAATGATGTACAAGACATAATAATACTTGAACACATTTTAAAATCTACAGTTATTTGAAATATTATTATTATGTAATTTTCCTGTATAAATGTAACTAATGTAATAAAATAAATAAATAAAGATACGTGAACACAGAAAACCTCTGGTCTAGACATCAATACAGATGCAGCATTTTCAATCTGAATCGACGTTTTGGTACAAAATCCCTCCATTTTAAAACTTAACGATATATTACCCAGGGCTCGGAAAACTACGGCCCTCGGAACAAATCTGTTCCTCTGCAAATTTCAAAGCAAGGCCGCGAATTAATAATGGAGTTTGTATTTTTTACCCTTAAAAAACAAAGAAAAAAATACAAGTATTAAAAGTACATATGTAAGAAAACGACTGTTAGTAGGTATAATATATAGTATCTTATAGTATCTTATATCTTATAGTTATAGGTATATATAATATCTTTAAAAATATCATTTACATCAAAACAGTCAGTGCCAGTTGTTTTCACAACAATTCATCAAATTGAAAGATAATTTTCAAGTTCTGTGAAAGTTTAATTCGAATAGAACTTAAAAATTAACTTTGAAATTTGATGAATTGTTCAACAACTGGCCATTAATGTCCAAATCTTTTTGAAACCAAACAGCAAGTGCCTGAAAGTAAGTAATAAAATCAAAATAAGAAAATATATTTTTTAAGCCATCTAATTAGTTCATTGTGTTTTAATTTAGATTATTATGCCGTCTTGCAGCAACAAAGCACGATAACCCAAAATAAATCACTATATTCTTCGTGAAAATCTTCAATAATATCAATGTAAATCCCCTTTATTAAGAATATTAATCCTGAACCTATTTACTTAAATTCATTATTCTTTCACATTGTTAAATAAATCACATGTTATATCACCTGTATAATCAATACTTCTTCTTCTTTATGTGCCTTATCAGGTCCCCACGACGTTGGCGATTACTCTTGAAAAGGTCTCTCTGTCTTGCGCTGCCCGGAATAGCTCCTCCACACTTCTGATGCCGGTCCACTCTCGTATGTTTCGCAGCCAAGACATTTGTCTCCTACCAGGCCTTCGGCGACCCTCTATCTTGCCTTTCAATATTAAATGGAGCAAGTGATACTTCTCCCCTCGAGTTATATGACCCAGATATGAAATTTTCTTGATTTTAATTCATGTAAGCAGTTCCCTATCTGCTCTAGCCCGCCTGAGAATTTCTATGTTGGTGATCATGTCGGTCCATGGGACCTTGAGCATTCTCCGGTGAAGCCACATTTCGAAAGCCTCTAACCTGTTCATGGTATTTATTTTCAAGGTCCATGTTTCACAACCATACAACAAGACCGACCACACATAACATTTTAGCATTCTCTGCCTTAGTTTTAAGCTGATATTGTCATTGCAGAAGAGGGATTTCATTTTTATGAATGCAGTTCTTGCTGCTTCAATTCTGCACCTAATCTCTATATCTGGGTCAAGAGTCTCCGTGAGGATACTGCCGAGGTATCTAAATCTCTCCACCTTTTCGACATTACAACCATTTAACTGTATCATTGATCCAGAGTGATCTAGTCGTTCAAAAGTCATCCATTTAGTTTTATTGGCGTTGATTGCTAGGCCCAGTTGCTCACCAGCATTATTAACAAGATCTAATAGGTCTTGGAGGTCATTGATATTGTCAGCTAGTAATACAGTATCATCTGCATATCTTATGTTGTTAATGACAACTCCGTTGATCTTGATAATCAATACACCTGTTATAAATAATCACGTTTTTGAGTGATCGCCAACAAATGAAGAAAGTGATGATTTTAGATTTTCTAGGCCAAAAGTATTACCGCGATTAATTTTTGGGTTATTCTGCCGTGTTGCTCTACCTCCATAGAGACATACTATAGGGGCGCTATCCCGTACATAATTCTCCGAGATTCGTGTTCAAATCATGCACGAACAGGCCTTCGGGAAAGTGAATTCTAACTGAAGCCACCGCGGCGAAAGGCTCGGCCGTCAGACCGTCCTTTCCTTTTACTCAAGCCCATGGTTTCATCTATTTCCATTCCACTTTGATATATCACACGCCAGCCGTCGTGTTGTTGTTGTACTAAAAGATAAATGGAGGTACTAACCTACAATTCCGTTGAACCAACTTATTCGATGTCTCATCTATTTATTTATATCAATGGCTACCTCCAAGCAATGTATCTCAAAGCGCCACCGTACAATCGCAGTATAAATATGATAATTAACATACCTGTCACGTTATTAGTCATCAGTGTCACCATAAAATGACAGTATAAATATGAAATCATAATTATCTCAGTTTTATAATGTTTTTTAGAAGGTGAAAAATCTTTCTCGCATAATAATAATTGCACAGTTAATCACTAACACTGTAAATGATTAAGTTTTTTTATAATTTGATTAAAATTACATTTTATAAGAGTAAATAAATATGAACATTGTAAAATATTAAATAAAGTTTATCCTAAGAAAGTAGAATTACCTGAAAGTCTTCGAGTTTGCTTCCTGGTCCGGCAAGGCTTTTTTATGACAATAAAAAACATATTAATTTGTTATAGACCACTTTCATTTTTTTTTTCGTTGTTTGTTTTGGTGGTGTTATGCTGTGTTGCGCTATCTCCTTCTTTAGCCGACAGTGTCCATCATCAGACGACAGACATCCGATGATGTGATATCCCACTTTCATTTTATTTTATTCAAAATCTACCGGTTTCGGAAGCACCCTTCCTTAGAATAGATATAGAATATTGACAGACATACATACATTTTAAATGTTTGCGTGGGAGGTGAACAAAGATGAAGTTGTTATTAATGGATTTCCGGGAAGAACAGAGCGGTTTATTGGAAATATGTTTAGAATAGGATTAATTTGGTTATTAAAAAAATCAGATTTATTGATTTTCTAATTTATCCATTTTTTTTGCTTTTATTGTTACGGTGAAGAATTTTAACTCGTGGTTTTATTAAAAGGATGATCTGCTGAAATGAGGTGTTTAAAACTTTAAAAAAATATTGTTATTTAAGCATCTTAAGTGTTCTGTGATTCTGATTGCCTATCTACCTAATATTTACATTTCTAGATGTCTTACATATATAGACCGATGGACAATCATTGAAACATAGTTGGTAAATGCTTGAGTGGCTTAATTTATGATCTCAATCTTTAGTGTTTTTTAGTAATTTACCTAAGTTGTAATCGGTATATTACGCGGGTTTAATGGGCAGGCAATTTTTTTTGTACTAAGTGAGGAAAATAAAAATGTATTAGTTGAAATGAGTTTAAATTTCTTATTTAGGATTTTATCAACTAAGTGCTTGGTATAACCATTATTTGGAGCAATTTGTTTAATTTTTTAAAGTTCAATCGCGAAATTTGTGGGTATAGTGGGATTTTTATTAGTCAGTGCACCATTGAATGATAGGCAGAATGTTTGTGTGACATTTGATTTGTATGATCTCGCCATTTCCAAAAAAAGTTTGCTGAACCCTGCATTACACTGACGAGAGACTGAAATCAATTTATTTCCACCCCTTCTGCAATGGATGTATTGGAGTTCCTCCACCTTCTCTCTCTCTCTCTACCTCTTTCCCTTCTCCACCATACTCCCTCAGATCTACCCACTTCATTTCATCGAATCAAGTCAATAGCAGTCTATTTATAGTACACATATTCGGTTACGTGACGAAATTGCACAGGCGTTTGACAGCCACCAAAGTCAAGGGATTAGGCTCTCGACTACCAATTCTGGGATCGCGGATTCAAAACCCGGTCAAATTTTAATAACAAAATTGATTTGTGTTATTTAATAATTTAAAATGATATAAAGTAAATTTTTGGCACGTTCCAGAGTGGACGAAACTTTCAGTTTCATCCTGATGAAATACCAAAATTCGGAATAGAAACGTTGCGTGAAATGGTTTTAGACGTGTTAAGTGTCCAGATCTGAATAGCTGGTCACTTCCTCCCTTTTCTCTTCCCCATTCTTTCTACTTTCCCTCCAAACTACTTTCAGTCTCACAAATCTTCCCCAATTGGAGAATATTGGAGTTTTTTTTTATTCTGAATACCATACAAGAGTCATAACTGCTCCAGTCTGGAGCCAGTGAGACTATGGCATTCCCAATTGGGGGTATATTGTGAGGCTGGAGGTAGTGGTGAGGGGAAGGAGGATCATATCTTAGTCTCTCGCAACTCGCAGGCTAAATCCTATAGATGTATGATGTGTTTGTCTCTTTTTAGTGTCGCTTTTTCGTTTCATCAAGTTTCAAATCACAACAGTGCTAAAAAAGAACACATCCATCGAATGAGATAATATAATCGGTCTCCTTTTTGTTCGGTGTTTCGTAGCCTCCCCATTCTTGTCTACTTTAGTTTTCTGAAGGTTTCACTCCGCGTGGGTATTGCAAACTCTGATTTTTTATGTGAATACCGCACAAGAGTTCCAACTGCTCCCAACCGCCTGGAACCGGTGTGCTACTACGGCATCTCTAATTGTGGTATGTTGTGAGGCTGAAGGCAGTAGTGAGGGGAAGGAGATGGGCAAGAGGAAGGTGGTGAAGCACCTGGATATTCAGATCTGGTCACCAAACATGGCTAAAGCCATTTCATTCAATGTTTCAATTCTGAATGGTGGTCTTACACCAGGGCGATATTAAGAGTATCTTCCATCTGGAACGTGTCGCAAATATACTATATTAAATTAATTTATTGTGTAGTAACACAAATTATTCAAATAAAATTAATTTGCGCACGCCGGGAATCGATCCCGTGACCTTCGGATTATGTAGTCTAGGGGTAAACTCTTAAGCATATCGAACATCAAAGGAAACTTGTACAGGAATTCTCTTGTTTTGTTTTAAGTGCTTGTGCAGTGATTACCACTAGTGGTGTCCCTCAGGACCGCGAGATCGACCTTGGACGAAGGATTTATCATCACAGCCGAAAAACGTTGGGTGAGTCGGATCCTGTCTAATTCCACAAGTTTGAATATTGTCCACTTTTTGAATCGCAGTAAATCTAGATTACATTATTTATTGGCGATTACATATTTTTGGTATTATAGGATTCTAGCTAACCTGGCAAAGTTGTTCTGCCGTATAAATTATTTTTAGCCAATATTTTGATTGTTAAATTAAAAATAACGATTGTATAGTGAGTGTGTGGGGTGGGATCTATGACAAAAAGAGGAATGGAGCGCTGAAAAATAAACAATAAAACAAAAAAGTGTCGCGCCATCTGTCATTCAACAACATAAATAATTTCGTTATGTTTGAAATACGAACAGCGGTTAAATTTATTCATACAAAATTGTCGCAATTTAAAAATTAGGGGGTGGGGGTAAGAGGGTGAAAATTGGGGGTTATAGGTATTTTTTAATAAAAATAAAAATATAAAAATTTGTCATAAAAATAGAAAAAAAATCTGGATAAGGACACCCTAATCACCTAGCGGTATTAAATATGGTTAAAGACCTTTTATCAAACCTAGCAAAACATAAAAAATTCATAAAAATCGGTAAAAATATATATAGATTACCCCTAGACTACGGAGGCCGTACTCTCGCCAGCTCCAGATGGCTGGGATACTCAAACGTTTTTTTTTCAAATCCAATGTCATGAAAATTGCTTTCTGCATTGAAAATTGCATTTGGTTATGTCAATTCCGCATCGCAGCAACCTTACCTTACGTCTTGAATGCACAAACTGAGTTGTTTAGTTGAGTTGAGAACTGCGGCAAATATGTCAAGTGACGTATGATGATCCTCTTCTCCCCCCCCCCCCCCTTCGTATTGCATCAATATGGAGTGGATGCACCCGCTTACAAATCTGTATTCCCGTGAGGTCACGTGTCTCCCCGCTGCACTGATGCCCCGTGACGTATACACAGGAGATTTATGGCCCTTGCATGACCTGATACTAGCTTCATGCATATATACATACTTGTACCTGCTTCTAATTCTAGAATAACACTATGTGGGTCGATATCCAGAAAGGTAGGCAGGACAGATCTTACAGTACATATCTCCGTTATTTTTATTATTATAATTCTGTACATTGTTTTTTTTTAAATATTGTTACTTCACATGAATTTAGGAGGAATTTTGGGGAACTATTCACCATGTTACCAACACCTCTGGCACAGGACACCCCAAGTGGTTCGCTAAGTTTAGTGATTTAGCAGTGGTGCTCGGGTTTATGGGTTGACGGCGGATACATCTGCCCATCAACTGCCAGGCGGGCCGGACCGAGAGGGACTGGTTTAAGGGGTACCTTTTGACCTCTCCAGCAGAACTCTTTAAGGAGGGATAGATTCATACCTTCGTCATGGACATACTGACCCCTAGATTCCTATCCACTCTCATACTTTATTAATTCCCAGAACATATTCTCCTTCCTTTCATAAAAAGATCCTCTTCACAGCATTCCCAAAGATGACACATTCCCTGAAGTGAAATATTTTCTTCAGGGCCACATAAAGGACAAGATTATAAACCCGCAAAATTGCATTTTTTAATATTTTTTCATTTGGTTTCAATATTTTACCTTTCATAGTACAATCCAATAATGTTGGCCTCTCTGGGTGGCTTGCCCGTACTGGGGTTATATGACCCCCCTTTACAAAAAAGTAAAAATCACAGAACTCATTACAACTGTATAGAGCGGTGAAGAGTTCCCAAGAAATAAAGACCAATGCAAAAGATGAATAAAATGTATTTAAATAACAAAGACCATGAAATATGTGAAACAATAATCTAATAATTCATATAAACTCGTCCTCTAATCAAATATCCAAAGTTACATAAAAGGGATCAAGAATTCTTTGTCTTTTATTAATTTGTATTTATTTATTTATTTGAGACACAAACAGGATATTTATAGAACATTTTTGTGAGTTATTACTCACAGTTATTACTACAACAAATTAAAATACAAATATTAATATCCATAGACTAATAAATGTGTCTGCAGTAATCCCATTGCACATTAACAGAAGCAAACACGTAAAAAAACAATGTACATAAGTATTATTTATACATAACTTGTAAACATAAATACTAAATTTGAAATACATAATAAGCATAAAATATTCATGAAGAATTTATTGAAAAATAATAAAACAACAAGCAAATTTTTTTTTTAGGTGCACAAATCGTGGAGATATTTCTTGAAACAAGTTATAATTATTTACAAAAATATCAATTATAGAGTGTATTTTAACAAGATCGTTGTATGATCGAGACTTTTTAGACTTAGGATTAAAATATCCAGTATTATTGGTAAAAATCTCGGTCCAAAATATCTATTGTCTTTATATATGTGCTCAATGCCTTCTATATTTTAAAATGGATGAACCAGAATTGTCGTTGAGCGAATGTGGTTCTAGTTTTAGAGACCAGGTTCGATGAAAAGCGAAACTTAAAGAAAGGCAAACATTTGGGGCGCGGGTATGAGTACCGCCACCCCGGGAACCATTTATTGGATAACCATCACCTCTGCCATAGGTCACCCCAAGGGTTTAGCTCTTGCTAAGTTTGGTCACTCAGCAGGAGTGCCGGGGTTCATCGGGTGGGGTGTATTCAGTTCTTGGTGGCAAACGCGCATGCCCACCAGCTGCGTGGCGGGCCGAATAGGAAGAGGTCGCTTTGGGAAGACCCTCTGACTTCTCCAGCTGGTCTCTCTCGACCCATCGTTTCGCACCGCTGTATTAGGGATGTTTCCGTCACTCCTGGATACACTGACCACATATTCCTATCCACCCCTTATACATTTTTGCTTCCCAGGACTCCCTCTTCCTTTCCCTAAAAATAACCTCAACACTAGGATATTCATCTGTTATTGAATATCGACAATTTTAGGCGGTAATTTAAATATTCCGCTGCCCAAATGTGCATCGTAAACGGCAAAGAGAAATACGTAAGGAAGTTAGTCTCAGAATTTCTGCACTGAAATAAATCTCCTGACTTCTAGCATTACGTAGTGGAATCCGGAAGCTTATCATAAGTACCTATCTAGAAATTATATAAATGTATTGTCTGTAAGTGGTATAACCACAGTTTGGTAGTGCTTTCAGTGGGCGCAACAGCTGTCACGCGTATTAATAAATACATAGCAGAACTTGTTTATAAATAAACTGTTTTGTAAATTAAATAATAACATCATTGAATATATAAGTAAAAGAAACCCATTGGCCACAAACAACGCAGGTACTTAACCGCAAACCCCGGCGCGCTGACGGGCTAGAGTAGGTCCGCCAAAAAAGGAACAACGAACACGACAGTAATATTTTTTAATAAAAATTTTAATGCCGAACGCTCTGTAGGAAATAAATCATTCATTTTATTGAATTGGCAATAATATGTTTCTTATGTTTTATCAAGAAAGGAACGCTCCGATGGTTCGGGAATGTAGTGAGAATGAACAGGAAAGGAGTATAAGGAGAATATATGACGCAAATGTGAATGATAGAAGAAGTCGGGGACGCCCGAGAAAGTCATGGCACGACCAAGTGAATCAGATATTTGAGTCGAGCCATGTCAAGAGTCAGAATAATAGAAGAGCCTGTATGAGACGATGTATGAATGTTAACGAGGCAAGGAGTGTGTGCCAAGACCGAGTTGTTTGGCGGTCCGTCCTCTCTGCCTACCGGAAAACGGCGTGATGGTTATTTATTTATGTTTTTTCCCTGATATTTATGTTAAAAGTTTTATATGCAGCAAACCGCCATTTAATTTCTTCAAAATTGCGAGCGGATCTAGGCTTTTGGTAGTGACCCTGAACGTCCCTGATTGCTTTGAGGACTATCATACCAAATTATTTTATTAGGTATTAGTATACAAGTACATAAAAATAAAAAGATTATCGTTCGATTTATGAATATTATGTTTTTTTGTAATTTTTCGAATAAAAATGTGAAAAAAAAATTTACGAAAAAAAAGGTAATATTAGATTTTTTATGATTTTCTTCACCTTAATCCAATACGTAAACAAATTAATTCATTTGAATATAAGGTTCAAAGGGTACAATAGATTTAGTACACCAATGCAGGTTTCAATTTTTGGTACAAAATTAATTCAGTGGAGAAGCCAATTTTTTAGCCCATTAATTCTGTGGCCAATGGGTTAAAATTAGAATGGTGTTCCACAATTTAAACTTGGTAACAATAAATACATGAATTTCTTTTAAACCTCAAGAAAACTTACTTCATTTTTCACTTTCAAATCATAAAACTGAATACTGTAGTGGAGTAGGTGAATTTATTATAATCAAACGTCAAGCAATCTTGATATGTACAGGGTAGTAGGTAGTGGGTACCAGGTGGAGGCGGAAGGGATGTTGAAGTCCTTACCTACGAAATATCCTGAGGATGTTTGCTCTCCACTTGACAGGGACGCAATTCTATCATATTATGGGACAGACTCACAAGCATAGACATACAAATAACTAGACGAGAACTTACAGATGAGGGGTAAAAACCAACTATGGCGGGGCGAAGAGAGGAAAGAGACTTGTGATTCGCCAAGTCTTCTTCATTGTCTAAGTATGTGTTTCATAGACATACAGCGTCCGCGCGTAAAATGTACGACGAGAGCACGACATTGGTCCGGACACGCCCAGCCGGTTCCGAAAAATGGTTCCAATGGGAGGGGGAAATAACACGTTTTTTAACACGTAAGGGCATGTCCATATATTTTGTACGTCCGTGCTCACAAGGGTAGGAGGTTGGGGCAATGTCATATGGGTTAACAGACGGAAAGGTATGACTTCGTATATCGCATCACAGCATTTTAAAAAAATATCTTATATGTATACAAAAATCGCTCCTGTCTGAAGCCACTATGGCAGTCCCAATTGAGGTATGTTGTGAAGCTAAAGATAGTGGGGATGTGAAGGAGATTGGTAAGAGGAAGCTGGGTAAGTACCTGATTATTCAGATCTGGTCACCAAACATGGTCTAAAAATAAATCTTCCCAGACAGGAACTTTTATACTTCATATCCATTTAATAATATTATTTTTTATTATGTTAATTAAATTGTTAACTGTTGATTTACCTTAAATAAATAAATAAATAAAAATAAATATTTAAAAAATTATAATTTGTAAAATTATTAACAAATAAGTAAGTTCAATAACATCCTCGTAAAGAAATATAATAATAAGTGCATATTTGGTAACCTAAAAAGTAAACTTAAACTAAAATAAACTGAATATTAAAGATATAAGTAAGTACAAACATGTAGATATAAAGTTTCATTATTGTGTAGATTTGTACAAAGGCGTTCGATTATAAGGAGAATGCAAGCATACATTTATTAATTTGGGAGATGGGTATGGGTACCGCTGCCCCAGGAACCATTTATTGGATAACCAACCTGCCATAGATCACCCCAAATAGTTTAGTGACTTAGCA
Organism: Limnephilus lunatus; assembly: GCA_917563855.2. Lineage (NCBI taxonomy): Eukaryota > Metazoa > Arthropoda > Insecta > Trichoptera > Limnephilidae > Limnephilus > Limnephilus lunatus. Next base: position 84,830,006 of record OU830593.1, read on the forward strand.
GGGGTGCCCGAGTTCATGGGGTGAGATTTGTCCAGGTCTTGGCGACGGATGTGTCTACCCACCTGCTGCGTGGAGGGCCGGATCGAGATAGAATGGTTGACGGAGTCCCTCTGACTTCTCCAGCCGTATTTCTCGGAACATCGCCTTTCACCGCAGCGAGAGGGATGGATTGATACGTCCGTCACTCATGGACACACTGACTCCCAGATTCCTACTCACTCCCAATACCCTTTTCCTTCCTCATCCACACAGCATCCTCAAAGATGACATAGGCCCTGAGGAGAATTATTTTCCTCGGGGCCTCCTGTGTGGAGCTAATTTAAAAGAAGCATGACCCTTTGATTGAGATACAAGTGGTTTAAAGAAATTAAAAATAGACCTGTAAATAATCACTTGAATTTATAAGTCAAACCATAACGATATTTCCCTATACCTATTCATTTTAGCATATTCATGGACTGAAATAATTTATTCTTAAACGTTTTAAATTAGAGCATATTTTACGAATTTAATTAAAGTTTAAAAACGTCTAGTCTTGTGGCGATTATCTCTGGAGATGTGAACTGGAATTGGAAGGTGGGTGGAGTTTGGTAGCCGTAAGGCTCAGAGGCAGACGGTAAAATGCCATTTCGCCACACAAATTATATTACCATCCCCCGTGCCGCGCTGAGACGGTAGGTAACATCTTCACAAATATTACTAAGCTAGTCCCAGCAAGAGCTCGTACGGATGTCATCGTTGTTTGTTCTCTTCCCTCGAGAGCTTCTTGTTTAAAAAACGGAAAAGCCTGAAAATACTTTGCCAATCAGGCATAGAATTTGGGATTATAGGATGGGGAACTGCCTCAAACATTCACATGAAGCAGCTATCTAAAATACAAAAGGCAATAATAAAAACAATCATAAAAGTACCAATAAAAACTCCATGAAAAGAAATTTTTTAAAACTTTAATGTGTTCAGCATTGTTAAATTATACTCAAAAAATGCACTACTCAAATTTTAAAAAAATATGAAGACCCTGCTGACCAACACACCTACACTACAAGGTCGAAATTCTCAAAACTACTGAACATCCCGCAATTAAATACATCTTTTGGCCAGAAAAACCATAATTTCCATGCTACAAAATTATATAATGCCCTTCCAATTGAAATTAAGAACACCATGGAGATACAAAAGTAAACAAGAAGATGAGGAAATCATTAAAATTATGAAGTAACCCCAATGCAACCCGCAGACAACAAACATAAATACTTTTGTTTTATTTATGGTTTATTTTGTGAAAATCAAGAAACTAGAAGATGAGGAAACAAAGATCAGCACCCATTCAGCAACATACAGTCCGCCTCGGAACAGGAATACCTACTTAGGAGGACTGTAAACAAACCACTTAACTTTGTATTTTTATTTTTTTTGGAATTTTACCTTATCTTATATTGTCATTAAATAAATGATAAAAAAAAACTCTAACGATGACATTAGGCTGGGATCAGCAAAATCTACTCCAAAAGTGATGTCCAGTTTCTAGCTTACACCACTGGTGTCCGGACCCCTTTGCATTAATTTAGATTGTATAGGTTCCCAACTTGGGCGATAACGCCCCCTTGGGGGTGTTTTAGACCTTCAGGGGGGGGCGGTAGAAGACCATGAGAAAATTGAGGGGCGTTTTAGACTTTCAGGTGGGTGGTAGGAGACCCAGATAAACCCATCCCACCCCATCCTATCAAATATTTTCAATATCCCATTACGACCTCTTCGTCGTGGTATCCCATTACGCCTCCTCCAATGTGGAAAATGTAACCCTATCATGGTATCCCATTACGCCCGCAATTGCTTTTTCGGATTCACGAGTTAGGGGGCGCTAGAAATAAAAATATTTTCAAAGTGGGCGGTGGGCAAAAAAAGGTTGAGAATCTATGATTTAGAACAAAAGTGGATTTTTGGTGTAATTTTTTTTAGATACGGATTGATGTTGAGACTGTGATCGTATTTCCGAAGAGTTCATTAAAAAAATCTCTTTTTTGTTTTTTTTTTGTGTGACAAATACAGAAATATCATAATGATATTGTATAGTTAATAATGATAGTCACATTTATCTAATTTGTATAGCGCCGTTTTTGGGACTAATTACCTCAAGGGCGATCTACAAATATATTATATTTAATCATCGAAGACCATGACCATGAAAAATCAGAAAAAGATTCAATCGCATCTAGGAATTGACCCAGAGCCATAGCCTTGCCGGGGCTCTGCTCTAACCACTAAGCTAATTCGACTAAGAACTATCCACATTTTCTTACAATAGGCACTGCTGAAAACCAGCTGCATTCCAGGAGAAATTCTGAATTGTAGCTGAACAGTGACATTTTCATCAATAGACTCAATGATAAAAGAACTTAATGTATAATACTGTAAAAAATCTATTGATTAATAAACGTTTTTATTGTTATTATTATTATTAATACTTTGTGACTTATGCATATACTTAACTAAGACTTATATCTAATGACCAACAGACTAAGGTGTATAAATTAAAACTTCTATCTGGATTACAACAAAAATTATTTATAATAATAATCAGTGTCTTACATCTAAGGTACAGGTACATAACATACATTATTCGTAAATCTGTAAAAAATGTGTTTTTGTTCCATTAAATTTGTTTGAAATTGTGATGTGATATGTCATCTTTATTGGTGTTATTTATTTAATTAATCCAAAAATATGTAATGTATTTGCGTTTAAAGCAAATCAATTGCCTTAGAAAATAGTATCATCTTCCCTGTAATTAGTATTATTTTACCAGCATTATCATGCCTCGCTAGTGCCATTGCACTGCTTCATTATGAAGCATGTTTAAACTCCATGGAGAAAATATACATACCAGATGGTCCCACAATAATCTTTACTTTTTGCACAACTTTTCCTTTTACACAACCTTGCCAGATAGAAGAGGAATGAAATTCCAAATGTTTTGAGTGACCATAATTATATATTTTTTTTATATTCCCCCTACACAGGAGGCCCTGAGAACAAAAAATTCCCTCGGTTCCTATGTCATCGTTGTGGATGTTGTGAGGAGGGTCTTTTTAGGAAAGGGAAGACGACGAAGTTCTGGGAAGGAAAAGGGACGAATGTGGGTTGGTCAATGTGTCCAGGAGTGACAGACGTATGAATCCATCCCTGCCACTCCGGTACAAGTCGATAATCGAGAGAGCCCGGCTGGAGAGGTACAAATGTCTCCCTCAACCAGTCTTTTCGGCTATACAGTAGGTGGCAGATGCATGTGCCGTCAAGAGCTAGAAAAACTTAGCCCCATGAACTCGGGCACCCCTGCTAAGTCCCAAAACTAATCCACTTGGGGTGACCTATGGCAGTGGTGTGATATATAAAAAATATACCTTTCATGCAAGACTTACCTTATTGAAACTACGTCACATTTAATAAATATACTTACCTAATTGAAACTACATAACATTTAATAAATATGTAGCCGACGTGTTCACACCCTCGTAATATTTTTCATCAAAGCTCATCGCTTGGCCGGTCCTCTACAGTTTTGTGATCATTTTTGGGAATCAGGAAAAAATGGCCTGCCCTCACAATACTGGAGTACCGTGCCGCCGGCGACGCTTTGATGGAAAATATTTGTTCTAATTAGAAAATGTCATTTTTATCAATTACTTATTATTTTCTTATCGGATTTCAAATATTTAAGTTTTTTATTTCTTATGTACATCTCCCCGGTGCGATCAATAAATAATACTTTGAGAAATCGCTACTGGGGAGGTTGTAAACTCATTTTAAATATGTTTTATTTTTGTACTTATTTTTAAATGTTTATGTCTTAATTTTTATACACACGGGCCTTGTAGGACAAATGAAATAATCAGTTTTCATTTGAAATCCTACAAGGTCTCGAGTAAAGCCAAGATTTATCACACAACATATTGGGAGGCAAAAATAAAGTCATTTTTGCCTACCAAAAAACACTTAGAAAATTTCGAAGGTGTAAATTTTATGTTTTTCCAAATAACAAAACCTGCGGGCCTTGTAGGACAATGAAACAATCAGTTTTCATTCTTGATCCTACAAGGCCTCCAGTCAAACTGAGACTTTGCTCTCAAAATACTTAGAGCCAAAATTAGAGCTCAATTTGCCATGTCAAAAAGACTTAGAAAATTTCGGTCATGACATTTTTACATTTTTACCTCTACAAAATTCTAGGGTCCCTGTGAGATGGTGAAATAAACAGATTTCGTTAACTTATCTCACAGGGAACCTAGGAAAAATAATTATAACTTGATAAATCATAAAACATTTCCTTAAAAATCAAAAATTCTTAAAATCACGGTAAATTCACCAAACTAAAATTCTTGTCATAAATCTTGGCTTTATTTATATGTTTTTTCTATTTAATATGTATTTTTGTTTTAAATAAAGGCTACAAAATCCGTAAAAGTTGCCAAATTTAAACGAGCACTTTTACGGATTAAACCGGCAAAATAGAAACTGAGCAGTTTCTTGCCCCTTATAAAGGAAAGTGCCTGGGTTCCGTTTTCCCCCTCCACTTTCCGTGAGCCACCTACCGATTGGTATAAATACGACAAATTTTTCAATAATAAATCAGTTCAACGTTTTCTTTAAATCTTCGTGTTTTACTCCTTCCTCTGGAAGAAACCTCTCTCCGACCTGCCTCCTGCTGAAGCTCTGCCTGAACACAAGTCTGGTGCCTACCTCCTCAAGACCAGCCGGCCCAACTACTGGACACCGCAAGGCGCCAGGCTCAGGCAGAGACCAAGGACATCCAGGGCTACCACTCACCAGCTCTGGGTGCAGGGAGGCAGATCAAGGGTTACCACCCTCCAGTACAGCAGGGCTGTCACCTTCAAGGAAGGCCAGCCAGTACTGCATTTCAAAACAATATTACAATAGTCGACATCCAAGTGCACAGCCACCGGTGCCCTTTTTCTACAGTCTTGTAGCACACGTCTGTTACAAGTGGTCCTTCGAGCCGGATCAGCTGCACCAGGATGTCACCACCAACTCTAAGATCGAAGAGGACGGCTCAGGACGATGAGTCGCCTCCACCCCCGCCTGCTGAGCTACCAACTGCCCAGGAAGCCGAGCCTAGGGCCGTGGCCACACATGACGTCACGCCCCTACCAACGCCCAGCTCCACACCGGCAGGCTCTGCAGACGAAAGCGAAGAATCACCGGCCTCTACATCTACTGAGGACACGGTGCGCCTGCTGCGCCGACAACTGCGCAGTCAGAAGAAACAAATTGAACAGCTGATGGCAGCCCGTGAAGTGCAACCCGGTGCGACAGGGCCTGCACACCTCGACGGAGCAGGGCTGGCACCAACTACCAGTGCGACAGGGCCTGCACACCTCAATGGAACAGGGCCGGCACAACCCGATGCGACAGGGCCTGCACAACCCAGTGGGACAGGGCCTGCACCACACAACGCAACAGGGCCTGCACAACCCAGCGGGGCAGGGCCTGCACAGTGGCATGCATCAGCGGCGCAACCAGGACCAAGGGGTCCGACGCCACCGCCCCTCTACCACCATGGGGGCCCAACTTGGATGCAGCCTGGTCCTTCAGCTGAACCTGAGCCTCTGCATGCACCATCGGCGCAACCTGGACCAAGGGGTCAAGGGGTGCCACTGCCCTCTCACTACCATGGGGGCCAAACCTGGATGCAGCCTGGTCCTTCAGCGGGACCCGAGCCTCAGCAAGCATCATCGGCGCAACCTGGACCAAGGGGTCAAGGGGTGCCACTGCCCTCTCACTACCATGGGGGCCAAACCTGGATGCAGCCTGGTCCTTCAGCGGGACCCGAGCCTCAGCAAGCATCATCGGCGCAACCTGGACCAAGGGGTCAAGGGGTGCCACTGCCCTCTCACTACCATGGGGGCCAAACCTGGATGCAGCCTGGTCCTTCTGCGGGACCCGAGCCTCAGCATGCCTCATCGGCGCAACCTGGACCAAGGGGTCAAGGGGTGCCACTGCCCTCTCACTACCATGGGGGCCAAACCTGGATGCAGCCTGGTCCTTCTGCGGGACCCGAGCCTCAGCAAGCATCATCGGCGCAACCTGGACCAAGGGGTCAAGGGGTGCCACTGCCCTCTCACTACCATGGGGGCCAAACTTGGATGCAGCCTGGTCCTTCTGCGGGACCCGAGCCTCAGCAAGCATCATCGGCGCAACCTGGACCAAGGGGTCAAGGGGTGCCACTGCCCTCTCACTACCATGGGGGCCAAACCTGGATGCAGCCTGGTCCTTCTGCGGGACCCGAGCCTCAGCATGCCTCATCGGCGCAACCTGGACCAAGGGGTCAAGGGGTGCCACTGCCCTCTCAACACAATGGGGACCCAGCCTGGATGCAGCCCGGACCTTCTGAACCTGTGCTGCCCTTACCGCTGCTCCATCAGAGGCAGCAAGATGACCAGTTGCCACCCGCTGCCAGTCCGAGCTCCGGCCTGCCGATGTTTCCGCCACAACCAAGTGCGGACGAGACAGCCCAACATACAAGAGCTTGGATTCAACAGGCGGACAACCCGATGGCCCAGCTTACCTCTGCTCTCACCGAGGCAATCAGAGCTTCAAGGGCTCAGGACAGCCCCCGTCCCACAATCGAGGACGATCCCCGGATGGCTGCACTCATTGCCAGGCAGTCAATGGCCAAGGACCTGCCCCCTTTCTCGGGTGACCCGCTGGAGTGGCCTGCCTGGAAGGCCCAGTTCACCCAGTCGACCTCAACCTGCCGGATGACCCCAAGCGAGAACCTCATCCGACTGCAGCGGGCCCTCAAAGGGAAGGCCCGGGAAGCCGTGGGTCCCCTACTTATGGACCCCACTCAGGTGTCGGAGATACTGGCCGTGCTGGAGCAGCGCTACGGAGGGACAACTTCGCTGGCTGCCCTGATGCTGGACAAGGTCAAGAGGCTCCCCCATTTGACGGCAGAGGCATCGCTGGAAGACATTGCGGACTTTTCTGGAACTGTTCAGAACCTGGTGGCTTCACTCCGATCATTGAACAATGATGGCTACCTCACCAACCCGGCGCTCCTCAGCGACATCGCGGGGAAGATGCCATGCACGATGCGGCTGGCGTGGCTGATGGAAGTGCGGTTCTACGAAGCACCTGCCACCATCTGCCAGTTCGCCGCCTTCCTGAAGACCGTCGCGAACGCCATCGCCAAGTCGGGTATGGTCGACCCCGCGAGGTCTAGACCACGTCGCGAGCAATCGTTTGCTACCAGTGAACAGTTCGGGCCACAAAACAACGAAAGTTCGCGAAAAGTACCGCTCGAAAATCCGCGCAAGTCACCACAATATGACTCGAAAAAAGTACGAAACAACGAAAGTTCGCGAAAAGTACCGCTCGAAAATCCGCGAAAGTCACCACAAAATGACAGTGCTCGAAACCGCAGTGACAATGTGACACCCCACCCCAGTGACTTTAACAATCGTGACGGGTGCGTACAATGCGGGGGAAAAGGTCACTTGCTCCGTGACTGTCGTGATTTCGCCGCGAAAGACGTGAAACTCCGTTTCGAAACGGTTAAAACTGCCAGATTGTGCCGTGTGTGTTTGGAAAGCAAACACTCGACACGAGTATGCCAATTCCGGGATTGGTGCGGTATCGGTGAGTGTCGCTTCCCCCACCATAAGTTGCTTCACGATCCAACATTCGGGAAAAACACCACCACCACCACCACAGCTGAGATCCACCACATGTGACGCTATACCAACGGCGCCGTGCTGAAAGTAGTACCAGTGGTTTTGACGGGCCCCACACAGCAGATATCCGCATTCGCACTGCTGGACGAGGGATCAACCATCACACTCATTGACGCCGCTACAGCAGAACAAATTGGCGCTACTGGACCCGTCCATGGACTACGGCTGCATGGAGCCAAGGGCATGTGCTCCTCAGACAACCTATCACGCCGCGTGCAAATCACACTGCGTGGTGCCGGAATAAATGCCAGCTACAACATCAAGGCAAGCACGGTGAAGGACCTCCGTCTCCCAGAGCAAAGGGTTCCTGGCAGATATGTCACCCCCACACTTCTCATCGGGCAAGACAATGCACACCTCATTGTCTCGAGGGAAGTACATGAAGCCCGTGACTGTACGCGAATACTATCACGGACTGCCCTGGGGTGGATCACCCATGGAGGAGGGACAGCCACCTGTGAAGACCCCGTCACCACTCTCGCCCTGCACGCGGAGAGGTACAAAGATGACAAGCTGAGCGACCTCATAAAGACGAACTTCGCCATTGATTCACTGGGGATCACATCAGCCTCCCGTGTAACTGCACATGTGGTACGAGCCAACAAACTAATGGAGGACACCACCTGTCAAACAACAAACGGCAGATGGGAGACCGGCCTATTGTGGAGGGACGACAACATCACGCTGCCGGACAACAAAAGGTGTGCGATGAAGAGATTGTGCTCCCTCGAAAGAAAGTTATCCATGGATGAAGACCTGGCGGCAGCATACAAGGATAAGATCAACCAACTTATCACACAAGGCCACGCGCGTCAGCTGACCGAACGAGAGGCGGCAAAATACTCTGCCCGAAAATGGTACCTACCTCACTTCGCCGTGGTGAATCCAAATAAACCTGGCAAGATCCGCGTTGTTTTTGACGCTGCCAGCCGCTGCCGAGGGACCTCCTTGAATGATCAGCTGCTAACTGGACCAGACTTGCTGACCTCCCTCCTTGGGAATATTCTCCGGTTTCGAGAGGGAAGAATAGCTCTCGCCGCCGACATAAAAGAGATGTTCCTCCAAGTGAAGATCAAGGCGGAGGATCAGCTGTCTCAACTATTCCTGTGGCGACCAACACTTCAACAAGAGCCTCATACCTACATGATGACCTCGATGATGTTCGGCGCTACCTGTTCTCCTAGCAGCGCTCAGTACGTGCGAAACCGGGTGGCCCTGAAAAATTCTGAGACCTTCCCGGCCGCTGCAGATGCCATTCAAACGAAGTTCTACATGGATGACTACTTGGATGCGGTGGACACCATCAATGAAGCCACCGGCCTTGTAAATGACGTGGCCAAAGTCTTATCATCAGGAGGCTTCCACCTTACAAACTGGGCTTCCAACAATCCAGCAGTGATGGCCACCATCCCGCTTGAAGACCGGGCCAGATCAGCCATACAAATCAGCAGCGGAGAGGCAGAGACGGAACGAATCCTCGGCCTCATATGGGATCCCGTCACTGACCGTTTCCTGTACGCCTTCAGAGACGCCGCAGACCCTGAGCTGGTCAGCAGACCTACCAAACGTCAGCTGCTCAGTATCGTGATGAAGATTTTCGATCCTGTGGGCTTCGTTGCCTGCCTCACAGTCAGATCGAAGATGCTGCTGCAAGATGTCTGGAGGTCAAGCACTGGATGGGATGAGACTATCAAGCCCGAGCACAACGAGAGATGGCTGAACTGGCTGGGACTCCTTCAAAACTGTGGAGTCGCCATACCGAGACGTTGTTTACAAAACAAACAAAGCAGCGTCACGCTCCACCTATTTTGTGACGCCTCCGAGCAGGCATGCTGCGCGGTTGCCTATCACACAGAAGAAATAGACGGAGAAATCACAGCTACCTTCTTGGCCAGCAAGTGCAAGGTGGCACCCCTGAAGCCACTCTCCATACCCCGCCTCGAGCTTCAATCAGCGCTCATGGCAGCCCGGCTGGCAGCAACTCTGAAGAAGGAATGTCGCAGCAACATTGCGCGAACGGTGTTCTGGACAGATTCAACTACAGTGTTGTGCTGGCTACGCACGGATCCACGCACCTACTCTGCATTTGTGGCTAACCGGCTTGGAGAGATTGATGAACTCTCCCACATTGGAGATTGGCGATGGGTCCCAACCAAGATGAACCCGGCCGATATCGGCACCCGAGACGGCGAGCCTCCGGACCTCACACTGACAGGACGATGGTTCAGCGGTCCGGCCTTTCTCACCTCAGCTGAAGCAGAATGGCCGCGCGAAAGGTCCAGACTACCTCAGCCTGATGACAACTCCCTAGAAGTGAGAGCCCAATATGTCGGGCTCACTTCAACCATGGCGGATGCACTACCGGAGATCAGCCGATTCTCTTCTTGGCGCCGCCTAATCAGAACCACCGCCTGGGTCCACCGCTTCATAAAACGATGCCGGGAGGGACACCATACACTACCAGGCGGATACCTATGGCTCGAAGAGACCCGTGAAGCGGAGACCCAGTGGGTCAAAGCAGCCCAAGAAGACGCATTCGGACTCGAAATGAATGCTCTTCGCCAGGGAGCGCCATTGCCAAGCGGCAGCCGACTCCAAACGCTGAACCCATTCCTTGGACCTGATGGATTGCTGAGGATGGACTCACGGATACGGGCCCTCAACAAGATCTCCCGAGATGCGCGGACTCCCATAATACTGGACGGAGACCACGCATACACACGTCTCCTGGTGAGCCATCACCACCAGAAGGCCGACCACCCGAGTACAGAACGGACAATGGCGGAGGTACGGGGAAGCTACTTCGTGCTGCGATTGCGCACAAATATCCGCAAAATCGCCCACAACTGCCCCACCTGCAAGATTCGGAGAAGTAAGCCGGCCCCACCCCTGATGGGACCCTTGCCACCCTCACGGCTCGCCCACCATGTTCCTGCCTTTACAAACTGCGGGTTGGATTACTTTGGGCCCATGGAGATCACTGTCGGCAGACATCGTGAGAAGCGGTACGGAGCCCTCTTCACCTGCCTGTCCACACGCGCCATTCACCTTGAACTGGCCAACTCCCTATCCGCCGACTCAGCCATCATGGCCCTCCAACGCATGACGGCGCGCCGAGGCCAACCGAGGACGATGTACTCAGACAATGGCACCAACTTTCGCGGGGCGGACAACGAGCTAAGAGACAGCATTAATTCACTCAAGGATGACGCCCGGATGAGGGATCATCTCACATCAAAGGGAATCGAATGGAAATTCATTCCGCCAATGTCTCCTCACATGGGGGGAGCCTGGGAGCGCTTGGTGCGTTCAGTCAAACACGCCCTACAAGCCATCCTCAAGGAAAGGGCACCAAGAGAGGAGACCCTGCAAACAGCCCTGGCCGAAGCTGAGTGGACCGTAAACAACCGTCCTCTCACACACATCTCAGTGGATCCAAGAGACGAAGAGCCCCTTACTCCCAACCACTTTCTACTGGGAGCAGCAGGCAACCGGCCCCAGTTGTCATTGTACAACCAACAGGATGAGGAGGTATGCCTCCGCCGCCAGTGGCGCATCAGTCAGCAGCTGGCAGACATGTTCTGGAGGCGGTGGCTCCGCGAATACCTCCCCACCTTGGCTGCTCGTCAAAAATGGCACCACACCGTCAATCCCATCAAGAAGGATGACCTGGTGGTAATTATGGACCCCACGATGCCACGCAATACCTGGCCGCGCGGACGAGTCCTTGACGCCACCCCTGCTGCAGACGGCCAAGTGAGGGCTGCCCGGATCCAGACCAGCACCGGAGTCTACGTGAGACCTGCCGTGAAGCTCGCTGTGATCCTGCCAGCCCCGCCTACAGATGCAGTTTCACCTACTCGTCCTTCGAAAACACGTCGTGATGATTAGTGTGACATCGCCACACGGGGGGAGTGTAGCCGACGTGTTCACACCCTCGTAATATTTTTCATCAAAGCTCATCGCTTGGCCGGTCCTCTACAGTTTTGTGATCATTTTTGGGAATCAGGAAAAAATGGCCTGCCCTCACAATACTGGAGTACCGTGCCGCCGGCGACGCTTTGATGGAAAATATTTGTTCTAATTAGAAAATGTCATTTTTATCAATTACTTATTATTTTCTTATCGGATTTCAAATATTTAAGTTTTTTATTTCTTATGTACATCTCCCCGGTGCGATCAATAAATAATACTTTGAGAAATCGCTACTGGGGAGGTTGTAAACTCATTTTAAATATGTTTTATTTTTGTACTTATTTTTAAATGTTTATGTCTTAATTTTTATACACACGGGCCTTGTAGGACAAATGAAATAATCAGTTTTCATTTGAAATCCTACAAGGTCTCGAGTAAAGCCAAGATTTATCACACAACATATTGGGAGGCAAAAATAAAGTCATTTTTGCCTACCAAAAAACACTTAGAAAATTTCGAAGGTGTAAATTTTATGTTTTTCCAAATAACAAAACCTGCGGGCCTTGTAGGACAATGAAACAATCAGTTTTCATTCTTGATCCTACAAGGCCTCCAGTCAAACTGAGACTTTGCTCTCAAAATACTTAGAGCCAAAATTAGAGCTCAATTTGCCATGTCAAAAAGACTTAGAAAATTTCGGTCATGACATTTTTACATTTTTACCTCTACAAAATTCTAGGGTCCCTGTGAGATGGTGAAATAAACAGATTTCGTTAACTTATCTCACAGGGAACCTAGGAAAAATAATTATAACTTGATAAATCATAAAACATTTCCTTAAAAATCAAAAATTCTTAAAATCACGGTAAATTCACCAAACTAAAATTCTTGTCATAAATCTTGGCTTTATTTATATGTTTTTTCTATTTAATATGTATTTTTGTTTTAAATAAAGGCTACAAAATCCGTAAAAGTTGCCAAATTTAAACGAGCACTTTTACGGATTAAACCGGCAAAATAGAAACTGAGCAGTTTCTTGCCCCTTATAAAGGAAAGTGCCTGGGTTCCGTTTTCCCCCTCCACTTTCCGTGAGCCACCTACCGATTGGTATAAATACGACAAATTTTTCAATAATAAATCAGTTCAACGTTTTCTTTAAATCTTCGTGTTTTACTCCTTCCTCTGGAAGAAACCTCTCTCCGACCTGCCTCCTGCTGAAGCTCTGCCTGAACACAAGTCTGGTGCCTACCTCCTCAAGACCAGCCGGCCCAACTACTGGACACCGCAAGGCGCCAGGCTCAGGCAGAGACCAAGGACATCCAGGGCTACCACTCACCAGCTCTGGGTGCAGGGAGGCAGATCAAGGGTTACCACCCTCCAGTACAGCAGGGCTGTCACCTTCAAGGAAGGCCAGCCAGTACTGCATTTCAAAACAATATTACAATAGTCGACATCCAAGTGCACAGCCACCGGTGCCCTTTTTCTACAGTCTTGTAGCACACGTCTGTTACAAAATACACTGACCTTATTGAGACTAGGTTCGTCATATTTAATAAATACATTTACCTAATAGAAACTACGTCACATTTAACAAATATATTCACCTAATTGAAACTACATCACATTTAATAAAAACACTTACCTTATTGAAACTACATCGCATTTAATAAATATACTTACCTAATTGAAACTACGTCACATTTAATAAATACGCTTACCTTATTGAAACTCCATCACATTTAATAAATACATTGAGCTAATTGAAACTAGGTACGTAACATTTAATAAATACACTTACCTTCCCTAATTGAAAATACGCACATTTAATAAATACACTCACCTAATTGAATCTGCGCCTGCGTCACATTTAATAAATATACTCACCTAATTAAAACTTTTTCACATTTAACAAATTCACTTACCTAATTGAAAGTACTTCGCATTTAATAAATACACTTACCTAATTGAAACTACGTCACATTTAATTAATATATTTACGTAATTGAAACTGCGTCACATTTAATAAATACACTTACCTCATTAAAACTACGTAGAATTAATATTCACAAATATTACGCAGGTACTCACAACATCACCGTAAGTTATCATAATAATTATGATAACTCTTCTTGATATTATAAAGTTGTTACGCTGTTATCCTAGCAGACCCACGATACGGGTGTACATAATGCGGACTGCAGCATGGCTCGGGTGATCCCGTATAATCCTGGTTGCAATTAGTGACTTGTGCCTTCTCTCATCCTCTCCCGGCAGCAGGCGGAAAGCGTTAGCTAAGTTTGGGGAGCTCAGTCCATACCAACTGCAGCTTGATATAGATAAACCCGGGGGTGTTTAAAATAAAAACAGTTTTCCAGTCAAATGCCAATTTTACACACAATTTAAAGATAATTTTTAAAAACTGAGGGAGCGGGCGCGCGGATCGGCAGAGACGGGGACGTGGAAATGAAAGGCGTCAGTCGATGTGATGAGTCAGTCTTTATTGCTGCTACGTAGCGATGGTATATTTGGAGTAAAGTAACGGTGTAGACAGGAGCGATGATGATGTGGCTCTATGGTGTTGCATGTGATGAAGGTCGGTGATGCAGTGGTGTAGCAGAACTCGTGTCTGCATGTCGCCAGCATGTTGTTCTGCACCGTGGTGGTGGAGAAGACCTTGACGTCCAGGATGGATGCTCGACGTGGTGTCGCGGAGATGGCTGCGGTGAACCTGAGGAGGATGAAGTCTCAGTGGCTGAGAAGTTGCTGCCTGCGTGACAAGAAGGTGCGGCGGGCCTTATGTCGCGGGCAATTGTGTCGCTTGTTGCGTCCTCAAAGGTTTAATGATGCACCGGCTCAGTCGGCAGTGGGTCGCCGAGAGTCTGGCCGGTACCGCACTGGAATCGTTATCACTCGATGCACTGTCTATGTATTGGTGATGTTACTTGCACTAGTGACTGGAACTGACTGACTGACTAGCGCGGTGTCGCTGCGCTTTATATAGCCGACCGTGTGAGTACCCGGAACGCCAAGTAATGTTGAGCCACCGCGCAAAGCGGAGAAGCCTCTGGAACATTCCGCGGCCGTAAGAATGTGACGGCTGTTAGTCGAGGCCTTTCGCTGCGCTTCCCGAAATGTTTAGCCGTGAGCGGCGTGAAACACTACAACTGTAGGTAGTATGTACATTTCGAGAATGTGTTCGCTATATCAGTGGCGGCGCAAGGATTGTGGCAAAAGGGGGCGACCGTTCTGGTCGCCACAAAACTTATGGTGTTATTTTTATCCAATGGTTACATTTTTTTTACATTAGGTGTTCTGTGGTTTTTAGGAACTACTTATTTAAATTCACACCATTCTAAAAGTATAAAAGCAAATATTGCTCCATTCAATTGGGTGTTCAGTGGTTTCTAAAAACTCTTTATTCAAATTATCACCATTTTAAAAGTATAAAAGCTGAAGTTGCTGCAATCAGTTGGGTGTTCAGTGGTTTCTAGAAACGCTTTATTCAAATAAACACCATTATAAAAGCTGATGTTGCTGCATTCAATTGGTCATTTAGTGGTTTCTAGAAACTCTTTCTTCAAATTAACACCATTTTAAAACTATAAAAGCCGATGTTGCTGTATTCAATTCAGTGTTCAGTGGATTTTAGAAACTCTTTATTTAAATTAACGCCATTCTAAAAGTATAAAAGCTGGTGTTGCTGCATTCAATTGGGTGTTCAGTGGTTTTTAGAAACTCTTTAATAATAATAATAATAATGACCAAAATTTTGTAAACAATATGAAGACAAAGTAAAAACAACTAGAAACTAAATACAAAAATATGAAAACTACACGCCGCCTAAGAACAGCAAACCTTAGTGAGGAGGGCTGTGGAAACTAAAATGCTATTATTACATTACGCATCATACGTACAAAAAACTAAACAAATTAAACTAATGAAAAATGAGTAAAATGGAAAGGAAAGGAAACCTAGAGCTACATTTCTTTATTCGGCCATTGATGAAAGATCCCGAAGCCTATTGTTGTCAAAGAGTGTCAACGTCATTGCTCTCAAAATTTGGAATATTTCAGAGTTAATGCTTACATTATCACATTATATTTGTTAGGTCATTAAGGAGGTTTTCAAAATCAATATGTAGTGTTTCTTTTTATTTTGAACGTCAAGTGGGCAAAATTTCATAAAGATTTATAAATATTCTGCTTTATGGGTGGGAAGAGGTGTTGGGATAGAATTCTCATGTGAACAGTGAACTTCTTCCTGTTTGAATAAAATTGTAGATTTCTTTAAAAAACAAACCCTCAATCCCACTCCAGGACACTCTTCTTTGTGAAGGTGTTTGAAATAAATATCTACAATTAATTTCAAATTAATATGATCATGTTTGAAAGGGGTAAACAAAATGGTTGGAAACTAGTAATTACGGATATTGGATGACATAAGTACATGGTGTCGATCAAATATATCTCGAAAAAAGAAGCACACGTAAAGCAGAACTTTCTTTATTAATTGTATTTGGTGGACCTTAGAAATTGGTGCAGTAATTGCAGCAGAAACAACTGCAATACATTACACTAATCACACTTGTCTGTTTGACGACTGCAATAATGTACCATCGCAGTTATACCGGACAAATTATAGCCAAGGGACATCCTTTATAGTTAATAGCACTTGGACCTCCGCACAGTTCTATTTCCTGCTATCTATGTACTACTTCCTACTTCCCATTTCCCATTGAGACACCATCAATATATTATTAGATTTCTACTCAAGTTGTTATTGCAGCCCGGGTGAAGTTGTAAACTTAGTCAGATCTCTTCATTGCCGACGATTATCACTGTTATTGTTACTATTGATGCCAACAATCGAGTTAAGGCCAACAATTTGGTCGATGCCAACACCCATTGTTATAACTGTGAAATTATTGCATGTACCTACTATTGTTATAGAGGACGATTGGAAAGCTGAATTGTTTCCATCTTGTAAAGTTTGTGTGATGTTTGTCGGAGATGTTTCGGTGCAATATTAATATTGTAAACTTGCGGCAGTAGCAAACCGGTTTGTAGCTCCATTTAAATATAAACTTTCGCTAACCGCCGAAATTGTGAGTCAACATTTAGTTGAATTTTAGACTTTTGACTGTCTTATATAAAACTTTTGCGAGATGAATTTGTATATTTGGAAAAGAGTTTCAGCTATTCTTTTCTCAACCACACGGGTGTAAAATCTTAACCTTTCTCTTCCTCCAAATCCAATTGGAGATGCCATAGTTTTACATGGTAGTTGGAACACTTGCTCCATAACCACCAAAAATAATACAATTTTTATGCGAATATTGTTTTTAACTGACTTTAATGTCTAAACAGACCTGTTTGACAAATTCCTGTATTATAAACGGTATGCAATCATCAGATCACATGCGTCAGATGGGAATGTTGTCCTTATTCTACCGGTATTTAAATGGAAGATGCTCGAAGGAACTAGCGTCACAGATTTCTTCGACACCGGTTTACTTACCAATTTACGCCAAGCGTTTGCCCAACATTTATACTCGTGTTTTTTCGAGAACGGTTCGTTTCGTTTTCCTCTCTCCTACAACGCGTATCTCTTCTATACTCATCTTTACTCCTTCCTCTTATAAAAAGACCCTCTACACTGTCTACACCGTATCCCAAAATATGATATAGGCCCTGAAGGAAATTATTTTTCCTCAGGGTCTCCTGTATGGAATTAATGTAACAAAAAGAACAAATGATTCACATGTCCAATTTTCTAGAAAATACTCTCCACACAGAATCCCCAAAGAGGAAACCTGGGGATAATTATTTTCCTCTTGTCATCCTGAGTAAAGTTAATGTAAAAAAAGTCTTCCTTTGGAAACAACTTAATTTTAATCTCGATAACCTTATTTCATTATGCATGCATTACGAATTTCAGCAAAATTTAATATTAGGGGAGACTGTTCAAAACCACCGAAATACACATCAAAATTATAAATAACTGGCTATTGAAATAGCATGCACAGTGTACACCATTATCCAGCAGAGTACACGTTTAGCATGAGGTCCTTGAATGGAGTCTACGCCGCCAGACCGCAAAGGTCCTGCTCACAGTTCCCATTGAAGGTCGCTAGAATCAAATTGCAAGCGCCTGCCCCCCTCATTCCGGAGCACGTCTGTACGGCTAATTGCCTGCCGGCCGGGAGTACACCGCCGCTATCGGTTCCGCTGTGTGGCGTTCCTATAATAATGTCCAGTAATAATAATTTTTGAAGTGAAATCTTCTTTAGCACCGTTGTGATTAGAAAATCGATAAAACGGAAGCGGCGACAATAAAAAGAGACAAACACAGAAATTTACAGGATTTACACTGCGAAAGAACACGATAGCAATAAAATATTTATTTATTTCACGGGTACTCGATTCCAATATAATACGTAAATCCACTGTCCCACGCAAGCCTCGTTTGGTCTAGTGGTATGAAGTACCTGACCTACCTTAACGGCCAGATATTTAACGGACCAAGTATCGAAAAACTATGTACATATATTTTTTTATTTTTTTTATTTTTAAATCCAAACCAAACCACTCCAAAATGAATAGGCAAAGAAAACACAAAATAAAGCGGCATCTAGCGTCTCCGAATAATAAAACACAAATACTAATAAGATGACCAAATGTATAGGAAAAGATGCGCTGGAATACGACGACAAAAATATCGAAAAAATCATCTTACACATTAATGAAAAAAGTGCTTTGTAGTCTCCCCACTCTTGTCTACTTTAGTTTTCTGGAGGTTTTACTTCTACCGCGTGTAAATTACACACTCTCATTTTTTTTTAATTATTGTTTTTTTCTTCACATTCCTACAGGTGGTATGACGACTATTACAAGATGCTAATCAGCAAAAAAAACTATTAACTGTAGTTTGTAGGATTATATATGTAGTTTCAATGTCCTTGATCAGATGTCGTCATATGTAGCTTTGAGGTTTCTCAACAGATGTCAGTAAAGTAATACTATACGGGAGTGTCAACTATCGTATTTTTTTATATCAATAAATGCCGTTTGGTTAGAGCTTCTATCAAGTTCCGACAGATGCTGCCGGGTGTGTCCATGGACGCTCGCCAGCCAGTGCAGATAAAATTCGTAGCTAGTTAAGATCGGTCGTGTGACCAAGTAGTGCAAAATATTGTAAACACATAAATACAATAATAAAGCAGATTGTGAGAAGGACGTATTTATTCTTGAAGAGCCCCAACACAACATCGGTGTTTGACTGTGGATAAGACAAATATTACATTTGGTAATTAGCGTCATGCTTTAGAAGAAAGTTAAAAATTTCGCTTTCTTTTTCGAAAACTCGATTTCTTTCTTGAACTTTCGAAACTCGCTTTATTTTGAAACTAGTTTTTTTATTGGCGAATCATATAATTTTTCGATAAAAGCGTTTTTTACATTAGCTCCACATGGGCCCTGAGGATAATAATTTCCCTAAGGGCCTATGTCACTCTTGGGTATGCTGTGTGGAGGGTTTTCTTAATTAAAGGAAGGAGAGGAAGATCTGTGAAGGAAAATGGTATGAGTGGTATCAAGGAGTGGTAGACGTATGAATCCATCCCTCCTATTGCGGTACATTGTACCATTGGACAGAAGTGGCGGTATTTTGCAAATAAGTTATTATATTGTTAAATTCGTAGTAATTACCGAAAAAGAGGTGCGGAACGCCGCTTTTTGTGACAAATCGATAAATTAATTAATAAAACCATGGACATATGTGTAAATACATATTTAGAATTTATAAATTACTATATTTTACAATATCTTCCAAATATCGCCAAAAAACGGCGTTACCGTAAATATAAAATTTTCAGGTCTCAATACATTTATCATAGTCACCCAACCTGTAGGAATGTTAATTATTTGTGCGATTTAGTTTTTCGCAAGCTTTACATGGGATCGCATTTGCAGCACTGTGCGGGCCGAGACCGCTTGAGGATTCGCCAAATTACTTTCGGCAAATGCGCAGCGGCAAACGACGAAACTTTCTACTTTCTACTTACCGCACTCGAATTTATCCCCTTGTCGTTTCGTAGAGTGGGCATTCGGGAAAAGTCATCTTGTAATGCTTTATATAAAATTTTAATAGGTTTACTACAAGACTTCGTCCGAAAGTTTAATACAAAGGACCAGTTAAGTTGTTTCACTGATGTCAACATAACGACCATTTTGATGCTTGACTGTTGATCACAATTTGTTCAAAAACTGAAATGGGTCTAGAATAAGCACTTGGAAATCATTTGAATGTCGAAAAACGTCGATTGTCGCTTGGATGACAAAGTTTCATTTAAATATTAGTGAAAGATCTTGTTCTTGTGCTAATCGAAAGTTTAAAAAAATTTGAGTTTCATTTTTTTGTGATCACATGAGTTATAGGTATGCTCAGTTTTGCCCTGGTGAAACGCTACCTTTTAGTGATTCCTACATCTGGATAGCCAGGTACTTTCAAACCTTACTATTCTCCGCGTCCTTCTCCTCCACACTCCCTTCAGCCACACAGCAAAGGAGAGCCATCTAATTTGGCTAGTTTCGGATACTGGGGACTCTTTGACCCCTGAGCGGTAACAACAAAAAGCGTAATGTGTTGTTTTTGACACTTAAAATCATCAAGTAGTAGAAACACCCCACCAAAAAAACTGTTGTGATTTATTTACGTGTTTTTTTAGTCGCCACACTAGACACAATCTGTTCAGGAACAGGTAGATAAATTCACTCCTCCCTCTCTTTAGCAAAAACCCTCCACACGGAATCCCCAACAATGATCCACGGTAAATATAGATTTACCATTTGTAATGCTTTGAAAAACATTTAAATATAATGATAAAATACACTATTCCAGTGCAGCATATATAATAGTAACTGCATTGCTGCATAATACTAACTCATTGATACGAGCGACGGTTTTACACTATGGGAAATCAGGTTCCATGACATCTCAGAATCAACTCAACACCTATATGAAAAGTTGTGAAAAGCTATGAAAAATAGCCCGTTACCTGACCTGAGGTAACCTATTTAACCAATTTTTAAAATAATTTTTTCAACACTTTTAATGACTTTTCAAAGAAGGTGTTGAGTTGATCCTGAGATGTCCGGTCATGGGGAAATCAATACTTATCTATGTAGGTGATCTTTGCATATTATTCAACTTGGTGAGTTTTGTGGATCGTGTTAGATAACTCCAATACTGTTACTAACCAGATATTTTAGTACTTGTTTCTTGTATTTTTATGTCTTTTATATGTTTTTTATCAATTTTTATTATTTATTTATGTTTCGAAAATACATACCTTGTTAAAATTATAATACCTCCACGTGAAAGCCCTCTGGGCGTTAAATAAATATATGGACAAAAAAGTTATGTTTGACGGCGTGGTCAAGCGGTAAGATTTTTGACTGGCAATCCGAAGGTCGCGGGATCGAATCCCGGCGTGGGAAAATAAATGTTAATTGATTAATTTGTGTTATTTACGAATAATTAATTAAAAATACCTAACATATAGTATATTTGCGGCACGTTCCAGAGTGGAAGATACGATTAGTATCGCCCTGGTGTAAGACCACCATAAAATTGCTTGAAATGGCTTAAGTAGTGTTTGTTGACCAGATTTGAATAGCCAGGTACTTCCCTACCTTTCTCTTCCCCATCTACTTCCCTTCCCCACTACCTTCAGCCTCACAAAATACCCCAATTGGGAGGCCATAGTCTCAATGGCTCCAGACGGGAGCAGTTTAGACTTTTGTGAGGTATTCACATAAAAAAACCTCAACTCGTAAACTGTAATGTTAAACGAAATTGCAAAAAGTATGAGCCGATCTTCTCAATTATTTTTCAGCGACGTAAAAGCATTTACATAATGGCTCTTCCCCTCAAAGCCTTCATATTATGTTTATATGGGGATATTCCTAAAAATGAAAGCAGACTCAACAAGTAGACAAACACGGCAGGAAGTATTTAAAGCGAGGCGGGCATTTAATGTAGACAAAAGCTTTGACGGATGGAAGAACATTATATTCTAGGAGATTCCGCCGTGTTCGTTATGGGGTGCAGGGGAACATCAATGGAATAGGACGCACAAGTTTGGCGTTGCAGTGCAAAATATAACGCTTTTACTATCAGTGTGGTCTTCTTACATATTATTTTATATTATACTAGTGCAGGCCCGTGATTCTTTCAATTATTTATTTTCTGATTTCTGTCAATTATTTAAAAAAAGATTATAATTTTTTTCGTTAACAAATTGAAGAAATTCAGAAATGTATGTACTTTCCGTAAATCTGATTAATTGCCTTAGTACCCATTAAAAAATTTTTCTCGGAAATGGAAAATGCGCATACCCTTAAAAAATCATGACATCTTGCTACTTGTCAATATTTAACCCAAAGTTATTTAAACCAAAGAAATACACATTTTAAATATATAAAATAAATAAAAATTATTTCTTGTAATAAAGTAGGTACCACAACATTATAGAAACAGAATGGAAGATGCTTTCAGTATCGCCCTGATGTAAGACTATCATTCAAAATACATTGCTTAAAATGGATTTAGCCGTGTTTATTTCCTCCTTCCCCACCTTCCATTTTCTTATCTTCTTCCCCTCCCCACTACCTTCTGCCCCACAACATACCCCAGTTGGGGATAACATAGTATTACTGGCTCTAGACGGCTGGGAGCAGTTGGGACTCTTTTACGGTATTCATTTAAAAAAATAAAAAGTTAGGAACTTGTATGAATTATTCACACAAGTTCTATCAGTTTTGAACATTTAAAGCAAATTTTAGTTCATTAAGCTGGATTTCACGCTGGACTAACGCACAGCACAGATAGCCAAAATTAGTGAGACTTATTTATTATAGATAGGTTTTTGACTTATTTATTATGGGTAATTTTTGGTGGAGTAGGAAAGTGGATTTAGCTAAGCGATCAACTAAAAATTGAGGTGAGAACTAATAGAGAGCATCATTAAATCTGAGGACAGCAGATTGGCGGAGATAACTGAGAACGAATGAGAAAGAATAAACAGAATTGAATGATTGGACATATTTGATTTTTTTCTTCTTTAGCCTTGTTCTACTCATTGGTATTTACAGACATCTTTCCTGTCTACAATTTTTCCAGGTTTGAATCTGGTTCTGTCATTTTTGAATTCCAAAGCTACGAATTCCAAAAAATCAAAAGCATAAAAGCAGTTCAGTGGTTGTTCAATGAAAAACTATCATTGCCCTCTGTAGAGTAAAAACTCGAATAAATTAGGTTCGGTTAACTTAACTGATACCTACCGTCAGTTATGTTAATTTATTACTACATGATCCAACCGATTTTTCTTTCTCTAATCGGTAATGAAGAGTATTTTTATTAAAGGTATATTTCTAATACACTGACATTAGTTTTTTTTGTTTGTTTGAGTGTTATTTTTTTTATTAATACAATAGGATTAATACAAATTCGCAAGCGGAACCAACACTTCCTTCAAAACCTAAGGACCGAGCCAGTCTGTCTGCAGTTAGATAGAATAAAAAGTCTAAATCATCGTTCTTGTAATTGTAAAATAAACTCTGAATGCTTGTCTCATCGAAGCAAACATTTGCTCTAAATCTGCTGCAGTCTTCCTTGTGGCCTTTTTTCCTCCTGGTCACCAGTTTATTTGGGCGTTGCACGACCAATATAATTATAATCCTTACACTCTTACAGTACTACCTGTTCATGTCCATTTCAATTATGTTTAATCTTATTTTGAAAATCGTTTCCTTTGGAAATGATCACTATCTATGGACTATAATATTTGTTGTATCCTTTTACGCGATGATTTGATGATTTGAAACTGATCATTTTATATACTTTAACAGATAACTATCCATATAGTGTCGGTTAAATCTCTGGTAGACATGCAGAGTATAATATGATTGTACCCGGCTTAGAGCGCAGTGAGTAGTGCGCAGAGGATGAGCGAGCGGTGAGTCGGTGTTCGGGCAACTGTATGTAAAATGGTTCGAATTATCCTGAAAGATTTTACGGAGATTTTCAGTCCTTTGTTTGAAGCATTGGAAATGTGGAGAGGCAGAATAGTGAGAATGCATTTTTATTTTATTATTTAATATTACGCTCTAAATTATAATTTTTCTTTTCATTATTTAAACCAATTTTATATAAGGAGTGATGCTGCTTTACTCCAAATTAATTCAACAATATCAAACAACTGAACTAGTTGTTTAACGTTAATGTAAAGAATCTCAACAGAGTTAGAAACTTTTCCATGAATGGGGGATGCCAACTATTCATTTTGGAGTGCAACAGATATACTATATGATGTTATTTTAAATCCACTCAAAATAGTTCAAAGATTGATAATTAAGGTTATCTTGAAAATATCATCTACATTTTCTACTAAAAACATCTTTTCAATATTAAATGTAACTTCGATAGACAAATATTTCATATTTCAAACTTTCAAAGAAATAGGTACCTACAGCTAAATAACTTAAAATATAATCAAATAAAATACTTTTTTGTTTAATATAATTAAATACTTTTTTGTTTAAAATAACTAACAATTCAAAATATCAACAAGATATCAGAATGTTATTAAAAATCCAAAATTTAATACTAAGGACATTCAAAATACCTTTCTCTAGGTTTACCCAAATTTAACAATCTCCCGTTAAATCTAAATAGTATCGCAAATAATCATGAATTTCAGCTTAACTTGAAAAATTACCTGAAACTACTGTAAGAGTTCATATCTATTATTATTATTTCTTCTAAATCTTGAAATCTATTATTCATAAATTTTGAGTTTTTCATAGATATCTTTTTGTTATAATTTCCAATATTTTGAATATTTACTTAGTTACATGATTTCATATAATTGAGTTTGATTTCCCTCACCAAACAAAAGAGCCTTGTCGCTTTATGGCGAGTTTATATTCCTTTATAACACTCATATTTAGTTTATATTCCTTTATTCTGTTTTTATATTCCTTTATAACACTCTTGGTATAACATATAAAAGTGTATACTTTTGTAAAAAAAATGCATGTATTAAATAAATAAAAATATCAGAAATAGGTCGTCATCGTCTTCTTCCCATTGTCTAATAGATAAAATTTATTAATAAACGATATGATTTTAGTGTTTCACTGCCAAAAGTATTACAAGTGTTTTATTTTTGGGGTATTATGTATATTACTCCTTCTTCAGCCAACGTTTCGGACAGCACTGTAGTGTCCATCATACGGACCGCCAAACAACTCGGTCTTGGCACTCACATTCATACATCGTCTCATACATACTCTTCTATTATTCTGATTTGACATATCCCGACTCAAGTATCTGATTCACTTGATCGGGCATCCCCGACTTCTTCTTCCATTCACATTTGCGTCATATATTCTTCTCACACTATTTTCTTCTTTCGTACGCTCTACATGCCCAAACTGCTGTTGCATGCTGATTTTATGAGTAACGATATTGCGGATTCCTTAGTAAAACAAGGAGCATGAAACCCTATTTTAACTTCATGTACCACATTTCCCTACCGATCATTAATGATTTGACAGAATCCCACAATGATTTGATAGAGGATTGGCACATTTCTAGTCAATCCAAGGGAGAGCCTACTTTGCCTCGATACAAACGGCTATCCATAGAAATAGTGGTTTCAACAATTCCCCCATTTTCTAAAAAAGACATTTACTCACTTATTTCAATGATAATTGGACATTGCCCAGTTCCCACTTACTTTTTGTCTAATTCATGTGTTGGTTATACTCCACAGGTTGTACTTTCTATGGTTAGACGTGGAAACTTTAGATCACATATTTTTTAGTTGCCCTTTTGAGGAAACTTTAGATCACATATTTTTTGTTGAGTCTTTCCAAACAAATATCCTCTCTTCTACCATGCGTTTTCTAAAAGTGTCCCCTCCGTTCAACGTCTCATCTCTTCGAACTCTAAACAAATCTCCATATTATATAAGACTGGAGTTATAGTTATTAAATTTACACAGTTAAATTGGCTTTCCTTTTCTCAATAATTTGCAATGGGGTCTGGGACACCTAAAGTCAGAAACATTGAACAAAAATCCCGTAAACATGAAGTCTCGACAACCACAAAACAACCAAATAATAAATTTTACTTTTTTTCCAAGACATAATAATTTGATCGTTCATCCATTGTCCCCTCAACGCCGCTTTGTAGAAAGCTTTGGCGGAAAATCTCCCACCCTTCACCTATCCCTTCTCTATATAGGATTGACAGAGGGTTCCGTCGATCCGCAAAAGATTAGAAATATCTTTTTGATCAATGTCAAACGTAACAGTTGGAAATACATGTAGATATAAAAGACCTGCATTTAATTCAAGTGAACGAAAACTCTATTGAATATGCAATATTAGTACATACCCACATAGCTGTGAAACAATGGAATGAATAGCATAGAATTAATTTATTTAAGTACCCGGCATGCGTTTCAACGCCACTCAAAGAAAGAAAGTGTTATTTAGTAATTCTGTTTATTGTTATTAAGTGCTTTTGGAAACACAATATTTTACTTCTTTAGCACCGTTGTGATTTGACTTCCTCACACAACTAGCGCGCACCAGTTGTAAAATTTAAAAAAAATTCATAACGCCAGAGCTCACCATTATACAGAGAAACATTCTGGGAGGTGCGCACAACAACTCACCAAAGTTTCATCCCAATCGGATTAATTGTACTGGAATGCATACGGGATAAGCATAGAAGCTTTCATTTTTATATTAAAAATAGTAATAATTGCAAATTATGTACATGAATTATGAAATTACAAAAAGGCACAACTGAATTGAATAAAAGCTGAGATAACAAGCCTAATGAGAAAGCAATGAAAAATAATAACAACAAAATACAACAGAAGTACGTACTCATGTAATAGTAAAATAATTGACCAGGTTTAGTGAGTTATTACAGACATTTGTCGTATAACAATAACACAGTACTTGCTACCATTTTTTTTAATGTGAATACCTCACAAGAGTTCCAGCTGCTTCCGCCCAAAGCCAGTGAAACTATGGCATCTCCAATTGTCAGCAAGCATGGCTAAAGCCATTTCAAACAAGATTTCAATTCTGAATGACCTGACACCATGGTGATACTGAGAATATCTTCCACTCTGCCGAGCGATTTTATATCTTTTGTGGAATCGTTATGAGATAACGGACGTGATCTCTTGTCAGATTTGTATGATTTATTTGTTTTTTTCTATGTATAACGTATATTAAATGAATAAATAATCACGCATACTTGCAGAGATTTGTGTTTAAAACGATCAAAACTAAAATATGTGACAGTAAATACGTAAAAATCCCACACATCTGACAGGAGATCACGTCCATTATCGCGATAACAATCCCACAAAGATATAGATTCGCTTTGCTGGTATACGCCGCAAATGCATTATTTAATTGCAAAAACATAAATCGATCAAATAAAATTTATTGGGCACGCCAGAATTTGACTCCGCGACCTCTGGATTCACTTCCTTCCGATTAAATGCCATATTCCCACGGAAGCTGTTTTATTGGTTTTTAATTAGAGTTAATTTCTTATTTCAATTTTAGGCTTCGTGAACATGCTTTTCCTCTAAACATTGTGTGAAATGTGTAAGCAGGTTTATTTTAATATATTGGACTGTATTGCTTAATATTCTTAACCACAGTGAATCTAGAGGTAACTCTAACGTCAGTGATTAGTAAATGTGTATCAGTATAAGAAATAGTAGAGTACAAGAACAGGCATACCTTCGATAGCTCAGTTGGTAGAGCGGTGGACTGTAAAGTTGTATGTTTGTTGTTATCCATAGGCCGCTGGTTCAAATCCGGCTCGAAGGAATCTCTTTTTTGCAAATAAAATAGGTAAAACCAGGGCATTACACCCCAAAAAACTAATAACTTACACAGTTATAACATTATATCCTCAAGAGAAAAAGCCAAAAAAACTCTCAATGTTTCAGACAGATATAAGTTTTAAAAACAACTGTTACTTTTAAACATTTTTTTTTCAAATAGTGTTTGTCTTGCTTCAGCTCCACGCAGGAGGCCCTGAGGAAAATAATTCCTCTCAGGGCCTATGTCATCCATGGGGATGCTGTGTGGAAGATCTTTTTAGGAAAGGAAGGAGAGGAAGTTTTGAAAGGAAAAAGCGATGATGGCTCATAAAAATTTTTTAAAATTGTCTTTTTTTCTCGTTATTTTTAATAATACATTGTATTTTTTTGTACGTTTTATATAAAGCCTAAAGACGTTAAAATATATACATAATATACAGTAGTTGCGAAAGAATTAAATTTTAAATAGTCGACACCATACATCACGCTTAATATCACCATGGTGTATGTCATGCAATGGAAACGTACAATTGTTCATATCAAAACGAAATTGATAATAGAAATTGGTTTTCATTCGTCGAACGGAGGTTTAAGAAAATAATAAATAACAGAATTGTCCTAAGCTTACAACAAAAAGAAGCCTTCCAATTGTTGCCAAATACCTACAATGGCCACAATGCGAAGAAAAAACACCAGAGGAATCTTCTGTGAAAGAAATGGAATACAATGATCATTATTATTGGTTCTGAGTTCCTATTGTCGTCCGAGCTTTATTTATGTCAACATTAACTATTTGATAAAATTTTGATATTTGAAAAAATCGTAAAATCTCAACTAATGGAATTTATTGAAAATAACAAAATACTTCACGACAATCAATACGGATTTCGAAAATCGCCCAGCACACAAGACGCGATTGCAAATGTAACATCACGCATAATATGAAAATCTTGATATGAGTAAAAAATGTATAGGTATTTTTATAGATCTGATAAAAACGTTTGACAGCATATCTCATAAAAAAACTTATGAAAAAATTAGATAATTTGAACATTATTGAAAACGTAGCAAATTGGATAAAAAGCTTCTTAAAAAATCCGCCCTCAATGTGTCAAAATAAAACACATTTATAGCGACGAAGATGTTCAGATTCTGAATATGGAATTTCACAAGGTACTGTGCTAGGTCCTATATTATTCATCTTATATGTAAACGGGATATTCTCACAGTCACTTCATGGTAGTATAACCTCTTACGCCGACGATACAGTACTTATTGAAAGTGGAATTACCATTGGAAGTAGTAAAACAAAAAGCAACAGAAGACATAAACATACTTAAACACTAGTTTAATATAAATCTACTATCTCTTAATAGTGAAAAAACTCACCTTATACCATTAGCAATAAAATCAAAGGACGTTCCGGAAAATTTTGATATAATTATACATGACAATTCTAAAGAACACAAAAAAATAACTGTAAAATAAACTGTTCCACATTAAAAATTTCAAATAAAATTAAATACTTAGGAATAACAATAGACAAAAACCTAAACTGGAAAGATCAAATCAACCTTACCGTTAACAAACAATATATTTTACACCCCACAAACCAATACTAAATTATTACAGACACATAGCAGTTTCATTGGTCCTCGTACATTTAACCTTCTACCACTACAAACTCAAATGATAAATAAAATGATAAAATATATAAAAGAGGTAAAATTATGGTTGAATAATGTTGATATTGAAACGCTTTTTCTATAAATTCTTGAAAAAAAATTTAAAATCAGTATGTTTTTATCCATATTTTTATTTTACTTATATAATAGTCGAAAAAAACCTTTTTCAGTACAATATGTTTTCTGTTTATTTTTTTTTTAATAACTAAAAAAAAGAAGAAAAAAAAATATTAAAAAAATATTTAAAATCAGAAATCAGTATGTTTTTTCCATATTTTTATTTTACATATATAATAGTCGAATAAAACCTTTTTCATTTACTCTAACTATGAAATACTAACTTTATATTTTATATGTTTTTTTTTTTAAAGTCTATTTTATACTTTGTGTACTTAGAAATATAGTATTTTGTTTTTAATATTACCCACACTCAGGCAGTGCCTTAGTGGGTTTTCATTTCTTGTTTATACTATATGTTATTATGTTTTATGTTATAATATACTATTAATTTTCTATTATACATTATATGTAAAAAGAAATGAGAATAAATAAAGTTAAAAAAAAAAAAAAAAACAAAAAAAAACAAAATAAGGAAATTAATTTACATATTTTTAAAAATCCGAAACTTTCTCTCATTAGAAAATCTAACATCAGTCTACCGTGCTATAATAGTACAGTCGAATCCCAATACGCTGTAGTAAGATGGGGAGCTGCATACAAAACAAATCTACTCCCTGTTGAAATGTGCAACGTCTAATTATAAAAATTATTTTGAAAAAACCAAGACCAACACACCTTATTTTTAAGAATTTAAAGTATTAAAAATTACTGATCTAGTCCGAAAAAATAAATTAATCTACTACACTATATAAAGAGGTAAGATTTGTTTGTTTTAGATTATAATAAAACAAATAAAAAACTTTATTCCACTTAATTTTATTTGACCGTAACCGGTTTCAGCTCGTCAGAGCCATCTTCAGACTGGTACAAATAATTCTTAGCCTACGGTTTATATATAACATATGGGGGAGGGGGAGAGGGGTAGTCTACAAGGATTTGTTAACAAATCCATCCAGTTTACAATGGAAATGGGGGGAAATAAGATTAACTTTCTCGACATAGGTATTGAAATCATTAATAAAAAATTAGAATTTTCAATCTATAGAAAACCAACATATAGCGATAACATCATACACAATACATCTAGACACCATATTTCACATAAATTATCAGTATTCTATTCACTAATTCACAGACTTTTACATGTGCCTTTGAATTATATAAATTATAATAATGAATTAAATATAATAAAAACCATAGCAAAGAACAATGGATATAAAAGCGAAACTATTGATAGCTTACTAAAGAAAAATGATAAAAAACTGACATTAACAATTATTTCACAAGGCCTTAAAAATGAAAAAGATATCACTAAACAATGGGTAAAAATTCCTTATATTGGCGAAATATCAACAAAAATATCCAGATTAACTAATAATGATAAATGCAAAACAGCTTTTTATAATGTGAATTCTCTAGGGAGAATTTTAATCAATAATAAAGATAAGAGAGAAAAACTTGAAAACTCAGGCGTTTACCAAGTGAACTGCGCTGACTGCCCATCGTATTACCTTGGTCAAACAGGGAGATCATTCAAAACCCGAATTAATACTTTACAAACTGGGTGAATGACAAAGGAGAATTGTCGAATGTAGCATCACATTTATTAGAAAATAAACACTCGTTTGATAAAGACAGAGATGTTAAAGTTCTTCATACTTGCAATAAAGGTCATAAACTAGATAGACTAGAATCTTTAGAAATTACTCGCTTAACTAAAAAAAAAATAGACCCTAACTATGTAATGAATAAACAATTAGAATCATTTGCTAAGTCTCCGCTTTTGTATCCATTGTAATTTTCATAATAATTTCGAAATTTAAAATATGTATTTAGTTTAAACCATTCCTAATCTAATGTAAACATGCATCCCTTCAAAAAGTAACTTTGTAATTAATAAGCTATTAGAATCATTTACTGAAACACCAGGTTTTTATCCGGTATAATTTTCATAATAATTTTGAAATTAAAATATGTATTTAGTTTTGACCATTCCCACTCCAATGTAAACATGCATCCCTTCAAAAAGCAATTAAAAAATCCCATTGATCATAGATATGTATAATAACGATTTGACAATAAAATTAGTCCATTAATAATTCACATTACTTGTAAGGTTTTTCCCTAATCAATAGATATTGAAGTGAGCTACAAACCCAAAGTAATTAGCCCACTGGAATTACCAAAATACTTAGAAATTCGACAGTCTCAAAAGACTTAGTAACAAAAAAAAAATAATTCATTAAAATCCTTGTAGACTACCCCTCTCCCCCTCCCCCATATGTTATGTATATAAACCGTAGGCTAAGAATTATTTGTACCAGTCTGAAGATGGCTCTGACGAGCTGAAACCGGTTACGGTCAAATAAAATTAAGTGGAATAAAGTTTTTTATTTGTTTTATTATAATCTATTATAATGGACTTCCACCACGAATTATCAGTTTCAAAAATAGAAATATTTGTTTGTTTGTTTGCATTTAATAGGCTCCGAAACTACTGAACCGATTTGAAAAATTCTTTCGCTGTTGGGAAGCTACACTATCCCTGGGTAACACAGGCTATATTATATTTTAAAAAAAGGCATCCTTACTAAAACTTCAATAATGTAACCCAAGGTGTAAAAAATTACCTAAAATATTCTTTACACCGTGTGCGCTGCGAAAACTATTGATGATAGAATAAAATAATATACTACGACTTTGTAGAACACATCTTTGTAGAACGTATCTTCTATGAACATTTAGATAATAAAGCCAATATATTATTAAATAAGAATTTATTGATTTTGGGTGATTTTAATTTAAATAATAAACCCGAAGAGGTCTTAACTGATTTTTCATATTTTACAAGCTCAAATGAACTGACCCAGTACAATAAAGTGAAGAACAGTAGCGACAACATCCTTGATCTTATCCTCAGCAACATTAATATGTATGTGTGATGTGACGAGAAGCGAGGAACCATTGGTGAATGAAGACCAGCATCACCCGACGCTGGACATCTCCGCGCGACTTTCAAGAGCGGTTCGGTGCCGACGGCGACCCCGCCAAAACGTTCGCCGCGTCCCCCCCGAGCCCCCGCCTTCGCTCCTCAATTATAATTTCTACAAATTTAATTATAAGCGAGCTAACATAGAACTGTGCAATAATATTCTATCGCACTTTGATTGGACATTTTTGTACACCATAAAATCAGTAGACGAAGCAGTGAAATATTTATATAATATTTTGTTCAGTGTTTTTGAATTATGTATACCCATTAAGAAACCCAACATCACAGACGATGTATATCCGATATGGTTCAATAAGAGTATTATAGATAAATTGAAAAGAAAGGAAACGCTCCGGAAAAGATATCTATTGCACAAAAAGCAATCCGATTATCAAATATTTTCAGCGAGTAGATCCGAGCTAAAATATGAAATAAATTTTGCTAAAAAACAATATATGGAAAATGTTCAGAATCGGATCAAAGATGACGTAAAGTCTTTCTGGGATTATATTAGGTCACAAAAAGTTAACCCAACCTCACCAACATGTTTGACTGAGGAAGGCGTAACTTACACTAACCCTGACACAATTGCTAATAAATTTGCTGACTATTTTCATTCCGTTTATAGTAAAGTAACCCCGAAACTTGAAACCGATTTCCCAACAACATCACCCTGGAATGTTGGAGATATCTCACTCGGATTGACCAGCATCCAGGAAATAGAAGCCTGTATCCGGAATATCCGACCTGACAAGGCTACTCGTCCGGACAGTATTCCTCCTTCAATAATTAAAAAAATCTCTCCAAATATCTGTGTGTCCCTTGCTTACATATTTAATCTCTGCATCATGTCATCCACGTTTCCACAGTGTTGGAAACAAACGAGAGTCACGCCTATACATAAAGCTGATGAAAAGACTGATGTCAGAAATTATAGACCAGTTGCAATACTATCAACAATTCCAAAAATTTTTAAAATGATTATCTGTGATAAACTCAGTCCGCAAATCGCGCCTTTCTTAAAAGAAAATCAACATGGCTTCTTACCGAGGAAATCAACGGTAACCAACTTACTCTCTTTCTCTCGACGGGTAGCAAAAGGCCTGGACTGTAGGCATCAGACGGACGTAATGTACACGGATTTCGCAAAGGCATTTGACCGAGTAGATCACGATGTTCTGTTAAGAAAAATGCACAAAATAGGTTTTAATCAACCCGTACTGATATTTTTTGCATCATATTTAAAAAATAGAAGCCAGTACGTAAATGTAAATGGATACGACTCCCATGAGTTCGTAGCTCTGTCAGGAATTCCTCAGGGATCGAATCTTGGTCCCATGTTATTCCTTATTCTGATAGATGACATTCAGGACTGCATACGTCATAGCACATGTCTCCTATTCGCGAATGACATGAAACTGATGATGGAAATCGAAACAGGTGACGATTATTCCAAACTGCAGGCTGACATAGATTCAATCATGAAATGGTCGTTAAATAACAAACTTAATTTTAATACAAAAAAATGCGTCGTTATGACTTATAGTCGTTCACAAAATCCGTTATTCTACCAGTATAGAATGAATGGAGAAGTACTAACACGCGTAAATACCATCAAGGATCTTGGGGTGATCTTTGATCCCAGGCTGACATTTTCAAATCATATAGTGCAGCTTACTTCGGCTTGCTACAAAATTCTTGGTTTTGTAATTAGAACTTGCAAACAATTCAATAATATAGAAGCAATGACCGCCATGTTCAACGGAGTGGTCAGAAGCAAGCTGGAGTATGCTAGTACTGTCTGGATACCTTATCAAGTTAAATACATAAATATGATTGAACAAATTCAAAAAAAAAAATCCTAAGATATGTTTACATGCGATCACACGGAATATATCCGAAATTCATGCATCACGTGGAACTGCTAAAGGAGACAAATTATCAAAGCCTGGAGACCAGGCGTAATGCCGGTCTCATGGTATTTGAATTAAAGTTAATAAAAAACTTCATCGATTGTCCATATCTCCTGTCATGCTGTGGCTTATTCGTTCCTGACAAATACTGTCGAACTCGGAGCCACGCCCTATTCTACATACCGCAGGGGCGGACAGATGTCATGGCTCAACATAGCATGACAAGAGGTATGACATTGCTTAATGCTCTACCAGCGGATATAGATGTGTTTAACATAACTACTATAACATGTTTTAAAAAAATTATGTATTGTTAGTTGTAAGAAAATTGTACCATAATTGGACTAACCTGTCTGTCGTACAATTATAAAAAAAAAAAAAATCATTATTTATAAAAAAGGTTCCAACAGTATATGTCTAACTATTATGGTTGTGCCGCAATAAGTATTCTTTTATTTTAAAAATTTATTTAAAATGTCTCCTCTTGAAAAGGCTCTTTATTTGTATCTTGGTTTTAATCCTTATCAAAATAAATTACTTCATATTCAAGACAGCTTCAATACTTTTATTCAACTTTTTGAATTTTTCAATTCGGATATTTAATTAGAAAGATATCACGAGTTTAAAAATATTAGTATTAGAAAAAAATTTCGGCTACGGGCCGGGCGGGAGAGGAGTCAAGAAATGAAGTGCAAGGGGGGTTGGCGGGACGGAGGAGCGTGGAAGTGGAACGCTGGAGGGGAACGCATGGGAAAGGACATGCAAGGAGTAACATTTTATTTATTTGAATATAGCATTGCAACGCATGCCGGGAAACAGCTAGTTTAAATAATAAAAGGAAAAAAAAATCATAGTTTTTTAACTGAAAGTCGTACTCGTCAAAAACACATATTTCCAATACAAAAATGTAACACCTCATTTGCACAACATCATTACATATACCTAGGAAAAAAATACTTCAATATCCTACCTTAACCCTAGAACCGTACCCTGGGGTACAAATTAATTTTTTTTTTGAAAATTTGCGATAACTTTTTCGTTTCACAACGGATCTTTTCGCACCGCCGCGTATTTGCAAGTGGGGGGGAGTCGCTTCGAAACATCAGTCAAACGGGAGTCCTGCTAGTGTGTGGTCGTGGCAAAACGTGCGTGGGGCGCTCCAGTACCCCTGGGTACGGTTAAGGTAATTATTTTGAATACTATGATTTTAATGTTTTTGCGAAATAAAGCGTGTTATTGTGCTATTTGATACGTGTTTCTTTATTTGAATGTTATTTTTATTTGCATAATAACCTTTCACATAACTTTGTTTTGGAAAAAATGTGTAATTATTTATTATATTTAAGTATTTTGCATTTAGTTGCGTGTTACTTGAATAATTATTTTTTTTTAGATGGCTATGGCTCGGAATCAATTCTATGATATTACTGCATTCATCTAACGCTACCGGAAAACAAATTTTCAAGAATAGATGAACTTATCTGAAAACTCTAACTTTTGTCCTTATAAAACCTCACATGGAGGATCGATTTTTATACAAAACTTTGCCGATGCATCTCCAAGAAAGTATTGGCTGAATATTGGGAAAAAAGCGGTCTTATGATGCTCTAACCCCTTCAGAATCAAAATCTGGAAGATATTAATTTTGTCCCAGGTCAAAAGATCGTAAGTCACGCACTCAATGTCAGAAATGTAAACGTTTCATATGTTTAGAGCACCAAACAAAGATTTGCCAAAATTGTTAAGAAAAGTTACTTTTAATTAAGCCTTATTGTATTATGTAAGACTGAAATAAGTGCCATAACAGTCTATGTAAGTTAATTTTGAATAAATGTTTTTTCTCACGTAAAAAAGATGTTTTATTTAACAGGGTACTCCAGTACCCCTGGGTACTGTTAGTGTATGGTCTATGATGGGTACGGTTCTAGGGTTAAAAGATAAGAACAATCGAAAACGATATATGCCTACTAAAAGCAATTCAAGGTAAAAATAACAAAATGATGAAGTTATTTTCATAACTTATATCATCACTATTAAATTTGTCTTTTTTTAAAATTCCTACCATAATTTATTATCAGATACAAAATATATTTTGTAAATATATTTTAAATATATTTTCATCCCGATACTCGTCCCTCTTCTAATTACAAGCGTCTGCTTCTATAGAAGAGAAATAACATAAAAAAATTATCAGTGAAAACTTATTATGTAATTTATTTTGTATTCAAAATTATTATACTTTGTAAACTGATCCTTAAAAATCCGCTCAATATTGAAAATCTGAAGATAATCTTTATCAATACACATCATTATTATTATTACTATTATTATTGGGGATGCTGTGGGGAGTGTCTTTTTAAGGAAATGAAGTTGAGGAAGTTCTGGCAAGGAAAAAGGAATGTGGTGTGGGTTTGAATCTGGGGTCAGTGTGTCTAGGAGTGACGGACGTATGAATCCATCTCTCACAATGGGTCGCGAGATTACGGCTGGAGAGGTCTGGGTTAGGTCTCCCTCAAACAATCTCTCTCAATCCTGCCCGCCACGCAGCAGGTTGGTAAACGTATTAGCTGCCAAGACCAACTCAAACCTCACCGTATGAACCCGAAGCGAACTAAAAAACATAGCGAACTACTTGGGGTGACCTATAGCAGGGATATTGGTTATACAATAAATTGTTACCGGGGCTGCTGTACCGATACCTGCCCCTCAAATTGGTAATAGTTGTTTTTTTTTCAATGTGTGCTACAATGATTACTTTAAAAAAATGTTTGTACCATCCAAAGATATTCATATACAAAAGAGATATATATATATATATATATATGCCGCGCGACTGTCGCCGGCCTACTACCTAATCGGATTAGTTTGCAAACGAAAAGAAGTTGTTCATTTCGTTGATTTCTTGAAGGTTAACAATATAGTTTGGTTAACAATGGTGTTGGTTATCAATATTGTTTGAACACGGAAAGAATTCGTTCATTTAGTTTAACGTTCGTTTAGTTTATTCGTTCATTTAGTTTAATCGTCAATTGGTAAACAATATCGGTGAAACCCAGAAGCGCAGTCCCGCCTAGTAAAAACTTCACAACGCCGTGTATACTGCATACAAAGCTTTTGATTTAACAATATGTCAAATATGTAGGATGATTTGAGAGTTTTAAGCGTGTTCCTAAGCACTTTGTCATTAATTCGTGCATGGCCTTTTGCGATATGAAGCGAACTTAAACAAGGTTTACGGAGTACATGAGCTTGCGCTTGCTCTATATTCTATATTGTTATCCACAATGCGCTGGTACAATAGGTGCCTGAGTGTTATAGTGGGGCATCTCATTAAACATGCTTTTGAGATATTGAGGTTTAAAGAAATCAAATTGCTCAATTTTTTTATAAAATTAAAACGTGTTAATCATTTCATTTTGTGATTTATGAAGGCAATATTTCAGGAAAATTCAAAGACTTTCAACTTTTAAAAAAAATTAAAAACAAAGTAAATATAAATATGATATAAGTGATAATCGCGAGCAGTACATAATGCAAAATTCACCAAAACAATCTGAAAGAAGGAACTGGAAGTGACGCCCAAAGACTATACATATATCTTAGAATATCACTTTTTATTAAACTTACTGAAGTCACGGGCGTTATCCGGGATTTACACGAATCCGGGAGTTTGTCGAAATTATACTTAGGCAGTGATCTTCCCCTTGTTTTCAAGGTTATTTGTGCAAAATTTCATCAATCTCAAAATAAGAGCATGGATTTGCATAAAAATCAAAATCACGCCGCACACCTGCTTGTAGTTCACGCGACTACCCATCCGCCGCTATAAACACTATTCTTTATATAAATAGTCAGTTGGATAGACTCCCGATGTTGGGATTTACACAGAGTTGTTGAAATCAGACTTAGGCTCTTCCTGTTATTTTCAAAACCACGTGTGCAAAATTTCAACAATTTCATAACACTTTATTTAGATTTGCATAAAAATCAAGGAAATCAGATGTGCAAAATGTCATCAATCTTTGAATAAAACAGTAGATTTGAATAAAAATCAAATTAACACCGACCGAAATAGATGCTATTATGGTATAATAAGACCAAATATTCCAGAACAGCCATTCGATTAAAAACGTCAAATTTTATTATCATATAACCCCAAAAACTTATTTTTAGATATCCCACTACGACTCTCAGGCAACAAGTACGAGTAAAATATACCTACGTCCATTGCTCTTTGATAGGTCAGCACATGTTGAGCACCGCACTACCGCAGTATTAGCGAGAATAGCAAGCAGCGAGTGACCTACTTTTTCTAAATTCATTTCGTTTTCGGCGATCTCGCTCGAAATACATAACATTCTATAATAGCAGAACACTTCCCACACCTTCGATAGCTCAGTTGGTAGAGCGGTGGACTGTAAAGTTGAATTATTGTTGTTATCCATAGGCCGCTGGTTCAAATCCGGCTCGAAGGAATCCGTTTTTTTTATATTTGAATGTTATCATTGTTTTCTTAACTGATAATCCATTTTTCTTATGACGTACAGATAAGTATGCGTATAAGAAGGTCGTCCTTATCTTTTTCATTATTTTGCTTTGCTTCGAAAAATCAAACCATTATCTAATGACGCGATATCCCCAAAGTCATAAACACTTTCACGTGATTTAAATGCATAAATCATTTAAAATATTGTTTTTTTTTTTTTTACTTTAGCTCCAGACAGGAGGCTCTGAGGAAAATATTTTTTCTCATTGCCCATGTCGTCTTAGGGAAACCCGCGTGAAGATTATTTTTAGGAAAATATGAGGAAGTTCTCGGAAGGAAAAAATAAACCCATGTAAAAAGTTTTTTTACCGTAATACACCAATTTTCTAATGTCTTCATCTTTAAAAATAAATGATTTTGACTGAGGATTTCACAATTTAATAATTTAAAATAATATAAGATTAGATAAGAGTATTTACGGCACTTTTTTAATTTCGAAATGGATGATACTCTCAGTTTTTTTTTGCGAATATATAAATTAATTCTAAAAGTATACAAAATATAATGGTTATGTTAGGTAAAGACATTGTATTTCTTAGTCCTCCTCACTAGGGGTTCCTGGCCAAGGCGGACTAAAATTGTTTAATTATATTTTGGTTGTTAGTTTTTGGGGTGAATATCTAAAAACTTATCTATTTAATTATAGTTTATTTGTTGTCTACGTCGTTTTAGTGTCTCCATTAGGGTGTTTTCGTTGACCTCTTTCAGCCACATTTTTATTCTTGATTTCTATTCATTAAATTTTTTAATTAGTTTTATTTCTTGGGGAAGAATGTTATGGAGTTTTGTTGCAAAATAAGTGTAGTTTCTTTGTCCGACTGTGGTTTTATAACTTGGAATATTTTTTTAATGTCATTAGTGTGATGGATACGCGGTAAAGTAGAGGATTCAATATTTTTGAATAGCTTCAATAATATATTTTTGGTATATATTCGTTGTACATTTGGTACGTCAAGGCTATTGAAAATTTCAATCGAAGGCGTTCTAATAGGTGCTGTCAGTATGGTCTTTACGATTTCTTTTTGAATTGTATTTAGGTTGTGTATGTATTTATGTGTAGTAGATCCCCATCCTATAATTCCATATTCAATCCGAGAATGACAACGCCTTATTATTACATAACGTATTACTAGTACAAGACCACCATTTAGAATTGAAATGGCTTCAGTCGTGTTTGGTGGCCACATCTGAATATCCAGGTACTCTCCCACCTTCCTCTCCTCCCCCCTATACTACCTTCAGACCCACAACATACCCCAATTGGGGTTGCCGAATTCTCATTGGCTCCAGGCGGGCGGGAGCATTTGTGACTCTTGTGCGTTGTTCACATGAAATATGTAAATATTTATACTTACCAACGCTGTGGAAACATACAATCTATTTTACATTGGTAAGATTGTCGTTCTATTGTATTTAGCTACGTATTTTATACCTACAGCGTTAGAAGATGACAAAAATTATCGATGGCGCTGTGATTCTGATTTTAACGACAACACAAAGATGGCTCATAAAAATGAATGAAGATTTTATAAAACACAATCGACCAAGTGTATATTTTTAACTTTAACCGAACTATCTGCAGAAAATGTGATACATATTGAATTTCTGAAATGAATGTATCAAAAAACCATTTATTAGAATGTTAAATAATTTAAGCAATATATAATCTAATTCACAGATCAGAAACAAAAATTTTATATAATCGGGTTTCATGTTGTTTTCCGTTGTTTATAACTAACTGCAAAACTCGAATGTTAATACAATTGAATGTGAAAAATACATTATAAGTCTCAGCTTTTTCGGAGAAATTAACGTGTGATAAAGTTATCAAATGGCCATTCAGCGCTATTTTGTTTTCTTGATAGTTGAAAGGTCATGGGATAACCTATGGCAGAGGTGTCGGTTATCCATATCCAATAAAAATGATTTCCAGAGCGGCTGTACCCATTCCCGCCTCCAAAATTGTTAATATTTATTATATTCAATAGACATCAAATGATCATTGTCCCCTCATTAATTATATTAGGTTAGGATGGTCACAATTTCAAAATGTCATACTAATGTAAACAGACCGTTATTCTTCCCGGTGTTATTTTGTAGCATATTTAAAATGTAAAAAACAGACACGCGTAAATAATATTTGATTAAAATAACATTCGAATCTTGCTTTCATAATTTTTTAAAATTTATTTAATACTAGCCTTTGCCCCGGCTTCGCTCGCATATTCGCCCTCACCCTTCGCCCTCCCCTCACCCTAACCAAATTCATTTTTAGGAAATGAATTTTATAAAATATATATTATGTTAAAACTATACTAACAGACAGAACAATTAGTCATAATAGACACGATATAGTTTTACATGACAAAATTTAAAAAAATAACTTATTTCATTGATGCTACTATTCCAAATTCCTGCAATATTCAAAAAACTGTTTCTGAAAATATAAGAAAATATACAGATTTAGGAAATGAGATAAAAAGAATTTGGCATTCTCAGAATATAAACATACTGTACCATTTGTTATTTCGGCTACTGACTTTATACCTAGCTCTCTCATTCAAAATTTAGGCTTATTAGATTTGTCAAAGAATTTATATATAAAATTTTTTTTTTAATATTTATATTGAGGGATCAGCAGGATTTATCGGTCCAGTTAGGAGTTCTACCAAGCCGAACCCTCTGATATGAAAATATCTGGAGTCGGTGAATTATTTTCCGATTTGGTCTCTGGTAGATTGACATGTTGTTCTTGTATTGTTTTGTATTTATTATACTTACATAGTGCACTTACATGGCGTGGATTGACTAGATGATCATTTGTGGAAAAGTGTGCGGAAGGGTTTAATTTTTCCTGTGGAGAAGATTTAACCCGGACATAAAATCTGGAACACAGCACCGTAAAGTAAGAAAAACTCAAGATTTGTCAAAGAATCGATTTCAAGATTAAAAAGAAATGATAATTCATAGATATGAACTCTTACAGTAGTTTCAGGTAATTTTTCAATTTAAGTTGTAATTCTTGATTATTTTGGATAATTTTAGATTTATCGGGAGGTTGTTGAAATAACCTATACCTAGATACAGATAGGTAATTTGAATGTGCGTGGTATTAAATTTTGGTATCTTAATATTATTCTGATACATTGAAATATAAGTTATTTGGCTGTATTTCTTTGAAATTTTATAGAATTATTTTTTTTTATGTATATAAGACAATTTGTCTATTTGTTGTAATTTTTTATTAATAATGTGACATACAAATATCATGAGTTGCTTTGCTGACAAAGAAACTACAATTAAAGTTATTTTTCCGTCTTCAAAATATTATATCACTTTGTAATTATAAAGTTTTTTTTCCAATCTTCTTATTACTTCAATCTGTGCTACCCAGCTAGACAACAAAACAACAAACATATTTCATTTTCTGTCTCCATGACAACACCT
Organism: Limnephilus lunatus; assembly: GCA_917563855.2. Taxonomy (NCBI): domain Eukaryota; kingdom Metazoa; phylum Arthropoda; class Insecta; order Trichoptera; family Limnephilidae; genus Limnephilus; species Limnephilus lunatus. The sequence continues at coordinate 84,872,300 of OU830593.1, forward strand.
ATTTAAAATTCGAACATAAAGGAATCCTATGCATTTTTAGGTAGGTACCTATTCCTTTACATTAAATATAACCTTTGTTTTCGTATGTTTCACAAAAAATTGTTTTCCATATTGCCCATTCTGCGTTTACTGTATATTTTATTAACATACTAGTGTACCAATCTAGGCACTGTTTTTCAAGTAAATACTTTAAAGTCTCAATTTTTTCTGCCTCCTTTAATATCTTGAAACGTGTACATTCATTTTCAAAATCATTGATCCATTGGTGTACATTTGATGTTTTTCTTGAAAACTTCTCGAGTAAAAATCTTTCTGCTATTTTTCCTAGATTTTTATTTTCAGTACTAATATTATTGTCAGAAAGTTTCGTGTCATATATAATTTCTTCCAGGTATTGGTCACCAAATTGTAAATTCTCACCTTCATCTAAGTAAATTTTCCTAAAATCTTGGGTTAAGGGAAACCATATTTTCTGTGTTTGATATCTTTTCTTTAGAGAATTCTTAATTTTGTTATAAACATCCGTAGTCGTTATGGCGGTATGTTTGCTTGAATGTTTTAAATCATCGGGAATATCAAATATATGTCCAACGGGTGTCTCGATTGAGGTTACGCAGATCACATTGCTTTTTCCATCCGATGCTGCTGACACTGTAAATCTGAAATTAAATTTTTCCATTTCTAAGGTTATTGTTTCTCTTCACTAAAATTGTAGTTTTATAAGACAATTTGTCTATTTGTTGTAATTTTTTATTAATAATGTGACATACAAATATCATGAGTTGCTTTGCTGACAAAGAAACTACAATCAAAGTTATTTGTCCGTCTTCAAAATATTATATCACTTTGTAATTATAAAGTTATTTTTCAATCTTCTTATTACTTCAATCTGTGCTACCTAGCTAGACAACAAAACAACAAACATCTCTCATTTTCTGTCTCCATGACAACACCTACATATTAAAAATTCGAACATAAAAGAATCCTATGCATTTCTAGGTAGGTACCTATTCCTTTACATATATTTTGTCAATTTTAGGTACCTATACTGAATATTGAAACGATTTTTTCAGTTGAAAATTAATATGGTTTTTTCAGGATAACCTTACTTATCTCAAAACTTTGTATTTGGAGATGTCTGACTAATCAACTGGAAGATCGATATATGTGGATCCCGGTTATCAAAAGTAATCAATCTTAAAAAATATAAAATTACATTTTTTCGTAACCTTAACGTTGAAAGCCATTTCCTCCTAAGCCATATTAAGGTATGATGAGATGTCATTTGCGAATACATTCCTAATGTGCTTTCCCGAAATGAATCTCGGTGCGGAATGCGTTAACGGGAACGAGTTTTTCATATTTATAGCATCATTACATTTAATAAATTACATCATAATATTTGACGCGAACTAACATGGTAACATTTATTCATCCCAAATTTTGTCCGTGTTATTAAATCATTTAGGATGAATATATTATTTTATTATATTATATGGGCGTACTCGTCAGCTCGAATTTTGCGGCCACCTATGGTCTGGATCCCGAAATACCTGAAAAAACCCTCGACTCTGCGCAGAAACGGGCGGTCCGTTTGATAGATTCTCCTATCTTAACAAACGGATTGCAATCTTTAGGGCACACTCGTCGGGCGGGAATGCTTTCATTGTTTTATCGGTGTTTGTCGATGCTCCGAGGAAAAAACGAATGTGCTTTAGACCACACGACTGAAGTAAAACTTCACTAACTTATAAAATAACATATGACATTGGGGTGACATATGGCATTGGAGTGACATATGACCACGGGGTGACCTACGAACCTGTGTTGACCTACGACCGCGGAGTGACCTACGACCGGGGGGTGATACGACCTTGGGGTGACCTACGACTTTGGGGTGACCTACGACTTTGGGGTGACCTACGACCTTGGGGTGACCTACGACTTTGGGGTGACCTACGACCTTGCGGTGACCTTCGACCTTGGGTTAGTATGTACGCCTTACCTTAGTTATGCAGTATGTACGCCTCGCCCGATCACCGTTCGCATCGATCACCATTCGCATCGATTACCGTTCGAAACACACTTTTCGTAACGCATTCACCAGCTTACCCCCCAAGTCGAGCGTGCGTAAAGAAGTTTTACTTCAACTAGCGTCATTCATTCCTTCGGCACCGGTGCACGTCGGGAAACACCCCAAACGCACGTCCAACATTTGCACGCATTCGACATTTTTCACTGGGAACGGGTCGTTTCTACGACATGTTGAAATATAGCGTGTACACGTTGTTACAAATGCTTGTATGTAACATGCATTAGTGTTAATATAGGTACCTACCAAAGATATTGAAATATAAGGAGATGTGCTATCCGACGTTTTTACTAGGTGAGCCTGCGCTTCTGGGTATCGCCGGTGTTGTTTACCAATTAACGAATAAACTAAACGAACGCTAAACGAAATGAACAAATTCTTTCCGTATTCAAACTATATTGTTGACCAATAATAATGCACACCTTCAAAAAATCAAGAAAATGAACATATTCTATCTGTATGTAAACTACGGGCATTAGGCAGTAGTTCGGCGACAGTGGCGCGGACATCATAGCATATCTCTTTGTATTTGAATATCTTTGGTACCTACCCATATTATTTGCCATTTGTACCTACTACAGAATTTGTCTTTTTACAGCTACTCGTTTTACTATTCTACTTACAAACTGTAACCAAATGAGATAACTATTAAATTTCATGTAAATAAATAAATAAAATTAAGGTTTTGGTCCTAAATCAGCACAGAAAAGGGTCTGTATTCCGGTCTTCACTGGCTTAAGGGCACAAACAACAGAAAAGATATAATTATTACACAACCTAAATTGTTTACAAAATCTCCACCTTTTATTCCCTAGTTTGGGTTGTGTTTTGTTGCAAGCTTTAGATTGATTAATTAGTTGGTAATGTGTGTAAGTTTTCCACAGTTTTCAGGACCTGCTAATGACCGGGCGGCGGGCATATATCCACAAGGATCGCAACCCGCCCTATCATATCCCTTCAGCTTTGTGAGGGGTATAATGTTAGTTTAATGGAAACATGAAGGACGGTAGCTTAGTTTACACTTTTGTTTGCGAAGGGAAGTTGGGACGCGTTTTATCTATTGGGAGAAATATTTAACAGGCAAGTTAGGATATTCATGCTCTCGTATGTACATATTTTTAATTGCTGAAATACAGTGCGCGTGGCAAAACACACAGGCTGGCCGTGATTAGTTTTTTTTTTGTTTTTCCCTTACTGAAGTAAGCATTTATTAATTTATTTTCGGTAGAATAACTTATTTGAATAAAGCCTCAAATTGCAATATTTAATTACAATTTGAGGTTTTACTTTTATTTAAAACCCCGAAAAGTGTTTTAAAAAAGTCGCTTCTAGATAGATCACATCGATCGCCTAGTTTCTGGTTGATTGGTCTGAAATCTCAAAAAAAATTAAATTTGAGTTGAGTTGGGTGCTTATAGAGATAAGCATCTAGGTATATAATTTGCCTTTGCCGTCAATGTATCAACATAAATACAAACAAAATTCACAACACCGAAAACATTCACAGTTAGTTAAAAACAAATACATGCATAACAGAATTTTTTAATCAAATTTAAAATATAAAACCAATCACACATGCAACATAACCATATATTATAATATAGTTACTTAAAACAATGACAGAGAACAGATCTCACGTAATGTCCGCCATCTTGAACTGTACGAAATACCTAATCCACTTGAAAATACGATCCATGTGGAAACTGGAGGGAAAAAAGTCATAAATGCCCATCAGCAAAACAATTCTACACAATTGCATTGACCGTCATATTGTTCTCGATATCTTTGGCAGATATGGTGATGTTGGCAAATCGACTCAGTGTTGGGGCGTTGAACTGCAGTAATACCAGCTCGTAGGTGACCACCGTGCCAGCGATCTGCAAAATAACATTTTTTTGTAAAGCCAATATTTAAAATTTGATTCCAAAAATCAATTTTGAGTTACGTATACCAAAGTATTCGACAATGTCCGTTTACGAATACAACTTCTTCACTTCAATCTTCAAAATATAATTTTCAAAGTATTTCTTCAACCAAACCTTTCACGGTTGGAAATATTATATCATATTAGCGCAGACCCGCGAAATCATGGAATAGTTTGAATTTTTGAATAATCAGTTAGTTAAAAATATTATCGAAAATAATAATTACGATTTTCTGTGTTTCCTACGTAACTGTGGTTCAATGAACTCAATTTTGGTTAGAATTTAAATGTTATTTTCTGTGATAAATTAGGTTTCTAATAGCTACATACTAACAATAGATTGTAACGGGAAATTGTTATAATTGTGACTTTCAAAATGAAAACTAATTGTTCAAGCTAAATTCAGAATATCCCGTGATTTTTCATGAGTCTGTGATAATAATAATACGCATAATAAAATTTTATTTGAAATGGGTAGTTAAAGAAACTTAATTTTGGATATGAGGTGAAAATACTTAACCAAATTGAATAAAAAATTTTAATCGTAAGGTATTGCATTATCTAGTACGAAAATGTGCTATTTTATTGTTAAATTATAAAATATAGGAAAATAAGGAAATTAATTTTTCATGATTTTATAGGCATCTTTGGCATTTTTTTTTTGTTAATTATAATAATAAAAAAAATATCTTACCATACCTGCTGAGTTGATATAATGAAAAATAAATTTAACAAATCTTTATCCTAACTTTGGGTAGAAATTTTAATATATTTACGACAAATTTGTGTCACAACGTAATTCGGACGTTCGTAATTTGCATTTATGCCAATCAAAATGTTTTTTGGGAATTTTTTTTTGGTTTTATATTATATTATCTTATTCTATATTAAATAAACCATAATAATTTTTGGAAATAGTTATCATTAACTTACAAATAGTTGCGAAAGTTCCGTCGAAAGACATGAAAATTGATTTCTTTAAGAACCCATATTTTATAATTTAATAGTCAATAAAGCACTGTTTTAAAAATAATTATCATTTACTCACAAATAGTTGCTAAAGTTTCCTCTAAAATCATGAAAAATCATTCCGATTTCTTTAATTACCTTTATTTTATAATTTAAAACACAAATCAATAAATTAGTAAGATATTTGCTATATCTTTTGATTTAAAAAAAATCATTTTGTTTTAAGTATTTTGGCATCAAATCCACACAAAAAATTGTCTAAAAATGTCAATTATTTTTAAAGGATCATAATTTAGGTAATGTCTACCTCAAATAAGCCAATAATTTTTAGGGAAAATAATTATGATGCAATTAAAATAATTTCGAAACACTACATTTAGATGAATTAATTAATTTTCGTTTTCAACAATAATAACTTAATTAATTCGAGTTGGTAGTGGTTAAATACGCTAATCAAATAAGCTTTCAAAGCTGTGTGGTTTGTTTGAAATATGCGTAGGTAATAATATTTCAAATGGCTGCAACCAGCTTTTGATAAAGACTCAGTAATATGGCGACTAATTTGCAATACTGCAATAGATACTGCCGAAGCACAACATGATACTATTGCCATTAGAATTCAGGAGATCTGGAAGACAGAGAGATCATAAGCCCTCGAATTGCACTGTTTGTGCCAGTGCGGTTCGCGGGGTTAAAAAGTGGAGAGGCACAGACATGTTTTTTAAGTAAGTATTATGCATACCTACACCTACGTATTATACCTAACCTATAATAAAACAATGGAACTAATTAGTAGTATTAATGATTATGTGGAAACACACGATGGACCGCCAACTGCAAATTCACTCACAAATAATCACAAAACCAAATAAAACTTGGTCAATAGAGCGCTAGAGCTAATCGAAAATGATCGGTTCTACTTCAGAAGTGTTCGTTTTGTGAGGCGCGCCTCAAACGGAACAACACGCGACCACCCAACGGCTACTGGGGGCCTAGTCTCTATCTTTTATTAACCTCAGTTAGCGCGTTAATTACGTCACAAACACGTATTTTGACAGCTACGCTAATTAGCGTAACTGTCAAAATACGTGATTGTGACGTAATTAACGCGCTTACTGAGGTTAATAAAAGTTAGAGACTAGGCCCCCTGTTAATTTCGACTCCATGTTAAGCCTACAATCAGTGGCTCTCGGAGGCGGGCCCTATCTCTGCCTCCCTAGCCTATTTTTATACTGAGTTGTATAGTAGCTCGATGCGGCGAGCGGAATTTCACTTGAGGTCGACCGCGTTGCCTGGTGTGATGAGTTACATAATATAAAGACATCCAGTCCTAATAACACACGAAAATATTCATGGGTAATATTCAAACTGAAGTAACCTTAAGATTTATACAATTGACAAATAATTGGCAACACTTAAATTAAAGTTTTATTATATTCTGAAGGTATGGTGTATCTGATATCTTTTTGTTCACTATTTTTGGGGAGGGACGGTTTCCTGCCCTCATAGAACGAGCCACTACTGGTTTGTGCACCACAAAGCCCGTGTGCTATTCCGTTTCGCTAATATTATGAACAATTAATTACTTGCAAACTGTGATACTCTGTTCGCTATGGCTGGTGAGTTTAGGCTGCACCCGGTTATATAAATTTACAAGTTATTACTAGAACCGGTTGGGTGCTAAAATTGTTTAGTTTTTCCCATAAAGAGAAAAAAACAATTAAGTATTATATTATTAAATGGATAAACATCCAGAAAAGAGCCGAAACGAGGCTACGTATAATGCAGAAGTGAATGGTAGAAAAAGTCGGGGACGCCCGAGAAGTGCATGATTAAGTAAACAGTTAAAAACCCGCTCCGCAGGTTTTTACTGCTAGGCATTGCGGGCGGCTTTTTTGGCGATCATTTTGTAAATCCAATAGGAACTGATTAACCAAAATTAGCCCATTCCTCGTATCCACTGTCAACATGTCAACCAGTTATGGCGAGTCACCACGAAAAAGTAACCGGGACGGGCGATGACATCATAAGTAATATACAGCCGTTTGATACAACTGAGTATTACCGTCAATCTTTCGAAATCCGGGAGATACTCCAGGTTCACAAATTCGTAGAACTTATAACTAGGAAGGGCACGACCCTATGCGTCTTGCTATTAGCTCTCTAAAATGAATTGAAAATCAGAAAAAAACCTTAAACATGTATTTTTAACCCCCGATGCAAGGAGCGGTGTTATAAGTTTGACTTTCTGTGTGTCTGTCTGTCTGTCTGTGTGTCTGTCTGTGGCATCGTAGCTCCTAAACGAATGGACTGATTGTGATGCGGTTTTTTTTATTTATTCAAAGCTAACGTCATTGAGATGGTTCTTAGCTACAATTCATGACAATCTCTTCAGACGTTTCAAAGTCATCAGCTATTTTTTGTGTCGGGGATTGCTTAAAATTTTACTTATTAAAATACGGTAAGAAATTTTTTTTTCAATAATTTAACCTTTTAACGTTCGTTTGTTATTAAAAACTGCGTATAGCTGAAAAAAATTAAAAAAAAAAAAAAAGTTTATGAATACAAGAAATCTACAAAAATACTGATTTTATCCAGAAAAAGTGTTTATTTCCCCTTTTATATTTTTTACAGACACATTACATATGTTTCAAAAAATATATTTATTTTGCGTCTTTTGTACTGCAGTTATGGAATAAAAATTAAGTTTGCTAAAAAATATAAAATACGGACCCTTTCTTTTATTTTTTCCCAAATCACGAAATCTATTTTTTTTCTAGACTTTCGGCCATTTTATCGAGCCAATAGCGAACACCAGTCTCATTTATTTTTACGTTTTCGAATAGCTTCAGATCATACGCAACTTTTGAAACCCCAGACGTTTGAAAAGAAGGCTTTTTCTCTCTTTGGGGAGCGACACAAGCTAATGTGCAATATATAATTATAGGGCCGTCCACGAGGCCTAAGAGCCGGGTCCGGCCCTGGCACACCTTTATCTAAAGTACAAATTGCAGTGCTTCTGGTATGCAGTTCGTTTGTCAAATAGTATCCTAGGCGCAGTATAATAGTGCCCCCTGCACACAGAGACCAGTGCGGATATCCGTTGCGAGCCCATTGTATATTGTCAAACATTCTCATCCGCCGCCCGGTTCAAAGGATATAATAATGCATTTTGAAAAAACGCCCTTTGATCTGCTCATTTTGCGAATTTTGATTACCCACAGAGACAACAGTTTTTTAAACTGATTGATGATGGTGGCACGATGTGCGACACGATTTTTCACGGAACCGGTGCATAGTCGGGAAACACGCCAAACGCGCGCCCAACATGTGTACACTGTTGACATTAAAATTTGTCACATTTCAACGGCTCGTTCTTGATTTCATTGACGGCCTTAGTATTTCCTCCCTCCTACAACCTGAGTCTCTTCAATACCGACATTCACTCCCTCTTATCCTCAAAAAGACCCTCCACACAGCATCCCCAAAGATGATATAGGACCTGAGGAAATTTATCTTCCTCGGGGCTTCCCGTGTGGGATTAATGTAAAAAGAATCTTTGGAGAAGTCCTGACATTACAACGTAACCTTTAAATATGTTGGTCTTTTTGCGGGGTATTATGTATGCTGCCCCGCGCTTACCTAATTAAATATTGCAAAAAAATGATTCCTTCGAGCCGGATTTGAACCAGCGGCCTATGGATAACAACAATCATACAACTTTACAGTCCACCGCTCTACCAACTGAGCTATCGAAGGTGTGCCTGTTGTTGAGCTCTGCTTTTTCGTATACTGATTCACATTCGCTAATTACTGATCACTGACGTCAGAGAAAGTTACCTCTAGATACGCTTCGGTCAACAATATGAAGCAATACAGACCGACATATAAAAATACACAAACACCTGTCTATAGTATTGACCATGCCTTCTAGTGAAATAAAAAAAAATCAGAGTGTGCAATTCACGCGCGGTAGTAGTGCAACCTTCAGAAAACTAAAGTAAACAAGAGTGGGGAGACTACGAAGCACTTTTTTAGTCAATAAGAAGGATATTTTTTTCCATCTTTTTGTGATCGAATTCCAGTGTACCTTTTCCTATACATTTGATGGTTTTTATTAGTATTTGTGTTTTATTAGTCAAAAATATAAAGAGAGGTTAGAAAAATAAAACATAAACATTAAAATATGATGTAAACAGAGAATAATAAGTAAAATAAATAACAACAATTCACATTTGAGTTCAAATATAACTATTTTCCATGACGTGTCAAGTTAGTAGATTGCTAATTTTCCTTTTAGAATATACGAGACGGTTTGCGTCGATAGTTACTGTAATGTTTTGAAAAAGCTTCTAAGTGATGCCATCAGATGCCAGCGGGGAAAGTGCATCCATCGATGGCCGACAGGGGTATCCGAGTAGGCCGGCTCTGGCCAGCCTTCCGATCAGATTTTATTAGGCACTAATATAGACAGGTCGTGTGACTTGCAGCATTATGATTGTAAATACGTAAACTCATAATAAACCTTTTTGTTTAAATGAAGCAGATACTTTGACATTATAATTTAAAATAAAATAATAACTTTGTAAACACCACTTTTATTTTATATACTTTATGCCGACCGGGTTTCGCTACAACCGTAGCTTCTTCAGGGTAGTATAATCTCTACGAAATAAAAATGGCGTTTACAAAGTTATTGTTTTATTTTAAATCATACCTAACTAACCAGTTTGTTGTCAAGAACTTAAAGTTATTGAGAAATCCGCCAGAGAACTAATAGTGTTAGAATGTGAATAATACCCAACATTACAGTTACACATACTACATTTACTCTTCTGCAAGATTCTGTTTTTTACATGTTTTCTATGGTTTATATTTTTCTTGAGGTGTTTTTAAAACTAAAGTTGAAATTTGTTTCAAGGCGGACTCTTCTTTGGATAGTGTCAAAACTTTTAGAAAGTTCCGTGATATATCACTGGTTTGGTGAGATGAACAATCTCCATAAATGTTTTGTACTCCTGGTATTGTCGTAATACAGATGTCAGTATGAGAAATTGCAACACATGTTCCACAAAATAATTCGCTAAAAGCTTTTAGGTAATGATGTTACAAAACAGTGGTAGGAAACAAACTAATAATTAAATGCAGCACTTGAAATTACAATATCGCTCTTACTCTCAGACATGGTGTAGTGAACACCACCACACCACTGGTTGTTAAAGAATGAGCAATGAGCAATTGAGCATTCGCTCGCCTAATCTAAACACCCACACCACCTCAGTATTAAAGAGGTCCTAGTCCTTACGTTATTCTAGAATCTATTTGAACAGGGTTCTAACAAAACTTTACCTTGTACTGAGATATGGGGTATCAATGTTTGCATGGACGATTTTTCGTAATCTATTCAACAATTTCTGATTTTGAGGTTGAATCTTTGGTAAAGTATTTTAGTCTAAAATATTTTAATGAAAATGTTTAATTTTTTTTTTAACTTTATGAGAAAAATCTCAAACTATAATATTTAATTAAATGAAGACAATATTAGCGAAACTCAATCGGAAATCTGGAGACAGCAAAATCAGTGGAACCAATATCTTTTTCTGATTTTTCTGTCTTCAGATTTTCGATTAAGTTTTGCTAATATTGTCTTCATTTAATTATATATTAAAATATTTAAATTGGAAGTTTAATTACCATTTTAGAACACATTAAATGTGAAGACAAATCATTGCATAAGGTTCTAATTGCATTTCCCAAGTACTATTCCAAATAGCGCAACGTCCAATTAAATACGTTAAATTAAAATTGAACATCAAAACCAGAAATTGTTAATAGGGTATAACCCGACAAAACCGGGAATATGTCATTTTAAAATAAAATTTTAGCCGTATTGACTCTTTTCCACAAAAAAGTATAAATTGATTTCGAAAGATTGTTCTTTTATCTGTTGAAGTTATCTTAATTATGAGAAAATGTGTTAATTTTTAGCATAATAAGGATATACCATAGGTCGATGGAAAATTTCAAATAAAAATTTGTATTAAACAACACACATTTCAAATCATATAAACATCCAGTAAAATAAATCAATAAATTATCTGAGAGTGTTTTAGTATTTTAATTTTAGTTTAAATGAAATCATTAAAAAAATATCCGCGCACATGTTTTGTGACAAAAATACTTCAGTTTGTCTATTTATTTACGGTCTTACAAACTAATATATTTAAGATTTTTTTTACATTCATATTTTGCTTAGACATTATTGAAAAATTATAAATACTTATGATAAAAAAAATTATTAGAAAAAGTACATAACATTAATAGTTATATCATCAAGCCTTTCATCATTTTCGTATGTGGGTATAAATTAAAGCAAATTTTGAATGAAATAAAATCGATATTGAGTTGTTATAATTTTATAAAGCTGGTACGAAGAATATTTAATCTTTCTCATTGGAACCGACCTGAACGATCGTAATAACATCTTTCGAACATTCACAAAATTACACACAAAAAATCATTCACTTGACACTAGTCAGAACACTCCTTTGGGGTGAAAAGCCATTAAAAAAAGGCCCTTAAATAGATTAAGAAAATTTGTATGTGCAAACTTTGACACCTCAGCACATCTTAAGGAGAAGTTAGAACCTTGTCCAATTAAAGTGACGAACTAAACTGCGCATCGTTACAACGATCAGTTGTCACATACAAATAAAATGGCAATTTGCAAAAGGTTTAAAGTGATGTTAGATTCCTGTAAAATAAATGGAATCTTTAAAAGCTTGATGTTAGAACTTCGTCACGCATGTATCTATAGAAGTACAACACGGGTGACTCAAGGGTGAAAATTATTTTGGTTATAGAAATGGTTACGCATTCAAAGCTTATTATAGTAAAAAAATTCAGTTAGAACCTTGTCCAAAAAAGGTTAGGCATAGGCTGGGCGCAAACACCAGGTTTTGCTTCCCGATTGTCTGATCAGACTATCGGATCGGATAAACACCGCACACATCCGATTCGGAAACCGGATAGGTATAAAAACCGGGGCCACGCCCGTTGTCGAACAGGATTTGACGAAAGGCGCGGAAGGGCGTGGCCTATTTTTATTACCGATCAGGTTTTCGAATCGGATGTGTGCGGTGTTTGTCCGATTTTCATAGGAAATGTTTGGCGCGATGTCCTTTCGGTTGTTTAATCAGACAATCGGATGGAAAAACCTGATGTGTGCGCCATCTGCCCAGCCTTAGTCAGTACAGTAAAAAGTAACATTTACCTTTAGAATGAGTCCTCTGGTGATGCTGAACAGGTTGAGTCCCGTAAGTGCTATTTTGTCTGTATTCACCTGGTCTAGAAATCTTTGCACCTGGAAAACATACGAATGATTCAGTTCAATCCTACGGAGAATACAAAATCAACTTAAATAATACTAAGATCTTTGTTCAGTGTACCTTCTTCAAAGAAGCAATTTATTTTAAATATTCCACATAAAACAAAGTGTACACTACTCTGCTAAAGCAGATTCCCGAAACTATGCTCAAAAAATTAAGTTCGGGGTCACCAAGTAATGCACGTACGTTCCAGTACGATATACAATTCGGGAGGCGGGAATAGGTATCGCCTCCCCGGGGTACTTCTGCCATGGTGGTTCAATTTGTACGTTTTACTTAGCAGGGGTGCCCGAGTTCATGAAATGGGGTTTGTCAAGTTCTTGGCGGCGGATCTGCACACATATTGTATGGCGGGAGAGACTGACTGAGATTTTTTGACTTCTTCAGCCTGACTATATTGACCCGTGCGTCGCGTCGCCTTGCATCATAGTGGAAGAGATTGATTCTTACGTACGTCATTTCTCGACACACTTACCCCCAGATTCCTACTCGCTCTCTTACCTTTTTACTTACTAGAACTTCCTCGCCTATGTTTCCTTAGAAATACACCCCACATTGCATCGCCAAGAAATGACATAGGCCCTGAGGGAAAATATTAACTTTCTAGGTAAATGGTTTTCTTTACACGCCTCACTAAACAAAGTTTGCATATTAGGAGATGAAATGGTTAGTTACGAATTTTTAAACAAGCCCTACGAAGTAACGCGGTCGCCGAGAAATTTGAACTATTGGTGTTTTACCAAACTTTAATTATCACTGTCGCTCTTACTCCCCCGAATATTGAACGAAAGGGACAACTGCATCACAGGCTGATAATACCTTTTTGAAATTATCAAAATCGGGTTTCAGTATTCCCCATTTTTCTCCTCCAAAACTGGACCGATTTTTAAGATTTTTTTACCAATTGTGTAAGAATAAAATTCTCTGTTTTGCTTTTAAAAAAAAATACGAGTACATAGTTTGTATACTAAAGTTCTTTTATTGGCGTTTAAACCAAATAATTTTAACGATTTTTGGATGGTCCTAACTCCTATATGAAGTAACTTATAAAAAATCAAAACGTACTGACACGCTAGTGGTTGATTTCTATATTAATGGGGTCTCCACACGGTACTGCCGCAGAACCAACTGCCGCAGAACTGACTAAAAATCGTATAGTCTGTAGTCAAAAGCGCCAGCCGTACTGTTATTATAATAACAATACGGCTGGCGCTTTTGACTACAGTTCTGCGGCAGAACGTACTGCGGCAGCACCGTGTGGAGACCCCTTAAACTAGCAAACCCGGCCACACGTTGCTGTGGCAAACGAATCACAACGCCATTGCTGCCCGCTGCCCGCTGCCTGAATTGAACATTTGAATTTATCGGCTTTTCTCTACTATAATAAACATGTTTTATATATATGAACCTTCCTCTTGAATCACTCTATCTATTGGTAAAAGAATCGCTTGAAAATCCGTTACGTAGGCGTAGTTTAAAAGATCTAAGCGCACAAACATTTTGAGCGACTGCATTTTATACTATGTAATATGTAATGATTTAAAAAATATTTGCAGTAGTGTAACAAATCCGGAGAGAAAATTGGGGAATCCGTTTTTATGGACAAAACGCCGCACGGTTACCTCCATTATAAGCATTTAAAAAGAAGAAGAAGAAGATTACTAAAGATGTTTGAAAGAGAGATATGAACGAATTCGAATGATAGGGGGAGTCCGCTCGCGTAAGAAATTGTTGTGAAAATTCTCACGACTTATTTAAAATAGAAAAATTGGGAGGCGGGTACGGGTACCGCCGCCCAGGAACCAACATCTCTGCGACCTCGACACTTGGATAACCAACACTTCTGCCATAGGTTACCCCAAGTGATTCGCTACGTTTGGTGACTTAGTCCGAGTCTTGGCGGCGGATGCGTCTGCCCGCCAGTTGCATGGCAGGCCGGATCGGGAGAGAATGGTTTAGAGATTCCCTTTGACTTCTCCAGCCGTACTCTCTCGGAACATCGCCTTACACCGAGGTGGAAGGGATGGATTGACGAACAGACCCCCCCGGATTTCTACCCACCCCTCATACTATTTTCCTTACCAGAACTTCCTCTCCTTCCTTTCCTAAAAAGACCCTCCAAAAATCTACTTAAAGATGATATATGCCCTGAGGGGAATAATTTTCCTCAGTGTGGAACTAATGTAAAAATTTAAAAAATGTACAAAGAAACACTTAGATTTTTTTTATATCTACTTAATTACTTTTTCAACTCGGCATTTGAGCAAAGATTATTTAAAAAATATAATATATAATAATGTTGACAAACTTCAACGCAGTAATGGCTCGAGGTCACGGCTAGCAGGAGCGCCTTGGGCTGCTTGGTGGCGGCGTGTAGGCGGGCGGCCGTCAACGACACCACGAGGAACCGCATCACGATGAAGCCTGACGAGTAGATAAAGTACACGATGTCGATCAGATAGGGCCAGAACATCCTGCAACACCAAAGGAGTCAAATGTCACTCATCCTTCTCCACAGTGAGAATGGTTTCTATTGGCTTCGATACCGGTATTATATCATAGTTCGAAGCCGAAATAAAGGGCGGCCTTTAGTTCGGCTTCGAACAGTCGACCAGGTGACCATTTTATAAATCCGATAAGAACTGGTTCCAAAAATAGCCGGTTCCTCGGATCCAGTGACAGCTAGTCATCGGGACAAAGTAAACGCGACAGGCAATGACGTCATATATAATACCTATATAGACGCCAGGTAAAAATCAAAACGTGGTATTATTATTCACAACTGCCAGTTACAATAATAATCATACCATGCATCACTCTATACCCGGAGCCGGAGAGGGTCACGAAAGTACGAATCCACTAGTACTTACGCCTGCCGGTCGACGCTCCTCACGCTAGCTGTTGACGTTAGTGGGGCCATCTTTTGGCATTGCTCTAATTCGGTTCTATTATGAAACTTGTAACAAACTCCACGTACGAAAACAGTTTTGCGTAAGGTGCACCTTCTCAAAGCCGGGTTCTTAAATTTCAACTGTACAGTCGCTAGGCTATTAAAACTGTCGCATTGGAATGAATATTATTTTATTGATACTCTACCAGAGACCTGAAAATTTTGCGTTGTTTTTCTGTGAAATTCATGTGAACAAAAAGTGGTATAAGTGAAGAAATGCTTTATTTTAAAACATCAGAAAATCGTGTGACAAATACCAAAATTTGCGATATATTCCTGCAAACTGTCAATTTTAGATTATTCTCGTAAAAATTGAATAATTATCGTTTTCTCAATACGTCATAATATAAAGGTACTGACACTTTGGTTCCATCTATCGCGGTAACGTCAAGCGATAATGAACTCTAAAATAGTATATTATGGATCCCACTATCGCATGACGTCACCGCGATAGACGAAACCTTGTTATTCCGAAGGGTCGGCAATTATATAGAGCCTGATAACTCATAATAAATTTTACAGTGCCCTAGATTATTCACAAAAAAGGCGCTGTACAAATTATCCATGAACTGATACATAAAAGAAAGAACGAAAAATGTATGGCCTTTCGCCTCATTTTTCGGTAATTCAATATATATATATCTGTAATGTCCTTGATAGTCTTATAAACAAGACAAACAAATAAATTCGTAATGAGGAGAATAAGATCGTAATAGACGAGTTTATTGACGTTATAAAGTTTACAGTGTAATAATATCTCCTATGTTAAGGTCTACGAGAGAATGAGCGCAGAGCGGCCGATGTACCGCGCGCTGCCTGCCTCCAACTACCGACTTCGGGTGCCATCGGAAGTGTTCGGCTATTTCCGTAAATGTTTCCCTGCTGAAGCAAGCTTGCGGATACTACAATATCAAAAACCCATTCATTCAAAAATAGCTTTGCGAGCTAAATATGTTTACAACGATTGCCTAAAAAATCCAGATGTATTTACAGAACTCACCATTTTAGTTCAATTTAGATAACACAAAACAGATTTTCTGCTCTTTTTCTACCGTCAGTGAATCATAAATAAATAAAATGTTTCAACAATGAAACCATTTACGAGGAGATAAATAAAGTTGTTACCTTTCTTTCAATGTCTTACAGGCATCTGGGTTGTACTTGTTATCTTGTGCAGTGCTAGAACAAACACAATTGTGTTAACATTTCTAGGGGAATGAAGTAGTACAAAACAATGGGATTGTTAACAATGTTTTTCTATTCGGATCTATTCACGCGGAAATAGAAATACAACAAATGAAAAAATATTTAATCCATTACAGCATTAAAAGCATTATTCTACTTATAATGTAATGCAAACCTGGATATGAAACCAAATACAGCAATGGTAGATAGAAGCTTTGGAAGTGGGCACACATTACAGGTCCTTCCTCAAAATAACCAATAATAAAAAAAATATTGTTCTGTTTCAACTAATTTGTATGTGTATACACATATGCATACATACACATGCACACCTCACACAAAAAATATTTATTCACCTCTATCAGAGTACGAGAAACGGGCTAATAACACCATCATATTCACTCATCAAAAAATCCCTGCCTCCCTGAAACTGTTGGTTATTGACTTTTTGATTGTTAAATTATTGAAGATTTTACGAGCAAGAAAGTGAAACTGTGACTTTGCCATTGAGGTATTTGTGGCTGGAATAATATAATTGGAATATCTTGTTTTATAGCATGATTCAAAAAAATATTTTTGAAGTGAAACTTCTATAGCACGGCTGTGATTTGGATTTCGGATGAAACGGAAATGACGGTCTAATTATATCTGAAAACAGTACCTATCATGAAATATCGAGATTTTTCGATAACAACCGAAAATAGATTACTCAAATAATGTTAGTGGCAGTAAGGCAGATCCTAACTTTTTGTAATGGGGTTGATCACACTTACGTAAGAACATCTGTAAATACCTATATTTTTATTTAAGATGGTACACTTTATAATTTTATGAACAGATCAATCAGTTACCTGAGGCTGTTGAACATCTGTTGGCAAATGAGGTAGAGATTGGCGGAGAAGGTGAGAGCTATTATCCTGTTAATGGCTCCATCTACCTTCCTTACAACCTGGGACAGATTGACGTACTGCATTCTCACATCTTGCCAGAATACCAGTGAATGGTGCTACAATGACAGTAACAATAATTATTATTTAACAAGAGCTCCATTGAATGTCAAGTCCTTAGACTTGTATCTGCGTATTCTAGTATACTGTTTTGGATGAATAACTACTCTTCAATGGAGCATTATTAGCACTAGAGCACGTATACATACTCCGCTTCTCAAAATACATGATCTCAAACCTGCTCACGCGTATTGAGGGGGAATGTCACTTCCACATTCCACCTGGCGCGCTTCTGAAGGTAATTTTGTTTCCACAGTACAAGCATGTGTAGGCTACCCTAGTAAAAGAAACAGTGTAACGAATCTTTCTTGCTTCGGTCTAACGGTGCCATTTTCAGGATAGACCAAAAGATGTATAAAGTTTGTTTATACGCCTTAATTTGAAGTGCAAGAAAGCAAGTACCTTTGGCGCTGACGTGATGATGTATTCATTTAAACTCTCGAAACGGATAGCCATTCCGAGGCTGACAAGGACGATGAAAAGATCTTCAAAGTTCCACATCAGAGTTGCTTGGACGTTCCAAATCTTTAGAAAGCAAACGCTATCAATAATTTGATGAATAATTAAAGTAAGTTTAAAAGGCGTCCATGAGAAAAACCAAAATTAACATACGAGTAGTCACAATGTAATCTTGACTATAAGTCAAATAATTTGTTATGTGTGGCCTACTGAAAACGCTCAAAAGCTCTTACAATTCTCAAATTTTCAATGATTTTTAGAAATTCAAAAGTAAGGTATCACTGAAAAAGAGTTTTTGACATTTTAAAATAATTAGACAAATAATAATCTTTAAGTTGACTCATTTTTTAATTTTATTGACTAGGAGCATTATACAAAGTTTCAATATGTCAAATTTGTGTTATTTACCTGCATTAACATTGCTTTCCATGGAGCGTATTCGGTAAATTCGAATATTTGGGCAAATTGTTGGGTGGCGTAACTCTTGCTCAAAGGTCTTTCTGCGGAACAGGCATATGCATTGAATACTGCAGATATGACGCTCATGCAGTGTTCAACTGCAATATATATTTAAAAAACAATTCATTGGTGAGAAACCATTATAATATTATAAGGATAAAGTTTAAAAAGGTTAATAAGGAAAGTAAACTCTTACATGTAGCTATAAAAAGGAATATCACGGTGTTGGCGAAGAATCTTTTGCGAACAGAAATTTTGCTTCGAGTGTTGGATTTGAGTAGAAATGCTTTCTCTCCTGATGATATTGTGGCACTAACACTTTCCCAATCTTGCGCCAATAGAAGAAAGAGTGTCAAACACAACCACACTGCAGTGTAGAAGAACAGCATTCCTAAATATACACAGGGTAACAAATAGGGTAACGAACTCATAGCGAAACTGCAGGAGGTAATGGTTATAGTGGTTCGCTACATTTGGCGGCTTAGCATAAGTGCTCGTTTTATAGCGTGAGATTTGTCAAGGTCTTGGCGGCGGATGAGTTTTCCCATTTACTTCGTGACGGGCCGAATCGGGGGAGACTGGTTTAGGGAGACCCTTTGACCTCTTGCACCATAGTGGAAGGAATTTCCTCTCCTTCTTTCCGTAAAAAATGATTTTTTAAAAAAGCCCCTTAAAGGCCTCCTCTGTTGAGCTAATGTAAAAAAATATTATTTAGTAATGTAGAAAAGGAGCGTTTGAAGAAATTAAATGAACCTACCAAATTTCAGGATGTTTATACCCGTTACGAATATGCGCACAAGACACAACAGTGACTGAGTAGCGGCTCCTGCTATCATCAACAGGGTATAGGCTACTCTCCAACTTTTCCATTTGAATCTGAAACACATTAGACTTTGAATGACGAGAGACTACAGGCAACCAGAGTAGTTGAGTATCTTTAAAATACTTTTATATTGGCACACAGTCCGTGCAACAACTTTCTTTGGCAGTACAGTAGTATGTTGTACCAACTCTTAATTGTGAAGCTACTGTATGGCAGTGAAGCACGGAACTGGTGAAGAAAGGATGAAATGAAATAAAATCATAGACGAACGCTAAAGAAATCAGATCCCTGAGGATGATCCCCGATGATACCAGAATGAAAAATCCATGTATGATCGTGTGATAAATAATGGGGGTGATTCACAAAGAATGCAAGGATGATGTTAGCGTAATGAGTAAGTTAAAGGGACGCTTAGATGATTTAGGACGCAAAGTGAATGAACGGAAAAAGGAGTACAAGGAGAATATATGACGTGAATGTGAATGCTAGAATAAAATGGCAACGCCCGAGGAAAGCATGGCAGTATCGAGTGATCCACACACTTGAGTCGGTGCATGCCCAGAGTCAGAATAACAGAAGGGTTTGTATGAGAAATTATTTGATTAACTTGATAGTGTCGTGTTTTTTTCAAGCATCGCTTACTTATCCTCTCATTCCGTCGCATTTTGAAATTTAGATTTCTAATTTGGGTTAGAATTATATTAGAATTTCGGTATGATACCTGAGATTTACAGGATCAACGCTCAGAATGCCTGTGATGGGAAGAATACCCACACACTGCCCAATGGCCAAGGTTCGTCCCATGGCGTAGTGAAATGTATCATCTATCAATCTTCTAGAACCTATTGAATCCAGAGCTACGCTTCTATTAGAGAAGAAAACGTCTGAAAATTAATTAAACCTTTTTTTAAATACCGATGAATAGTGGCGGGTCGTGATCTAAATCATTAATGTTATTTCAACATTAAAGCAATTCAAAAAAGGAAAAAAAAATCCGCTTTGCGAGCAGCTGATCGGCTGAGTGTGCAACATTTGAAGAGGTAATCATTACTGCATTGTTTAAATGGTCACTATCTTGAAATAGTTATGAAATATACAAACAAATACACAAACCAGCTCAGTCAATAAGTTCAAAAGAATAAAGCTATAAAGGTAACTCAATATTGGATAATATTGAGACAAGATTGAAGGTCTCAAATTTTTCCCTTTCCCAAAAATACGTTTGGTAACTAATTATCCATTTACGTGATTTATGTTAAAAATCTGATTCAAAGTTATATAAATTCTTGACTTTCAACGTCTCACGAGATTGTTCCGAAAGATTTGGTAATATCTGTGAACTCGTATCAAGCATTTTCGTTGTTAGTTTTTGGGGTGTTATGCCGTGTTGCGCTACCTCCTTCTATAGCCGACGTTTCGGACAGCGTTGCAGTGTCCATCATCAGGGCAGATCCGGTAGATCCGACGATCACATCGTCGGATATTATTTTACAAATATTCTAGGTACATGGAGTAGAGAGTTGACGATTCGAACGTTCGTCTCTCAACACATATTCAAAAGAGAGTTGTAGTTGACGCATTTCAATTATATTATTTAGTAATTTCTTTGAAGACACAAATTATTTATTTTAGTTATACCTATAGACCTCACTACATATATAATACCTGTTCTAAGGCTTACGTTTTGCATATAATTATTTTTTAAAATTGTTTATGGTGATTCGAACCTCTAATATAAAAATACACAAAGAGTAGATCTTAGTGTGTTGCTGTTAGTTGTGTTGCGTTTATGGTTCAAGTATATGTTATTATTTATTGTACAGTTTGTTTTTGAATGAAATCTCTTCCTGTCGACTTGATTCAGTTTTTTATTTGTTTTTGAAAGCTATAAAGTTTATTTTGAGCTTTAATTATAACCGGAATAATACTATACAATGTTGGTCCTAAGTAGTGTTACGTCATTTGTCCAATAAGTAATAGTATTCATTGAGGGTATTAAAACGTTAAGTGAGTACATAAATACGATTTAGATTTTCACGGCCAAGTATTTTCGTTATTTGTTTTTGGGGTATTAAGTCGTGTTGCGCTACTTCCTTCTTTAGCCAACGTTTCAGACAGCGTTACAGTGTCCATCATCAGGACAGATTTGTGAAAGTGAGTACATAGTTCGATTTGTGACCCCCGCAAACGCCTGTTGTCCAAATGTGGCCGATTAGAGGAGATATTTGAAATCATTTTTTGTAAGTTTCAAGTTTAATCGCAGACTAATTGAGTAGTTTCAAAGTTTAACAAGCGATGTCTCGCATCTCTTCTTAATTATTTGTTATTGGCATTCCGCGATCCAAAATTATTGAAATATTTTGTTTTACAAATCATTGGTCATGTGATTACGAAAAACGTATGAATATATTCAACACACAGGTTGTAATTATTAAGTATTGCTCCAAACAGGTACCACGAACTGCAATTTTATTTTATTTATTTATTTATAACATGTTACATACATTTGACATTTCTATAGATAAGATTTATTAAATCACCGTACTAGGCGAATGCCTGTTTCATGGTGATTAATTAAGGATAGTAACTTTGAGTGTAGTCTAGTGTAAACAAATGGATAAATTGGTAAAGTTATAATAAAAAATAGAAAAGAGAAAAAGAAGTTCGTAAAACAAACATGTAAATAAAATAAACCTGTAAATAAAATAAACCTGCAAACATATGGTACTAGTATGTACCTAATGATGTTGAAAATTTATATCTTTATCTGAGTATATGAAACAAGTTGTAAACACTATCATAGTCACTCATCAGAAAGTCATTAAGCGCCTTTCTGAAAGTGAGATATTTGGCTTTAGACTTTATTTCAATTGATAAGTTATTAAAAATTTTAGGTGCAGGAAAGTTAAACTGTGATTGTGCCAATGAAGTTTTTGTTTTTGGAATAATATAATTCGATTGGTTTGAATATCTTGTGTTGTATTTTGAATTTATAATATATTTTTTTGTAAATTTGAATTTAAAATAAGAGGTAATATTTTTTACATATATGGATTTTATATTAAGAACTTTGAAGTAAATAGTAAGCGGAATTCACGCGTTTATAAATATAATGGTTTTTTAATTGTTTTTTTTGGAATCCTAAAAATTTGAGATCAGCGATCAATTGGCCAAAAATAAATAATGGTTTTAAAAATTTCTGGTGTTCAAGGCTGATATTGTTAATCTAGTTGAAAGCTTCAGTAGATAATATTACCCGAATTTAACCTTAGTAAAAAGCAACTTGATTCCATGGAACCTTTTTTATCTAACTGCTCATAGTCGATTTTTGTGAACAAGTACATGTTTTATCCTTCGTGGTAGAATGCACCAACCAAATAATTACTTTATCACACATGCGCAAATAAAGTTTCTTATGTGCAAAGTTATGTCAATATTGCTACTTTGACTGTTTAAATATGAATCGTCATTTAATTCAGAAATAATAGTACCTACTAACATAACCTTAAGTATGAAAATTGAGTTCAGTAGCGATAGCTCAGTCAAAATAAATTGCGAAATCGGCCACATAAGATGTAACCAAAACAATTATAAATAGTAAATAAATTTACCAACCTTGTTGTTTTGCGATCATATCTGATTCAGCCAGTCCAATGTCAAACACAACTTTTGATCTAATAAACAGAAAAGATTAGACTATGAGAACATCATCATCAAACAGTATTAATAGCCTAGCGACTGTACGGTAGAAATTTGAGAATCTGACTAAGAATAAAACTAAACCGCTTTTGTACGTGGAGTTTGTATACAAATCTACTTTTGTAAGAGAACCGAATTAAAGCAATGCCAAAATCCGCTTATGTTAACATCACTATCGCGAAGAGCGTCGGCTGGCAGGCGTTAGTACTATTGGATTTGTAATTTCGTAAACCTTACGTAAATCCGAGAGATTGATGATAATATGATTATTATTGTAACTGGCAGTTGTGAATAATAATACCACGCGTCTATATCTTTATATATATAAAAATCTCGGGTCCCGATGTTTGTTCGAGGTAAACTCCGAAACTACTTAAGCGATTTTAATGAAATTTGGCTTACTATGTGTAATTTGGTCCAACTTAAAAGATAGGATAGTTTTTATTTCGATTATTGACCTCAATAAATATTCTTTAAATGTTTGTTATAGGACAATGCTCTTTAATTATTTGTAAGTTCAATGAGTTTCTAACGGATCACGATGTGAGTTAATTTACTGACACAACACTTGGTTATCTACGTTGGGTAACCATCCAATAGATGGCGTTGTGTTTCGTTAGCCACAGCAACGCCTGGCCGGGTCAGCTAGTATTATATATGACGTCATTGCCTGTCGCAGTTAATTTGTCCCGGTGACTAGCTATCACTGGCTATTTTTGGAACCAAGTCTTACTGAACAAAAGCCGCCGGAAGGGGCCTATCAGAAAAAACCTCCGGACCGGATGTTTAACTTCTTTTTCTTTTTTTTTTTTAAAGAAAGACAAACATTCCCGGGTTACAAATAACCCGACAATATTTAAAAATCTTCTACTACCACCACGGTAAGCGTGATGGAGGACTTAACCAGCCGAGGAATCGAACACGAAACGCCTGAGTGTGACCCAAACGCGATGCCCACTCAACCACTGACCGGTCTATTTCTAATTGATTATGTAGTCAAAATGAGTTTACATTGGCAAGCAATTAATTTCAACCATGTAAAAAAATAACAAGGAAATAGCTCTCGTTATTAAAGAAAACTAGAAAAGCTTTAGTACAATACGTAATTAAATTAAGTTCCAAAAATATATCTTTATGAAAATAAATAATGGTCGTTTCCGACAAAGCAAAACATTTGGCTGCAATACAAAAGAAAATAATATTTATAAAAGTATTAAAACCTCCTCAAGACATTTTGCTGCGGTATTTGTTGCCCCCATTTAAGAATTAATCTTCCTACTGGACTCTTTAATTTCCTCTTTGTGTCAGATATCCTGTCTTTCCTCTGTGATAAGTGTTTTTTCATCTTGTAATTATTCTCTCACTTTTATCTTAAGCTAGAGATATTCTTGTTCTCTTATTCCAACTCCTTTGTTTATTTCTCTATCTAAAAATAAATATAAACCTCGAGAAAGAATATTATTCAACGAGCGGATAAAGGGATGTTTGGGCTTTTAAGATTTTCACGGCCTTTTGACATTGAAGTATTAATATTTACATTTCTGTAAACAAAAGTTGAACTCTCCGTAATTCCCGAAGTGTTTTTCTTGCGAAGGAAATCCTGAAATAAAAATTACAAAATGAATAAGTTTCAAATACATTAATTCGCTTTCTTAATCGAAATATTGGATTCTTGGACAACCATTTTAAATCGAAACAATGCTTAAAATGGCTCAAGGCCTGTTTGTTGACCAGATCTGAACACCCAACATTTGCTCTTTTTCATCTCCTGCCAAAATTTCACCGACTCCAGATAGTTGGGAGCATTTGGGACTCTTGTGCAGCACAAACATAAAATATAAAAGTACATTATCAGTGATTGATATGAAAAACAAGTATTTTAGGTGCGTTTTTCTAAAACACATCTCAGAAACTAAAACGTTAAAGTAGTACCTAGCAAAATTCTTCAATAAAAAAATACACTTTTTTTGTATTTTCAAAAAAAGTAAGAATAAAATTATGATAATGATGGCATTTTTATTTTATTTTTGTGTTGATGAATACATTTTTTGTGGCGATTCAAAAAGTGCCATTTTGATTTGCCACCAAAACATCACATTCCTTTACAAAAATATGGGGTTGTTATTATATAATAAAGCTACCTTATTAAAATTCTATTATAACCTGGGAAATTTATCATGTAAAAGGTTTCATGAAATATAAATAATATTATAACGATAAAATCCCATAAGTTTGTTATAGACCACTTTCATTTTATTTTAATCACACTCTACAGGTTTCAGAAGAACCCTTCCTTCATCAGGAGAATATTAGAACTAAACTACGATACAGAATATTGACAGATATATTATGTATGCTTAAAATTTAGTTGTTTGAGTGGGAGGTAAGCAAAGGGGAAGGGGTAATTAAGAGATTTCGGGGATGAACAAACCGTTTTATTGTAAATATGTCTCCCACTGAAACACCTAAAATATATGTCCATGTCTGTCAATGTTCCGTATCGTAGGTTACTTCTAATATTCTCCTAACGAAGAAAAGGTTCTTCCAAAACCGAGTTTGAATGAAATAAAATTATGGTGGTCTATAACAATTATATGTTTTATTTTGTAAATTATGGCGAGCCACAAAGTTATTGATTTTTACAATTATGTAATATTATAACAGTCCTTGATATTGACTTCTTTGCAAAAAGTATGCTCACAAACTTTGCAAGAAAAGATCGAGACAATACTGACCACCGCGCGGTGAAGATATTCCAACACTGCTGGATCTGACATTCTTTTCGGAGATATTCACGTAAAATAAACTTATAAAGTTACAGCGAGGGGATGACATTGATTGTACAAATTACTGGATCTGACAGGCGTAAAACGGCCCCAAACATGTGTTTACAACTCAACATGATCACGTAAATCGTTATTTTCAATGTTTTAGATATTATTTATCGTATTATTGGGTAAATGGGAGATTTGAATACTGATAATGTTGATGAATCGTTTGTTTGGCTGTCAAGATTATCTCATGTAATGGTATATTTATTAAATAAGAAAAATATATTTTGAATAATATGTAGAGTAGGTACCTGCGAACAATACAAGGATTGACAAGGATCAAATAATATGCATCAATAATATATGGCATCCTTTGATGTAGAACACATCAGGGAAGCCCTTCTATGTCAGAAAAGTTAATTCGTTTTTAAATATGTAAAAATGAACGTTTTTTTGTACAAAGCTTATGTCTCACACCATGAAAATATATGATAGGACTTTCAACCCACGACTTAGAAATATTGTAAAAATACACGACGATCAATGCGGCTTTGTGTCAGGGAAATCAACAATAGATGCTATTCAAACAGTCGGAATCATAGTTGAAAAACATCGAGATGCAAAAAAAGATTTGCATATGGTATTTATAGACTTGGAAAAAGCATTTGACAGTTTACCCCTAAGCCTGACATGGGCGGCATTGAGATACCACAACGTACCAGAAGGATATGTACTCTCCATACAAGATATGTATACAAACGTAGAAACCCAAGTAAGATGAACATCAGGGACATCACCAAAATTCCCAAGTATAGTGGGGGAACACCAAGGATCTGTCCTGAGCCCACTGCTATTCATAATGGTCATGAATTATCTAACGAATCAAGAAATTGACAATAGTGTTCTCAAGATTATGCTTTTTGCAGATGATATAGTACTGATAGCAGATAACCACTGTGACTTACAGAATAGCCTGGAAAGGTGGAGAAAGATCCTGGAGGATAATGGCCTAAAAATTAGCATGAAAAAGACTGAATATTTGTATTTGCCTTTTGAAGACACAAATGCTGTAACTCCTTAGATGCAACTGGATGGAGTGACATTAGCCAACTGTGACTCATTTAAGTATCTGGGCTCACTCATCCACAAAGACGGAGGATGTGCAGCGGAAGTCACCCATAGAATAGGTGTGGGATGGATTAAATTCAGATCCGTAATGGGAATATTGAGTGACTCCAAAATACCTATAAAACTTAAAGGAAAGATATCCCATACTATTGTTAGACCCACGATAATGTATGGCTCCGAATGCTGGGCTGTGTACAACTCCTACTCGAGGCAACTCGAAACAGCCGAAATGCGAATGCTTAAATGGTGGCAGGAGTATCCCTAAAAGATAAGATTAAAAGTTCACGCATTCGTGGTAGCCTGGGTGTCATGGACATAAACAGCAAGCTGGAGGAACTACAGTTGAGATGGTATGGGCATATAAGACGGAGACCATCAGACCACACAGTGAAGCAGGCAATGTCTATGGAGCTTTATCGACAGTCATCCAAAGGAAGACCAAAGAACTCCTGGATGACTCAAGGCTCGAAAATACTTCGGAGAAACGGCCTGGATGAAGGCGATACTCATAACCGAAAAAGCTACAACCTGAGAACGAAAAAGCTACAACTGACCCCAACAGTCTACCTAGGCAATGAGTTGGGATAACGCAAGGAAGAAGAATTGATATATGCATTCTAACTGACACTATAGGTTTCAAATTTAAAGGGAATATATTTCCTTTACATATATGCTGGTGAGTCTTTAGCATTATGTAATCGTTGGTTAAAATCCATCGGGTACGGGTTGTTACACCCCAAATAGATTTATATAAAATGATTATTATTTTTACTTGATTTCGTTATTTTTTACAAATAAAATTATCTTAGCTCGGCGACAGTCACCAACGCTTGCGTACCATATCTTCCTGTGTTTATTACAATATTATCTGTGAGTCGAAATATTTAATTTTGGGTATTTTTTGGCATAACAAAAGCCCATCGCGTGTTTTCTAAACCATTCCTTGTAACACTCTTACATAAACAGTCGTTAGTAAATAAATAAAGTGTAAGTGCTGAAAACGAAGAAGGGAAGACGTCCTTAACTATTAAGTGAACATTTAGTTTAACAAGTTCGAATGCCAAATTGGACCGTAAATCACTGTTTCCAATCTCTCAAAGAATTTTTATATCAATTCTTCCTACCTATATATTTTATATAATTTACGAATAATTCTCGTTAAACATTTAAGGTGAGTATATGAAATTTAAAATCAGATATTTTGAAAATTTGGGAGAAGGTTATGGGTGATGCCGCACCGGGAACTAGGTATATACTGGATAACCAATACCTCTGCCATAGGTCTCCCCGAGTTCGCTACATCTAGTGGTCCAATTCCTCCACGGAAGGCCGGATTTTGAGGGACTGGTTGAGGAGGACCATTTATCCTCTTCTGCAGGATTCTTTCGATTCATCGTCTTATACCGTAGTTGGAACGATGAATACATAAGTCCGTCGCATCCAGGACCCATAAACCCCCAGATTCCTACAAACACTCATGTCTTTTTTCTTGCCAGAACATCCTCTGAATCCTCTCCTTCCTTTCCATTTAAAGACAATTCACGAAGCATCCTCAAAGGTGATATGGGCACCGAGGGAAATTGTTTTCCTCAGTGCCTCCCCTGTGGAGCTATTGTTAAAAAAAACACTGCAAATTGAACAAACCTAATCTTTTAAATTTCTTTTCGTATTTCGTATATATATGCAGAGTAAAATTAGTGGTCAGGCAGCATAATATGTTTTAATTTTTTTAAATTTCAATTACAAATTAAGCTATTGTATCACAAAGTGGTGGTTTGGCGGTCTCTGTGTGCTTTCACATATACCTACTAATTTGTATTGTGCTCGTGAACAGCGTACCTAATGACGACAACTGTGCCAAAAACACAACGATCCCTCCACGCAGCATCCCCAAAGACGACATAGGCCCTGAGGGAAATTATTTTTTTCAGGGCCTCCTTTGTGGAGTTCATGTGGAGTTACATATATATATTATGTACATATAATTATATGAATTCGTAGAAACGGCATTTAGGAGTGCCCACTGGCTTAGGCTGACTACGGAAACCAGCAATTCTTTGGTGTAACACAATCCTAACCGCAATTTGAAAATGACCTTGTAAGCCAAAACAGCTGTCACAATAATAAAAATATGAAAAATATTGTGTATACCCTGGATAGATGATTATATCAATTACAGAGCATTTTTAGTATTGTAAATTGAAATCATTTTTACGAGTTAAGTAGGTATCTATTTTCCAATAAAAAGTTCACAGTTATCGCATTAATATTATAAAAACGTACATTAAGATATCATTCTTTATTGGTTCATCATTTCAGCAAAATCGTAAAGTTTCATTACTCCGCTACCCCAAGTCTTCAAATACCCCCTTTACATCCTGCACCCTATCTGCCCCGCTACCCGTCTAGCCCCGCATGCCTTTAAGGCTTTTAGCACAGGGTGCAACGGTAAGTCCTAAAACATTAAACATTTCATGAAAAAATGTGGTTATTAGAATGGTTTGAATGATAACTGATCGAGAATAACCATTTTCTTTTTTCTAATTAGAAGTAGAACACATAAATTAATGTACAGTAAATGATAAATAGTAAAATAAATATTTAAAACAAGTACATGGTAGTAATAACTAATACCGTTGTCATTGCGTGGAGTTAAAATAAAGTTGTTAATTTTTTTTAATACAAATGTAAACTATTAAAAAAATTATATAGTCAAATTATTATTTTAAATGTTTTTCATTTACGTACAAACAATTGACCAAGTTGCCTCTAAAATCATGAAACACTAAAATCTTTAATGTCGTATGTCATGTAATTTAAAGCAAAAATAAATAGAGTAGCTGACATCCATGTTAGTTATTCGATACACCTATTGATTTTAAAAATATTTTTTCAGTTTGGTTAGGTATTTTGATCTCAAATCCAAAATTAAGATTTGTATGCAATGGACCGAAATGGGCCACGCTAACTTTTTTTTTTTTAGAGAAAGTTGACAGCAATTAAGAAATTACAAAATAATACAATAATTAGATGTTAATTATGCCCTAGTTTGAGTCATGTTGCTTAGTGAGATTTCGTTTTATTTCATATAACATCGAGTTAAAAATGTCAATGTGGTAATAATTTAAGTAAAATGAATGTGTGGATCTGTGTTATAAATGATAACTTTCCACTTAAGGTCCTGTAGTAAGCGTTAAAAAAGAAGAAGATGGGGAGATATGTAAATACGAATGTTAGAGGGAGCGCGTTAATATTAAAAACGATAATAATTAAGCGAAAATTGCGTAAAACAAGACTCGTTTAAAGTAAAGCAAAAATCTCTCGAGATATGATTAATGATTATGTTGCATTTAAAGACACACGTTCCGTAACATGTTAAATAACGGAAGAAAATAATTAATAATTTTCGGAGCATATTTTGCTATTTTTTTCTATCGAGGGTATTTCATACAATTAGCGTTTCGGCTCTACAATGTCAGAATGACCTTAAAAACTAACAAATATTTGTTTGGAAACATAAATTGTTCAAAAGAAGTATATTATAAAATGGTAGAAATTCAGAATGCGGGGACTTAACGCCGTTAAAAAATTAAATTAGTTTTTCGTAGAAGTAAATTAAAAATATTCCTCATTTATCTGGTGTACCCTGTATAAATTCTTCACAAAACGACGGAAATTTTAACAGAGTTTTTACTTGGTAAAATGTTCATTAAAAATTATTATCAAAATGCCAACTTAATACTGTTTTTATTTTTTATGGGAGATATTTCTTACTTTAATATAAGAAGCTGAGAGTTTATGTTCTAAATAATAAAATATCCTCACTTTTTAAGACTTATTTAGCTGAAGCTTTTAGGCTCCAGTGATTCCAGATTTTACCCAGATTTCTTTTTCTTTCTCGATAAGAAAAGTTGTTTTTAACTTTTATGATATAATTTTGTAACTTAAAATTAATGTTTATTGTCTTTCTGTTTTATGATAATGCTCGTAAATGACACCACAATTAATGCAATCAATCCATTGCAATTTTTTTGCAATCTTATTTTTTTTTTATAACGGTAACCTTTTTTGCTACTAGTTTCTTAAACTATTATTTTATTTTCAGTTGGTATGTATTTTATTACCACATAAACTGATCAACTTATTGTATGGTTACCGCCGCCCCGGGAACCGTTTATTAGATAATCAACACCCCTGCCATAAGTCACCCCAAGTGATTCGCTTCGTTTGGTGATTTAGCAGGCTCTTGGAGTGAATTTTGTCTAGGTTTTGGTGGCGAATGCGTTTCCTCACCTTAAATGTAGTACTAAGTGGCCAAAGTTGCGTCCAAAAATGCATACGTATTACAGCTTCAGATGCGCTTGTAATGGATTGGAATGTAATTATTAAAACGAAACGAATGGTGTTTGCAAGAATTGTGTGATAGTATATGTATAACTATGTAGAATAGAATAAGGTGTCGAAAAAAAGGGATGACCAATCACCCGCTATATGTATATCTGCGAAAGAATACACAATAAAATCACAATATAGTTATATATGTAGGTCCACCGTGAAACCTCGAGGCAATTATCGCCCAAATACAACGAATGAGGGCTAAAGTTCGGTTTAGTGGCGAAATTCCTAAAAATACAAACTAGTTATTTTTATACTAACTATGGGCCGGGGAATACGAATCTGAAAGAATTAGGCGGCGGCAAGCAATATTAACTGAATTATACGACTTTAAAATTTTTTTTTACACACATAGGAAAATGGCCATTTTGGAAGCATTCTGATCCCTAGAAAATCAAACTAGTTATTTTTATACTAACTTTGGGCCGGGGAATCCGAATCTGAAAGAATTAGGCGGCGGCAAGCAATATTAAATGAATTATATGACTTTTAAATTTTCAATATACACATACGAAAACAGCCATTTTGACACATGAAAACCATAGAAACCATCAAATTAAGTGTTGCCATTAAGCAGTAATATCAATAACGTAAAATAACATGTTTATAATTTAAGTACTTACTTTTTATAAATTTTACTCACTTTTGTATCACTAACCATGCTACCTAAACCTAGCGTAGCCGCTAAACTACTTGAAAACTGGGATGTTTTTTTAAATTGACGCGAGCAGGCGGTATAAAGGGGCACAAACCATGTGACACAAACCTTGCGTAGCCGCTAAACTACTTGAAAACTGGGATGTTTTTTTAAATTGACGCGAGCAGGCGGTATAAAGGGGCACAAACCATGTTACACAAACCTAGCGTAGCCGCTAAACTACTTGAAAACTGGGATGTTTTTTTTAAATTGACGCGAGCAGGCGGTATAAAGGGGCACAAACCATGTTGGGTTAGGTTAGGTTAGATTAGGTTAGGTTTTATATAATAACATTGATATTGGTGACCGGTCTAGGTAACAACTTTTTAAGACTACGAATTTTCATACTTTTGGTTTAAGAATACGGCCGTTGAGATAGTCATAATTCATCAGGTTAATGTGTTATGTGATGAATTATCATGTGAAGAATTATCGTGTCGGAAAGTTTTACGTTATTGATATTACTGCTTAATGGCAACACTTAATTTGATGGTTTTCATGTGTCAAAATGGCTGTTTTCGTATGTGTATATTGAAAATTTAAAAGTCGTATAATTCATTTAATATTGCTTGCCGCCGCCTAATTCTTTCAGATTCGGATTCCCCGGCCCAAAGTTAGTATAAAAATAACTAGTTTGATTTTTAGGAATCAGAATGCTTCCAAAATGGCCATTTTCCTATGTGTGTAAAAAAAATTTTTAAAGTCGTATAATTCAGTTAATATTGCTTGCCGCCGCCTAATTCTTTCAGATTCGTATTCTCCGGCCCATAGTTAGTATAAAAATAACTAGTTTGTATTTTTAGGAATTTCGCCACTAAACCGAATTTTTTCCCGAATGAGTACAAAACGATATGACGTACTCCCAAGATGGTCAAATTCATTCTTTTAACTTAAAAAACGAGATTACGTGCACGAAAACCACCAGCAACTTGCTTCCAAGGTAATCCCAAAACTTCATGAGTTTCCAAAACAAAAGCACTCGAATTTTCACTATTTTTCCATCGTTCCAAATTTCAAATGCTTTTCCAGCAAGATTATGGAGAGGTGGGAATTAGATAAATTATGTCATCTCGGTAGGAACTGAGCATATTCTCATTTCAAAAGCAAAAAGCCAGTGTGGTTATCAATATATAAAACAAAGTCGGGTTAGTTACACCATTTATAACTCGAGAACGGCTGGTCCGATTTATATGATCTTTAATTTTTTGGATTTGTCTTCGCCCCGAATAGCAGAATAAAACATTGGAAAAATGCACGAAAAAAAAATTATAAGTAAAGAAAATTATTTTCCTCATACATTTTGTAAGAAACGAATTCTCATATTTAGAAAGAGCTGCAGAAATATTGTGATTAGTATAATATTGAATAGTGAGTGAATTCCAAAATTTCAAAAACGTCAAATGTCAATGCGCTGATTGTTTTGCTTTTGTTCTGAAATATTTAATGCTGCTCCTCTTTCTTACACGCTAAATGTCAATCGTCGAAAATTGGACAAACGGTGAACGTATGTCTGCACCCCAGGAAAATACAATAATTATATTAAATTTTCCTTACACGCATAAAGAAAATTAAACGCATCGTCATCCCAGTTGTGCATCGATAATTGCTTCACTGTGTAATTTTGAACTTAAGACAAAACTGATTTTAATTCAGCTACTAAGTTAACACAACTGTTGTTGATTCTGAGGCGATACAAGGTTCGCCGGGTCTGCTATTTATAAATGAGTAAGTATATAGTAATTTTTTTTTTAGAAATAAAATTCATTTAGGTTAATTAATATGTTCAGAAATAAGGTCCTGTTGGGTTGCGTGTGTTCCGCGACATAATATATAAATATTAAAGTTTCGCGTTATAATCCAAATAGGCACTAATCGCCTCAATCTACATGATGTTTTAATTAAAACCCTTCATGTTCGGATTTCAGACACGAAAGAAATAACAGGCTGGTGGTTCTAGCCATAGGCAAACCCAGTTTCCTCCTATATTAAATCAAAAATTTAATTTCCTCGTAAGATTTGTAAGTTCTTTTTACTTTTTTTATAAAAAAACCCAAATTTCGTTTATCGGTAAGGTATTATTTATTATTAATATATAGCTCCACACAGGAGGGCCCCAGGAATAAAATCACACAGGGCCTATATCATCTTAGGGGATGCTGTCTGGAGTGTCTTTTAATCGAAAGGAAGGAGAGGAAGTTTTGGGAAGAAAAAAAGGCATAAAGGGTGGTAAGGAATCTTGGGGTCAATGTGTCCAGGAAAGATGGACGTATAAATCCAACCCTCCCACGACAATGCAAGGCGAAGGTCGAGATAGGTCTAGGTTAGGTCTTCCTCAACCTAGGCCTTGCCTCGAATAGGCGGGAAAACGTTTTCACCACCAAGACCTAAGTAAACCTCACCCCATGAACCCTGGCATACTGCACAAGTCATCAAACGTAGTAAACCACTTGGGGTGACCTATGGCAGGGGTGTTGGTTATTCAATAAAAGGTTCCCTGGGCGGCGGTACCTATGCCCGCCTCCCAAATTGAAAATACTTTCAGAATCTTTGTCTTGTTTAAAGATCGACAACACCGACGAAACTTTGATTGAAATGGTTGTAGCCGTCTTTAGTGACTAGACATGGATAGCAGAACATTCCTTTTTTTCCATCGATCTATTCATTACAGGTACCTACCATTATTCTCAGTGCAACTAAAAATGGAATTGACAAGCCTTGTGATCTTTATTCATTACCCGTTCAAAAAAAGCTGATCTATGAATGAACATTGAAGTATTTTCATGTCAATTAAAAGCGAAATTGACAAAAATTCGAACGCTCGTTAGCCCCCGAGTCCACTGACGATGTAGCAGTAAGTAATGAATGGCGTCAACTCAATTTGCAGTCGAAATAAAGCCTGTTTCCAACTCAACTCAACTCGACACATCTCATCTCATACAGACTCATTCCAACTCATACTAAATATGGCTCATGTTCATCTCACCAGCAATGTAGAATAGGCTGGCTCGTCTATTATTTTTTACCAATTTTGATACGAATTTGATATAATTTAATTCCCAAAAAATTAACAACGATTTACCTTTTGTACCTATTACTTTAACTTTTTTTGGCCCTTCATTAGAGACAAGAGTTTTTTCATTGATACATTATCTTGTATTTTTTTTTTTTACTTTCGTGTTGTGGGCCTCCCTACATGTTGAGGCCCCCATTTTACAATATATATAGGTATGTATTTAAATCAATTGAAATTAAATGAAATTGTATAATATTGAATGAAATCGAATGAAATCGAATGAAATCAAATGACCTTGAATGAAATGAAATGAAATTGAATGAAATTGATTGAAAGTAAAGGAAATTTAATCACATTTAATGAAATTGAACAATATTAATGTAATTGAACGAAATTTAGTTAAATTGAAAAAAAAAATTAATGAAATTTAATGAAATAGAATGAAATTGAATGAAATTCAATGAAATTGAATGGATTGATTGAAATTAAATAAAATTGAATGGAATTGAATGAAATTTAATTAATATTAATGAAATTGAAGAAAAATTTAATGTAATTGAATGAAAATCCTCGACTGCGGAGGCCGTCTATAATCTATGATCCATGAAGTTGTAGACAGCTTTTAAAACGCCAAGAGAACGTTATCACTAAAACAAACAACCATAAAAAATCTCCATACGTTGACGGCCAGCCTAATATATAATGTTAAAGGGTGGTTAGAATTGTGGATCTTTCGTATAATTTATTATTTATTTGTTTGTTTTTCGGCGTAATTACTGCTCCATTCGTTTCAATTAGACTTTTTTTACTGTAGGCGTTTTTTGGTTTGTTTTGATGGGCAGGGTGGTTTAACGAAATCATTAGTGTTCAAAATAACGAGAATTTTTGGAAGTAAAGTAATTGTTTGGGTTTCGCGTTGTTTTGTTAGAAATACATATATTTCATTAACCAACGTAAATTTATGCTCGTTATTTTATGTAACTTTTTTTAATATCTACATCTGTTTGATTTTTTTATTGAAATTAACCCACTTCCCAGCATCCGATCGATCTGAAACTTTTCACATAGACTCGTTGTCAACGACAATGTCAACGACAGTGTCAACGACAATGTCAACGACAATGTCAATGATAATGTCAACGGCAATCTCAAAGACAATGTCAATGCAATTTATTTGTTGGCAATCACATACATAAGCGGACATGTACACACACGCGGACGTACGCGAATTTTTCTGAAATTCGATGAAATAGGAACGAAAGAAATGTCGACCCTTGACAGTAACGTAATGCGATTGATTCCGGTCACTGGATAGGAACGTTCAAACCTAAGCCAAACCAATTTTTGAGGTGAAAACTTCTTTAGCACCATTGTGATTTAAAACACTAAGAAAAAATGGAAGCGAGCGATACTAAAAAGAGAGCTAAATACATAGATCTATAGGATTTAGCCGAGAGAATGAGATAACAATAAAATATATTTATTTATTTCACGGGAAGGTACTTGGTTCCAATATAAAACGATAAATCCACGGTGCCACGCAATTCTCCTTTGGTGTAGTGGTATAAAGCGCCTAACAAACCTTAGCGGCCAGACATTCAGCGGATCAATGATCGAATCCTACGAAATCCAAAAAATATATATATTTAAAATCAATATCCAATCTTCAAACCATTCAAAAATGAACGGGCAAAGAAAACAAAAAGACATCTAGTGACTCCGAAAAAGAAAACACAAATACTAATAAGATGTAGTCCAGTAACTTTATACATCACAGTATGCGTTAAATCCGGTAGTTCTGATTTTTTGCAGGCTTGTTTATAATGTTGGCCTTATGAATAATCCAAGTTTTTGACCTCGACCGCCGAACGCAACTTTGTCAAAAATCGAAAAAACCGCGAAAATATCGTTATTTTTTCAAATTTTGGTGATTATAACCCTAAAAAACTTTTGTACTACGTTTTTAAAGTTAAATAAAATTGCAAAAAATGATACTATAATTGTCTCTGTAGACGCAATAGTTTTAGAGATTAAGCCTTTCAAAGTTTGTGACCTCGAGCGCAAACCGCGAAAAAAACGTTTTTTTTTTAAATTTTGGCGATTATAACCCTAAAGGACTAGTTTTAGAAAAAACTTTTTAGAATGTTTTTAAAGAATCTTAAATTTGCTACAATATTATACTAGAATTGTCTCTGTAGTCCCAATACTTTCCGAGATTGAGCCTTTCAACATTTATCATTTTTTTCGAACTTCGCAATTTTTTGCAATTCTGTCTTTCTGAATGAATTTTGACCCTGATTATTCTTAGAATGACAACACGCTTATGCAGTTCGCAAAAGACTGGCTTTTATTAGTAATAAAAGGTTTTAACAATCTTGTTAATAGATGGCGTTAGTAGTTACATTTTTAATTTTGATATGGATATTAATACCCCCACTTATCAAAATAAATTAAACATACAGTTTATTCATTGCATACAACGCCAAGCAAACTCATGAATTTGTAATGTTTTTTATAACATAAACCTTTGGTCAGTACATCTGCTGGCATTTCCTCAGTTGGAATATATTTAATTTTAACAAATTTGTACTTAACAATGTCTCGAATGTAATGATAGCGTACATCAATATGTTTTGATCTGTTATGACTTTGATTACTTAAGGCTAACTTTAATGCGCTTTGATTATCGCAGTACAAGTCAATTACATAAAGTGAATCAGTAATTTCATGCATTAAATTCCTTAAGTAGACGGCTTCTCTGGAAGCTTCAGACAAAGCAATGTATTCCGCCTCTGTACTAGACAAAGATACTGTTTTCTGTTTTCTACTTTGCCAAGAAACAGCTGATCCTGATAACACAAAACAAAAACCAGTATAGGATTTCCTATCTAAAGCGTCACTCGCCCAGTCACTGTCCACAAAACCTTTTAAATCATTATTATTATTACTATATTTTAAACAATAATTCTTAGTACATTGTAAATATCTCAGTATTCGTTTTGCATAGTTCCAATGTATATGACCATAACAATTATTAAATTGGCTAAGATAGCTGACAGAATAAGCAATGTCTGGTCTCGTTAATACGGCTAAGTACATTAAACTTCCAATTAATTTTTGGTAAGGAACATTAGGTAAACATTTATCTGTTGACTTATCCAAATTCAATTTAGGCTCAATTGGAGTACTTTGTGTTTTACAATCAGACATCTGAAATTTAGAAATTAACTGTTCAATATATTGTTGTTGATCTACAGTAATAACATTTTTATTTTTATCTAAATGAATTCTCATGCCTAGATATTGTCGAACAGGCCCTAGGTCCTTTAACTTAAATTCTGAACCTAATACATTTTTTAATTTAGTAGTTTCAACCTCACTGTTAGAAAAAATTAGAAAATCGTCTACATACAGTGCTACTACTATTTTAATTTTACCATTCATTTTTGTAAACAAACATGGTTCATATTTACTATTTTTAAAATCTAATTTAGTTAAAACCTCTTTAACTCTTTCATACCATGCTAGGGAAGATTGCTTTAATCCATAAATGGCCTTTTTTAACTTCAATACCTTTCCCCCACTTTTGTTTACAAAACCTTCAGGTAATGACATAAATAAATTTTCATTCAAGTTTCCATTTAGAAAAGCAGTACATACATCTAAATGAGTAATACTCATTCTCATCTTTACACTAAGGGCAAACAATAATCGTATGGTAGAATGTCGCACTACCGGTGAAAATGTATCTGTGTAGTCGACACCAGCTTTCTGTGAAAAACCTTTTGCCACAAGCCGAGCTCGAAAACGCACTTTATTTTCAATATCAATTTTTTTATTAAGCACCCATCTACACTTCACTATCGTCACATCACCCGGATTATCAACAAGCTCCCACGCCTCACTCTCCTCAAATGACTGCAGTTCCTCAGCCATTGCCTGCTTCCACTGCTCCTTCTCTGGCCCCTCAAGAGCCTCTGCGAATACAATCTCTTCAGATGCTGGAAAAGTACTGGAAACACACATGTTACTAAAACCATATCTTTCTGGTTTCTTTCTCTGACGCGTGCTGCTTTCTGTCACTTGTACGGGTGGTTCTGTTGATTGAACTACGTGTTCTGAGACATCTTGTGTTGGAAATTCAGTTAGTGTTTCATTGCCATCATCATATATTAAAGAATCTGAAAAGCAATCAAAAGGATCCTCAGTTTTTGGAATATTCTGAGAAAATTCCCCCACTGAATCACTACTTTCTTCCACCAGTTTGTCTTCTGTCGTCTCCTCATTAGAAATCCAGACGGCCGACTCTTCATTGGTTAACATCCCATCTGTCTCATCCTCCATCACTATGACATCTCTGCTAATAATAACGGAGTTCTTAGTAGGATTATACACACGATAACCTTTTACATCCTCACCATATCCAGTTAAAATATGTTTTGTGGCTTTCTTATCCCATTTTAAACGTTTTTGTTTAGGAACATGCACCATGACTTTGCTGCCAAACAAACGCAGGTGACTTAAGTCAGGTTTTGATCCATACCACAATTCATATGGTGTTTTATCCAATCCTGATGCAATAGACCTGTTTTTCAAATATACAGCAGTATTAGCTGCTTCTGCCCAAAATTTTTTGTCTAACTTTGCATCATATAATAAACATTTAGCTTTCTCAACCACTGTACGGTTAGCTCTCTCACAAAGTCCATTTTGCTCTGGTGTATAATAATTTGATTTTTGATGTATTATACCAGCCTGGTTTAGGTAACTCTTAAAATCCTTATTGCAAAATTCTAGACCATTATCTGTTCTTAATATTTTAATTTTCTTACTAAGTTGATTTTCAACAACTGATTTAAACTCTTTAAATCTGTCGAAAACTTCACTCTTCTTCTTCAGAAAATATATGAACGTCATTCGACTATAATCATCTATAAATAGCAGAAAATATCGAGCTCCATTTAAAGAATTTGTTTCCATCGGACCGCAGACATCACTGTGAATCCTATGAAGCGTTTCTGTACTCCGCTCACCCACATGAGAAAAGGGTAATCTCATTTGTTTTCCCTCACAACAAATAATACACTGAGACTTGGTTATGTCAATAGTACTCTCATAATTCAAACCATCCACAACACCGTTTCTCATTTTTTGCATATCTTTACTGT
The DNA here is from genome assembly GCA_917563855.2 of Limnephilus lunatus. Classification (NCBI taxonomy): domain Eukaryota; kingdom Metazoa; phylum Arthropoda; class Insecta; order Trichoptera; family Limnephilidae; genus Limnephilus; species Limnephilus lunatus. The sequence goes on from OU830593.1 coordinate 84,912,427, forward strand.
TAATGTGTGCTAGTCTTCTGTGCCATAATTTTCCACTGACAGGAACAGTCAACAAACAACTTTGTGATTGTAATCTCAATTTGTAAACACCTTCTGACAAATCCGCAGTTGCAACCAAATCATTGTTTTTGTTTCGAATATAACAATGCTTCTCTTCAAAAATGACATTATTTCCATTCTTGATAAGTTCACTTACGGATAATAAATTGGTTGTCAAACTAGGCACACATAGCACATTTTTAACTGTTATATGATAATTTAATTCCGAAACAATTTCAACATCTCCGGAACAAACAACTTGCACTTTAGATTCATTGGCGACAGTAATTTCTGGCAAATGTGGCGTTGTATTCATATTTTTAACCCAATCTTTCTTCGCCGTCATGTGTGCACTTGCCCCCGAGTCGATGTACCATGAATTCTTGTTATATTTTCCATTCAGGAAAATAACATTAAAAACACATTTACTTGTATTTTTCTTTAACAATGGACACTGGTTTCGATAGTGACCCGTCTCTTTACATTTGTAACAAGTGACATTATTGTCAACCGTCACTTTTGAGTTTATCGATGATACCGCACCATTTTTAAATCTATGCTTTTTGCTATTATTTGCAACGAATGCTGCGCCGCTGGTATTCACGTCATTCTGTGAAATCTCCATATCAAGTAACTTAGATTTTATTAAATCGGTGGTAATCTGCATACCCGAATGCTCCACCGCCATAATCATCGGCATGAATTTTTCTGGCAAACCAGCTAGAAGTAATGATCCGATCCATACTTCCGTAATTGCAAATCCTGTGCCTTTTAATCTCTGAGCTGTTTCGACCACTTGTGTGACGTATGATGTCATGGATTCACAATTTTCTTGTCGTAACGAGATTAAATGTCTTAATAAGGATATTTTACGAGAAAAACCTGAGTCATCAAACATAGACCTCAGTTTAATCCATAACTCTAAAGTTGTTTTTGTTTCCTTAATATGCACGTACAATCCAGGATCAATAGTTAAAACTATCTTCGCCTTGGCCCTTGCGTCATCTGATGCTTTTTTCTCGAAATTGGCATCTGGTTCCGACTTGATATAGTTCACCAGATTGTCAAGCACCAACAGATTTTCGACTGCAAAACTCCACTGATCATAATTCTGGCGTCCTGTCAACTTCTCAATACTTTGAAAATAGTTCACGGCCATATTTCAACGAAAAATCAACAATTTTCGACTGTTTTATACTAAATTCACACAGTAAAAACCGAAAAATATAATGGATATTTGCCCATAACCTCTTAGAATGACAACACGTTTATACAGTTCGCAAAAGACTGGCTTTTATTAGTAATAAAAGGTTTTAACAATCTTGTTAATAGATGGCGTTAGTAGTTACATTTTTAATTTTGATATGGATATTAATAATTATTCTATGGAAGCCCTGTACTTTTATGATGGGATGATGATGTATAAGCTAAGCTACGAAAAATGATGTAAAAAAGATAAAAAACAATGTATTTTCTTTTTATTATTTTATTTATTTAAAAAAAGATAAGTACAACAAAAGTTAATAATACACGAGAATCTGCTCGTTTTCACTCCTTGCGGACATACCATCAGGTAAAAATTTGTCCTTGCATCAGTTGCATATCATTCATCATTTTCTATTCTCATGTACAATAGGGTGTATCGATTTTTGACTTTTTTTTTGTTTTCAAATTCCAAGTTGAAAAAAAGTTGCTACTAGGTACCACAACTTACCACAAAAAATTTTGGATTTTTAAAAAAATGTTTAGGTCTCCCGCACAAGGCCTAAAGTTTTAATTTTTTTCAAAAAATACCAAATTTTTTTTTAATTTAAAAAAATAAAAGCCTAACTTTTGTGTTTATTCCAAGTTAAAAAACAGTAATATTAGGGCATAAAAATAAATAAGAAACGATTTTTTTTTATAAAAAATGGATTTTAGGTCTCCCGCACAAGCCCTAAAGTTTGTTAATTTTGATGAAATTTTCTAATTTTATGTATATGAACCATGTTTTTTTTAAAGTTTAAACCACCGGAATTAATTGTACTTTTCTTACAGAAGGCATAAAATGAGACAATATATATATATACATAATTCATAGTAAAAATATATACCATATATATACTTTATACACAATATGTTTTATACCTGAAAAAAGATAGTTGGACGGTGTAAATTGTATGAGAAAGGTGTTGAAAGGAACTAATGTTATTTGCTATTACTGTTGTGTATTACAAAAGTATAACAGATTATAACATGTCATAAAATGTAGTAAAATAACTAAGTACAAAATGTTGCTGATTACTTTCCATAAGACATGAGTGGCAGTTTTCTTGTTCTACTGCAAATTTACTGACTTGTTTAAGTATTCGTCCTTTCATATTGGCTTCAAAACCTTAAATCAAAGTTATGTATAGTATTTACATAGGCCTAGTGATTTTTACAAAATTTTATAAATGTTATTACAGTTCCCAAATGAAATTTCAATTTAATATGGAAGACAGTATAATAAAGACGTTATTTAGAAACATTATAACTACAAAATAGTCGAATAAAACTTACTTAAATTCTAATCCTTTGCAGAGGTTTTGTACTGGCTCTTGATCTCGAACGTAGGTAGCTCTTTACGGTCTTCCAGTCTGGCACGGAAAAAAAACCATCTCTTTCGATCAGCCCACATACTCGCTTCGAAGCTTCTGTGACTTCCTTGACAATTCATTCCACTGCTTGAGTGTGAGAAGGAATTCTAAATTCAACCCTTCCACTTTTGCCAGTTTCCGCAATTGACTCCAACTCTTCTAGGCTCATATCAGTAACAAAAGGGGGTTCGGTTACTGAAGTGAATTGCCAGTCAATCATATCTATATAGTCTCGGCATCAAAGTTGATCTGAGGGGGTCTAAATACCCTTACCCCTTTCCTTTCGGTTGCGCGAGCTTTCTGGATTCTCTTATAAGCCAAGGCTCTGATATGTTTTCGTTCATCGAACAGCATAGCTATCAAAACATGCTCTGGGTGAGCCTAGAAAGCATTTCTCTGAAACGTCTGTGGCTTCATACTATCTAGCCACCGATGATCTGACCCCTCAGCTAAGAAAGCTTGCAGAGCTCATAATGAAGGTCTACATACGATCATGGTTCTCAATTAAGTGCAATCACCAAATCCCGCAAGCTTCCATTCATTTTTTAAAAATGATTCTTTTCAGCAATTACTTGGAAGATGAGCTAAGAAAAGTCGTCCATGCAACGTTACAGAGAAATGCTTTCATGGCTCACCCAGATCATGTTTTGATAGCTATGCTGTTCGATGAACGAAAACATATCAGAGCCTTGGCTTATAAGAGAATCCAGAAAGCTCGCGCAACCGAAAGGAAAGGGGTAAGGGTATTTAAACCCCCTCAAATCAATTTTGATGCCGAAGACTATATAGATATGATTGACTGGCAATCCACTTCAGTAACCGAACCCCCTCTTGTTACTGATATGAGCCTAGAAGAATTGGAGTCGATTGCGGAAACTGGCAAAAGTTGAAGGGTTGAATTTAGAATTCCTTCTCACACTCAAGCGGTGGAACGAATTGTCAAGGAAGTCACAGAAGCTTCGAAGCGAGTATGTGAGCTGATCGAAAGAGATGGTTTTTTTTCCGTGCCAGACTGGAAGACCGTAAAGAGCTACCTACGTTCGAGACCAAGAGTCAGTACAAAACCTCTGCAAAGGATTAGAATTTAAGTAAGTTTTATTCGACTATTTTGTAGTTATAATGTTTCTAAATAACGTCTTTATCATACTGTCTTGCATATAAAATTGAAATTTCATTTGGGAACTGTAATAACATTTATAAAATTTTGTAAAAATCACTAGGCCTATGTAAATACTATACATAACTTTGATTTAAGGTTTTGAAGCCAATATGAAAGGACGAATACTTAAACAAGTCAGTAATTTGCAGTAGAACAAGAAAACTGCCACTCATGTCGTATGGAAAGTAATCAGCAACATTTTGTACTTAGTTATTTTACTACATTTTATGACATGTTATAATCTGTTATACTTTTGTAATACACAACAGTAATAGCAAATAACTTTAGTTCCTTTCAACACCTTTCTCATACAATTTACACCGTCCAACTATCTTTTTTCAGGTATAAAACATATTGTATATAAAGTATATATATGGTATATATTTTTACTATATATATATATATATATATATGAATTATGTATATATATATATATATATTGTCTCATTTTATGCCTTCTGTAAGAAAAGTACAATTAATTCCGGTGGTTTAAACTTTTTAAAAAAACATGGTTCATATACATAAAATTACAAAATTTCATCAAAATTAACAAACTTTAGGGCTTGTGCGGGAGACCTAGAATCCATTTTTTATAAAAAAAATCATTCCTTAATTATTTTTATGCCCTAATATTACTGTTTTTTTAACTTGGAATAAACACAAAAGTGAGGCTTTTATTTTTTAAAATTTAAAAAAAATTTGGTATTTTTTGAAAAAAAATAAAATTTTAGGCCTTGTGCGGGAGACCTAAACATTTTTTTAAAAATCCAAAATTTTTTGTGGTAAGTTGTGGTACCTAGTAGCAACTTTTTTTCAACTTGGAATTTGAAAACAAAAAAAAAGTCAAAAATCGATACACCCTAATGTACAATCTTCTTACAGGTTCAGGCGTGGTTGGGAGTCATACTGAACCCTCTCTCCTGGGGGTGGATATCCACGCCACAAGGCCTCAACCCTAAAATGATGACCAGAGATGCAGCCCCACAACACCTCTTGCGGATGATTTCTTGCGGCTGCACGAAGGGTTGTGGGAGCGCGCGCAGCTGCAGGAAGGCAGGATTAAAATGCTCATCTGTCTGCAGGCACTGTAGCGGGGCCTCTTGTGACAATATACACGATGTTGAAGTAATACATATCCCAGAAGGTGAAGATCTGTCCGATGTCGAAATGGAGGATGACTTGTGGGCACAAGACGTCGATGATTCATCACCATCTCCTGATGCTGATGGGGATATGCCATCCCAATACGTCGATCCAGATATGGACGAACCTCAACCGGGACCTTCCAAGAGGGCTAAATTAATTTAATTTTTTGATTTTGAATATTACTCAGTTTCCTAACAAATAAACTTATTAACTTTTGTTGTACTTATCTTTTTTTAAATAAATAAAAAAATAAAAAGAAAATACTTTGTTTTTTTATCTTTTTTACTTCATTATTCGTAGCTTAGCTTATACATCATCATTCCATCATAAAAGTACAGGGCTTCGATAGAATAATCAGTGTCAAAATTCATTCAGAAAGACAGAATTGCAAAAAAAATTGCGAAGTTCGAAAAAATTATAAATTTTGAAAGGCTTAATCTCGAAAACTATTGGCACTACAGAGATAATTCTAGTAACATACTGTAGCAAATTTAGTCTACTTTAAAAACATTTTCGAGAGTTTTTTCTTAAACTAGTCCTTTAGGGTTATAATCGCCAAAATTTGAAAAAAAAGAAAACGATTTTTTCGCGGTTTGCGCTCGAGGTCACAAACTTTGAAAGGCTTAATCTCTAAAACTATTGGGTCTACAGAGACAATTATAGTATCATTTTATAGCAAATTTAGTTTACTTTAAAAACGTCATACAAAAGTTTTTTAAAAAACTAGTCCTTTAGGGTTATATACGCCAAAATTTGAAAAAATAACGATATTTTTGCGGTTTTTTCGATTTTTGACAAAGTTGCGTTCGGCGGTCGAGGTCAAAAACTTGGATTATTCATTAAGCCAACTTTATAAATAAGCCTGCAAAAAATCAGAACTACCGGATTTAACGCATACTTCCCCATATATTCAGGCGACAAAGTTACTGGACTAATGACCAAATGTTAAGGAAAAGGTGCACTGGAATTCGACGACAATAACACGGAAAAAATATATTTTATGCTACGTAGCCTCCCGTTCTTATCTACTTTAGTTATCTGAAGGTTTCACTTCCACCGCGTGTGAATTCCACACTATGATTTTTTTAAGTTTTGAAAGATATTTGAAAATTAAATGTCAAGCGGGGATATATTTTACATGCTTTTTTTATCTAGACCTGAGGTGTGAAAAACAAAACAAAGATTAATTATAATTATTGAGTGATCTTATTTTACACTAGCTGGTACCCGGCATGCGTTGCTATGCCATTTAATGAACAAATTGTTTCTACCTGCGCGTCCTTTCCCTCTCTCGTTCCCACTCCTCCTCCTCCACCTTCCCTCTCCTCCTCTACTCCCCCCCTCCCCCGTCCCGCGATACCCCCTCCCGAGTTCCTCTCACCACTCCATCGTATTCCCCTCCCGAGTTCCCCTCCCCCCTCCCGAGTTCCCCTCTGCCCTTCCGGGTTCCCCTCCCCCCTCCTGCATTCTTCACATTCATTCCTAATACATTCATTTTTAAAACAGCTCCCCCCCTTCCCCCGTCCCGCGAACTCCCCTCCCGAGTTCCTCTTCACCTTCCCTCTCCCCACTCCACTCCCCCCTAACCCCCCCACTCCCACCATCCCCTTCCCCCACCCCTCTCCCAACCCTACCCATCCCCCCTCCTACACCCGTCCCCCCTTCCTTCCCCTCCCTTCTCTATCCCCCAACCCCTCCACCACACCCTCCTACCGTTCCCCACACCCTCCTCCCTCCTCCATTTTTCACCCAACCTTACCCCTCACCCTCCTACTCCCCTCCCCCCTCCTACTCCCCTCCCCCCTTCCTTCCCTCCCCCCTTTTACTCCCACAACCCCTCCACCCCACCCTCCATTCAGTTTTCTAACTGCTCGCGTGCCACCTATTGCAGTTTTTTTATACAAAGCTCAATATTAGTTTTATACATAAACAATTATCCAATTTGGTGCAGTCGTTCGGAAGTTAAGTGCATACATGCAATTCGGCGATTCATTTTTAGAGATAGGTATTAACTATGATGCCAAAAAAGCACTCTTTTTAGGGTGAATAGCCTAATTAAAATTTTAAAAAAAAACATGGTTTCTAAGGCAACAATTTGTCTGCTTTTTTTCTGGCGGTTGAAATATTCTGAACAGTTTATATGGGAAAATGAAATTGTTGTTTTAACCATTTTCCTCGCAATTTTTACATATTTTCTCACCTTTTAAAGCTTTCCTGGACTACGAAAAACATTTCAAAACCAAAATCAGCTAAATCGGCCCAGCCGTTCTCAAGTTTTAGCGAAACAAACGAACACAAATTGATTTTTATTTATATATTTAAATAGATAGATATTACCAGTACTTTAATGTTTTCTGTTTGCCCACTTCAGGTCATGTTACCCTCTGAACTATTTAAACCCGTATGTGTGTAAGTGGGGGGGGGTGTAGCGGGGGGGGGGAGTGTAGAGATAATGTGGGTACGTGTTTCAATCTTTTGTCTGAATTCGGTGCATTGTTTCCCAGAACATTTCCTGAGGAAGTGACATCTGGCGACTGAGACGGCATACAAAGTGTTTATTACGAAAAGCTTCTCAAAATATATGCAGTCATTCCTGTATTCATTTTCAGCTTTATACTTGATACAATAACATTTAACATTATATGAAAAAGCAATGTAATTAAGATAGGTCTGTAATTTTTTTGGGTTTTTACAACGTTTCCTACATCTGCTGTAAAAGATTTTTGTAAGATTCAACACATTTTACAATCATTGACAACAGTATAATATTATTATGTAGATATTGACGGCCTCCGTGGTCGAGGTGTGTCTTGTCGCAGGATCGAATCCTTCGTGTACAAATAAATCTCATTGATTAATTTGTGTTATTTCACAATTAATTCATTAAAAATAATATATGTGTAAACACTGTAAACATTAGCCGTCGTTTTTTTAACCTTTGTTAGCTGCGTAGGGCACCAACCTACCTGCGACTAGCTCATATCGGCAGGTGCATGGTGTTTAGGTCGTGGATCCGGCCGCAGCTGAGATTCACCATGCATCGTGGGGATGCCTAGATTATTTTAGGTTAATTTGCTAGCAAAATAAGAAGAGAAAGATTTCCTTTACCTCATTTATTCTCCAGAACAAGGCGGCAAAACATCACAAATAACAAGGTTAGAACAATTGAACACATGAGTATTTCTATACTACACCTTCCTGTTAACTTTTTTTCTGCCCCTCCCCGCTACCTTCAGCCTCACAACTGGGGATGCCATAGTCTCGCTGATTCCAGACGCGAGCAGCTGGGGACCCTTGTGAGGTATTTACACAAAAAAAAAATATTTGCATCGGTGATTTTTTCCGCTGTGGAGGAATTGAACTTGCAATCTCAAGATCTTCCGCTAATTGGTCGGCCACAAGGCCACTTATATCCTGGGACTAGAAAAAGTCCCTTGCACGCGGTTTTGACCAGGATTTTCATTGAGCCTTAAAATAACCTTTTTTCTTGAAGGATTTTAATCAGCCATTCCTGAGCATATTTGTCAAATGTTACATTTCATTTTGCTGTCTGACTTGTGGTATTGTGACCAGGGCGACGTGGAGTAGAATTCCTATTTTTTGTTTTTATATTTTTTTAAATATTATCTATTTTTTTTTGTCCAAATATGCCAGGAATCGCTAATTAATCGCTAGATGATATTCCTTAGTATATTATAAAAATAACAACCGCAACTTACTACTTACTTCTTCTTCTACAGCCCATATCGAGCTTTGGCCTCCTGCAACAGTCGCCTCCAACTCCTCCTGTACTCAGCGGCTGAATTCCAGTTTGTTACCTGGAGAAGCTGTGCTGCATCCCCTCTTACCTCGTCTTCCCACGTCAGTCTGGATCTTTCCACTTTTCTCTTTCCACCTGGGTATCCAGTCAAAATTCTACGTATTTTAATTACTACTTACTACTCTTACTTACATTATTTTCTTACATTATTTTCAGCTTGTTTTGAATCAACTCTATGTACTTACTCCATCAATGTTTTGAATCAACTCTATATACTTACCACCTACCTATTAAGTAAATGCAATAATATTATTTCTATTTCTGCTACATCTATGTTCTTACCTGATTTATCTGCATTGTATATATAATTTTAGTAACTCTTTTTATTCAAGTTCATCATCTAGACTTGTTATCATACTTCAAATAACATACTTTCTTTACCCATTTTATAATGGCACTACTCCCAAATTCAAATACGAGAAAGTGTTTTCTCTATTGATTTGTGTACTTTAGATGACAAGAAATTAATTTATCGTAATAAGTTTGTTAAAAACATACTTTTTCCTTTTTAAATCAATTACATGTATGTATTTTAAATAATAAAAACTATATATTGAATTATATGAATCCACAGCTTGAGAAACTGCGCTATATTGACAGCAAGGAGCGGTGTAAGAGAGAAGGGAACAGAGCGGGGAAACGTCCCGAAGCCGAGCTATTGTTTCTGACTCTTTGAACTCCCGCAGATTAAATCCTTCTCACCTTACATCTTCGTGTTCATCTACTCTGCAACCAACCTACATACCTACCAACCTGCTACTGGCAATCTACACACCCCTACTCCGTAAAGATGGTTGATATTTGAAATGGGTTGTCATTGCGGGTCCAGTTACCAGAAACAGATATGGAACCGGTTGTTTTTCGAGTTATTTTTGGAACTGGTTTCCAAATATGAAAAAATAAAAGCTTCGGCAGAGAGGGGGTTGGTAGAGAACACAGAATAGTTAATACACATTATAAATGCCTTCCATGTAGATCTTAATGGCAACGAATATCGCCACTGACTTGTAACCTTTTGGTTATAGCCCGTTTGTCTTGCATTACGTCTCTCTTAATATGTAGCTATACCATTTGATCGAAATGGAAAAAATAGAGAAACCAGTTCCTCAAAACATTTTATCACATTTTTACAATTTTCTATAGTATTTTTTTTTTTTAATAATATTTCGAAAAGTTACCGTTTGTAGAAGAAAGAAAACACCGTAGCTGGAAAATCGATACACAGCTGTTGAACTGAAGAACGAGTCGTAGAAACGAACCGTTCTTAAGTGACAAATTTCAACTGTGTAAAAAATGTTGTACTTCCCGGCTACGCACCGTTGCGAAAGGAATCAAAGACGCTAGTTTTACTCCCTCAATTTGGAAGGCGGGTATGGGTACCCCAAGTGGTTTGCTACGTTTAGTGACTTAGCAGGGGTGTCCGTGTTCATAGGGAGAGGATTGACAACGTCTTACTGCGCGGCACGAACGGGTCGGATCAAGAGAGGATGATTGAGGGAGACCTTTTTACCTCTCCAGCATCGCCTTCCACCGCAGTGATTCATTTGTCCGTCACTCCTGGGCACATTGACCCCCATTCACCCCTCACATCTTTTTCCTTCTCAGAACTTCCAGTCCTTCCTTTCCCTAAAAAGAACCTTCAGCATCTTCAAAAATGACATAGGTTCTGAGCGATTTTTTTCTTCAGTGTGGAGCTAATGTAAAAAATGAAAATTAAAATACAATACACTATCAGTTGTGATCAGATAACCTGAATCCTTGACAAAATTCAAACAAGATATAAAGAAATGGATTGTAAGTATTGGACCCCACACTATTACAAATATCTGTAAAATAAATCACAAATAGACAGAAATAACTATTCACGTACGACCTACCCATATAAAATAAATGAAAATAATAGAATCATGTCAAACTTAACTCCATAAATAGATTAGACCGAATTTACTACTTTACTTCATCTCCTCAACATTTACAAGATAACTCTCTTTAAAAGATTTTCCCACTCTTCCAATAAACTGTTTTAATTCTATTCAAATTAATATGTATTTTACCTTACCTTAAACTATGATCTTCATTTATATACCTCTACGCCTGTCTCGGCACAGGTATCTTAGTGAGACAGTCATAAAAAAACCCAATGTAAATATACTTTTTATAGACAAATAAATAAATAAAAAATCATGACAGCTAAAGGAGCCGGATCTAAATAACCGGTGAAGAAATATCTACCATCTCTACTCTTCTATACCTTATATCCAACTCTGTAGATCTGTATCTTTATACCAATGCAGCTCTTTGGTATTCCCGTCTCATTCATTAATGAAGGCCAGGTGGGGATCATGTACCTATTACTGCTTTGATCTTTAACTAACCGTAATTATTTTATGCAACATGATCAAAGTCCTACTTCTATTTCAATGCAAAGTACGATGTACGACTCATTAATCCTCGCACTACCCAAAAATACTTCAAAACATATGTAATTTAATCCTAAATCTTGCTATCAGTTACTGCAATCGAAAGCTGAACAACCTCATTGGTAGGAGATTGCGTAAGTGCCCGTAGAAATGATTGATTTTATTTATAACATGAATATTTTTTACATTAGCTCCATACAGAAGGCCCTGAGGAAAATTATTTCCCTATGTTGTCGAGGATGCCGTGTGGAGGGTTTTTTTTTCAAGGAAAGAAAGGAGGGGAAGATCTGGGAAGGAAAAAGGCATGAGAGAGGGGGGTAAGAATCTGGAAATCAGTGTGTCAAGGAGTGACTGAAGTATGATTCCATCCCTCCCACTACGGTGCAAGGCGATTAGTCAAGATGGCTACTAGTCGAGGTCTACCTTAAGCCGCCGCTACTCGAATTTCTTACGATTTCTTACATATTATCCCTTTTAAACTTCTTCTTCTTTATGTGCCTTATCAGGTCCCCCCGATGTTGGCGATCACTCTTGAAAGGGTCTCTTTGTCTTGCTCTGCCCGGAATAGCTCCTCCACACTTCTAATGCTGGTCCACTCTCGTATATTTCGCAGCCAAGACATTTGTCTTCTACCAGACCCTCGGCGACCCTCTATCTTGCCTTTCAATATTAAATGGAGCAAGTGATACTTCTCCCCTCGAAGTATATGATCCAGATATGAAATTTTCTTGATTTTAATTAATGTAAGCAGTTCTCTATCTGCTCTAGCCCGCCTGAGAATTTCTGTGTTGGTGATCATGTCGGTCCATGGGTCTTGAGCATTCTCCGGTGAATCCACATTTCGAAAGCCTCTAACCTGTTCATAGTATTTATTTTCAAGGTCCATGTTTCACAACCATACAGCAAGACCGACCACACATAACATTTTAGCATTCTCTGCCTTAGTTTTAAGCTGATAAAATATTTGAAGTATTTAAGATCCTTTTAAACATTTGAAATATTTGAGATCTTAAAAAAATATGTGTTATTTTTTAAGATAATATCTATACACTCTTATATATATCTATACACTCTTATAGTATATTTTTCATTGGTAGAATGAATGATAATATGGAATTTGAAGCTGGAAAAATACAAGCTTGACTCATATTAAGTATGTACAAAATTTGCAAACCTCCACCATAAAACAAATTGTATCTCCTAATATATATAGACAAAGACACAATGTGCAACTCTTACAATTTGTGCTGAGGGCCTGCTCCCGATTAAAGATATATTCTGGTTCCTTACCATTAATATACCTAAAATGATCGACCACCATAACACTGGCATCAGCCTAGCATGGTGGTCGCAAAATCCACAAATTATGTAACTATAATATGCAATGAATAAAGAAAAAAAGAAAAAAAAAAAAAAAACCTAGGGAGATAGTACCTACTTATAAAAAACCAGTGGAACACATAAAAAAGCTGAAAATACCTAAAATAGCACACGTGTGGAAGCCGAACGCTGGAGTACTGTGTACCAGTGATGTTTATAAGCTCAAACATAAATTTATGAAAAATCAATATACTTTAAAAAATAGAATAAACAAAAAATAAAAAGAAAGATATTACAAATAAGTGAATGTATATTAAAGTAGAACCTGCAGATAAGTAGCCATGTGGCAGCTTCGCGGGACTACCTATTTATTTTTAAAAATTATAAATGTTTCGTTGTTAAAATAAATAAAAAATAAAATAAATAAATAATTACAAAAGCATATTATTATTATTTCATAATATAATAGTATATTATTGTAAACCAAAAGCTAAAATGGTAGTTAGCCCTCTGCGGAATTGTTCAAATCCTAAAGACAAACGAGAAGCGGAAGTGGAAACAACAAGGTGACCGGAAACGCGCGTAATTCACAGACCGGAAGTACGGATTCTGTTTCATCTCTAGAGAGGAGGAATGGGCGGCTTGTTTATTTTATTGCTGCCCTGATTTTTATTACGTGTCCACACATGAAATTGGATAAATCGAGTCAACATTTATTTACAAACATATTTTTATACTATTTCACGGGAATGTAATTTTTATAGCAAATACAATATAAAAGGTTCGATGCAAAGTCATAATTATTATAATAAACGGAAATATATATATATAGAGAATCGAAATCTTTTCACCAAACAAAGTTTTTTTTTAAACATTAACTCCACGTTTCCCTCAGGGCCTATGTCATCTGAGATGCTGTGTGGAGGGTGTTTTTGAGGAGAGTAAGGAATGAACATTGGTCTTGAAGAGACCCATGTTATTGGAAGGAGGAAACACAGAGGCCGACAAATCGTTCCACAGCCGAGCTGTTGAAAACAAGAACAAGTCGAAGAAGCGAGCCGTTCTCATGTGACAAATGTCAACCGTGCAGATATGTTGGGCACGCGTTTGGCGTGTTTCCCTACTATGCACCGGTGCCAATGGGATCAATGACGCTAGTTCCTCGGAGCATCTTTCATTCAAATACCGGTAGAACAAGGATAGCATTCCCACTCGACGCCTGTGCTCTGAAGATTGCAATCCGTCTGTTTTTTTTTTTTTTTTTTAATTATTTCTGGCTTTCACCCTTCAAGGGTGTTCTAGGCCATCATTTAAAATTACATAGAAAGGGAAAGGTGAATTTAAATATTAATTTTATTTAAATGTACAAATTTCAGAATTATATGGAAGATTGGAGTCGAGTTCAGACTTAGAAGAGATGAAATGTTGAATGGAGGGGAGGCAATTTTAGATAACGCTTGATAGAAGAGAGGATATTTATTTAGAGAGGGACAACCAAAAAATATGTGATCTAAAGAGCCCACATCTAGACCACAGAACGTACAATCTGGGGAGTCAAGGATGTGAATTTTAAAAAGGTGAGAAGGAACGGAACAATGACCGATTCTCATTCGAATAAGTGAGGAAAGTTTTTTTTTGGAAAAATGGGGAAATTTTTGAAACCACGGTTTTGATGGGATAGTCCTTTGTATTGAGGCGTAGCGAGCTCCCTTGGATTGACTGGCAATATTCCAATACTCTGTCCAAACATTGCGGGATCTATCTTTGATGATGGAAAAAATATCAGATAGGGGAATATGGTTTACGAGGGTAACAATAGGGTTGGACGCTCCTTGTTTTGCCAAAGAATCTGCAATATCGTTACCCACTATGCCAATGTGTCCAGGGATCCAAACAAGAATTACGGTTTTTCCAGAGCTTTGAATGGAGGCTATCAGCACACTAATGAGGCATACAAAGTGATCATCAGGATGAAGAAGAGGACAGGATTTAAGTTTTTGGAGGGAACTGAGAGAGTCAGAAAGAACAAGGGAATGTTCATAATTATTTTTGATTATATATTTGAGTGCTTCAATTATTGCAATGCACTCAGCAGAGAATATTGAAAATTGGTTTGAAATTGAATAAAATATTCTATCATTAGAATTATTGTGGTAAACGTTAATACCTATACCACAGTTAGGAGAGTCAGGAGATTTGGAGCCATCAGTAAATAAAAGAGAAGAGTTGGGCCATTTAGAAGAAATAATGTCATTGAACATATTATTAACAGTACGGGCTGGGAGATTAGAATGACTTTTAAGGATGCCGATCCCTTCCAAAATTGTTGGGGATAGGGTGACGTGACTATATTTTAATTTGTATAGTGGAAGAAGATCATTTTGGATAATTTGAAGCTCTGAGAGAGAGCGAAAATTTTTACAGATGGCAGGAAGAGGTTTAGTTCGAGCTCTGATTGTAGATGAATGTGTTGAGTCTTTGAACAACGAAACTCTGGGAATAACCTGATGACATTTAGGATTTAAACATTTAAGAACAAATTTATCAGCAAACAGTTGTCGCCTTAAATAAAGTGGGGGATCAGAACATTCCACTTGAAGGGAATTGATGGGCGACGACTGCATTGCTCCAGTTATTATTCGCAATGACTTCGATTGAATTTTGTCTAATTTACTGAGTGCATTTTTGGAGGCAGTACTAAAAAGTGGGCAGGCATAGTCGAGATGACTTCGAATAAGTGCATTGTAAAGCAACTTAATGCAGGTAGGGTGAGCACCCCACCAAACGCCAGTCAATGATCTGATGATATTTAAATTTTTTTCACATTTAGTAACTATATTGTGAATATGGGAAGACCATTTAAGTTTCCTATCAAATGTTACTCCCAAAAATTTTACTTCAGAGGCGTTGGGGATTGGAGAGTTTTTAAATAAAATTTGAACAGGAGGATTTTTATGACGGTTTGAGAAGGTGACACACTGACTCTTTTTAACTGAA
The DNA here is from genome assembly GCA_917563855.2 of Limnephilus lunatus. Classification (NCBI taxonomy): domain Eukaryota; kingdom Metazoa; phylum Arthropoda; class Insecta; order Trichoptera; family Limnephilidae; genus Limnephilus; species Limnephilus lunatus. The sequence continues at coordinate 84,927,946 of OU830593.1, forward strand.
AGTTCCAGACCATTTAAAGTGAGCCATGTGCAAAGGGCATCCATGGCTTCATTAAGATATTTGACGGCAAGTGGGATGATTTTGGATGATAAGTAGAAAGCTAAATCATCTGCGAACTCAATAACTTTTACTTGAGGGGGAATAGAGACATGCATATCGTACGTGTATATATTATACAGTATAGGGGATAATACATCGCCTTGGGGTAAACCTTTCCAAATTGATCTACTCTGAGGAGTAACATCTGGTAGTTCAATGAAAATTTTTCTATCAAGAAATAGATTAATAATAGATTGGACAAACATGGGGGGAAGGCCAAGGCCTAAAAGTTTTTTTTTAAGGATTGGGATGGAAACATTGTCAAAGGCACCTTCTATGTCTATAAAGACTGCAAGACATACTTCATGGTTAGAAATGGATAAATTAATATCAGTGCTGATGATGGCAAGGTTATCTTGCGTAGATTTTTTTTTCCTAAATCCAAATTGAGATGGAGAGAGAAGCTGATTACTTTCGACAAAAAATTCTAACCGGTTTTTAATTAATTTTTCATAAATTTTACTGAGGGTGGATGAAAGAGCAATTGGCCTGTAGTTGGATCCAGAATTGGGTGATTTATTTGATTTTAGGATTGGGATGATTATTTGAGAACTCCAGTCATCAGGCATTATGCCAGACTGAAAGATTTTATTTAAGATGCTTAGGAAGTGATTTAGAACATTATCATTACTATTTTTGATAATGCTGTAAGGAATACCATCTCTGCCTGGAGATGAGTCTTTGACTGTTGATAAACAATTTTTTAATTCAATTAAAGTGAATGGAGAGTCTAGCCAATGATCAGACATAGGAGTGTTGTGGATGGGAGTTATTTCATCTAAGTTAGGTACAGAAGGGGGGGCAATTTTGTCCAAGAACTCATCTATCCATTTAGAATGAGACGCTCGAGGAGATGTTGAACTGAAGGAGGATCGAAATCTTCGAATCATAGACCAAACTTCCGAAATTAGAGTATTCGGAGATACTGAACTGCAGAAGTTGTACCACCCGGATCTTTTTTTGACCTCAATACCCTTTTGGCATTGGCTTCGGCATTTTTGTATATAAGATAGTTCTCCATAGTCATATTGTGACGATACGAAAGAGATTTAGCTTTCCGAATTCTCACTACCTTAGAACATTCCTCATCCCACCAGGGAGTCGAAGGGAGTTTTTTAAGAGATTTGGTTTTAGGGGGAGGATTTGATTTATGTATTGCAGTTATGAGCATCGATTTGAAGTTATCGTAGTCATCTTTGACAGATAATACATCGGGAGAGGGTAAATTTTGTATAAACTTATCCATAAGCGAGTTAAATTCGTCCCATTTGGTGTGTTTTGTTTTAATCTTCGTCGAAATATGGGACTTGTCTGAATGGAAAGAAGTTTGATAAGTGATGGTGATCGGAAAATGATCACTGGAGCAAAGATCGGGGGACACCACCCACGAGGAGAGAGGTGCCAGATTGCTCTTATTATGCTTCTAATTGACCTAATTTCTTCTCAAACTAATCTACCGTCCAACGCTGCTTCTATTATTTCCACGTTAAAATCATTTGTTCAAAATGGCACTTCAAGATGTCAGAATACTTCAGTGGAATAGCCGCAGTGCTATTTCTAACAAATCGAACCTTCTTAACCTATTAAATTCAAACCTTGTTTCTGTGGCTGCTGTCTCGGAGACATGGTTTACTCCATCCACCCACTTTAATGTGGGAGGGTACTCCTGTCTCCGTGATGATCGCCTGGAAGGTACGGGCGGTGGTGCTGCCCTTTTTATTAAAAAATCCCTTCCGTTTTCCCCAATATGTAAATAATATCAAACCCCCCAATGCTGACTTTCAAATGGTTGCAGCTAAAATAAAGGACACATCCTTTGTTTCTATCTATATTCCCCCATCATCTCACTTCAATAAGCAAGCTTGGTTACAAATTGTCCGTCAACTAAGCCCTCCATTCTTTTTATTGGGCGATTTTAATGCCCATTCCCCCGTCTGGGGTTCTGCTTTCTCTGATCGAGATGGTCGAAATGTTATGGATTTTTTAGATGAATCCAACCTTTTCCTTTTGAACGACGGATCTCCTACGAGAATCTCTCGCCCCAACACAAACCCCAGTGCAGTGGATCTCTCCATATGCTCTACAATCCGTCTGTTAATATTGGAAAATCTATCATACGGACCGTCCATTTCTGCACAGAGTCGATTGTATTTTTCATGTATTTGGGAGCTCCAGACCAGAGGTAGCTGCCAAATTCAACCGTTGGTCGCACTTGTGGTTTGTACAGGGTTAGGTTAGAAGCTATGTACTATTAAAGTATCTGCGGGCCCCGTACAGTACTCCCAGTTTTTGAGAGGCTAACTTTACTCAAGTTCATCAAAACATTGGCGAATTTGTCCATAGATTTACATTTCAAAACGTCAAACCGCTACTAAAAATTAAAAATACTAATGAATTGACAATTTCGAATTAAAACACTAACTTCAACATTCATTGGCACTTTGCATGTACAATGAAGTCATTAGTCATATTTGAACCACTTTCGTTTTTCCAAGATCGAACAGAAAAATTGATTGCGTCTTAGATGAATGGTGAAGTCTATGGATCGCGTATGTGTTTTCTTTCAATTCTAAGAGCTTGGTTAGTTCATCTCCATTCATTTATAAGCCATTTATTTTGCAAGACGGACGTCATTATTAAAAAAATTGTGAATATTGGCAGCTTATCTGATACTCAGGAGGTGTGCTCAAAATATGTGGTGAAAATTTCACAGTTGTAAGTTAACACCAAAATTTCTATTTCAAATTTTACTACAGATTCTAAACTACTTACTTCAGATATCTTAACTAACAGACAAAAGAGTGATCGCTGATAAATGTATTATTTTATTCAAATATTCACCGCGTCGAAAGGCTCGGCCGTCAGATCGTCTTTTCCTTTTTCTCTAGCCCATGGTTTCATCCTTTTCCATCCTACTTTGATACGTCATACGCCAACCACGGTCGACGGTTGTTGTTGTACTAATAGAGAAATAGAGGTACTAACCTACGATTCCGTTGAACCAATTAATTCGCTGAATGTCTCATCTATGTATAATATCAATCTAGACTACTTGATGTTGACAACTTTTCTAACAAGTCATCTCTTTTTACATATTTTTATTCTGCTAAAATAAAATGTTCTCTGTTATTATCACATTCTATACCTTAAGAATACTTTTTTTTTGGTTGTAACACATTATTGTATTCCGTACCTAAATACTAGTTTTTATCATACATACATCATACTTTGTTTAATGTGCATTCTTATTTTGTTATTATTTTAATACTGATACCCTCCTACTATGTACCACTGTGTAATCTCACTTTTGCAGTCACTTGAATGTAAAAGCCATTTTATACCGTTTAAACAAATAAATGAATAAAATTATCAAAAAAATACACTTCGTATCAGTTTAATTGTAGTGAGGAACAAAAATTTCTATTTCTGTCACATTTTTGTGCAGCAACCTTTGACGTAGGTATTGTATAAATTTTTGGGTTAGTTTTTAGCTAGGACTCACACCTCTCAAAATATGTAGATAAAATGAATTGTTTGTTTGGGAACCAAACTAATTAATTGTAAGAATTATTAATAATTTTTCGAAGAAAACTTCTTCTAAAAGGTTGTCACTTTGTGATGTCATTATTTATTTATTAAAAGAAAATAACTTAGTTTACATCACTTTATTTATTGTACACTATCAACATGTTTCGTGAACCATGTTCACTTCTTCAGTATACTTCAGTATACTTTTATTCCTGAAGAAGTGAACATGGTTCACGAAACATGTTGATAGTGTACAATAAATAAAGTGATGTAAACTAAGTTATTTTCTTTTAATAAATAAATTATTAATAGATGTCGCTAGATGCAAACTCCCACTCAGCCAGGCAAATAATTTATAAAAGATCGAGTTGCGGGTTTTTTAATTTCCTGAATGATGCATTTCATTTACAAGTTTCCTTCTTCCAAAATTTTACAGGTATTGTCATTATTTTCTCTACGAATATTGATTGGCAGGAAAACTTCACTGAAAGACTCTCACTCATTTCAATACGGCTCTAGTATTTGTTTATCACTCGATGTTTAGAGAGCCCTCCGGTGAGAGACTATTCTACCCGGAGTAAGAGGAGAACAGAGGGCAGAGGAGTAAAGAATAAAGAATAAAGAGGGCAGAGAGAAGTGAACATCATCCGTACTTGATCTTTCAAATCCCATCGTGAAACTTCCAACGATATATTCCTCTTGGGATGGGAGAGGCTGTCTGTCATCCTTTGAATTAAATGAATATATTGCAGTCTATAAAGTTTTGTGGATTTACTTGACAACTTTTAAAGGAAATAGATTTTAAAGTTTAATGGATCAGAACGGAAATTGTATTCAAAGGTTAGCTGACAAGTGAGGGAAAAATAATAAGGAGGCTTCCGTGACGTTTGAACTAGTGATTGGAGATATCCGTTTTGTAGTAATCGGTTTATTTAAATTTATTCATTAGATGCAATTACTTTGTGGTTAGATATTATATTATAAAAATAAATACAACAAACACTTTGTATTTTAACCACAAATTTATCGACCGGTTTCGCTTAGATCAAGCTTCTTCAGGATATAGGTAATAATAACTAAATGTTAAGCCAGAGTTATGGCTTATATGTATAAATTGAGTGACAGAGGGAGAAAGAAAATGACCAAAGAACATAATTAGATAGAGACAAAGTATTTGACAGAGGTAAAATGGATAATCATTTAGTGGGAGGGAGACAACAATACAATAATCAATTAGTGGGAGGGAGACCACAATACACATCTAATCCCAAATAAAAAAAACCAACATTTAACGGTAATAAATGAGATATTAAACAAATTTTGATATATTTTACATTAGGTATAACATAAAGGACAATATTTAGATATATGATAATATTAATAACGAAGGACCTCAGACTACACTACAACACATATATAATATAAAAACAAGATAAAAATATAGCCCTATTTTTAACATGTTTCCTGCAATCCATCTGTGAAGCTAATGTAAAAAAATATATTCATAAGCTATTTTCAAAATTGGAACTGATTGTTTAGACAAACGTTTGAATAAGAATGTACCTATAATCAGAAAATTATTTAATATGTTTTAATTTACTTTCAGGTCTCTTCAAGACCCATGTTCCCTCCAACCTCTCCCTAAAAAGACCCTCCACGTAATACCCCGTAGGATGACATAGACCTTGACGGAAATTATGTTTATCCGTGTCTTTTAGGTGAGTTAATTGAAAAAAATTGAAGTAATCTGGTTGTCAAAATTCTTCAATATTTTCTTCGTTAAGAGCGTATAACCAGAGAAAACCAGAAATATGTCATTTTTAAATCAACACCCATTCCAAATCATATAATCATGCAGTAAAATAAATCAATACATTATCTGGTAAACGTATGTTACAGAATTTTAATTTTAGTTTAAATAAAATCATTTAAAAAATATATACGTACATGTGTTTCTTGACGAAAAATGGTCCTTTTGTGTATTTATTTGCGCACTTCCAAACTAATATATATTAGATTTTTTTACATTCTTATTTTCCTGAGATATTATTGAAAAATGATAAATACTTATGATAAAAAAACACTTACATAATTTTAATAGTTTTATCGTCACGCTTTTCAGCATTTTTGGATACAGCTGTAAATTAAAGCAACTTTGGAATGAAATAAATTCAATATTGAGTAATCAATAGTCACTTAATTTTAAAAAGCTGGTACGGAGAATAATTAATCTTTCTCGTTGGAACCGCCCTGTACGATCTTAAGAACATTTTTCGACGAAATGTGGATTTTCTTCCACTGGCTGGTTAAACGCTATTAAGCATTTTGTTGTTGTGTGCCAGCCTAGTGTCTAGTTTCTGGAGTATCAGCACAAGTGTGCGCAGTGGCGGCAGGTGGGACGAAAACACCATCCTTTTTCAATCAGCAATTAGTCGAGGCCTCGAGCGGCGTGTTGATCAAAATAATAAAAAAAATGTCATCGACTTCGTTACGGAGCTCATCTGCTACTGGCCGGAGGCGCGGAGTGATCTAATTACCAATTACCCTTCCCCTCTCCCACTTCCCGGTGCAGTTTATCTTATTAGTCTCCTGGCAGCAAATCGCGTTACTTCATAACTCCCCCTGGGGCGCAATGGGCGCATGGGCCATATACCTGGGCCAGGATTGGGCCTTCAATTAGGACTTTTGGCTAACGGGCGTAAGCAGGTTAATACGCAGGTGAAGGTGTGATGTGGCTATGTGGAAATTTGATTTTGGAGGATGGAGCTTATCTACACTAAATTAATACGACTAAAGGTTATTATAATTGGTAAAGTTGCAGAATTCCACTACGCGTTTAAGGGGAACGGTTGCTAAGCCTTTTTGATACAAAACTTAAATTTGTATTCGATTTTAGGCCGAAATAACAAAACAAACCTTGTAATCATTTGTTTTTTTTTTTATTTATTTGTTTTGTAATTTTATAAAATCAATAATATTGTTATAAATATAAATAAATATTAATAATAATATATATTAATAATAATAAATAAATTGAATTTAAAAATGGTAACTCCATTAATGGGGGACTGAATGCCGTTGGCGGTAATAAAAAACTGTCCAAAGACGCGAAACTAGCCGTCCATAATGGAGTGCTGGTACCTACCCTGATGTATGGCAGTGAGGCATGGAACTGGCAGAGGAAGGATGAAAGCAGACTGAATGCTGTAGAAATGAGATCCCTGAGGCGAATGTGTGGTAAAACCCTGTACGATCGTGAGAGAAACGTGGATATCCGCAAAGAATGCAAGGCTGATGTAAGCGTGATGTGTAAGATTAAGAAAGGGACTCTCCGATGGTTTGGGCATGTAGAGCGAATGAACGAGGAAAGGAGTGTAAGGAGGATATATGATGCAAATGTGAATGGTAGAAGAAGTCGGGGACGCCCGAGGAAGACATGGCACGACCAAGTGAATCAGATACTTGAGTCGGGCCATGTGAAGAGTCAGAATAATAGAAGAGCATATATGAGACGATGTATGAATGTGAACGAGGCAAAGAGTGTGTGCCAAGATCGAGTTGTGTGGTGGTCCGTCCTCTCTGCCCATAAATATACTAACCCCTAGATTGATATCTTCGGGCCTTTTCCTAGTAAGTTTTTTGTCACCAACTTAACCACGGAAAACACCGTTGGTTCTACCGTAGACAATAACATAGGAAGTTCAAGGCCATTTGTCACCATAGACAATATTGCACTCGACCTATTTCATTAATTCATTAGCCAAATAAAATATTTAAAAATAAAAATGCTTGAAAGCAGAAAAATGTTTTATGTTTCCCCTAGAAAACAACTTTCCATTTGACAAAGCCTGAGGGAATGAGCTTTAGATAATGTTTAACAGCTCATTTTCTCAGCAGGGAGCTTTGTCAAATGGAAACCTGTTATCCTGAGGAAAAAAATCAAGCGTTAGTAAAAAACCTAAAATACTTGAAATATTAACTCCTTATAAAAGGAAAACATTTTCAAATAATGATTATGGTTTTCTACAACGAATTTACATTTTTCTGCTTGAAAAATGATAACTCGGGGGTACATGTTTAAATACTTTTTATTTTCAGAAAGACAATCGATAATAGCACATAAAAACACTGGTTTGATGAATTCGAAGAATTGAAAAAAAATATCGACGCCGGAAAGAAAACATGGCTAAAGCAACATACAGCTGTGACATTAAAGATGAACCTACACAATAAGCTATATTGTTCGTTGACATACGTTCATCTTTAATGTTACAGCTATGTAGCGCTTTAGCCGTTTTTCCTTTACAGCAGTCACCGTACATATCTTAGTTCTTGTAGAATGAAATAAAAATCTACATATTCTAAATATATAAATACTATTTCCTTTCAACCGAAATAAAACAGAATATACCTTCATCGAGGACCTAGCCAGCCCACAGTAAAAACCGCATCATGTATTCTGAAAAAAAAATTAACATTTAAAAGAAAACAATAACTTAGTAAACACCACTTTTATTTTTTATATACTTTATGCCGACCGGGTTTCGCTACAACCGTAGCTTCTTCAGGGCAGTACAATCTCTACTGAATTATCACATTAAAAACAAAGTTTGTGAACAAAAAGTACAATATTTTTCCCTTGTGATGACATACTTTGTTCATCAGAAGGGAAAAATATTCTCCCATCTGTTCATACATATGAAGAATGAAAAAAACACGTATGATCATTGGAGAACAATATATGATGCAGATGTGAGTGGTAATGAAGTCGGGGAAACCAGAGGAAGACCTGGCACGATCAAGTGAATCATTGCTTGCGTCGGGCCACGTCAAGAGTCAGAATAATAGAATAGTGTGTATGAATGTGAATGAGGCAAGGATTGTATGCCAAGACCGAGTTGTTTGGCGGTCCGTCCTCTCTGAATACCCAGCGGGAAAACAGCGTGACAATTAGTTAGTTAAAGCATTATTAATTTTACCTGCCAATAAAAATGTTATGGTCTGCCAAACAATGTCATAAGATGTTCCTAATGTGAAGCTTCAAAGACTGGAACATTTTCTGAAAGAAAATTTGTGAAACATTAACCACTCGGACCCATAAGCTTGTTTTAACGATAATATAACATTAACAGACATTTGTATGACGTTCGAGGCGTACGTGACTTATTAAAGTAAAATTGAAAGCATATTTTTTCAATACAAATGTCATTTAACCTCAAATTGATTTACAAATAAATTAGCTGAATGTTAATGTAATTACCTGTTTTCTGGTTCAATTGCGGACACATTTAAACCATTTTTTCACCTCTGGAATTCATTTAAACGATTTTTGACCGAAATATGCCCATCGGCGACGTAAGCAATGCAAATTCAAAAATTCAAATACGATTTTGGACGAATTCATGACATTCATGTTCTTGACACAACACAAAGTTTGACCTATCTATAATTCAGCTTTATCTATAAGAATTTGGTCTCGCGTTTTGCAGTTTCAAGGTCAAATCAAACATAAACGCCCCTGTCTCTGCCTACCCCTGCGGGGAAACGTCGTGATGGTTAGTTAGTTAGTTAAAATAGATTATAATAAAACAAAAAAAAAACTTTATTCCACTTAATTTCATTGACCGTAACCGGTTTCAGCTCGTCAGAGCCATCTTCAGACTGGTGAAGAGTGGCAGTCTTCAGAGGCGAACTGTCTGAAGATGGCTCTGACGAGATGAAACCGTTTACGGTCTACGGAATAAAGTTTTTTATTTGTTTTATTATAATCTCTTATAATGGAATCCCATCACGAATTGTCAGTTTCAAAAATATAAATATTGAATTGAATTTATAAAATAAAAAAAATTAAATTAAAATAGAGTTTTACAAAATAAACTTAATACTTAACAAAAAATAATAAAATTGTTTAATTTATAAAATAACAAAATTGAAATGGAGTTCTAAAAAATAAACTTAATAACAATAAATAAAAAAAAATCATTGGATCTCACTTTTAAAATAAGTCAAAAGCAAAGAACTCATTAAAACTGCACAAAGCAGAATAGGCCACTTGCATCACATTAAAAAAAAAAAAAATCCGGTTAAGGCAAATATTCTAAGACATTCTGTATTTTTTTACATTTTTTTAATCTCATATTTGAAACCCTGGCGATTTTTTGAAAATTTCAATACGAAAAATCAGACCATTTTTTATAAATCAGAAAGACGGGACATAATTTTATGGGTGCGGAAAAACGATAATTACATTGCCGAAAATCATTTTAAAAAAAGAACGTTTTCCTTACGAATAGAAATAAATTGTACGGGGTTCTCTTCGTAACATCTGTTAAAGCTCCGCCATCTTTATCAAAAAATCAAACCAAAGGATAAATTCGCATAGAACAAACAATAAATCTGGTGAACATTAAACGCAAATTAAAAAATTCGGCGGAAATCAAAGTGTTGTCATATAAAAAAAATGAATCAGTGTGGAATTTTACAAAATTGAGGGAACATAATCGGAGACGGGACATTTCTAAAAAAAATTTTTAACATTTTCGTAATATTAGAAAAAAATCTATCCACACGTTTTTTTCCAAATCGTTATGAAATCCATGCAAGTGGCCTATTGTATGTTTTATTGAGCTGTACTTTGTCTTGCAAGATGTAAAAGCCCAACTGTGCTTGAAAAAATCAATAAAAAAAACGAGTGTGCTTTAGACCACACAACTGAAGTAAAACTTCACTAACTTACATACATATGCCGTCCATTAACAATATAACAACTCACTAACTAACTAACTAACTAACCATCACGCCGTTTCTCCACAGGGGTAGGCAGAGAGGACGGACCGCCAAACAACTCGATCTTGGCACATACTCCTTGCCTCGTTCACATTCATACATCGTCTCATACATGCTCTTCTATTATTCTGACTCTTGACATGGACCGACTATACCATTCACATTTGCGTCATATATTCTCCTTACACTCCTTTCCTCGTTCATCGCTCTACATGCCCAAACCATCGGAGCGTTCCTTTCTTGATCTTACTCATTACGCTTACATCAGCCTCGCATTCTTTGCGGATCTCCACGTTTCTCACACGATTATACATGGTTTTACCACACATACTAACAGGAATAAAAATATCCCCATCCCCTCAACATCCCCATCAACTCAACTCAACTCTCAACTCTCAACTTTCGACTCTCAGCTCTCAGCTCTCATCTCTCAGCTCTCAGCTCTAAGCTCTCAGCTCTCATCTCTCAGCACTCAGCTCTCAGCTCTCAGCTATCAGCTCTCAACTCAACTCAACTCAGCTCAACTCAACTCAACTCAACTCAACTCAACTCAACTCAACTCAACTCAACTCAACTCAACTCAACTCAACTCAACTCAACTCAACTCAACTCAACTCAACTCAACTCAACTCAACTCAACTCAACTCAACTCAACTCAATTCAACTCAACTCAACTCAACTCATATCATTGATTAGCGTTTCACATTGATAACGTTTCATATTGATTAGCCCGTCACATTTTTTCGTACGGTTTCATATTTTTTCGTAACGTTTCATAACGTATTCATCATTTTACCCCCAATTGTCGAGCGTGCGTAAAGAAGTTTTACTTCAATAATCAATTTCATTGGCTCGTTGGGGGCTCATGGATCGAAAGATCTACATATGTAGGTATGTATTAAAAATTGATAACATCAACAGTCTTTCAAATCACATTTCTAGAGTTCATATTTTCTTTGGCTATTAACTTTAGACATAGAGCCGCTTTAAAATACACTGTTTTAAAATGATTAAAAAGTTGAAACTATTTTACTGTTAGATTTTCTTAGGATCTTTAAGCAAGTACTTTAGAATTTAAAGGGATATAAAGTACCATTTCAATTCCTACGAGAGTACATTTGAATAAAAGTAAAAGTTTTCTGGAGCCAAGCATTAATTATCCAGAAAGAAATAAATTAACTATTTTCTGTTTAACTCTCAAAGTAATCGACAGTCGATTTCTCAGCCGCAGCGAGCGGAGGAAAATAATCAATTAATAAAATGATGTCGCCCCACTCTACTCTTAGCTGTAGTTGGTGAACTCTTTGTAAATCACTCAATAGAAATGGAAACTCTGGGGTTGAACAATAAATGTTGGCGGGAAGTTAGTTACTTGATCGTGGGAGGAGGAATTTCCTCACAGGGCCAAAGCAAGGAATAAATAGGCTCCCAAAAAAACGTATGCAGACGTTTCCAGATTATTATACTTTTTAAACGATTTTTAAAATTTCAATGACGTTATAATTACTTTAATTATACTAATAGATTCTTGGTGAACATTCCTTGGTACTTATGTACTTGAATGAAATCGTCAATGTGATTTTGCTCGGTGGTTATCTTTTTTTCTTCAAATCTTTCATTATAATCCACCAGAGATTTTCGATAGCGTTCATATCAAGGCAATTTTCAGGCCGTGGGAGCATTGGAATTTGGCATATTGGACAATTTTGGCATTTTGCTTTCTCGGGCGTGAATTTTACATAACTATTTGGAAACTGTGGTTGCAATACAACAAAAAAACACAGCTCTAATAAAATTAAATCAATTAAACGAGCAAACTACTCTAATGAAACAGGTGTAGAAATTACCTCCTTAGATGAAAAGCGTGAATTGGTATTCGAGTGTAATAATCTGCACGTATCGAAGACACACATAGTTGCGCCACCTTCCAGAGTGATGTGTATTCAAAGATATTTAAATACAAAAGAGATATGCTATGATGTCCGCGCGACTGTCGGCGGACTACGACCTAATAAGCGTAGTTTGCACACAAAAATAATTTGTTCATTTCGTTGATTTTTTTAAGGTGTGCGTTAGTATTGGTTAACAGTATAGTTTGAATACGGAAAGAGTTTTTTTATTTTTATTTATTTAATATAGATATATAAGTGTGATATAAGGTGTTACATAAATTACATATCGGTACAGAAATTATTTAAAATTGCAATCTCATCAAAGAAGAAGCTAGTTCTTGTGCTTGATGAGCGAGTTACACTAATTATAACAGAAATAGAATAACATTATGCAAAAGGTAAGTATATAATACGAACAATTGAGCCTTCTGGATCATCAATATGTGTAGGCGTACATACATAGGATACGGTACGAAATTCGAAAAATCTAAATAAAATAGAGATGATTATAATTTATAATAAATGGAAAGAAAGAGAAAAACAGGTAATTATTTAGTTTTAATTATTCCTGATGAAGTGTAGCTTCAGTTTAAGTTTCAGTTTATTGATGTCTTTGGTTTTTTTTTATTTCAATTGGAAGGTTGTTGAAATACTTTATTCCTAAGTAGATATAATTGTTTTGCATTAGTTTGGTATTAAATTTTGGTATTTTGATGTTGTCTTGATATCTTATTGATTGGTAGGTTTCAAATTTTTTGATGATATTATCTTTGTAAATTTGGATAATTGCATTTTTTTTGAAGATATTCTCTACTCGAGGCACCGTAAAATCTGCGAAAAGCGTTTCTGTTGGATATGTGGAGGGTTTCTTTAGGATTACTTTAATGATTAGCTTCTGGATCACTTTGATCGGGTTTAGAATATTGTTGTTAGACCCCCCCCATCCAATAATTCCATATTGAATTAATGACTTGATTAGTGCATAGTATACTCTTTTTAGATTGTTGAGTTCGTTCATTTAGTTTAACGTTCGTTTAGTTTATCCGTTAATTATTCGTTCATTAGGTTTATTCGTTAATTGGTAAACAATATCGGCGACACCCGGAAGCGCAGTCTCACATAGTAAAAACTGTGGATAGCACATCTCCTTATATTTCAATATCTTTGTGTATACTACTGTGTATTTATATACTTTTGTTTACCAATGGTTTCATGTGAAAGGAGTAGGTCCTAACGGAGACCATTTTATTTATGAATTGTAGTAAATAAATCTTATTTGTAAATTAATAGAATTTTTCACGACAAATAAATTATTCTCACAATATCATTTTACTTTCCTTATTTTTGTTATTCGGCGCCTATGATTACATTGACCTAACATTATTATTCAATATCCTTGGTCTTAATTCCGTCAAACGCAGTTTAACCATGCATACGCCTCAGGGATCCTAATCAATGATTATTATCTTAAAACAAAATATTATTTTTGAAGACATGTAAGGCACGCATTCTGGTAGATGCAGCTTAAAATGAGGCACTAGCGCATGCCTGTGAAAAATCACGGAATATTATAAATTTAAGATTTATGAAAAATCACGATAGCACAAGGAAAATTGCTGCAGAAAAGAAAATTAATGTTATGAATTCAAAAAAAAAACGAGTTCACTGAACCAAAGTTATAATCACTCGCAAACAGACCTACAACCAAAATTAGTATATCTGATGAATATTCAAGAATTCGTCAGTGCGCGGCCGCCCGTGTGCGCCGCATATATTGCACGCAAGGCGCGGCGGCCCTGGTAGTAAACTTCACTTCGGCTTCAACCTACTTCGTCAGCATCAAACTCCGGTTTAATCGTCGACCCGATGGATGGCTTCAGATTCGTCTTCCACTGACAGTTATAGACTAACAGCTTGCCACTTAACTGTACCCCTGTAGCTCTGAGCCAGCAATGGCAACATTGACTTAATTAAACATATTTTATTACCAGACGTCATGAAGTCATTACCTTCAAGACGTCAAAGTGAGAAACGATTCAATCTGTACCGTCAGCCAACGTAAGTACTCGTATAACAATTGCTTCCAGATCTGGCTAAGTATAAACACACACACACAAGTTATATTAAATATCTTTTGTATTTTTTTTTTATTTAAGCGACTATATAAAATAATTCTACAGGTGTACAAAATATAATGGTTATGTTAGGTAAAGATATTGTATTTCTTAGTCCTCCTCACTAGAGGTTCCTGTGCCGGGGCGGACGAAAATTGTTTAATTATAGTTTATTTGTCTTCTAAATCGTTTTTAGTCTTCATTCGAGTGTTTTCGTTGACCTCTTTCAGCCATGTTTTTATTCTTGATTTGTTCTAATTAATTTTTTTTTATTAGTTTTATGTCTTGGAGAAGAATATTATGGAGTTCAGTTGCAAAATAAGTGTAGTTTCTTTGTACGAATGTGGTTTTATAACTTGGAATGTTTGTTGATCTAGTGTGATGGATACGCGGTCTAGTAGAGGATTTAGTATTTTTGCATAGCTTCAATAATATATTTTTGGCATATATTCGTTGTACATTTGGTACGTCAAAACTATTGAAATTTTCAATAGAAGGCGTTCTAATAAGTACTTTCGGTGTGGTCTTTATGATTCCTTTTTGAATTGTATTAAGGTTGTGTACGTATTTATGTGTAGTAGATCCCCATCCTATAATTCCATATTCAATTCGAGAATGACACGCGTAGTAAACCTTTTTCAAATCCTTTTTATTTACCACCTTTCTTAGATTTTTAAAGAAATATGTAAGACTTGTGAGTTTTTCAGTAAAATCTTTTATGTGTAGGTCTCATCTAAGATTTTCATCAATTATTACTCTGAAATATTTTATGTTTTGTATTATGTTTTATCTATCACGATGATTTATTTTTATTTTTATGAATACCGCACAAGAGTCATCAACTGCTCCCGTCTGGGCCCATTGAGATTATGGCATCCCCAATTTAGGTTGTTGTGAGGCTGAAGGTAGAGGGGAGAGGAAGGAGATGTGGTAGAGGAAGGTGGAGAAGTACCTGGCTATTCAGATCTAGTCAAAAATGGTCTTGAATAGTCAAAAAAAACATGTCTTGCCCTTTCTAATCTGTTAATATAATGTAAAATATTGAAAAATAAAAGAAAACATCCGAAAAAGCGTGAAAACATCTGAATGTTTTTTGGGGCTTATGACAATGAAAAAGGGAATACGATGGAGGAGAGAGGAAGGTTGGGAAGTGTCAGGCTGTTTAGATTTTCTCACGAAACATGACTTAAACAATGTTAATGTTTTTCGCAGAAACAAACTAAATCTACCCCCATTCTCTTGTGGTCTAAGAGCCCGTGACGATCAGACCATCGCTATTTTATAAAACTTGAAAGTTTCTCTATAAATGTCTCTAATATAGGTAAAGACGATACCCGACTATGAAGTTTGGATCACGGTGGCTTTGAAAGATATTATGTTAATTAATTATAATTGTACCTACGTTAAAGTATAAAAGCTGAATTTCATATATGTTACTTGAGGAACTATCAACATATGTTTTCTCAGTAACCAGACAGTGTCGATGGTTCCATCACATTGTCAGACACATTAAAAGTCTTCTGTAGGTGCGAGCGCGATATATACATGCAAGCGGGTGGGAGTAAAATAGTGCGAAATTTCGACGTTTGCAGACCTTGTAAAAGTGCGAGCAAAATGCTCTTGAAATTGTGGTACAATTTTATACAGGTACCTTTGCAACCTACTATCTTTCAAGGCCACTGTGATTCAAACTTCATAGTCGGGAATCGTCTTTACCTGTTTTAGGGACATACACAGAGAAACTTTCAGGTTTTATAAAATAACGAAGGTCTGATCGTCACGGGCTCTTGCTCTATTAATTTGCACTTTGTATTCAATATGTAATTCCTCAAAACACGTCCTTACTGATAGTTGGAGCTACGTAGCATAGATGGCTCTGGTGCTAGTAGCCTATAAAGTTTATCGAGTTCTCCAAGATATATATTTAGTACATAGGTTCCTACTCCTCCTCCTACTACTAACTCCTGACCAAAGCGAAGAAGAGCTAGTAATCAGGTTTCTGGCATACACATATTTTGAGAGCATAACCCAAAGGAAGTTGTCCTACAGGCTGTCGTACACACTAGTTTCTACGTAGGTATAAGGAAAAAATCGCCTCTTTTCGTATTAATATAAAAACAATAGCTGTGCACAAACAACACAGTGGCTTATTTGTCGCACACTAATCGTGTTACACATCAGGCATCAAGTTTAGTAGCAGGTAATGAGCAGCAAGCAGCTATCAGTCAGCCTTTCCGTAGCAGCAGCCGCCTTGGAGCGACGGAGCCATTGTACCGGCTGACGTGAGTAACGATCCCCCCCAAATGAACATGCAAATCAAGAAGTCACTGCTGGATTCCCCCTTTGTGCATGTATTCCCCCACTTAGGCACCTACTTACTTCCCAGCCACCTGGCGGAGTAGGGTGCATTCACTGCACAACTGTCTTGGAACTAAGAAATCCCTTCTTCCCTTATGTTGAACTATACACAGTTGTGCCCATAGAACAGCTTTACTCTGTGGCGTGAAAATCTCTCGAGTTCGTCATTTAAATCCTTTCAGTATATTCTAGAATTATACCTGCATTTGTTATTTCGAGTTTTGGCTTGAATGTCTTGCTGGCAATGATGTGCAGTTCATGAAGGCTGAAAATCTGTGCACACCCTAAGAAAAACGAAAATCGGAAAATCATAGAAAAATTTAAAAGCGGAGTTAAATCTATCTATCTGTATAAATAAAAATTAATCGCCGAAATGAATGAATGTACATATGCGCATAACTTCCGAACCAAATGCACCAAATCGCATTTTTTTTGTGTTCGTTATTATCAGAACAAGGTTTGTATAAAACTACTGTTGAGCTCTGTCATTATGAAATTTTTTATACAAAATTGCAATAGGTGGCATGCGAGCTGTTTGAAAAATAAATGTACAGGGACTAAATGTATGGAATGCGGGAGGGGGTGAGGGGGAGGGTAAATCGGGTAGGGGGCTCGCGGGAGGGGGAGGGGGAACCGGGAGGGGGAGGGGAAACTGGGAGAGGGGAGGGTAACTCGGGAGGGGGTTCGCCGGACGGAGGAAGGGGGGGGGGGAGTCTAGTGGGGAGAGGAAAGGTGGAGGAGGCGGAGTGGGAACACGAGAAGGGAGAGGAATGGGAAAGGACATGCAGAGAGAAACAATTTACTTATTAAATGGCATAGTAACGCATGCCGGGAACCGGCTAGTTTCTGATAAAAATTTGAATGTACGACTATTGTCTTACTATAACAATACAAAACAAAACGAAAGTAATACAATGTGTATATTTATTTTATTATATGTATTATTGACAGTTTTCGTATTTATATTTTGTCACTACACTATATTTCTATATTGTCACATTATCAAACATACTAATTTCTGTCGTCTGTGCGTGCGTTAGATATTCCTACGATAAAACTGGTTCAATAAACTCAAACTTTAAATTAGATATCATTTTTCAAAATTGAAACTGAGTTTTTGAAGAATTCGGACAAGCGATAAAATAGGTAGGCACCTATCTACGTATACACGTACATAGATTAATATACATACATACATACGTACTTGACTTACTCTAATCAGTGGTTCCTGACATTATTTGGACTAAAAAATAGTATAAGAAATTTTACTCCTCCCGCATTCCATACATCCAGTCCCGGTACATTCAGTTTTCAAACAACTTTCTAACACCTATTGCAATTTTCTTATACACATTTCATAATCTGATAAATAAATAAAAAAAATTATCTGATAAATCCCAATTTATCGAAAGCTCACTCCACTTGCATAACATCCATGTGGAAGTAAATGATGTTGTGACTTTTATCAAATAGCTGGATATCAGGTCGAATTCGGGGCCAGATATGATTCCCTCAATATTACTTAAAAACTGTGTTCATGTTCTAGCTTTTCCTATTACTATAATTTTCAATTTATCTTTATCTACAGGATGTTTTCCTGAAATTTGGAAAAGTAGCTTTATAACACCTATTTTTAAAAAAGGAGATAAAAGTCAAATTGAAAGTTATAGACCCATATGTATTATGTCATCACTACCTTTTTGAAAAGATTATATTAAGTAAAATCATGCATCAAATTAAACCACTTAAGTATATCAATAGTTCAACATGGTTTTATGCCAGGCAGAACTACGTCATCTAACTTATTGCTTTACGAAATTTTTATTTCTAATGCACTGTCCAAGGGTTATCAAGTTGACACTATTAATACTGATTTTAGCAAAGCCTTTGATTCTGTTTCTCATCGCATTTTAATGGAAAAATTAGAACACTTGGAATTAAGCGGCAACTTTCTCGAATGGATTGGAAGCTACTTATCATATAGAAAACTATCTGTAAAAATTAACTCCACAACTTCATACACTTTTTTTGCCTTAAGTGGAGTCCCCCAAGGTTCCCACCTAGGACCATTTCTTTTCATATTATTTATTAACGACATTTCATTAATTTTCGATAATATTCACTTTCTTCTATTCGCTGACGATCTAAAGCTGTTTAAATCTATCGAAAATTCTTCTGATTGCTTAACTCTACAAAGGAACTTAAATAAACTTTATGAATGGTACATCGTAAACAAATTATATCTTAATATCAACAAATGCCAAACGATCAGTTTCCATGGATCTAAAACCCCTTTATTATTCGACCACACAATGCCACTCTAAAAAGAGTCTATGAATTCAACGACCTTGGCGTTATCTTTGACTAAAATTACGCTTCTTGAATCACATTATTAGTATAACCAGTAAGGGATTACAAATGCTTGGATTTGTTCTCAGAATTGCTAAAGACTTTAGTAACATAAAAATCATAAAATTGTTATACACGTCTTTGGTTAGAAGTCAGGTTGAATACAATTCAAGTATTTGGTGTCCTCATTTCAACTCTCATTGTTTACAAATTGAAAAAATTCAAAATAAATTTTTACGTTTTATTAATTTCAAAATTGGTGTTCCTATTATAGAAATTAATTATGTCAGTTTACGCAATAAACTTAACTTATCGAAATTATCTGAAAGGCGAAAAATATTTGATCTCCTTTTAATGTATAAAATTATTCATTCAAGGTTGGACTGCCCTGACGCTATAAACTTGTTATCCTTACACATACCTCAAAAATATACTAGACGGAATATTTTATTTTGCAACAATAACTTCGCTACGAATTCTGCGGAAGAAAGAATACATAGGTTGGGTAATGAACTGACTGATGTCGCTGACATATTTAATTTAAACTTCGATTCATTTTAAGCCAAATTAGTCCACCACTTTTTAGATGTAAATAATGAATGAGAAAATTTTATTTTATTTCGATTTTCTTTTTTTTATTGTTTTTTTTTTATTGTTCTTATTCCAATAGCATATGAGTAATTAAGTAAAAATTAAAGTGTTTTGATTTTTTTTATGTTTTTGTTGTTCGTTGGTGTATGAATTGTTGTACCTGCGAGTTTTCTAAAGTCATCCATGTGGAATTAGCTTTAGATGTATGTACTCCTATTTTGAGTTTATGCTTTATTTGTAAATTTTGTAATCTTTTTTTAAGTTTGTTATGTACTGTTGTTATAATGTTAAATGTTATTCGTATTTTATATGTTAAAGCCCAATAGGGCGTCAATTAATAAATAAATAAATAAATAATGCCAGAGCTCATCAGTAGTTTTATACAAACCTTGTCTTGACAATAACGAACACAAAAAAAATCCAATTTGGTGCAGTCGTTCGGAAGTTATTGCGTACGTACATTTCGGCGATATTTTTTTATTTATATAGAATAGAATAGAATAAGAATATATTATATTTTTTTACGAATTTTAAGTGTCAAATTCAAAAATTCGCCGGAAATCAAAGTGTTGCCATATAAAAATAAAGTTCAGTTTGGAATTTTACAAAATTAATTGAATATTATCGGAGACGGAACATTTTCATGAAGTGACGTCACGAGCCCAAAAACGGATTTAAATTATTTAAAAAAAAAACTATAAATTTGAAAAAAAAATTAGCATCATTTTCGTAATTTTGGTATAAAAATCTATCCACACGATTTTTCGAAGTCATTATGAAATCCATGCAAGTGGCTTATTCTCGCAGCGACTGAGAGACAAATGAAGTGTTCCATTGTTAAGTAATATTGCAATGCCACCTCAGGTGCAGAACTCTCAATCAGAACCACCCTCACCTGTTTGGTGGGGGTGTGTGTAGCAGGTAACTACTAGCTAGTAGCTACCTCTAGTGGGTGTAGTTCCGGCCCGGGGGATGAAAGGGGATGAAAACAGAAGGAGACGGCTGATTAATGCCATATCCGGCTATGTACTCTACACTGTACTTTAAATACAACATACCTACTTCCTAGCTCTGCCGGAAGGGGGAGCTACTGTTTACCGCTTTTACCAAAGTGTACGCAGGTACATAAAATATTGTTTGCCCTAATATTTACTGGGCTATGGTTATAACAGGATTGAAGATATTCTAGGAAAGCAAGTATTATGTAAATATATCGAGATAATAATATCAACACAAAGGCAACAAACAATATTAATAATGTGATTTTTATGTAGGGACCTGAAAATTTCGCGTAATTTTTTTAGTAAAATTCGCGTTATTTTTTTTTTACATGAGCTCCACACAGGAGGCCCTGAGGAAAATAATTTACCTGAGGGCCTGTTTCATCTTTGGGGATGTTGTGTGAAGGGTTTTTTTTAGGGAAAGGAAGGAGAGGGGAGTTCTGGGAAGGAAACGGGTGAAAAGGAATCTGGGGTTCAGTGTGTCCTGGTCATCCACCTCCAAGTCTTAGACAAACCTCATCACATGAACCCGAGCACCTCTGCTAAATCACCAAACGTAGCCAACCACTTGGGGTGACATATGGCAGAGGTGTTGGTTATCCATTCCCGCCTCCCAAATTAGTATTACTTTTCAGAGGTTTTATGTTCCCTTTTGGTGTTTTTATCTTAGTTTTTGAAATGAAAATTTCTTTAGCATCGTTGTGATTTGAAACTTGATGAAACGAAAAATAGCGACACCAAAAAGAGACAAACATATACATCTATAGGATTTAGCCTGTGAGAGAATGAGATAGTATAATCGGTCTCCTCTTTATGCAGTGCTTCGAAGCCTATCGGTCTCCTCTTTGTGCGGCGCTTCGTAGTCTCCCTACTCTTGCCCACTTTAGATTTCTGAAGGTTTCACCTACCGTTTCTTCTATCACGTGTGAATTGCATACTTATCGTAAAAAGATTGACGATACGTGGCATTGTGAGGTGAAGTTTTTTAGGTAATAAGTTAATAAACGTTTTGTAAATTTATTAGCGAAAACATGTTTTTAGGCTTACTGTTTTATTTTAGCACTCTTTCTTTTTTATGTATCTTGTAAAGCAGTTTAGTTTTTAAATTAAGATATTATTATTGTTATATTAAACATAAAATAACATATAAACTTTTTAAATTTAAATTCTAAATGTCGTAAAATGTAAAAATCAGGTAAAAGTTAATAAAAATGTTATGTCTAATATATTTTTCACAGTTCGTAGGTTATTTGCGGTGTATTAGCGAAGACGCAAACCGCCAAGGCCGCACGCACGCAAGCCTCTGAGTTTAGCTTGTGTAGGACAATTTCAGACGACTTCCCATCGGCAGCCGTGGCCGAGCGGTTAAGGCGTCTGACTAGAAATCAGATTCCCTCTGGGAGCGTAGGTTCGAATCCTACCGGCTGCGATGTTTTTTTTTTATTTTTTACTGTTTCAAGCGCTGATATATTTTGGCTGCGATGTTTTTTGTTTTTGTTTACTGTTTCAAGAGCTGATATATTTTCCTAATAATAAATGCTCGATGAAACAAGGTAAAAGTACTAATGGTTGCATTCTTTTTTCCTCTGTTATATGTATTTTTTGTCCCGGATTTGGCAGAAAAATTATATAATAAATATGTTTGTGGTGGTGACCGGACAACGCAACAACGTACAACTTCAACATCTTAAAGTCATTAAAAGTGATGAAAAACAAATTTAAATAGGTTAGGTCTTGGATTATTATTCAATTTTTGCTTTATACAATTTTATTTTTTTATTAGTGACTATTTAGTTACAGGTTTGACAAGAATTACAAGATATGATAATGTACATGTAATTTAAATGTCTTTTCAATGGGGTGTCGAAATGCCATTTTGTTGAGTTTTCGTGGGACCGTTTTTAGTATGTAAAATACATATGTATTCACGTGTCGCAAGCAAATGTTGAGTCGAACACAGAAAACTTAAAATAAAATTCCTGTTGTTTTTTTCAACTATAATATAAAAAGAGATCTCGCTGAAAACTTATCACATATTCGCGTACAAAAGCAATGTATAAAAGGGAGAGCAAATTTGATAATAACAATTTATTAGTAAGTTACAAAAGAGCCTTTTTCGGTGACTTTTCTAATGTCTATGGCCTCGATTACATTGAGCGAGTATAGAAGCTACTATCTACTAAGTTTAAAGCCCCGTTTCCACGCTTGCCAAGCCTCGGCAAGCCTCCACAAAAGCCAACGTGGAAACAGGTCGTTTGTCTTGGCTTGCGTAGGCTTTCAAGAGCTTGCGAGAGCTTGCCGCCGATCCAGTCGGGGTCGGATCCAGCGGCAAGCTTCGGCAAACACTCGTGTAATTTCCAAACTAACGGCGAATGCACGCCGTTTTTGCTCCATGCGGTATATCGATAATTAACATTACGAGACATATGACGTAAGAGGCGTGCCCGACTTATTAAAATGTATAAGTACATAATTTGAATGCACTAATTTTAATTTATTGGATTTACCTAAAAAGTCAATATAAATTAATAATATTTTATTGATGATTTATTAATTATTACAATAAAAAACACATGATTTTTGTTAGAATAACTTGTTTTTTATAATACAAGACAATATTATATTGTTTTTTATACTCTGCTTGTATTTCAAATAAAAGTATGATAAACCAAACGCAATAGCCGACACAAGTTCGGCGTCCGCCATGCTTGGGTGTTAGTAGCGTACTGACGCAGTCACAAGCGTCTAAACGGCTTCCAAATGCCAAGCGAGATTTGTGGACGCTTGGAGCTTGTGGAGGCTTGCCGAGCCTTGGCAAGCATGGAAACCCAACAAAAAAAGCGGGTGAATCGGCGAGTGAGATTGTCATGATGACACACAAAACTGTCCACTCGCTCAGTAGCGTCGGAAAGCGAGCTCATAGGTCGCTGCTAGCGCCACAGCTACCCACTAGCCAGAATAAAATAATAAACCAATCACGAGTAAGCGAATAGCTAGTAAAGTTGACGACTTTTTAACTTTTTTCTTAGATTGTCAACAATCTGCTAGTTAGCAAGCAATACGATTACACAGAGCGAGTTTACTAACAGATAGTGAATTTCCCAGCTTGTAAACTCGATCAATATCATCGAGGCTTTACACACTTTGGACATTGATGTCAGAAATATGAACCAATACGTACAATCCTAAGTGTGCATTCTTCGCGTCACTCTAATTTTGCGACCGATGCCAGTGTCACTAAAAAACATTAATAAGAACATGTTTTTATCGCATGTGTTATTCTTCATAATTACATTATATCCTACTGGATTTCTGAATTTGATTCCAAGATTAGGAAAACGATAAACATTAGAAATCTATATTAGGATTTTAATCAATCAAATATATATTATCGATACGGTTAGACACATTTGACGAGTCACGATCACAAATATTGCAAACATTGACAAGTTTATCACACTTTCCAAGTTTACAAGTAAAACAGCAAAAAGTTTTGTTATTTATGGCCCCAGAAAAACGGGCATAGAATTCATAAAAACTTTTTAACAACTGTTCCCCCCTTCCCCCCCGTTGTTGTATGTGGGCGAGAGGACTGAGGGGGGGGGGAGGGATTATATATTCCGAGCTCGAATTGCAACCTTCCTAGTTGTGCCGTGCATTGTTTCATTGTTTTTCAACAAGTTTTTTGATTGTATTCTTTTCTTTTAAAATCTAAGAGTGGTACCGCCGGCGAACTCTGCGGAACTCCACGTAACTCTGCGGAACTCTGCGGTCAGTGGAAAAGAATAGGTAGTATTATTTTAATGGATTTGTAGAGAGCAACACTTCTTTAATACTTTAACATACTCATTTCGGTTGTCGGTTCGCGCATTCGTTATGTAAAATATTCCCGGGTAATGGGTGAAAGTATTCAAGTTCAATGAACTTTTAATTTTCAAAACTGATTAGTGTTATCACATCAGATAAACGATCATGTAGGTACCAAAGTTATTTTAATAATAAGGAAGTTGAGTGAAAAATATTTTGACTTATAAAAAATATGTTCATGTAGATCAAAAAATATCGATTCTAAATATATAAATATATTTCTATATTGTTATTCTTAGAATTAATTAAACCTTCTTAAAAATCCATCAAAAAGCTACGAACTAAAAACGCTTCATGAATGGTCGAAAGAATTCTGACGTCATTGGAACCTCAGTTTTTATAAAGAGCGGATCACCGAAATGTCTACGGTGCATCTCTTTCTATTACACGAGAGATGGTTTGTGTATGATGAGAGAGGTGTATAGGCCAAACGTCGTTTACTTATGGGCCAAACGGTTTTGCATTCCATCCCCTAAAAATCTTTTTAAGTTTAGTAATGGGTGGTTTGGTATATTTAATGGTTTAGTAAACAAAGTTTATGTAATGCAAAATCTGTTTAAAAAACCACATACCATGTCAGAAATCGGATATATTCAAGGCTAGTCCGACTACCTACAAATCGTTGATTCTGACATGTTGATTTTATATTTAAAATAGATAATACTGACCACATAAGTGCTGAAATTTGTGGAGTTAAAGCTTCCAAGTAAATACATCAAATTATTAATTGTGTTCATTTGTATGTTACAATAAGTATAATACATTTTTTCAGTATAAATAATAATCATTACGTATTCTCTACTCATCTGACATCTGATGTTTCGCCGTAAACCTCACTAGTTTTGTGCAAGTATATTAAATTTATTGATTGCGCAGAAAAGTCTCACAGTGAACTGCGCTGTAAACCGTTATCTTACTTTCGGTCTTTACTTTTTTGCGCGGCGGCCTGAATTGGCGGGTGATACTTCAACCAACGGCGATCGGCCAGCGATGGTAATACCGTGTTTGTGAAGAGTTTTGGCGCGAGAAACAAAAATTCTACCTTTAAATATTAATTTAACCATGAAAACTTGATCAATTTTCTTTTTTTAAAATAACATCAATTCTGATAGACGGTTAACATTGATAAAAAAAATTACTGGAATTCCTTATTGAAGAATTTAAAAAATCTCCATACAAAATGCCCAAGCGACGGAGTTTTCTCAGTTCAAATGACGTCACACCCACACCCCGCTTCTTACCGCTCGGATCCGCTCGTTTTGGCGGGCTTAATAAAATTTAAACTTTGAGAATTAATTTTACTATGAAAACGAACTTTAAAAAAAAAAAAAAAATACCAGTATTTAAGTTTGAATGCGAACATTGATAAAAAAAAATAAAAAAAATGGACTCAACTTCCTTATTAATAATTATATGTAATTATTACGTTTATTATTGTTTACCGGTGTTAATTAGAATTTAGAATACCAAATTTTTTATTGTGTTTTTTTTGTATTGCTCTGATAGGTAATGATCCTGAAACATTTCTTTTGTAAAAACATTCAGCTTTACAAATCCAAAATATTTTACATTTATTAAGCGATCGTGAAATTTTTACAAAATACTTACAAACAAGAATTCTTTTTAATTTTTGATTTATCTTGAGAGTTTTTTCACCCTGCAAATTAATTTATCTTATAAAATTATTTTTGGTACCTGCTTAGTTAAATGTATTTTTCATAACGCCATAGCTCGTGATGCAAAAATGAAGTGGAAGGCTGACAATACTTGCATTTCCCCTGCAATAACTTACATTTCACCAAGCCAGAGCTCACAGGCAGTGGCGTAGGGAGGGGGGGGGGGACCGCCCCGGATGCCACCCAACGGGGGTGACACTCGGTCGGGTGGCACCCTCCAATCGCAATTCTCTAGCCACCCCCCCGCCCCCCCCCCCGCCCCCCCCTGGACAGGGGTTATTAGTGTTTGTTAACTTTCTTTGTAATTATTTTAGGTTTCCCGTTTTCCTGAAAGTGCTAAATCTGGCAAGCAGAGTGAAAGAATTATCGTACTATATAATATACTTAAGTAATAAAAATTAATTCATTAGTATGTTCTGAGTTAAATTCCTAGAAACATGGAGCTCATTCTACAGCCAAATTTATAAACCCCTGGCTTTCATGTTCTCATTATAAAACCTTTACCGCATGACAAAAACATGATACGTATGAATTTTATTACTGACAATAATCTATTCCAGCGGTTTTAAACCTGTGGTACGCGAACCCCTTGGGGTACCTACGCGAAAAAAAAAATTGGGGGTACGCAATATCGTGGCACGAATGTAGGTTTTAAAACTCAGCTTAACTTTTTTAAATTTCGTTGTTTACGCTTGGACGTGGAACAAAATTTGTTTATCACTGGTTAAAAATGCCCGAAGTTGTGTTACATACCATATAAAATTGCATTAATTGAATGTGTGACTTGAATGTTAAATAACTAATGTAAAAAAATAAAATAAAATAAATAAATGGGGCACAACAAATTTGAAGTACCTAAGGGTCAAGGGGTACGCAGTCTCAAAAAGGTTGAAAACCACTGGTCTATTCTATAAATTATGTTCTAAGAAAATGTTTCAAAACATTGCGGCATGTTTCAGAGTGAACGATACCTACTCTCAGAATCGTTTTGGTGAAAGACGTTACTTGAAATTGTTTTAGCCGTGTTTGGTGACCAGATCTAAATAGCCAGATACCTCCCTCTTCCCCATCTCATTCCGCTTACCGCTACCCTCAGACTACATATATAATTTTTCCTTCATAGTAGTCCCAGAGAGAGGTCGTACGTGAGGTCATTATTCTAGAACATTCTGCTTTTTACGTTTTCATATAAGACGTGTAAGAAGGAAGAATTTTTAAGTAAGAATTTTAGGACGACCTTTCTCTGGGACTACTGTACCCTAAAACGGTATGCTAAAGTGTTACTGATTTCCAAGAGCCTTTTGGACTCTTATGCGGTATTCACATTCAAAAAAAGAGAGTAACAATATTTTTAGTAAGCTTCGTTGACGACAAATATTGTAAAATCATTCCGTTAATATTCGAAATGAATTCTTCAATCAGAGAAAAGGACAATCGAATTCCACCATTGTTCAACATTGAAAGATGTTACGAATACTAATTTACCACATTTATTGTTCTTCGAAATATCGCCAAAGTATATATATTATGTATCTACGTTTTTAGATTTTTAGAGCCAAAGTATTTTTGTTATTTATTTTGGGGGTGTTATGCCGTTTTGCGCTATCTCCTTTTTTATCCAACGTTTCGGACAGCGTTGCAGTGTCCATTATCGGGGCCGATTCGTCGGCACACATCTGCCGAATCGGCCTTGAAGATGGACAATGCAACGCTGTCCGAAACGTTCATAACACCCCAAAAACAAAAAAACCAAATTATATTTATTATGTTTATCTTTACGTTTCAAAGAAGAACAAAATAATCTGGCTGGCAATTTACAAAATGTAAGTATTGCTGATTTTATAGCAAATCCTAAAATATACCCAAATTATGCTAATAGCTTTAACTCTACACAGGAGGCCATAAGAAAATTAATTTCAAATGCTGTGTGGAGGGCCTTTTTAAGGGAAGGATTCAGAGGAATTTCTGGGAATGAAAAAGGTAAGAGGGCTGGGTAGGAATCCGGAGGTCAGTGTGTCCAGGAGTGACGAACGTATGAATCCAACCCTTCAACTTCGGTGCAAGGCGATGGGTCGGGAAGGTCCGGCCGGGTAGGTCAAAAGGTCTGCCTCAACCAATCTCTCCCAATCGTAAGTAGATGGACAAACTCATTTACCGCCAAGACCAAAACAATCCTTACCCCATAAACCCGGCACCTCTGCTAAGTCACAAAACGTAGCGAACCACTTCGGGAGACCTAGACCTAAGTGTTGGTTATAACTTGTTGTGTGCCGAATGTGGCCGCATATGCTTGAAATATTGTCACCCGGATGACAATCGGCACTCAACTTAATTATAAGTTGAGTTGTTCCCGTGGCAGGGGTACCTACCCCTGCTTACCTCCCTGTAACAGACGTGACGCCTTTACAAGAACTGTAAAATAGGTCCGGGTCTAAGTGCACGCTGATGAGGATGTATGATGAGTAAAATAATAAAAGCTGGCCTCCTGCACCCAGTGTCTGATGAGTAAGGGACACTGGATGTGCCTATTCTTCTGCCTGAGCCTGGCGCCTTGCGGTGTCCTGGAGTAGGGCCGGCTTGTCTGGAGGAGGTAGGCACCAGGACGGAAGACAGGCAGAAGTCGGCGGGAGGCAGCTGGTGTTGAAGAAAATACTTCTTAAGTAACAAGTAATAAAACAAGTTTTGAAGAGTCGAAGTGAACTGATTTATTTGAAAATTTGCATCGTATTTATACCAATCGGTAGGTGGCTCACGGAAAGTGGAGGGGGAAAACGGAACCCAGGCACTTTCCTTTATAAGGGGCAAGAAACTGCTTAGTATCTATTTTGCCGGTTTAATCCGTAAAGGTGCTCGCTTAAATTTGGCAACTTTTACGGATTTTGTAGCCTTAATTAACAATCAAAATATATAAAAAATAGAAAAAACATATAAATAAAGCCAAGATTTATAACAAGAATTTTAGTTTGGTGAATTTACCGTGTTTTTAAGAATTTTTGATTTTTATGAAAATGTTTTATGATTTATTAAGTTATAATTATTTTTCCTAGGTTCCCTGTGAGATAAGTTAACGAAATCTGTTTATTTCACCATCTCACAGGGTCCCTAGAATTTTGTAGAGGTAAAAATGTAAAAATGTCAAGACCGAAATTTTCTAAGTCCTTTTGACATGGCAAATTGAGCTCTATTTTTGGCTCTAAGTATTTTAAGAGCAAAGTCTCAGTTTGACTGGAGGCCTTGTAGGATCAAGAATGAAAACTGATTATTTCATTGTCCTACAAGGCCGGCAGGTTTTATTATTTGGAAAAACATGAAATTTACACCTTCGAATTTTTCTAAGTGTTTTTTGAGGGTCATTTATTGCCCTAGTTTGAGTAATTTAAGGGCTAGAGACTCAGGCTCTCTTTCCCTCGATGCCTTGTAGGACTGCGGAATGAAATTTCTTAGTTTCATTATCCTTCAAGGATCGTAACTAAAAATAATTAACAATATGTCAAAAAAAAGGAAACATAAAAAATACAAGTGAAATGATAAGTTGAAAAATGTCCCTGGTGGCAACCTGAGCATGATAGCGTTTATTTGTTGCACCGGGGGCATTGTACATATAAAAACGAAAGTATTTTATTAATACAATATTGCAATTAGAATAACTTTTAAATTCTAATTGGAAAACAAACATAAAAATATTTTCAACGAAAAAGATCGCTGGCGGTACGGTACTAACGAGTTCAGTGGCCAAGCGGGATTTCTGGTTTTCGAGCGAAATCCCAAAAAATGACCACTAAGCTGTAGAGGATACCGCCAAGGATGTTTTTCGTTGAAAGAACATACGAGGATATGTAACACGTCCGTTACACTCCCCCCGTGCAGCTTGGCTGCACTAGTCTTCACGACGTGTTTGAGTAGAAGAAGCTGCATCGGTGGGCGGGGCCGGCAGGATTACAGCGAGCTTCACGGCAGGTCGTACGTAGACTCCGGTGCTCGTCTGGATTCGGGCGGTCCTTACTTGGCCGTCTGCAGCAGGGGTGGTGTCGAGGACTCGGCCGCGAGGCCAGCTGTTGCGGGGCATCGCAGGGTCCATGATGACCACCAGGTCGTCTTTCTTGATGGGATTGACGGTCTGGTGCCATTTTTGTCGAGTAGCCAAGGTGGGGAGGTATTCGCGGAGCCACCGCCTCCAGAACATATCAGCTAGCTGCTGACTGATGCGCCACTGGCGGCGGAGACATACCTCCTCCTCTTGTTTGCCGTATAATGACAACTGGGGCCGGTTGCCTGCTGCTCCCAATAGAAAGTGGTTGGGAGTGAGGGGCTCCTCGTCTCTCGGGTCTGCAGAGACGTGTGTAAGAGGACGGTTGTTGACAGTCCACTCAGCCTCGGCCAGTGCTGTTCGTAGGGTCTCTTCTCTTGGGGCCCTCTCCTTCAGGATGGCTCGCAGGGCGTGCTTGACTGAGCGCACCAGGCGTTCCCATGCTCCCCCCATATGAGGAGACATTGGTGGAATAAATTTCCATTCCATTCCTTTTGAAGTTAGATGATCCCTCATCCGGGCGTCATCTTTGAGCGAGTTCAGGGCGTCCTTCAGTTCATTGTCTGCTCCGTGGAAGTTGGTCCCATTGTCTGAGTAAATTGTCTTTGGTTGACCTCGGCGCGCCGTCATGCGTTGTAGGGCCATGATGGCTGAGTCGGCAGACAGGGAAGTAGCCAGCTCGAGGTGAATAGCACGTGTGGACAGACAGGTGAAGAGGGCTCCGTACCGCTTCTCCCGACGTCTGCCGACGGTGATGTCCATGGGCCCGAAATAGTCCAACCCGCAGTTTGTAAAGGGGGGAACATGGTGGGTGAGCCGTGATGGTGGCAAGGGTCCCATCAGTGGTGGAGCCGGCTTGCTTCTGCGCATCTTGCAGGTGGGGCAGTTGTGGGCGAGTCTGCGGATGTTTGTGCGCAGTCGCAGCACAAAGTAGCTGCCTCGTACCTCTGCCATTGTCCTCTCTGTACTTGGGTGGTCAGCCTTCTGGTGATGATGGTTCACTAGGAGCCGTGTGTAGGCGTGGTCTCCATCCAAGATTATGGGTATCCGCACATCTCGGGAGACTCTGCTGGTGGTCCGTATTCTTGAGTCCATCCTCAGCAGGCCATCGGGTCCCAGGAAGGGGTTCAGTGTTTTGAGCCGGCTGCCATTTGGTAAGGGAGCTCCTTGACGAAGAGCATTCAAATCGGTACCGAATGCGTCTTCTTGGGCTGCTTTCACCCATCGGATCTCTGCTTCACGGGTCTCCTCGAGCTGCAAGTATCCGTCCAGGGGCTTGTGGGGTCCCACACGGCATCGGTTTATGAAGCGGTGGACCCAGGCGGTGGCCCTGATGAGGCGGGGCCATGAGGAGAAGCGGTTGATCTCTGGTAGAGCGTCTGACATAGTTGAGGTGAGCCCGACATATTGGGCCTTCACTTCAAGGACGCTGTCATCCGGCCGGTGCAGTTTGGACCTTTCGCGCGGCCATTCTGCCTCGGCCAAGGTGAGGAAGGCTGGGCCACTGAACCAATGTCCTGCAGGTGATAGATCGGGAGTCTCGATGTCTCGGGTGCCAATGTCGGCAGGGTTCAGCTTTGTGGGAACCCATCTCCAGTCTTCAATGCGGGAGAGCTCATCTATCTCGCCAAGCCGGTTAGCCACGAAGGTTGAGTAGGTACGTGGGTCTGTGCGTAGCCAGCATAACACCGTCGTAGAGTCTGTCCAGAACACTGTTCGCGCAATGTTGCTGCGACATTCTTTTTTCAGTGTTGCTGCTAGTCTGGCCGCCATTAAAGCTGATTGGAGCTCGAGGCGGGGTATGGAGAGTGGCTTCAGGGGGGCCACCTTACACTTGCTGGCCAAGAAGGTAGCTGTGACTTCACCATTGATGTCTTCTGTGTGATAGGCGACCGTGCAGCATGCCTGTTCGGAAGCGTCACAGAACAGATGGAGTGTGACGTTGCTTTGTTTACCTTTTAAACAACTTCTAGGTATGGCAACTCCACAGCTTTGGAGGAGTCCCAGCCAGTCCAGCCATCTCTCATTGTGATCGGGTTTGATGATCTCGTCCCATCCAGTGTTTGATCTCCAGACGTCTTGCAGCAGCATTTTTGATCTGACTGTGAGGCATGCAACGAACCCCACAGGATCAAAAATTTTCATAACAATGCTGAGCAGCTGACGTTTTGTAGGTCTGCTGATCAGTTCAGGTTCTGCGGCGTCTCTGAAGGCGTACAGAAAGCAGTCGGTCACTGGATCCCATAGCAGGCCGAGGATTCTTTCAGTCTCTGCTTCACCGCTGCTGATGCGTATGGCTGATCTGGCGCGGTCTTCAGGCGGGATGGTGGCCATGACCGCTGGATTATTAGAGGCCCAGTTGGTGAGATGGAAACCTCCTGATGATAGAACTGCGGCCACGTCTTTTACAAGGCCAGTGGCTTCACTGATGGAGTCCACCGCGTCCAGATAGTCATCCATATAAAATTTTGTTTGGATAGCGTCTGCAGCAGCCGGGAAGCTCTCAGCATTTTGTAGTGCCACTCGGTTTCGCACATATTGGGCGCTGCTAGGAGAACAGGTAGCGCCGAACATCATCGAGGTCATCATGTAGGTATGAGGCTCTTCTTGAAGTGTTGGTCGCCACAGGAACAGTTGTGACAGCTGGTCCTCTGCTTTGATTTTTACTTGTAAAAACATCTCTTTTATGTCGGCGGCGAGGGCTATTTTCCCTTCTCGAAACCGGAGAATGTTCCCAAGGAGTGACGTCAGTAGATCAGGTCCCGTCAGCAGTTGATCATTGAGGGAGGTCCCTCGGCAGCGGCTGGCGGCGTCAAATACGACACGGATCTTTCCTGGCTTGTTGGGGTTCACCACGGCGAAGTGGGGCAGATACCACTTGCGGGCGGAGTGCTTTGCCGCCTCTCGTGCTGTGAGCTCCCGTGCGTGGCCTTGCGTGATGAGCCGGTTGATTTTTTCTTTGTACGCCACTGCCAGGTCCTCTTCCTTCAATAATTTCCTTTCCAGGGACCACAATCTTTTGAGCGCACATTTTTTGTTGTCGGGCAGCGTGATATTTTCGTTTTTCCATAGCAGGCCAGTCTGCCATCTGCCGGACGTCATCTGACAGGTGGTGTCCTCCATCAGCTGGTTGGCACGTACCACATGTGCGGTCACCCGGGAGGCTGATGTGATCCCCAAGGAGTCGACTGCGAAGTTTGTTCGTATCAAGTCGCTCAGCAGGTCATCTTTGTGATTTTCAGCGTGCAGGGCCAGAGTGGTGACCGAGTCTTCACTGGTGGGAGTCCCTCCTCCATGGGTAATCCACCCCAGGGCAGTCCGTGACAATATTCGCGTAGAGTCACGGGCTTCATGCACTTCCCTCGAGACAATGAGGTGAGCATTGTCCTGCCCGATGAGAAGTGTGGGTGTGACGTACCCGCCAGGAACCCTTTGTTCTGGGAGGCTGAGGCCCTTCACGGTGCTCGCTTTGATGTGGTAGCTGGTGCCTATCCCGGCGCCGCGCAGTGTGACCTGCACGCGGCGTGATGCTTGATCTGAGGAGCACATGCCTTTTGCCCCGTGGAGCCGTAGTCCTTGGACGGGTCCGGTAGCGCCAATTTTTTCTGCTGTGGCGGCGTCAATCAGTGTGATCGTTGATCCCTCATCCAGCAGCGCGAATGCGGAGATCGGCTGCGTGGGGCCCGTCAGCACTACTGGCACCACTTTTAGCACGGCGCCGTCGGCCTGGCGTCACATGTGGTGGACATCAGCTGTTGTGGTGTTTTTTACGAACGATGGGTCGTGCAGTAACTTGTGGTGTGGAGCGCGACAGTCTCCAACACCGCACCAGTCCCGGGATTTGCATTGTTTGGGCCAGTGTTTGCCATCTAAACATATACGGCACAATCCAGAACTTTTAACTGTCTCAAAGCGAAGTTTTACGTCCTTCGCTGCGAACTCACGACATTCACGGAGGCAGTGGCCCCTTTCACCGCACTGTACGCACCCTTCACGATTGTTAAAGTCACAGTGGGGTGTCACATTATCACTTCGATTTGTGTTTCGCGTACTTTCGTTTTTTCGCGGACGGTCATACTTTCGCGCACTTTCGTTTAGTACTTTTCGCGAACTTTCGTTTTGTATTTTCCGCGAACTGTCATTTTGTGGTGACTTACGACTCGTTTCACTATTTCGCGGCCCGAATTGTTCCGAGGTAGCAAAGGTTTGCTCGCGACGTGGTCTAGACCTCGCGGGGTCGACCATTCCCGATTTGGAGATGGCGTTCGCGACGGTTTTCAGGAAGGCGGCAAACTGGCAGATGGTGGCAGGCACTTCGTAATGCCGCACTTCCATCAGCCACGCCAACCGCATCGTGCATGGCATCTTCCCCGCGATGTCGCTGAGGAGCGCCGGGTTGGTGAGATATCCCTCATTGTTTAGGGAGCGGAGTGAAGCCACCAGGTTTTGCACAGTCCCCGAGAAGTCTGCTATGTCTTCTAGTGATGCCTCTGCCGTCATGTGTGGAAGCTTCTTGGCCTTGTCCAACATCAGGGCAGCCAGTGAATTCGTCCCTCCGTAGCGCTGCTCCAGCACGGCCAGTATCTCTGGCACTTGGGTAGGGTCCATCAGGAGGGGGCCCACAGCTTCGCGGGCCTTTCCCTTGAGGGCTCGCTGAAGTCGGATGAGGTTCTCGCTGCTGGTCATCCGGCAGGTTGAGGTTGACTGGGTGAACTGTGCCCTCCAGGTGGGCCACTCCAGCGGGTCACCAGAGAAGGTGGGCAGATCCTTGGCCATTGACTGCCTGGCGATGAGTGCTGCCATCCGGGGGTCATCCTCAATTGTGGGATGAGGGCTGTCCTGAGCCCTTGAAGCTCTTATGGCCTCCGTGAGCGCGCAGGTGAACTGAGCCATCGAGTTATCCGCTTGGTGGATCCAGGCGCTGGTGTGGCGGGCCGTCTCGTCCGCATTTGGTTGTGGAGGAAACATCGGCAGGCCGGAGCTCGGGCTGGAAGCGGGCAGATGCTGGTCATCAGGTTGTGCTGGCGCTCGGTACTCCTGTTCGCGCAGTGGTACCGGCGGCACATGTGTAGATGGCCCAGGATGTGTCCACTGCGAGTATGAGGCTGGATCCCCGTGATTGTAGTAAGGGGGTGGTGGCACAGGGGCTGCTGGCCCTGGCTGTGCTGATGATGCATAGGGTCCGACAGGTTTCTCCGGTACGGCTTCTCGTTGCCTCTGGTTGAGCAGAGGTACGGGCGGTACGGGGCCGGAAGGTCCAGGCTGCATCCATCCAAGGCTCCCATCATAGTGAGGGGGCTGCGGCGCGGGGCCTCCAGGCCCTGGCTGCGCCAGTGATGCGTACCTCTGGTCTACCAGAGGCACAGGTCCGACGGGCATCTCTCGTACGGCTTCTCGTTGCCTTGTATTGTGCAGAGGCAAGGGCGGTACGGGGCCGGAAGGTCCAGGTTGCAGCCATCCAAAGCCCCCATTGTAATGAAGGGGCTGCGGCGCGGGGCCTCCAGGCCCTGGCTGCGCCGGTGATGCGTACCTCTGGTTTACCAGAGGCACAGGTCCAGCGGGCATCTCTCGTACGGCTTCTTGTTGCCTTGCATTGTGCAGAGGCAAGGGCGGTACGGGGCCGGAAGGTCCATGCTGCATCCATCCGGGGCCCCCATCAGAGTGAGGGGGCTGCGGCGCGGGGCCTCCAGGCCCTGGCTGCGCCAGTGAGGGGTGCCTCTGGTCTACCAGAGACACAGGTCCAACGGGCATCTCTCGTACAGCTTCTCGTTGCCTTGTATTGTGCAGAGGCAAGGGCGGTACGGGGCCGGAAGGTCCAGGGTGCATCCATGATGCTTGTGGTTGCCAAGGTTCTCCTTGGTCCGGATGTCCATGGCTGGTTGGCTCCGAAGCAGTACTCGCTGCGATGAGTTGTGCCAGCCCTGCGGCACCGGGTTGTGCCAGCCCTGCAGCACTGGGTTGTGCCAGCCCTGCGGCGCCGGGTTGTGTGGGCCCTGTCGCATCTGGTGCAGGCCCTGCACGGGTTTGTGGTTGAAGGGCTGCCATCAGCCGTTCAATCTGCTTGTTTTGGTGGCGAAGCTGTCGTCGCAGTTGGCGCACCGTATCCTCGGTAGATGTAGAGGGCGGTGGCTCGTCATCGCTGTCTGCGGAGCCTGTCTCAGGAGTGGTGCTGGGCGAGGGCCGGGGCGTGGCATCAGATATGTCATCAGGCATGTCCAGGACTTCAGGGGCAGCGTCCGGGGCAGTAGGTAGCTCAGCAGCAGGGGGTGGAGGCGAGCCATCTTCTTGGGCCGTCTTCTTGGATCTCAGCGAGGGTGGAGACATCCTGGCGAGGACTGTAGATCCGGCTCGAAGGACCACTTGTAACAGACGTGACGCCTTTACAAGAACTGTAAAATAGGTCCGGGTCTAAGTGCACGCTGATGAGGATGTATGATGAGTAAAATAATAAAAGCTGGCCTCCTGCACCCAGTGTCTGATGAGTAAGGGACACTGGATGTGCCTATTCTTCTGCCTGAGCCTGGCGCCTTGCGGTGT
Source organism: Limnephilus lunatus (assembly GCA_917563855.2). Lineage (NCBI taxonomy): Eukaryota > Metazoa > Arthropoda > Insecta > Trichoptera > Limnephilidae > Limnephilus > Limnephilus lunatus. Next base: position 84,964,771 of record OU830593.1, read on the forward strand.
CCTGGAGTAGGGCCGGCTTGTCTGGAGGAGGTAGGCACCAGGACGGAAGACAGGCAGAAGTCGGCGGGAGGCAGCTGGTGTTGAAGAAAATACTTCTTAAGTAACAAGTAATAAAACAAGTTTTGAAGAGTCGAAGTGAACTGATTTATTTGAAAATTTGCATCGTATTTATACCAATCGGTAGGTGGCTCACGGAAAGTGGAGGGGGAAAACGGAACCCAGGCACTTTCCTTTATAAGGGGCAAGAAACTGCTTAGTATCTATTTTGCCGGTTTAATCCGTAAAGGTGCTCGCTTAAATTTGGCAACTTTTACGGATTTTGTAGCCTTAATTAACAATCAAAATATATAAAAAATAGAAAAAACATATAAATAAAGCCAAGATTTATAACAAGAATTTTAGTTTGGTGAATTTACCGTGTTTTTAAGAATTTTTGATTTTTATGAAAATGTTTTATGATTTATTAAGTTATAATTATTTTTCCTAGGTTCCCTGTGAGATAAGTTAACGAAATCTGTTTATTTCACCATCTCACAGGGTCCCTAGAATTTTGTAGAGGTAAAAATGTAAAAATGTCAAGACCGAAATTTTCTAAGTCCTTTTGACATGGCAAATTGAGCTCTATTTTTGGCTCTAAGTATTTTAAGAGCAAAGTCTCAGTTTGACTGGAGGCCTTGTAGGATCAAGAATGAAAACTGATTATTTCATTGTCCTACAAGGCCGGCAGGTTTTATTATTTGGAAAAACATGAAATTTACACCTTCGAATTTTTCTAAGTGTTTTTTGAGGGTCATTTATTGCCCTAGTTTGAGTAATTTAAGGGCTAGAGACTCAGGCTCTCTTTCCCTCGATGCCTTGTAGGACTGCGGAATGAAATTTCTTAGTTTCATTATCCTTCAAGGATCGTAACTAAAAATAATTAACAATATGTCAAAAAAAAGGAAACATAAAAAATACAAGTGAAATGATAAGTTGAAAAATGTCCCTGGTGGCAACCTGAGCATGATAGCGTTTATTTGTTGCACCGGGGGCATTGTACATATAAAAACGAAAGTATTTTATTAATACAATATTGCAATTAGAATAACTTTTAAATTCTAATTGGAAAACAAACATAAAAATATTTTCAACGAAAAAGATCGCTGGCGGTACGGTACTAACGAGTTCAGTGGCCAAGCGGGATTTCTGGTTTTCGAGCGAAATCCCAAAAAATGACCACTAAGCTGTAGAGGATACCGCCAAGGATGTTTTTCGTTGAAAGAACATACGAGGATATGTAACACGTCCGTTACACTCCCAAATTGGTTTATTTAAAATGTTATCAGTGACTGTGATTTAAGAACGAATCATAAAAGTTATCTATATTAATCTTGCTCTTTTCATCGCCATTGTTTGTTATTACTACCAAAGAATAGGGAAAAATCAGAGTATGCAATTCCCACGCGGTCGAAGCGAAATATTCAGAAAACTAAAGTAGACAAGAGTGAGGAGGCTACGAAGAGCCGCACAAAGCGGAGATCGATAGGCTACGAAGTATTGCATAAAGAGGAGACCGATTATACTATCTCCTTCTCTCGCTGACCAAATCCTATAGACATATGTATGTGTTTGTCTCTCTTTAGTGTAGCTATTTTTAGTTTCATTGAGTTTCAAATCACAACGGTGCTAAAGAAATTTTCACTTCAAAAAACTTATTAACAAACAATTATTTTTTCTACGGTTATTACTGATTGTTTAACCGTGGGTGTCTTTCAAGAAATATGTTTTTAATGATTAAAATATTATTATTTACACAATTGTTCTGCCGGTGAACGTTGTTTAAGTAAGCAAATGGAAATGATGTTAATTCTCCGAAAAACAGATTTCTGTTTACCGTTGTTTATTTTTAGGTGTGTATATGGAAAAATATATCGTTTGTGACAAATCACGTTTCAATCATCAACAAAATACTAAACGTGATTTATTTTTGAGTTATTATGCCAAGTATCGCTTCCTCCTTTAGCCAACGTTTAACACAACGTTACAATATCAATCAGAGCAGATGTAAAATGATTTACATTTTTGAGTTAGCCATATTAAATTAAGAGAATAAACAAAAAATGACTTATTTTAAGCTGATACTTAAAAGAATTCAGAATCTACTCTCTAATTAAACTCGCGCCATCTATGAAAGAGAAGATTGTGAATTCTTTTGAGTATCACCTACTTGAGAAATCTGATCCACGATAATAATTTAATTTGCTAAATTGTAGTTAACATGCGTTTATCCGCCTTTTTTAATAGAAAAACTTTATTTAATGTATAAAAAACATCTAATTGATGCCATTATATTAAATAAATAAAAATATATATGTATATATTTGAAAGACGCGCCTATTTTCTGCAATCGCCAAACATTAGAGTTGCGATGATAATCCAGCCGTGGAGGGGCGCAGAGATACTTTAATTTTGTCGCATGCGTCATCCGGCTCGTTGGTCTAGGGGTATGATTTTCGCTTAGGGTGCGAGAGGTCCCGGGTTCAAATCCCGGACGAGCCCGATTCTGTTTTTGAAAATTTTTAAACATATCTTTTTATTTCGTTAAAATTACCCATAAAATCTGCCGATTGATTGGACGACTAATTTTTATCGTAATTTATTTTTGGGTTGTTTTGCCGGGGACCAGACAACTCAGAATCGTCTAACTTTAATACCTTCTTAGAATCATTAGATTATGGGCTGTTTAAAAAAATATTTCGTAATTAATAATAAAGGCATATTGAAATTACATGATTCTGAGTTGTCGTGGGACCAATTATGCAGTGTCCATCATCACACCAGATATGCAACACAGCACAATATCCCAAAAATCAACCACTGTAATACTTTTGACTTTGAAAATATAAAATAAATGTTGGTTTCATCTAAGGTTTAAGGTAACTTATCGCTAAGGCAATACGACTCGTAATTAACTATTAACCACATGCCCACCACACTGAAACAACACTACTAACTACAAATCCATTTACAATTCTTCACAAAAAACACAAAGATTGGATCAAACAACAAGGTATTCAATTTACTCAAAAAATCATAACACCTAACCAAACATAACCAAAAACAATTATTAAAAATATAGTAGGTAATTATAACTTTGTTTTAAGACAAAAAAATAGTATCACAATATTATTCATACCATTGTCGTGTGGTCCCTAGAATAATATACCAACTATTTATCAAAACTATTATTTATCTTGTACATAAACTAGATGCTATGTATAACTGTATCTATAAATCCTAACTGCAACTAATCTTTTATTTTATGTATACGATCCTGCCGCTATGGTCGACCCACAGTCTCCTTCTTGACAATATCAAAGAGGATACGGTGTTTCTACTTTTGTCGCCAGAATTGAATTTATTCCAAAACATGGGAACACCTCAGCACGGGTTCGCCTAGTGAGGTGTTCACAAATTACTACTAGGTACTTACCTATATACAGTTACGGATCAGTAACATTTTTTTTCCTTATTACTACACTTAATATCTATGTTTACCAATGTAATTATCTGTAATCTGTGTGTATGTTAAAGAATAGAAATAAATAAATAAATTTGTGGAGACGTTGTTCAAAATCTTCTAACATAATTTCTCCGCAAGCATCAGACCATGAAGTTTACGGCTTATAAAAAGGGTTTTTTTTTTGCAAATAATTCAATTCTGGTACGTTCCATAAACAACATATGAAATAATATTCAATTGCATGTGAATTGGATTTTATTTTGACAATTTATTTTTTCAGTTTGGATCAAATAATGTTTTAATTTGATTGTTTATTTTTTTAGCCATCCTTTTTCATACTGGTATATTTATTACTTTGAACATTATAAGCAAAGGTAGAATTGTAATCATTTAAATATTTATTTTACATTTAAACATTCCTTTTCCACACCGCTTTTATAAAAGTTATGATTTCTTCACCAATCTAGATTCAATTTTTTTTTTTACAAATTTACTGGTACTTACCTACTGTTTTATCTACTATTCTGGTAATGTTTGTCAGCTCAATATATTGGACGATTCCATGACAGTTGATCGGCCGAAAATTGGTCCCTCGGCGTACTTATACAGGGTGTTAAGGGACTTACTTGAGTTACTTTACCCAGTGAATCCTGGCATTATTTGGAGTAAAAGATGTAAATAAAATTTTGGTCTCCGGTGACATTTTTAATGTTTTTTTTTTTTTTTTTTTCTACAAAAACAAAAAAATGGTAGGTGTTGGATGGTTGGAGGCGGAGTAAGGGGTGGGTCGGCTACTCGGCGGAGTGACCAGTGATGACACGTGGAAGAATTTTTTTTTGTTTGATTTTAAAGAAAAAAAAAAAAAAGTTACCAAAAAAAGTCACCGGAGACCAAAATTTCATTTACATTTTTTACTCCAAATAATGTCAGGAATCACTGGTTAAAGTAACTCAAGTACGTCCCTTAACACCCTGTATACAAAGTGCAGTCACTTTAGGGAAAATAAGTTACATCTAATTACACAAAATATATCTAAGTGATTCCGTAGGGATGTGCAGAGAGGATGTACCGCCGAATAACAAAAGAATAAAACATATTTTCATTCAAATGCGTCAAGGAAAATTCTGCTTCTCTATATACTGTATGTACCAGCACATAAGTACAAAAAATCGACACTGTGTATAAATTCATTTTAAATTCATACTAACTTATTATAAAAGGTATTTTTGAAGTCCAACTGAATATCTTTTACGTTTGAAATTCTTAAATAAAGCACAAAAAAATATTGTTTTTAATTAAATATAACCATTAAATATGACAATTATAGATTTCGTGTCTAATAAATACTAATAAGTTTCCATTGATTAACTGCCTTATTGACATAACAACTAGATAGAGGTTTAAAAATGCTTGGTTTTGTATGCAGAACTGCAACAGACTTCTAATCACTACAATGTTTGAAAATACTGTGCACTTCAGTCAGATACAGTTTAATTCGCCTGTTTAGTTCACATTTAAAATGTGTAATACAACAATGTTAAAACAACAAAAAGCATCCCAAATTCCTTGGATTTATTAATTTAAGATGTATTCGATTTCAAAATATTGATTACACCCTTGTGATTAATTGTATCCAATGAAACAACTAAATTTGATTACGCTATCTGATTGTCTCTGATTTTGTTCCTTTAAATAAAATTATTAATGTTGGTATTGACAGAAATACAGTACAAACTCTTCATAAACACTTTTCTGAAATGTGCGAGTTTACCACTCAATATTAAATATACATTTTTCATTTATTTAATTTTACAATTAAGGGGGAATATCCAGATAAAACCGGAAATATGTCATTTTTGATTAAAAGTATAGCCGTATTAACTGTTTTCCATCAAAATTAAAAATTGATTTCAAAACACTGTTCTTTTATCTAGTAAAGCAATGTTTTAAATTTATTACCAGAATAGAGAATAATTAGTAAAACCTAACACACTGTAAATGAATACAACCTCGGCCGTTGGCCAGGGGTATGTTTGTGCATATTTTTTTACATTATTATTTTACTTAGACATTATTGAAAAATTATCAATACTTGTGATAAAAATAATTTAAAAAAGTACATAATTTTAATAGTTTTATTATCACACTTGGTAAGGAATTAATCTTTCTCATTGGAACCGCCTTGTACGATCGGAAGAACATCCCTTCGACAAAATTTGAATTCTCGGCCGTTTTTACTTGGTGCATAATATTTCATTTGCTTATTCCATTTTTTTACTTGAAAGAAGTCTTTTTAGTATGTTATTGAATAATAATAATAATAATATTTGAATGATTTATATTGCGCCGTTTTTCTGAAAAATCACCTCAAGGGCGCTGTACAAACTTACCATACATGCCTAAAATCTAGAAAGACTACAAGCTAGACAAACAATTAAAAACAACTTATGGCTAAAAATTGCATACACCGGTTCATTGATCACCGATACGAAAATATATGTACAATATTTTGACCAATGAACGCAATGCTGCCTAAAAATGAATTAATACAGGACCATACTTACCTGGGAGGTCGCTTGAAATTAACACTGTTTATTGTCTATTTAAAGAAATTTAGATAGAGTTCGCACGCAGAGGACATAATTGTGAACACATGTTGTTTAATCCTGAAAATATTTTAATATTAATATGTAATATATTTTTTAATGAGTGTATTTTGGAAAGTAAAAGCAACATTTAATGGTGGGCGGTGCAGTAGTACAAGGATTTGATCTTCCTAGAGACAGATTGATGTATAAGGATTCGAGTAATTTTAATTCAGTAAGAAAAGTGTGATTAAGACATATATATCATAGGCAATGCAAGTATGATACTCTCAGATAGGTATATTTAAATCAAGTTAAGGGTATGAGAGCCCGAAAAGGTAGGTTTTTAGTTTGGACCTAAACTCTGTTGGGCTTTTTATGCATCTTAATTCCGGAGGGAGTCTATTCCAAGCCTTAAGCCCAGATACTCCAAAAGCACGATCTCCGAACTTAGTATTTGGCTTTTGTTTGGGTTCTATTAGTCTGCCTATAGCAGATGAAGTTGCCGATCTAAGGGTTAATTGCCTCGGACCAGTATTTTCCAGGACGCATAATTCAGAGATGTAAGGTGGGGCCATTTCGTTGATTGATTTAAACACCATCCAGCATATAAATCAATTCCACGTACTTCCTCCACCGTTGTCACTGCAACAACTGCATTATATGAACTTAATGTTAAAGCCAATTCTGGTGTAAATAAACCAATTAAGATTTTTGTTAATTTTTTAAGAGTGTCGCCGTCCCATTAGCTGCAAAAATTAAAACCTTTGTGTGGCATCACATAAACAATATTTTAAAATACTTAAACGCATCGCTGCAATACTTTTTTTCAGCCAGACATAACGTTTAAATCATTTAGAGATTTCAAATTATTGGGAACAGTATCGAATAAGAACGGTAGCTCCGGCTTCTATCAACAGTTAGGTCTGGTCGATTTAACAATAGGGGGACAAAAAAGGAATCGCGGATTCTCGAAGGCCGACCTTTTCTCGGATGCGGAGGAATTCCATTCAGCGCGCTGGTACCAGTTACCTGTTCACCTGGGGACCTACCTACCAGGACCAGGGTATCTAGTTGGCTGGACCAGGTCTACAGTTAAATATAAGCGGGAACAGAAACCACACGCAGCTGCAGACTCCGTTCTGAGAAATGTTACGGAATAAAGGAAGATAATATTATTATAAATATAACTGGTAGATATCTTATACATTCTTGATGTCCGGTAACTAGTGTAACATTAAATTTTAAGACGATTTGTGGCACTACTTTTTTTTGTTTAACTTCTCAGGCCTCGGGCAAATTCTGTCGGAAGGACAGAAAATTTCAGCTTTTCAATAAAATCCATAGAAATCGAATATTTCTGAACATATCGGAAAAATAAAAACTGTTTCAACAATGTTATGAAATACGCTTTCAAATTTTATTATTAAAAATAAACTTTTCATTTTTGAAATATAAAATATTTTATGTAAACATAAAAAAGTTTGAAAAATGGATCACCTTACGTTTTTTCTAACTACAATTACAGGAACTGAAAGAAAATAAAAATTATTAGATAATTATATTGTAAATGTTGTCGTCATCTCACTTTTTTTCTTTTATTTTTAAATAAGTAATACAAAATCACCAAATTTAATTTTTTTTCTCCAAATTGTGGTATTAAATTTTAGTTTCATAAAGTTGAAAATCTTAATTATTTTGTGATTAACTATAGATTTGAATACAAAGTGTTTTCTCTAACTAGCACCATTTATATTATAGTTCTCAACATGATAATAAGGAAGACACAATGGTTTCTATGAGACCTTTATAAGTTTTTTCGTTGTTAGTTTTTGGGGTGTTATGCCGTGTTGCGCTACCTCCTACTATAGCCGACGTTTCGGACAGCGTTGCAGTGTCCATCATCAGGGCAGATCCGGTAGATCCGACGATGTGTAATTGTTAGTGTAAAGTGTGTGATTATTTACTTGGAAGCGATACCGTGTCGCCAGCTTCAATTCACTACGAGCTGGTAGGTATTTCAGGAGAAAGGGAACTGCGATTTTAGTGAAAGCGCAGTATTTACGTTAGCCTGGGGTCCGTCCATGTGAGAATTGCCGACGAAAGTGGCGCCATCCTTATTCTAGAATTAGACAACAGAGTTCAAGTGGTTAAAGCGAAAGTAGCCAATATAAGCAAAAAAGGTTTTATACCTTTATATTGTATTATTATATGATATTACAGTATACTTAGACATGGTATTTTTTTTTGCGTTTAGCTTTGGATAAGGATGGCGCCACTTTCGTCGGCAATTCTCACATGGACGGACCCCAGGCTAACGTAAATACTGCGCTTTCACTAAAATCGCAGTTCCCTTTCTCCTGAAATACCTACCAGCTCGTAGTGAATTGAAGCTGGCGACACGGTATCGCTTCCAAGTAAATAATCACACACTTTACACTAACAATTACACATCGTCGGATCTACCGGATCTGCCCTGATGATAGACACTGCAACGCTGTCCGAAACGTCGGCTATAGTAGGAGGTAGCGCAACACGGCATAACACCCCAAAAACTAACAACGAAAATGCTTTTGGCCGTGAAAATCTAAAAACTTATCCTTTATAAGTTGTTCACAAAAGCGAACAATTCGAAATCCACTATTTCACAGATGGCGATAGTTTAATTATTATTTGTCTAAATACTTTTTAAGTTTTGCTTTAAAATATACGAATTCATTGTTTTCGCCAATGAATAAATAGTTTTGAATAAATGAATTCAATATGAATAAATAATCCATAAACAAACATCTTCTCATATTATATTGGTGACACGATCCAATGTTGCATTTTTTAACCTTTCTTGAAAGATTTTAATTTTTTTATGGACAAAACCATTTATTCATATTCATATTGAATGTGTGCGGGCGCAAAAATTAATTCGGCTTATTATTTTAAAGCATAACTTGCAAAAAGTGCTTTAACTTAAAATTATATTATCGCCATCTACGAAAGAGTAGATTTTGAATTATTTTAGCCTTTGTTTTAGAGTAAATCTTTGGTTGTTGGAATTATTTTTTTCATTTTCGTGGGTTATTATCAGAACTTTAATGTCTTTAAGTGCGACTTTTTTTAACTCCTGTACCACCAGTTTCCAGACACCGTGTATAACTAATTCAAGGAAACTTTGAATTTCATAATTTCCTTCCTGTGAACATTTAATCTACCGTTTCTCCTTCTAATTATAACCTTTTCCTATAATATTCGGTAATTAGCTTTTGAAAGAGTTTTTAATAAAAAAATACAATTTTCAGTTGTAACTCCGTCTCAGTAACTATGATTCGATGAACTCTAAAACGTACATGTGTTTTGAATTTATTTGCCATTATTAAAAATGGAAGTGTTTGTTTGGAGACATCAGACAAGACATAAAGTAACTTTTTTATGTGAATACTGCGCGAGTGTCCCCAACTGCTCCCAACTATCTGGAGCCAGTAAGACTATGGCACCCCCAAATGAAGTATGTTTTGAGGCTGATGGTAACGGAAAGGGGAAGGAGATTGGGGAAGAGGAAGGTGGGGAAGTACTTGGTTATTCTGATCTGGTCACCAAACCATTTCCAGCAAAGTTTCAATTCTGAGTGGTGTTTTTATACCAGGGCGATAACGAGAGTATCTTCCGCCCTTGAACGTGCCGCAAATATACTATATATTATTTTTAAATTAATAAAGTTTGAAATAGCGCCACTGAAAAAAATAAAATTTTACTCGATCGGATAAGATTTGAACCAGTGATCTTCGTTTTATTAGTCGAGCACTTTACCTCTCGACCACGCAGACCATCATTCCTACCTATGATATAATATTTTTAACAGAAAATAACGTTAAATTCCATTTTCCAGGCCTTAGCAGCGGATGCATTTGTCCACCTACTATGTGGCGGACCGGATCGGGAGAGACAGGTTGAGGGATATCTGTTGAACTCTCTAGCTGAAGTCTCTCGACCGATCACCTTGCGCCGCAGTGGGAGAAATGAATTCATAGGTCCGACACAATAACATAGTTTTTTTTTTTTTTTACAGTGAATACCGCACAAGAATCTCAACTGCTCCCGTCTGGAGCCAGTGAGACTATGGCATCCCCAATTGGGGTATGTTGTGAGGCTGAAGGTAGTGGGGAGGGGAAGGAGGTGGGGAAGAGGAAGGTTGGGAAGTACCTGGCTATTCAGATCTGGTCACCAAACACGGCTAAAGCCATTTTCAAGCAACGTTTCGATTCTGAATGGTGGTCTTACACCAGGGCGATACTGATAGTATCTTCCACTCTGGAACGTGCCGCAAATATACTATATATTATTTTTAATGAATTAATTGTGAAATAACACGAATTAATCAAATAAAATTTATTTGCGCACGCCGGGTTCGAACCCGCGACCTCCGGATTGTGAGTCAAGAGTCTTAGCCACTGGACTACGGAGGTCGAGGTTAAACCTAAGTAAGATAATAATTTTGATTTTTCAATTTATATTCGTTTATCGCAAATAATATTAATTTCCGTGATTTGTTACGGTCTGTTCTAGTTTATAAAATAGATTTGTCTAACTGAAAAAACATAGCTCTTTGTATTTTACATGTTTTTATTTATGTTTTTTTTTATGTTCAATAACTGAGTTTATACTTGGTCCGGGAATATTTATATTTATTTTCCTCGTCCCACCCACTCGTGTTCTAATCGTTTATAATTTATTCAGTCAAAATAAAACAGGGTCGAATTTTAATCAGTTTCGATTAATTATAATAAAAAGCAAGCAAAAATTTTGAGAAATAAAAAGTTAATTAATTTTATTAAAATAAATCAAACGTTGGGTTTTTCAACGTATTTCTACGAAACCCGGAATTAAGCTACAGTGGGAGATAAAAAACAATTAAAGTATAATGTTATTGGTTCATTTGTCGATTGCAAATCGTAAGGGGTTAATCGGTAACAATTTTTCGAATCTCAAATTAGCTTGTGTTATTTCACAATGTATTCATTAAAAATAATAATGTATTCGTAACACGTTCTAAAGCTTTGGCACCATTAATAAAAATATGGATTAGAATCGTTGCTTGAAAGAACTTGTTCGGTTACCAGATCTGAATAGCCAGGTACGTTCTCTCCTCCCTCCTTCCTATCTCACACCGCTCCCCGCTACCTCCAGCCCCAAAACATACGTTCCAGACGGTTGAGAGTGGTTTTGAGTGTTGTGCGGAAGACGCCTTAAAAAAAACTGACTGACATTAAAAAACTGCCTCGTAACAACCCCTAAATTAGGGTTACTTTAGTTTAATGCGCTCTTGAGTGGTACGATAAAAAAACAACACTGTTTTTCTGAGTATTATAAATATTAAAAAATATAGCGAACGGATTGTAATGTATCTGTTTCACCGGTATTTCAACGAAAATGAACTGAGAGTAAACTGATATTTTCCGTGGCATAAAACAAATATTTTTTATACAAAACTTTATTTAGGAATTAAAAACAAAATTCTTAACCAAACAGATTTTTTTTTACATGAGCTCCACACAGGAGGCCCTGAGGAAAATAATTTCCCTCAGGGCCTGTGTCATCTTTGAAGATGCTACGTGGAGGGTTTTTTAAGGAAAGGAAGGAGATGAGAGTTCTGGGAAAGAAAAGGGGGCTCAGTGTGTCAAAAAAGAAAGGTTCAGGGGTTCAGTGTGTCCTGGTGATCCGCCTCCAAGACCAAGACAAACCTCACCCCATGTACACGGGCACCCCTGCTAAATCACCAAACGTAGCGAACCACTTGGGGTGACTTATAGCAGGACTATTGGTTATCCATTATATGGTTCCCGGAGCGGCGGTACCTATGGGTCTCAAATTACTTTTATGATACCCGCCTCCCAAATTACTATTGTATTTAAAAAAAAAAAATTGAATCTAAAATAAATTAGGTATAATCATTGACGTATGATATAATCGATTTATTTAATGTCACATTTTTTATATGACTTTAAAGACAATTAAAAAACTGGCTCTCATCCGTACTTTATACGTATTTGTTTTACCTTTTGATTCAATTTTTGTTATTCATTTGGGTTAGGTATTTTGACCTTAAATCCAAAATTAGGTTTTGTTTATACTCAAATATTACTTAAATGTATATTTTTTTAAAATTTATTTAAAGAAATAACTTAGTTTACATCACTTTATTTTTTGTACACTATCAACATGTTTCGTGAACCATGTTCACTTCTTCAGGAATAAAAGTATACTTTTATTCACGAAACATGTTGATAGTGTACAACAAAATAAAGTGATGTAAACTAAGTTATTTTCTTTTAATAAATAAATAATGACATCACAAAGTGACAACCTTTTAGAAGAAGTTTTCTTCGAAAAACTTAAATATTACTCGTTCTTTTCTGAGGGGACTGAGAGCACTGCTTCGTTTCCCAAAGGGTATCTAGGCAAATATCTCTTCAAAACCTCATTCCACTCTACGATAAGAACGCACTCTATTCCCAAATATTACCTTAGGTTTGGCGTGTATTTCTTGTATTTATTATCTTTTACTTTTGGTTAGACTATGATGAAGTACAGTAACTAAATAACTAATTAATTATCGCGCCGTTTCACCACAGGGGTAGACAGAGAGGAAAGACCGCCAAACAACTCGGTCTTTGCCTCATTCGCATTCATACATCGTCTCATGGCCCGACCCAAGTATCTGAATCCGTCCCCGACTTCTTCTACCATTCTCATTTTCGTCTTACACTACTTCTTCGTTCATTCGCTATACATGCCTAAACCTTCTGAGGGTCCCTTTCTTAATCGTATTCATTACGCTTACATCAGCGTTGCATTCTTTGCGGATCTCCACAATTCTCACACGATCATACGTTGTTTTACCACACGTACGCCTCACGGATCTCATTTCAACAGCATTCCGTTTACTTTCATCCTTCCTCTGCCAGTTCTATGACTCGCTGCCATACATAACGGTAGGCACCAGAACTCCATTGTGAACTGCTAGCTTCGCTTCTTTTGAGAGTTTTTTTTTTATTAGCGCCAACGGCGAAGTACAGTGAACCGATAAATTTGGCGTATTCAAATAAGAATCTAGCAGGAATCTAGTAAGCATTATTTATTTATTATTAGGTAACGGGGTAAGAAATATGACTTTCGCTTTAGAACTATTAGTGATATTGATAGCACCATTTGCAATATTTAATAATTTATCGCACCTTGAAGCTCATAATAAAGTAACGAAGGAAATTTTTATTTGTTTGTCTGATGTTTGCTGTTTCATAGCTCTCGGTCCGGTCGCCTGTCTGTCTGATCCGAGTTGTTCTTCCTTCCACTTCCTCCCCCCTTCTCCTTCATCTGCCTTCCAGTTCCAGACCCAGACACCGTTCCATCCCTTTCCGCTTCGTGGCTTCCTTTCCTTCCTAAAACACCTTCCGCGTGTGTTCTCTCCCCCCATTCCCCCCGTCAAATGCTCCTCCAAATCTCGATCAATCAAGCGGGACAAGAAGCTTTTGACCGAAAAGTATTAATAAAAAAGTTCTAAAACTCCATTGAACCGCGAATTACATGCAATACTTTTAATTGACATTTTTTACTTTAAGGCGGTAAACTGATAATAATTTTCCTTTGATGCTGCGCAGATCAGGCTTCATTGGACACAATAAACAGGGACATTTCCAGCCACGAGGCACCAGGTAGCCAACACACACAACAAACCAACTTTATTTGATGAAAATCGGTATGAATTACGGAGCTTTTTGCTTGGTGGTTTGTGTTTATTCGGTGCTCCCCCTTTAGGCGTAGCGGCGCGGACGGGGCTGCGAATCCGCGATCCGCGATCCACGTTAAACCTCAGTTTGCTCGGAGGAGGTGTCGTGAGTAGACGCGTCGCTCGACTTGTCGATTTCTCTGGTTTTTTACGCGATCGCTGGCAAATCTCCGCGATTTTTTTCTGTCTGCCTCAGATAAAGCAGATATCTGTCCGGAAGTCGCATCCGGCGCAACATCCTTCCCGGCGGTTGAACGCCGGTCCCTGAGCGGCTCCGTGTTTATATCGTTTGAAAAATAAACACACTGCAAAAAAATACCAACCGCACATACGAGAGGTGAACCTTTCCCGGTTTGTGAACTTCATCCAATACACAGTACCAACGCCGGTGATAAAGGAGATCGCTTTTCCCTGCAAGATACAAACAGCGCCAATTTATTTGCAGACACCATCAAATATTTTGAATGAATTTACGAAAAGTCTAGACGTGCAAAGTACGGAATATTCCCTGTGATCTATAACTATAACCGTCTAGTGTCACCACAGTCCAGTCACTATTACTATTTTCACCGGCCGACCCAGTTGGAAGAAAGTCGGAGCTGCGTGATCTATTTCCATCCAGTGGTTTAATATACACATATACAGATGCCTCACTTCCCCGTGAAGACTCCTCGGTTTAATGGACTTCTCTTCAGACTTGGCTCTACTCCAGCTGTAGCATGAGGGAGACATTATTATAACAACAGTTCCGTTGGTCTGATCGAGTTCGGCTCCCACATCCGTCATGCTCCAGTGATGGTGTTCAGCTTCTATTCATTAATGGGTGCAATGATCTGGAACATTAACAAAACGAAACAATTCTGAACGAAACATTGAACTAGTGCATATCAAAAGTATCAATTATCTGTTTAAATTCTTTAGTAATATTTAACCTGTTGTCTTGATTGGTCAACGCAGGTTCATACAAAAACAATTCACTTAATAAAACGTTACAATTTTGAACGCACTCATTCAAAGTGTATCTACAAGAGATTAAAAAATAATACTAAACTTTGATCTGCTTACATATTATTTTCTTTGACAGTAGTTTCTGATTCTTTACCAGTAGCTTTCCTGCTGTCTGGATTTGCCTTTGCAAATAAAGTGCCAGCTTTGCGCGTAATCAGATCTTGGTTCTCTTCAGTTGTTAGTTAGTTAAGTGGATTTGTGTAAAGTGAGTGTCGGTTGATGAGCAGCGATGGTCTCGCTGAGCGTGGTGGTTGTGCTGGGGGTGGTGCTGTGCGTGGGGGCCCTGGTGTCGCCCCCAGCCCCGGGCTCCGGGGAGACATGCCAGCCGGAGAAGATGACTGTTTATAAGATGATCATGCACACCTTCTGGACGAGGGACAAGTTCCCCAAACACTATCCTGACTGGAGACCTCCGGCACAGTGGTCCCAAGTTTACGGTGAGATTTTTTTCTTATTTAATCTTTTTTTTCATTTTTTAATACTCGGTTTCATCAAGGATTGAAAAAAATGATACATGTAAAAAATGGGATTTACGTTCAAAAATTAAGAATAATAACTATTTAGAGTATTATGAAGTAATTAGTATTGTTGCTGGTGCAGACTTAGTAATCTTGGAATTCGTTTCCAATTTTGTAAATGACAAAAAAAATCTATTCAAAATTATATTATAGGTGAGTTCTTTATTGCTGGTCGGATTCCTTGATGTCGTCAGTTCCAATTTTGAAAATGACTCCAGACAGAAAAGCGAAATTAGCACTTTTAAATTGTAGCAAATTTATGATATGAATGTTTTCAACAAGATAAATATGCAATTTTCACACGAAATGAATAGCAGAATATGCACGTAATGTTGCAGTAATTGATACTGGGTACCTACCTACTTTAAATTATATTTTTAACGAGGAAATTATTAAAAATATTTTACGCTTGAACATATTCATATATCTAGGTGAAATGTTTACGGAATAATATTCGTTTTCATTCTATGTAGTTAAAGGGACATTACAAACTTCGTAAACGCCTGATGTAAACGATATTACCGGTTGAAAATAGTCGTGTTGACCTGTAACTCCAGAAAGGGCAGAAAAGCTTTTCAAATTGTATGAAGCTTTTCAGAATCAGGATCAGGATTAAACAACCAGATTTTCTCAAATCAAACAAATACCTTGTATGTAATCACGATATTTATTATATATAATATCAACCGGTTTCGCTTGAAGTAAACTTCATTAAACCGATATGTGGGCGTGGGGTCTATTCCAAAACTCTCAATGTTCAAGTATCACAAATTTCTACTATGGTAATTTTAATTAAAAAATACTCTTCAAATAAGTGTACAAATGAAAAAGATACGTGTTTATGGTTTTGGTAAAAGTTAGGTTAGTCCAGTCAGTATACAAGAGTTGTTAAAAAAAATCCGTTTTTTGTCCATTTAAAATTTTTCTCAAAACTGAATATTTCCCGGAGAGAAATGCGTTTTTACAGAAAAGCAAAGAAACTTAAAGTAGGTAAAGAAAATAGAATTTATAGAACGGAATTTGTTTTTTTTTTTAATATAATATTATTAAGTTAGATTATTTAATTATTATTAGTTATAATAATTGAACAGATCATCAATGCGGTTATTTTATTTTATTCTTCATTTAGAAGCACCCGCTAAACTACCAAGCAGTTTAGTCAGCAGGTCAATTTCACAATATTAATTAATATAACTTGAAACCACAATATTGAAAATAGATATAAGTGTGTGTTTGTTTGATGTCCTAACCACAAACCTAACCTAATCTAACCACAAAGTGATTGCTACTACAAAAATAAAATTTAAAAATTCAAGAAATAAATTGATGATTTTCTGCTTTTGTGATGATGTGTGAATTTTTTTTCATTATTAAAAAGCATTATATTTAATAAAAATTACACTTTAATTATTCGGGGTTATTTTAAAGAACTTAGGTAGGTAGTTAATTGTGAAATACATTTTCAAACATACTGTAAACACCAAAAACCCATTTGAGAATCTATCCCTTTTAGGTTAACCTAATTATTTTCGTGTGAATTTATTGCGCACCCTTTAAACAACAAACCACCCACATAAATCTATTCGGTTGTAAATTTTATTTTTAAACATTTCGTGAACCAACGATTTTCTTCTTACTTTCCAAATGATTTTATCACTCGGGTGTCTAAGAAGAGCATGTCTTGCTTTTATTTAGATAATATATTTTTTTTATCATCATCTTGTCTGTCTATAACTCTGGTTCAATGAACTCTTGAATTAGGATTGGCTTTGAATTTAAGCATCATTTTCAAAATTGAAGTTTTTGTTTGAAGAAATTAATGAACTACCTAAGTACATTACAATGTATTATTTTTAAAAGGAAATTTTTTATTTGTCATTTTCAAAATCGGAACTGATTTATAGAGAAGGAGGTTGTCCCGACAACTATATATATAAATAAATGAAAGAACGTTATTTATTTTCATTAAATTAACGTTTTGATTATCTTATTAAGTAATCAAAGCATGCTGAAAATGGAAATTTTTGAAATTTCGGAATACTTAGTTATATCGAAGATATAGCATTTTTACACAAATAAAACCTGTAATATCACCTTACCAGTTTGGATTTATGCCGGGTAGAAGTACTCTTTCTAACTTGATTATTTATGAAAATTTTGTAACTAATGCTTTTAAAGAAAAACTACAAGTAGACTGATTTTAGTAAAGCATTTGATTCAGTTTCCCATGAAATTCTCATTTGGAAATTAGAAAAACTTGGTATACGTGGCAATTTATTAACCTGGATTGAAAGCTATCTTACTAAAAGACAACAAATCGTTAGAATAAAATCCTCTTTGTCCGAAAATATTTATGCAATAAGTGGAGTTCCACAGGGTTCACACCTTGGCCCAGTCTTATTTATCTTGTTTATAAATGATCTAACAAAAGTATTTCATGGTGTATTTTTCTTACTTTTTGCTGATGATCTTAAAATGTTTAGAATTATTAAAAATATTTACCATTGCAACATTCTTCAAGATAATATCAACAAATTGTTGATTTGGTGTAATGAAAATAGACTCTACTTAAATATCTCAAAATGTCAAGTAGTTAGATTTTCTCGAATAAAAAATCCAGTGATCTTTAATTACAGCATTAATAACAATACTCTTGAGACATTAACACAAATTAAAGACTTAGGCATCACTTTTCAATCAAATCTTTCATTTGTTAACCACATAACAGAAATTTCTAATAAGGGCTTAAAAATGTTGGGATTTATAACTAGGCTAACTAGAAATTTTAAAAATATAAAGTGTATTAAACTGTTATATTTTGCATTTGTTAGAAGTCAACTTGAGTACAATTCTCCCGTCTGGAACCCATATTATAATACACATGTATAAGCTGTTGAAAGAATACAAAATAAATTCTTACGTTTTCTAAATTTTAAAATGGGTATTCCAGCAATTATGTTGAACTACAACACTATTTTAAATGATATGAATATGCTCAAATTGTCAGACAGAAGAATTTTCACAGACTTGGTATTTCTTTATAAAATTCTAAATGATTTAGTTGATGGTCCATTATTGCTTGAATTAATAAGCTTCCGGATTCCTCTACGTAATACTAGAAGTCAGGATTTATTTGAGTGCAGAAATTCTGGAACTAACTACCATATGTATTCCTCTTTGCTCAGAATATTAATGGAGGGAAATAATTTTACCAAGTCTGTGGACATCTTCAATTTATCTTTAGACAAATACAAAATGCTGTTACTGAGGCAGTTCAGTTATGTAAAATAAATACTGTATATTTCTTATTAAAAGAAATATATACCTTTTATATTTATTGGTAAAAGAAATATATAGTATTTATATTTTAATTAATCAAGTGTAATTTTTAAATTGTATATGTAAAAGCCCCGAAAAGGGCGTAAATAAATAAATAAATAAAATGTTTGCATTTGCAGACAGCCGAAAAGGTTGTGACTTGAGATAAAGAAAAAGATTGAGATAAAGAAAACCATTTTTTCTGTCATTAAAACTCTAATACATTTTTATCAAAGTAAAAAGTTAATATATGACCTTAACCTTACACAGACTATCCCATGATTTTTCACGGGTCTGCGCTATTTTATTATAAAATCTTATTAAAAATTACAACAGCTACTATTATCGCTTTTGAAAAATATTAATTCAGAGAAATTATTTATTATTTCAAAGAAATAGATAAAATTGTTTCTGAACACTCAACTACCTACTCAAAACAGGAAATAAAATAATAACCTCGCACTCAATAATAACTTATCAAAACATTCAGGCAACATCAACATTAAATTAAATTGCTTATTTTTTCCTTATATGTACAAGGTCACAATGATTTTTTGTCTTACACAATGAACCAACAATGATGTAGTACTTAATTTATTAAGACGAAAACCGGTCGCCGAAAAATTTTAACAATAAGTATTTTACCAAACTTTTGCTGTCACTGTAGCTCTTACTCCCCCGAACAGCGCGCGAAGTGGACAACTGCAGTAAAAACTGATAATATCTAAAAAAAATCAAGTTCAGGGTTTTATATCATCATCATTTTTCTCCTCCAAAAATGGACCTGTTTTAAAGATTATAGTTCTATATGTGTAAGAAGAAAATAGTCTGTGTGTGTACTTTTTGATTTTTAAAAAATACATTACCTGGTTTGTATACTGAACGTAAATGATGGCGTTCAGGTCAGGCAATTTTAACGATTTTTGGAGGGTCCTAAGAAGTTTATCTGAAAAAGCAAAACCGATACACTAGTAGTCACTATCTATATTATTATTTTTTTAAATCAGAGTGTGCAATTTACACACGGTTAAAGTGAAAATTTCAAAAAACTAAAGTATCGATATGTAGGATAATATTTTTAATGTTTTTGTCGTCGAATTCCAGTGCACCTTTTCCTACACATTTGGTTATCTTATTAGAATTTGTGTTTTCTTCTTCGGAGTCGCTAGATGTCGTTTTTTTTGTGTTTTCTTTCTCCTGTTCGTTTTGGAAAGGTTTGAAGATTAGATATTGATTTTACAAAAAAAATTTTTTTTTTTTTTTTGGATTTCGTAGGTTTCGAACCTTGATCCGCTAAATATCTGCAGACGTTCGTCAGGCCCTTTGTACCCCTACACCAAAAGAGAATTGCGTGGGACTGTGGATTTATCGTATTATATTGGAAGCGAGTACCCGTGAATTAATTTATTGCAATCTCATATCTCGCAGGCTAAATCCAATAGATGTATATATTTTTCGTTTGATAGAGTTTAAAATTACAATGGTGCTAAAGAGGCTTATTTACAGTAGTAGTTAATATTTGCAGTAGTGTCAAAATCCAGAGAGAAAAACGGGGAATACGTTTGTGTTGACCAAACCCCGCCCGGTTTACTCTTTTATACGTATAGGATTAATATGAAATTTAATATCGCATTATTTAATCATTTGTTTAATCAGTGACTCCCATCCAGTAGGCAATATCGCTGTAGGTATGTGAATGTTTGCGGAATCTAAGATTTATTTATGAATTCCTGCTCGTAGCACAATGTTCCATTGATAAATAATGTAAGTTTAGAGCGTGGGAGGAAGCACGGTGAATATTAATTTATGAGGACAGATCAAGGCGCTGCGTAGTGGTTAGTGGTACATTGAGGCTAAATTCGGTAGGTGAGGCTACTGTACAAATAATATAGAGTAAAGATGAATAATTAGCAGTTGTTAAGGGGAAATTCTTTATCGAAACGGATAATTCAGATAGGCAAATAATCGTTAAATTTATCCATTTGGACGTAGTCTCTAATTAACGCAAAAATCGTGAAATTTTACTGAATATGATAATATCGATTTATTTTATCGATGATTTATATGAAAATATCATTAACGGAAATTCTTCATAACGAACCAACATCGAGACAATGTCTACCGTATTATTGTAACATTAAATAGCGTTATTGAAATTATTGATCTAGGTATAATGTTTGATAGCAAACTAACCTTTGTTTGCCAAATTAATAATATTATCAATAAGGACCTTAAAACTCTTGGATTTATTTTGAGAGCTGCAAAAGACTTATAAATTCAGGCACATTTATCATATTATATAAAACCCTTGTCAGATGCCTACTAGAGGATAACTCTACGTTATGGTCTCCATTTTACAATTACGACAGTGTTGAAAAGATTCGACATAAGTCCCTCAGTTTATAAACTATAAATTCCATATTCCCGTACAAAATATTGATTATAATTACCTATAGGATAAAATGTCCCTATTAGAACTTTCAGAAAGAAGAATTAACACACATTTAATATTATTACATAAAATACTGCATTACGAAATTGACTGACCTGAATTACTTCAATTAATCAACATCCATATTCCCAAAAGATCTTGCCGACACTTTAGCACCCTTTTTACTTTAGCAACACCAGGACACTCTCTTACCAAAATTCCCCAATACAGAGACTTCATAATCTCGGAAATAGATATTCTGATCTAGGAGATATATTTCTCCTTAAGAATAACCAGTATAAACATTGTTTATTCCAATTCTTTTATACATCTAGACACAAAAAATAGTCGTGGATAATTTCTGCATTTTTTTATTGTGAGACTTTTATTTTCTATTAATTTACTATTTCTCTTATGTGAGACTTCTTATGTTTTTTTACCAATGTGTTTTATTTTATATTATGTATATACTTTTGTTGTTACATTTTTTTTATTATGTTATATTTTATTTTTTAAAAGTAATTAAAATAACTATTGATACCTAACTTATAAACAAAGAATGTAAAAGCCCATTAGGGCGTATAATAAATAAATAAACATCTCCAAGACGGAATCACAATTGTATACTCCCATTCGCCGTGTACAGAATTTGGGTAATAATTTGAAGATTTTTTTAAAATAGGTATTAACTTCACACACGGGGCACTGAGGGAAATCCTCATCTTTTATCTTTCGGAATGAAGTGTGGAGGGTATTTTTAGGAACGAAGTAAAGGATTTTCTGGGAATGAAAAGGATATGAGTGTGTGGGAATCTGGGGATCAGTGGTGCAGGAGTAATGGACTTTTAAAACCACCCCTTCAATTGCAGTGCAAGGCTATGTTCCGAGAGAATCCTGCTGGAGGGTTCAAAAGGTCTCCCTCAACCAATTTTTCCTGATCAGTTGCAAAGGTTATTTAAAAAAAAAATTATAAGGAAGAAAAAAGTTACTCAACTCTCAGAGATGATTTTAGTCATAAAATGTATGTATTTTTAAAATTTGCTTCTTATAGAACATACATGAAAAAATACATATTTTATTAGTTACTATATTATGTGTTTATAGAGTAGTTTATATATTTATGTTAATTCTATTCAATAGAAACAGCAGGAAAAGCTTCAATTTATTCAAAGCATGTTTTTGTGTGTTTGTAATGTCAACCGATTCGTAGAAAAGAACAATCTAAAATACACTAACGATATTTTCACCCAATAACACTAACGATGTTCTTCTTTCAGTTTATTCCTACCACAGGTCACCCCAAATTTGGTAACATAGCAAGAATGCCCGGGTTTATGGCGTAAGGTTTGTCAAGGTCTTGGCCGCCAATTCGTTTGCCCATCTACTGCGTGGCGGGCAGGATCGGGACGGACTGGTTGAGGCAGACATTTTTACCCTTCCAGCCGGACTTTCTCAACCCCTCGCCTTGTACCGCGTGGGAGAGATGGATTCATACGTATCCACCTCTCAACCCTTAGTTCTAAGAAATTCTCCCTTCCCGAAATATCCTCCGACAAAATATCCTCCCACAAAAATCTACTAACCTAACCCACCCAAAAAAAAAATTGGACAAAAATACTGCAGACATCATGTAAAGACAATAAATTATAGTTATCTTTATTATTTTTATCCCATTTTACTATTTTTGAACAATAATGTATTATTTTTGTCCCACTTTTTGTCAGGTTAGATTTGGTTAGGTTAGATCAGGTTTTCAGTAGATATTTTGTTTTGTCCCTAGAATATTTTATCGGAGGATATTTTGTCGGGGATATTTTATACCGGGATGAAAACGCGCATTACCATGTATGTGTATTTGAGGAAACGTAATATCCTATTATTCTCTGTTGGGGCGAGCACCTTGGGGCGGGGCGGGGCGATACTGAAGGTACCGCGTCTCCCACGTTGACAGAAGCTCGCGACTCACTCATCCGTCATTTATTTCCATCCTCCCTTAAAAGGCCATCTGTCACTGTCCGCACTACACTTTTTATCTACCGCGAATCGATCCATCGGGCCTTCACAGGACCGGATCCTTTATGTAGGCAAAATAGAATGACAAAACAAACCGATTTTCAACGATAATGGTTACTCAGAATCAGATACTTTGCTCCAAAAGTATAGCATATCGTATGCTCTATTTTAAACCACACAGCTGATATCTTGTTAAGTTGATCAGATGTCAAAGTCTACGTCTTTCAATACATCTTAAGGCTCCGTTACCGGCCCCAAAAAGAATAAGATGGAGAGATACAAAATTACGAATGTCAGAGGAGAGCGCTAACATTTACAGCCCAAAATCGATGCAAAAATTGCGAAAATCTTTAAGAAAACACGTCTCGTTTAAAATAGAGCAAAAATCTCTTGGGGGCTGTCTAAAACAGTATTTAATGAAACACTGTGAATTTTTTCATACATATAACTTGTAAAATAACGGAAACAGACTTGAAAATAAAAAAAATTGGAGCATACTTTGCGTTTTTTTTTTCTATCGAGGGAATTTCATATAATTTGCGTATCGGCGTGGGGAATGTATAGATATTATCTTCAAAAATAACATATATTTTTTAAGAGCTTAAAAACTTCAAATGTTTAAGTGAGGTTTGCAAGAAATCGGTAGAAATTCGGATAGCGGACTCTTAAGTACATATGTATTTTGACAATTATTTTGATGTGCAACAAATGTCATAATATGCTAATACTATAAGAAGATAATACTAATGAGACACATAAAATAAAATAAAAAACAGAGTGTGTAATTCACACGCGGTAAAAGTGAAACCTTCAGAAAACTAAAGTAGACAAGAGTGGGGAGGTTACGAAGCACCGCCATACGCAGGAGACCGATTATACTATCTAATTCCCTCGCTGGCTAAATCCTATAGATATGTGTGTTTGTCTCTTTTTAGTGTCGCTATTTTTCTTTTTATCGAGTTTCAAATCACAACGGTTCTAAAGAGTTTTCACTTATCGGTCACACCTGGGAAAGATCCCAGTTGGTTTTGTTTCTTTTTTTATTGTGGTGTTGTTCTGTTTCATGTTTTGGTTAGATTAAGGGTGCGTTACACCACCCCCTTAAAAACGTATATAAAATATGTTAAAAAATAATTATAATGATAATAAAAAAGGCAGAAAGCTTGCCAAATCACTGGTTCGAGTATGGACTAGTATGCTTGGACCTTATCTTATAGATATTATAAAGGCGAAAGTTTGTATGGATGTGTGTTCGTTACTCTTTCACGCAATAAATACCGAATTTAAAAATTATTTCACTAATCGAAAGCTACATTATTTGCGAGTTAAATAGGCTATATATTTATATTGGTAAGCTCTGGCGTTATGGATAAGCTGTGGCGTTATGAAATTATTTATTATACGTTTATTGGCAAAGCGTGTTGCTAAGTAAATGTTTGACGTGGGCTGTCATTTTGTTATTTGATTACGTTACTGTGGAGATTTTTTTGATAGCAAAAATTCAAATACGAGTATTCTAATATCAATTTTTAGTGTACAAATATAAAATAGGTACTAATCTACATTTTGACCAACTATTATGAATGTATTTGATTGTTGATCGATTGGGGGAAGGGGAGGGAGGAGGTGGGGGAAGGGTTAGGAGGGATTTCCGGGTTGGTTAGGGGGTGGAGGAGTAGGGGGGGGGAGTGGAAGGGGGGGGGGATATGAGGGCGAAGCCGGGGGCAAAAGCTAGTAAATAAATAAATCGTAAATCAAAGACGCAATTTATCCTTTGGATAAGCTATTAAGAGGATAGTTAAATAACCCCTAAACCTTATTAATCTTATTCATAATAAATATAATACAGTTATTTAGTAAATATTTTTCCTAAATGATTAAATATTACATTAATTACTACAACCTTCAAAAGTATTCCAATAAATTAAATGTTAAAACATGCCACAGTTTTGATAACGGCCTTGAACGTCGAGACCGCTGGCACAATAATAAAAAAATTAATTATTACAATAATTTGATTTCATTATCATTTTAATTAATTGGAGTTCTACGAATTAAACCCAATAACATTAAATAGTTAAAAACATGCCGTTATTATTTAAAATACACTAAGTTAATCATTGTTATATTCAAATTACCTGTAATATTTAAATGCTTCTAAAAAAAACGAGACTGGCTGTCGTAACAGAGTTATGATATCAACCCTTTTGGAGCTTTTTTTACATTAGCTCCACACTGGAGTTCCAGAGCCGAACTGTTGAACTCAAGTCGCAGAAACGACCCGTTCTCATGTGGCACATGTCAACAGTTTCCAAAAGTTGGGCGCGCATTTGGCGTGTTTGACGTGCTGCCAAAGGAATTTATAACTATCATTAAGTTGGTTCTTCAAACCATCTTCTATTTAAATACCGGTAGAACAAGGACATCATGACATTGAGCCTAGGAAGAACATATTGAAGATGGAGTGACAACGTCCTCATAGATTTATCCACCTTGGAGATTGTAAACTGGAGAGAGCTGGCACAAAACCGTGATGAGTGGAGGAAGACTCTTGAGGATGCCAAGACCCACCAGGGGTTGTAGAGCCAAGAGTGATGATGATGATGATGAGAACAAGGACATCTTTCCTACCCATCACTTGTCCTCTAAAGATTGCAACCCGTTTGTTACGATAGGAGAATTTATCAACCGAACCGCTCATTTCCGCACGGAGTCGAAGGTGTGTTCAACTATTGTGGGCTCCAGACCAGAGGTGGCTGCTAAATTCAACCGTGGGGTGCACTTGCTATTTGTATGGTGTTGGCAATTGGGTACTATTTAAAGTATCTGCGAGCCATGAGCAGTACGCCCAGCTTCTGAGAGGCCAACTTAACTCTGGCTTCAATTGAGCAAATAACTATGAACCGATTATGTACAACTTTGATATTTTTAGCTGGGAACTGCATACATAATAATAATACGTAGGTATTAATGGGTAGGTTATAAGTAATAGAAAATGAGTACTAGTACATTCCCAAGTAATAGTTTTGTAACAATTCACTGCGGTTGTTCGAAAAATGTAAGAAAATACTTTATTTCAGTTGAAATCAGACGAGAAAGATAGGAAAACTTTCTTTTTAGTCGTGGAGAAAGATTTTCGGATCAAAGAATTGAGAAATTTGCTCTCATTTCATTGCGGATAGTTCCTTATTACTGTGCCAGTAACCGATGAGAGACGTCATGGAACGTGTGTCTAAATGTATGAAAGAGACGCTCGAGAAATTTTCTGAATCATCAACTCAAAAAAGACAAAACGGCAAACACTTTGCCCACTTTGACCCGAAACACTTTGACCCGAAAAGTGTCTGGTCAATTCTGAGAGAAAGTACACATACACAAAAAAACAAAGATGATAAAATCAAAAAGTTAATTATCAATGACGAAGAAGTAGACTTCCACGAAAATCCTGCACTCATTCTTAACTACATAAACAGACATTACACAAATATCGGAGCCAGCCTAGCCGAAAATATAAAAAAACTTACGACTGGAAGCGACAATCAAGAACCTCGAAATCATATGACTCAGTGCTCTATTATAAACAATGACAGACATTTCAAACTACAAAAAGTAACTCTGGAAGACACCAAACAAATAATACAATCCCTAAAGGATAACACAACATCGGGACCTGACGGAATAGACTCTAAAACAATAATAACACTAAGCCAACAACTGCTTATACCACTAACGTACGTAATTAATCTTAGTCTTAAAGAAGGAATTTTCCCGAACATTCTAAAAAAAGGTCTGGTTATTCCTATTTATAAATCAGGAACAAAAAACAATGTAAACAACTACAGACCTATTACATTATTAAACAATATGTCAAAAATTCTTGAAAAAGCAATAAAAGTACAGCTACAACATTATCTGGAAACCAAGCAATTACTTTCAATAAACCAACATGGCTTTAGAAAAAATAGGAACACAGAAAACGCAATTGCCACTGTAACTGAGTTTATTACACATAACCTAGATGCTAAAAAAAAAGTTATATCAATTTATTTAGACTTATGTAAAGCTTTTGACACAATTTCTCACGAAAAACTCTTTAATAAACTAAAAATCGTCGGAGTTAGTGGCATAGAACTAAACTTACTGAAAAGCTTCATGTCGGGTAGAATGCAACAGGTTAAAATCAACAACATGGTAAGCGAGCCACTTCTATCTAGATACGGAGTACCACAGGGAAGCGTTCTTGGTCCCCTAATGTTCCTTATTTACATAAACGACCTGTGTGACATTGATATCGACGGTAAAATCGTAACGTTTGCTGACGATACAGTACTTCTCTGCCAGGCAGAAACATGGAATGAGGTATATAAAAAGGCCGAAAAAAGTCTATCTGAGGTCAAAAATTGGCTAAACAACAACATTCTTACCCTAAATACAACAAAAACCAATTATATTACACACAGCATTACACAAAGAGGCCAACCTCCACCGCACATAGACCTTATTTTACACGACTGCGGACAAACTTCTCGCACATGTCAATGCGAGCGTATAGAAAGGGTTGACCACACAAAATATCTAGGAGTTGTAATAGATGCCAACTTACGCTGGACTGACCACATAACTTATATCACAAACAAACTGAAACGAGTCATGCATCTGATAAAGACAATAAAAAACATATTTCCAATAACAATCCTCAGAACCATATTCTTTGCACTTTGCCAATCCATTATTACATATGGCATACTTGCTTGGGGAAGTGCAACAAATATAGCAATAGATCCATTAGAAAAAATCCAAAAGGCAACAATTAAATTAATCCTCCAAGTTCCTCGCTACACATGCTCGAATGTAATCTACGAAACACTAGACGTCATGACAATAAGACAACTCTACGCCAAAGCTGTACTACTATACTTCTTCCAACATAAACTTCACATTCAAATGCAACCTCAATTTGCAATTAAAACCAGGGCCTCTACAAAAAAAACACTCAACATACCGATAACTCATACCTCACACGGGCAAAGACACTTCAAGTATTACGCAATCAAACTATACAACCTCATGCCCACCACACTGAAACAACTACTAACTACAAATCCATATACAACTCTTCACAAAAAACACATCAAAGACTGGATTAAACAACAAGGTATTCAATTTACTCAAAAAATTATAACACCGAACCAAACATAACCTAAAACAAATATTAAAAAGAAATAGTAGGCAATTATAACTTTGTTTTAAGACAAAACATTAAAATCACAATATTATTCATTCCACTGGCGTGTGGTCCCTAGAATAATTTACCAAACTATTTATCAAAACTACTATCTATCTTGTACATAAACTAGATGCTTGTATAATTGTATGTATAGATCCAAACTGCAACTAATCTTTTATTTTATGTATACGATACTGCCGCCATGGGTCGACCCACAGTCTCCTCCTTGACAATATCAAGGAGGATACGGTGTTTCTACTTTTGTCGTCAGAATCTCAATTATTCCAAAACATGGGAACACCTCAGCACAGGTTCGCCTAGTGAGGTGTTCACAAAATACTACTAGGTACTTACCTATATACATTTACGGATCATTAACATTTTTTTTCCTTATTACTTAACTTGATATCTATGTATACCAATGTAATTATCTGTAATATGTATGTATGTTAAAGAATAGAAATAAATAAAACTCATAAAACAAGAGCAAACCGAATATACAAGCTAAATATAATATACCTCTAAAGCTCTTAATTTTTAGATGTAAATACTCCCAATAAACTCCCACACAGTATCTATTAAACAATTAAAATAACAAAAAAAACTACACATGGTTTAAAATTACAAGAAATCTTGGCTTAAGGAATCATCGATAAAAGAACTGACGATTATTTATAGTAAACATCGTCATAGTATTTACTGAACAAAAAAACAACCTAAATCATCAAGTCAAGCCATAGAAGTCGTGGAAAACCCTCCATCCGAAACCTAGTTCCCCTCGGCATAGGATCTCTTAGTGAGGTAGACTAAGAAAATAATATAGGTACATCTCTTTTATATTTTTTTTTATTTGTGTCTTCTTACAAATTCAAAATCATAATACAGTATATATAAAATAAAGCATGAATGAAACAACACGATAGTGAATATGCAATAAAAGCATAAGCGTAAAGCGTAAAAAAATCTATTCTTCAATTAGAAATGTATGAATGTAAATATATATAGTGAGAAACTTTTTAAATTACAGTTTTATAGCTAAAATTATCTGTGACAGTTTCCATTGTTTTACTTTTTTTCTTTCTTATAAAATTATTCACAAAATAAATAAAAACCACATTGCCCTTGTTATCGTGACCTCAAGACCTAGACTACGATTGCCTAGCGATTTTTATGTCGATTACCTGTGTATTCTTAGCGACATGAGACACACTAATACATACAAACATTTTTGGCTTGTGGCTTCCTCTTAGGGGTTGTTTTGGTATAGCGTTTATATATTTTCTATTTCGAAGGCGGGTATGGGTACCGCCGCCCCGGAAACCATTTATTGGATAACCAATACCTCAGCCATAGATGGTGTACCCAATACCCCAAGTGGTGACTTAGCAGGGGCGCCCGGGTTCATGGGGTGAGGTATGTTCCACCAGCTGCATGGCATGCCGTCGAGGTTTATAATGGTTGAGGGAGTCCGTTTGACTTCTCCAGTCGTACTCTCTCGGAACATCGCCTTGAACCGCAGTGGGAGGGACGGATTCATACGTCCGTCACTCTTGGACACACTGACCTCCAGATTACTAATCACCCCACATACCCTTTTCCTTCCCAGAACTTGCTCTCCTTATTTTCCTAAATATACCACACAGCATCCCCAAAGATGATATAGGCCATGAGGGGAATTATTTTCATAAGGGTCTCCTGTGTGGAGCTAATGTAAAAAAAACACTTAGAATACAAACATTTTTGGCTTGTGACTTCCTCTTAAGGGTTGTTTTGGTGTAGCGCCGTATTGATAATTCCGCCCCTGTGCCGCGGTCCACCATGATTGATTTGTCTTCCACATTCCCCTAATGTGATGCCAGTTTATCACCGATAATAGATAATGAGCGGTAATGATGAATGATGCGTCTTCTCATCCCTCCTCGGCCATTATTCAACTCGCCAGAATAATAATAACAACCGTAATAATTGACGTCCGAAATATTTCGCGGAATCCAAACGTGGAAATCAATCACTTAAATTCATTTTTAGACTTGCTACGCATCGAGTTATTTAGTGGTCGGGTTTTTTCAGCACTTCCAAGTTCATCTCAATGACAAATAGTATTGCGTTATCAAACAAACTGACATTTTCATCAGCAGTGGTTGATCAATTATGAAGACCGCCTTTCATAGAATTTAAACACTTATCATGATTTGTTAGTGAAAAATCATGAGCTATTATAATTTATGAATTTGAAAAGCTGAAAGTCTATGTAAAGAAGAATAGTAGCAACTCTTTAATGGTAAAATTTATCGTGAATATTTTCTCTTGATTGCTATGTGTAAGTTGTAAAATTATATCTGAATTCTTGAATTAGATTTTGAAAATGACAATAAAAATACTATCCTGTTAAAAATTATCTTTTTGTAGGTAGGTACTCATAGCTTTGTAGGATTGAACCAGAGTAACAATCATTCACAGACAAACCCGCAACCGAAGTTATTATGTTTCATGGTGATGATCTCAATTTTTAATCTAGAACCAATTCAATTTTTAACACGTTGTTAATCGTAGATACTTAAACAATTTTGTTATATCAAGATATTATTTCTGATAATTTCAGTATATTAAGTATTATATCTACACATTTTTTAAATTTTATCCTATTGTAAATAGTAAGAAATTATTTTTTGCATCCTATTTATTTCTTTTTTATTACACGGCACAACATGTGCCATTGACATAGTTAACTTATAAATACTATTTACAATTAAAATATTAACATGTATATATTTTTTTACATGAATACCGCACAACAGTCCCAACTGCTCCAGTCCGGAGCTAGTGAGACTATGGTATCCCCAATAAGGTAATAAAGGTAGTGGGGAATGAAAGGAGATACGGAAGAAGAAGGTAGGGAAGTACCTGGCTATTCAAATCTGGTCACCAAACACGGCTAAAGCCATTTCAAGCAACGTTTCAATGGTGGTCTAACACCAGGGCGATACTGAGAGTATCTTTTACTCTGGAACGTGCCGCAAATATACTATGTATTATTTTATATGAATAAACTGTGAAATAGTACAAACTAATCAAATAAAATTTATTTGCCACGCCGCGATTCGATCCCGCGACCTTCGGAATGCGCGTCAAGAGCCTTACCGCTGGACTACGCCGGCCGTCAATATATATATAAAGTAAATTATAAAATATTAAGTAAAGAGTACAAAGTATAAAGTTTTTAGTAAAAAGTAATAATAAAAAGTTCTGTTCTTAACTATTATTTAGTTCTATTTTTTAGTACTGACCCTTGTGCACAAAATTATAAACATTTTAAAAATTTAAAAACCCCGTGGGCACATAAAAGAGTAAATGATAAAATATATCGGTTTATTTTGAGTGTAAAAACTCTTTTCAAGATGTATTTATTAATAAATACATCTTGTGTGATTTTTTTACAGTAGCTGGGTTGGTGTTAAAATTCCTAACAGCAAATATTGTGCAATTTTCGTTGCGCGAGAGCTCACCGTTCTAGAGTTTTTAAATTAGATTTCAAACCTTACTATAAAATTCTGGAGGCCTCGTTTTTATAAGGGACAAATTTTGTATATTCCCTGAACTCCTAGAGTCCCCGGGACCCGTGGTAAATGAAATACGAGTTCCCCAAAATGTCTGAGACATCGAATAAACTTTGTTCGTTGAAAAATGAAAGTGAGGAAAATATTTCTTCTTAATTGACCAAGAAATATTTTGGAATATGCTTATTAAAAGGGGAAACTCGAAGAAAATGTATTTTTCGCTTATTCTGTAGGGCCTACCCTCCTGACCAAGAGGGTGGGAGGGTGAAAACCTCCCAAGTGGAATATGTATATTTAAGTGAAATATATTTAACTCAAGATAAAAACACCTGTTAAATCTGTAGAGTGTGGAAGTACGACACAAAATTCATTAGTCCACTTTTAGTCAAAGGAAAAATCAAATAGCAAAAGTTAGACTTCTTGTTTATGTGCTGAGATGAATTTAATCTCCTGCTGTTTGAGTTTGCTTTTTAACTCGTTATGTTTGAATGAACACAATACAACATTCGATTGTGATTAAAATTTTAGGAAGTAATTTAGCTTTTTTAAAATGCGACGCACTTATTAATTTAATAATATTTTACTTCATTAACATTATTGTAATATAACTTTGCTGTGCCATTTTAATTAAATCAAATTTAATTACTTTCTTTAAACAACTATTTTAATAATAAGTATCAAAATGTTCAACTACTCATCGACTCTCTTCTAGTGTTAACACAGAGAATTAAATAAGTTGCAGTTTCTTCGTAATAAATAGAGCAATGGGAATATATAATACTTAAGCGATATAGATTTTCAAAAGTAACTAAATATTAAAAGAGTTCTATTGGCTAATTGTGAAACAGATGCTGACCTTGAACGCTATGATATTAATACCTTTCAAATTCAAGGACGTGAAACAAAATCATACTACAAAAAGGACAAAGTCAATACGCAAAATTTTAAAACTATGTAATATACACCGGTTAGTAAATTTAAAATAAATTTACTGACTGGTAAACACAACAAGAGACAAATGTAATGGTACTTATACAAGTTATAATAAATTGATCATTTGTGAACGTAACTAACTAACTAACCACTACACGCCGTTTCCCCGCAGGGGTAGGTAACAAATCATCCTTAGCATACACTCCTTCTCCTTGCATTATTCACATTCATACATACTATTATTCTGACTCTTGACATGGCCCTACTAAAGCATCCTATTTACTCAATCGTTACATGTCTTCCTCGGCCGTGTCCGACTTCTTCTACCATTCACATTTGCGTAATTTTTTATTCTAAGACTCCTTTCTTCGTTAATTCGCTCTATTCACACACGCCAAATGTCGCTTTCAATCTTACTCATTACGCTTACATCAGCCTTGCTTTCTTTGGAGATCTCCATATTTCTCACAAAATCTTGCATGGTTTTACCACACAAACATCTCAGGGATCTATAACATTCAATCTACTTTAATCCTTCCAGTTCCTTGCCTCACTGCTACACATCAGGGAACGAATCAGCACTCCATTGTGAACTGCAAGCTTCGCTTCTTTGGACAGTTTTTTTTGTTAGCACCAACCGCGTTCAGTCTCTGCATTTACCCGTCTGTCAACATCTCTATAAGCCTTCCCATCTCTCGTAAACATAGTTCCAAAATAGACTTAAATGTGCAAAAAAATATTATAAAAATAATAATTATGATAAAATTCATATTTTTTATAACAAAAATTTCTAGAAATTGTAAAAGAATTATTTTTTTGTCTTTGCTCATTATGTCATTTTAATCTTATATTCCGATTGGCATTGTTTCCGAAACGTGTTGATGATTATTTTTTTAAACCCATTGTTCATTACTAATCGTTGTGTAAAAAAAAATGTAAAACGCACCCAATGTAAAAGTATAAAAGAGTAAATAAATATATATTAACAATGCTTAAAAAAAGTAAATGATAATAATAATAAGGATAATTTTTATAACATCTTTTAATTAATTTAATGTGTCAATTGAATTAATACGTGGGTGGCTTACATTTAAGTGCTCACAGTAATTAAAATATCATAAAACAAAGCTTAATTATTTTGTTATTTGAATGACAAAAACAACACCACTTTTCAGATAGGTCTTTTAATAGTGGAATTTATGCAATTATTGTAGTTGTATTATAATAAAGCTCTTTCCAGAATTATCTTGATTGAATGGTTTGGTTTATTGCCAGTTTCAAATGATGAATGGCTTTATTTGGTTAAATTATACAAGGATTTTCAAACGTTACTGAAAATAATGCTTTTATTAATCCGTTAGAATTACAATTAAACATTTTCGCTCTAGGTGTAATTAATATTTAATATACCTAAAAACTTACTTTTAAACTTAAAGGAAGCAATACGCGATTACTTCAGAGTTGGATAATATGTTTTAAGGACGCATTGTTTCACAGAATTTGAACAATTCATTAAATTTCTAAGTTAATATTCCAGTGCCGTGAGAATACTTGGATTCGAAACCTAATTATAACGGTTGTTTTGTTTGAAATTCCACGTACAAAGATTTTATTTGTGGCATGGCGCGTATGGCGTGGCGTCAGCCATGCACTCGAAGCCGGGTTCTGGAATTCAACCGCGCAGACGCAAGCCTTTTAATACTATTCGATGTTTTATTATTTTTCTTTTTTGTAGAGATAATTATATACTCACTGGAATCCCCCTTGCTAATGATTTCATTTACGTTTTAAAATTTATTTAAATAAATATTAATGAAGTAATTATAAATATATGAAATATATCATGTAGTGTTGTTTTCCAAATAATAATGAAATAAAATAGATTGTGTTATTTTGTGCAGTTGAGTGTTTTAGGTTTCAGTCTGTATTTTTGTCAGTATAATAAATTCTATTTCTGATCTCCCTATATTGTTACAGCGACAAATATTTCCAGTCTGTGTGGCTCTATTAGAAATATAAAATGAAATCAATTACAATAATGCAAGGCTGTCAGTGAGGGAATTAATTATTTTAAAAAGAAAAATCACGTAAGATAAAATCTTCTGTCGGACTGCTTTATTAATTTTAGATTTTTCATTAGACAGTTATATTATCAATATGTGACACTGGTTACAATAGGTTACAATGCGGCGACCAAATAGGTAAATTATGTAAATAGAATACGTATATGATAATAAGCAAAATTACGCTGAGTTAACTCATTTCGGTGTATTACAAATTAGTATAATTTTATACAGTGTCTATTATCATCTTATCCGTGACGCCCGCCCTGACCTCTCCCCGCCTTGGGCCTAGGGCGAGGGGCTGTGGGCGGGAGGCTTGGATCGGCGCAGTACTGTATCCTTCCACCCTCAAAACAGCCCTTTAGAAGGCCTAAGGGTTGCTATGTAAATTCATCCCTCTGCTTATTTATCTCACTTCGCAAATATCCAACAGACTACGGAACGTCTATGAGATAATCGTGTTGAAAATTGAAAAATATTTTAAATCATCAAAATATGTATATTATGATAACGACAATGATTCTCAGTGATCGATTTGATTTATTTGCCGGCAACCCGGGTGTTTATTGTTTTTTTACGAACATACAGGCAAATCATTTTAAAACGCGCACAATTGAATCTATTTGTACACAAAGATAGTACCGAAAGTTTCTAAAAAGTTTGGAACATTCAGAATAGTTGTATTTCATAAGGGCGATACTGAAAGTATCTACCACTCTGAAACTTAACTTGCATACGCCGGGATTTGAACCTGCTACCTACGGATTCGTAGCCAAGGATCGTAACCAATCGTGGCACACATTCCTTATTAAATTTTCATGATACATCGAAATTAAACTAACCAATACAGGGTAGGCAGAGATTGGGACCGCCAACAATGCGGTCTTGGTATAGACTCCTTGCCTCATTCAAGTTCAAACGTCGTCTAATACATACATAATAATAATATATTTATTTGGAAAAAAATACTATTATCTATCTATCTACTCTTCTATTATCCTAACATGCCCCGAATCAGGTATCTAATTAACTTGATCGTGCCATGTCTTTCTTGGGCGTCCCCGACCTCTCCTATCCTTCTCATTTACGGATTTTCTCCGTACACTCAATTCTTCACTCATTTGCTCCACACGCAAAAACCATCTGAGCGTCTCTTTCTTACTCATTACGCTTACATCAGCCTTGTACTCTTTGCAAATCTCTACATTTCTCACACGATCATACATGATTTTACCACACAAGTGCCTCAGGGATCTCATTTCTACAGCATTCAGTTTACTTACATCCTTCCTCTGATATATGCCTCACTGCCATACATAAGGACAGATACCAGCACTCCATTGTGAACTGCTAGCTTCGATTCTTTGGACGGTTTTTTGTTGCTAACCGCGTTCATTGCTCCAGTATTTTCCCTTCTTTCGACATCTCTATCAGCTTTTCCATCTCTTGTAAACATACTTCCCAAATACACAAAGTCATCCACCTGCTCCAAATAATCATCATGCACGACTATATTGCACTCTGTTTTCGTACTCATCTTTCAAAAACCATTACTTTATATTTGATACATCTTCTCATACATAATCTTCTGTTATTCCAACTCTTGACCAGATCCAACTTCAGCATATGACTCAAGTGTTTGTTCATGCCTTGTCCTCCTGGAGAATCGATTACTGAATTTATAGTTATTCTATCCATTTCCACTCCGTATATATTCTCTCGTCATGATAGTAATTATTTTTACGAGGATTAACTTTTTTGCGCCGCTTAGCGAAAATAGCCTTGGTGACACTGAAAGTGTGAGTCTGAGTCAAATTTTATCTTTTACGGCGAAAACATCTGAACATTTTTACAGTTTAAATTTATTTGATAATATCATTTGATGTCTTTAAAAGCATTTAAGATTTTTACTCTGAAAATATGAAGTATAATATTTAGTGAACAAGTTTCATTTCTGATTCCGACTTATCATGAAGATTACTTTTCTCAGTCGGAGATTACTCTGTTAATCTACAGACCGTGTTTTAATAGGAGTTCAAGAAAAAAAGATTTAGGTGTAAATGCCAAAAACTCTCTTTCTAAAAATCGCAAACATTTAAAAATATTAAACGCATCTGTCATGGCAAAGAAATATGAGTGCCAAAAAATAGTTAGGTATTCTATTATTTATTTACTTTTAAAAATTCAGGTTTTTTTCTACGTGTTTTGAGAAAGTTTACTCTCGACAGCTTTTGACCACATTTTGTATGTATTTTAATCTTAGTATTTCAAAAGTTTAATTTTTCTAAGTTTTATGTGGTTTGTTTTTATTTGATGATATTTTAAAAATCAAAGTATATGGAAATCAGTCGACCTCGGAGAGGGAGCGCTTAGGACACGTTTTTACGAATTCAGAGGGCGTGGGAGTTCTAATGAGTTTTATTAAACTTAATTTTTTCTTTAAAGTTAAAAAATCTTTAGCACCTTTGTGATTTGAAACTCAATGAAACGAAAGCGAGCAGCACTAAAAGAGACAAACATAAACAACTATAGGATTTAGCCTGCGAGAAAATGAGAGGCAATAAAATATTTATTTTATTCACGGGTACACGGTTCCAATTTAATACGATAAATCCACGGTTCCACTCAGTTCCCCTTTAGCGTAGTCATATAAAGCACAACGAATCTTTGCTTGCAGACATTCAGCCGACCAGGGGTCATATCCTACAAAATCCAAAAAAAAGTAGTTTTATTCTGTACAATCTTCAAACCACTCCAAAATGAACAGGCAAAATAAAACAGCATCTTGCGACTCCGAAGAAGAAACCACAACTACGAATAAGATGACCAAATGTATAGGAAAAGGTGCACTGGAATTCGACGACAAAAGTATGTAAAAAATCATTTCATTATAAAAAAGTGCTTCATAGTCTCCCGATTCTTGTGTACTTTAGTTTTCTGAAGGTTTAAAAAATCAAAGTGTGGATTGCACACTCTGATTTTTAAAAAAAATTATGTATCCTTTTTTGTGAAATAATGTAACGTAATTATATTACATTAAAGTTCCTTTGAACTGTTAATGGATTACATAGCCCCAATAATTGGGGACGACATGGTCCCTTGGGCTGCGGACCTGGAAGTCTTAACAACAAATTAAAGTTAATTTTTTACATTCTTTCAAGCGATATAATAATAACTTTGTCTGTCAAATTGTTTCTGATTAATTTACCAATTGGTCCATCATACCAGCTGCTCTAATTATTGCCAATTGACATTTTGAGTGAATTTTTCTGACGTCAACCCTATTAAAAGTCTTTAATGTCACGGGTGTTTAAATAAGGACAAGCCGAGTCACATCTCGTAGGTCAAACGGTCTGCCTAACGATTATTTTGACCGAGGAAAGATAAACGGGCAAAACAGAAATGACCTCGAAAAGAATCGTGAAAAAGCGAACGACTGCTTTTATTATTACCGTGACGGCATAAAAAAAGCATGAAACGTACGTTTTTTATTCTTATACTGCTGCAGCTCTTTCTTACATATTAAATAAGGGTGAGACAAAAGATGAGACACACAATATACGTTATACGTGTTTGTTATACTATTATAAGTACTATTTTTTTTCCTTTGTAGCAAACAGATAAATCTTGTTACAGCTCAGCTATGGCGACGGGAATTGCATTTCACTTTATTTATACGTGTGAGGGAGATGTATGATAATGATTTATGTTTCATTTAAGGGGTGCAGACATATGCCCGTTTTCTCATTTTCGACTGTTGTAATTTGGTGTATAAGAAAGAGCTGCATCATTATAAATTTTAGAACAAAAGCCAAACTATCAACACATTGAGGTTTGATGTTATTGAATTTTTTTAATTCACTCACGCGTCAATATTATCCTTGTAAATATATTCAATACTTCCAAAATTATCTTCACGGCATACGTTCACTGTTTATCTCATTTTCAAATGTTATTTAGTGTGTAAGAAATAAAAAGTTGCAGCATTATATGTTTAAGAATAATAGCAAAACTATCAGCGCAGTGATGTTTTTGAATTTTTGGAATTCACACTTCACATATTATCCTTGTAACTATTTCCATACTTTCAAAATTATCGTGACGGCTAGTATTGTATTGTAGGGGTCTACGGAGACTTCATGGTGCGATGTGTGAGAAAGATACAAGAAAATGATTACTTTTTTTCCTTTGGAGGAAACAGACCTACGTACATTGTGTATTTCATCTTTTGAAAGAGCTGCATGTACGGTAATCGTTAATCGTCACGGTAATTATAAAAGCGCTCATTCGATGTATATGTAATCCAAGTGAATCATTCATAGTTCTTTATGGCGTGTTTTATTCCTTTGTCTAAAGCCGCTGTGGTCTAGAATTCTAGAAACGATAAAGGTCTGGTGTGAATCAGATATTGCGGTTTCAATTCCTGCTAAATTGCGAGTGAAATGTTTTGATAACAAAGCTTTGTATTGTTTCTACGAAATTTAAGGGACTGTTGTTTTGTTTACTCAGATGTTGTCTAAAATCCCACAAATCGTACATAACTGTTTCTATTTATTTCGATTATTATAAACAAATTATTTTCTTTGCTGAATACTAATTATGAAATTCGAAAAACATTCGATGTTTCTACGCGTCCTTTACGATTATTTACTTTCCTTTTTTTGAGACATGCATTCAACAATTCACAATCTTGCATTATTAACGATTAACACCACTCATTCTTCTGGTAGATTAAATCTTTTGAAAAATTACTTTCTTTTAAAAACTGAAGAAATCAAATCTGTGAAGGAAGTTGCAGAAAAATGTGATTTTCGAATAGCAGAATCGCTTCGTTATTTCATTCATATTGTTGGATTGAAAGTAGTAGTTTCGTAAATTTATTTCATAAAAAAAAAAAGAAAGACAAACATTTCCGACAATCTTTGAAAATCTCCTACTACCACGACAGTAAGCCGAAAATGTTGCTTGAGTTGTGATGGAGGACTTAGCCAGCGGAGAAATCGAACACGGAACGCCTGGGTGGGACCCAAACGCGATGCCCACTCAACCACTGACCGGTCAATTGATTTGGGTTTTTGAAATTTAAACTTTTAAAATTAAATATTGTGTATTTGCGGGACGGTCCAGAGTGGAAGATACTCTCAGCATCGCCCTGATATAAGACATTGATAATTGAAAAGTTGCTTGCAATAGCTTTAGCTATTTATTTAACTATAAAACGCGTTTGGTGACTAGATCTGAATAGCCAAGTACTTCCCTTCCTTCCTCTTCTCCAATTCTTCCCTTCTTACTTACTTTCAACCTCACAACATACCCTAATGGAAATGCCATAGTCTCACTTAGTCCAGGTGATAAGGAGCAGTTGGGATTCTTGTCTAGTATTCACATAAAAAAAAAGAAGTAAATATGAATATCTGATGGGTGTTAATCGTCAGTATGTTTAACCGCCACCGTAATGTGTTTAACCGCAACCGCGTAAAAACCCATTTTAAAAATCTTTTAATTGGTAGTCTCAAAATTAGTTTATTCGAGAATGTTATCATTTTGTTGAAATATTCAAAGCTGTTTAACTCAAAGCTAGATATTTTGGCTTGACTCGCTTTGGTATTGTATTCACACAGTTTATATGTATATAGTGAAGAAGGCTTTAGCGATAGGTAGAATAGTAGGGAGTTGGAGGAAGGGAATAAGGACCTGTATCCTGAAAGGATTATTTCTCTATTGGAGGTAGAATGTGGGTACAGGGTAACCTTCAAGGTCTCTCACAAGCTAAGCAATGTGTCGTAGAATTAACTAAAGAGCGGTAACATTATTATATTTTGGTAGAAAGTGGTCACTTTGTGGTTTGACACATTTAATAAAATAAAACAATTACTTTGTTTGTAACCACGATTTATTAATTTAATGTCTGTAACACCGATCGGTTTTGCTTAACACGTGCGTCATCAGGGCATAAAATTAAATAGTTTAATTATATACCCCATTGATTCTTGTGTTAAGCGAAGCCGGTTGGTATTGCTTTATTTCAACGGTTACGTTTTTGGAGTTTTTCTAAAATTGATTTTTTTTTTTAAAACAAAAATTAATTGTCTGAAAGAGATATGTTGGTTGGGCTATAAATAGACAATCTGCCAAAGTTTTCAAACAGTCAAAGTAATTTAAAACTTTAAATTTTGCTAAATTGCCTTTGGCGGAGACATCTAAATTTTAAAATGATTTAAAAGTGCCATGCTTAAGACCCCAGGAGGGGCATTAAATGTTGTATTTCCGTCAATTTTACAAATTTCTTTTTAAAAAATTGTGAGAGTTCTTAACAAATGCATCTTTCATAAAATGAAATTTAAAAAGGACAAAAAAAACAACTTTTTACAGTGGCCTGGGGCTTTAAGAATATCCATTATACATATTTGAAATTGACCTTGCTTGATTCGGCTGTCCTAAACGACTAAACCATAACTTCATAGATTCATCTCTTCTTCTGAAAAGCAATGATGCTAGGGCAATAATTTTTTTATAAATGCTTTCAGCTTCAAAAATCCTGCAATTATAATATCCCTTCATTTTTCTCCGGTCTGCTCTAGTAAAACATTATATGATCTATTTTCTTGGAGGTTGTATGGTCATAGAGGTTGTATTGTCATTGAGTTTGTATTGACATGGAGGTTGTATTGTCATGGATTTTGTAATGTCACAAAGTTTGTATTGTCATGAAGTGTGTATTGTCATGGAGGTTGTTTAGTCGTAGTGGTTGTATTGTCATGGAGTTTGTTTTGTCACAGAGTTTTAATTGTCATGGTGGTTGTATGGTCATAGAGGTTGTACTGTCATGGAGTTTGTATTGTCACGGAGGTCAAATTATCATGGAGGTTGTATTGTTATGGAGATTATATTGTCATGGAGCGCTTTTATTCATTGAAACACTGTCGTTAAAACACTTTGAGAAAACCGTTATTAGAAAATCATAAATTGATTTATGATTTTAGATTTCACCGCCAAAAGTATTTTGTTATTTATTTATGGGGTGTTATGCCGTGTTGCGCTACCTCCTTCTCTAACCAACGTTTCAGATGGCGTTACGGTGTCCATCATCAGGGCAGATGTGTGATGGGCAGATCTAATATGTTCATTCATCTGCCCTGATGATGGACACTGTAAC
The DNA here is from genome assembly GCA_917563855.2 of Limnephilus lunatus. Taxonomy (NCBI): domain Eukaryota; kingdom Metazoa; phylum Arthropoda; class Insecta; order Trichoptera; family Limnephilidae; genus Limnephilus; species Limnephilus lunatus. Next base: position 85,006,859 of record OU830593.1, read on the forward strand.
GCTGTCCGAAACGTTGGCTAAAAAAGGAAGTAGCGCAACACGGCATAACACCCCAAAAATATAAAGAAAAAAAATTATAAATTGTTGTTTTTTAGAGCATCAAATTATAAAATATTCTTAAATAAAAGCTTCTTGTTTTTTAAAGATATTGTGATTATTTCCCATAAACACGAAAGTAAAGTAAGTGTTTCAAATACTTTAAGCACTTTGAATACAAAATATTATCATCTCGTTTCATTCCCAAATCCGTTTATGCAAAGTTGTTATTTATCGAAACTCCGCTATTGCCATACAAACAAAACTTAAATCGAAAATTTCGCGATAATCTCAAAAGCTAACTTGATAATATTTTTTACACGCTTCAAAGTACGGAGGAAAAGTAAAAGCGATCTTTTCGACATTACCATTTCGTCACTCTCTGAATCAAATTTGACTCCGCTGGAAATTGAAATCAAAACAATACTTTGAAATAAAATTCTATTTTTCAGAGTGGAAAAAGTTTATCTGTAACTTTTTTAATCCCCGACAGTTGTGGGTGGTTTTTGGGCAAGGAAGGGGGAGGGAGGTTGTAGGGTTTTAATAATTGTTCTCTCTGTCGGCTTCAGGGGTGGCTGTTCTCTGTTTTAATATCAATTTAGGGGTGTAGTGTAGGTACCTACGTCTCTGTTGGGAAGACTAATTGTGAAGGCGCCATGATTAATTCAGTCTCCCTCGGCGATGCCATAAACAGCCCCTAAAACTGTCGCAGGTGAAAAGGAAGGGATCTGCTCATTATCGGAGGCTTTATTCATATTTTCAGCCCCGGAATAATGTACCGGTTATTATTTATCGGATGTTAATGATTCAACGGGTTGCTTTGTGACACATGGCCTTTTAATCTCAAACCTTTTTACGGTTTATTATTCAGTATTCAGCTTTCATCTAGGCTTATATAAATACATGCGTTATAAACGCCTGGCAAGTAATTTAAAGTATTTTATTGTTGGAAAAAGGCAGATTCGGGATTAATTATTTTAACTGATAGAATAGTAAATATTTTATTTTTACTACCTACAAGGCAAAACAGTTCACTTTACACTTTGCAAGCGAAACCAATGGATTAACTTTGTTTTGGTTCTTTTACATTAAAAGATTCCTTCTGTTGCTATCACCTTGATCAGTTTAACCGTGCAGAATTAAATGATAAGATGTGTTAAATTGCTTTTACGTTGTTTAGTGATCAGATCTGAAAATCAACTCCACAACGCCCATCTTCTTTTTTTCAACATTCCACTCCCTCACGATAATCCCTAAATGAGGATCATATTGCATCACTTGATAGTTGGGACTTTAACGTGATATCAAATAATATTAATAATAATATCTTTATTTGGAAAACAAACAGCTTTACAAAGATACATAAAAAAGAAAGAGTGCTAAAATAAAACAGTAATCCTAAAAAAATGTTTTCGCTGATAATAATTAAATAAACAAAATATAATACCCTTTTATAAACTAAACTGGAGGTAGTGCGGAAGAGAAGGAGATGGAAAATAAGAAGGTAAAGAAGTACCTATCTATTCAGATCTGGTCACCAAACACGGAAAAAGTCATTTCAAGCAACTTTTCGATTCCGAATGGCAGCGTTCACCAGGGTTTTAAGGAATGTTAATGAACTGAGAAATAAAAGTTATATTATTGTCAATCACTTTGTGGTTTGACATATTTAATGAAAATAAAACACTTATTTTGTGTAACAACACGATTTTTCATTAATTTATTTACCGACCGGTTTCGCTTTGCTCAAACATCATTAATGAATAGTTTTGATACAATAAGTATTAATTTGTACCCTGATGGTAGTTCTAAATTTGTACCCTGATGATGCTTGAGCAAAGCGAAACCGGTCGGTAAAATAGGTGTTTTTTTATCTAGTAAAATTTACCTTCGCACGCTGGGTTTGAATCCGCGTCCTCCACAGTCAAGGACTCGTCAAATACGATTGTCGTAATCTTCAAACGCTTAAAAATACATATTTTTTTTCTAAATGGTACAATAATTAAACAAACAAAAATATAACAATTATTACAAGCAATAATTATCAGCCTGAAACACTCATCTACATTGCAAAAATCTTCCGAGAAAAGATACTTGCCGCCAACGGGACTTAAATCCGTGTCCTTCTGATTGCCGGTCTGGTGCTCTTGACCACTGAGCTATGGCGGCTTATCTAATACCCGCCAAATAATTCAATATATACTGGTGTTTCTTTCGACAATTACTTATTATTTTCAATGTAGATGAGTGTTTCAGGCTGATAATTATTACTTAGAATAATGTTTACCCTTTGTGCTATACATAAATCTCTTGTCTTAAAAAAAAAGTTAGTTTTCAATTTAAAATATTTAAAAATAACCTTCACTACCGCGATTTTTGTACGTAAAAATCTTTTCTGATAAATGCGCCAGATTTTCGTTTAAATTGGACTAAACCATTAATCTTAAATCATTTAACTATGCTTTAATTGGGCACATCTGCCAGTTAAATAATTGGTCCAGTGATTGCGCGTGTAGCTATCCAGCGAGACGGGTTACCAGGAGCGCAGAGAGACGCGGGGATATTGGGGCCGGGGTGGTAACCGGGTTGGTTCAGAACCGCCTCCTCCGGATACAGTTCTCCGGTGTTAATTAAAAATGTTCCTGTCCGGAGCAGTCATCACACGAAACCGTCTTCCTTCCTTCATTGCAGAGATGCTGTGTTGGTGGAGGCGAATGCCAAACTGTTGCTCGCTTTTAAAAAACTAGTACAGTAATGAGCACTTTTGAATCGGGTGCGAATATGTTCGTGGCGGATATCTGTGTAATTCTCGCTACCGTTAGAAATTACCAGCTCCTTTCTAAAGGGATTTTTCCTATCAAGTGGTTACAATGTTGCTACGAAAATAGGTGTCAAAATAGTTGGTTTCTAGTTATATTCAAACATATTTATTTATTTTATTTTATTTTTTAATTTATTTATTTTTTTACGCCCTTGGAGCATTTACATCAATCGTATAAAATAGTAATAATAGAAATAGAAACAATAAAATACCAATAATTTATAGTATTACTAGCTGACCCGACGAACTTCGTACCGCCTCAGAATCAATAACTGTTGAATTAAATTCAGTTTTTTAATATATTAAAAATTACACAATGAAGCAATCATCGATTCGCAACTGTCCATGTTTTGTTTGTCGGTATCATAGATGGCGTTGTGTACGGATTTATATTGTTGGTGATTTTCTTACTTTTTCACTTACTTATGGGAATTTGGGAGGCGGGTACGGGTGCCGCCGCCCCGGGAACCATTTTTTGGATAAACAACACCTCTGTCATCCGTCACCCATAGGTCACCCCAAGTGGCTCGCTACGTTTGGTGATTTAGCAGAGGTGCTCGCGTTCATGGGGTGACGTTTTTCCAGGTCCCACCCGCTGCGTGGGACTGGTCGAGGGAGGTCTTTTAACCTTTCCAGCTAGACTCTCTCGACCCATCGCCTTGCACCGCAGTTGGAGGGATGGTTTCATACGTCCGTCACTCCCGGACACACTGACCCCAGATTCCTACCCACCCCTCGTACCTTTTTCCTTCCCAGAACTTCCTATCCTTCCCTTCCTTAAAAAGACACTCCACACAGCATCCCCTAAGATGACATAGGTCCTGAGGAAAATAATTTTCTTCGGGCCTCATGTGTGAGCTGATGTAAAAAAAATGCTTTTCATTTTCTTTATACGTGTGAGGGATTTTTATTATGATTATTGTATCTTTCCTTTGGATGGGTGGAGACATACGTTTATTGTTTGTCTCATTTTCGACTATTGACATTTATTGTGTAAGAAAGAGAGGCAGCATTAGGTATATGTTTGAAAGAATAAAAGCAAAACAATCAACGCATTGACTTTTGGCGTTTTTGAATTTTTGGAACTGTCTCACTACTCAATATTATAGGTACTTATCAGAAAATGCCCGCAGCTCTTTCAAATATGAGAATTCGTTCCATATAAAATGTATGGGGAAAAGAATTTTCTTAATAACTACATTTTTCGTTTATTTTTGTGATGTTTTAATAGTTATTATCCTTCGGAGACAAATCTAACAAATCAAAGATCATCAAAATCGGCCCAGCCGTTCTCGAGTTATAAATTGTGTAACTAACCCGACTTTGTTTTATATATTAAGAAGATTTCTCTTCCTTTGCACTAAAGGAAGGAAGCAGAATTAAGAAGAAATAACAACAAAAACAATATCACAAGAATAATAATAAAATTAACATCAGAATTTTAGAAATTTCTGATATTAATTTAGGTAAAGAATAAATGAAAATATTAACCGAACTGAATTTATTTCCAAGCCTACGTAGTCTTTGGATTGAGGAGTTAATGAAATTGACGGATAAACAAAGAACTGCTCTGAAAGTCTCGTGTTACGATTTGGTACTCGGAATGTTAATAGTTTTGTTAAGTCAGGTGCGTCAAGTGATCCATTAACTAATTTGAAAAAAATAACCAAATCGTTCTATAATCGCACTAATATTGATGGTTGAATTTTTAAACTTTTTTTTAGATATATGTTGTTACTGTAATTTTTTGTTGTTACTATCTTTTCTATGTGTAAAGATATTTCTTTATAAAAAATATTCTCAATACATTTTACACGTGTCTTAAAGATTATAATTATCGTTTCGTGCCATTTATATTGTATTAGCATTTAAGTATCGCGCTTATGCATATATATTAAGGGTTATAAGGAACGTACTTGACTTACTTTAAACAGTGATTCCTGACATTATTTGGAGTAAGAAATGTAGAAATTTGTGTCTCCGGTGTCCTTTTGTTTTCAATATTTTTTTCAAAATCAAACAAAAAATCTTCCACAAGTCGTCATTAGTCACTGAGCCGAGTAACCGCCCTTAACTGTCCAATACCTGTAGATTTTTAAGTTTTTAGTAAAAAAAACATTATAAATGTTCAAATAAATTTAATTTACAATTTTTACTTCAAATAATTTCACGAATCACTGGTTAAAGTAATAAAGTACGTCCCATAACTTATTTAATAATTTTCGTGAAATCGACAGTTTACATTATCTGTTTCAGTTAGTACATAGTATTAAATAGCCAAAATAACACCAATTATGGATTTCCTCCTTGTGACTTTACTTCTACTGAGAAAGCATAATAAGGAATAACACCCTATACACAAACTTATATATAATTACGTTGGTACTTGAATATTCGAACTCACCTTTATATACATTTTTTGATTTGACGCATCGTTGTAATAAGCTTATAAAAAAATATATTTCAATTAAATTTGATTACCATATTACTAACTTTCCAACACGTATATGTTTTTACGTGTATATATTTCGATAGTTTAAACATGTGCAATGAATATGATAAAATTTTCACACACAAATGATATTACGAAAATGTTATTTTGTTTCACAGTTGAAAATTAACCAAAATAACTCCATTTTATGGTACTAGTTTTAATGGAACAGTGCAAGTGCAACAATTAAATAAAATATGTACTCAAAGTTGCGTGTTTTATTACATAATTTTCCGTAGTTAATAACAGAGAGTTTGTTTTAAATTGAACTCCATAATGTATTCATGGGTGCACCTATTCAAACGTGGTTTTAAAATTACATTTTATGGAAAGATTCACTGCTTTTAGAAGGATTTAAAGCAATAGTGATTGCTAAAAGATAGTAGACTAAATTTTACATCGTAGGTATAATAGTAATAAGATTCATGTACCGAGATTTTTGTGTTGATATTTTTAGTCTCCAACCGAAACGGCAGTTTCTACCGAAGCCGAAACCGAAACCAAAACTTTTTTAGAAATGTTATAAATTTGGTTTATTTTTATACTTATAGATATAGTTAGTTAACACGTGTTAAATGAAATAAAGAACAATATTTGAAGTATGTGATTTTTAAAAATATTTTTGTTATAAAACAAACAAAAATTATAAAAATTAACAAAACAACTACTTCTTGAAACTAAAATTTGTCAATAAACAACACTTAAATCACAAAGGAAGGGTTTCATTAATTGAGTATTTTAATTTTAATCGCGTTAACAATCACAACATTCTTATTACCTACAAGTATTAAAGGAAATTTAAAAAAAAATTCGAATATGTGAAAAAACATTTTTTTTGATATAACTGCTATAAAACAAACAAAAATTAACAAACACGTTAACTACTTCTTGGAACAAAAATTTGTCAATAATCAACACTTACTTAATTTTAATTGCGTTTACAACCGCAACATTCTTATTACACGTGTTAAAAAAAAATAGAAGTATGGAAAAGAATTTCAATGCTTAATAAATGCCAGGTAAATATGTGAGACATAAGTAATAACAAAGCAAACACTTATCTAATCACTATGCACGAGAAATAACACAAATTTTCTGCCGAAACTGAAACTGATGCCGAAACTAGATTTTTTTGCCGAAACCGAAACCGAATCTTCGGTCGGTCACTAGATTTTTTTTCACTTTTAAATTTGTTGTAAGTGATTTTATTCAATGCGATGGATTGTTGAAGTGCATTTATTGCAAATATTTTACATAGTCGGTACAACATATAATGTCAGATCAGAATACGTTTTCTATAAAAATGGAAAATTTTATAATAATAGGTTTACCTAAAAGTTTCACCGGGCTTTTAAATAGTTACCAAGCGTTTCATCAAAGGTACGCTTGTTTTACCTTGAATTTGTTAATGAACGTGTAAATCTATAATCTGATTTATCTCCCTTCAAATAGATTCACGATAATCCCAAAATATTTCACCGTTAATTTACTCGTCAATTAAAAAGTTTGACAACATCCGGCGAATTGCTGGCAGCTAAACCCTAATGGTGTCTTCAGGTCTGATATTTAAGGAAACCCTTCCGTTCTACCCTCGGCTCGTACTAACCCCCCTCCTCCCCAGCCTTAGATAAGTAATTTTCCTATCTCCACTTAAACTTCTACGATTTCTAGACTGCCCTTGAGATGCAAACAAGATAGACTAACAAAAGGAGACGAAATCGCCCAATTTTGCTTTAAATTGATAGATTTGACGAGCGATTCTGTATCTTTAGTGGATACGCAATCGTAATCGCCTGTCAAATTCGTGTGATTTTTTATGGCTTGCAGTTGCTTTTTTTATGAACTGATATGTCAGCTGTCGTATTTCGACCAGTTAAAAACATGAAATGTATGATTATTTATTCATTTAATGTACGTTTAAAATTGTATACCATGGATTTGACATTTGCAAAGTTTCGTTTCAATCTAAATACTCTTGAATTGCTAACTTTTCCCAAATTAAAAACCTATTAAAGGAAAAGCTATCGAGGCAGTATACATGTACAGGATAATTGAATATTTGGGGACGATATACATTCATTACTAACCACCGCACTTTTATGCACGGATTATGGGAATTACATTTCTTTTCAACAATTACTACAAGAAACAAATATTTTCGTGCCCAAAAGAGATTAAAAGGTTCTTCATTTGAACAAACAATAATAAATTCATGCGTATTTTGATTGAAACTTCACAAAATTCAAATACATGTTATACAACTTCTAAACGTACATTGAATGAATAATCATGTATACTAGTAACGTTTTGTGTTACTAGTTGAAAAACGATAGTTGACATCATAAATAAAGCAATCCACTAACGTATTTTTTTCAATTTGGGAGGCCGGTATGGGTACCGTCGCCCCGAGAACCATTTATTGGATAACCAACACCTCTGCCACAGGTCTCCCAAGTGGTTTGCTTCGTTTGGTGACTTAGCAGGGGTGCCCGCGAGGTGAGGTTTGTCCAGATCTTGGCAGCGGATGCGTTTGCCCACCTGCTACGTGACGGGCCGGATCGAGAGAGAGTGCTTTTTTCCTTCCCAGAACTTCCCATACTTCCCTTCCTTAAAAAGATCCTCGACGCACAGCATCCCCTAAGATGACATAGGCCATAAGGGAAATTATTTTCCTCGGAGCCTCCTTTGCGGAGCTTAAGTAAAAAAATATATAGGTATATATATCAGTCTGTAGAAAAAGCAATTGCAAGCCATAGACAATGACGCATATTTGACAGGAGATCACGTATGGAATCGATTCCGTATCCACAAAAGATACAGAATCGCATGACTGTAATGGTATCAAATACTTGTCTTGTGAGATAAACTGATCGAGCTATTTAGGGAAAATGTAATTTTGAAGACTTTAATAGTAAGATTCCGAGAATTTTAAGTGAACTGTGCGGCCGCCGCGCCGCCCCAATCATGTAATCCTCTCTTATGAAAGAAGTTTGTTAGAACTTAGTTCGGTGCATGATTTTATATTAAAAGCAAAACTTTTGTATTGGCAATATCGCCCACGTATACCCAATAATGAACAACTTAAGTCAATGTTAACGGGATACCGAGAACGGAAACTTCGAGCTGGGGTGACCACATACAAGAGAATTTAAATATGTATTTAGTTTTAGCGGGAAACCCGTGTTTTGGATTGTGTTGTTATTTTTGTTGAAAGTTATGTTGTGAGCCACAAAACAATGCAAATGCAAGAAAATACAGTTCCATTATTTTCTATTAATTTGCGTATGCATTATTCTCGTATTTCAGCTATTTTTCTTTAAGTTTACTTTAATTATTGCGGAATCAGTTGAGTGCTTGATTTAAACATATAATTAAAAGAATTGATTACATATTATAATATAATCATTATGTTCGGGTCATTACGTATCGATTGTGTTTAGCAAAAAGGTAGTAACCATGATAGTAAGAGAGAATAAATCTACCTTTTTCAGGAGAAATAAAAAAGCTTTAAGTGAGTTTTTAATAAGAAAAAATATATATCTGAGCAAACGAAGGTAAACAACTCAGATTTTTTTCATCTTACACCATAATAATTATTAAACTTATTAAATAAAAATCTTTAAATCTAAGGGACAAACCCTTTTCCTTGCCAAATTATCTCACTAACTAACTAACCATCACGCCGTTTCCCCGCAGGGGTAAGTACAGGACGGACTGCCAAACAACTCGATCTTGGCACACACTCCTTGCCTCGTTCACATTCATACATCGTATCATACATGCTCTTATATTATTCTGACTCTTGACATGGCCCGACTCAAGTATCTGATTCACTTGGTCGTGCTATGTCTTTCTCGGGCGTCCCTGACTTCTTCTACCATTCACATTTGCGTCATATATTCTCCTTACACTCCTCAGCATTATATATTATTAATTCAGAGGTTCACACCTTTTTACGTCTTTTTACTTATAATATTTACCTACATTATTTTTACAATGAAATCTATGTCAAAACGGTGACCAGATAACTCAGAATCATGAAACTTCAACACCCCTTTGGAAATTAATTCATAGTGCTGAAAAAAAATTGGTTAAATAGGTTACGTTAGGTAGGGTTATGGACAATTTTCCATTTTTTTTTCATATTTTTAATGATTTTTCAAAGGGGTGTTGAAATTGCATAATTCTGAGCTGACATAGAACCGTAAAACGACAATGGACGATGGGAAAAACCGAAAGATTTTAAAATATGTATAAAACCAAGTTTTTCCTAGAACACTTGAACACGCGACAAATCGTTGCTCATTCTCGTAATTTCAAAAACCTATTACCCATTCGTTTGAAATCATTAAAAAATATATTTTTACAAAATTCAACAGAATTTATTATGCACGCTAGCAAAGGATGATAAATACCGGAAAAAACTTAAAAATACTTTTTATTCATTAAAAAACCAATTTCAGTCCATATCTCGAGGACGCTATCAAAAATGTCAACATGTTGATTCAACAAAACAACATCCCGAATCATCAACCATGACGTTGAGCAAGCCATCCTAATAATATATTGATCCTTCCACTTAAGCCTCGGCAACCCGAATTTCTACAGATTTCTTACACATCTCCCTTAAACATTTGAAGTAAAAAAATATATGTTATTTTTTAAGATAATGTCTAGAGTCTAAACGTCTAAAAGTCTAAAAGTCTTACGCCGAAACGCAAATTATATGAAATTCCCTTGATAGAAAAAAATCGCAAAGTATGCTCCAAAAATTATTAAAAACAAGTCTGTTTCTATTATCTTATAAAATATTTTTGTGAAAAAATTCACAATGTTTCTTTAAATGATACTTAAGATGCTCCCCATGAGATTTTTTCTCTATTAAACGAGTCGTGTTTTATTAAACATTTTCGCAATTTTCACATCGATTTTGTGGCTGAAATGTTAGAACGCTCCTCTAACATTCGTAATTTCGTATCTCCCCATCTTCTTCTTTTCGAGCCCGGTTGCGGAGCCTTAAATAATAATATAACCTATAACTTCCTTCTCTAAATAAGAATTGTCCTTAAAACCTCTTAGAAATTTGTACAAACCTGTTGACCAACTTCTGCGGCTCACAGATTTTTGAAGAAGAATAACAAATTGTGAAAAAGATTTTCGATTTAGCCCGAGAGAGTTGAAACAGCAAAGTGTTATTGTCCGCGAAGTAACGAAGCCGCGAAGCTCTGAAAGCAGCTTCTGAATACCTTGAATGTTTAAAGTGGCGTGCCGTGTTTACTTGCTGAACTTCGCGTAAAACTGCCCGTCCTTGTTTAAATATTTCTACATAGATTTGTTGAATAATTAGTTAGCGAAAAAATATTTTTTCTCTCCAGCTTTGTTTGAGAAGAACAAACAGCAAAAGTTTTGGTCGCCTGACATCCTGTTATCTTTGATATAGGATGTACTAGATTGGTTATTGTGATATTTAGGTTATTTACAATTAACACTCTTTGTTCTATGGGTATATATAATATATTATTAAATATAATTTATTATCTATAATTTATTCTTAAATAATAGTAAGATCCTTGAAATAAATTGGTTTTATATAAATTATCAGCTTACGTATTTACGATAATTATACCACTGGTCACACGACCTGTCTATACTGGCTGTTAATTGAATCTGATTGGTAGGCTGGCAAAAGCCCACTCTCGACAGCCATTGCCTACCCGGGCACCCCTGCTGGCATTTGTCGGCAATGGATAGAAGCTTTCTCCCTGCTGGCATCTGTCGGCAATTGATAGAAACTATTTTCCTGCTGGCATCTGTCGGCACCCGATAGAAGCTCTTTCAATACATATGAAACTAAAAAATATCGATATCTTATACAACGCTACATCTTCTGTGATTGGTATTTGACCTCATCAACAAATGTTCTCTGGCTTAAGACTGTATCCATTCTTCAGACCTTATACTTTACCATTTTGATCTAGTTCTCTTCCACAGAGTCAGTCCACCACTTCCTCGACTTGTTTCTTGGTCATAAATTTGATAAGTAATCATTTTCAGTGTTCTTTTTGGTTTTTTCATTTGATGTATTTCTGAATTAGGCTTTTGGTCTAGTGGCTTTCATTTCAACTAATGATCACTCTAATTCGTTACATCTTGAATCTATCACACTTTCGGTTATCTAGTACATGCATATTCCAATGTCTGTGGCCAAATTAAACTTTCGCGTTGATGCTTAAATTTGTCGGAAATTCTTGCTGGCGAATAATTTATTTTTCAATAAAGTTTGTAACATGCGAAGTTTACTCTCCAGTGTCTACCTACAGCTATGGCTAAGGGACTGAGGTGACTGGGGAGTAGGACTTGCTTAAACAATTTTGTATAGAGACCCTGGTTTTTGTCGAAAATATCTAATTTTCAAGATCGTAAATATTTGCCATTTACCGACTTTGTGGCCTACTTTCATTAATTTATTAGCACCCTAAAGTCGCCTAAAGGTTAAAGTGATTCGGATGAAAGAAAGATAAATAACTTCTCGAAACAAACTTTAAACACGTTAAACAGGATAAAGACTTATATTATTTCTTTACTAACATTCAATTTCGTTGTGATTTAAGTCGCTTACATTTGAAGGGCAAAGAAATAGTAGAATAATTGTTACCAATTTTTTTTAAATAACTTACGAGTAAACGTTGTTGAAAGTTCTTAGTTTGTGGACCTTATTTTCAATAAAGACTTACAAACCGAATTCGTACATAAAGTAATGATAGGTCTCCAGTTGCATTGGTTTTACCTTAAATACCCTAAAATACATTCAGAATCTTAACGACGTAAGTAAAGAAGCCGGACGGACCTACTGTCGAATTTTCCCGATCATATCATAGTGTTTCCATACAAACGAAGTATTGAAATCCGTAAGTCTAAGTTTTAACTTTAGGGCACACAGTTTACACCCGCGCTGTGCAAGCGGGTTCCCCACAGAGCATCGGACCATCCCCCACAGAGCATCAAAGAAAAGAAGAAGAAGAAAAATAGTGTGGGAATCTTAACGACGTAAGTGAAGAAAGCATGTAAACAAATATGCGCCCGCGGCACGGCGTATTGGACCGACGTACGGTCGAATTCACCCTAGCAGGCCTGGAGATTCGACTTTTCCGCCGGGTTTATTTTAATTAATTCTGAAGAAGGTGTTTCTAATATTTAAGATGTTTCTAAATGAATTACTACCGAAGTTATTAATTAATCGTCTAGAAAAATAAAATCTGGTGCTCTGGTGCTTTAGCTGTACAGTGTATTACAATTTTTAAAGGCGTTGTACGTCAAAAAAAAATGATGCCAACGTACTGTTTTTATTAATCTAAAATATAAATAACTCGCATCCCTTGTGAGGCATGGAAATAAAAATGATAATTCAATTACGAATTTGCCAAAATAAATTAAAATGTGAGCCTCGGGCAAACCCCCTATAAACTTGGTTAAATATCGCTTTAAGAAATGTACTGTGTACCGACTTGATTTAAAAAAATATATGAATATTGCAAAAGACCCCAACTGCTCACAACCGGCTGGAGCCAGTGAGACTAGGCATCCCCAATTGGGGTATGTTGTGAGGCTGAAGGTAGTGGGGAGGGAAAGGAGATTGGATAGATGAAGGTGAGGAAGTACCTGGCTATTCAAATCTGGACACCAAACACGTGTAAAGTGATTTAAAACAATGTTTCAATTCTGAATGGTGGTCTTACTCCAGGGCGATACTGTCTACGAGTTTCTTGGAACGTGCCGCAAATAGACTTTATAGTTTTTCAATTGACTAAATTGTGAAGTGTTTGATATTTCACCATTCAAAAAAATTTAATTTATTTGTGCACGCCGGATTTGAACCCGCCACCTTCGGATTTCTAGTCGAGAGCCTTACCTCTCGACCACGGAAGGTTCTACTACCTAAATAATGTAAAAATTACAATATAAAGAGAAGTGTCAAAATATTTAGTATTTCGTTTACCCACGATCACTTTTTATCACGCCAAATTTATTTTTGAACTTGTTAAGATTTTTTAAAAACCACAAAAAAAACATGATTATTCTCATATTAGAATAAGTTAACAATAATAATCTAAACGAAAATATGAAAGAGAACAAGACACAGAAAAACAGAAAAAGACAATGATCGCAACTGGGACTCGAACCCAGACCTCTCCGTCTAACCGGGATGAGTGCGTTAACCAATTTCGCTATTGCCACCTTCTGTCAAAACGTCATAATTGTCAATCTCATATTTTCAAATTTTAGAATTCCATTATTATCAACTAATTATTTTTCTCCATAAAGTATAAAAAGAAAGTTTTTCTTATAAAAATGATTATTTTCACTTATTGAACAGAATTCTACTTGAAAAGAGGTAAAATTTCAGGGGGTTATTCTCACGAAACGTTTGATATCCCCGGTAATACGAGATATGCAGTAGTTTCAATGTAATGATCTTTGAAAGCTCAAATACGAAAACACACTGAAATGTTGATCTGAACGTTGGATAAGGTTGTTTAATAGCAACCGAATTAACTTGTATACAGGGAGGTGTGTTAACGAAAGACTGGAAGTCTGATTAGGTTATTGACAGAAGGGCTATAGCAATAAATTCAATTAATTTAGCTCTGAAGACAGCAGTCGCAGTGCAGTTCTGATTCCAACTCTGACATTTATATATATACAAATCAATTTAATTTGCTTGCTTGCATGCATGTATGTATGTTGTTTATGTATTGCTATATTATTAACAGGAAATCTTTGAAACTTTCAAAATACCTTCTTTTCACCCTCGCGAAGGTTTTTAGATTATTACAACCACATGACAATACATCTGAAAAGATTTTTTTTTAAATTACAAAAGCTCTAACGAAATTTTCAAAAATGTCAAAATTTGAGAATGATGTTTTGCAAACCATCGATTGTTCAATAAAAATTCTATTTTTGAATAAACTCTTTAAATTAATGAAATTAATCGAAGTACTTCCTTTGACTTTTCTGCAAGTCTAAGGCAAGGCTCTGGGTTCAATTCCTAGATGTGACGGTATCTTTTTCTGATTTTTCTTCTTCAAATGTTCGATTGAGAGTCGCTTATATTGACATCAGTGAAATCTGTTATAGATCACTTTAATTCCATTTTATTCACCCTCTTCCGGTTTCGGAAGAATCCTTCCTTCGTCCGGAGTATTTTTTATTGTAAATTATGGGGAGTCAGAAATTTAAAGCTTTTTTACAAATTTGCAAAGTTTTTTGACTGATCACAAAAACATAATATTCCGTGGGTTGGATTGACGAAAGAGTTCTCATGGACGTATGTAGATGTATTTTCAAACAAATTATGCCTTCAGCCAACTGCGACAGCTCTATTTGTATCCCACACCCTTCAATTACTTAGAACAGTCCAAGTATCTCTCTGAAACCACTCACAGTCACGGGAAACCCAACTTGCCTCGCTGACTACGTGAATAAATATTTTGATTCCGTGTTTTTCCGTCCAAATTGTAAAGGTCCTTGAAAGTGAAAGGTCTGTTGGAATTGAAACCTGCAGAATTGGTGCAGCGCGCTGTGAAGAGGAGCCCCCGAAGCTCTGAAAGTAGTGCTTCAGGCATGAGACAATCTTAGTTGGATTAAACTTGATAAAAATAAAGGATGGTTACTTGAACGACGTACAAAAATGTGTTCTTCCGTTGTCCCTACAATGCAGAAATGAAATAAATGCTCGTATGCAGATATTGAACCAGTAAACTGGATTATGTTCTTACTTTTTTTTAATTATGAGTGATGTACCCACTTATGGTAGTAACGATTTAAACTATAAACATTAATTTTAGTAAGTAAGTATATGTACAAGTAATTTAATAAAGTTGTTTAAAAGGCATCGAGTTAAGCATAATAATTTAAGTTTAAAGGTTAAGGTTAAGTTTAGTTTTAAAGGAATAATAAGTATAACCCTTTTTTTATTTTATTTAAAACACTTTTGAAAATTAAGAATAAAAGTAAATAATATATGTTAAGGGGTACATAGCAGATCTTTTTTTAAAGTAGAGAGTTTTTCAAAAATTTCAATTAACAATGAAAAGATTAAAAAAAAATTACGTAACACCTCACAAGAGATAGAAGTACTTCATCGCCGGTTTCATGACAACTCAGAATCATCTCAACACCTCTTTGAAAAGTCGTTAAACGCTATGAAAAAAAAGAAAAATACCACATAAACTAACCTAACATAACTTATTTGACCAATTTTTTTTTCATCGCTTTTAATGATTTTTTAAATGAGGTGTTCAGTTGAGTTGATTCTGAGTTGTCCGGTCACCTATATCGCTACCCGGTTGGGTGTCGTTGTGATGCGGGACAAGGTAGGGGTTGTAGGAAGGGATTTATTATTGCGTCTTTTGAAGGAGGAAAAATAGATGCCGGTAGCTCGTTACACATATGAGCGATATAAATATAATAAGATAAACGTCCACTAGATAAACCTTTTTCTGGTCTATTTTTCGTCAGAATGGTTTCGGTCCCACATCGTGCAGGATTTTTAAATACTCTCCAAGAAATCGGAAGTAATTTTTTACTCAATTTTCATTGAACCAGGTGTGCAAAATTCCCGTTAATGCCCACTACACAATATTAATGACACATTTATTCGAAAATTCATGTTTCCAATATATAATTACAATCTCATATTTTGTCCATTGCTTACTTTAAAGAGAGTTATTAACTAGTCTGTAATTAGCGTTCGACGCGGTCCGTGGTGTATCTGTCGTAGGCCGATCGTAAAATCAGGCAAATCACGATGTTCCTAGCCACATCATGTTTGATTGAAATAAAAAGGAAAATTAAATAAAAAAAATCTGTAAACAATAGGATGAAAAAATTGCACATAGACAAAGGTTTAAGTGAAAAAGAATTGCTAGAGCCAACAGAACTGAATTCTCTAGATGCGTGATGTATAAAGATGTGAAAGAAAACTGATGTACCTAATTTGCATAAAACCTTTCGAAACCTAGGCTCCATCCATGCCAATTAACTTTATTATCTGTTGGAGAAAGAATTTTGAAATTTGAAATGCTTTATCCAATTTCATCTGAAGTAAATGATTTTGACGCCCACCATACACTTCTCTCGGTTTTCTTTACCTCTATTGCACAATGCTTTGAAAAACTCATGTCACACTCCATGAATATGTCACGGAAAGGAAGCCGACTGCTCAGGGTCCTAATGAGCAAGGGCTCATTTGCATTAAACACTTGATCCTTCTCGTCACAGTCCCTCCCCAACTGAGCCTAGCTACTAACCCCTATCCCTACCAGCTCTTGTAGAGACTAGTACTGGACGTTGATGACAATGCGAAAAAACGCCAACGTTGCTACCGTTGTTAGATAACCGTTGAAAATAACACCGATGTGTACCAAGTGGACGCGAACACCATTGACTAGTTGTTTCAAAGAATTCGAAAAATTCATTAGTGGGGTTTTTCCACCAATGAGAGATTCGATTGAAAATGTAAGGAATATTTAAAAATCATTTTTCTGATTTTAATAATCCTACTAAAAATGTTTGATTTTTATGTTTTAATTCAATATTATTGATTTTAAAAACGATCTTAAACTGACAAAATCAAAACGGCCGTGGTTGGCAAATGGATTTGTGACATCACAAGTGTCACTCAGCTGAACCAGCATAAATAAATACTGTCAGTGAGCGTCCTCGCTCATGACGTCACACGATAGCCACCCTCCCAAAATATCGTTTTAGCGGTAATTCAAAAATTGGAAACTAACTCGCTGTGGAAAATTTATTCGTCAACCTAAATATTAAATAAAAATGCTATAATCATCGTTTTTTTTGGTTAATTTTTTTAAGAAATTAAAAAAAAAAACATGGAAAAACCCCATTTTCAAAAAAAAAAAAGTATTCGCTTTCTGCGAAAGATTCAATTTCTGTTATTACTCCAACGCGGGTCAGATGTTTCACAGTACTTTAATAATAACATATGCTTGAATGGAACTTTTGAGGTTAAATAAGCTTTGACCACCTGTTCAGTGGCCTGCATTTAACTTTATTTGCTACCTTAAACGAAACAGAAAAACACATTTATTTAGGCAGGCTGTTTCTAAAGGTTATTTTTAATTTTCACAAATTTTTTTGAATGCATTGCGATTTTGTTTTCTTGAATGAATGGAAATCTTGAAAATTAAAATTAACCTCCTTCCCGATCGATCTCAAACTTTTCAGATAGAATTTTTGTTCACTCATTTATCTGAAATTGACTAAGTACCCGCAAACCAAATACATTTAATTCAGATTAAAACAGCTTATTCATAACGCCAGAGCTTACCAATATATATAGTCTATGTTACTCGCAAATAATGTAGCTTTCGATTAGAGAAAGAATTGATCGTGAAATTATTGAAAATGTAACTGAAATGAAATACTTAGGAGTTATATTAGATTCCAAACTAAACTTCGATAGACATGCCGAATATACCCAAAAGAAAATTGGCAAAAAGATATCTTTTTTGGGAAGAATTCGGCCTAAAATTTCCGGAAAAACCGCCATCACCATTTCACTTCAACTACTGTTCAAGTATCCTTTTCCTGTGTAATGAAAGAGAACAGAATAAGTTTCAAATTCTACAAAGCAGAGCAATGAGAATAATTCTCCGAAGAAATAGATTTTCAAAAGTAAATAAAATGTTAAAGGAACTTAATTGGTTAACAGTGAAACAAATGCTGACCTTGAACACGTTGATATTTATTCACAAAATATTAAATAACATGTTACCAAAATACTTCTCAAATAAAATCGTATACAATAAGGACATTCACTGACATTACACAAGGACGTGCAAGGACATAAGATTAAACAAAAAAGACAAAACGAATACGCAAACAGTTTGCTATACAAAGGGATTAAGTTCTATAACACACTACCAGAAACTCTTAAGTACTCACCAATTGAAAAGTTCAAGATGTATTGTAGGAGCTACATAAAACAAGAAAAAATAAAGTAAATTTGAAATATTATAATTAATTAGCTGAAATATAAAATATTATAATTAATTAGAAATTTGTAACCTTAAATGTACAAATTACTAAAATAAAATTCAAATAATTTTTTTTTTTTTTTTTTAAATTCTATTCGGTGTTTATTACGTGAAAGAATAACACTCATCCATACAAACTTTCGCCTTTATAATATCTATAAGATATGATATTTTTATTTAAACGCCCAAAGGGTTTTTACATAATATTATGAAGTACTTACATGTATTTTTTAAATTACAATGAAAAAAAAGACAAAATAGAGGTACCTAATATGAAATCTACGAAACAAAATGTAGGTTACACAAAATATAAGAGACATGAAGTAGTAAATAGAATTAAGTTAAGTAAAAATAGACAATCTGCCAAAATTCTCCAAATCAACAATAATATTAACAGTAAAAATGTTTTAAATAGTTGGCACATACGGCGTTTTAAGTTCACCAAGTTCAAACTGTTGTCAAATACATCCATTTTTTTAAGTATTTGTTATCAAGACTATGTAAACATTGTATTGTGGAATGCAAACTATAGTTAGAATGAGATTATGTATTTAAAATATTAATTAATTGAATTATTAAAACACTTTGTTTTTACCACAATAATCTTTATTTAAAAAGTCGACATGTTTCGAGAACGATGTTCTCTTCATCAGGACAATATATGTACTAAAACTAAATTATCAAGCATAGAAAGACTGGCGTGGGTGGAAATGAAATTAGTTGGAGGGGAGGGGGGAGAGGGGCGGAAAGAGGAGGAGCTTAGAAGATAGACAGGGGGGAGGGGGTTGCTTAGAAGATCATAGACAAAATTACAATGGAAATATGTTTAAAATAGGGTTATTCACAAAATTAATTTGGTTATTAATAATATTTAAATTACTATTGACATTTTTCCTAATTTCTAATATTTCTAAAAGATCTAATTGAAAACCACTAACGTTAGTATGTAAAATTTTAAAACCCGTATTTATATCAAATTAATTTTAATTATAATTATTATAATTATTGAATATTACCAAATTAATTTTGTGAATAACCCTATTTTAAACATATTTCCATTGTAATTTTGTCTATGATCTTCTAAGCAACCCCCTCCCCCCTGTCTATCTTCTAAGCTCCTCCTCTTTCCGCCCCTCTCCCCCCTCCCCTCCAACTAATTTCATTTTCACCCACGCCAGTCTTTCTATGCTTGATAATTTAGTTTTAGTACATATATTGTCCTGATGAAGAGAACATCGTTCTCGAAACATGTCGACTTTTTAAATAAAGATTATTGTGGTAAAAACAAAGTGTTTTAATAATTCAATTAATAAAATGGTGCCACAAAGTGAATTTGCAAAATTTGAAGAAGTAAAATATTAATAATTATCTAGTTGTTCGTGTAACAACATGTATATTTATTACTTGCAGAAGTTTACAACAATCGAATTTAGATTTTAATAATTTCAATAAAAGGTTGAGTCGTGATGTAAAGATATTTTAAGTTAAATTAAACGTTTTAACGAATTTTTAAGCTATTACACATTTTTTGCGCCAAGGTATATGTAAGAACAATTGAATAATTTTCATAAATAGTGATTTCAACTGTATTGATTCCCAATCAATAACATTATGCGAAAGGGAAATCTTAGACATGTCAATATTTCTGAATCTCACCCAATTTAATAATGTTCATAATTTGAGTAATCGCATACTAGATCTTGTTTTTTCAAATGAAGAAGACATAGTAGTTAGTAAAGCATCAGAAGCTATCCTTCCCATAGATAATCATCATCCTCCACTGTCAGTAATAATTCCAAACAATGTAAAAAGAAGTAATAAACTAACAAGTTCTAGTTATAATTTTAAAAATGCCAATTACAATGAAATTAATGAACATCTCAGCAAAGTGGATTGGTCGTTTCTCGAGAAAAGCGATATGAGCTATAACATAGATTCGTTTTATTCCAAATTAAATGCCATTATCGTAGACTGCATACCATTAATTGAATACAAAGAGTTAAAGCATCCAAAATGGTTTAGTAAGGAATTAATCCAACTAATAGCTAAAAAAAAAAAATTACATAAAACATATAAAGAAGAGAGATCCCTTCCAAATTATATAGAGTTTAGTAAAATAAGAAAAGAATGCAAAAATTTGTCAAAAATTTGTTACAACAATTATATAAATAAAGTAGAAAATTCAATTAATGGTGACATATAACATTTTTGGAATTTCACAAAGTCATTGAAAAATGATGACGTTAGTATACCCTCTAACATGTGCTACGAAAGAAAAAGAGCCAACGACACTCAAAACATAGCTCACCTATTTGCAGACTTTTTTAAAAGTGTTTATGTCCGTGACTCAACAGCAGTCAATGATTGCTCGCCCAATTTCCACCTGTTTTCTTAAAGAATTGTGCCACCACCCTTGCATATCCACTACATTTTCTTTTCAACCAGTCGTTACAAACGGGACATTTTCCTGAAAAATGGAAATACAGTTTCCTCACCCCGATATTTAAAAAAGGAGACAAAAACGAGGTGAGCAATTATAGACCGATCTGCCTGTTATCAACCATTCCAAAATTGTTTGAGAAACTTATTTTAAATAAAATCATCCACTGTATCAAGCCAGCAATTTTACCTAACCAACATGGTTTCACTTCAGGAAAATCTACCTTGTCTAATCTTTTAATTTACCAAAACTATATATCCGAATCCATGTCTAATAAGTTACAAGTTGATTCAGTCTATACCGATTTCAGCAAAGCATTCGACAGAGTTAATCATGAGCTCTTGTTAAAAAAACTTCTCAAATTAGGAATAGTGGGGTATTTATACGAGTGGTTTAAAAGTTATTTAAGTAACAGGCAATTAGCCGTTAAAATCGACGGCTTTACTTCATATATATTTATCGCTACTAGCGGCGTTCCGCAAGGGTCACATTTGGGACCAATTTTATTTTTGATATTTGTGAATGATGTTCTTTCTATTTTCAACGATGTTCAAGTTTTAATGTTTGCGGACGATATGAAAATATATAAAGCTATAAGAAATATTAATGACTGTCAAACATTGTCTAATAACTTGTTTAAACTTTTTGTTTGGTGCCAAGAGAACTATCTACAACTAAATTTAAGTAAATGTCTTATTATGAGATTTCATAGAATAAAAAATCCAATAATTTATGAATACTCTATTAATGATGTAGTACTAACAGCTGTAACCGAGGTGAATGATTTAGGTGTAAAATTTGATCAAAAACTGAAATTTATAAATCATATTGAAATTACATCAAATAAAGCTTTGAAAATGCTGGGTTTTGTAATAAGAATTTGCAGCCAATTTAAAAATATTCAAACCATAAAAAAAGTGTACATGTCATTGGTTAGGAGTCAAATCGAGTACAACTTGACAGTATGGGCACCTAGTTATGCCAGTCATTCAATCACGATAGAAAGAATTCAAAAAAAAATCTTAAGATATATTAATTTTAGAACGGGTATTACAAGCGAATGTATCAACTATGATTATCTACTATGTCAACTTAATTTATTAAAATTATCCGAACGTAGAATAGTATATGAAATCTAAAATATAAAATCATAAATTCAATAATTGACAGCCCTGAACTTTTATACTTGATTTCTTTCCATATACCTCGCAATTCAACATCGAGGCACTATCTACCATTCTATTGTGACAACTCCAACACTGAATCACAATTGTATACCCCCGTTCGCCGTATACAAAATTTGGGTAATGACTATAAAGATGTTGTTGACATATTTAACACATCATTCACTAAATATAAACAAGCCATAGTAGAATTTATATCAGAAAGAAGAACCACAAATTTCATTTTTCCAACTGCATAGCTCTGCTTCGATTTATTTCACATGTATTGCACTTTTCTCAGTTTACAGTTTTTCCATCTTGCATGGTGATGTGTTTTGTTTTTATTTCAAGTTGTTTTTTACTCTATTTTTGTTTTAGATTTGATTATGATTTTGATTATGATTATGATTTTTTACGGTGCTCCAGATTTCATGTCCGGGTTGAATCTTTCCCAAATGAAAGACTAAACCCTTCCACACACTTTTCCACAAATGAATATCTAGTAAATTAACGCAATGTAATTGCACTATATAAGAATAAAACAATACAAGAACAATACGTCAATCCACCAGAAACATAATAGGAAAATATTTCACCGACTCCAGATATTTTCATATCAGAGGGTTCGGCTCTGATGAAATCCTAACTGGTCCGATAAATCCTACTGATCCCTCAATATAAATATTTAAAAAATCTTTCGTAATCCTACATGTATTTAAAATGACCGACTTTTGCATTTTTATGTACAAATTTTTTGACAAATCTAATACGCCTAAATTTTGAATGAGAGAGCTTGGTATAATGCCAGTAGCCGAAATAACAAATGGTAATATTTTTTAGTCTGAGAATGCCAAATTCTTTTAATTTCATTTCTTAAATCTGTATATTTTCTTATTTTTTCAGAAACAGTTTTCTGAATATTACAAGAATTTGGTATAGCGACATCAATGATATAAGTTATTTTCTTAATTTTGTCATGTAAAACTATATCGGGTCTATTATGACTAATTGTTCTATCTGTCAGAATAGTTTTATCATAATAAATTTTATAAAATTCATTTTCAAAAATGAATTTGGTTCATATTCATAATATGGTACATTACGGCAGTCAATCAAGTTATGTTTAATTACCAAACTTTGGTGAATTATTTTTAAAACTTGATTGTGCCTAAATGTATACTCGGACGGCGCTAATACAGAACATCCCGATATAATATGTTCTATAGTTTCCGGAAAAGCCAAACATTTTCTACATAAATCATCAATTTGATTTGCATCTTTGATGATATGCTTCCTATAATTTTTAGTATTAATGACTCTATCTTGTATGGCAAGCATAAAGCCTTCTATTTCTGCGCTCAACTCTCCAATACTCAACCATTTGTTTGACGAAAATTTGTCAACATATGTTTGGTTGAGATAATTGAAGTGTTTTGCGTGAAGAATTTTATTTGACCAGGAATCTAATAATTCCTGGTTGGTATTTATAAGAATGCTGGCATTCTCGTCGTATAAATTTAATGGTGAAATATTTCTATCTGCCTTGCATATTATTTTGTGCATTTCTGAACTATCAGCTTTCCTATGGAAAAAATTTCTTAGCATTTCTACCTGATTATGTTTTAAAGATGTTATTTTGACTATACCTCTACCTCCTTAATTTCTGGGTAAATTAATACGTTTATTATTATTATTTATTGATTATGATTTTGATTATGATTATGATTATGATTATGATTATGATTATGATTATGATTATGATTTTGATTTTGATATTGATATTGATTCTGATTTTGATTTTGATTTTGATTTTGATTTTGTTTTTGTTTTGTTTATGATTTAGTTTTTTTTTTTTTTGTAATGTACATTTAGATTTAGATGTTCTTTGTTTTAAAAAAAAATGCATGTAAAAGCCCAGTAATTGATGATATATTAATTTATTAATTGTTGACACAATTTTCGGTTAATTGCTTTGGGCGTTGACGGCATCTAACAGTTGTTTTCAACGGCTAGTTATTCAGTTAATACAGCACTAGTTTGTTGAGAGCCCCTACCGAGCCCGGCCCTTATCTGTCCCTTTGTGCGGGGACAATGCGGCGGATAACGAGCCAGACACTTTGTAGCCCGGAGGTACAAAAGGGTCAAATGACTTAGTTCATATCCTAAATCTTTCCACCGGTCACTTTCCGCTGAGGAAAACTGTGGGCGCTTAGTGCATCCATTATAATACATACCGATATGAGAAATGAACAATGTATATGATTTGTACCTTTAGATTACGGCCTAATTAAGTTGGTTTCCGCCCCGGGAACCATTTATTGGATAACAAACAACTTTGCAATCGATCATCCCAAGTGGTTCGCTATGTTTGATGACAAGGATGCCCGGGCTCGTGGGGTGAGGTTTGTCAGGATCTTGACGGCGAATGCGTCTGCCCACCATGGCATGGCATGTCGGGAGAGATTGGTTGAGGGGGATTTTTTATATAACATTTATTTGCAAAACATTGTAAAAACCAATACATTGCAAAAGCGGTATATGTCTATATCGCAGGCCAATCGTAAAATCAGGCAGATCATGATACGCCTCAGGCACATCACGATCTGCCTGATTTAACAATCGGCCTACAACATATACATAATAAATACATTTATATTTAAGGTACAAATTAAAACTTGAGTGATATTTCACGATTAACTCGTTGTAGGACATGTGGAAAATATCCACATTTCCTGCTAGGCAGTTAATTAACCTAGTGAGTCTTCCCAGGGGTATCACCATTGAGTTCTGCACTTGGGAAAACAAAAGCCTGTGTTGGCGGCCTCGCATGAAATTATCCGGGATATAGATCTTTTGACCTCTCCAGCAGAACTCTCTCGGAACATTGCCTTGCACCGCAGTGGTAGGGATAGATTCATACGTCCGTCACTCCTGGATACACTGTCCCCCAGATTCCTACCCACCCCTCATATGTTTTTCCTTCCTAGAACTTCTTACCCTTCTTTTCCCTAAAAATACCCCTCATATGTTTTTTCCTTCCCAGAACTTCTTACCCTTCTTTTCCCTAAAAATACCATCAACACAGCATCCTCAAAGATGATATAGGCCCTGGAGGGAATTATTTTCTTGTGTGGAGCTAATGTAAACATAACAAAAAGAAGTACTGGCTTGTTATAATTTTATATTTTTTCTAGTTATCGTGTACGCACCGTGCGAATAGTGATTTTCAAACATATTTATTTTTATTTTCAACTTTATGAGTAAAACTTCAAATTATAATGTTTAATTAAATGTAGACTATATTAGCGTAACTCAATCAAAAATCTGGAGACAGAAAAATCAGAAAAAGATATTGGCTTCACTAGGACACGAACCCAGGACCCTTTACTTACATGTCCCAGTGGAGCCAATATCTCCAGATTTTCGATTGAGTTACGCTACGTCTTCATTTAATTAAATATTTATTTTCAGTGAATATCAGCAGCGGTGCATGATCCAAATCTGGACGCCATAGTCACCATGATAACGTTTGATCATATTTCATCACATTTTTATTTTGTGAGATTACTTTAAAAATATGTATTTAAAGTAGCTAAAATGTTTACACATCGTAAATATGAAAAGGAAATAATATATGTAATTAGTTTGGTATCCGGCATAGAAGGGAGTTTGGCTTGTTAGTGTCAATGTTGGGAATACGTATTTGATTCCCTAAGTATGTCGTAAATACTTCGTCTTCCTGTCCAAAGGAATCCGTGTGGGGGACCACATTTCCTCGCAGTCTATTTTCATCTCTCCTATTTTCTGGACTATTTTTGTTTTGGAACATTCATAGTAGTGACACTCCTAAGAAAAACTTAACCGCGTGGCTTTAACTTATTTCTTTATTCGGTGACATATTAGTATCGCCGGCACATGGTATGCTGGGAATAAATATTTACACGCGACTGGAATACCACTAGAATACTGTCTTTTAATTTTATGATTAGTTCAACTAATAATAAAATAAACGACTAGAATATGTATTTCGATACATTTAATGAACATCGTGAAAAAAATGACATCAAATTTCGTTTCCAAATTGAGGGGTACTTTTGCAAAATTGACTTATTCCAATTTTTATCTAATTTGACCTGTGACCTGTGAATGCAATTTTTTTTATTTTACAATAGGAGGCGTGCAAGAAGTTTGAATAATGTGTGTATTTCATACAGTTTAGCGGCAGGATGGAAGGTGGGAGGTGTAGGGGAATCCAGAAGGGGAGGAGGTTAACTAAGAATCGGGGAATCGCGGGCGGGGGGATTCGCGGGACGGGGGAAAGCAGGAGAGGGAAGGGGAAGGCGGGGAAGGTAGAGAGGGAACACTAAAGGAAAAGACACACAGAGAGAAACAATTTATTCAATTAAGTGGCATTCAACGCACGTCGGGAACTTGCTAGTTTTAAATTAAATAAAACTCCACTCACAATTTTGTCAAAGGGATAGGGATAGCTTTGTTTTTACTAAAAATATTTTAGCCCAATCACCATTTATTTCCTGATTTCATTTGGTGTTCAATTATGTATATTAAAATCGTGTCCATACAATAATTTTGTGAATTTCTAAATCGGGCAAGTAGCTTAGTCTACACCACACATAGGGGGTTATCTATTGATTAAACATTCTGGATGGCATTACATAAGCAGATAGATCTTGAAACCTTGTTAGGCACTTTACAAATACCTATGTACTCAAGAAACGCTGCGAGTTTAAGGTTTCACGTAATTGCGCCGTGGTTGGCGGAAGGTATCAAGTTCACATCCCGTCGCCAACTCTCGTGTGTTTTTTTACATTGATAATTGTTTCAATATTCAGGTTTGGACACTCTCACAGTGTTAATCACCACCTTGAAGATCGTGATTTTAGCTTTAGATTGCACTGCCCTTAGTCGCTTAATTTGCTGATATTTACAGTATGTACCACCTACCTGTGTCAGCTTTGTCTGCAAATCTTGGCTTCCTCAGATTCCAGACTCGCCAGGAGATTGGTATTCACATCTGCTTCCCGCCGTTAATATGTCCACCTGTTGCGGGCACCTGCTAAGTATTACCATTTGCCGTAGTTTTTCTACTGATGTATTTGAGAGTTGGATATTTTCTGCTTTTGAAATGTCATGTAGCGGATGGAGGGGACTTTGATAAGCCCTGCTTTATACTGCTCGATTATTTATACAATTTACTATACATTTTTTTCTGATTTAACAATTATAAATACGCATTATAGTGCATCCCGTCTTATCCATGAAATTATATAGCTTTTTTTGGAAAAAAAATTCGAAATAAAAAATTATGTATTGACCTAAAATCTGGGCACGAAAAAATTCATGCTAATTCCGTGACGCCGGAGCTCACCGTTCGAGGGTTTTTGCTGCTTAAGATGGTCAGTTTTCTTTAATTTTACGTTTGTTCCACTTAGGAGGCTCTGAGGAAAACTAGCAAGACGATAGGTCGAGAGAGTCCGGTTTGAGAGGTAAAAAGGTCTCAACCAGTCTCTCCCGATCAGACCCACCTCGCAGTAGTTGGACAAAAGCATTCACCGCCAAGACCTAGACAAACCTCACCCCATGAACCCGGGCACCTCTGCGAGGTCACCAAACTTAGCGAACCACTTGGGGCGACCTACGGCAGGGCGTTGGTTTATTTTTACATTTTTTTTCTACTAGGAATTAAAAATGTATTCATTCTAAACCATCTTTAGCTTTTTGCCATAGTTAAAATACAAATATGTTTTAATACCAAAATCCCATTGACTGAAAAAATACCACTGAACGAAGCAATTTGTTTAATTGGAGACAACTTAAAATCTATTTATAACTATAATCATCACTATTTTAAATTACGTGCGTAAACATAGTGCGTATATCCGGACAGTTTAGAACAAACGTAATGCCAAGGCAATAATTATTGCTTTAATTAAGCTGTACACAAAAGCAATTACTTTAACTTTACAGGATCGTTAAAACTGCCGGGGCGGAGGAATAAGTGGGACAGAAAGGACTAAAAGGGCATTTTCCACTTTGGATCTAATTCTTTAAAGATGGATCCGCAGTACAAATGTGGGTGGAAGTTTGAAGAGGAACGGGGAAAGGAACAAAGACCCAGGAGTTAGAAACAGTCGCCATTAAAAAGACACTAAACAAAAATATGTAAACACCTTTAAACAGAAAAAAACAAAAGCTAGGTCTGATCCCATGGCAGGGTTGTGCACATTCAAATACATTTAATCCATATGCGAATCGAACAATCTTCAAATACACACCTTTTAATTTGTAAAGTTTTTTGTTCATTGCCTTCTTGTGACTCTTCCACCAGAGTTTGTAAATCATCAGCGCAATCTTTATCCAAAAAACTGTAGCTTGGAATAATCCGATGACATCCAATTATTCAAAAGTTTTTATCCAACGTTTTGATGCTTGGTTTGGTTCTCATGTTTCCATGCAATATTTTATAAGTAGCATTTGGACAATAAATCACTTTTATAAAACTTCCTATTTATGCAGGCAAAACCAGTTCCCCCTAAAAGAGAAAAAAAAGTTCTTAATGTGATTTTAACCCCGAAGGCTTTTGTCAAGTGAGTAGCGGACATATAATAAAGAATTTAACATACCTAGCAGCATTTTCAATTAAAATACATTCTTGAACCGATTAAGGACAATACTGCTGGAGGAAGAATCGAGTTATAATAATCTCGAAGTGGGATCTAATTTACGCAAGTTACACAAAATTAAAGTTAAGTCGACAGTGGATTTAATATACAGTTTGCCTGCTGAAGTCCCCGGTTTTGCCCGGCCTTTACACGTAAGGTTTTTTTAAAAATCAGATGTAGCAATTAATTTTCCTCCTATTTTGAACTTCAAGTGTGCAAAATTTGAACAATAAAAATCAAAATTCTGCTTTAAGCGGTGGAAAAAGGGGATGAGGTGGTCTTCATTGTGGGCAGTGACTTTCCCCTGTTTTGAATGTCAAATACGCATAATTTCATCAATCTTGGAAAAACTGTAGACCTTTACACAGAAATTTCCTAGTAAGATAGGTATTGAAAAATCATTTTATTTTATTTTATCAAGATAAATAAAATTTTAAAAATAATTAAAAATTGCGCTTAAAAACCAAACCCGCACCAGGACGCTCTTCTTTATTACTTTATTAATAATGTAGAAAGATATGTTAACTAGGCAGCTTTTCTGAAAATTCTTAAGAGCGAATGACCAGCATTGGAGGTTATTATCCACCACTTACCCGCAGGGCCGCTGACAGCCAATCTGGGCCTCAAGTCTAGTAGACCAAACCGGGCCCCCTCCCCCAAACTTACCAAGGGAGGGGGGGGGGAGGGGGAGAGAGAAAACAATTAAAAATGTCATGCTAACCTGCTACTGTTAGGAATACTATTTCAGTACCTTTTCTCATTTTCTAGTATCTTATACCATTATACCAATCATTCGAATTTAGCATAATTATTCAATGGAAATCTTAAAAAAGTTATGGTGAATACTCAAAATAAAATACTTGTGTTTATTGTTTTAGGCTACTGTTTGTGTGTATGTACATATTCTTCGGTGTTCATTATAATAATTATCTTAAGCCTAAATTAAATTATTATAACCTTTTTACATTTTTTTTATTACCTACTAATTTTTTTGGTACATACATTGGTATAATTTTACAATACTTTTTTATATACAAACATTTAAAAATTAAAGAATAAAATAATATCAACACAGATACGTTAGTAATGGAATACTAAATTGGAATATTTTAAAAATTCTAGTAAAAACTCCACAAATTATAAAATAATAACATAAGCAAATAAAAATTGTCATCTACAATATTGTTTTTTAACTTTTCTAGTTTGCAAAGCTATTTATAACATCATCAAAGTCCAAGTTTCTAGCCAGACTACTTTCCAAAAATGTGTCATTGGCTTTTATTTTTAAAAAATCCGGGGCCCGTGAGCCCGTCCCGGGCCCCCCTTAGGCCCGGGCCCCAAGTTTCAGACTTGGCCAACGTGCCTTCTCAGCGGCCCTGCTTACCCGCCCTGGTATAAATAACAGATGGTTACTCCTTCAAGACTCTCGCAAGGGCCCTAATTTTTTTGAAAGAACGATGCTACATTTAATTTAGAACGAATTTAGACCTCCAATGTCCTTGCATACGTTGTTAGCAAGCAGTATGCAAGTGCTTAGCGGGAAATACAAGATACAATATGTTTTAGTATGATAAAATATAGACAAGACAATGGGACAGGTTGGTGAAAGTCCACGAGGTGGCAAGCGCTGGGTGATATTATCCAGCGTATCCTACAAGCACCTGTTTGGGAAAAAGACACAGTACATAAGTAATAAGTAATAAGGGCATGGCAAACGATTGGGAGTCCTCTCCAATCAATTGTCAGTCCAAGCAAGAATGCGCATGACATTCGGTCTAGTCGTGAACCACACTCAGCTTCCGCGCCCCTTAGCCGGTTCCTCGGTGATGCCTCAAAGAAAAGTATGACCAAAATGGCCAGCAAACTTAAATTCCGATTTCGCCGAATGCAGCACTCTGCGTTCCTGTTAGTCGCCTTACGATTTTGGCTAATATTGCTTGGAAGAGCGCCGCGGACTCGTCTTATCGCTCCCGCTTCTCAAACGGGTAATATTCGGATATTGGTGCTTCGAGTTGGCAACAAATGTGCTCAAACACGTGATGTAAAAAATAGTAATAATATTATGTATTTTTTATAATTTTTTTTTTATCGTAAGTATAAATAATTTCAATAACATCTAATCAAAATAAATGTGCAAAAAAATCAGAAATATTTTATTTTCTAAGACCGTAAATAGATAGACAAAAAAGAGAAACTTTCGTCACAAGTACGTGCTCGGGTTTTTTTTAATGATGTTATTTGAACTAAAATTAAAATTTTCAAACAAATGTTTACTAGTTTACATAATATGTATTTATTTATAATACTGCATGATTTATATGATTTAAAATGTGTGTTGTATCATACAAAATTTTGTTTGAAAATTTAACAAATCTGCCAACGACCTACGGTAAAACCTTATTGTACTAAAAATAAAACCATTAATTCAAAATTACAAACAAATTTTTACTAGATAAACAAACAGACTTTCGAAATCAATTCATATTTTTTTATGGAAATGAGTCAATACGTCTAAAATTTGATTTAAAAATGACGTATTTCCGGTTTTATCTGGTTTTTCTCTGTTAAATAGTAAGGAAGAAGAGCGTGGTTGTATTTATCATTATAGATATACGTTCATGTTCATGTTCATATTCGAATTCAAGTTATGAATCGTGGATATTTGTGACTGAGTTTACAAACATTTTGTTGATCATTCCCTTAGCGTGGAACATGGCTGTTAAGCTAGTAATTATGGATTCCACGTAAATAAACACATAATGCAAAGTGATCACCTCGTTCGAGTGGCACGCCCTGACAGTATAGAGAAGCATTGTGTATTGTGAATTGTGAAGCTGCCATGGAAAGGCTTTTTCGCCTTGTTATTAAACAAGGCCGGGTTTGGCTGGAATTACTGGCTGCTGACTGTAGTACTGCTTACTGCCTGCTGCCTACTGCCTAGAGCAGCACACTGAGGGAAAATTCTTTAGACCTGGTCACCAGTGATTTAAAAATACGGCATATTCATTTATTAAACTGACCATCTTCAGACTGGTCCCAAGATGGCCTTAATAGGCTGTAACTGATTACGATTATTAATAACTTAAGTGGGAAAAGTTTAAAATTATTAAGTTATTATTATAATGGAATTTCACTAAGCGTTGTCAGTATCAAAAATTTAAAAATAAAAAAATACTGCACAAATTTTTAAGACATGTAATTTTGACGGCCTCCGTGGTCTAGGGGCAGACCTCCGATCCAGGGGTTGCGAGTTCAATTACCGACATGCGCAAGCACATTTTATTTGATTGATTATTATTTTCATAATTTAATTATTTAAAATACTATAAAGTATATTTGCGCATGTAGTGAATAAATATCTTTGTTTAAATTACAAAATATCAACATAATTTCAGACCAATTGTTTCTTCATCAGCATATGTAGAAGTAAAATGAAAATTAACAAATAAAATAATAAACAAACAAGTGTAGATAAATAAGTATACATTAATTCGTTAGGTATTATTAAAAAAAACAATTAAATACATCCAATAACTTCTCGAGTTGTTCGGACGTCGTGGCCTTATCAAAAAATTAATTCCTGTCAACGGGGCTGTCGTCAGGCTAGCAATGAATTGATGCACATTCAATAAGATCGTTGATGTGCAACAAAGACAGCGTTGGTGACAGCACAGATCCTTGTGCACCCCCTCATTTATTTGGTGCGGAAAAGAAGTCAACCGTCAACTACGGTTTAAATTGTTCATCCCTTGGGAAGGTCCGCAATCTAACTATGCAGGGTTGGATAGATACCGTACGATGGTAACCTCCGGATAAGCTGACGGCCGGCGTAGTTCAGCAGTAAGGCTCTTGACTCGCAATCCGAAGGTCGCGGGATCAAATCCCGCCGTTGCAAATAATTTCTATTTGATTAATTTGTGTATTCACAATTTACTAATTTAAAATAAAATATTAGTTATTTGCGGCACGTTCCAGAGTGGAAGATCGCCCTGATGTAAGACCACCATTCAGAACTGAAACTTTGCTTGAAATGGTTTTAGCCGTGTTTGGTGGCCAGATCTGAATAGCCAGGAACTTCCCCACCTTCCTCTTCCCTATCTCTTTCCATTTCCTACTACCTTCAGCCTCACAACCCCAATTGGGGATGCCATGGTCTCACTGGCTCCAGTTGAGGAGCCTTGCGTGGTATTCATAAAAATAAAAAAGCGCCTTGTGTGGTATTCATAAAAATAAAAAAAGCGCCTTGGGTGGTATTGATAACAATAAAAATAAAAGCGCCTGGTCCCAGACATAAAAGACTCGACGCGACGGTTAGCGTTGATCCAAAACGTTACGAAAAAATAATTTTATTATGTTTTTGGCCAAGCATTGACGATTCTGCCCCACTGTGTGGCCAGTATTGTGTGCGCTTTTCCCTTTTGCCTTCATTTTGCTTTGGAGACAAAGGAGTCGTGTTCCGTTTCCGCTAGACGCAACTTTCCCGCGCATTTACCTAAAGGTACCTTCAGGGGAGGCTTTCAACACGATGCTAATAAATATGAGTATCTGCTGCCACTCAGAGCTCCATCGCTAACCAAGCTTTCTTTCAGTAAGGTTGTTTTCGTCGTTTTTGGGAAAAGGGATGAATTACAACGGATCTTGATAGTCTTTATATGTATTTAGGTTCTAATTTATTTATTTTGTTTATGTGAATACCAACTGTATAAGAATCCCAACTGCTCCCAAATGCCTGAAGCCAATGAGACTATCGAATTCCCAATTGGGATATGTTGTGAAGCTGAAAATAGTGGGGATGGGCAGGAGATGAAAAAAAGAGAAAGTTGGAGAAGCTACTGGCTATTCAGATCTTGTCACCAAAGACGGCTAAAGCCATTTCAAGCTACATTTTAGTTCTGAGTGGAGGTCTTACCGTGAATTTTCGCGGGGACGTGCCACAAATATATGTAATGTTATTTTAAATTATTAAATTATGAAATAACACAAATCATTAAAATGAAATTTACTTGCGCACGCTGGGATTTGAACCTGTGACCTTTGGATTGCTAGCCGAGAGCTGACCACATAGGCCGTAGGCCTGAATAGTGGTCTTTTACCAGGATTTTTCTGATAGCATCTCCAATGTGGTTCAAAATAATGACTCAACATATATCTGAATATAAGAGGAAAGTGGAACATGAACATAATATTAGGTTAAAAAAGAATGAAGGAATGCTTGTTCCAAAGTAAAACAATAACTACGGACGGTGAACCCTGGAATATAATGTGTCCAACATGTTTAACATGTCACCAACTAATAAAAAATTGCGATTCTACAAATAGATTGAGATATATGCCGAAAATATGGTTACTAAATAGAGATGGTTTATAATATGTATAGTAAGTATGTGTGTCAATTGTGAAAATCTGTATAGTTATAGTAATAATATTATGTATGTGTAATTAAATTGTAATTGAAGATTAAAATCCTGTTGGCAAACTGCTTAGTTGCGGTTTAACGGGAAAAAAACAATAAACAAATAAAATAAAATAAATAAAACACCTTCCCACTGATCTATACAATCCAACCATCTAAATGTCCTTTTCTGTATCTGCCTGGTCTTCTCCTTTATTAATTTATCCATTTGTGATGCAAATACATAAAGTTTATCATAATTAGGTACCAGCTAATATTGACCAGAAGCCCATATTATGTTTTTCCATAGAAATCTGGTCCATCTGTCAAACAGTTAACATAAGATTACATTCACAATTCCATTGCTGTTGTACTTTTCCTCGCAGTTGTCTCTGCTAGTATTATTTGTCATCTCTCCCAGCATTATCATATTCCGTCCAACACTACTAGTACAAGCTACAACAGTACAACACTGGCTACAACTCGCCAACAAGGCAAGTACTTTACGGAGAATAACTCCCTCCAATCGTACATAGTCTTATATACTACCTCCGGCATACAGTCGAGACTAAATAATACACGTCTTCCACTGTTAAATGTACACTCCGCTCAGGGGCGGACTGCCAGGTAAATAAGATTTATTAATTGTTTTTTTGTTGTTCCTAGAACTCCATTTAATGTTTTTTAAATTTAATTTGAATAAAATTTAATAATTTATTTATTTATAATATTAACGCCTTTCGGCTTTTATATTTTTGTAGTTTGTAAATTTTACAGTTGCCTAAGTTTTGAATTCTATGTAGTGGTAGAATGAAATGGGCCATGGTCGTAGTATTTCCACAATAAAATAATAGTAATAGTGTTTCTGGCTGGCAATAATAATGTTATTATCAAATTCTAGTATTTATTATTGCTACAGCTGTTTCGGCTTACAATGCCATTTTAAAACTGTGGTTAAACCACTTCAAGACGACTTATTTATACGATTTTAAATGCCTTTAATAAGCGGTCTCAAAGTAGTTTAACCACAGTTTGAAACAGCTGTAATAAAAATAAATATTTGCAGAACTTAATTATAACATTATTATATTTAATTTAAACTAAATTTGAAAAAAAGATTTAGTTGAAAAATGAACAATATTGAAAGGGGAGGCAATTAAAGATAAGATATGTATAAATAAATATATATTTTTTTTTACTAACTTCACACAGGAGACCCTGAGAAAAATATTTTCCCTCAGGGCCCATGTCATCTTTGGAGATGCTGTGTGGAGGATCTTTTTGAGGAGAGGAAGGAGTGAACATGGGTCTTGAAGAGAGCATAGTTCCACAGCCGAGCTATGGAACTCAAGAACGAATCGTAGAGTCATGTGACAAATGTCAACCGTGTACATATGTTGGGCGCGCGTTTGGCGTATTTCCCGACTATGCAACGGTGCCGAAGGGATCAATGACGCTAGTTCCTCGGAGCATCTTCTATTGTAATACCGAGGACAACGTAGAATGAGGACAGCATACCATATCGCCTGTGTTCTAGAGATTGCATTCCGCTTGTTAAAATAGAGGAATCTATCAAACGGACCGCCCGTTTCAAAGGTGGCTTCCTTGTTTGGAGAAGGACAGCGAAGGAACCTGTGATCTAAATTCTCCTTTGAAGATCAGAGTGAAAACAATATTGTATACAAACACCGTTTACTAAAAAAACCGAAACGTCCCATATTCCTTTCCAAGGAACCAACTTGACCTTCTCCCAACCCCTTGTGTGAATGAGTCGACTATAATATATAACATCCACTGTGGTGGCAACATTCCCGAAATATTTAGCGATAACCCCCCGAACTTTGCAAAATTTCTCGAATCTCTTGTTTTCACTCGACTTCACATAACCCAAACTTTATTGTCTTTTGTTTTTGTTGTTGTTGTTGTTGTTTTTACATACTTATTGTTGTACACCGTAATTGTATGGTTGGTATTTGTTCGTTGTCATTTTTTGTAATTTTTTTTTAATGTTAATCGTCTCTCTATTGTGTACATTGTAAATAATTTGAAAGACAGGTATGCCTCGGAAACCGTTTATTGTACAACCAAGACCTCTGCCACAGGTCACCCCTAGTGTTTCGTTTTTTTTCGTGACGTAGCGGGAGTGCCTAGGTTCTTGTAGTGAGATTTTTTCAGGTATTGGCAGCGGATGCGTCTGCTCATCAAATGCATGGCGGGGAGGCCGTTGAGGGAAACTCTTTGACCTCTCCAGCCGGACTTTCTCAACCTATTGCCTTGCACCGCAATGGGGGGGGGGGGGGGCGGATTCATACGTCCATCACTCCTGGACACACTAATCCCCAGATTCCTATCTACCCCTTATACACATTTCCTTCCCAGAAATTCCTCCCATCCTTTCCTTAAAACAGCCCTTCACACAGCATCCCTAAAGATGGCATAGGCCCTGACGGAAATTATTTGACTCAGGACCTTCTGTGTGGAGTCAAACAGTATACTTAAGCATAATATTTTCAAAACCGTGAGTAGAATCCGAACAATGTTTTACGAAGTATTGATGGATCCATGCTTTTGGTCAAATTACTCTTTCAATTGTGGCTTAGTTCATTTGGTTTTGCTGTTTCTTTTGCCAACTATCCGCTAATCAGTTTTGGTGATCCCCTTTAAACTTTAGACGGATATCATTGATGAGAAAAATGATCGTGTTAGACGCACTCTTTTTCAATCAGCCAATCTGTAATACTTGAAGTTTTTAGCAAATTTTATTATAATTATTTTCGGCGTATTCGTATTCAGTGTTGAATTCTTAGCATGTTTTGCCCGTTGAAACGTTCGCCCCTTTCCTCGCTTCCTTATTCATAAAGCAAAATGTTTTCTTTATAATATTTTAGTATATTCCCAAGTCTTCCAGTGACTTCGTGTTCACTTTTGCTAACCTCTGTTGATACGAATATAACATAGTGATATCACAACAGACTACATTACGCTGGAGTGTGCAGAATACCTACCATAGTGTACAGCAGAGTACCTATACAAGATTCAGGGTACACCGTGTCGTTCTGCCCTGTGTTTTATTGCCGCAATTTCAGGAAATGATTTCAAGAACTTCACTTACTGGGCTTATCTCCGCCTGAAAGCTTTCTCAAATTGCTTACTGAATACATTAAAGCAACAAAAATGCTTATTTAAGCGATAGCTCTTTTGTTTGAATATATTTTGTTCGTGCATTCTTAAAAATAAAACTCACCTATTTTAGTATAAGTAAAGAGTTCATTCACACTTTTATAAAATTTAGCCTTAGACGAAATATATACATATTTATGTCTCTTTCAAGCTTAATAATATTCAAATTATTTTTGTCTGACAGCACATCGCCAACTGGCTACCAACGTAACAACGTAAAACTACTGCAATTTTAGTAATGTTTTGAGGCTGTAGAAAGTTAGGGCGTGGAACGTAAAGAGAGTGAGAATTTTCGGAAGTTCTTGTGCTCTTTTTTGTGCATTCTGCACAAGACAAACTGTTCCCAACCGTCTGGAACGAGTAAGTCTACGGCATCACTAGTTGTGGTACGTTGTGAGGTTGAAGGAAGTGGGGAGGGGAAGGAATGAGGAATCGGAAGGCGAGGAAGTATCTGGCTATTCAGATCTAGTCATCAAGCACCACTAAAGCCATTTCGAGCAATGTTTCAATTCTGAATGATGTTCGATAATGAAAGTATCTTCCACTCTGGAATCTGCCCGCAAATACATATTAAATATTAAATTGTGAAATAAAAAAAAATAAAAAATTTGCATGCGCGTGCCGGGATTTAAGCCCGTGACCTCCGGATCGCTAGATGAGAGCCTTATCAGCTAAAAACAGCTTAATTCATTATGGAGATTAAGTTTTGAGGAATTATGCCATGCTGCGCTTCCTATTTCTTTTTCCAACGCATCGGACAGCATTTTAATGTCCATCATCAGGGCAGATGTGTAGATTGTTATTAGGTATGTGTTTACGTATGTTAGCTAAAGTGATTTCAAGTAACTTTTAGACTCAGATCAGTGATATTCCAGCAGCAAAATACTGAAAGTATATCATTCTTTATGGAACGGAACTTCAGCTTGTGTGATGCATCCAAAACTGCTTACGAAATACAATTTCGTATGTATGCACTTGTGACGGACTGAAAATACTAAAAATTGTACGATGATACGAAATGGCGTTTGTTGGAATTGGTTCATAGTATGTGTAGGAAAAAAACAAGGTATGCAAGGAAAAAGGAATGATCAATCAGTCACCACTGTAACTCTGCGAAGGAGCACACACCACGATCACAATGTAGATCACAATGTAGTTCCACCGCGAATCCTTGAAATAATTATCTGCACAAAAAAACGCATGAGTACAAAATGATATTATTCGAGTTGGTCAAATTCCTTCTTTATACTTTAAAATGAGATGTACATGAAAAACATCTATAACTTACTTCCAAAGTAGTTCCAAGCATTCTAATGTTTTCAAAACAAATGCACTCAAATTTTCATGCCATTGTTCCAAGTTTCAAAAACTTTTTCAGCAAGGTGATGGTTGGGGAGAGATACGAACTACATAAATGGGGCGT
This sequence comes from Limnephilus lunatus, assembly GCA_917563855.2. Lineage (NCBI taxonomy): Eukaryota > Metazoa > Arthropoda > Insecta > Trichoptera > Limnephilidae > Limnephilus > Limnephilus lunatus. Next base: position 85,045,552 of record OU830593.1, read on the forward strand.
ATCTTCGGACCAGTTTTAGAAAATGGATTTTGGCGCAGACATTACAACAATGAACTAAATACTCTGTTTAAGTATCTAAACGTCAGAAAATTTATAAAACTGGGAAGACTTCGGTTGCTGAGTCGTGTAGAGAGAATGACCGAGCATCAAGCACCAAATTCCCTGCTGTACTCAAGACCGATAGGGTGAAGGAGCCTGGGAAGACCAACATTAAGATGGAGCGACAACGTCCTCAAAGATATATCTACCTCGATCTACCTTGGAGCTTCTTAACTGGAGAGAGCTGGCACAAAGCCGAGATGAGTGGAGGAAGACTCTTGAGGAGGCCAAGACCCACCAGGGGTTGTAGAGCCGAGAGCGATGATAAGGAACTACATAAAAATGAAAATTTGAAACCAAATCATTAAGAGTAGTGATAAATGAATCATTTTTCGTGTTGGACCTGAAATGTAAAAACATGTATCTTAAAATTCATGCATTTATTTTTGATCCAAAAACATTTTCTTCTTCCTTCTAGGAAGTAAAAACATTTTCAGTTTTATCGATTTTCTAGGCCTAAGGAGATAAAGCCATTTCTTAAAATATAAAAAGCTAGGTGAGCTTTTAGCTTTCTGTGTTTATTTTGTGCTGTTTTCCCAAATCGTGGATCAAGTCTGGAGATTGTTTTGACAGTAGCCAAGCCTGCTCGCTAACGCAAAATGGCATATTACATTTTATATTTTCACAACTTTTGCACAAAGTGCGGGGGTGCCTACCTCCTAAAACTTGGGGAATTTTTACATGCAGCCTTCTGAGTATCTCGGTACTCGGCGGAGAGGGAAAGTGTAAAAAGCTGTTATCGTCGGAGCTTTTATTATCTGTTGTGTAAAACATTTCCTGGGTAAATATCAAATTTAGAAGTATGAAATATACATCCTAGTCATGTTAAAAATTTTTTGGTTCATTGCTTTCGAAAGGAACAAATGCGTACATGCTTTCAAAAACTTGTTTTATGCGAGCAAGCAAGAGCGCTCTATTTTTTTACTTTAAAAAAGCCATAATGTCTAGGATGAACACACGTTTTTATACACAGTAGTATTCTTCCGTTAAAACAAGATACAAAAAAAAATACTACCTAACTAAAAACAAGATACTTGATTAAAACCAGATACTTAATTAAAAAATGTTTATGCCGATACTCTTTACTTCTTCCGTAATTCACGTGTTAGTTGAGTTAACAGTTGAGCAGTGTAAAGGTTTCCCAGCCAGTTGTCGCGGGTTCAATCGTTTAATTATTAAATAAATAATAAAAAATGAATTGTCAGCATTCTATAATGTAGGGAGATTATTGAAAACCCATACATTTCATTGAAAATATAAATAAAAATCATATTATCATTATACGGGGTGTTAAGGGACGTACTTGACTTGATGTTTACTGAGAAAAAATGTTAATTTATTTTTTTTCAACATTTTCTCTTCAAAATCAAACAAAAAAATTTTCATAATTTCATCACTAGTCACTCAGCCGAGTAATCGAACAATTCCTCACCCCACTCACCCCACCCCTATTTGTCCAATACCTTCTGATTTTTTAATTTTTTAAAAATGTCACCGGAAACAAAATTTAATTTACATTTTTTACTCCAAATAATATCAGGAATCACTAATTAAAGTAAGTCAAGTACATCCCTTAACATCATGTATATATTTACCTGAAGACCTATAGTACAACACGGTCTCCCTGGTTGAGAGTCTATCCCAAGTAAATTTCATTTTACCATTTGGTTTATTTAATTTTAAAAAATAGGTTAGTATATCCAAGGAATTCAAACGATATCAGGTTATTCATAACGTTTCATGTCCTGGCTGTATTAATTCATCAAGATCCATCGGGTGAGGTATGTTCAGCCAGAGCTGATCTCTCTTGATCGTCTTGCACCGCAGCGAGAGCGATGGATTCATACGTCCGTCACTCCTGGGCACACCAACCCCTAGATTCCTACCCACCCCTCAAACATTTTACCTTACCAGACCTTCCTCCCTTTCCTTACCATAAAAAGACCCTTCACACACCACATCCTCAAAGACGACGTACGCACTGAGTGAAGTTATTTTCTTTGAGGCCTCCTGTGTGAAGATACTATTAAAAATAAGCTACTCCCCAGTATCTACTAACTTATCTTTTACGAAAATATTTTCTAACGGGAATAATATTAGTGGAAGAGAATCCTTGATTTTTTTACTAGTCGCTTAACATAGATACTGTGTAAATATTACAGGTGTGTAATTAGCTGCTCCATTAAACTCCACCTGCAAAGCAAATATTTAAAGCACTTTACGTTGTAACCAGCTTAAAATTCCACTTTTTACCCTCTTAAAATCCCTCTACTGCATTCCCTGTATATTAATTTACAAAATTCACGCAATGCGGAAATATGTTACACTTTATTCCCACTGTCGATAGTGATAATATTATGTGTTGGTTGTAATTCCATCGCATTCGTCGTTTTAAAAACAGAAGAGAGGTGACTCTCAAAGGCATAACCGTATAACTACGGGAGTGAACCTCTACATAGGTTCACGTAGTGCTATATCTGTTACCAAATGACACTTCCTCAAAAAATTCGTAATATCTCCTTTTAAATTATGGTCGGACATGATAGAGTGTAATATAATCGGATTTAGTAAAAGATCACACCAAGCTTTCTCTTTGCCTTTAAAAGTTTACAATAGACGCTCCCAGACAAAAAAAAATCAACGGGATGTCTGTAAGCGTCAAAACAGTTTATTTGTGAAGAATTCTGCTGTGCAATTATTATTATGCATGACAGCTGTTTTGCATTCTCAAGACATTATCAAACTGTTTGACAGTTTGATAAGAAGCGATTTCTATTTCTTAAGAATTGAATAATTGAAACACTACGGAGCTCATTTATAAAACTATTGTTGCTCCACATTTGGATTACTGCTCTACGATGTTATATATATTAGTAGTAATTGATCAAGTCTTAATTAGGATATTTAATACTTTAGTTCAAAATTAATCATTTAATTCCTTCATTAATTAACAAAAAAAATATATATATAAATTAATGTATTCTTCTCATTTGCACATATCCTCTTAAAATATTTCATCAGCATTTGAACTGAAATGTAGCGATTATTGTTGTAACTTAACATTATGTACCTACTCCTGCAATTATTATCAGCTAATCCAATTGTTAGAATCAACTATATGTACTTACCATCTAACACCTACCTATTACGAGAAATGTAATAATATTATTTTTACTTTTAATTATCTATACAACATGTATCATGTATATCTATTTTAGTAACTGCTATGTCAGTAAATTTATTAATCAATATTTGTTATCATTCATAAGATTATTTTCTTCATTTAAAAAAAAAAATTATATATATGTATATTATTTTTTCTTTATCTTTTGCTATAATAGCACAACTCCCCAATTCAAACACGAGAAATGTTTTCTCTTTTAAATTGGGTAGATTCATTAACAAGAAATAACTTTATCTGGAATTAGTTTTTTATGAACCAAATATTTTCTTTCTGTAAATCTGTTATATATATATGTATATTTCAAATAAAAAAAAATAAAAAATAAAAATATTTGGCCAATGAAGGAAATTTAAACAAACTAGAAGTTATTCAGAACAGAGCTATGAGATGTATACTGGGAAAAGGCAAATACGCAAGGATTAATCAAATGAGAGAGGAGCTAAATTGGATTCCAATAAAAAAAGACTACTATTTAATGTGTTAATTTTTGTGCATAAAATTATGAAAAACCAAATGCCAAAATACTTTAAGGATGAAATTGTTTTTAATAGAGACGTACATAATTCTGAAACAAGAAATATAAACAGAGTTCGATTGCCACAAATAAAGTCAAAATCACAGAACTGCCTAATGTATAGAGGACTAAAGATGTATGATGAAATGCCTGAAAGTATGAAGAATGAAGAAAGAATGAATGTATTTTAAAAAAAAATGTTTTGCTTACTGTAAAAATATTTAAATTTATAAAATGAAATGTTACATTGTGCTTATTAGTTTATATTCATGTAGTATAAACTAACTCAATATATAATAAAAAAAATTTAAAAAAATTAATAGTATTAATTATTGAGTGTAGGTATAAAAGAAAAAGTAAAATAAAATGTAGTTCTGCAAAATAAACATGACAACAAGAAAAAAATTGGAATGTATGCTATTTAAAAAAAAAAGCTATATATTATTTAATTTATTTAAAAACGCCGATTCCCTTCTCAAACCCGTGTTCAGTACGAGGTATGTTAAGTGAATGCATTATAGACAAGTTTGTACCTGTATTTATAACAGCAGAACATGGAAATAAATGTATTAGAATAATTACACATACCCGCTAGATAAACCCTGCTTTGCCAAATAAACCATTCAATACTTGGGATATTTTTTAAAATTATGATGATAAAGAAGTTTATTTTAGAGAATTTATTTTATAAGATTAGTATTATATTATAAAGTTTTTATTTATTTTATTAGTAAGTCTGTTTGCGTTTTATTGCCCATCCATTATTTTGGGCGTGTATGTACGCACTTCCCTTTTTATATTATAATCACGTTTGGAGTACGGGTGCCTCGTACTGAAGATGGGTTTGGGAAGGGATTGGCGTTACAAACCCGTGCACAGTAGGATGCCGCTTGCCTTCTACTGGACACGGTTTTGTAGAAAAAATGTCATTACAAACCCGTGTTAATTTCGAGGCATGGTTGCCTCGTATTGAACACGGAAAATGAAATACGCGCCCTGGTGTAAGACCACAATTCAGGATTGTAACGTTTCTTGAAATGGCTCTAGCCATGTTGGTGACCAGATCTGAATAGCCAGGTACTCCCTCACCTTCCATTTCTCCATCTCCTTCCCCTATTCACTACCTTTAGCCTCACAACATACCCCAATAGGAGATACCATAGTCTCACTGGCTCCAGACAGGAGCAAGTGGGACTCTTATGAGGTATTCACATAAAATATATCAGTTTGTTAAATTAAAATCTAAAAGATTCTTTCATGTGTTTTCAAGAACTGTTTTTCCTTTTTGGGATATATTCAGAGTAAATAAAAACATTGTTTTAGGTCTTGTTTTGAGTTTCTGGTAATAATAAAAGCTTCACAGAGTTTCCCCTCTTTCTCTCCACCGGAAGCGAATAATAATTATTATACCATCAAATCAATAGTAATAATTTTTCCGCAGAGCACTGAGAAGAAATAAAGTTCAATGGAGAGGCTGAGATACTGGAAGAGTGTAGATAGATACGAGAGAGGAGAGGAAGTTTTTCCACGTGACTGCTTCTGTTCCATCCGGACCATGTAATGTGGTGCCACTACTGGCTTTCGACTCCACATGTGATGAACCCTACCTAGCTGATTTACTTTTCTAAGCTTCTACCTCGTAGTTTAAATCTCGTAGCTCCTGTCTCGTAGCCACGCTCATAATTCTACCCTTATGTCCTACTGATCACACCACTAGGTATGATGGCCTGACTCAACCCTCCTTTCGGTTTATTTCTACCTCAGGCTCGTGATTTCTAAACCCCTATACCTTATAATCTAGCTAAACCTACCCTATCTTCTTAAATCCCTGCGATTTTCTCACAGTAATCAAGATTTAAGATTTTTGTTCACATTATTTCTATAATCTGCGTTGTGTAATTTTTTTTGTTTTAGATTTTACATCTGTTTGCATACTTAATATGCACACATATGTAGAGAAGATAATGTATTACGTGTGGTAACCCATAGATTCTTTTAGAGAAAGGGTGAGAATTTTCCGATCAATTTATTTATTATTATTTTAGAATATTTAACCGAGTTTGATAAACTACCACCGCCCTAAACCTTGTGTCTATTTGATTTCCATAGGAATTTAGTGTGTTTATTTAATTCTTCCTATCACCGCTGATACATCGATAACATAAACAACAGTTAATAAATTAAACATTTCAAGAAAGCAAACCTTACCTTAGGATGATCGTACTCGAAGGTCCAGTTTTCTCAATTGAAGTCCTTGTCTGCAACCTCTCCTAACATAATGTGTTTGTAGTCATAGTTAGTGCTATTGGTTAGTATTCGCAAAATTGTTGAAAGAGCAGGAATGGAGGGATATGGGGAGGGGATAATATGTTTGCTTAAAAAGTCGGCACCTCCGCTAACCAAGTGAAAACCGATGAACAACAATTTCAAACCGGATTCTCCCAAGTACGTTTGCTAAGCTTATCCTTAAGTCCGAGTTTTACTCTCTTCGACGAGCGTCTCTTGTTACGAAAGGGACTCTTCACGCCAGATGGGGGAATACCAAGTCTTCATGCCGTTTTTCTGCCTCACTCCGACTTCCATCTCCGCCGGATTGAATTTAACTCTACTGAGTCTAGAAGGGGTATTTCATGTCTTCCCTTATCATGCCTCTATCCGTTAAATGTGGCGTAAGCTTGTGACGGGCAGATCCTTCCTCCCACGTAACCGACCCAGCGTTACATTCCACCTCTGACTAGCTGACATAAAACTCACCTCGTGAACCTTATGTTTGCTTTCAGGTTCGACAAGACTCACGGTATGCAAATAACCTGTGGCTTTAATGCCGCGTCAGCGTACTGTCCGCATACGTCCTTCCTCTTCCCCGCATGCCCACCTCGACAATACCGCCACAAGATCAAAGCCGTCCGTTCGAGAAAGGTTGACACTTACATTTCCAGATGGCTCATACCTACATACAGAAGCCTTGAAGTTTACGTTCGAAGACAAGTTAGGATTCAGGACTGTATGAGTATTTGAACACCAGTGTTGTTTAAATGAGGTCACTAGCTCCTCGTGTGTTAGGTATTTAGGATAATGGGTATTTATGGGTTCTTGGATACCTACTTCCTATAAGAAAGATTTTAAAATGAGATAAATCAAGTCGACATTGAATCAATGACCTCCTGAATAATTGTGATGTGCTCTCTTAGAGTTTGAAGCTAGTCGCAGTACTTTACTTTGCGAAATTTTTGCATGCTGAATCAATGCTACCTATTGGCGATCGCTCTAGTAAAATCAAGTCGTTTAGAATTGAGTGAATTTAACGTCAATGTCGCCTTCACATATTGACCGCAGATTTCACCTCAAGCTATAATTGATAAACTTGTCCCTGACGTTAAGTTTTGTTTTGTTTATTCGTTAATGAATTTAGGTGACTGGGTCAATGGATGGCCTTGAACTCAAATCGAAATTTTGGTACACTATCGAAGGTCATATAACCATACCCTAATCGTGCTAGTGAAAAGAAACGATAGGTATTTATCTTACAAATACGCTAAGATACCAAAATTGATTTAGTGATGCGTTTCTATCTAATTATGTGTTAAGTATTTGTTTAGCAACATTTCATTCCGTATGGGAGGTGTGACATGCGAATGCTAATAAATTGGTTAGTTATTTATTTACCCTTACTTGGCGTTACGTCCATCAGTGTCAGGATATCCACAGGAACCTGTAAAAGCTTAAATATTGTAAGGACTCACCAAGCTCTAATGTCTTAATTTCAGCTCCACCGGGTTACTATCATCGGCGAGAAACTTATTAGAGCATCCAAACTACCTGTGTAACTTTTCGCACTTTTATTTCGACTTCCCACTTTTAACGATTTAATCCTACAAGATCCGGAACTCATCTCCTTCCTTTCTCCTTTGAATAGATCTCTGATAAAAAAAATCCTCACGTTTTCCTTTAATATCTGCCGTTATTATTGAAGAAGAACGATCCTATCTAATTAACCCCGACAACCCTCACCTTCCTCCCCTTTCCTTCCATATTTGATTCCAATCTAAAGAGGGGGATCGATTCTTAATAATCGTTCGTTCGAATATTATTTTATTATGTGGTATATGACTATACCTATTTACTCTTTAATAAATTAATTTATTAATTTGAATTTCCTTTAAATTTGTATTATTCCACTTTATAAAAATATTTAAGTTTTATTTATTTTTTTCTCAATTTAAATTATATTTTTTTTTTCATAACAACTAAAGATTTTCTTTAAATTTGAATTATTCCACTTAAGGACAAAGCTAAAGTTTTATTTATGTTTCCAATTTGAACTAGAATCCCTTTGTAACGGATAACTAAATATTATTCGTCACTCAGATTACAACAAAACTGAAAGAACCCCTTCCACTTTATTTTATAACACTTTTGTTTAGCAGCAAATTAATCACTTGGATTATTCATTTAAACTTCGGCTAAGTATTTTCCAGATTTCGGATCAATTATTATTATTGCGTTGTCACCTAACGATAATTAATATCTCGTAATAAAATTTCCAACTTTCGACCTAAACGTAAATTTTTTATTTAATGAAACTTATTAGACTGTAATTTTCTTTATATAACCTCGGACTAAATAACTCTATTTTAACCTTCATAGAACAAATTTAAAGCAATTCAAACACACTATATTAAACTCCTCCCGCATTGAATTTGTAATTAATTAATTAATTATTAGATTTTATTGAATCGGAAATTATTACAAACACTGATTTTAGATTTATTATAAGATCATACACTCCGTTAAATTGCACGATTAACCCTATCCGGGCACTTCACTCCCTGTTTTATCAAAGCATAAAACTGATTGTAGACTCTATTTTACCACTGAGTTTTTTTTTATAAGTATAACTGACTTTATTTTTCCACTGTATTTTTAAAGTATAAAAACTGATTCTAGACTCTATTAATTAATTACCAGGGTAATTCTCACGACGTGCGCGACGTTTTAATCAACCTCCCCAGTTGTCGAAGGACCCTGAATCATCCCAAACATGCTAATTTATACCCATCACAGCTCCAAAAGGGCATAATCGTATATTCCTTGACGAGGAATTATAATCTGTAATCACTCGAAATTTTTTGAAAACCCCATCTCGTTATTGTATGTTCCTACATAAGCTCTTTCGATTTTGCCTCTTCCTAAATCTCGGTTCGTCCCACAACTTTGTCTCGCTTTTCTAAGGTTTTTAGTCCCGGACTTAGTAAGCTGCCATCCAGTTTGCCCATTTTCCACATGTCTTCTGTCTTCATAATATGTTTTATAAACATGGTTTTAATCTTGTTTTTTTTTTCAATTTTGAACATTCCCATAAGTGATCTGCTAAAACTGTGTTTTAATTGGCATAAATATTAGGGAAAACGTAGATTCTTCGGTCTCCTAGTTTTAAACGCTAGTTGTCCTGTATAAATTTCCACGAAAATTATTTCTTTTCCCCTAGTCTACGTAAGCAATTATGTCTCAGAACCGTATTTCCATTATTTATGTGGCATATTCAACTTTTCCATTTTCCCACCTAATTTTCCTTCAAGTAACGGTGTTTTAACAACTATTCTTAAATGATTTTCCCTTCGTTGTTAATAAGGAATCATATCCTGGTTCCGTATCTACTCTACTTATAACGTTTTGAGTTTTTCCCATTTCCTTATCTGAGTTTTCCGGTTATGTCGGTTTTCCGTTCTCTCCCCCCACTCCTAACCCAATGATCCCTTATTGAAATTTGACGTTTGCCTTTTTGCCGTGATTCCATCTCCCGCTAAAACCCTTTTTTCCTTTTTTGATATATTATTTATGGTGTTTTCCGGCCCACTAACTATTCCTATCCTGGGATATCTATCAAGTTAACTACTTCGATCAAATTCCGCCCAATTTTCCATCTCTCTCTTGTTCAAAATCCCATAAACTGCAAGCCCTGACGTGTGTATACATTACGATTTCTACATACTTGGCGATAAATCCATTTTAATGTGTTTATAATTAAATTTTACGGAAATTCTATAATCTAAATACTAGGTAAGAGCAATGTTAATTTTTATGACCCTTTTTAATGGATAATGGGCCTTAAATAAACAAAAGGCATGTTCGAATATTCCTTGTTTATATCAACAATATACATGTGGGGTCGACAACCTTTTTTTACATCAATTGCCTCAGCAATTTGTTCTATCGTCTATAGTATTTTCTCATAGCAAATGACGTAAAAACGATCCCTTCCTTTGAATTAATCTAACGTAATATAACTAGAATAACCATCCTATTTCAAATATATAACGATATCTATTTAAACTCGTCTGAAAACGCAAAATTAAGTCGAAATCTTATATTGTTCAATAAATACTTCCGTTTAAATGTCCGTTTTTTTTATTAGATTTTCTTTTCAAATCGTTTTCCCTGACCGTATTGCTTCATTTAAAAGTGACATTCCTAATTTCCATCGTTTTTCTTTCTTTTAAATATCAAACGTACGTTTTCCTCTGAATCTGGCCTCCTTTTGTTCTTCACGTTCTCGTTATGCAATTGAGTATCCCTACAGTAGCTTTTCCCACGTTTTCCAGGTCTTTTCTTTAATCTTCCGTTCATTATATTTCCTTGCTATTTTATTGCATCATTTTTTCAACATAATATGGATTTATTTGTTCGTTAACTGCGGTTGTCGATTCCTCTGTTGCACTCAATATTTACCTTTAAAATTAGGGTCATTGTACCAAATGCACCGAACGTGGGATTGTGTTTATCTTAAAGCGTATTGATCTCTCGGGTTGATGATGATTTTTACCCCATAAATCTCAGACTAATGGTCTAGTCCAAAGTCCATCTCTTTGTCTTGAAAAAAGGTAACCTCCCCCTTCTCTGATTGGTAGATCAATCTTAAGTGTTTATAATTGGATCCCTCTGTGTTCTATTTATCAAAACTTGACATTAATTTAATAATTATAGATCTCTGCAGTCTCCATGGCCCAATCAAACTTAATCAGCTAGATGTCGCTAGTGTGTTGATTTCGTTATAATTCTGAATTATTATTTATTCATTCGTAAGGTGGAAGCTACTATATTTTCGTATCCACTGCGATTCATCACAGCCCCCCTATAGTTATAATTCCAGCGGTAAACACGCCTCCTAGTGTTAGTTGATGGAATTAAAACTAAACATAGGCGATCTAATTTTCTACAATTTTCTTTAAGTCTTCTTTATTCTTATTTGCATTTTTTTTTTTTTCGAAATTCTAACTGGTTGCGCGCCCCTACCTTTCACTATTTCATATCGTAGAATCCTGTTCGGTGTTCCTCTGAGCTGAAACCATTTTTCAATTTACTCTTGTCTACCCAATGGCCTATTTAAGTCGGCTAACTTACGTCAGTTGCTGTCCCTACTCTTTGTCCTACCCCCCTAAGATTCTTACCCCTATACCTTCCCCCCTATGACCCTTACTCCCTCTTCTTCATCGAGACGGTTTCCAACCTTTGATTTTCCTTATTCATATATATATTTTTTTTTTTTTTCGCGATTCTAGAATTCCACACGAATTTTTCTCGCAGGAACGTTTTAATGGCAACAATGCGCATATGAACATACACGTATTACACATATATGCACACATACACACCCCTTTTTTTTTTTTTTGAATGGGACCAACTTTTATGTAATCTCTTCATATGCTGTTCTTATTTATCTTTTATCTGAGGTTTATTTGATCTATGTTGTATGTTTACTCATCCGAATGCACTCCATAACGTTTACTATCTCATTTTTTTTTTTTTTCACACCGGCTTTGTTTGTTTATTTATTTATTTGCACGTATACACAATTGTATAATGTACCTAAACCCCGTTTTAAACAAGCCCCCCCCTCCTAAATTCGTATGCGTTTTAAACCACTCCGCTTATTTGCTCTTTATTGCAAATCGGAAATAAACCGGCCACCCGAGAAATATGCCAACCCCCAGTAAGGCTAAATTTCTAATTTATTCAGCTGACATCTATGTAATGGTGTATCTAAAGGTCCAATCCACCCCTGTTAAATGCTTGAATGCAACGATTTGAAAAGCTCACTTTTATGTTTTATGTGTAATATTTTATTTTATTTTTATCCGTCCTTTGCTTTGTATGTTATGTTGATTTTATTTATTTTTATGTCGCCGTGTCAAAAGAAGTATTTGTTTATAAAATCCTTCAACTCGAAGGAACCAATAATACCCTCGACCACTATTAACATAAACAACGTCATTTGATTAACTATCTAAGTATCTCTTTATTATTTAAAATAATATCTCGAGATGTTCCAATGCGAACATAACAAAGATTTATCTATTCTGTTACGAACATATTTATCAGTAAGACCACTTATGTTTGTGGCAACACAAACATACCCTCGCGACGGTGTCTATTCAATCGCTTGTTTACATTCGGGCTTCAGTCAATGAACCAATTTGAATGATAATTTTATTGATCACCGAAGGAATGCGCTTTTATTTATATAACGGCTTTTTTTTTTTTTCCCAATACGCACCACCCTTCTAAATCTGGGTCAACATTCCTAGGCGTTATGTGATTTATGATTTTTATCTGGTATAAGGCACGTTTTTCACTTTTCGTTTTAAAATATTTGGTTTTTGAGTTATTATTTTTTTTTTTTTCCGACTGTTTTATTTAATGGTACGTTTTTTTTTTTTCACTTGTTTCACGTTTAATGAAGATGTTTTAATGGCACGTTTTTCACTTTTCGTTTAAATTATTTTTTTGATTTATTGTTATATTTCTACTGTATAATTTAATGATGCGAATTTTTTATTCCACTTGTTATATGTAATCTGAAGTTGTTTTAATGGCACGTTTTTCACTTTTCGTTTAAAATATTTTTTTGATTTATTGTTATATTTCTACTGTATAATTTAATGATGCGAATTTTTTATTCCACTTGTTTTATGTAATCTGAAGTTGTTTTAATGGCACGTTTTTCACTTTTCGTTTAAAATATTCACTTTTTTTTTCCAATTAATTATAATTTCATTTATTTGTTCATTCTATTTTATTTTTATAATATCTCAGAATTCTCTCAACTTGTAACCTTTACTCTCCTGGTCACGGCACCAGTTGTAATGTGGTGCCACTACTGGCTTTCGACTCCACATGTGATGAACCCTACCTAGCTGATTTACTTTTCTAAGCTTCTACCTCGTAGTTTAAATCTCGTAGCTCCTGTCTCGTAGCCACGCTCATAATTCTACCCTTATGTCCTACTGATCACACCACTAGGTATGATGGCCTGACTCAACCCTCCTTTCGGTTTATTTCTACCTCAGGCTCGTGATTTCTAAACCCCTATACCTTATAATCTAGCTAAACCTACCCTATCTTCTTAAATCCCTGCGATTTTCTCACAGTAATCAAGATTTAAGATTTTTGTTCACATTATTTCTATAATCTGCGTTGTGTAATTTTTTTTGTTTTAGATTTTACATCTGTTTGCATACTTAATATGCACACATATGTAGAGAAGATAATGTATTACGTGTGGTAACCCATAGATTCTTTTAGAGAAAGGGTGAGAATTTTCCGATCAATTTATTTATTATTATTTTAGAATATTTAACCGAGTTTGATAAACTACCACCGCCCTAAACCTTGTGTCTATTTGATTTCCATAGGAATTTAGTGTGTTTATTTAATTCTTCCTATCACCGCTGATACATCGATAACATAAACAACAGTTAATAAATTAAACATTTCAAGAAAGCAAACCTTACCTTAGGATGATCGTACTCGAAGGTCCAGTTTTCTCAATTGAAGTCCTTGTCTGCAACCTCTCCTAACATAATGTGTTTGTAGTCATAGTTAGTGCTATTGGTTAGTATTCGCAAAATTGTTGAAAGAGCAGGAATGGAGGGATATGGGGAGGGGATAATATGTTTGCTTAAAAAGTCGGCACCTCCGCTAACCAAGTGAAAACCGATGAACAACAATTTCAAACCGGATTCTCCCAAGTACGTTTGCTAAGCTTATCCTTAAGTCCGAGTTTTACTCTCTTCGACGAGCGTCTCTTGTTACGAAAGGGACTCTTCACGCCAGATGGGGGAATACCAAGTCTTCATGCCGTTTTTCTGCCTCACTCCGACTTCCATCTCCGCCGGATTGAATTTAACTCTACTGAGTCTAGAAGGGGTATTTCATGTCTTCCCTTATCATGCCTCTATCCGTTAAATGTGGCGTAAGCTTGTGACGGGCAGATCCTTCCTCCCACGTAACCGACCCAGCGTTACATTCCACCTCTGACTAGCTGACATAAAACTCACCTCGTGAACCTTATGTTTGCTTTCAGGTTCGACAAGACTCACGGTATGCAAATAACCTGTGGCTTTAATGCCGCGTCAGCGTACTGTCCGCATACGTCCTTCCTCTTCCCCGCATGCCCACCTCGACAATACCGCCACAAGATCAAAGCCGTCCGTTCGAGAAAGGTTGACACTTACATTTCCAGATGGCTCATACCTACATACAGAAGCCTTGAAGTTTACGTTCGAAGACAAGTTAGGATTCAGGACTGTATGAGTATTTGAACACCAGTGTTGTTTAAATGAGGTCACTAGCTCCTCGTGTGTTAGGTATTTAGGATAATGGGTATTTATGGGTTCTTGGATACCTACTTCCTATAAGAAAGATTTTAAAATGAGATAAATCAAGTCGACATTGAATCAATGACCTCCTGAATAATTGTGATGTGCTCTCTTAGAGTTTGAAGCTAGTCGCAGTACTTTACTTTGCGAAATTTTTGCATGCTGAATCAATGCTACCTATTGGCGATCGCTCTAGTAAAATCAAGTCGTTTAGAATTGAGTGAATTTAACGTCAATGTCGCCTTCACATATTGACCGCAGATTTCACCTCAAGCTATAATTGATAAACTTGTCCCTGACGTTAAGTTTTGTTTTGTTTATTCGTTAATGAATTTAGGTGACTGGGTCAATGGATGGCCTTGAACTCAAATCGAAATTTTGGTACACTATCGAAGGTCATATAACCATACCCTAATCGTGCTAGTGAAAAGAAACGATAGGTATTTATCTTACAAATACGCTAAGATACCAAAATTGATTTAGTGATGCGTTTCTATCTAATTATGTGTTAAGTATTTGTTTAGCAACATTTCATTCCGTATGGGAGGTGTGACATGCGAATGCTAATAAATTGGTTAGTTATTTATTTACCCTTACTTGGCGTTACGTCCATCAGTGTCAGGATATCCACAGGAACCTGTAAAAGCTTAAATATTGTAAGGACTCACCAAGCTCTAATGTCTTAATTTCAGCTCCACCGGGTTACTATCATCGGCGAGAAACTTATTAGAGCATCCAAACTACCTGTGTAACTTTTCGCACTTTTATTTCGACTTCCCACTTTTAACGATTTAATCCTACAAGATCCGGAACTCATCTCCTTCCTTTCTCCTTTGAATAGATCTCTGATAAAAAAAATCCTCACGTTTTCCTTTAATATCTGCCGTTATTATTGAAGAAGAACGATCCTATCTAATTAACCCCGACAACCCTCACCTTCCTCCCCTTTCCTTCCATATTTGATTCCAATCTAAAGAGGGGGATCGATTCTTAATAATCGTTCGTTCGAATATTATTTTATTATGTGGTATATGACTATACCTATTTACTCTTTAATAAATTAATTTATTAATTTGAATTTCCTTTAAATTTGTATTATTCCACTTTATAAAAATATTTAAGTTTTATTTATTTTTTTCTCAATTTAAATTATTTATTTTTTTTCATAACAACTAAAGATTTTCTTTAAATTTGAATTATTCCACTTAAGGACAAAGCTAAAGTTTTATTTATGTTTCCAATTTGAACTAGAATCCCTTTGTAACGGATAACTAAATATTATTCGTCACTCAGATTACAACAAAACTGAAAGAACCCCTTCCACTTTATTTTATAACACTTTTGTTTAGCAGCAAATTAATCACTTGGATTATTCATTTAAACTTCGGCTAAGTATTTTCCAGATTTCGGATCAATTATTATTATTGCGTTGTCACCTAACGATAATTAATATCTCGTAATAAAATTTCCAACTTTCGACCTAAACGTAAATTTTTTATTTAATGAAACTTATTAGACTGTAATTTTCTTTATATAACCTCGGACTAAATAACTCTATTTTAACCTTCATAGAACAAATTTAAAGCAATTCAAACACACTATATTAAACTCCTCCCGCATTGAATTTGTAATTAATTAATTAATTATTAGATTTTATTGAATCGGAAATTATTACAAACACTGATTTTAGATTTATTATAAGATCATACACTCCGTTAAATTGCACGATTAACCCTATCCGGGCACTTCACTCCCTGTTTTATCAAAGCATAAAACTGATTGTAGACTCTATTTTACCACTGAGTTTTTTTTTATAAGTATAACTGACTTTATTTTTCCACTGTATTTTTAAAGTATAAAAACTGATTCTAGACTCTATTAATTAATTACCAGGGTAATTCTCACGACGTGCGCGACGTTTTAATCAACCTCCCCAGTTGTCGAAGGACCCTGAATCATCCCAAACATGCTAATTTATACCCATCACAGCTCCAAAAGGGCATAATCGTATATTCCTTGACGAGGAATTATAATCTGTAATCACTCGAAATTTTTTGAAAACCCCATCTCGTTATTGTATGTTCCTACATAAGCTCTTTCGATTTTGCCTCTTCCTAAATCTCGGTTCGTCCCACAACTTTGTCTCGCTTTTCTAAGGTTTTTAGTCCCGGACTTAGTAAGCTGCCATCCAGTTTGCCCATTTTCCACATGTCTTCTGTCTTCATAATATGTTTTATAAACATGGTTTTAATCTTGTTTTTTTTTTCAATTTTGAACATTCCCATAAGTGATCTGCTAAAACTGTGTTTTAATTGGCATAAATATTAGGGAAAACGTAGATTCTTCGGTCTCCTAGTTTTAAACGCTAGTTGTCCTGTATAAATTTCCACGAAAATTATTTCTTTTCCCCTAGTCTACGTAAGCAATTATGTCTCAGAACCGTATTTCCATTATTTATGTGGCATATTCAACTTTTCCATTTTCCCACCTAATTTTCCTTCAAGTAACGGTGTTTTAACAACTATTCTTAAATGATTTTCCCTTCGTTGTTAATAAGGAATCATATCCTGGTTCCGTATCTACTCTACTTATAACGTTTTGAGTTTTTCCCATTTCCTTATCTGAGTTTTCCGGTTATGTCGGTTTTCCGTTCTCTCCCCCCACTCCTAACCCAATGATCCCTTATTGAAATTTGACGTTTGCCTTTTTGCCGTGATTCCATCTCCCGCTAAAACCCTTTTTTCCTTTTTTGATATATTATTTATGGTGTTTTCCGGCCCACTAACTATTCCTATCCTGGGATATCTATCAAGTTAACTACTTCGATCAAATTCCGCCCAATTTTCCATCTCTCTCTTGTTCAAAATCCCATAAACTGCAAGCCCTGACGTGTGTATACATTACGATTTCTACATACTTGGCGATAAATCCATTTTAATGTGTTTATAATTAAATTTTACGGAAATTCTATAATCTAAATACTAGGTAAGAGCAATGTTAATTTTTATGACCCTTTTTAATGGATAATGGGCCTTAAATAAACAAAAGGCATGTTCGAATATTCCTTGTTTATATCAACAATATACATGTGGGGTCGACAACCTTTTTTTACATCAATTGCCTCAGCAATTTGTTCTATCGTCTATAGTATTTTCTCATAGCAAATGACGTAAAAACGATCCCTTCCTTTGAATTAATCTAACGTAATATAACTAGAATAACCATCCTATTTCAAATATATAACGATATCTATTTAAACTCGTCTGAAAACGCAAAATTAAGTCGAAATCTTATATTGTTCAATAAATACTTCCGTTTAAATGTCCGTTTTTTTTATTAGATTTTCTTTTCAAATCGTTTTCCCTGACCGTATTGCTTCATTTAAAAGTGACATTCCTAATTTCCATCGTTTTTCTTTCTTTTAAATATCAAACGTACGTTTTCCTCTGAATCTGGCCTCCTTTTGTTCTTCACGTTCTCGTTATGCAATTGAGTATCCCTACAGTAGCTTTTCCCACGTTTTCCAGGTCTTTTCTTTAATCTTCCGTTCATTATATTTCCTTGCTATTTTATTGCATCATTTTTTCAACATAATATGGATTTATTTGTTCGTTAACTGCGGTTGTCGATTCCTCTGTTGCACTCAATATTTACCTTTAAAATTAGGGTCATTGTACCAAATGCACCGAACGTGGGATTGTGTTTATCTTAAAGCGTATTGATCTCTCGGGTTGATGATGATTTTTACCCCATAAATCTCAGACTAATGGTCTAGTCCAAAGTCCATCTCTTTGTCTTGAAAAAGGGTAACCTCCCCCTTCTCTGATTGGTAGATCAATCTTAAGTGTTTATAATTGGATCCCTCTGTGTTCTATTTATCAAAACTTGACATTAATTTAATAATTATAGATCTCTGCAGTCTCCATGGCCCAATCAAACTTAATCAGCTAGATGTCGCTAGTGTGTTGATTTCGTTATAATTCTGAATTATTATTTATTCATTCGTAAGGTGGAAGCTACTATATTTTCGTATCCACTGCGATTCATCACAACCATTTCAACGTTTTCCCTCTTCCCGCATTTCCCTTCCGGTACAGATGAAAAGAATTTCCATTCTCTTTGAAAATGCTTGACTTGTTTCCACGTGCATTTTCTTATTTCTTCTTTTTCGATGCTCGCGTGCTGCAGCCGCGCTGTGTTTATTATTTATGCGCTTAATAAAGGGGGCCAACATTTTTGTGTGGCTTTTCTACGATAGGTATTTTTATGTAATACTTTTAGAAAGGTGGGTATGTTTCCCCAAACTCAGTGGTTATGCATCGTAGTATGTTTTAGGTTTTTTTCTTTGACCTTGATTATAAAATAACAACTAGTTTATATCGCAAAAATGGTATTATGGCGATCTCTGTGGGCTAGTGGAGTCACTAATTTGTATTGTGCTCTTAAACTG
Organism: Limnephilus lunatus; assembly: GCA_917563855.2. Taxonomy (NCBI): domain Eukaryota; kingdom Metazoa; phylum Arthropoda; class Insecta; order Trichoptera; family Limnephilidae; genus Limnephilus; species Limnephilus lunatus. Next base: position 85,064,457 of record OU830593.1, read on the forward strand.
TTTAATGATGTCAACTGGGTCGTCGATGTTGCTGAAGTGTCCTTTTGGATCGAAAAATTGAATTATTCAAATTTCTTATTGATACGAAAAATTCAATCTGACTAACAATTGTGATCTGCCTCATGGTGAATTTTACTTTCTCCGGATGAGCAACATAACCTTATCGGTGTCCGTTTTAAATATTTTGTGAAAAATTAAATAAGCAGTAATTGTTGAATGAAACACTAGTATATTCGTATATTGAATTATTTGGCGGGCGGGAGATAAGCCGATGTAGCTCAGTGGATAAGAGCAGTTGACCATAAATCAGAAGGATGCAGTGAACCGAACTGTGGACTGGAAATATCTAAAAGGCTGCTTAGTGCTTCTGCATCAGAAGTAACTTTAGGTTGGTGTCTTTTTATGTTCACATTAGATTTGTAAATAGCCATTTTTGTTGATATTTGTCCGCAAGTAGATTCATCAATCAAAATAATTTTAGAGGCGTTACGCCCCAGAGAGTTTTGGGGTTATTTATACACAACAAGCTCACATTATGATGCACTCGGTAAACTTCTTTCCGCCGAATGCTGCCAACGTAGGAGATTCAGCTAAGAATAATTTGAAAGGGTCGAGTGTAGTATAAAGGTTATTCATGTAGTTTCAACATCATTCAATAGACCTCGTTTGTATAGACAGTTATGTGAAGTTTTATTATAACCCATCAGTCAATTAAGTATTAAATCAGAAAAGTGTCATATATCGCCGTCCGTGTCTAATGAACGAACGATTCCGATGGTAGCCGAAGGAATCTGGTAGTCAGGCAGACACCATCAGTCTGGTGACTCAGAGCCTCAAAATAACTTAGCGCCCAGTAAGGAGGTCTAGTCCAGATAAATATTCATTGTAAACTTTACAATAATGTAAAAAAAATCAATTTGTAATCACAACGAACCTCGATGACTAAACATTTTCGTAATTTATTAATCATTGTGACTAACAGATACTACAAATAAGCACAAGAAGGGCATAATTCTTCAATGATGTTTTTGGAATTTTGTGTACCTATGTATACCGCACAATTTTTTACTGAAGTGAAACTTTGGTACCCCAGATTTAGGTCAGACTATTCGACTAGAAAGCACCGGGACGCTCGAACCTAGTGAATAAACAAATTATTTGCCTCATACGAAGTCGAATTCATGTGTAGTGTGTTAAATTTCTCCTCGGATCGAAGAATAAATTATTTTTCGGATAAATCCAAATTTAAAATCGATGTATGAATGAATCAGTTAAATTACAATAAGAAACAAATATTTCCATCTCCCGAGAAGGAAAATAATGGATTTTAATAGCTTTTTGACAGGAAATGTTTTAAAAATAGTTTGTGCTTTTTCAAATTTCCCTGGATTCTGCATATGTTTCGTTTTATTTATCGTATATTTATTAATTTTCGGGAAATCGAATGTATTAGAAAGGAATATGATGCCAAAAGTTATATTAAACAAAACTTTGTATTAAACGAAAAATTACATAACAAAAAAATTATCAATACATTGGTAGCCGTGGAGAGAGGTTGTACATACAAATCAAATCATAACAGAAATTTGTTAAAAAGAAACATAATATTTTTCACGAAACATCAGAGAAATACTATTTTACGGACCTCTTATATTTGGTAAGGTCGCAATTGAAAATGTCCACATTGGATAATGTGTTATTATACATATTGAATAGTTTGTTCCGGCAAGAATTCTGCTTAGAGTTCGTATTGCATTGATTTTGGCAGCCACCTGGAGCCGCAAAATACTTGAAAAAAAAACCTTGACTCTGTGCAGAAACGGGAGGTCTGTTTGATAGATTCCACCATCTGATAATACGGTTTGCAATTATTATAACACATGTGTCACGTAGAAGTGCTGTTCTTATTTAATCGATATTAAAATGTAAGATGCTTTGACGAACTAGCGTCATTGATCCCTCCTGCACCAAAAACCTTACAGAAAATACGCCAAAGGCGCGCCTATCATTTATACATTGTGGACATATACCATACGAGAACGGGTCGTTTCTATGACTCATTCATGATTTTAGTAGCTCGGCGTCAAACTATTTACTTCTCGGTACTGAAATCTTCAAGACCCATGTTCACTCCTTCCTCTCCTCAAAAAGGCTCTCCACATGGCAAACTCGTGAAAACTATATTTAGTCTAAGGGAATATATATTTGCAAGGGTATTACCTCAAAAAGAACTATAAATTGTCAGTAAAAGCACCATTTCATCAATTTGGAATAAACATGAATTTAATGCGAGTTCAAAAATCTATCAATTTCCAAAACACTCGTAAAAGACATAAATTAACCCGAAGCAATTCATTCACTAGAGCCATTCAATATATATATGTGACAGTTAAAAAAATCCCAATCGTTTGAACCAAAATTTATAACGGAGTGCGTCCTCGCAGCACCACGCAAATAGTCCAATAAATCTCTGCCTTCCTCCTAACTAGGCTTGAATTTTTCAACATAGGGAAGTTCGATATTAATATGTATTTTCCAAGTTAAGTTATTTTCCATGAGGCACGTTTTAGATCAATAGACACTGGTGGTGAAACAACATCATTCGGATTTGAAACGATGCTTGAAGTGGCTTAATCCATGTTTATTAACCAGATCTGAATAAGTAAAAATTTCTCAATTTTTCTTTTCACTATTCTTTTCTCCGTTATGCACCGTTAATTAAAATATGGAAGTATGAAATTGATACAAAATGACAGAATACAATGAGGTGACAAAAGCTCAGATGGTCAGCACTGAGTTCGAGTCCCATTTGCGACCGTTACCTGTTTGTTTCCTATGTCTTCCTTTTTGATATTTTTTTGAGAGTTGTTGATATTTAGTGTCAACGATTAAGTATTAAAAGTAAATAAAATTTTTAAGCTATTCGAGTTGGTAGTCATTAAAATTAAAAATCTTAATATATAAAACAAAGTCGGGTTAGTTACACCATTTATAACTTAAGAACGTCTAGACTGATTTTTATGATGTTTGATTTATTGGATTTGTCTCCGCCCCAAATAGCAGAATAGCTACTTAAACATCAGAAACATTAACGAAATAAAAGTTATGAAGAAATTTCTTTCTTTATACAATTTGTATGGAACGAATTCTCATATTTTGAAAGAGCTGCAGCAATATTGTTATAAGCGTAATATTGAATAATGAGTGAATTCAAAAAATTCAAAAACTTCAAATGTCAATACGCTGATTGTTTTTCTTTTGTTCTTAAACATATAATGCTTCTCTTTCTTACACACCAAATGCCAACAGTCGAAAATGAGACAAACGGTGAACGTAGTATGTCTTCACTCCTCCAAAGGAAAAATACAATAATTATAATAAATCTCCTTCACACGTAAAGAAAATGAAACGCAATTCCCGTAAGTAAGTGGAAAAGTAAGAAAATCACAAAAATAAATCCGTACACAACGCCATTTCTGATGTTGACAAAAACAAAAAAGGACAATTGGGCATCGATAATTTCTTCATTGTGTAATTTTTAACTTTTTGTACATTAGCTCCACACAAGGCCTCGAGGAAAATAACTCCCCTCAGGGTCTATGTCCTCAATGAGGATGCTTTTTGCAAAGTCTTTTTAGGAAAGGAAGGAAAGGAAGTTCTGGGAAGGTTAATAAAAAACTGAATATAATTCAGCTAATAAGTTAACACAACGGTTATTAATTCTGAGGCGGTTAGAAGTTCGCCGGGTCATCTAGTAATACTATAAAGAGGTGGATATAGTTATTTGGATATAGTTGTATTTGAAATTTTATTTTATATTCGGTTTCGTAAAACCTCACACTTAAAACTATTCATTCACAAATAGCGCTAATTTAATTATTTTATGAAAAAAAAAAATTGTAAGTTTTTTCAAAATATTAAGATGAATTGTTTGTTTGTTTTTGCATTCGTGAATTTGAATAAATAGTTTTATCCGTAACAAAACTCATTTTTTTGAAGAAAGGCACAAAATATATATTTTATCCGTGATTCAATCCAATTTTAATTTGAAATTCTGAATTCAATGGATTTTAATACGAGATTTGCAAAACCCATCGCAATAATTGGAAGTAATTTAACTACAAAATATTAATTTTACGAATTCTTTTACGGTTAAATAAAACTGCAAAATAATCGAAAGCAATTTTGTAAATGTATGAATTCCGGAATGGGTGTCATTTATATTTTATTTCCTGTATTTAACGATGCAAATAAAAATGTTAAAATGAAATTGTTACACCCGATCGCGCGGGGCTTAAACCTCCCATTATGGCTCCAGTTAATTCCACTTTCATCGCCATTCCCTCCTCCTCCCGCTCTTCACCCTCCTCATAACGACCTAACCACCCACCACCCACTTCACCCCTACAACCTAAAGCCTCCCCCCCAACCTTCTCCGCAGTCCGATGATTTGATGCACCATTAGACAGTCATTTAAATGATTGTGGAACAGGGCTCTTGTTTTGTGCCATTTCCACCATTTCACAATTGGAACAGTCTGAAAATGATGGTTTATAATTATAATCGACACTGGAAAAGATAAAAAGCTAAAACGCCATGTAGCTGGAAAGGAATAGTGGCTAAAGCGCCATACAGCTTCAGGCATGGTGCTTGAGCCATTTTTCCTTTTCAGGTAAACGGCGCATTAGCCATTTATCCTTTCCAGTATCCATATAATATATGTTTAGTGCATTTGTACCTATATCACGAGATAAGTCAAATAAAGAAAAGGCCGCTAAGAAGCATTAAAAAGACGGTCTCCGAGGTCGAGGGGAAAGGCTCTTGACTCGCTATGAATAATATGATTTGAATTTGATTAAAAATACGATTTGAGATACATATATTATGTAATTTATTATTGTATAAAATTTATTTTAATTATGTATCTTTTTTTTAATAAAAAAAAAGAATTTCACGGCCGAAAGCATTACTTTGAAAGATGATGGATTATTTATATTCTGTAAAATAACCAATCCTAAGAGTTATTTATTACTATTATTAATAGACACAAAAGATATTAACGTAAAATAGTTAAAACAAAATACAATATGAGCAATCTGCGTATAAATATCTCAAATAATTTTTTTCACGACATTACTGAATAAATTCTAAAATAACACACATCGATCAAATAAAATTTATTTGTGGACGCCAACATTTTAACCCGCGACCTCCAGATTCGTAGCATGGGAAGAGGTATTTAGAATAATATTGTCTATTGAACGATAAATATTAACAGACCATTTTATTATCATGATTTATTTATTTTCTTTTTGGAGTATTACGCTTCATTGCGCTACCTCCTTCTTTATCCAACGTTTTGTACAGCATTACTGTGTCCATCATCAAGACAGATGTGTCACAAAGCGCCAAAGCGCAACGACATAATGCTCAAAACAAAAAATAAAATTTAAAAATCGCGACTATAATATGGTTCAGTGATGTTTAATGTTCCAACACAATAATACAATGTTCCAACACGATATTTAATGTTCCAACACAATAATACAATGTTCCAACACGATATTTAATGTTCCAACACAATAATACAATGTTCCAACACGATTTTTAATGTTCCAACACAATAATACAATGTTCCAACACGATATTTAATGTTCCAACACAATAATACCTCTTCCTTGGCTATAAATCCGGAGGTCTCGGTTAAAAATCCCGGCGTGCGCTAGAAAATTAAATTTAATCGATTACTGTATTTTGTTGTTTTTTAATTTATTCAGTAACATCGTGAACACATTTATTCAAGATATTAAATAGCGTATTGTTAGTAAATATATTTTGTTTTAAAGCTTTTACGTGAATCTCTTTTTTGCCTATAAATAACAATAAAAACACCCGCATGTCTGGCTGTTTTACAGAATTTGAATAATTCATAATATTTCAAAGTTAAAATTCAAGGTTTGTAAAAGTTCTATTAAAGTTCTGTTATTATTTCATCAAGAGCCAGCAGTTGTAATGTTGCTGTAGAACAGCACTACTGCATAGATACTCTGTTTAAATGTATAGTATAATACTAGGTATACAATTGTGCTGTAAGAGTAAGCGTACTTTCAGTGAAATACTCATAGATCGTGCTATATTAATGTTTTGCCATTATTAATGGCGAGTGTTATTGAGGATTTACACGAACCAGCAGCGCATCGAGCTCTTGCACGATATCTACGATGAAATCACCCTCTAACAATATTCCGACTGGTCATACGTACAGTTCCATAAATCACATGTACAATTGTGTGGAGCATGTTGAGGTGATCAAAACAGCCGCCCGGCTAACACCACGCCCGCCCATCCCAAGCCACGCGTCCGCCCTAGCACGCCCGCCCTAGAATTCCACCGCCCTGCCGTGGTCGCCGGTAATGGAAGGCGACTAATTTGTCACCATTTTTATTCGCGCGAGAGATACTCGTAGTAACATGGTTTTATGCAATTATCTTTTATCGCCTCTCCGGCTGTGGAAAATGCAGCAGGTTGGCGATATTTGGCACACTTGCACAAGCGTGGACTGGTGATTTATTTTTATGCATTTCCCCTTTGCTTTTAACGATGAATATGGGCCATTTTAGGGTACAATTTGGTAAAAATAACATCCGAACACAGCATTGTTTTCTAAACAATGCATTCTGCATTTACACAATTTCATAGAAAAATCTGTAATAATTTGTTTATTCCTTTTCCGTTCAGCCGATCTTTGAACTAATAACAAAGATTATTTTTAAAACTAATTTTGATTATAATTAAAACTATCGATCACAAGCAGTCCGGATGAAATCTTTAAGGGAATCTGTGTTTTGGGTATTAAGATATACCTTCAAACACATAACTGTTTTTAAATTTATAAACTGCCTGAGATTCTAGAACCAAAGGATTCTTACGTCTGTCACTCCTGGACACACTGGCCTTAAGATTCTAACCTAATCCACATGCCTTTTTCCTTCCGAGAACATCTTCCCTTTCCTTTTCTTAAAAATACCCTCCACGTCATCCCCTAATGGAAATTATTTTCCTCGGGGCCTCCTATTTGAGACTGATGTAAAAAAATTACATTTAGGTAATCATATAATCGTATTTTTCAGTTAAACGCAGATTTAATTATATAATTGGATGTTGAGCATTATTTTGAACAATTCAGACATTATTTAAACGGAATTGTTCCTACAACTACAAATGATTAAAATTGAATGAATAAAAATACCAGTTTTAGAAAAAAAACTGAGTTTTAAAACGAAATTTTATTTATATGGGGTGCGTTACCGATCAGTGTTTTTTTCTTTATTTAATTCCACGTCTATTTTATTTACGAGTACAGAATTCCAATTATTTTCACCGGGCGTGTAAAGGCAAGAAGAGCGATGTGTTAATAACTCAATTTATTATTAATTCATTAACATCACTGAATGAAAATTTCCTTTGAAGTTGGAGCAAGTCCACCGATGTTCATCATTCAAGAGTAAATCTTGTTTCTTGCTTACAGATATTTACAAGGAACACAACGTTCATAACTCAGAGTTGTAGAATCAATTCATTTTTTTCAGTTACATATCAGAAGAATGCTACCGTGGATATAATATTTTTACGGTGCTCCAGATTTTATGTCCGGGTTGAATCTTTCCCAAATGAAAGACTAAACCCTTCTACACACTTTTCACCAAATGAATATCTAGTAAATGAACGCAATGTAAGTGCACTATATAAGAATAAAACAATACAAGAACAATACGTCAATCCACCAGAAACATAATGGGAAAATATTTCACCGACTCCAGATATTTTCATATCAGAGGGTTCGGCTCTGATGAAATCCTAACTGGTCCGATAAATCCTACTGATCCCTCAATATAAATATTTAAAAAATCTTTCGTAATCCTACATGTATTTAAAATGACCGACTTTTGCATTTTTATGTACAAATATTTTGACAAATCTAATACGCCTAAATTTTGAATGAGAGAGCTAGGTATAATGCCAGTAGCCGAAATAACAAATGGTAATATTTTTATAGTCTGAGAATGCCAAATTCTTTTAATTTCATTTCCTAAATCTGTATATTTTCTTATTTTTTCAGAAACAGTTTTCTGAATATTACAAGAATTTGGAATAGCGACATCAATGATATAAGTTATTTTCTTAATTTTGTCATGTAAAACTATATCGGGTCTATTATGACTAATTGTTCTGTCTGTCAGAATAGTTTTATTATAATAAATTTTATAAAATTCATTTTCTAAAAATGAATTTGGTTCATATTCATAATATGGTACATTACGGCAGTCAATCAAGTTATGTTTAATTACCAAACTTTGGTGAATTATTTTTAAAACTTGATTGTGCCTAAATGTATACTCGGACGGCGCTAATACAGAACATCCCGATATAATATGTTCTATAGTTTCCGGAAAAGCCAAACATTTTCTACATAAATCATCAATTTGATTTGCATCTTTGATGATATGCTTCCTATAATTTTTAGTATTAATGACTCTATCTTGTATGGCAAGCATAAAGCCTTCTATTTCTGCGCTCAACTCTCCAATACTCAACCATTTGTTTGACGAAAATTTGTCAACATATGTTTGGTTGAGATAATTGAAGTGTTTTGCGTGAAGAATTTTATTTGACCAGGAATCTAATAATTCCTGGTTGGTATTTATAAGAATGCTGGCATTCTCGTCGTATAAATTCAATGGTGAAATATTTCTATTAAATTAATATTATTAATATTATCTGTTTTAAAGATGTTATTTTGACTATACCTCTACCTCCTAAATTTCTGGGTAAATTAATTCGTTCTACAGCTGAATTTGGATGATGGCAATGAAATTTTGTTAATGTAGTTCTAATTAATCGTTCTAAGCTATCTAAATCTGTATTAGACCATTTAATTATGCCAAATGAGTAAGTTAATAGAGGTATTGCCTAAGTATTTATCGCCTTTACTTAATTTTTAGCAGATAGACTGCATTTCAAAATTTTTCTGATTGTAGTTTTAAATTTAATCCTAATATCATTTTTAATACTAGTATGATCTAATCTATTTGATTGAGGATATCCTAAATATTTATAAACCTCACCCCCTTTCATACTTTCAATTTTGAAATTTCTAAATATACCCTCGTTTCCATCTACAATTTTACCTTTCTCTATATGGATCGTTCTACATTTATCTAAACCAAAAGTCATTTTAATATCATCTGAAAAAATTTTAACTACTTTAATCATTTTCTCTAAATTTGGTTCAGAATTCGAATATAATTTTAAATCATCCATAAATAATAAATGAGAAATTATATTTCTCTCTCTAGTATTACCTTTAATTTATATTCCAAACTTGCTTTTAATTAACATTTTAGATAGAGGATTTAATGCTAAGCAAAACCAAAGAGGACTCAATGAGTCTCCTTGAAAAATCCCTCTTTTTATTGAAATGCCCGGTACTATAATTTTCTTATCTTTCAAATTCAAAAGCAAATCGGTATTCCAAAATGCCATAATTTTTTCCAAAAAGCTAATAATAATTGGGTTAATTTTGTATATATTTAAAACTTTTATCAGCCACGAGTGCGGGACACTATCATAAGCCTTTTGGTAATCTATATAACAAATATGTAAATTACGTTTTTGGGTTTGAATCTGTTTTAGAATTACAGAATCAATAACTAATTGTTCTTTAATAATAACCATTATTTTGAAAGTAAATTACATTACATTATTTATAATATTTATAACACTTATCATGCATCGACTCCCTATCTGTATGTCCCTAATTGAAAATGGCCTTCTCCAACTCTCGCCATTTCTCTCTATCATTAGCTACTCTTATCCATGTACCACCTGCTATGGTTTTTTTTTTTTTTACATTAACTCTACACAGGAGGCCCTGAGGAAAATAATTTCCCTCAGGGCCTATGTCATCTTTGAGGATGCTGTGTGGAGGGTCTTTTTGAGGAAAGGAAGGAGTGAACATGGGTCTTGAAGAGACCCATATTGTATGAGGGAGGAAACACAGAGGCTGGTAAATCGTTCCACATCCGAGCTGTTGAACTCAAGAACGAGTCGTAAAAACGACCCGTTCTCATGTGACTAATGTCAACCGTGTACAAATGTTGGGCGCGTGTTTGGCGTGTTTCCCGACTATGTACCGGTGCCGAGGGGATCAACGACGCTAGTTCCTCGGAGCATTTTCCATTGTAATACCGGTAGAACAAGGACAGCATTCCCACCTGACGCCTGTGCTCTAAAGATTGCAATCCGTCTGTTAAGATGGGAGAATCTATCAAACGGACCCCCCGTTTCTGCACAGAGTCAAGAGTTTTTTTTTTAAAGGTATTTTGGAGCTCCAGACCAGAGGTGGCTGCCAAAATCAACCTTGGGGCGCACTTGCGATTTGTACAGGGTTAGCAGTTGAGTACTATTAAAGTATCTGCGGGCCCTGTACAGTACGCCCAGTTTCTGAGAGGCTAGGCTTTGACGTCGTCAACCCACCGTTTAAATGGTCTACCCCGTTTTCTCTTCTAGATAATATTATATAAGTACAATAACCTATAAGTAGATGTTAGAGTTGCCTCCCACTGGTAGCATTAATAACATTCGAACGAATCATACAAATGAAAAAGTATTTGAATAAATTAAGTAGATAGGTACATTGAACATGCATTTGAAAACAAAATTAGAGTGTGCAATTCACACGCAGTAGTAGTGAAACCTTCAGGAAACTAAAGCAGATAAGAGCGGGAAGGCTACGAAGCACCGCACAAAAAGTAGACCGATTATACTATCTTATTCTCTTGCAGGTTAAATTCTATAGATGTATGTGTATGTTTTAAATCCTATGGATGCTGTGTAAAGGGTTTTTTAAAGACAAGGAATAAGTTTAGTGAATATGGGAAGACTTACAGAGATCCATGTTTTTAGAGGGACGAAAAAAAGAAGCCGGAAAGTCGTTCCACATCCGAGCTGTTGAACTCGGCGTGCCCTTTTTTGTTTCTCAACAATGCACCGTGTGATCTCCACATCAATGATTCTAGTCCATCGGAGCATCTTCCACTGAAATACCGGTAGAACACGCAAGGCACTCCTACCTAACGCATTTTCTATAAATTTTGCAATCCGTTTGTCAAGATGGGGATATGTACCATCCGTTTCTGCACAGAGTCAAAAGTTTTTAAAGTATTTTGGTAATCCAGACCAAAGTTAGCAGCCAAATCAACGAACTAATTTTAAACCTGATCATTGTATTTTTCAATTTTATTTACTTGTATTTTCATTTGTTGTATAATTATTTCTATTATTTCCTTATCATGTTCAAAATTATTTCAGATTTAACTTATCCGTGTTATAACATAAGAAATATCTGTAATACTACCAATTTGTAAAAGTCCTCCGAGTACTAAATAAATTTAAAAAAAACGAGACTGCTTTAGACGACACGACTGAAGTCAAACTTCACTAACTTATAAAAGAACATATGACATTGGGGTGACATATGACATTGGGGTGACATATGACCATGGGGTGACCTACGACCTTGGGGTGACCTACGACCTTGGGGTGACCTATGAACTTGGGGTGACATACGACCGTGGGGTGACCTACGACCTTGGGTTAGTATGTACGCCTTACCTTAATTGTGCAGTATGTATGCCCTGCCCGATCACCGTTCGCATCGATCACCGTTCTCATCGATTACCGTTCACATCTCGCTTCTCATTCGCGTCACACTTTCCGTAACGCATCACACTTTTCGTAACGCATGCACCAGCTTCTCCCCAAGTCGAGCGTGCGTAAAGAAGTTTTACTTCAAAAAATAAATTTCGTTGTTGATGAATTTTTTATTTCAATGCCGGCAATTCGGGCGTTTATTGTTTTAAATTATCGTTTACAAACAAGAAAGTAACCCGCCTCACTAGACTATGTCTGTTCTGAGACGGGTACATGTACATTTATTTACAGATGCATACACTTACACACATACTTTTATACACATATATATACACACGTACATATGTACATGCATACATATATGTATTTACACATATATTTATACATACTCAAACATACACATAGATTCATACATATATATACATACGTATTCGCATAAAGCACTTAATCATACACATACATCTAAAAACATAAGTTTATAATAATGCGAAGAGCTTTCAGATAAAGTCAATGCATCGCGACGTTTTATTTTAATGTTTTATGTCTGGCAATAGGGAGACGGAAAGAAGGCGAAATTTACGATCAAATTACAGTTTCCTGTTTTATAATGTCTGTTTGCTCCGGTTTGAACTGCTTTCGCCGTTATTTTTCAGGCGGTGATTTTATTTCCCGTTTGATATTCTGACGGGGGAATCCCGTGGTCGCCCTTCCCGTCATAGCGCGGGTGGTGGGGTTGGGAGAGAAGGGGTGGGGGATCTCAAGAAGGAAAGTTTTATTACCGATCGGTCTCGAACCCTTCAAACTTTTATTTCGACGTCATTCTGATGAGGATTTGAGTTTGGAGATGAAATTTATGACCACCAAAGTGCATAACTTGTGAGAAGTAAAATGGTGAACGGTTTTTGACTGCAGAATTCCAGAAAACTCTCAATATCTACAATAGCTTTACAACTTGACTCTTTTTTTCTTTCTCTTTGTATTGTAAATTATCAGTTTTTATTGGCTGTCTTTGGGCAATCAACAGTTTTAAGTATACATTTTTTATTTAAATTGTTTCACAAAATTTGAACAATTCATCAAATTCCAAATTTAATTTTCGAGCTCTCTAAAGACCCTATGTTCTGTTTAGAGCATTATTAACTCCTCGTTTTATATGACTGAAATGATAATAACATACAGAACTTGATTTTAACTTTCACAGATCTTTGATTTTATCTTTGAAATTTGACAAATGGTTCAAATTCTGTGAAACAACCCTGCTTGGCATTTAACCCCGAATCTTTATTTTTTTATATATTAGTTGGATTCGCTTGAACCAAGCTTCCTTGGTATATAATGATAACTAAATACTAAAACAGTTATCGGTTATATACAGGTAGAAATCACTCTTAATGACCTTTCTGAGGTGGTTCTGAGTTGGTTTCGGTCTGAATTGGTCGGTCAGCGTATTTAACATGATTGTAAAATTTACAATAAATACGTAAATAAAAATAATTAAACACTTCAGAAAGACTATAAAATACATAAATTACAGAATATCATGGGATGGGATGAATTACAGGGAACAACTTAAATATAGGTACACGGGGTGTATTTTTATTTAAAAATATAATGCGAAAACTAAACTTTTTACGAAAAAAATAGTTTAAATTATATTATTTTATAAAGTCACCACTTTTGTTTTTTTCACTCTATTAGACATATAATCTGTATGTTTCGAGAACCTACGGTTTCTGTATCATGACGAGTCGTACCTTAACTAAATTTAAATACAGATTAATATTGGGAGAGGGTCAATGGGCAAAGAGAGAGAGGCAAACCCAAATGGGCAGAAAAATTGTTGAAGGAATGGAAGGGTAGGATTGAGGGGGGTTAATTGGGGAATTAGATGTTTATTAGAAAGGGAGCCACAAATATTTGAAGGAAGTTTTTTAACAATGTTTTCTGATTATTATTATATTTGATTTATTATTGACAGTTCTCATAATCTTACTAATATTATAAACGCGAAAGTTTGTATGGATGTATGTGTGTGTTTGTTACTCTTTCAAGTAAAAACTACTGAATGGATTTTAATTAAACTTATACAATAATATAGCTCATACATCAGAATAACATATAGGAAATATATAGTGGTAAGTTCTGGCGTTATGAAATTATAATTATTAATACGTGTACTGTCAAATAAATTTCCTGACAAAAGTGAGTTATTGCTAACGTCATACAAAAAGCAAAACTAATCGTTGTCGTGAAAACGATGTTGATATATTTGTGGGAAATTTATTTTCAGGACAAGGTTTGTATAAATCTACTATTGTACTTAGGCATTAAGAAATTTGTATATAAAAATTGCAGTAGGTGGCACGTGAGTTGTTTGAAAAATGAATGTATCGGGACTGAATGTATGGAATGCGGGAGGAGGGTGGGTATCTCGGGTAGGGGGTTCGTGATAAGGGGGGGAGGGGAACCTGGGAGGGGTGGGGAATTCGGGAGGTGGTTTCGCGGGCCAGGGGAAGGGGGAAGTGGAGTGGGTAGAGGGAAGATGGAGGAATCGGAGTGGGGAAGGGGTGGGGAAGGAGACGCGGTAGAGGAAGGGTTAGGCTGGGGGGTAACGAGACGAATGGGAAAATGGGAAAGAACACGCAGGGAGAAACGATTTCTTTATTAAATGCTCTAGCAACGCATGCCGGGAACCATCTAGTCTCTAATATTTATGTATATATTATCTTCAAAATCTTATAACCTATGTGTTATTATTATTATGCATTAAATTATACATAGGTACCGATGATAATGCTACGGCTGCATCGCAGGACGTATAGAGAGAAAATGGTTGAGGGAGTCCCATTGATTTCTCCAGCCGCACTCTCTCAGAATATATGTATATATATATCATTGCACCGCAGTGGGAGGGATGGATTCATATGTCCGTCACTCCTGTACACATTTTACACACTGACCCCCGGATTCCTAGCCACCCCTCATTCCCTTTTCCTTACCAGAACAGCTCATTAGTCGCATGCTCTCTTGCTAATGAGCCAATACTACCTAGTAGTAGCATGTGAGTCACGCCCAAATAAGCACGCTCATTGATTTGCGGGTGGGAGGGGTAATGAGCATGCTCATTTATGAGCATGTGTGTCAGTACCATTACGAAAGTTCGAAATTTACACAAGCGCATAATATTAATAATTTTATGATATAATAAAACTCCATCTCCAAGTAACTTTAACATAGGAGACCTTATTGGCTTGACTTTATTTAACTTTGTGTATATGTATCTTTATATTTATGTATGAACTACTTGTTTCTTAAAAATAAATAATTTGACCTATTTAAATTAATGACACTGGAAGCCTTACCAACATTTTATTCCAAATCTCTGAATCTGTTTTAAAGGTTGAATGTTGGCGACAGCAGTAAATACTGGTTTTCATTTATTAAATAAACGAAGTACTTTTATGAAATTTATTTTAATTAGTAGCTAAGTAAATAAGTCTTATTTAAAGAGCCTTGTAACTAAAATTTTAAAATTATTTTTCTTTGGAATGTGTCCAACGGAAAACAAGGAAAGGTTTTCTTATTTTTGAATGTTTTTTTTAACTCCAATGAAATTCGTATTTATATTTTACTTTCAAATCAGATTTAGAGAATTATTTTCTTCTTATTTTGAACGCTAATGGGGTATTTCGACAAACGAGTGATTCTGTTGAAAATGTACGGAATATTTAAAGATCATTTTTCTGATTTTATTAATAATACTAAAAATGTTTGTTTTTTTATGTTTTCATGCAATATTATTGATTTTAAAAACGATCTAAAACTGAAAAAATCATAACGGCCAGTGGTTGGCAAATAGGATTGTGACGTCACAAGCTAAGCTCAGCTTGGCCAGCGTAAATAAACACTGTCAGTGAGCGTCCACACTCACGACGTCACACGATAGCCACGCCCCAAAATATCGTTTTAGCGGTAATCCAAAAATGGGAAACCTTAACTCGCTGTAGAAAATTTATTCGTCAACATAAAAATAAAATAAAAATGTTGTAATCATCTTAATTTTCTGGTTAATTTTTTTAAGCAATAAAAAAACGTGGATACACCCCATTGAACAAAATTTGATTCAACAAGTTTTAAAAATCTGCTTTAAGGGAGTGGGAAATGGATAGGGATGGTTTTACGAAATCTCATGTAAACAGTGATCTTTCTCTTGTATGGAAAATCCAGTGTCCCAAATTTCATCAATTCGTCGCCCGAGTTCTTAATTGTCCAAACGACCATTTTAGTTTTTGTTCAATCTTCACTTTTAAATTAAAAATAAAGTATAAAAAATGCAAGTTAAACACTTAACTAAGAATGATTTATACTAATAAGACCTTTACCTTTAAGTAAATAGCTTTATATGAAACACTATCATAATGTTTCATTGAAATAATGAAATAAAACCTTCTTCTCCTGTAAAATTTTTAAATGGTCGTTTGGACAATTAAGAACTCGGGCGATGAATTTTGGAATAAAGCATAGATTGTTTAATTATTATTTTTATTTTAGTTATTTGTACATCAAAGCTTACAAAGGGATAATTTATAATAACAATGACTTACACATTTTATTTTTCATTGCTTAAAAAATATATCCACCCACATACACTTTTGCTATTTTCGGAATTGTTTTGGAAGGCGAAACTGCTGTCAGAAGTTAAAGTTATTACACCTAGCAGAAAATTATATTTGATTTACATTATAATATTCACCGTAGAAATTAACAACTGAAATAATTATTTATCTTTAGAAAAATCATTGAAAATCAACCAAAATAGATAAAGAAGTAAAAAAATGTAGATAAGTGTAAATGATGTCAGGTAAATAGTTCTGACTGGAACAGAGTAGACTGTGAATGGAATAAAAATCCTGTACAAAATTATTAACTCAAAAGTTGACTGCCCGGAGCTGCTAAATAAAATAAATTTCCACACGCCGACTCGATACAGCAGACAAAATACCCTTTTCTACATTGATAGATGCAACACTAATTCCAACCAAAATGAATTTATACAAAGGGCATGTAAATACTATAATAATTAACTTGCACATATAGACACACTTGCTGACATATTCACTGCTAGTTACTGTCGTTACAGAATTTCTTTATTACATTCTATGTAGGTGCGAATAACACATATTCATGACTAAATTCATTGTACCTAATATTATTATATTACTTGCGTGGCAACTTTCCCTTATCCCTCTCCTCCCCTTACCCGTCCCAACCCAAATACCTATTTCGCAGTCTATTTAAGTATTGTTTTAATTATTTTATTATTGTTTATAACATGTTTATCACTTGTTGACTTAACATCTGTATTATTATTTTTTTTTTAAATTGCTGCTTAGTTCTGTTTTTATTTTTTTGTTTTTCTTAAATTTTCTAGTTTACATTCAGTTACTTTTATGTTTCTAAATACCTATCTGTGAACATTAATAATTGGTCTGTTTTTTTGCCATCCTCTTATGTATATTTTATTACTATGACTGTTAATGTTCCTTAAATAAATAAATAAATAAATAAATAAAAAAAAAATACTTTTAATCAATATCAGTGGCTCCCAATCGAAAATTTTAAACAAAAAAATCAGAAAATTATACGGTCGCATCAACGAATTGTACCCAGGATCTAAACCTTGCCGTGGGGCTGCCGAGGTTAAGGCTATTTATTTTCCACGAGGCACTGCTATAAACCAGCTACATTTCAGGATAAATCCTGATTTTTTGCTAAGCTGTGACCTTTTCGTTAATATAATAAATGATTATTAAACAATTTGTAAAAAATCTATTGATGAATGAACGTTTTTTTAATTTATTTTCTGATTTTTCTATTTCACATTGTCGATTGAGAGTCGCTAAAATTGTCTTCAGTGATTCATTTTTACAATTTGAGGTTTTACTCATTGATGAAAATACTTTTCATAAATTTTCATCAAATATATTGTCTATCCGTGGTATCACATCAAGGCTCCTTCACCCGGAGCTCATAAATGATGAAAGGTGTACCCAAATCTATGAAAATACCACTTACGATACAATTCCATCACAACTTTACGACGTTGCCGAAACGACAATGAATAATTTATGCTGCCGCTACCGCCGGAGATAATGAAAAAAAACATCATATTTTACTCCCGACGAAGCGAAATGGCGAAAATATGATACGTGATGAATAGGCAACGATTTTTTGGGGACGTTTTGGTCTCCGGGAGAGAGCTACAGTAACGGGCGAAATGCAAAGTAGTCGTTTTATATTCTATTAAAATTTTAGTATGGGGAGCTTTGGGCCCAAAGCCTCAAGTCCCGAACCGGGGGTTTTTTGTCGCTCTGTGCGAATTATAATTCTATCATAATATTGGGTGTCAGCTTATCAACATCGCCTCCACATTATGAATTCAACCACATTTACTCGTTTTGGTAATTCCCCTTCAAGCATTAGGCATAGTACATAATATAGGCATATATTTGCACATTATTTTTTTATCTTTTTAAATTATTTTTCATCTTTTTCTTTATATATTTTTTTTATTGTTGATACAATATTTTACATTTCAAAGTATAATCCAGTAATGTTGGCCTAACTGGGTTGTTTACCCGTGCTGCGGCCCCCATTTTATAATATAAGAATTTATAATTAATACAGTTTGAAAAAAAAAAATTATCTTGGTGACGAAAAAACACTTAAAATAAAGATAAATTTAAACAAAAAATAAAGATTAAAAATTAATGTAAAATTATGAAACAAAAGAAAAAATTAAATTAAATGAAAATCCGCATATATTATGATTTGTGTGTTTGTGGGTGTTGCGTGTTTTATATTGATTTTGTGTGTTGGGTGTATATTATGTTTTATTATTTTATGTTATAAAATTTTAGAAATATTGTCTTTTTTTTCTTTAAACCATATTTTGTCTGAATTTATTTTTGTTTTCCTTAATTTTTGCTTCAAGTGAAAGACTGTTAAATGCTTTTATAGCATGGTATTTATGTATCTTTGTCCAAACGTAGATAGTGTTGACCGTCGGAGTTTTTATGTTTTCTTTGAACGCTTGTCTAACCGGTCTGTTAGTAATATTTTGTGTTTGTTGGAGTTTGGTTTTTCGATCAAAAATGTATTTTAGTAGTTTTTTAACATATAATTGGCGTATATCTTGTACGTCACAAATTGATTGATTCAAATCTTTTTTAATAAATATAATATGTTATTTACCTGCATCAGAACAGTCTCTGTCTGGTGGGTAAAAGAAAACTGTGTACATAAATGAAAAGAAAAATAAACGCCCGGGTTGCCGGCACTGAAATTGAACTGGAACTGAAGCCACATATTTTGGGAATGTTACTTTTCAGTAGTTTCATGTAGAATAATCGTCAAATAATTTTTATTTTTATTTTTTTTATTTAAGTAATTTATTTGTAAAAAAATATAAACATAATTGATAACATAATAATAAAATATGTTTCAAAAAACATTTCATCTTCTTAATTTTGTATCTACATGTATATTTTGTACTTCCATGTATGTATAATGCTATGCTTGTGTGTATGGGAATAGGTTATTATTTATTAAGATTGTTTTATAACTATAGTTGTTTATATTATGTTGTTTTAATTTTTAAATTGAACTGCTTAAAAGAAAAAATTTAAAAAAATATCTTTTAATAAATTCGTTTTTCCTACAGGTGATAGATGCACTTCGTGCACTACCAACTAATGCAAAATCATGGATTTTTGGGTTGAAAATTAAATGCTACAAGTAGAATACATTGCATTTAATTAAAACCCATTGGGGTATGCGGTGAGGCTGAAGATGGCGGGGAGAGGAAGGAGATGGGAAATAGGAAGAAGAAAAAATACCTGGATGTAATCACCAAACACAATTAAAAAAAAAAAACTAAGGCAATTTAAAGCAACGTTTCAATTCTGAATGGTGGTCTTACACCAGAACGATTCTAAGAGTATCTTCTACTCTGGAACGTGCTGAAAATGTATTATATATTATTTTTAATGAATTAATTGTGAAATAACACAAATTAATCAAATAAATTTTATTTGCGAACACTGGGCTTCGATGCCGCGACCTTCGGATTGTGAGTCAAGAGCCTGATCCCTCGACCACGATGACCGTCGATTGAGGATGGCATAGTGTCATTGGCTCCAGACGATTGGAACTCTTGTCTGGTATTCACAAGCGTAAGTCTTAATTTTCTTCGAAATTGGTTTATCTAATAAATAAGACCAATAAGAAGTGACTGTGGAGACAACAGCTTCAATAAACTTTTTTTTAAAATAATGTATGTTACTTAACATACAAATTCGGCAGATTTTACCTGAGTTTCAATTATAATTTTAAAATTTGAGTACTGGTTATAATTTATAATATATTATATCCTTTTCTTAAACATATCTCCGCCAACCATCTGCCGATCCTGTAGTCCCTTTTTACCTCGAGATAACAGGTGGCTACCGGTCCACTGGGTGTCCTTATTGATGACCGCTGCATCCCTTAGAGCCGAGCCCCGTATGCCAACTGCCAACTGCCAACCTGTGTCCTTACCCGAATTAAATAGGCTTTACATTATGGATGATTTATTATTGCGTGGGCGTGGTATTTTTTTAGGAAATATTTTAACTTAATGGTTGTGAGATTTTATTGTGTGATTTTTATTATTCCTAACGAGCCTAATTCCTAATTGACTAACGAGTAGGTATGTAACCATATGGTTACTTTAAAACGTTAAATGATTGCACTAACAGTTGCAAAAATTGAATGATTTTGAAGCGAATAAGTGAATTTAATAAAGGCACGTAAGTGAAGCGTAGTTGATTTGAGATAGGCAAGAATTTATTCAGTTTTTAGTTGCTTTTTTATTGTGAATACCGCATAAGAGTCTTAACTACTCCCGACTCTCTAGAGACAATTAGATTACGGCATCCCCAATTGGGGTATGTTGTGAGGCTCAAGGTAATGGGGAGGGGAAAGAGATGGAAAGAGAAAGATGGGGGAGTACCTGGCTATTCAAATCTGGTCATCAAACAAGCTTTTTTAAGCAAAGTTTCAATTCTGAATGGTGGTGTAACACTAGGGCGATAAAAGTATCTTCCACTCCGGAACGTGACGCAAATATATTTCATTGTATTTTTAATTAATATTGTGATACAGCACAATTTTATCCAATAAAATTTACTTGCGCTCGCCGGAGTTTGAACCCGCTACCTCCAGATTGCCAGTCGAGAGCCTTACTCCTTGACTAGTAATATATATATACTATTTAGATTTTACTCAGCCCTCGAATAATAATAAATTTATGCCGTACTTAATTTCGGTGATCTGAAAGCTCTTGCTTTGTTTCTTGTGTGAATTCCTCAAAAATTGCTCCCATCTGGAGCCGGTGTGACTATGAGATGAGACATCCCCAATTGGGGTTTGTTGTGAGGCTGAAAGTAAGTGGCGTTGGGAAGAAGGTGAGGAAGAGAAAGGTGGGGAAGTCCTTGGCTAAATAATAAAAAATAATATCGATGATAATATAAAACAATATTGTATATCGACGACTTTACGCGAAAACATATAAATAACTGGACTTAACTCAAGTCAGGAGAACCAATATGTGTATGTGCAACACTTTGGCATCTCTGACTCACACGATTCCAAAGTTATTTAGGTATTTAAACCAGTCAAAATCAATGTTTTCAAGATTCAAATGCCTAACTTCGTTTATTTAGATTCAATAATTTGGCTGCAAGCCATTTTGGATTATGACCTCTGTTCTTATATGCATTCTTTATTTTGGAATATGACCTCTGTTCTTATATGCATTGTTTATTTTGGAATATAACCTCTGTTTTTAGTTATTATTTATATCGTAGTTCGATCGAATCAATTAAACAAACACATTAAAGCCCTGACCTCCAGACAAATTTCTAATAAATCACTCACACTATTAAAAAATGTATGGGATTCACGCCAAACCTCAAACATCCAAAACAAACAAAAATCTCTCACAAAAGGACCTCATTACATGGCGATAAAAATACACAAAAAACTTCGAAAACCAATACTTATCACAAAGTTCACATTAACAGACTTACGAGTGAGTGTATATTCAAGTTCTTGGATTTTTATAGTCTGCAAGATGTTTTGTTCTCTTTGAACTAGATGCGTTTTACGAGTAAAAACAAATATTTATTTAATCGAAATGTTTGACTGAAATTAACTTAAATAAACAGAAAAAAAATCTTAAAACCATCGGTTAATTTATTTTCCCAATGAGTTGACATCAACCGGGCATTGCTCGGTTTTATGAATGGTTTGGGAGTCATCTCTCACCACTCTCTAAATACTCCTGCTTATTCTTGAATTCTTAAGGAAATTAGTCGAGAATTTTTTTCTAGCCTTTTTTCAACTGCTCCCAACCGTCTTGAGCCAGTGAGACTATTTTATCCTTTTTTAATTTTGTATTTTTCTGTTTGTTTCAGGTAAGCCAACATACATTTCAACAGATTTTGCTCAAAGCTAAACATGAAAGGACTATTTATAAATCAGGTAAGTGAAGTTATTACATACATTTCTTCTTACCATTCTCGTACGCTATTTGTTCTTTGAGTTCTTATATAAGTGCCCTGTGTGTATCTTTTTTATATGAATACCGCACAAGAGTGCCAAACTGCTCCCGTCTGGAGTCAGTGGGGTATGTTGTGAGACTGAAGGTAGCGGGAGGAGAAAGACATAGGAAAGAGGTCGGTGGGGAATACCTGGCTATTCAGATCTATTCAGGAAACACGACTAAACCCATCTCAAACTACGCGACCAACGATTCTATTCTTACAAGTGGTGGTCTTATTTCAGAGAGAAACTGAGAGTATCTTCCATTCTGGAACGTGCCGCAAATATAACTATGTGTTGTTTTTAAATGATTAAATTGTGAAGTTACACACATCAATCAAACAAAATTTACTTGCGCACGCCGAGATTTAATCCCGCGAACTCTGGATCGCTAGTCAAGAGTCTTACCCCTCGACCACAGAGGCTTTCAATACATAGGACGTGTAGATCACACGGCAACCAGACAATTCAACAAAGTGACAAATCAACACAAGTTTAAATCGTGATAAGTGATCGAAAAAGGCTTTTAGGTTAGTTTGGCTGGATTTTGAAGCTTTTCGAATTAGAAATTTTGTCCACCGTTTGGAACAGCGGTCAAAAGATTCACAATAACAGAAAGGTACCTATATTATGAGTCGATGTTTTATTCCGAATGAACCAAAAACTTTGAGAACTCTGTCAGCTCCCTTAGTTAGAAATTTATTGTTATAATGTAATGTTTTTTTGAGTTGCATAATATGTTTACCATCTGTCCACAAAAAACAAAGAGTGCTTTCGTTCTTATAGATAACTGTGTTGTATGTTTTAAAGTTCTTCTATTTTTATAGAGCTTTGTAATCAATCTTGCGCTTGGAGATATGAGCATCGTATAATAACAGTGTCTTGTGCAAAAAGTCTCATAGGGGAGGACACGTGACAGCCCCGTACCATTACTCATGACTTGCAGCATCCGCAGAGCCAGCTCAGGCTACTAAACTTTCAGAATTTAACCGTTTCCAGGGAACTTTCTACTGAGGAAATGGGCGGTTATCACCACACTGCATCGGTGCGCTTCATTACCCCATACTGTTCAAACCTTCCGATCATTAAAGATAAAAAGCTTTTTCTGGATTTTCTGATCAGGTTTGAAACGACCTCTTTCTTAAAGTTCATTATATATTGAACGTCATAACTATAAACACAGATTACTTTTTAGAATAATTAAATTCATTATTAAATAGTAAAAAATAACTTCAAACGTGTTAATGAATATGGGATTGGAAGAGAAATTATTTACGTCAGGGCCTTGTGTGTGGAGCTGATGTAAGAAAAACAAACAAAATCTAGATTTTATATTGTTAGTGATTACCAACAAACAATATATCCTTCATATTCATATCTAGTCATTTTGATCAGTACCTCTATACAAATGCATTCATCTATTTTATTTATACTATTGAATTTAATTAAACACCCATTGGGTTTTTACGTATAATGCATTACATCTATTTTTTTAATTATGCTGAAAATAAAGAGTTGGCAAAACACAGGTAACATGAAATATAAGCATAAAAATAAGTTATATAAAATAAAAGAGTTGACAAAATATAGATCAAGTTCAATTTTTGCGAAATAAAAATAGGTAAGCTGTCAATTTTCTCCAAATCAACAATATTATTGATACAAATGTATAAAATTATTCACGATTATTTATGAACTAGGTAGAAATAGTTCGTACATACGGCGCAGGCGTTTGATGTTTGCCAAGTTCAAATTATTGTCAAATACATCCATATTGGGTAAGTATTTGTTACCAAGGCTGTATAAACCTTGTATTGGGGAATGCAAACTATAGTTTGAATGAGATGTATACATAAATAAAATGTTAATGTTCGTGTAGTTGTTCGTGAAGGTATATCTAGATATATTAAATTCAAGAGTTTTCGAAGCTGTACCATTTAAAAATAATCATTAACGACAATTACTTTTTGTGTTCTAAAGAGATGTTACGTAAGTTTATTAACATCATTGTAGCGTTACAAGTTACAAGTCAAACGAGGAAGAATATTTAATGGCAATTCGACCACCACAACATGGGCATGTGACTAGATTGGTGGTCGAAAAATTGTTAACAACTGTTATAAATAATGCCTAAATAAAGTAAAATGTTTGAAAAATACACGTATAATAATTGTGAACCTTATGTAAGGACTATCTATGACCTACGTATCTGTCTATGTATTATCGCGGAATCAATGGTACGAGTAAAGCCTCGATTTACATTCGACTCGCGGGTTTCTACTTTGATCACCTCCGTGAAAAACGCATTACATCCATGTTTTTTTGTGTTAGACATTTGGAATGCTGCTCATTTATCAAAGTACTTTGAATTATTTCAACTATGGAAACAAACCGTCATTACAGTGGCCAGGAATGAACCCTTTAATAAATCCGCTCGCCCGAGATTATAATCGCCTCACACACACACATTCCCCATTAATTGTTGGCCATCGAACTTTATAATTGCGCCTCGTTCTAACTATAGTACAATCCCCCCCCCCCGGTCGTTACAAATAATAATACCATAACATCAAACATCAACTAGACTTCTATTGTAAAGAGTTCAGCCAAACCACGTCGGTAGTGGAAACGCGAAAGCCAATCATTTACAGGACAAAATTTACGCTATGGAACGATTTGCCGGCATCTATGTTTCCTCAATGCCTGCGTTCACTCCTTCCTCTCCTCAAAAAGACCCTCCACACTACACCTTCAAAGATGAGATAGGCCCAGAGGGAAATTATTTTCCTCAGAGCCTTCTGTGTTTTTTTTTTAAATTTTATATGAATACCTCACAAAAGTCTCAGCTGCTCCCATCTGGAGTCGGTGAGAGTATGGCATCCCCAATTGGGGTATGTTGTGAGGCTGAAGATAGTGAGAAGGGGAAGGAAATGGGAAGGCGGGGAAGTACCAGGCTATTCAGATCTGGTCACCAAACACGGCTAAAGCCATTTCAAGCAACGTTTCAATTCTGAATGGTGGTTTGCTGAACTCCAGCAGTATCTTCACTTATGGAACGTGTAGCAAATATAGTATATATCATTTTCAATGAATTAATTGTGAAATAACACAAATTAATTAAATAAAATTTATTTGCCCATATCAGATTTCGATCCTGCGACCTTCGGATTGCGAGTCAAGAGCCTTATCCCTGAACCTCGCCGGCCGTGTGTAGAGGTAATGAATAATTTAAAAAATTATGGACACTATCCGGTCAAAACGTTGGCTAAAAAAGGAGACAGCGCAACATGGCATAAAACTCTAAAAATAAATCACTATATAACACTTTTTGTGCGTGAAAATTTCATTTCAGTTCAATTCATCAATTTCATATGTTATTTTTTTAAATGTATTAATTGTTTATTCACGTTGTTTGTAGTATTATTTACATTTGAATTTTGAATCCAACTAAGACTAAGATTGATTTGGTTTATAATCTTGGACAAAAATCGAAAGGTGAAGTTGATAAGAAATGAAATTATGACTTGAATAGATATGGTTTATTCCTTAACGGAAATTCATGTTTAGGGATTAATATTTAGAATATTATATTTAAGAAAAATGGGTTAATTTTTGAGTCTTACTGTAAAATGCATAAAAGCAGTTTGTAGAGAAATTTTTCTTTCTGACTTGCTATGAAAATGACTAGCCTTTAAAAGAAGATTATTTTTAATATATTTAAAAATAATTTAAAACGTACTTGAATGCTTTCCTCTACCTTTTAGCATAATGGAACTCTTAGCTTTCATCGCATAATTTCGTGAAATCCACAGCTTAATGTGCTGTGCATTTTAATCAGAAAATTCAGGCCAACCAACGTGTTAACTGTGCAAAAATGTACCGATGTATTTTTTGCAAAAAAAATTGTGTAATGTCAGTTTGGGTATTGTGATGAAGATTCTTGTTTTATATCCCAAAAAAATGCTATTGTTCAATATTTTTATATCACACAAAACTAATAAAATATGTGAATATGGAAGGAGTTTAAATGCCTCTCGACTGATGTCGTAAGTATATGTAGTTATATATTTTAATTTTTCTCAACGGAAATCTGTAGTTTCGTCCAGTCACTTAAGCTGAAAATTAAACGGATTAAGCTGAACATTTTTATAAACCTTTATTTTGACATTCTAAGCGTTGTCTCATAATACCCATAAGGTCACGTGTAAGCGTTCTTAGATATTCAAGGTCAAAGGTCACATTAATCAGTTTTTTGGAAATATCCCCCTTCTGCTACCTCAAATCGTATTTGCATTCATTATAAAAGTTGTTAAGTATAAAATTCGCTACAAATTTTGTCTTAATATAATACAATAAATCGCGAATCCCAGTGACTGACCTTACGCTTTGTTGGCTAAAGAAGGAGGTAGCGCAACACGGCATATCACCCCAAAAAAACAACGAAAATACTATTAACCGTAAAAAACTAAAATCATATATGAATTAAAAACCTTATTTTACTGAACAATTATCATTTTTTTTCCTTTATTAGAGCATTTGAAATTTTCGTGATCGTTATATAGTATCTGCTATTAGGAAGTAAAAAAAATGTTTTTTTTTTAAATCACATAGTGTGACTCAGTAACCTTATAGTTCTACGACCCAGAGCTCTGTTATTATATCCTCCCATTCTGTTACATGGGTCGAGTATGGGAAAGAGTGAGAGGTAACACCGGATCTATCAGCAGTATGCGATATGCCTATAATGCAAAGTAATTGTGAGCGGTAGTCGGGTGCAACGGCTGGCGGCGGCGGCGCCGTGGCCGTCGCGACGGTGGAGGCAGTGGCGCCGCGGCGCCGACTGTGGCCCCGGGGCAGGGGCGGGGGTCAAGTTGATAGATGATGCACGTGAGGTGACACGCCACTGAAACCTGTTAAACCCACCTATCAATGAAAATTATCTGAACAAAATACCACAGGCTGGATGAATTTGCAAAAACACTGATAGTGTAAAATGTTTTTTTTCTGCATATTTATTTACGATGTAAAAATGTAAGGGTGATCAAATTAAACTACATTCAAATACCAGTTAAGTGACAGGACCTATTAAAATTTGAACACGTTCCACACACAATGAAGGTAGGTATCTACATTTTTAATGATAATAATATTTAATTAAATGAAGAAATATTAGCGAAACTCAATCGAAAATCTGGAGACAGAAAAATCAGAAAAAGATATTGGCACCTCTGGGACTCGAACCCAGGACCCTTTGCTTACATTGCAAGTGCTCTACCGATTGAGCTAAGGTGTCTATATTTAATTCCGTCACTTTTAACTGTATCATACTTCTACTGAGAACTACCAACATTATCTTCATTTTCTTAACGCACATATTATCAGCTGCTATATTTTTATATATGATTGCAATGATCCTAGACTTGCAGAAAAGTCAATATATGTTGCGTATTAAAAATAAAATGGATAAAAAATCATCCAGACACTATCTAGATCGCATTTAGTTCGAGTTGAATCTTGCAATAAAGAAGTAAGTAGAATGGAAAAAATCATAATAAATTATGTTCGGCGTGGTCATGAGTGAGCTCTGGACCAGCGCTCGCTCAGGATTGGCGCTTGATGCTGAAAGGTTTCGTTCACCACCATGTTGTTGAAGGCCATTACCCGCATCCTAGCTTCAGTCACCCGGTGTCTCATTCATTCCTTGATCCGAAAACATTGTCAATGCGCTAAACATTTTTGAACACATATTATTATTATATTTCTCAGTAGCACATTTATAAATTTTCAATTACCCTGTAAAACTCGTTTAATGATAGTTGCACTAATTATATCATGTTTTATAAATCAAAACCAAAATTTTCCCCGAAATCATAATATTATTTGTTAGTTGGTTCTTAAATATTTATACTTAAGACTTTAGTTCTTTAATATACATACTTAATTACGCACCACAATATTTATTTAATATATATTTTTTAAATATCAAACAAGTGTCTAAAGAAATCTGTCAATGACTGTTATTTTAATAAAAAAATCCTTCGGCAGGTAGGTACGAAAATATTTAAAAAAAAAACGAATAAGTAAGTCCAAATAAACACAACGATTTCACATTTCAAAAATAATCTTTAGTTAACCATTAAATCAGACACCATCTTCAAACATAAACGGAAAGTACAAAGAAATTTACAATCAAAGAAAGAGTATAAAATTTTCCGAAAAATTCTATTTTTACATACATGTTCAACAAATACATCATCACATATTTGAACTGTATTAATAACACACATTTTTACATCGTACCTATAGGAAATTTCATGTGGACATGAAAATAACTTTTTTATTTTTTATTTATAAGTAAAACCTCAAATTGTAATATTTGATTAAATAAAGACAATATTAGCGAAACTCAATTGTTCAACCTCTGTTCATTTTGAGGTTTTACTCATAAAGTTAAAAATAAATATTCATCCTAGACTTGCAGAAAAGTCAAATGTGACATATTAAAAATAAAAATGGATAAAAAAACGAGTGTGCTTTAGACCACACGACTACGACCGTGGGGTGACCTTCGACCTTGGGTTAGTATGTACACCTTACCGTAGTTGTGCACTGTTCAGTATATACGCCTCGCCCGATCACCGTTCGCATCACACTTATCGTAACGCATTCACCACCTTACCCCCCAGTCGAGCGTTCATAAAGAAGTTTCACTTCAAAAATTATCCAGACACCATCTAGATAGCATTTAGTTCGGGTTTGAATCTTGCAATCATACATAAATAAAGCAGCCAATAAAATTAAGATAATAAAATAAAGATAATAAATGTAACCTTGTTCCAATAGAAATTGTACAAAGAACAATTATTAAAATTATATTAAAAAAATCCTTGGACTACCCAACAGAACGCCTATTTGATGAATTCCATGTACCTACATTAAAAGATTTATATATTAAAAATTCATTAATTCAAATTATAAAAGAAAAAGAAAAATATTTATTTTTTCAACGAAAACAGAACGCGACTTAAACATGTTTTTATATGCCCAAAACTAAATACGTCTTTTGCACAACATCATTACACTTACCAGGGAAGAACTTTTTTCAATCTTCTACCAGAAGAAATCAGAAGCATTAATGATACAACCCAAATACTGCTCTCTGTCAAGAGACATTTTAAAAATATTCTGAAGAAAAAAAACTAATGCCACTTAATTATCCTTACAAATATCCTTAGTTTTCCATAATATTCTTTCTTTTATTTAAATGTATACAAATATCCTTAGTTTTCCATAATATTCTTTATTTTCTTTAAATATATAGGTACTATTACAACACACATATATTTATGTAAATGAATTATTTAAGTACTAAGTAATAACCACATTTATGTACACTCCTTTTCCATAGACAAGCAAATGCTTTAAATGGAAAAGTAGTAAAAAAAACCTTAGATGTAAAATTATCATTTAGCAACATGTAAAACATATTAATGAAAATAAAAAATAATAAAAAAAATAAAAAAATAGTAGTAAGTAGTAGTTTTTAGTCGAAGTATGATACAGTTAAAAATTACCAAATTGGATAGAGACACCTAAGCTCAGTGATTTGAGCTGTGGCCCAGAAAGCAGAAGGCCCTGTGTTCGAGTTTTAGAGGTGCCAATATCTTTTTTTGATTTTTCTGTCTCCAGGTTTTCGCTAATATTGTTTTCATTTAATGAAATGTGATAATAACTAAAAAATTTAAATGCTTTTCTAAAGTGACCAGGTAGATCTTTTTATTATTATTTTTTAGATTCGCCAGCCTTGACAACTATACTCCTAGACCTAGATGAACCAACACTCAATGCAACAAACAGTCTAAACATAATTATTTAAAAGCTTCTCTTAACATTGCTTAAGATGTTTCCTTTCTAAACGATTAAATCAGCTAAAGTACCACATTTGTAAAAGAGGATTAAGTTAGAAAAGATTGATCTGTGTAGGTGAGAGAAAGAACATTGTAAGAACTAACAACCAAAAAGAAAATCGCCTGCGCCGCTTAGGGATGATTGCACAAACATTTCAAACGGAGCAGTTTCAAATTCGAAAATGGAACATGGAATGTTTGTTCTGTGACGTGATTTATCGTGCGACACTAGCGCCGCCGGTGGGTGAAAAAATAAACTCGCTCGTGTCAACACGGAACTGTTGATATAGGATTTCACGAACAATTTTCTTCTTTATTTAGCCATGGCGGCCATCCCTAAACCCGTGGCGGTGTGCGAGGAATACTTTATAGGCTTTCGATCTCTGTCTCAATTTGAATTAAATGGATAAACACCAAATGATAATACAGTTAATGGTGATGATGTTTTCCCAGCATAAAGCTCTCTGTTGGCTATTGATAAGGAGGGTAAATAAGCGCGCGCCGCGACTCTTCCAGGTAAGCTCGGAGCTTACAAGGTTGTAGATTGTATTTATTGGTTAAATATTAGTTGTTTGTTATGCTGTGCTGAAATTTCGCTTTTGTTTGTTAAAAAATTAGACAATCTTACTGTTTACATCATTAGAAATAATTATTAAGTATATAATTTGCATCATTAAGGGGAGTCGATTTATCGACTGGTATTTCAGCCATGTCAATCTCCGTGATGATATATTTTTTAAAATTATTTTCTTATTTAAAAAAAAAAAAAAAATACCAGAGTGTTGACAAATGATTCGTTTTGATCATTGTTTAAATCTAAGGATTGGAATAATGTATTTAACATAGCAAATTTAGAAATCACGCGGGTGAAAACTTGGCTAGACTCAAACATACTTACACTAAATATATCGAAAACAAAATTTATAACGTACAGTATAAATAGTACAGGACAACCAAAAAACAACTCAAACACCATAAAAATACACGAATGTTTAAATACTAACATCTGCAGTTGCCCTTCTCTAGAAAAAACAGAACAAATAAAATATCTAGGAATCATAATTGACCATAACCTTAGATGGACACATCATATTAAACAAATCACATATAAACTCCTCAAAACAATACACATTTTCCTAAACATAAGAAACATATATAATATAAAACAAATGAAAACAATATATTTTGCACTTTGTCAGTCAATAATAGAATATGGATTAATTATCTGGGGAGGAGCAACAAACTCAGCTATCGATCACTTAGAAATCGCGCAGAAAACGATCTTAAAGGTAATACTTAAAAAACATAGACTGACTGACACAAACCAAATATTCAACAGTTGTGACGTACTAGATGTACGCCAATTATATGTTAAAACACTGCTAAACTACATTTTTGACCAGAAAAACAAATTTCAACAATCTCAAAATATCACTAACAGACCAGTTAGACAATGGTACATAAACAACCTAAAAACTCCGACGGTAAATACAAGCTTTGGAAAAGGGCACTATAAATATCATGCTATGAAAGCATTCAACAGTCTTACCCTTGAAAATAAAATGGAAGAAAACAAAAATAATTTCGTACTCAAAATTACAAAATGGATTAAAGAACAAAAAAGACAATATTACCAAAATTTAATTACAAAATAAAACACAACAACACGTAACACTCAAAACTAATATAAAATACACATCACTTACAAACACACAACACATAATATATGTAATATATACCGATTTAAATTTTTTTTTAGTAATAAAATAATTCATTTTATCTTATAATTTAAACTTAATCATAAATTTTAATTTTTAGTTTATTTTGTTTTTGTTTTATAAAATGGAGGCCTCAGCACAGGTGAGCTACCCAGTGAGGCCGACATTGTTGATTTTATTTTTGAAATGTAAGCTATTATGTCAAACAAATGAATAAATAAATAAATTGTCATTTTTGATGTAATTTTTTTATTTAATTAAATGAAAACAATATTAGCGAAACTCAATCGAAAATCTGGAGACAGAAAAATCATAAAAAGATATTGAACCTAGGACCTTCTGCTTTCATGGCAATAGCTCTACCAACTGAGTTAAGGTGTCAGTTGGTAGAGCTCTTGCCATTAAAGCAGAATTTTCAACAGTCTCCAGATTTTCGATTGAGTTTCGCTAATATTGTCTTCATTTAATAAAATATTACAATTTGAGGTTTTACTCATAAAGTTAAAAAAAAAATATTTTATTTACTTTATTACGTTGTCAACGTGCCTCTTTAAGTTAACTTATTTGCATATATTATGTATAAATATATTTTTCATTGTTGCAAAATTGTAATATTTAAATACTAGCTGTTTCCCGGCATGCGTTGCAATGCCATATTCAAAGAAATAAAATGTTTCTCCTTGCATGTCCTCTCCCGTGTGTTCCCCTCCAGCGTTCCACTTCTACCTTCCCCGCCACCGCTCTCCCGCTCCCCCGTCCCGCTAATATAACTAGTATCGCCCTGGTATAAGACGAACATTTAGAATTGAAACGTTGTTTGGCTTTAGCCGTGTTTGATGACCATATTTAAATAACTAGGTACTGAGATCTGAGTAGCTAAATCCTCGATGACACACGGCGAGCTTACAAGCTACTATCTACTATGTTTAAAAGCGGGTGAATCGGCGATGACACACAAAACTGTCCACTCGCTCAGTAGCCCGCGACATTTTTGTAGGAAACTGGACTCGCACGTACCTAGCTGCTAGCACCAGTAGCGGAAATAACGTGAACTAATTCTTCAGATGGTTGACAGTCAAAATCAGCTGTAATTGGCGGCCATATTGGAAACATAAATAAACCAATCACGAGTTGTCGTGTAGCTTGTGAAGTTGACGACCTTTCAACTTTTTCGTAGATTGTCAACAATCTGCTAGTTAGCAAGTAACACGATGACACTGAGCGAGTTTACTAATAGATAGTGAATTTCTCAGATAGTAGCCGTGTGTCATCGAGGCTTAAATTTTTCCCCACGTTCTTCTTTTCCAATCATTTGGAGCATGAATGAAACTAGTTGCGTAAAGTAAATTTAGGTTTACTCTCATTTTTAATAACTTCTTTCGACAATATTTTTAAACATTCTTTTCACTTTTGAACAACTTCATTACTTAAGTGTAGTTCACGACACGACATAAGACGCTTCGTTTGAAACAGTTCGCGGCAGGTAGGTAGGTTTAAGGTATGGTAGGTTGTGCTTCGCGCCAAGCCTTAGCGCCAGGGGGAATTAACGGCAGAACTTTTGATTTATGAAAGGAACGCAGCCGTTTGCGCCAATTGTTTTACAAAAAAATCTTGCCTATTTATTTTACGACACGCGTGTTTTCACAATGGGGAAAAAAATATCAAAGAACTGGAAACTAGAATCAATAAATTATAAATCTTTTCTCAAAGTGAAGGGATCAGTAATTTTATATTATTCTTATGAGATTTTGAAGACTTCGACAGTTGACTGATTGAGTTATAGATATTTTTTGTGTATGTATAAAAAAATGCATCCATTTTCGTTATTTGTTTTTGGGGTATTATGCCGTGTCAAATGAAACGTTTTCCAAAGAAGGGGGTAGCGCAACACGGCATAACACGCCAAAAACTAATAATTAAAATACTTTTAGCCGTGAAAATCTAAAAACGTATTAAATGCATCCACGTTTAAGTGATGCTTTTACAAACCCTAAATAGCGAATTGATAGAAAAATTAAGGATAAACTCTTTTAGAGAATAGTAGAATCTATTAGGTAATCGTACCCGCGCCAAATTCAAATTCTTAATTCGTACTTCTGTAGTAAAGCTCCGATTGAATGAAGGGCATTTTAGTACAAATTGAAATATATGTAACTGTGATATAAATAATTTTCTGAATATTCGACTTCCAACCCCCGTAAGATGATTTGCGTAAGGTACTAAATATTTGCTTGTCAGAAGAGGGCAACACCGACGTTCATTTTCGTTGGTCAAGATTTGAGAGGGAGGGGGTAGGGAACTCACGAGTTCTCCAGGGAGCTTCTTCTTGGTTTAAATTTCAACAGGGTCGGTCAGAGCTCTCAAGTTCTCCCAGGAGTATTGTATTCAAATCGTTATGACATTCGATATGTTTTATAAATAGAATTAAAGTAAATTGATTAGAAATCAACTCATTGATTTTGACGTCTCTTATCCCAGGTGCGATGCAACAAGGTGACAGGGTAATGCACATTGAATTCTAATTTATTTATTATCCAATCTGCTTTACACGAAAAAGACTTAATATAAGTAACTTAACGTCAACATGCAGATTAAAAGATTTTCCTACAGCCAATATTCATTTGCTAAAATACATTCAAGAGACATTTCAATAGTATAAAAGATATTTTTATTTATTTATAAACCTTCATGTATTTTATCTACCAATAATATAATTACACAACCCTTTGGAGTGGTGATCTTTTCGAGTCAACTATTAACAGGCTGTGAACACGGGATCTCTCGATTGAGCTAGTTATGGAGATATAAAAATAATAATATTAATAGCCTTTATTCAGAAAGTAAATTACATTACACTGTTTATAATATTTATAACACTTATCACGCATCGACTCCCTGTCTGTATGTCACTAGTTGACAAAGGCCTCCCCAACTGTCGCCATTTCTCTCTCATTATCATTAGATACTCTTGTCCATGTACCACCTGCTATGGCTTTATGAGTATATATACGTTGATCAATATATGTGTCCATTTTTTATTACTCCTTTTAAATTTGTACCCACACGGTTCGAGACCTCTTCATTTTATAACAGTGCATTGCGACTTTAAAAAAAAAGTTTTTTATCTCTTCAAGTTTCTACCAAATCGAAGCATATCGCTTAAAACACAAGCCGCCTTAAATACAGGTGTCTCCTGCCTCTACATGATTGAGCGCTTCTTGCATCATTAGAATTCGTAAATTTATTAATACTATATAGTACATACATATTAAATTTATGATCTTATAACCGTTAACATCAATAGCTTGCAAGAAGCGTGTTAACGCACGGTGAAACGTACAATAAAGTAACTCACGGCTTACCCTGTTTACCGTTTATTTCCAAAATATTTATTATCCGAGCAAAATCTTCCGAGGATATTTAACTTGGCCAAAAAAGCTCCCGTAGCCAAACGGCAGCGGTCTGATTTATGGTAGAAAAAACTACACGGAATTACGGATCTTTTAATAAAACAAACTTCGCCAACAAACGGTACAAGTTTTTTATGTTCCGGTAGCACTTAATAGATTCGTTCAACCCCCTCCCCGACCACCCCCCGCGACCCGTGTACCCGTTAACCCCTTTTACCCGAAAAGGGAAAAAATGATTCGTGTTCTACACGAGTACGGTCTGAAAAGTTTCCCGGTTTTGGGTATTTCAGGGCAGCGCCGCTAACTCTTACTTTGTACTTTCTGTTGGTGAACTGCTAAATGGAAAGGCAGAAGTGGAAATTCTATTGACTTGGCCAAATAAAGGGATCGCGCTTTAACAAGTATTTCGGTATGGAAATATTGAAAAAATTGAGGAATTTAAAAACTATCTTTGAAATGGTGCAAATGTATGCTTTTCAGTTTTACAATATCATATGAAAAAGGCATGACCAGGTATTTATTTCGAAAGACTTATAAACACGTTATAAAAGTTTTCGATTCATTGTATTTTAATATACTATATATTATTGTTTGGTTTTGAAAAAACTCACTTTTTTTCCGGATGCGAAAATCAACCGCACCCCCCTCGAGTTTCACCCACCTCAAGGTTCACTTTCGCGTGAAGATCTTTTTTTCCCGCACGCGAAAAGGGACCGCACCGCCTTCGCGTTTCGCACACCTCAAGGTTCACTCTCGCTTGAGGAAAAAATTCAGCCCAAAAATTAAGCCTCGAAAGCTCACTTTTTACGCAAAAATCGACCGTACCGCCCCTCGAGTTTCACCAACCTCAAGGTTCACTTTGGCATGCAAATAAAAATTAAGCCCGAAAATTAAGCCTCGAAAAATTCAGCCTCGGAAATCAAGAGGTTTTTTTTCTGACAAAATTAATGGCGCTAGGGATTTATTCTCTCATACGAATCAACGGCGCAAACTGGAACCTCTAATTAAATCGCTCAATTCGGCTAGGTTATAATTCCCGCCGACAGGTTCGCTCCTTTAAAAACGTCGGATCGAAAAGGGAAGTAAAAAAAAGTTAGTTTCCCATACAAAACTGATTTTGGTAGGAATTTATACTCATTAATTAAACGGCTTTGAGAAAGTTCTTGAGGAAAATTGACATTTTACAGGGGCATTACGGAATTAAAGATTACGTTAAAAAAACACCTTCCGGCGGACATGTTTTTGAATAAACATAATCAATACATGTTTTAGAAACTTTTAAAGTCACGACATGTACCGAATTACATTAAAAATGTTTCATAATTTTGCATCAAACATTGGTATAATTCTGACATCTGTTGAAATTAATCTGTCCTCGACAATGAACAATTTTGCGGCCAGTTAAAATGAATTCTTGGTAGGTACCTACCGCCTACCGGCGCGGCGTTGAAAGGCGAAAGATTTACATGCACAAAGTAAATAGTACCTAGGTAATGAAGCATTCATAAGAGTTATGAAACCAAATAAGATGAGTACTTACGTAGGTACCTACTTAATTCCATTGAAAATCAAATTAATTGCTAAGTTTTTTTAATGCTGCATCCACATTTGTAGTCAAAAGTTTGTAGCCAGCGGTACCTACTCATGTGGGAACATTATCGTTCAAATTTTGAGATAATAATTAAATGAGTTGATTTAAATAACTTACTAAAGATGGTCAATATCATAATGTTCTGAAATAAATTAAATATTTATTGACAAATTATTTTTTTTGTGAAAAGATGAATTGAAAAATATTGTAAAATTGTAAAATATTGTAAACATATTGTTAACATGGTAAAATAAAATAAAGTTTCAAGTATTTTTTTTTCATAAATAAAAAAAAAATATATAGAGCCATTTTTGTTAAAAATCACCTAAACGACGCTGTACTCCCGTTGAAAATGTACCAGGAGCACAGAATTTTGCTGAGGTAATAGATAATATATTGTTAATTACTAAGAATGATCCATTTTTTTTGCCAAATGGTGTAGATACCTACCTGAATAATACACTGGAACTACATTTGTTCTGAAATTGTTCTGTACATTTTTAATTCAATTTTAATGTGAATACCGCACAAGAGTCCCAACTACTGGAGCCAATGATACTATGGCATCCCCCAGTTGGGGTACGTTGTGAGGCTGAAGATAGTAGGGAGGGGAAGGACATGGGAAAGAGGAAGGTGGGGAAGTACTTGGCTATTCAGATCTGGTCACCAAACACGGTTAAAGCCATTTCAAGCTAAGTGTCAATTCCTAATCTGAGTAGGTACTGAAAGTAGGAACTATTTTTTCGTTTTATCCACATTCAAACATCGTTTATTTCTTCATATATTTAATCTACCATAATACGGGCATGTGCCTAGCGTGGTAGTCGAATCACCTGTAAAACTGTACACAATTATAAAATGAATAAAGAAAAGAAAAGAAAAAAAAAAATTGAACACCCGCTCCTCGCTTTATCCACGTTCACACGTCAAATCGCATAGTGTTTTAACCCGTTAGTTGCTTTGCAACGGGCAAACTGCTGTCTCAAAATAAATTGATGTACTCAGTGAGTAGGTACTGAATGTAGGAACTGTTTTTCTAAAAATATTTTATTCATGGAACCATACAGTACCCGAGATGGATATCAAATTACGCGTCTCGACCTGTACAATCCGAAGGGCTGAGTTAAAAAGTTGAGCGGTAAACTCCTAGGCCCCCTTTTTCCAGATAAGGCTCTATTGGTTTTTCTTAATTTAATTAAATGAAATACTGAACGCTCCGAGTCGGGAGGCTGAATTGCTTCAGTAGCAGATGTACTGAATTGAGCGGTAAGCTCCTTGGGCCGTTTTAAAAATGTCGTCGATTAAAGTAGCTCAGTGGTAAGAGTCTTCTTTGCAACAGGTCGGGTATCAAATTACGCGTATCGATCTGCACAACCCAAATGGCACAGTGAAAAATTGAGCAGGAAGCTTCTTGGCCCCCTTTTGCGAGAAAAGGCCCGTACTGAACGCGCTAGAACCGGGCGACCAAAGCGGCTCGAGAGCGGGTATACGAAATTGAGCCGTCGTCTACCTGTGCCCTATTGTAGGCGCACATTCGCTTCATCCGCATTCAAACATCGTTTTTTTCTTCATATATTTAATTAAACACCCGCTCTTCGCTTCATCCACGTTCACACATCAAATCGCATAGTGTTTTAACCCGTTAGTTGCTTTGCAACAGGCATAAGCTAGTACTATATAGTATTGCTTGGTTTTGAAAAAACTCACTTTTTTTCCGGATGCGAAAATCGACGGCACCCCCCTAGAGTTTCACCCACCTCAAGGTTCACTTTCGCGTGAAGATTGTTTTTTCCCGCACGCGAAAAGGGACCGCACCGCCTTCGCGTTTCGCACACCTCAAGGTTCACTCTCGCTTGAGGAAAAAATTCAGTGCGAAAAATGAAGCCTCGAAAGCTCACTCTTTACGCGAAAATCGACCGCACCGCCCTTCGAGTTTCACACACCTCAAGGTTCATTTTCGCTTGAGGAAAAAATTCAGCCCGAAAATTAAGCCTCGAAAAATTCAGCCTCGGAAAAAAAGCCTGACAAAATTAATGTCGCTAGGGATCTATTCTCTCATACGAATCGACGGCGCAAACTGGAACCTCTAATTAAATCACTCAATTCGGCTAGGTTATAATTCCCGCCGACAGGTTCGCCCCTTTAAAAACGTCGGATCGAAAATGTAAGTAAAAAAAAGTTAGTTTCCCGTACAAAACTGATTTTGCTAGGAATTTATACTCATTAATTAAACGGCTTCGAGAAAGTTCTTGAGAAAAATTGACATTTTATAGGGGCATTACGGAATTAAAGATTACGTTAAAAGTACACCTTCCGGCGGAGATGTTTTTTAATAATCATAAACGATACAAGTTTTAGGAACTTTTAAAGCCACGACATGTCCCGCAATTCATTAAAAATGTGTCACAATTTTGCATCAAACATTGTAATAATTCTGACATCTGTTGAAATTGATCTGTCCTCGACAATGAAAAATCTTTGCGGCCAGTTAAAATGAATTCGAGGTAGGTACCTACCGGCGTTGAAAGGCGAATAATTTACAGGCAGAAAATAAATAGTACCTAGGTATATGAAACCAAATGAGATCAGTACTACTACGAAGGTACTCAATTCCATAGAAAATTAAATAAAACGATAAAGATTTTATAATGCTGCATTCACATTTAATTCGCCAGTACGTACTAACGTACAGTGGGAACTGATTTATTGTTGAAATAATTTGAAATATTTGGCCAGTACCTACCTACTTAATTACGTGGGAACATTATTGTTTAAATATTGAAAAAACTACAAATGGTCATTTTTTTGCCAAAAAGTTAATTTTTCTTTACATTTTCGATGATATTAAGTAAAGTCAAAATAATTATTTGTTCAACAAAAATATTTACAGTTACGTAGGAATATACACTTATACGCGGATATTCTAAGTAAGAGTAAATTGGTGTGCTTTTGGGAAGGTACTGTAGGTTTTTCTTTGCACATTAATTAATTACAATTTGGAAGGCGGGTATAAGTACCGCCGCCCCGGGAACCATTTATTGGATAACCAACACCTCTGCGATAGGTCATCCCAAGTGGGTCGCTATATTTGGTGACCTAGCAGGGGTGCCCGGGTTCTGGGTCAATTAATAAATTAATTATCCGGGTCTTGGTATCGCGCCGCGGATGAAAAAATGATTTTTTTGGGAAAAATATTAAATTTATATAGCGCCGTTGTCGTATTTCGCTTCTTAATGGTAATAATTCAACATGGGAGGCGAGCATTGGTACCGCCGCCCCAAAAAGCAGTTTCTCAGTGACATTTTGCAAAAATTATTATATGCACCAATACACACAATCCAAAAAAAACTATAGCGCTATTTTTGTGAAAAATCAACTAAAGGACGCTGTAATCCCGTTGAAAATGTATCAGGAGCACAGAATTTTGCTCAGGTAATAATATATTGTTATTAACTAAGAATGATCCATTTTTTTGCCAAATGGTGTAGATACATACCTAAATAATACACTGGAACTACATTTGTTCTGTACATTTTTAATGCAAATACTGCACAAGAGTCCCAACTACTGGAGCCAATGAGACTATGGTATCCCCAGTTGGGGTCCGTTCTGAGGCTGAAGATAGTACGGAGTGAAAAAACATGGAAAAGAGGAAAGTGGGGAAGTACCTGGCTATTCAGATCTGGTCACCAAACACGGTTAAAGCCATTTCAAGCAAAGTTTAAGTTCCAAATGGTGGTCTTATCACGCATCGATCTGCTCAACCCAAATGGCACTCTGAAAAAATTGAGCAGGAAGCTCCTTGCCCCCCTTTTACGAGAAAAAGCCCATACTGAACGCCTTGAACCGGGCGACCGAAGCGGCCCGAGAGCGGGTGTACGAAATTGAGCGGTCGACTGCTGGTGCCCTTTGTAAGCGCACACTCCTCGCTTTATCCACATTCAAACATCGTTTTTTTCTAAAAATATTTAATTTAACACGCGTTCCTCAGAGTCTTAACCCGTTAATTGCCTGCAACGGGCAAAAGCTGTATCAAAATATATTGATGCATTCATTGGATAGGTACTGAAGCAGGAACTATTTTTTCGCTTGATCCACATACAAACATCGTTTTTTTCTTCAAATATTTAATGAAACACCCGTTTCTTGCTTTGTGTTTTAACCCGTTAGTTGCTTTGCAACGGGCAAACTTCTAGTACTATATAGTATTGCTTGGTTTTGAAAAAACTCACTTTTTTTCCGGATGCGAAAATCGACCGCACCCCCCTAGAGTTTCACCCACCTCAAGGTTCACTTTCGCGTGAAGATCGTTTTTTCCCGCACGCGAAAAGGGACCGCACCGCCTTCGCGTTTCGCACACCTCAAGGTTCACTCTCGCTTGAGGAAAAAATTCAGTGCGAAAAATGAAGCCTCGAAAGCTCACTCTTTACGCGAAAATCGACCGCACCGCCCTTCGAGTTTCACACACCTCAAGGTTCATTTTCGTTTGAGGAAAAAATTCAGCCCGAAAATTAAGCCTCGAAAAATTCAGCCTCGGTTTTTTTTTCCGACAAAATTTATGTCGCTAGGGATTTATTCTTTCATACGAATCAACGGCGAAAACTGGAACCTCTGATTAAATCACTCGATTCGGCTAGGTTATAATTCCCGCCGACAGGTTCGCCCCTTTAAAAACGTCGGATCGAAAATGTAAGTAAAAAAAAGTTAGTTTCCCGTACAAAATTGATTTTGCTAGGAATTCATACTCATTAATTAAACGGCTTCGAGAAAGTTCTTGAGAAAAATTGACATTTTATAGGGGCATTACGGAATTAAAGATTACGTTAAAAGTACACCTTCCGGCGGAGATGTTTTTTAATAATCATAAACGATACAAGTTTTAGGAACTTTTAAAGCCACGACATGTAAAGCATTTCATTCAAAATGTTTGACAATTTTGCATCAAACATTGTAATAATTCTGACATCTGTTGAAATTGATCTGTCCTCGACAATGAAAAATCTTTGCGGCCAGTTAAAATGAATTCGGGGTAGGTACCTACCGGCGTTGAAAGGCGAACGATTTACATGCACAAAATAAATAGTACCTAGGTAATGAAGCATTCATAAGAGTTATGAAACCAAATAAGATGAGTACTTACGTAGGTACCTACTTAATACCATTGAAAATCAAATTAATTGCTAAGTTTTTTTAATGGTGCATCCACATTTGTAGTCAAAAGCTTTAGGTTGGTGAATTTCTATAAATTCAATTAGAAACGGGCCAGCAGTACCTACTCATGTGGGAACATTATTGTTCAAATATTGAGATAATAATAAAATGAGTTGATTTAAATAACTTACTAGAGATGGTCAATTTTTTTGCCAAAAATGGTGTACATAGGTACCTACTGGAACATTGTACATCGATATAATTATTTTTTTCCTCAGGAAAAGCCAAGATTATTGCCATTTTTTGCGGTAATTTGTTAAGAAATTAAATAAACTCGATAATTTTTTTTTCCTACGTTGAAATAATTTCTATAGCGCCATTTGTGCAAAAAATCACACCAAGAGCCCAGTGCTCGATACCAGGTGCATAGAAATAGGAGCAGTTACAGTATCATAATGTTCTGAATTAAATTAAATATTTTTTGACAAATTATTTTTTTTGTGAAAAGACGATATGTAAAATATTGTAAAATTGTAAAATATTGTAAACATATTGTTAACATGGTTAAATGAAATAAAGTATCAAGTATTTTTTTCATAAATAAAAATATATATATATCGCCATTTTTGTGAAAAATCACCTAAAGGACGCTGTACTCTCTTTGAAAATGTACCAGGAGCACAGAATTTTGCTGACGTATTAATATATTGTTAATTACTAAGAATGATCCAATTTTTTTTTGCCAAATGGTGTAGATACCTACCTGAATAATACACTGGAACTACTTTATTTGTTCTGTACATTTTTAATTCAATTTTAAAGTGAATACCGCACAAGAGTCCCAACTACTGGAGCCAATGAGACTATGGCATCCCCAGTTGGGGTACGTTGTGAGGCTGAAGATAGTAGGGAGCGGAAGGACATGGGTAAGAGGAAGGTAGGGAAGT
This sequence comes from Limnephilus lunatus, assembly GCA_917563855.2. NCBI lineage: Eukaryota > Metazoa > Arthropoda > Insecta > Trichoptera > Limnephilidae > Limnephilus > Limnephilus lunatus. The sequence goes on from OU830593.1 coordinate 85,107,537, forward strand.
ACTTGGCTATTCAGATCTGGTCACCAAACACGGTTAAAGCCATTTCAAGCAAAGTTTCAATTCCTAATGGTGAAAATTGAGCTGGAAGCTCCTTGACCCCCTTTTACGAGAGCGGGTGTACGAAATTGAGCGGTCGACTGCCTGTGCCAAACATATGTTTGAATGTGGATAGTTTCAACCTATTAGTTGCTTCGCAACGGGCAAAAGCTGTTTCAAAATAAATTGATGAACTCAGTGAGTAGGTACTGAAAGTAGGAACTATTTTTTCGTTTTATCCACATTCAAATATCGTTTTTTTTCTTCATATATTTAGTTAAACACCCGCTCCTCGCTTCATCCACGTACACACGTCAAATCGCATAGTGTTTTAACCCGTTAGTTGCTTTGCAACGGGCAATCTGCTGTCTCAAAATAAATTGATGTACTCAGTGAGTAGGTACTGCAAGTAGGAACTGTTTTTTAAAAATATTTTATTCATGGAACCCTACAGTATCCGAGATGGATATCCAATTACGCGTCTCGACCTGAACAATCCAAAGAGCTGAGTGAAAAAATTGAGCGGTAAACTCCTTGGCCCCCTTTTTCGAGATAAGGCTCTATTGGTTTTTCTTAATTTAATTAAATAAAATACTGAACGCTCCGAGTCGGGAGGCTGAATTGCTTCAGTAACAGATGTACTTAATTGAGCGGTAAGCTCCTTGGGCCGTTTTAAAAACGTCGTCGATTAAAGTTGCTCAGTGGTGAGAGTCTTCTTTGCAACAGGACGGGTATCAAATTACGCGTATCGATCTTCACAACCCAATTGGCGCAATGAAAAATTGAGCAGGAAGCTTCTTGGCCCCCTTTTACGAGAAAAGGCCTGTACTGAACGCCTAGAACCGGGCGACCAAAGCGGCTCGAGAGCGGGTATACGAAATTGAGCCGTCGTCTACCTGTGCCCTATTGTAGGCACACATTCGCTTCATCCGCATTCAAAAATCGTTTTTTTTCATATATTTAATTAAACACCCGCTCTTCACTTCATCCACGTTCACACATCAAATCTCATAGTGTTTTAACCCGTTAGTTGCTTTGCAACAGGCATAAGCTAGTATACTATATAGTATTGTCTGGTTTCGAGACAAAACTCACTTTTTTCTTAACGGGAAAATCGAGCGCACCTCCCCTTAAGTTTCACCAACCTCAAGGTTCACTTTCGGGTGAAGAACTTTAAGACGGCCTTTGCACGCCAAAACGACCTCCGGGCTGTTTGAATTTCACCCACTCTAAGGTTCACTCTCCCTCAAATACCCGTGTCCGGTAAAATGTATGGGAAATTTGTATGGAAAATTCAGCCAAAAAATGTGTCGATCATCTCAAGCAAGAATGGACCTCGGCGCTCGGTATTTCGGAACAATTTAAAGTTCACAATCCTTTGAATTCGTTTGGCACTAGCAATTGTTTCTGAGAGACCGTTTACTGAGGAGGTGAAATTCAATCGCGGAAATAGAGTATTTTTGTAGACAAAATTAACGTCGCTAGCGATTTATTCTCTCATACGAATTAACGGCGAAAACTGGAACTTCTAATTAAATCAACCAATTCGGCTCAGTTATAGTTCCCGCCGACAGGTTCGCATCAAAAAAAACAACCACAAATTAGGCCTTAGTTTCAATGCAATGGAAAATACTAGAGAGAATGTTGATACAGGTCAGTTATCAGTTATCCGAGATGTCAAAACAAAACGGATCTCTCAGCGGTTTGGGTTGTTGTTTTTCGGGAAACGGCATTGCGGCCGGAAAAACGATTCCAGCTTGGATGTTTTTGAAAAATACGGTACCCGGCAATATAAGGCAACTTTTAAAACCAAAATTTTGTATCCGTTCCATGTAAAAAATTTCAGGGTCGCCGAAAAACCTATAAAATTTTCCAAAAAAAACAAGAAAATTGGTGTCCATAGATTCACTTCAGTAGGGTGGATATTTACCGGCCAAATTGAAATGTTATTAATTCAGGGTAGGTACCTACTTATCTCGGTAGTATTGCAAATATGATGAGAAAAGCAAAAACATTGCCGGAATTTTGTAAGGAAATACGCCGGTACCTGCCGGAATAGGTAGTTGGACAATTTTTTAGGTTTTTGATGCAATTTAATTTACTAAGGTAATGTTGTTTCCACGATACTGAATAATTTAACAATTTTTTAAAGTTCATTTTCACGTTACGTGTAAGTTGTGTTTTTTTATCAGTAAATGCCAGTTGCATCATAAAACTGAAATAATTACAGAACTTGAATAGAATTCGAACCGAACTTTTACAGAACGTTAAAGTTTGATTTGAAAAATTGAAGAATTTTTAATTTCGTTAAACAACCCAGCCTAAATATGAGTTCTTTTTTACGTATGTATGCAAGTACCTATACTCAGAATATAAGTAGGTTCCTACCTGCACATAAACACTCGGTATCATCCGACGATATTGCATAAGTATTAGTTTTCTAATTTTACAATGAAATTACTCGAAGTTGAACGGAATATTTTTTTAAAAGTATTAAATTCATATAGCGCTTTATTTTAAGCAGTAAAACTACTGGTGAGTTCTGGCATTATAAAATTTGTATGAAAATGTACGTACGCTCATAACTTCCGAAGGACTGCAACAAATTGAAAAATTCTTTTTTTGTTGTGTTCGTTATTGTAAGTACAAGGTTTGTATAAAATTACTGGTGAGTTCTGGCATTACGAAATTTGTAAAAAAAAAAATTATAGGTAGCGCGAGCTGTTTGAAAAATAAATGTACCGGGAATTAGTGTATGTAATGCGGCAGGTGGGGGGAGGGGGTGGAAACAGGAAGGGGAATGAGAAAGGACACGCAGGTAGAAACATTTTCTTTATTAAATGGTATAGCAACGCATGCCGGGTACCAGCTATCTTCTATATATATAAAAATCAAAAAAATGTTTGTCCGCTATGCGTTGCTAAACCATTCATCCGATTGCGATGAAAATTTGAGGATTTGATGTGTGCATGCCCACGACGGTTTCTGTATACAAAAGTTTGCTCTGGCATCATGAAATTACGCATTGCTAAACCATTCATCCGATTGCGATGAAACTTTGGGAATTTTATGTGTGCATGTCTACAATGGTGTTTATATACTAACGTATGGCAGGATTTTGCTGCTAGGTCCTGCGGGCGGCTTTATACATAGTTGTATGTTTAACCGCTAAGCGTTGCTAAACCATTCATCCGATTGCGATGAAAATTTGTAGATTTGATGTGTGCATGCTCACGACGGTTTCTGTATACAAAAGTGAGCTCTGGCATCATGAAATTACGCATTGCTAAACCGTTCATCCGATTGCGATGAAACTTTGGGGATTTGATGTGTGCATGCCTACAATGGTGTCTATATACTAACGGATGGCAGATTTTTGATGCTAGGCCCTGTGGGCGGCTTTATATATATTTGTATGTTTAACCGTAGGTACCTACCCGCTTACTATGAATTTTTTTTCTGTTAGTTAGTAAGTCAAGTTAGTTTGAACCCGTTAGTTGCATTTGCAACAGGCATAAGCTAGTATATATATTAATGTCTGGTTTTTTCAAAAACTCACTTTTTTTTGCAGGCGAAAATCGACCGCTCTGCCCCTCAAGTTTCACCAACCTCGAGGTTCGTTTTTGCTTCAAAAGTCTTAAAATGGGGAAAAACTTGCTGTTTTTTGCAGGCTAAAATCGACCGCACCGCCCCTTAAGTTTCACAAACCTCGAAGTTCGTTTTGGCTTGAAATGTCTGAAAATCGGGAAAAGTCACTTAGCGCATTTTGGTTTTGGCTTGAATTCAAATTCAGACGCGAAGCTGATAGTATTATTTTTTCGACAAAACGAATACCACTAGCGATCTATTGTCTCATACAAAACGGCGGCGAAAACTGGAACTTCTCATTAAATCAACCAATTCGGCTCAGTTATAGTTCCCGCCGACAGGTTCGCATAAAAAAAAACAACCACAAATTAGGCCTTAGTTTCAATGCAATGGAAAATACTATGTATCAGTTATCCGAGATGTCAAAACAAAACGGATCTCTCAGCGGTTTGGGTTGTTGTTTTTCGGGAAACGGCATTGCGGCCGGAAAAACGATTCCAGCCGGGATGTTTTTGAAAAATACGGTACCCGGCAATATAAGGCAACTTTTAACACCAAAATTTCGTGCCCGTTCCATGTAAAAAAGTTCAGGGTCGCCGAAAAACCTATAAAATTTTCCAAAAAAAACAAGAAAATACGTGTCCATAGATTCACTTCAGTAGTTTGGATATTTACCGGCCAGTAAAAATTATGTTATTAATTCAGGGTAGGTACCTACTTATCTCGGTAGTATTGCAAATATGATGAAAAAAGCAAAACCATTGCCGGAATTTTGTAAGGAGATGCGCCGGTACCTACCGGAATGGGTAGTTAGACAATTATTTAGGTTTTAATGCAATTTAATTTACTAAGGTAATGTTATTTCCACGATACTGAATAATTTAACAATTTTTTTAAGTTCATTTTCACGTTCTGTGTAAGTTCTATTTTTTTATCAGTAAATGCCAGTTGCATCATAAAACAAAAATATCTATAGAACTTGAATAGAATTCGAACCGAACTTTTACTGAAATTACTCGAAGTTGAACGGGATATTTTTTTTAAAGTATTAAATTCGTATAGCGCTTTTTTTAAGCAGTAAAACTACTGGTGAGTTCTGGCATTATAAAATTTTTATGAAAATGTACGTACGCTCATAACTTCTGAAGTACTGCAACAAATTGAAAAATTCTTTTTTTATTGTGTTCGTTATTGTTAATAAAATGTTTGTATAAAACTACTGGTGAGTTCTGGCTTCACGAAATTTGTATAAAAAAATTTAATAGGTGGCGCGCGAGCTGTTTGAAAACTAAATGTACCGGGAATGAGTGTATGTAGTGTGGCAGCTTTTTGCTGCTAGGTCCTGCGGGCGGCTTTATACATAATTGTGTGTTTAACCGCTAAGCGTTGCTAAACCTTTCATCCGATTGCGATAAAAAATTGTATATTTGATATGTGCATGCCCACGACGGTTTCTGTATACAAAAGTGAGCTCTGGCATCATGAAATTACGCATTGCTAAACCGTTCATTCGATTGCGATGAAACTTTGGGGATTTGATGTGTGCATGCCTACAATGGTGTCTATATACTAACGTATGGCAGATTTTTGCTGCTAGGCCCTGTGGGCGGCTTTATATATATTTGTATGTTTAACCGTAGGTACCTACCCGCTTACTACGAAATATTTTTTTTTCTGTTAGTAAGTCAAGTTAGTTTTAACCCGTTAGTTGCTTTGCAACGGGCAAACTTCTAGTTATATAGTATTGTCTGGTTTCGATCGACCGCTCACTTTTTCTGGCACGCCAAAATCGACCGCACCGCCCCTTAAGTTTCACCAACCTCGAGGTTCACATTCGGGTAAAGTCGATTAAGACTTTTGATGGATCCGAAAGTGACCTCTCCGCTCCTCGAGTTTCAAAGACCGCAGAGACCATTTTCGGACTCAGGGTAGCGTGCTCAAATCGTGTCCCGATTTAGGACCATTTTTCATACAAAAAACCCGTGCACGGTTTACAGCGCACCAAACGGCGAAAACTATAATTAAATCTCTTACCTACGAAGAAATTTGGCCTTAGTTCTATTTCCTGCCGCTAGGTTCACCCGTTAAAAACGTCGCATTTTTCCCGGAATGTAATTAAGTTTTTTTTCCATACAAAACTGATTTTGCCAGGAATTTATACTAAATAATTAAACGGCTTCGAGAAAATTCTTGAGAAAAATTTACATTTTACAGGGGCATTACGGAATTAAAGATTACGTTAAAAAAACACCTTCCGGCGGACATGTTTTTGATTAAACATAAGCAATACAAGTTTTATAAACTTTTAAATCCACGACATGTACCGCATTTCATTCAAATACTTCACAATTTTGCATCAAATATTGAAATAATTCTGACATTTGTTGAAATTAATCTGTCCTCGACAATGCAAATCTTTGCGGCCAGTTAAAATGAATTCTAGGTAGGTACCTACCGGCGTTGAAAGGCGAATAATTTACTTGCAGAAAATAAATCGTAGTAGTACGATGTGGTTTCATATAGGTACCTATGAAACCAAACCGTACTACTACGAAGATACTTAATTCCATAGAAAATCATATAAAACGATAAAGATTTTATAATGCTGCATTCACATTTTGTAAAAAGCTTTAGATTGCTGAATTTTAATAAATTTAATTAGAAACGGGCCAGCAGTACTTACTCATGTGGGAATATTATCGTTCAAATATAGAGAAAATAATAAAATGAGTCGATTTAAATAACTTACTAAAGATGGTCAATTTCTTTGCCACAAATGTTGTACATAGGTACCTACTTGAACATTATACGTCGATATAAATATTTTTTTCCTTGGGAATGACTAAGATTATTGCCATTTTATGCGTTGATTAAATAAACACGATAAAATTATTTTTTTCTTACATTTTACATTACAATAATTTCTATAACGCCATTTCTGCAAAAAATCACACCAAGAGCCCAGAGCTCGATACCAGGAGCATAGAAATAAGAGCGTTACAAAATATCATAATGTTCTGAATTAAATTAAATGTTTGTTGACAAATTATTTTTTTTTGTGAAAAGACGAATGGTAAAATATTGTAAAATTGTAAACATTGTAAAATATTGTAAACATATTGTTAACATTGTAAAATAAAATAAAGTTTCAAGTATTTTTTTTCCATAAATAAAAATAAATAAATTATAGCGCCGTTTTTGTGAAAAATCACCTAATGGACGCTGTACTCCCGTTGAAAATGTACCAGGAGCACAGAATTTTGCTGAAGTAATAATATATTGTTAATAACTAAGAATGATCCTTTTTTGCCAAATGGTGTAGATACCTACCTGAATAATACATTGGAACTACATTTGTTTTGTAATTGTTCTGTACATTTTTAATTCAATTTTAATGTGAACACCGCACAAGAGTCCCAACTACTGGAGCCAATGAGACTATGGCATCCCCAGTTGGGGTACGTTGTGAGGCTGAAGAAAGTAGGGAGGGAGGGGAAGGTCATGGGAAAGAGGAAGGTGGGGAAGTACCTGGCTATTCAGATCTGGTCACCAAACACGTTTAATTTAAGCAAAGGGGCCATTTTAAGCAAAGTTTCAATTCCTAATGGTGGTCTTATCACATATCGACCTGCACAACCCGAATGGCACTGTGAAAAAATTGAGCAGGAAGCTCCTTGGCCCCTTTTACGAGAAAAAGCCCATACTGAACGCCTTGAACCGGGGGACCGAAGCGGCCCCAGAGCGGGTGTACTAAATTGAGCGGTCGACTGCTGGTGCCTTTTGCAGGCGCACACTCGCTTTATCCACATTCAAACATCGTTTTTTTCTAAAAATATTTAATTTAACACGCGTCCCTCAAAGTTTTAATCCGTTAATTGCCTGCAACGTGAAAAGCTGTTTTAAAATAAATTGATACACTCAGTTGGTAGGTACTGAAAGCAGGAATTATATGTTTGCTTCATCCACATACAAACATATTTTTTGTCTTCATATATTTAACTAAAAACCCGCTCCTCGCTTAGTGTTTTCACCCGTTAGTTGCCTGCATTAGGCAAAAACAGTCTCAAAATAAATTCGTGTCTATATACTAACGTATGGCAGGTTTTTGCTGCTAGGCCCTGCGGGCGACTTTATATGTGTTTATATGTTTAACCGCTAAGCGTTGCTAAACCATTCATCCGATTGCGAAGAAAGTTTGGGGATTTGATGTGTGCATGTCTACAATAGTGTTTATATACTAACGTATGGCAGATTTTGCTGCTAGGCCCTGTGGGCGGCTTTATATATATTTGTATGTTTAACCGTAGGTACCTACCCGCTTACTACGAAATATTTTTTTTTCTGTTAGTAAGTCAAGTAAGTTTTAACCCGTTAGTTGCTTTGCAACGGGCAAACTTCTAGTATATATATATTATTATATAGTATTGCTTGGTTTTTCAAAAAACTCACTTTTTCCTTGATGCGAAAATCGACCTCACCGCCCCTCGCGTTTCACCAACCTCAAGGTTCACTTTGGCTCGAAGTCTAGAATTGTCCCTTCGGCTGACACGCGAGAATGGACATTAGCGCTCGCTATTTTGGAACGCTTCAAAGTTCACAATCCTTCGAAGAGTCGATTATTTTCCAGCCACTAGCTTTTGTTTCTTTTTTGTTAGGGGAAACATTTTTCATCGTTATCAATATGTTTGCCAAAACTTTACGGGAGACTTCTAGCGGTGCGGAATACAAGTATGAATTATTCACATTAGAAAAAATCAAATGTCTATCGAATACTGTTGTAGTTCTATTTTCATCCGTTCGAAATGGCAGCTTCGTCTGAATTTAAATAAATACGCTAGCTTCACGATTTTCACAAAAAAAATAGACTAGACAGGAAACTCACATAAAATTGAACTGATACATTTTAAGAGCGAAAAATAATATAAATTTGCGGCGAAAACTGGAACTACTCATAAAATCACTCAATTCGGCTAGGTTATATTTTCCGCCGACAGGTTCGCCCCTTTAAAAACGTCGGATCGAGAAGGGAAGTAAAAAAAAGTTAGTTTCCCATACAAAACTGATTTTGCTAGGAATTTATTCTAATTAATTAAACGGCTTCGAGAAAGTTCTTGAGAAAAATTAACATTTTATAGGGGCATTACGGAATTAAAGATTGCGTTAAAAGTACACCTTCCGGCGGAGATGTTTTTTAATAAACATAAACAATACAAGTTTTAGAAACTTTTAAAACCAAAACATGTTTAGCTTCCCCTTGAAAATGTTTCACAATATTGCATTCAAATTCGACATTTTTCTGACATTTGCGAAAAATTCGCTTTCATCGATAAATGCAAATCGTTTGCAGCCTGTAAAATCGGCTGGTATATTAAAATTTTATAATTTTTCTCGAACTTTGCAACACTGAAGATGGAGTCGTGATGGCGTTAAAATCCACTACCACCTTAAAAAAAAGCAGACCCCGCCCTAATAGGTTTTGTATGAAGAATTTTTTTTTTTAATGGCGGATTTCAATTTGTGTGATTCGGCAGGGCCTTAATTTAAGCAGGAATTGTGCAAATTTGTGCATCGGTCTTGCCTGTTTAAAAAATATAATTATGGAATATTATCTGTCTGTGTATGATATATTAGGTAAGTACCTAATACAAAAGCGCTAGATTTACCCGCGCTTCAACAGCAAATTGAAATGTCAAAAGAAAACGGATCTCTCAGCGGTTTGGGTTGTTGTTTTTCGGGAAACGGCATTGCGGCCGGAAAAACGATTCCGGCTTGAATGTTTTTGAAAAATTCGGTACCCGAAAACATTTCGCGTCTTTTGATACCAATATGAGGTGTCTGTCCCATGTAAAAAAGTTCAGGGTCGCCGAAAAACCTATAAAATTTTCCAAAAAAAACAAGAAAATTGGTGTCCATAGATTCACTTCAGTAGGGTGGATATTTACCGGCCAGTACATTGAAATGTTATTAATTCAGGGTAGGTACCTACTTATCTCGGTAGTATTGCAAATATGATGAGAAAAGCAAAAACATCGCCGGAATTTTGTAAGGAAATGCGCCGGTACCTGCCGGAATGGGTAGTTGGACAATTATTTAGGTTTAAATGCAATTTAATTTACTAAGGTAATGTTGTTTCACCGATACTGAATAATTTAACAATTTTTTAAAGTTCATTTTCACTTTCTGTGTAAGTTCTGTTTTTTTATCAGTAAATGCCAGTTGCATCATTAAACTGAAATAATTACAGAACTTGAATAGAATTCGAACCGAACTTTTACAGAACGTTAAAATTGACTTGAAAAATTGAAGAATTTTTAATTTCGTTAAACAACCCAGCCTAAATATGAGTTCTTTTTTACGTATGTATGCAAGTACCTATACTCAGAATATAAGTAGGTTCCTACCTGCACACAAACACTCGATATCATCCGACGATATTGCATAAGTATTAGTTTTCTAATTTTACAATGAAATTACTCGAAGTTGAACGGGATATTTTTTAAGTATTAAATTAATATAGCGATTATTTTTAAGCAGTAAAACTACTGGTGAGTTCTGGAATTATAAAATTTGTATGAAAATGTACGTATGCTCATAACTTCTGAAGGACTGCAACAAATTGAAAAATTCTTTTTTTGTTGTGTTCGTTATTGTTAGTTCAAGGTTTGTATAAAACTACTGGTGAGTTCTGGCTTGACGAAATTTGTAAAAAAAAATTGAATAGGTGGCGCGCGAGCTGTTTGAAAACTTAATGTACCGGGAATTAGTGAATGTTATGAGGCAGGGGGGGTGGAAAAAGGCAGGAACCTGGGAGGGGGGAGGGGAACTCGGGAGGGGGTTTACGAGACGGAGAAGCGTAGGAGTGAAGTGGGGGAAAGGGGAAGCGGACGCTGGTGAGGAAAATGGGGGGGGGGGAAGGGGATTGGAACAAATGAGAAAAGACACGCAGGTAGAAACATTTTCTTTATTAAATGGTATAGCAACGCATGCCGGATACCAGCTATCTTCTATATGTATAAAAATCAAAAAAATATTTGCAAGTAAGTATGTATGTATGTCCGCTATGCGTTGCTAAACCATTTATCCGATTGCGATGAAACTTTGGGGATTTGATGTGCGCATGCCCGCGATGGTTTCTGCATACAATGGTGAGGTCTGGCATAATGAAATTACGCATTGTTGAACCGTTCATCCGATTGCGATGAAAATTTGGGGATTTGATGTGTGCATGCCTAAAATGATGTCTATAACTAACGTATGACATGTTTTTGCTGCTAGGCCCTGCGGCCGGCTTTATATGTATTTGTATGTTTAACCGCTAAGCGTTGCTAAACCTTTCATCCGATTGCGATGAAAATTTGAAGATTTGATGTGTGCATACCCACGACGGTTTTTGTATACAAAAGTGAGCTCTGGCATCATGAAATTACGCATTGCTAAACCATTCATACGATTGCGATGAAACTTTGGGGATTTGATGTGTGCATGTCTACAATGGTGTTTATTTACTAACGTATGGCAGGTTTTTGCTGCTAGGTCCTGCGGGCGGCTTTATACATAGTTTTGTGTTTAACCGCTAAGCGTTGCTAAACCATTCATCCGATTGCGATGAAAATTTGTAGATTTAATGTGTGCATGCCCACGACGGTTTCTGTATACAAAAGTGAGCTCTGGCATTTTGAAATTACGCATTGCTAAACCGTTCATCCGATTGCGATGAAACTTTGGGGATTTGATGTGTGCATGCCTACAATGGTGTCTATATACTAACGTATGGCAGGTTTTTGCTGCTAGGCCTTGTGGGCGGCTTTATATATATTTGTATGTTTAACCGTAGGTACCTACCCGCTTACTATGAAATATATTTTTTTTCTGTTAGTAAGTAAGTCAAATTAGTTTTAACCCGTTAGTTGCATTTGCAATGGGCATAAGCTAGTTATATAGTATTGTTTGGTTTTTCAAAAAACTCACTTTTCGCTTGACGGGAAAATCGACCTCACCGCCCCTCGCGTTACACCAACCTCAAGGTTAAATTTGGCTTGGCGACGCAAAAATGCCGCTGGCACGCCAAAACGACCTCTCCGATCCTCGAGTTTCGCACACCTTAAGGTTCAATTTTGTTCGAAGGAAATTGTCCCGACGGCTGACACGCGAGAATGGACATTAGCGCTCGCTATTTTGGAACGCTTCAAAGTTCACAATCCTTCGAAGAGTCGATTATTTTCCAGCCACTAGCAGTTGTTTTTTTTTTTGATAGGGGAAACATTTCAATATGTTTGCCAAAACTTTACGGGAGACATCTAGCGGTGCGGAATACAAGTATGGATTATTCACATAAGAAAAAATCAAATATCTATCGAATACTATTGTAGTTCTTTTTTCATCCGTTCGAAATGGCAGCTTCGTCTGAATTTAAATAAATACGCTCGCTTCACGATTTTCTCGAAAAAGGAGGAATCAACATAACGACAGTATTCGTATAATGTTGCTATATGCTTGGTTTTGGAATGCCTAATTTTGGAATGTTGTTTTTTAATATTCAGAATGTTTCTTACTAAAATTTTTAACTTTGTCAATAAATAATATGGATACATTAAAATATAGTGAATATTTAACTGCTGTAACTATATCTACACTAAATAGAAAAAATACATTATTGTAGAATTTCTTTTACCTCATTTCATGGATATTGTTTGTTCTTTTTTTTTCAACTAATTTATTATTTCATATAATTATTTGAAATATATAATATTTAATAATATTTTAATTAATAATATTTTAAATATATAATATTTTAAATGAAGTTCTACATACTTTACGCTTGACAAAAGCGAAAAAATATGTAAAAAAAATTTTTTAGGGTGTTTAGTTGTTATTTTTTCAAAAAAATAATTTTTTAGTGCTATTCACAGGTATATTTTAAAATTTTGTTTTTAAATAAAGCATTAAAGTTAATTTATTAAGATATCTTTGTTCTCAATAAAAATTTTTTTTACGAAAACCATGTTTTTTCTTAGTAAGCATTAACATTTTTTACCCCTGAAACATGTTTTTTTGAGATATGGCATCACTAAACTTCGTATTCAAAATGACAACTTTTTATAATTTTTTTATGGATTGGTTTGTTATTAGTTCATTTATTATTTGTTTATTCATGACTGTGATTTTAAATACGATTTTGCGGATTAAAATAGGTATGATAATAATATAATACTAATATATTACTTCATTATAAAATTTATGTAACTTTTCTTTGCCCATTAGCTTTAAAAATTGTCACGAAACGCGTTATTTTAGAAATAAATATAACCTAAATCTTCCTCTAAAGGAATAAAATGCCGCAATGATACAATTTATACTGGTGGGTGGTTTGCTATATTTATGTTATACTGTAAAATGCCTGATGGGGACATTTAATAAGCTGAACTTTGTTACTTTTGACGAAATTGACGCGCCGTGTTGACAGGATTACAAATGCGCAGGTGAGATCACTTTTCAACCTTTATACAGTTATTATCCGAGTTAGATAATACACATAAAATATAATTATCCTATTATTATTATAACATAACATTGAATTACCATTTTTTACAGGTTTTTGAGGAGCTGGACATTGACTACAGTGTATTATTAAATGCCAGGTGACGGCTGGCGTTGTCAAAATTATTGATGAAATCTAAAATATACTCAAATCAACGAAGGACAACAAGGTGAAAATACAATTGAAACAAAGATTAAATTAATGCAATATGCTTTCTTAATTTTTCCTGTCTGTAGAAAAAAACCTGTGTTCTCATTATTGAAATGTTCCTTATTTGATGAATAGTTTCAAATTTTTTCCACAAATTATAGAAAACTCACAGAAAAATATATCATTCTAATGCAATGGCTACAACGAGCGAAGTGCAAATATTCAAATTCTATGAAATATAAAACTAATCTTATAAAATATTATTGATTACAGCACGTTAGTTCACGCATTTCTTCGTAGCCTGGGTGTATGTCATGGACATAAACAGTAAGCTGGAGGAACGACATTTGAGATGGTATGGGCACGTAAGACGGAGATCATCAGACCACACAGTGAAGCAGGCAATGTCTATGTAGCTTCATCGACAGTCATCCAGAGAAAGACCAAAGAACTCCTAGATGACTCAATGCAGAAACACATGGATGAAGGCGATACTCCGAACCGAAGAAACTATAATTTGAGAACGAGAAGAACCGACCCCGTGTATTATTAAATGCCAGGTGACGGCTGGCGTTGTCAAAGTTATTGATTTAATCTAAAATATACTCACATCAACGAAGGACAACAAGGTGAAAATACAATTCTGTACCTCAGAAGAAAAAGGTCGGTTGTCACATTTTTGAAATTGTTCAGGAGAGAGGAAATAGTAAAATAATTAGTCTATTGGTTATCTCTTGATGGTTAAATTTATGTAATTTTTTTCCTGTTTTTTTTAATTTGTCTTAAGGCACATATTAATATTATGGTTTTTAACGTTTTTAGCGGACATCCGACCTTATAGCATTAGAAAATAAAAATACTCAAAATACACCAGACCTTTTATGTTGACCTAACTTTGTTTTCCGTTGTCGTAGGACAACATTCTTTATACCTGTGTGTAGATACTGAAATAACTAAAAAGGCCTCATACATAACTCATTTTCACAAATACTGGACAACCGACCTTTTTCTTCTGAGTTACAGAATTGAAACTTATCATTTATGATAAAATTAATGCAATATGCTTTCTTAATTTTTCCTGTCTGTAGAAAAAAACCTGTGTTCCCATTATTGAAATGTTCCTTATTTGATGAATAGTTTCAAATTTTTTCCACAAATTATAGAAAACTCGCAGAAAAATATATCATTCTAATGCAATGGCTACAACGAGCGAAGTGCAAATATTCAAATTCTATGAAATATAAAACTAATCTTATAAAATATTATTGATTACAGCACGTTAGTTCATTTACACATTCGTCGTAGCCTGGGTGTATGTCATGGACATAAACAGTAAGCTGGAGGAACGACATTTGAGATGGTATGGGCACGTAAGACGGAGATCATCAGACCACACAGTGAAGCAGGCAATGTCTATGCAGCTTCATTGGCAGTCATCCAGAGAAAGACCAAAGAACTCCTAGATGACTCAATGCTTAAAGAAACACATGGATGAAGGCGATACTCCGAACCGAAGAAACTATAATTTGAGAACGAGAAGAACCGACCCCGTGTATTATTAAATGCCAGGTGACGGCTGGCGTTGTCAAAATTATTGATGAAATCTAAAATATACTCAAATCAACGAAGGACAACAAGGTGAAAATACAATTGAAACTTAAAGATTAAATTAATGCAATATGCTTTCTTAATTTTTCCTGTCTGTAGAAAAAAACCTGTGTTCCCATTATTGAAATGTTCCTTATTTGATGAATAGTTTCAAATTTTTTCCACAAATTATAGAAAACTCGCAGAAAAATATATCATTCTAATGCAATGGCTACAACGAGCGAAGTGCAAATATTCAAATTCTATGAAATATAAAACTAATCTTATAAAATATTATTGATTACAGCACGTTAGTTCATTTACGCATTCGTCGTAGCCTGGGTGTATGTCATGGACATAAACAGTAAGCTGGAGGAACGACATTTGAGATGGTATGGGCACGTAAGACGGAGATCATCAGACCACACAGTGAAGCAGGCAATGTCTATGCAGATTCATCGACAGTCATCCAGAGAAAGACCAAAGAACTCCTAGATGACTCAATGCTTAAAGAAACGCACTCAGAACCGAAGAAACTCTAATTTGAGAACGAGAAGAACCGACCCCAACAGCCTACCTAGGCAATGAGTTGGGACAGCGCCAGAAAAAAGAAGAAAGAAAGATTGATTACAGAAATCACCTTCTTTGTCTACTGGAAAAGGATGTCAAAATTATCTCCGCACAAGGCGCTCTTTGAGTTATAACAAATCATGATTTGTCATAACCCAAAGGATCAGCTGTGATAAGAAATCATGATTTTGAATAGGTTGAAATGTAATATAATGAAATTTTTCTAATATTATTTTAAATAAATAAATAAGGTATAGTATTTTGCAATTCATCTTATAAGAAGGGTATATTCTGGTGCCTTGCTATTAAAAGGATAACTGGGGAGATAGTACTTATAAAAAACAATGGTACATAGTCACAGCACACGTTTCACAGGAAAAAGGTCTGAAAATACCTAAAATAGCAAATAAATGTATGGAAACTGAACACTGGAGAATTTTGTGCCAGTGATTTTGAATAATATCAAAAATAACTTTGCTTTCGAGTAAAATAAGAGTTTAAGTATGATAATTTTAAAGATGTGGCTAATGAATGAAAAATCTATATGGAGGCACTGCCGAAAACCAGCTGCATTCCAGGAGAAATCCTTAATTGTAGCTGAGCAGTGACCTTTTTTAGATGGTTTGGGCTCACCCGAGGAAAACATAGAACGATTAAGTGAATCAGATGCTTGGGCCATGTCAAGAATCAAAATAATAAGAAAACATGTGTGAATGTGAATGAATGTTTGCCAAGACTGAGTTATTTGGTAATAGTTAGTTAGTTGTTTCTCAACTCACCCGCATGTGTTTACCAAATTTAAGCAGTTACAAGTTAGAATTGTGGTTCTTTATTCTCCTCACTGTGTGCCTTATGTTTTTAATATTATTAAAGTAATTAAAATTTTAATAAATATAATAGTGCAGTGTTTTGTTTACAAAACCTATGTATCAATACCTCGCTTAACAATTCTGCATTGACATCTTCAATGTTACAAAGAGTTCAGCAACTATCTTTTGATATACGCCACAACATAGTAAAACTACGGAAACTGCCCCCATGTACTTTTTAATTTTGTAATCTTCTCCATAATATATTAGTGTATAACTATTTTATGGAAAACATGAAAAAATAAATAAATATTTATTTGCAGAATGTAGGTACATTGTATTTTTTTGTATTACAGTACATTATGCACCTGACACACACAGCTATAAAAGCACAAGCAAATATTTGTTGAACCGCGACTGAGTATGTGTTGTATCGTCAGACGACGCTATCAAATATTTCTTCCTATGGTAGGAGAAGGGGTCTGATGAATTAGGGAGCACCACGAAATACCATTTCTTTGTACTGAATCTATTAACTAGACAACTGTCATCTGCACGTTTAGGCAGCTCCGTCATTAAAATGAGCCCCTCCTGTTTTTTGGAGGAGAGGAGGTAGCACAACTTTTCACATATCACATCAGGAGCGGTTACGACATAAGATATGTTTTGTCTATGGTTGATTTGCGCATAAACTGCTTAGATGTGACAGATCCGAAGGGATTGTATGGAGAGCATTATTTAGCATGCGATGATCTTTTATATTTTATTGCTGTGTGTGGCAGGGGTCTTAAGTATATGTAAAATGTAGAAGTACCATTAAAGTTATAATTTGTATTGAATGCTGGACTATGTACAACTCCTACTCAAAGCAACTCGAACCAGCAGAAATGCGAATGCTTAGATGGTCGGCAGGAGTATCACTAAAAGATAAGATTAAAAGTTCACGCATTCGTGTTAGTTTAGGTGTCACGGACATAAACAGTAAGCTGGAGGAACAACAGTTTAGATGGTATGGGCACATAAGACGGAGACCATCAGACCACACAGTGAAGCAGGCAATGTCTATGGAGCTTCATCGACAGTCATCCAAAGGAAGACCAAAGAAATCCTGGATGACTCAATGCTCCAAAATACTTGGGAGAAACGGCCTGGATGAAGGCGATACTCAGAACCGTAGAAGCTACAACCTGAGCCGACCCCAGCAGCCTATCTAGGCAATGAGTTGGGAAAGCGCAAGGAAGAAGAAGAAAGTTATAATTTGTATTAAATGTTTTATTTACCTAAAAAGAAATTTATACTATTACATATTTCATATCAATAATTATTCTTTATTCATAAACATATATTTTTTCAGGTAGACAGTTTTTCGACTGCCACACTAGGCACATGCCCGTATTATAGTAGTAGTAATAACATTAATATAATAAAAACAAGCTTAAATTGTTTTGGCCGGCCATTTTGTGCATCGTCCGATTAGTATGACAAAGTATCGCTGGCCCCTTGAGGGTCATTATATCTGGATTCTACTGTATCATCCATTGCAAAAAGTTCATTAAATAAATTCCCAGGAATTCTTTTACAAATCTTTATCCGTAAAACAAGAAGAAAATTGTTATTAATTTAATAGAACAGTTCATCAATACCAATATTGAAACATCAGAAGTCCTAGCATGGGGCATAGATAAGGGTTGATAGGATAACTTTCAGTAACTTCTCATCGTTCTCTAGGACAAATGCAGATCACTAACATACAAACAATAGTTGACGTAGAATATATTAAGAGTAGTTAACCAGCCAGCAGCCGAGAATTCAAATTTCGTCGAAAGATGTTCTTACGATCGTACAGTGCGGTTCCGATGAGAAAGATTAATTATTCTTCGTACTAGATATCTTTTGTGGGATCGTTATTTGATAATGAACGTGATCTCCTGTCAGATTTGTGTGGTTTTTATGGCTGTTATTTGGTTTTTCTTTGTACAACGTACATTAAATGGATAAATAATTGTGCATACTTGCAAGAATTCATGTTTAAAACGATTTAAACTAAAATATGTACAAAAAGATCACGTCCGTTATCTAATAATGATCCCACAAAAGATATAGAATCGCTCGACTGGAAGTACCTAATTTGTAACTGAGCAAAAGAATTTAATAATATTTTCCTTGGATGAAACTTCAATTGCAAATTAGACATACAAATATAATATAATTATTATATTCGGTAAATATGCATTTAGTCCACCTCACGGATAATACAGAACGTTCGTGTTGTCGAAGTTTGATTCACGGATAATAAGGAATATTCCATTTTTATGTTAAGGTTAAACTACGAAAGCTGCATGTCATCATATCGTTTTTTTCTTCATATATTTAATTAAACACCCGCTCTTCGCATCATCCACGTTCATACATCAAATCGCATAGTGTTAGAACCCGTTAGTTGCTTTGCAATGGGCAAAACCATTCATCCGATCGCAATAAAAATTTGGGGATTTGATGTGCGCATGCTCGCGATGGTTTCTGTATACAATAGTGAGCTCTGGCATCATGAAATAACGCATTGATAAACTGTTCATCCGATTGCGATGAAACTTTGGGGATTTGATGTGTTCACGTCTACAATGGTGTTTATATACTAATGTATGGCAGGTTTTTGCTTCTAGGCCCTGCGGGCGGCTTTATACATGGTTGTAGGTTTAATCGCTAAGCGTTGCTAAACCATTCATCCGATTGCGATGAAAATTTGAGGATTTGATGTGTGCATGCCCACAACGGTTTCTGTATACAAAAGTGAGCTCGGCATCATGAAATTACGCATTGCTAAGCCGTTCATCTATTGGGATGAAACTTTGGGGATTTGATGTGTGCATGCCTATAATGGTGTCTTCATACTAACGTACGGCAGGTTTTTGCTGCTAGGTCCTGCGGGCGGCTTTATACATAATTGTGTGTTTAACCGCTAAGCGTTGCTAAACCATTCATCCGATTGCGATAAAAAATTGTAGATTTGATGTGTGCATGCCCACGACGGATTTTGTATACAAAAGTGAGTTCTGGCATCATGAAATTACGCATTGCTTAACCGTTCATCCGATTGCGATGAAACTTTGAAGATTTGATGTGTGCATGCCTACAATGGTGTCTATATACTAATTTATGGCAGGTTTTTGCTGCTAGGCCCTGTGGGTGGCTTTATATATATTTGTATGTTTAACCGTAGGTACCTACCCGCTTACTATGAATTTTTTTTTTCTGTTAGTAAGTAAGTCAAGTTAGTTTTAACCCGTTTATTGCATTTGCAATAGGCATAAGCTAGTATATATTATATAGTATTGTTTGGTTTTTCAAAAAACTCACTTTTCGCTTGACGGGAAAATCGACCTCACCGCCCCTCGCGTTTCACCAACCTCAAGGTTCAATTTGGCTTGGCGACGCAAAAATGCCGCTGGCACGCCAAAACGACCTCTCCGATCCTCGAGTTTCGCACACCTCAAGGTTTAATTTTGTTCGAAGGAAATTGTCCCGACGGCTGACACGCGAGAATGGACATTAGCGCTCGCTATTTTGGAACGCTTCAAAGTTCACAATCCTTCGAAGAGTCGATTATTTTCCAGCCACTAGCAGTTGTTTTTTTTTTTGATAGGGGAAACATTTTTCATCGTTATCAATATGTTTGCCAAAACTTTACGGGAGACTTCTAGCGGTGCGGAATACAAGTATGGATTATTCACATTAGAAAAAATCAAATGTCTATCGAATACTGTTGTAGTTCTATTTTCATCCGTTCGAAATGGCAGCTTCGTCTGAATTTAAATAAATACGCTAGCTTCACGATTTTCACAAAAAAATAGACTAGACAGGAAACTCACATAAAATTGAACTGACACATTTTAAGAGCGAAAATTACATAAATTTGCGGCGAAAACTGGAACTACTCATTAAATCAACCAATTCGGCTCAGTTATAGTTCCCGCCGACAGGTTCGCATTAAAAAAAAAAACCACAAATTAGGCCTTAGTTTCAATGCAATGGAAAATACTAGAGAGAATGTTGAGACAGGTCAGTTATCCGAGATGTCAAAACAAAACGGATCTCTCAGCGGTTTGGGTTGTTGTTTTTCGGGAAACGGCATTGCAGCCGAAAAAACGATCCCCGGTTAGATGTTTTTGAAAAATTCGGTACCCGGCAATATAAGGCAACTTTTAACACCAAAATTTTGTGTCCGTTCCATGTAAAAAATTTCAGGGTCGCCGAAAAACCTATAAAATTTTCCAAAAAAAACAAGAAAATTGGTGTCCATAGATTCACTTCAGTAGGGTGGATATTTACCGGCCAGTAGGTACAAATTGAAATGTTATTAATTCAGGGTAGGTACCTACTTATCTCGGTAGTATTGCAAATATGATGAAAAAAGCAAAACCATTGCCGGAATTTTGTAAGGAGATGCGCCGGTACCTACCGGAATGGGTAGTTAGACAATTATTTAGGTTTTAATGCAATATAATTTACTAAGGTAATGTTATTTCCACGATACTGAATAATTTAATAATTTTTTAAAGTTCATTTTCACGTTCTATGAAAGTTCGGTTTTTTTATCAGTTAATGCCAGTTGCATCATAAAACTGAAATAATTACAGAACTTGAATAGAATTCGAACCGAACTTTTACAGAACGTTAAAATTGACTTGAAAAATTGAAGAATTTTTAATTTTGTTAAACACCCCAGCCTAAATATGTGTTTTTTTAATCACTCTTTTTGCACTCGGAATTTAGGTAGGTACCCATCTGCACATAACGACTCGATATCATCCAACTATATTGCATACGTATTAGTTTTCTAATTTTACAATGAAATTATTCGAAGTTGAACGGAATATTTTTTAAAAGTATTAAATTCATAGAGCGCTTTATTTTAAGCAGTAAAACTACTGGTGAGTTCTGGCATTATAAAATTTGTATGAAAATGTACGTACGCTCATAACTTCCGAAGGACTGCAACAATTTGAAAAATTCTTTTTGTGTTGTGTTCGTTATTGTTAATACAAGGTTTGTATAAAACTACTGGTGAGTTCTGGCTTCACGAAATTTGTATAAAAAAATTTTATAGGTGGCGCATGAGCTGTTTGAAAACTAAATGTACCGGGAATTAGTGTATGTAGTGTGGCAGCTTTTTGCTGCTAGGTCCTGCGGGCGGCTTTATACATAATTCTGTGTTTAACCGCTAAGCGTTGCTAAACCTTTCATCCGATTGCGATAAAAAATTGTATATTTGATGTGTGCATGCCCACGACGGTTTCTGTATACAAAAGTGAGCTCTGGCATCATGAAATTACGCATTGCTAAACCGTTCATGCGATTGTGATGAAACTTTGGGGATTTGATGTGTGCATGCCTACAATGGTGTCTATATACTAACGTATGGCAGATTTTTGCTGCTAGGCCCTGTGGGCGGCTTTATATATATTTGTATGTTTAACCGTAGGTACCTACCCGCTTACAATGATTTTTTTTCTGTTAGTTAGTAAGTCAAGTTAGTTTTAACCCGTTAGTTGCATTTGCAACAGGCATAAGCTAGTTATATAGTATTGCTTGGTTTTTCAAAAAACTCACTTTTTCCTTGATGCGAAAATCGACCTCACCGCCCCTCGCGTTTCACCAACCTCAAGGTTCACTTTGGCTCGAAGTCTAGAATTGTCCTTTCGGCTGACACGCGAGAATGGACATTAGCGCTCGCTATTTTGGAACGCTTCAAAGTTCACAATCCTTCGAAGAGTCGATTATTTTCCAGCCACTAGCTTTTGTTTCTTTTTTGTTAGGGGAAACATTTTTCATCGTTATCAATATGTTTGCCAAAACTTTACGGGAGACTTCTAGCGGTGCGGAATACAAGTATGGATTATTCACATTAGAAAAAATCAAATGTCTATCGAATACTGTTGTAGTTCTATTTTCATCCGTTCGAAATGGCAGCTTCGTCTGAATTTAAATAAATACGCTTGCTTCACGATTTTCACAAAAAAAATAGACTAGACAGGAAACTCACATAAAATTGAACTGACACATTTTAAGAGCGAAAAATAATATAAATTTGCGGCGAAAACTGGAACTACTCATAAAATCACTCAATTCGGCTAGGTTATATTTCCCGCCGACAGGTTCGCCCCTTTAAAAACGTCGGATCGAGAAGAGAAGTAAAAAAAAGTTAGTTTCCCATACAAAACTGATTTTGCTAGGAATTTATTCTAATTAATTAAACGGCTTCGAGAAAGTTCTTGAGAGAAATTGACATTTTATAGGGGCATTACGGAATTAAAGATTGCGTTAAAAGTACACCTTCCGGCGGAGATGTTTTTTAATAAACATAAACAATACAAGTTTTAGAAACTTTTAAAACCAAAACATGTTTAGCTCCCCCTTGAAAATGTTTCACAATATTGCATTCAAATTCGACATTTTTCTGACATTTGCGAAAAATTCACTTTCATAGATAATGTTAATTGTTTGCAGCCTGTAAAATCGCTTATAAAATTCGGCAGATATTTAAATTTTCCCCAACTGTGCAACACTGAAAATGGAATGATATTCCAATTCTCAACATACCACCTCAAGCCCTCGGCAAGGCCAGGACAGCTTATTTGTATGGAATTTTTTTTAAAAACGATGCCTTTATTCGATTTTCAGGCCTGGTTTGAGGTGCTTTTTGACAATGTTTTCCGTTGGTCTTGCCAGCATTGAAAAAAATAATTTTAGAATATTGAGATGAACTAGGTAGGGACCCGATAAATTATATCTACCAGTATTTATTTATATTATTATTACATATGAATTGTCGAAATATGTCCGCACATAACTTCCAAACGATTGAACCAAATTGAATAATTCTTTTTACGTTGTGATCCTTATTGTTTGGACAAGGTTTTTATAAATTTACCGGTGAGCTCTAGCATTATTAAATTTGAATAAAATGAATTACCGAAGTTTATGTACGCTCATAACTTCCGAAATACTGGAACAAATTGGAAAATTCTTTTTTTGTTGTGTTCGTTATTGTTAGGGCAAAGTTTGTATTAAACTAATGGTGAGCTCTGGCATCATGAAATTTGTATTAAAATGAATCCCCGAAATGCATGTACGCTTATAACTTCTGAACGACTGCACCAAATTGGATAATTCTTTTTATGTAGTTATTGTTATTGTTAGGACAAGGTTTTTATATAACTAATTGCGAGAACTGGCATTATGAAATTTGTATAAAAATTAATCGCCGAAAAGTATGTACACGCATAACTTTCTAACGACTGCACTAAATCGGATAATTCTTTTTATGTTGTGTTGGTTATTAGCTGGTGAGCACTGTCATTAAGAAATTTGTACAAAAAATTTCAATAGGTGGCACGCGAGATGTTTGAAAACTAAATGTACCGGGAATGAATGTATGAAACGCGGGAGTTGTGGGAAGGGGAAACAGGGAGGGGGGAGGGGATTTCGGGAGGGGGTTTACGGGACGGAGATGGGGGGGGGGTGATGTGAAGGGGGGGGAAGGGGAGGGGGGTGGAGTGGAAATGCGAGAAGGGAAGAGGACGCGGGAGAGGAAGGGGGGGGGGATGGGGAACGGGACGAATGGGAAAGGACACGCAGGAAGATTTTTTTTATTAAATGGCATAGTTACGCATGCCGGGTAACAGGTATCTTTTATATATGTAAAAATCAAAAAATGTTTGCATGTATGTATGTATGTCCGCTTAGCGTTGCTAAACCATTCATCCGATTGCGATAAAACTTTTGGGATTTGATGTGCGCATGCTTGCGATGGTTTCTGTATACAAAAGTGAGCTCTGGCATCATGAAATTACGCATTGCTAAACCGTTCATCCGATTGCGATGAAACCTTGGGGATTTGATGTGTACATGCCTACAATGGTGTCTATATACTAACGTATGGCAGGTTTTTGCTGCTAGGCCCTGCGGGCGGCTTTATGTTTGTTAGTATGTTTAACCGCTAACCGTTGCTACACCATTCATCCGATTGCGATGAAAATTTGAGGATTTGATGTGTGCATGTCCCCGACGGTTTCTGTATGCAAAAGTGAGCTCTGGAATCATGAAATTACCCATTGCTTAACCGTTCATCCGATTGCGATGAAACTTTGGGGATTTGGTGTGTGCATGCCTACAATGGTGTCTATATACTAACGTATAGCAGGTTTTTGCTGCTAGCCCCTGCGGGCGGCTTTATATATATTTGCATGTCTAACCGCTAAGCGTTGCTAAAACATTCATCCGATTGCGATGAAACTTTGAGTTTTGAATTTTTCGCCTTATCCACATTCAAACGTCGTTTTTTTCTTCATATATTTAGTTAAACACCCGCTCCTCGCTACATCCACGTTCACACGTCAAATCGCATAGTGTTTTAACCCGTTAGTTGCATTTGCAACAGGCATAAGCTAGTTATATAGTATTGCTTGGTTTTTCAAAAAACTCACTTTTTCCTTGATGCGAAAATCGACCTCACCGCCCCTCGCGTTTCACCAACCTCAAGGTTCACTTTGGCTCGAAGTCTAGAATTGTCCCTTCGGCTGACACGCGAGAATGGACATTAGCGCTCGCTATTTTGGAACGCTTCAAAGTTCACAATCCTTCGAAGAGTCGATTATTTTCCAGCCACTAGCTTTTGTTTCTTTTTTGTTAGGGGAAACATTTTTCATCGTTATCAATATGTTTGCCAAAACTTTACGGGAGACTTCTAGCGGTGCGGAATACAAGTATGAATTATTCACATTAGAAAAAATCAAATGTCTATCGAATACTGTTGTAGTTCTATTTTCATCCGTTCGAAATGGCAGCTTCGTCTGAATTTAAATAAATACGCTAGCTTCACGATTTTCACAAAAAAAATAGACTAGACAGGAAACTCACATAAAATTGAACTGATACATTTTAAGAGCGAAAAATAATATAAATTTGCGGCGAAAACTGGAACTACTCATAAAATCACTCAATTCGGCTAGGTTATATTTTCCGCCGACAGGTTCGCCCCTTTAAAAACGTCGGATCGAGAAGGGAAGTAAAAAAAAGTTAGTTTCCCATACAAAACTGATTTTGCTAGGAATTTATTCTAATTAATTAAACGGCTTCGAGAAAGTTCTTGAGAAAAATTAACATTTTATAGGGGCATTACGGAATTAAAGATTGCGTTAAAAGTACACCTTCCGGCGGAGATGTTTTTTAATAAACATAAACAATACAAGTTTTAGAAACTTTTAAAACCAAAACATGTTTAGCTTCCCCTTGAAAATGTTTCACAATATTGCATTCAAATTCGACATTTTTCTGACATTTGCGAAAAATTCGCTTTCATCGATAAATGCAAATCGTTTGCAGCCTGTAAAATCGGCTGGTATATTAAAATTTTATAATTTTTCTCAAACTTTGCAACACTGAAGATGGAGTCGTGATGGCGTTAAAAGCCACTACCACCTTAAAAAAAGCAGACCCCGCCCTAATAGGTTTTGTATGAAGAATTTTTTTTTTTAATGGCGGATTTCAATTTGTGTCGTTCGGCAGGGCCTTAATTTAAGCGGGAATTGTGCAAATTTGTACATCGGTCTTGCCTGTTTAAAAAATATAATTATGGAATATTATCTGTCTGTGTATAATATCGTAGGTAAGTACCTAATACAAAAGCGCTAGATTTACCCACGCTTCAACAGCAAATTGAAATGTCAAAAGAAAACGGATCTCTCAGCGGTTTGGGTTGTTGTTTTTCGGGAAACGGCATTGCGGCCGGAAAAACGATTCCAGCTTGGATGTTTTTGAAAAATACGGTACCCGGCAATATTAGGCAACTTTTAAGACCAAAATTTTGTGTTAGTTCCATGTAAAAAATTTCAGGGTCGCCGAAAAACCTATAAAATTTTCCAAGAAAATTGGTGTCCATAGATTCACTTCAGTAGGGTGGATATTTACTGGCCAAATTGAAATGTTATTAATTCAGGGTAGGTACCTACTTATCTCGGTAGTATTGCAAATATGACGAGAAAAGCAAAAACATTGCCGGAATTTTGTAAGGAAATGCGCCGGTACCTGCCGGAATGGGTAGTTGGACAATTATTTAGGTTTTTGATGCAATTTAATTTACTAAGGTAATGTTGTTTCCACGTACTGAATAATTTAACAATTTTTTAAAGTTCATTTTCACGTTCTGTGTAAGTTGTGTTTTTTTATCAGTAAATGCCAGTTGCATCATAAAACTGAAATATTTACAGAACTTGAATAGAATTCGAACCGAACTTTTACAGAACGTTAAAATTGACTTGAAAAATTAAAAAAATTTTAATTTCGTTAAACAACCCAGCCTAAATATGAGTTCTTTTTTACGTATGTATGCAAGTACCTATACTCAGAATATAAGTAGGTTCCTACCTGCACATAAACACTCGATATCATCCGACGATATTGCATACGTATTAGTTTTCTAATTTTACAATGAAATTACTCGAAGTTGAACGGAATATTTTTTAAAAGTATTAAATTCATATAGCGCTTTATTTTAAGCAGTAAAACTACTGGTGAGTTCTGGCATTATAAAATTTGTATGAAAATGTACGTACGCTCATAACTTCCGAAGGACTGCAACAAATTGAAAAATTCTTTTTTTGTTGTGTTCGTTATTGTTAGTACAAGGTTTGTATAAAATTACTGGTGAGTTCTGGCATTACGAAATTTGTAAAAAAAAAATTATAGATGGCGCGCGAGCTGTTTGAAAAATAAATGTACCGGGAATTAGTGTATGTAATGCGGCAGGTGGGGGGGGTGGAAACAGGAAGGGGGGAGGGGAGCCTGGGAGGGGGGAAGGGAACTCGGGAGGGGGTTTACGATACGGAGAAGCCTAGGAGTGAAGTGGGGTGAGGGAAGGTGAGGGAGGCGGAGTGAAAAGGGAAAGAGGATGCTGGTGAGGAAGGGGGGGGGGATTCCTTTTTCCTGGATACAATAGTGAGCTCTGGCAACACGAAATTACGCATTGCTCAACCGTTCATCCGATTGCGATGAAACTTTGGGGATTTGATGTGTGCATGCCTACAACGGTGTCTATATACTAACATATGGTAGGTTTTTGCTACTAGGCCCTGCGGGCGGCTTTATAAACATTTGTATGTATAACCGCTAAGCGTTGCTAAACCATTTATCGGATTGCGATGAAACTTTAGGTTTTGATGTGCGCATGCCTACCATGCCTTTATGGCAGTAGATACCTACCCGCTTACTATGAATTTTAAGTTAGTTTTAACCCGTTAATTGCATTTGCAATAGGCATAAGCTAGTTATATAGTATTGTTTGGTTTTTCAAAAAACTCACTTTTCGCTTGACGGGAAAATCGACCGCACCGCCCCTCGCGTTTCACCAACCTCAAGGTTCACTTTGGCTTGGCGACGCAAAAACGCCGCTGGCACGCCAAAACGACCTCTCCGGTCCTCGAGTTTCGCACACCTCAAGGTTCAATTTTGTTCGAAGGAAATTGTCCCAACGGCTGACACGCGAGAATGGACATTAGCGCTCGCTATTTTGGAACGCTTCAAAGTTCACAATCCTTCGAAGAGTCGATTATTTTCCAGCCACTAGCAGTTGTTTTTTTTTTGATAGGGGAAACATTTTTCATCGTTATCAATATGTTTGCCAAAACTTTACGGGAGACTTCTAGCGGTGCGGAATACAAGTATGGATTATTCACATTAGAAAAAATCAAATGTCTATCGAATACTGTTGTAGTTCTATTTTCATCCGTTCGAAATGGCAGCTTCGTCTGAATTTAAATAAATACGCTAGCTTCACGATTTTCACAAAAAAATAGACTAGACAGGAAACTCACATAAAATTGAACTGACACATTTTAAGAGCGAAAATTATATAAATTTGCGGCGAAAACTGGAACTACTCATTAAATCAACCAATTCGGCTCAGTTATAGTTCCCGCCGACAGGTTCGCATTAAAAAAAAAACCACAAATTAGGCCTTAGTTTCGATGCAATGGAAAATACTAGAGAGAATGTTGAGACAGGTCAGTTATCCGAGATGTCAAAACAAAACGGATCTCTCAGCGGTTTGGGTTGTTGTTTTTCGGGAAACGGCATTGCAGCCGAAAAAACGATCCCCGGTTAGATGTTTTTGAAAAATTCGGTACCCGGCAATATAAGGCAACTTTTAACACCAAAATTTTGTGTCCTTTCCGTGTAAAAAATTTCAGGGTCTCCGAAAAACCTATAAAATTTTCCAAAAAAAACAAGAAAATACGTGTCCATAGATTCCCTTCAGTAGGGTGGATATTAACCGGCCAGTACAAATTATGTTATTAATTCAGGGTAGGTACCTACTTATCTCGGTAGTATTGCAAATATGATGAAAAAAGCAAAACCATTGCCGGAATTTTGTAAGGAGATGCGCCGGTACCTACCGGAATGGGTAGTTGGACAATTATTTAGGTTTTTGATGCAATTTAATTTACTAAGGTAATGTTGTTTCCACGATACTGAATAATTTAACAATTTTTTAAAGTTCATTTTCACTTTCTGTGTAAGTTCTGTTTTTTTATCAGTAAATGCCAGTTGCATCATAAAACTGAAATAATTACAGAACTTGAATAGAATTCGAACCGAACTTTTACAGAACGTTAAAATTGACTTGAAAAATTGAAGAATTTTTAATTTCGTTAAACAACCTAGCCTAAATATGAGTTCTTTTTTACGTATGTATGCAAGTACCTATACTCAGAATATAAGTAGGTTCCTACCTGCACATAAACACTCGATATCATTCGACGATATTGCATACGTATTAGTTTTCTAATTTTACAATGAAATTACTCGAAGTTGAACGGAATATTTTTTTTAAAGTATTAAATTCACATAGCGCTTTATTTTAAGCAGTAAAACTACTGGTGAGTTCTGGCATTATAAAATTTGTATGAAAATGTACGTACGCACATAACTTCCGAAGGACTGCAACAAATTGAAAAATTCTTTTTTTGTTGTGATCGTTATTGTTAGTACAAGGTTTGTATAAAATTACTGGTGAGTTCTGGCATTACGAAATTTGTAAAAAAAAAATTATAGGTGGTGCGCAAGCTGTTTGAAAAATAAATGTACCGGGAATTAGTGTATGTAATGCGGGAGCTGGGGGGGGGTGAAAACAGGAAGGGGGGAGGGGAGCCTGGGAGGGGGGAGGGGAACTCGGGAGGGGGTTTACGATACGGAGAAGCCTAGGAGTGCAGTGGGCTGAGGGAAGGTGTGGGAGGCGGAGTGGAAAGGGGAAGAGGACGCTGGTGAGGAAGGGGGGGGGATTCCTGGTTCCTGTATACAATAGTGAGCTCTGGCAACACGAAATTACGCATTGCTAAACCGTTCATCCGATTGTGATGAAACTTTGGGGATTTGAAGAGTGCATTTCTACAATGGTGTTTATATACTAACGTATAGCAGGTTTTTGCTGCTAGGTCCTGCGGACGGCTTTATACATAGTTGTATGTTTAACCGCTAAGCGTTGCTAAACCATTCATCCGATTGCGATGAAAATTTGAGGATTTGATGTGTGCATGCCCACGACGGTTTCTGTATACAAAAGTGAGCTCTGGCATCATGAAATCACGCATTGCTAAACCATTCATCCGATTGCGATGAAACTTTGGGGATTTGACGTGTGCATGTCTACAATGGTGTTTATTTACTAACGTATGGCAGGTTTTTGCTGCTAGGTCCTGCGGGCGGCTTTATACATAGTTGTGTGTTTAACCGCTAAGCGTTGCTAAACCATTCATCCGATTGCGATGAAAATTTGTAGATTTGATGTGTGAATGCCCACGACGATTTTTGTATACAAAAGTGAGCTCTGGCATCATGAAATTACGCATTGCTAAACCGTTCATGCGATTGCGATGAAACTTTGGGGATTTGATGTGTGCATGCCTACAATGGTGTCTATATACTAACGTATGGCAGATTTTTGCTGCTAGGCCCTGTGGGCGGCTTTATATATATTTGTGTGTATAACCGTAGGTACCTACCCGCTTACTTTGATTTTTTTTTCTGTTAGTTAGTAAGTCAAGTTAATTTTAACCCGTTAGTTGCATTTGCAATGGGCATAAGCTAGTATTATATAGTATTGTTTGGTTTTTCAAAAAACTCACTTTTCGCTTGACGGGAAAATCGACCGCACCGCCCCTCGCGTTTCACCAACCTCAAGGTTCACTTTGGCTTGGCGACGCAAAAACGCCGCTGGCACGCCAAAACGACCTCTCCGGTCCTCGAGTTTCGCACACCTCAAGGTTCAATTTTGTTCGAAGGAAATTGTCCCAACGGCTGACACGCGAGAATGGACATTAGCGCTCGCTATTTTGGAACGCTTCAAAGTTCACAATCCTTCGAAGAGTCGATTATTTTCCAGCCACTAGCAGTTGTTTTTTTTTTGATAGGGGAAACATTTTTCATTGTTATCAATATGTTTGCCAAAACTTTACGGGAGACTTCTAGCGGTGCGGAATACAAGTATGGATTATTCACATTAGAAAAAATCAAATGTCTATCGAATACTGTTGTAGTTCTATTTTCATCCGTTCGAAATGGCAGCTTTGTCTGAATTTAAATAAATACGCTAGCTTCACGATTTTCACAAAAAAATAGACTAGACAGGAAACTCACATAAAATTGAACTGACACGTTTTAAGAGCGAAAATTATATAAATTTGCGGCGAAAACTGGAACTACTCATTAAATCAACCAATTCGGCTCAGTTATAGTTCCCGCCGACAGGTTCGCATCAAAAAAAAAACCACAAATTAGGCCTTAGTTTCGATGCAATGGAAAATACTAGAGAGAATGTTGAGACAGGTCAGTTATCAGTTATCCGAGATGTCAAAACAAAACGGATCTCTCAGCGGTTTGGGTTGTTGTTTTTCGGGAAACGGCATTGCAGCCGAAAAAACGATCCCCGGTTCGATGTTTTTGAAAAATTCGGTACCCGGCAATATAAGGCAACTTTTAATAACGATATAAAGTGTCCGTCCCATGTAAAAAAGTTCAGGGTCGCCGAAAAACCTATAAAATTTTCCAAAAAAAACAAGAAAATTGGTGTCCATAGATTCACTTCAGTAGGGTGGATATTTACCGGCCAGTACATTGAAATGTTATTAATTCAGGGTAGGTACCTACTTATCTCGGTAGTATTGCAAATATGATGAAAAAAGCAAAACCATTGCCGGAATTTTGTAAGGAGATGCGCTGGTACCTACCGGAATGGGTAGTTCAACAATTATTTAGGTTTTTGATGCAATTTAATTTACTAAGGTAATGTTGTTTCCACGATACTGAATAATTTAACAATTTTTTAAAGTTCATTTTCACTTTCTGTGTAAGTTCTGTTTTTTTATCAGTAAATGCCAGTTGCATCATAAAACTGAAATAATTACAGAACTTGAATAGAATTCGAACCGAACTTTTACAGAACGTTAAAATTGACTTGAAAAATTGAAGAATTTTTAATTTCGTTAAACAACCTAGCCTAAATATGAGTTCTTTTTTACGTATGTATGCAAGTACCTATACTCAGAATATAAGTAGGTTCCTACCTGCACATAAACACTCGATATCATTCGACGATATTGCATACGTATTAGTTTTCTAATTTTACAATGAAATTACTCGAAGTTGAACGGAATATTTTTTTTAAAGTATTAAATTCATATAGCGCTTTATTTTAAGCAGTAAAACTACTGGTGAGTTCTGGCATTATAAAATTTGTATGAAAATGTACGTACGCTCATAACTTCCGAAGGACTGCAACAAATTGAAAAATTCTTTTTTTGTTGTGTTCGTTATTGTTAGTAAAAGGTTTGTATAAAATTACTGGTGAGTTCTGGCATTACGAAATTTGTAAAAAAAAAATTATAGGTTGCGCGCGAGCTGTTTGAAAAATAAATGTACCGGGAATTAGTGTATGTAATGCGGCAGGTGGGGGGGGGGGATGGAAAAAGGAAGGGGGGGGAGGGGGACCTGGGAGGGGGGAGGGGAACTCGGGAGGGGGTTTACGATACGGAGAAGCCTAGGAGTGAAGTGGGGTGAGAGAAGGTGAGGGAGGCGGAGTGGAAAGGGGAAGAGGACGCTGGTGATGAAGGGTGGGGGGGGGGGGAAGGGGATCGGAACAAATGAGAAAGGACACGCAGGTAGAAACATTTTCTTTATTAAATGGTATAGCAACGCATGCCGGGTACCAGCTATCTTCTATATATATAAAAATGAAAAAAATGTTTGCATGTATGTATGTCCGCTATGCTTTGCTAAACTATTCATCCGATTGCGATGAAACATTAAGAATTTGATGTGCGCATGACTGCTATGGTTCCTGTATACAATAGTGAGCTCTGGCAACACGAAATTACGCATTGCTCAACCGTTTATCCGATTGTGATGAAACTTTGGATATTTGATGTGTGCATTTCTACAATGGTGTTTATATACTAACGTATAGCAGGTTTTTGCTGCTAGGTCCTGCGGACGGCTTTATACACGGTTTTATGTTTAACCGCTAAGCGTTTCTAAACAATTCATCCGATTGCGATGAAAATTTGAGGATTTGATGTGTGCATGCCCACGACGGTTTCTGTATACAAAAGTGAGCTCTGGCATCATGAAATTACGCATTGCTAAACCATTCATCCGATTGCGATGAAACTTTGGGGATTTGAATTTTGCATGTCTTCAATGGTGTTTATATACTTACGTATGGCAGGTTTTTGCTGCTAGGTCCTGCGGGCGGCTTTATACATAGTTTTGTATTTAACCGCTAAGCGTTGCTAAACCATTCATCTTATTGCGATGAAAATTTGTAGATTTAATGTGTGCATGCCCACGACGGTTTCTGTATACAAAAGTGAGCTCTGGCATTTTGAAATTACGCATTGCTAAACCGTTCATCCGATTGCGATGAAACTTTGGGGATTTGATGTGTGCATGCCTACAATGGTGTCTATATACTAACGTATGGCAGGTTTTTGCTGCTAGGCCCTGTGGGCGGCTTAATGTATATTTGTATGTTTAACCGTAGTTACCTACCCGCTTACTATTAAATTTTTTTTTTCTGTTAGTAAGTCAAGTTAGTTTTAACCCGTTAGTTGCATTTGCAACGGGCATAAGCTAGTTATATAGTATTGTTTGGTTTTTCAAAAAACTCACTTTTCGCTTGACGGGAAAATCGACCGCACCGCCCCTCGCGTTTCACCAACCTCAAGGTTCACTTTGGCTTGGCGACGCAAAAATGCCGCTGGCACGCCAAAACGACCTCTCCGATCCTCGAGTTTCGCACACCTCAAGGTTCAATTTTGTTCGAAGGAAATTGTCCCGACGGCTGACACGCGAGAATGGACATTAGCGCTCGCTGTTTTGGAACGCTTCAAAGTTCACAATCCTTCGAAGAGTCGATTATTTTCCAGCCACTAGCAGTTGTTTTTTTTTTTGATAGGGGAAACATTTTTCATCGTTATCAATATGTTTGCCAAAACTTTACGGGAGACTTCTAGCGGTGCGGAATACAAGTATGGATTATTCACATTAGAAAAAATCAAATGTCTATCGAATACTGTTGTAGTTCTATTTTCATCCGTTCGAAATGGCAGCTTCGTCTGAATTTAAATAAATACGCTAGCTTCACGATTTTCACAAAAAAATAGACCAGACAGGAAACTCACATAAAATTGAACTGACACATTTTAAGAGCGAAAATTATATAAATTTGCGGCGAAAACTGGAACTACTCATTAAATCAACCAATTCGGCTCAGTTATAGTTCCCGCCGACAGGTTCGCATTAAAAAAAAAAACCACAAATTAGGCCTTAGTTTCAATGCAATGGAAAATACTAGAGAGAATGTTGAGACAGGTCAGTTATCCGAGATGTCAAAACAAAACGGATCTCTCAGCGGTTTGGGTTGTTGTTTTTCGGGAAACGGCATTGCAGCCGAAAAAACGATCCCCGGTTAGATGTTTTTGAAAAATTCGATACCCGGCAATATAAGGCAACTTTTAAGACCAAAATTTTGTGTCCTTTCCGTGTAAAAATTTCAGGGTCTCCGAAAAACCTATAAAATTTTCCAAAAAAAACAAGAAAATACGTGTCCATAGATTCCCTTCAGTAGGGTGGATATTAACCGGCCAGTACAAATTATGTTATTAATTCAGGGTAGGTACCTACTTATCTCGGTAGTATTGCAAATATGATGAAAAAAGCAAAACCATTGCCGGAATTTTGTAAGGAGATGCGCCGGTACCTACCGGAATGGTTAGTTGGACAATTATTTAGGTTTTTGATGCAATTTAATTTACTAAGGTAATGTTGTTTCCAAGATACTGAATAATTTAATAATTTTTTAAAGTTCATTTTCACTTTCTGTGTAAGTTCTGTTTTTTTATCAGTAAATGCCAGTTGCATCATAAAACTGAAATAATTACAGAACTTGAATAGAATTCGAACCGAACTTTTACAGAACGTTAAAATTGACTTGAAAAATTGAAGAATTTTTAATTTCGTTAAACAACCTAGCCTAAATATGAGTTCTTTTTTACGTATGTATGCAAGTACCTATACTCAGAATATAAGTTGGTTCCTACCTGCACATAAACACTCGATATCATTCGACGATATTGCATACGTATTAGTTTTCTAATTTTACAATGAAATTACTCGAAGTTGAACGGAATATTTTTTTTAAAGTATTAAATTCATTTAGCGCTTTATTTTAAGCAGTAAAACTACTGGTGAGTTCTGGCATTATAAAATTTGTATGAAAATGTACGTACGCTCATAACTTCCGAAGGACTGCAACAAATTGAAAAATTCTTTTTTTGTTGTGATCGTTATTGTTAGTACAAGGTTTGTATAAAATTACTGGTGAGTTCTGGCATTACGAAATTTGTAAAAAAAAAATTATAGGTGGTGCGCGAGCTGTTTGAAAAATAAATGTACCGGGAATTAGTGTATGTAATGCGGCAGCTGGGGGGGGGGGTGAAAACAGGAAGGGGGGAGGGGAGCCTGGGAGGGGGGAGGGGAACTCGGGAGGGGGTTTACGATACGGAGAAGCCTAGGAGTGAAGTGGGCTGAGGGAAGGTGTGGGAGGCGGAGTGGAAAGGGGAAGAGGACGCTGGTGAGGAAGGGGGGGGGGATTCCTGGTTCCTGTATACAATAGTGAGCTCTGGCAACACGAAATTACGCATTGCTAAACCGTTCATCCGATTGTGATGAAACTTTGGGGATTTGACGTGTGCATTTCTACAATGGTGTTTATATACTAACGTATAGCAGGTTTTTGCTGCTAGGTCCTGCGGACGGCTTTATACATAGTTGTGTGTTTAACCGCTAAGCGTTGCTAAACCATTCATCCGATTGCGATGAAAATTTCTAGATTTGATGTGTGAATGCCCACGACAATTTCTGTATACAAAAGTGAGCTCTGGCATCATGAAATTACGCATTGCTAAACCGTTCATGCGATTGCGATGAAACTTTGGGGATTTGATGTGTGCATGCCTACAATGGTGTCTATATACTAACGTATGGCAGATTTTTGCTGCTAGGCCCTGTGGGCGGCTTTATATATATTTGTAGTTTAACCGTAGGTACCTACCCGCTTACTATGATTTTTTTTCTGTCAGTTAGTAAGTCAAGTTAGTTTTAACCCGTTAGTTGCATTTGCAACAGGCATAAGCTAGTATTATATAGTATTGTTTGGTTTTTCAAAAAACTCACTTTTCGCTTGACGGGAAAATCGACCGCACCGCCCCTCGCGTTTCACCAACCTCAAGGTTCACTTTGGCTTGGCGACGCAAAAACGCCGCTGGCACGCCAAAACGACCTCTCCGGTCCTCGAGTTTCGCACACCTCAAGGTTCAATTTTGTTCGAAGGAAATTGTCCCAACGGCTGACACGCGAGAATGGACATTAGCGCTCGCTATTTTGGAACGCTTCAAAGTTCACAATCCTTCGAAGAGTCGATTATTTTCCAGCCACTAGCAGTTGTTTTTTTTTTTGATAGGGGAAACATTTCAATATGTTTGCCAAAACTTTACGGGAGACATCTAGCGGTGCGGAATACAAGTATGGATTATTCACATAAGAAAAAATCAAATATCTATCGAATACTATTGTAGTTCTATTTTCATCCGTTCGAAATGGCAGCTTCGTCTGAATTTAAATAAATACGCTCGCTTCACG
Source organism: Limnephilus lunatus (assembly GCA_917563855.2). NCBI lineage: Eukaryota > Metazoa > Arthropoda > Insecta > Trichoptera > Limnephilidae > Limnephilus > Limnephilus lunatus. Next base: position 85,144,065 of record OU830593.1, read on the forward strand.
ATTTTCTCGAAAAAGGAGGAATCAACATAACGACAGTATTCGTATAATGTTGCTATATGCTTGGTTTTGGAATGCCTAATTTTGGAATGTTGTTTTTTAATATTCAGAATGTTTCTTACTAAAATTTTTAACTTTGTCAATAAATAATATGGATACATTAAAATATAGTGAATATTTAACTGCTGTAACTATATCTACACTAAATAGAAAAAATACATTATTGTAGAATTTCTTTTACCTCATTTCATGGATATTGTTTGTTCTTTTTTTTTCAACTAATTTATTATTTCATATAATTATTTGAAATATATAATATTTAATAATATTTTAATTAATAATATTTTAAATATATAATATTTTAAATGAAGTTCTACATACTTTACGCTTGACAAAAGCGAAAAAATATGTAAAAAAAATTTTTTAGGGTGTTTAGTTGTTATTTTTTCAAAAAAATAATTTTTTAGTGCTATTCACAGGTATATTTTAAAATTTTGTTTTTAAATAAAGCATTAAAGTTAATTTATTAAGATATCTTTGTTCTCAATAAAAATTTTTTTTACGAAAACCATGTTTTTTCTTAGTAAGCATTAACATTTTTTACCCCTGAAACATGTTTTTTTGAGATATGGCATCACTAAACTTCGTATTCAAAATGACAACTTTTTATAATTTTTTTATGGATTGGTTTGTTATTAGTTCATTTATTATTTGTTTATTCATGACTGTGATTTTAAATACGATTTTGCGGATTAAAATAGGTATGATAATAATATAATACTAATATATTACTTCATTATAAAATTTATGTAACTTTTCTTTGCCCATTAGCTTTAAAAATTGTCACGAAACGCGTTATTTTAGAAATAAATATAACCTAAATCTTCCTCTAAAGGAATAAAATGCCGCAATGATACAATTTATACTGGTGGGTGGTTTGCTATATTTATGTTATACTGTAAAATGCCTGATGGGGACATTTAATAAGCTGAACTTTGTTACTTTTGACGAAATTGACGCGCCGTGTTGACAGGATTACAAATGCGCAGGTGAGATCACTTTTCAACCTTTATACAGTTATTATCCGAGTTAGATAATACACATAAAATATAATTATCCTATTATTATTATAACATAACATTGAATTACCATTTTTTACAGGTTTTTGAGGAGCTGGACATTGACTACAGTGTATTATTAAATGCCAGGTGACGGCTGGCGTTGTCAAAATTATTGATGAAATCTAAAATATACTCAAATCAACGAAGGACAACAAGGTGAAAATACAATTGAAACAAAGATTAAATTAATGCAATATGCTTTCTTAATTTTTCCTGTCTGTAGAAAAAAACCTGTGTTCCCATTATTGAAATGTTCCTTATTTGATGAATAGTTTCAAATTTTTTCCACAAATTATAGAAAACTCACAGAAAAATATATCATTCTAATGCAATGGCTACAACGAGCGAAGTGCAAATATTCAAATTCTATGAAATATAAAACTAATCTTATAAAATATTATTGATTACAGCACGTTAGTTCACGCATTTCTTCGTAGCCTGGGTGTATGTCATGGACATAAACAGTAAGCTGGAGGAACGACATTTGAGATGGTATGGGCACGTAAGACGGAGATCATCAGACCACACAGTGAAGCAGGCAATGTCTATGTAGCTTCATCGACAGTCATCCAGAGAAAGACCAAAGAACTCCTAGATGACTCAATGCAGAAACACATGGATGAAGGCGATACTCCGAACCGAAGAAACTATAATTTGAGAACGAGAAGAACCGACCCCGTGTATTATTAAATGCCAGGTGACGGCTGGCGTTGTCAAAGTTATTGATTTAATCTAAAATATACTCACATCAACGAAGGACAACAAGGTGAAAATACAATTCTGTACCTCAGAAGAAAAAGGTCGGTTGTCACATTTTTGAAATTGTTCAGGAGAGAGGAAATAGTAAAATAATTAGTCTATTGGTTATCTCTTGATGGTTAAATTTATGTAATTTTTTTCCTGTTTTTTTTAATTTGTCTTAAGGCACATATTAATATTATGGTTTTTAACGTTTTTAGCGGACATCCGACCTTATAGCATTAGAAAATAAAAATACTCAAAATACACCAGACCTTTTATGTTGACCTAACTTTGTTTTCCGTTGTCGTAGGACAACATTCTTTATACCTGTGTGTAGATACTGAAATAACTAAAAAGGCCTCATACATAACTCATTTTCACAAATACTGGACAACCGACCTTTTTCTTCTGAGTTACAGAATTGAAACTTATCATTTATGATAAAATTAATGCAATATGCTTTCTTAATTTTTCCTGTCTGTAGAAAAAAACCTGTGTTCCCATTATTGAAATGTTCCTTATTTGATGAATAGTTTCAAATTTTTTCCACAAATTATAGAAAACTCGCAGAAAAATATATCATTCTAATGCAATGGCTACAACGAGCGAAGTGCAAATATTCAAATTCTATGAAATATAAAACTAATCTTATAAAATATTATTGATTACAGCACGTTAGTTCATTTACACATTCGTCGTAGCCTGGGTGTATGTCATGGACATAAACAGTAAGCTGGAGGAACGACATTTGAGATGGTATGAGCACGTAAGACGGAGATCATCAGACCACACAGTGAAGCAGGCAATGTCTATGCAGCTTCATTGGCAGTCATCCAGAGAAAGACCAAAGAACTCCTAGATGACTCAATGCTTAAAGAAACACATGGATGAAGGCGATACTCCGAACCGAAGAAACTATAATTTGAGAACGAGAAGAACCGACCCCGTGTATTATTAAATGCCAGGTGACGGCTGGCGTTGTCAAAATTATTGATGAAATCTAAAATATACTCAAATCAACGAAGGACAACAAGGTGAAAATACAATTGAAACTTAAAGATTAAATTAATGCAATATGCTTTCTTAATTTTTCCTGTCTGTAGAAAAAAACCTGTGTTCCCATTATTGAAATGTTCCTTATTTGATGAATAGTTTCAAATTTTTTCCACAAATTATAGAAAACTCGCAGAAAAATATATCATTCTAATGCAATGGCTACAACGAGCGAAGTGCAAATATTCAAATTCTATGAAATATAAAACTAATCTTATAAAATATTATTGATTACAGCACGTTAGTTCATTTACGCATTCGTCGTAGCCTGGGTGTATGTCATGGACATAAACAGTAAGCTGGAGGAACGACATTTGAGATGGTATGGGCACGTAAGACGGAGATCATCAGACCACACAGTGAAGCAGGCAATGTCTATGCAGATTCATCGACAGTCATCCAGAGAAAGACCAAAGAACTCCTAGATGACTCAATGCTTAAAGAAACGCACTCAGAACCGAAGAAACTCTAATTTGAGAACGAGAAGAACCGACCCCAACAGCCTACCTAGGCAATGAGTTGGGACAGCGCCAGAAAAAAGAAGAAAGAAAGATTGATTACAGAAATCACCTTCTTTGTCTACTGGAAAAGGATGTCAAAATTATCTCCGCACAAGGCGCTCTTTGAGTTATAACAAATCATGATTTGTCATAACCCAAAGGATCAGCTGTGATAAGAAATCATGATTTTGAATAGGTTGAAATGTAATATAATGAAATTTTTCTAATATTATTTTAAATAAATAAATAAGGTATAGTATTTTGCAATTCATCTTATAAGAAGGGTATATTCTGGTGCCTTGCTATTAAAAGGATAACTGGGGAGATAGTACTTATAAAAAACAATGGTACATAGTCACAGCACACGTTTCACAGGAAAAAGGTCTGAAAATACCTAAAATAGCAAATAAATGTATGGAAACTGAACACTGGAGAATTTTGTGCCAGTGATTTTGAATAATATCAAAAATAACTTTGCTTTCGAGTAAAATAAGAGTTTAAGTATGATAATTTTAAAGATGTGGCTAATGAATGAAAAATCTATATGGAGGCACTGCCGAAAACCAGCTGCATTCCAGGAGAAATCCTTAATTGTAGCTGAGCAGTGACCTTTTTTAGATGGTTTGGGCTCACCCGAGGAAAACATAGAACGATTAAGTGAATCAGATGCTTGGGCCATGTCAAGAATCAAAATAATAAGAAAACATGTGTGAATGTGAATGAATGTTTGCCAAGACTGAGTTATTTGGTAATAGTTAGTTAGTTGTTTCTCAACTCACCCGCATGTGTTTACCAAATTTAAGCAGTTACAAGTTAGAATTGTGGTTCTTTATTCTCCTCACTGTGTGCCTTATGTTTTTAATATTATTAAAGTAATTAAAATTTTAATAAATATAATAGTGCAGTGTTTTGTTTACAAAACCTATGTATCAATACCTCGCTTAACAATTCTGCATTGACATCTTCAATGTTACAAAGAGTTCAGCAACTATCTTTTGATATACGCCACAACATAGTAAAACTACGGAAACTGCCCCCATGTACTTTTTAATTTTGTAATCTTCTCCATAATATATTAGTGTATAACTATTTTATGGAAAACATGAAAAAATAAATAAATATTTATTTGCAGAATGTAGGTACATTGTATTTTTTTGTATTACAGTACATTATGCACCTGACACACACAGCTATAAAAGCACAAGCAAATATTTGTTGAACCGCGACTGAGTATGTGTTGTATCGTCAGACGACGCTATCAAATATTTCTTCCTATGGTAGGAGAAGGGGTCTGATGAATTAGGGAGCACCACGAAATACCATTTCTTTGTACTGAATCTATTAACTAGACAACTGTCATCTGCACGTTTAGGCAGCTCCGTCATTAAAATGAGCCCCTCCTGTTTTTTGGAGGAGAGGAGGTAGCACAACTTTTCACATATCACATCAGGAGCGGTTACGACATAAGATATGTTTTGTCTATGGTTGATTTGCGCATAAACTGCTTAGATGTGACAGATCCGAAGGGATTGTATGGAGAGCATTATTTAGCATGCGATGATCTTTTATATTTTATTGCTGTGTGTGGCAGGGGTCTTAAGTATATGTAAAATGTAGAAGTACCATTAAAGTTATAATTTGTATTGAATGCTGGACTATGTACAACTCCTACTCAAAGCAACTCGAACCAGCAGAAATGCGAATGCTTAGATGGTCGGCAGGAGTATCACTAAAAGATAAGATTAAAAGTTCACGCATTCGTGTTAGTTTAGGTGTCACGGACATAAACAGTAAGCTGGAGGAACAACAGTTTAGATGGTATGGGCACATAAGACGGAGACCATCAGACCACACAGTGAAGCAGGCAATGTCTATGGAGCTTCATCGACAGTCATCCAAAGGAAGACCAAAGAAATCCTGGATGACTCAATGCTCCAAAATACTTGGGAGAAACGGCCTGGATGAAGGCGATACTCAGAACCGTAGAAGCTACAACCTGAGCCGACCCCAGCAGCCTATCTAGGCAATGAGTTGGGAAAGCGCAAGGAAGAAGAAGAAAGTTATAATTTGTATTAAATGTTTTATTTACCTAAAAAGAAATTTATACTATTACATATTTCATATCAATAATTATTCTTTATTCATAAACATATATTTTTTCAGGTAGACAGTTTTTCGACTGCCACACTAGGCACATGCCCGTATTATAGTAGTAGTAATAACATTAATATAATAAAAACAAGCTTAAATTGTTTTGGCCGGCCATTTTGTGCATCGTCCGATTAGTATGACAAAGTATCGCTGGCCCCTTGAGGGTCATTATATCTGGATTCTACTGTATCATCCATTGCAAAAAGTTCATTAAATAAATTCCCAGGAATTCTTTTACAAATCTTTATCCGTAAAACAAGAAGAAAATTGTTATTAATTTAATAGAACAGTTCATCAATACCAATATTGAAACATCAGAAGTCCTAGCATGGGGCATAGATAAGGGTTGATAGGATAACTTTCAGTAACTTCTCATCGTTCTCTAGGACAAATGCAGATCACTAACATACAAACAATAGTTGACGTAGAATATATTAAGAGTAGTTAACCAGCCAGCAGCCGAGAATTCAAATTTCGTCGAAAGATGTTCTTACGATCGTACAGTGCGGTTCCGATGAGAAAGATTAATTATTCTTCGTACTAGATATCTTTTGTGGGATCGTTATTTGATAATGAACGTGATCTCCTGTCAGATTTGTGTGGTTTTTATGGCTGTTATTTGGTTTTTCTTTGTACAACGTACATTAAATGGATAAATAATTGTGCATACTTGCAAGAATTCATGTTTAAAACGATTTAAACTAAAATATGTACAAAAAGATCACGTCCGTTATCTAATAATGATCCCACAAAAGATATAGAATCGCTCGACTGGAAGTACCTAATTTGTAACTGAGCAAAAGAATTTAATAATATTTTCCTTGGATGAAACTTCAATTGCAAATTAGACATACAAATATAATATAATTATTATATTCGGTAAATATGCATTTAGTCCACCTCACGGATAATACAGAACGTTCGTGTTGTCGAAGTTTGATTCACGGATAATAAGGAATATTCCATTTTTATGTTAAGGTTAAACTACGAAAGCTGCATGTCATCATATCGTTTTTTTCTTCATATATTTAATTAAACACCCGCTCTTCGCATCATCCACGTTCATACATCAAATCGCATAGTGTTAGAACCCGTTAGTTGCTTTGCAATGGGCAAAACCATTCATCCGATCGCAATAAAAATTTGGGGATTTGATGTGCGCATGCTCGCGATGGTTTCTGTATACAATAGTGAGCTCTGGCATCATGAAATAACGCATTGATAAACTGTTCATCCGATTGCGATGAAACTTTGGGGATTTGATGTGTTCACGTCTACAATGGTGTTTATATACTAATGTATGGCAGGTTTTTGCTTCTAGGCCCTGCGGGCGGCTTTATACATAGTTGTATGTTTAATCGCTAAGCGTTGCTAAACCATTCATCCGATTGCGATGAAAATTTGAGGATTTGATGTGTGCATGCCCACAACGGTTTCTGTATACAAAAGTGAGCTCGGCATCATGAAATTACGCATTGCTAAGCCGTTCATCTATTGGGATGAAACTTTGGGGATTTGATGTGTGCATGCCTATAATGGTGTCTTCATACTAACGTACGGCAGGTTTTTGCTGCTAGGTCCTGCGGGCGGCTTTATACATAATTGTGTGTTTAACCGCTAAGCGTTGCTAAACCATTCATCCGATTGCGATAAAAAATTGTAGATTTGATGTGTGCATGCCCACGACGGATTTTGTATACAAAAGTGAGTTCTGGCATCATGAAATTACGCATTGCTTAACCGTTCATCCGATTGCGATGAAACTTTGAAGATTTGATGTGTGCATGCCTACAATGGTGTCTATATACTAATTTATGGCAGGTTTTTGCTGCTAGGCCCTGTGGGTGGCTTTATATATATTTGTATGTTTAACCGTAGGTACCTACCCGCTTAATATGAATTTTTTTTTTCTGTTAGTAAGTAAGTCAAGTTAGTTTTAACCCGTTTATTGCATTTGCAATAGGCATAAGCTAGTTATATAGTATTGTTTGGTTTTTCAAAAAACTCACTTTTTCTGGCACGCCAAAATCGACCGCACCGCCTCTTAAGTTTCACCAACTTCAAGGTTCACATTCGGGTAAAGTCGATTAAGACGGCCCTTGCACGCCAAAACGAACTTTCCGCTCCTCGAGTTTCACCGACCGCAGAGACCATTATCGCTAGACAGGAAACTCACATAAATCGAGCTGAAACATAATAAACAGCGACAAATGTGGCAAATTTTGCGGCGAAAACTAGAACCTCTAACTTAATCTCTCACCTTTGGATTTAGTTCTATTTCCGGCCGCCAGGTGCGCCGGGTCAAAAAAATTGGCATTTTCGCGTGTCAATTTCGAGTTTCCATACAAAAAGAAATTTACTAGGGAAATTATTCTTATTAATTATACGGCTTTGCTGAGAAAAAATGACATTTTAAACGTGCTTTGCGGGATCGTAGATTACGTAAAAAATAAACTTTCTGCGGGAGATGTTTTTTAATAAATATAAACATTACAGGTTTTAAAAACTTTTAAAATCAAAACATGTGTAGCTCCCCCTTGAAAATGTTTCACAATATTGCATTCAAATTCGACATTTTTCTGACATTAGCGAAAAATTCACTTTCATCGATAAATGCAAATCGTTTGCAGCCTGTAAAATCGGCTGGTATATTAAAATTTTATAAATTTTCTCGAACTTTGCAACACTGAAGATGGAGTCGTGATGGCGTAAAAAGCCAATACCACCTTAATAAAAGCCGACCCCGCCCTAATAGGTTTTGTATGAAGAATTTTTTTTTTTTAATGGCGGATTTCAAATTGCATAGCTCGGCAGGGCCTAAATTTTAGCGGGATTGGTGCAAATTTGTGCATCGGTCTTGCCTGTGTAAAAAATATAATTATGGAATATTATCTGTCTGTGTATAATATAGTAGGTAAGTACCCAATACAAAAGACCCGCGCTTAATCAGCAAATGTTGAGACAGCCCAGTATCCGAAATGTCATATGTTTACTCTAATAAAACGGACCTCTCAGCGGTTTGGGTTGTTGATTTGAAGTATACGGCATTACGGCCCAAAAAACGATTCCGGCTTGGATGTTTTTGAAAAATACGGTACTCGAAAACATCCCGCATCTTTTGATAACAATTTAACGTGTCCGTCCCATGTAAAAAAGTTCAGGGTCACCGAAAATCCTACAAAATTTTCGAAAAAAAACACGACAATATACGCCCATAGATTAACTTCAGAAGGATAGATATTTACCGGCCAGAACAAATTGAAATGTAATTGATTTCAAGGGTAGGTACCTACTTATTTCGGTAGTACCTATTGCAAATATGATGAAAAAAGCAAAAACATTGCCGGAATTTTTTAAGGAAAAGCGGCGGTACCTACCGGAATGGGTAGATAGTCAATTATTTAGGTTTTTGATGCAATTTAATTTACTAAGGTAATGTTGTTTCCACGATACTGAATAATTTAACAATTTTTTGAAGTTCATTTTCACGTTCTGTGTAAGTTCTATTTTTTATCAGTAAATGGCAGTTGCATCATAAAACAAAAATATCTATAAAACTTGAATAGAATTCGAACCGAACTTTTACAGAAATTTCTCTTAGTTGAACGGGATATTTTTTTCAAGTATTAAATTCGTATAGCGCTTTTTTTAAGCAGTAAAACTACTGGTGAGTTCTGGCATTATAAATTTTTTATGAAAATGTACGTACGCTCATAACTTCTGAAGGACTGCAACAAATTGAAAAATTCTTTTTTTGTTGTGTTCGTTATTGTTAATACAAGGTTTGTATAAAACTACTGGTGAGTTCTGGCTTCACGAAATTTGTATTAAAAAAATTAATAGGTAACAGCATGAGCTGTTTGAAAACTAAATGTACTGGGAATTAGTGTATGTAGTGTGGCAGCTTTTTGCTGCTAGGTCCTGCGGGCGGCTTTATACATAATTCTGTCTTTAACCGCTAAACGTTGTTAAACCTTTCATCCGATTGCGATAAAAAATTGTATATTTGATGTGTGCATGCCCACGACGGTTTCTGTATACAAAAGTGAGCTCTGGCATCATGAAATTACGCATTGCTAAACCGTTCATGCGATTGCGATGAAACTTTGGGGATTTGATGTGTGCATGCCTACAATGGTGTCTATATACTTACGTATGGCAGATTTTTGCTGCTAGGCCCTGTGGGCGGCTTTATATATATTTGTATGTTTAACCGTAGGTTAACCGTAACCAGCTTACTACGAAATATTTTTTTTTCTGTTAGTAAGTCAAGTTAGTTTCAACCCGTTAGTTGCTTTGCAACGGGCAAACTTCTAGTTATATATTATTGTTTGGTTTTTCAAAAAACTCACTTTTTCTGGCACGCCAAAATCGACCGCACCGCCCCTTAAGTTTCAACAACCTCGAGGTTCACATTCGGGTACAACCGATTAAGACTTTTGATGGATCCGAAAGTGACCTCTCGGCTCCTCGAGTTTCAAAGACCGCAGAGACCATATTCGGTTCACGGGAAACTCACATAAAATCGAACCGCTATATAATTGACAGCGCCAAATTACGCAAATCAGCGGCGAAAACTAGAACCTCTGACTAAATCTATCACCTTTGGCCTCGGTTATATTTTCCGCCGACAGGTTTGCACTCCAAAAAAGGCAGAGAAAAATTAAGACACTCATTTCCATACAATGAGAAATTTATTCTTATTTATTGTACGGCGTTTTTGAGAAAAAATGACATTTTAAACGTGCTTTGCGGGATCGTAGATTACGTAAAAAAAACACTTTCTGCCGGAGATGTTTTTTAATAAATATAAACATTACAAGTTTTAAAAACTTTTAAAATCAAAACATGTGTAGCTCTCCCTTGAAAATGTTTCACAATATTGCATTCAAATTCGACATTTTTCTGACATTTGCGAAAAATTCACTTTCATCGATAAATGCAAATCGTTTGCAGCCTGTAAAATTGGCTGGTATATTAAAATTTTATAATTTTTCTCGAACTTTGCAACACTGAAGATGGAGTCGTGATGGCGTTAAAATCCACTACCACCTTAAAAAAAGCAGACCCCGCCCTAATAGGTTTTGTATGAAGAATTTTTTTTTTTAATGGCGGATTTCAAATTGCATAGCTCGACAGGGCCTAAATTTAAGCAGGATTGGTGCAAATTTGTGCATCGGTCTTGCCTGTGTAAAAAATATTATTATGGAATATTATCTGTCTGTGTATGATATATGTAGTAGGTAAGTACCTAATACAAAAGCGCTAGATTTACCCGCGCTTCAACAGCAAATTAAAATGTCAAAAGAAAACGGATCTCTCAGCGGTTTGGGTTGTTGTTTTTCGGGAAACGGCATTGCGGCCGGAAAAACGATTCTGGCTTGGATGTTTTTAGAAAATACGGTACCCTGAAATATAAGGCAACTTTTAACAGTAATATAACGTGTCCGTCTCATGAAAAAATGTTCATGAGGATATGATAAACATATAACATTTTCCAAAAAAATGAGGAAAACGCTTGCCATAGATTTCAGAAGTGGAGATTTTTACTGGCCAGTTTAAATATGTTCCTTCAGGGTAGGTACTTATTTCAGTGGTATTGCAAATATGATGAAAAAGCAAATATTGCCGGAATTTTAGTAACAAATGCGGAGGTACCTACCCGAATACGTAGCTACACAATTAAATGCAATACTTAGGTTAGGTTGTTGTACAACGATACTGAATAATTCAACATTTTTTTAAGGTTCATTTCCAAGTTCTTCGTAAGTTCTATTCAAGTTCTGTTATTTTATCAGTACATGCCAGTTGCATCATAAAACTGAAATAATAACTGAACTTGAATAGAATTTGAACCGAACTTTTACAGAACGTTAAAATTGACTTGAAAAATTGAAGAATTTTTAATTTCGTTAAACAACCCAGCCTAAATACGTGTTTTTTTTTACGTATGTATGCAAGTACCAGCACTCAAAATTTAGGTAGGTACCTATCTGCATATAACAACTCGGTATCATCCGACTATATTGCATACGTATTAGTTTTCTAATTTTACAATGAAATTACTCGAAGTTGAACGGGATATTTTTTAAAAGTATTAAATTCATATAGCGCTTTATTTTAAGCAGTAAAACTACTGGTGAGTTCTGGAATTATAAAATTTGTATGAAAATGTACGTACGCTCATAACTTCCGAAGGACTGCAACAATTTGAAAAATTCTTTTTTTGTTGTGTTCGTTATTGTTAGAACAAGGTTTGTATAAAATTACTGGTGAGTTCTGGCATTACGAAATTTGTAAAAAAAATTATAGGTGGCGCGCGAGCTGTTTGAAAAATAAATGTACCGGGAATTAGTGTATGTAATGCTGCAGGTGGGGGGAGGGGGGGTGGAAACAGGAAGGGGGGAGGGGAGCCTGGGAGGGGGGAGGGGAACTCGGGAGGGGGTTTACGATACGGAGAAGCCTAGGAGTGAAGTGGGGTGAGGGAAGGTGAGGGAGGCGGAGTGGAAAGGGGAAGAGGATGCTGGTGAGGAAGGGGGGGGGGGGGATTCCTGGTTCCTGGATACAATAGTGAGCTCTGGCAACACGAAATTACGCATTGCTCAACCGTTCATCCGCTTGCGATGAAACTTTGGGGATTTGATGTGTGCATGCCTATAACGGTGTCTATATACTAACATATGGTAGGTTTTTGCTACTAGGCCCTGCGGGCGGCTTTATAAACATTTGTATGTATAACCGCTAAGCGTTGCTAAACCATTCATCGGATTGCGAAGAAACTTTAGGTTTTGATGTGCACATGCCTACCATGCCTTTATGGCAGTAGATACCTACCCGCTTACTATGAATTTTTTAAGTTAGTTTTAACCCGTTAATTGCATTTGCAATAGGCATAAGCTAGTATATATATTAATGCTCAGTTTTGAAAAAAACTCACTTTTTCGAACATCGATCGCTCCGCCCCTTAAGTTTCACCAACCTCGAGGTTCGTTTTTGCTTCAAAAGTCTTAAAATGGGGAAAAACTTTCTGTTTTTTGCAGGCTAAAATCGACCACACTGCCCCTTAAGTTTCACAAACCTCGAGGTTCGTTTTGGCTTGAAATGTCTGAAAATCGGGAAAAGTCACTTAGCGCATTTTGGTTTTGGCTTGAATACAAATTCAGACGCGAAGCTGATAGTATTATTTTTTCGACAAAACGAATACCACTAGCGATCTATTGTCTCATACAAAACGGCGGCGAAAACTGGAACTTCTCATTAAATCAACCAATTCGGCTCAGTTATAGTTCCCGCCGACAGGTTCGCATAAAAAAAAACAACCACAAATTAGGCCTTAGTTTCAATGCAATGGAAAATACTATGTATCAGTTATCCGAGATGTCAAAACAAAACGGATCTCTCAGCGGTTTGGGTTGTTGTTTTTCGGGAAACGGCATTGCGGCCGGAAAAACGATTCCAGCCTGGATGTTTTTGAAAAATACGGTACCCGGCAATATAAGGCAACTTTTAACACCAAAATTTTGTGTCCGTTCCATGTAAAAAAGTTCAGGGTCGCCGAAAAACCTATAAAATTTTCCAAAAAAAACAAGAAAATACGTGTCCATAGATTCACTTCAGTAGGGTGGATATTTACCGGCCAGTAAAAATTATGTTATTAATTCAGGGTAGGTACCTACTTATCTCGGTAGTATTGCAAATATGATGAAAAAAGCAAAACCATTGCCGGAATTTTGTAAGGAGATGCGCCGGTACCTACCGGAATGGGTAGTAAGACGATTATTTAGGTTTTAATGCAATTTAATTTACTAAGGTAATGTTATTTCCACGATACTGAATAATTTAACAATTTATTTAAGTTCATTTTCACGTTCTGTGTAAGTTCTATTTTTTTATCAGTAAATGCCAGTTGCATCATAAAACAAAAATATCTATAGAACTTGAATAGAATTCGAACCGAACTTTTCTGAAATTACTCGAAGTTGAACGGGATATTTTTTTTAAAGTATTAAATTCGTATAGCGCTTTTTTTAAGCAGTAAAACTACTGGTGAGTTCTGGCATTATAAAATTTTTATGAAAATGTACGTACGCTCATAACTTCTGAAGTACTGCAACAAATTGAAAAATTCTTTTTTTATTGTGTTCGTTATTGTTAATAAAATGTTTGTATAAAACTACTGGTGAGTTCTGGCTTCACGAAAATTGTATAAAAAAATTTAATAGGTGGCGCGCGAGCTGTTTGAAAACTAAATGTACCGGGAATTAGTGTATGTAGTGTGGCAGCTTTTTGCTGCTAGGTCCTGCGGGCGGCTTTATACATAATTGTGTGTTTAACCGCTAAGCGTTGCTAAACCTTTCATCCGATTGCGATAAAAAATTGTATATTTGTATGTGCATGCCCACGACGGTTTCTGTATACAAAAGTGAGCTCTGGCATCATGAAATTACGCATTGCTTAACCGTTCATGCGATTGCGATGAAACTTTGGGGATTTGATGTGTGCATGCCTACAATGTTGTCTGTATACTAACGTATGGCAGATTTTTGCTGCTAGGCCCTGTGGGCGGCTTTATATATATTTGTATGTTTAACAGTAGGTACCTTCCCGCTTACTACGAAATATTTTTTTTTCTGTTAGTAGTAAGTCAAGTTAGTTTTAACCCGTTAGTTGCTTTGCAACGGGCAACTTTCTAGTACTATATATTATTGTTTGGTTTTGAAAAAACTCACTTTTTTTCCAGATGCGAAAATCGACCGCACCCCCCTCGAGTTTCACCCGCCTCAAGGTTCACTTTCGCGTGAAGATCGTTTTTTCCCGCACGCGAAAAGGGACCGCACCGCCTTCGCGTTTCGCACACCTCAAGGTTCACTCTCGCTTGAGGAAAAAATTCAGTGCGAAAAATGAAGCCTCGAAAGCTCACTCTTTACGCGAAAATCGACCGCACCGCCCCTCGAGTTTCACACACCTCAAGGTTCATTTTCGCTTGAGGAAAAAATTCAGCCCGAAAATTAAGCCTCGAAAAATTCAGCCTTTGAAAAAAAGCCTGACAAAATTAATGTCGCTAGGGATCTATTCTCTCATACGAATCGACGGCGCAAACTGGAACCTCTAATTAAATCACTCAATTCGGCTAGGTTATAATTCCCGCCGACAGGTTCGCCCCTTTAAAAACGTCGGATCGAAAATGTAAGTAAAAAAAAGTTAGTTTCCCGTACAAAACTGATTTTGCTAGGAATTTATACTCATTAATTAAACGGCTTCGAGAAAGTTCTTGAGAAAAATTGACATTTTATAGGGGCATTACGGAATTAAAGATTACGTTAAAAGTACACCTTCCGGCGGAGATGTTTTTTAATAATCATAAACGATACAAGTTTTAGGAACTTTTAAAGCCACGACATGTCCCGCAATTCATTAAAAATGTGTCACAATTTTGCATCAAACATTGTAATAATTCTGACATTTGTTGAAATTGATCTGTCCTCGACAATGAAAAATCTTTGTGGCCAGTTAAAATGAATTCGAGGTAGGTACCTACCGGCGTTGAAAGGCGAACGATTTACATGCACAAAGTAAATAGTACCTAGGTAATGAAGCATTCATAAACCGTCATAAAGAGTCATGAAACCAAATAAGATGAGTACTTACGTAGGTACCTACTTAATTCCATTGAAAATCAAATTAATTGCTAAGTTTTTTTAATGCTGCATCCACATTTGTAGTCAAAAGCTTTAGGTTGGTGAATTTCTATAAATTCAATTAGAAACGGGCCAGTAGTACCTACTCATGTAGGAACATTATCGTTCAAATATTGAGATAATAATAAAATGAGTTGATTTAAATAACTTACTAAAGATGGTCCATTTTTTTGTCAAAAATGATGTACATAGGTACCTACTGGAACATTGTACATCGATATAATTATTTTTTTCCTCAGGAATAGCCAAGATTATTGCCATTTTTTGCGGTAATTTGTTAAGAAATTAAATAAACTCGATAAAATTATTTTTTCCTACGTTGTTGCAATAATTTCTATAGCGCCATTTCTGCAAAAAATCACACCAAGAGCCCAGTGCTCGATACCAGGTGCATAGAAATAGGAGCAGTTACAGTATCATAATGTTCTGAATTAAATTAAATATTTATTGACAAATTATTTTTTTTGTGAAAAGACGATATGTAAAATATTGTAAAATTTTAAAATATTGTAAACATATTGTTAACATGGTAAAATGAAATAAAGTATCAAGTATTTTTTTCCATAAATAAAAAAAAAATTATAGCGCCATTTTTGTGAAAAATCACCTAAAGGACGCTCCCTTACCCTACTCCATTTGAAAATGTACCAGGAGCACAGAATTTTGCTGATTGTTAATTACTAAGAATGATCCAATTTTTTTTGCCAAATGGTGTAGATACCTACCTGAATAATACACTGGAACTACATTATTTGTTCTGTACAGTTTTAATTCAATTTTAATGTGAATACCGCACAAGAGTCCCAACTACTGGAGCCAATGAGACTATGGCATCCCCAATTGGGGTACGTTGTGAGGCTGAAGATAGTAGGGAGGGGAAGGACATGGGAAAGAGGAAGGTAGGGAAGTACTTGGCTATTCAGATCTGGTCACCAAACACGGTTAAAGCCATTTCAAGCAAAGTTTCAATTCCTAATGGTGAAAATTGAGCTGGAAGCTCCTTGACCCCCTTTTACGAGAGCGGGTGTACGAAATTGAGCGGTCGACTGCCTGTTCCAAACATATGTTTGAATGTGGATAGTTTCAACCCGTTAGTTGCTTTGCAACGGGCAAAAGCTGTTTCAAAATAAATTGATGAACTCAGTGAGTAGGTACTGAAAGTGGGAACTATTTTTTCGTTTTATCCACATTCAAACATCGTTTTTTTTTTCTTCACATATTTAATTAAACACCCGCTCCTCGCTTCATCCACGTTCACACGTCAAACATAGTGTTTTAACCCGTTAGTTGCTTTGCAACGGGCAATCTGCTGTCTCAAAATAAATTGATGTACTCAGTGAGTAGGTACTGAAAGTAGGAACTGTTTTTCTAAAAATATGTTATTCATGGAACCCTACAGTACCCGAGATGGATATCCAATTACGTGTCTCGACCTGTACAATCCAAAGAGATGAGTGAAAAAATTGAGCGGTAAACTCCTAGGCCCCCTTTTTCGAGATAAGGCTCTATTGGTTTTCTTAATTTAATTAAATGAAATACTGAACGCTCCGAGTCGGGAGGCTGAATTGCTTCAGTAACAGATGTACTGAATTGAGCGGTAAGCTCCTTGGGCCGTTTTAAAAATGTCGTCGATTAAAGTAGCTCAGTGGGAAGAGTCTTCTTTGCAACAGGACGGGTATCAAATTACGCGTATCGATCTGCACAACCCAATTGGCGCAATGAAAAATTGAGCAGGAAGCTTCTTGGCCCTATTTTACGATAAAAGGCCCGTACTGAACGCCTAGAACCGGGCGACCAAAGCGGCTCGAGAGCGGGTATACGAAATTGAGCCATCGTCTACCTGTGCCCTATTGTAGGCGCACATTCGCTTCATCCGCATTCAAAAATCGTTTTTTTCTTCATATATTTAATTAAACACCCGCTCTTCGCTTCATCCACGTTCACACATCAAATCTCATGTGGTTTAACCCGTTAGTTGCATTTGCAACAGGCATAAGCTAGTTTATACTAATGCAGACCCATATATAGTCACGAGGTGTTATAAATAATGTAGGTTTTTTTAAGCTGAAAGTATTTTTATTAAAAACATATTTACCACAGGACCTTCGTCTTTCAAAAACAAACATTTTCAATTTTAGAGACGATCGGAAATGAAAAACATTTTAAGTATAGAATTATTTATTAATTAATTAAAATAAATTAATATTTATAGCTTTACTAAAATTGTTTCCACAATCAGTTCCAATTTATCAAAACCAGACTGAAGTTCAAAACAAATCCAATCTCTAGACTTCATTGAACTGGAAATACAGACAGAATCATAACCGAAATTAGAAATTTTAATTATACTTATAATCGTTTTGATTTGAATTAAACATTATTTTTTTTCTCTTATCCATTTTTTACTGTTAAATAACTACATACGTAACTTATTCACAGCTTTGTGCACCCTGTGGAAGTGAAACCTGAAAATATTTGAGTTTATTTTAGAGAAAAAAGGTTCATATTTCATAAAGTCCAATTTTGCCAGTGTATAATTTATGCTGCATCAGGAAAACTGAATTTCTGCTATATTGTACATATATTTTAATACATTGCTTGCTCAAAACATGCAACGCAATCTTTATAGTATTGAAGGAAAGCTACACAATTTTCATTTAATTTGATGTGCAAGTTTTGCAATGCACTCAATTTTCAAACATAGGAACGAAAGTTCCTCAAACAATCTACTACAGATTTTTAAAAACTGTATTTTTTGCACACCGAAGAACTAGATGCAGTATTTTAAAATTAACGTGTTTTGTTTGTGCTTTAAAGAATGGGTATTTTTAACAGTGAGAGAAGCGCTGAAAATAAACGCTGTTGAGTGTTAAATTAAAAATGCTACACAAGTGTTTTAATAATGAATATGCTGGACGTGCACATCAATCAGTTACAATTATTATTCTGAATGTAATTCACTCCTCGAGATCTCGAGTCTTAATAAAAATTTATACTTGAAAGCGGTGCCAGTAATCAACATAAAACTTTACTCTGTTTGAAAGAGCGCATAGATATTATTAGTATCTCGTTTTTAGATTGCATTATAGACTGGGCGTAGCGAGGTCCTGCTATAATTCGACTGTTTTGCATTTGTTCTGTCTTTAAATACTATATATAATTTTATTTGTACGTTCGGTTTCGTTTTAAAAATTTGCAGCACCCGCTTTATTATTCAAGCAAGCCTTACCGATCACAATATGGATCACAGATGAATAGATTTGTACATTCCGTTTCGTAGTATCGCGATATACATTACAATATTTATATTTTGATCCTTTGACATTTATTATACGGATCACAATACGGAATTCAGAAATCTAGATATCTGTGATCCATATTGTGATTCATCAATACGCTGTATTACACTTTAATTAAATATGTAGGTATCACGATATTTTCTAAATACTGACGGATCACGATAAATATTTAACGTGCTGGGTTCGCCTATGGTTCAGTAAAGATTATTTTTTCAAATGTGATATAGCGTGTTTGTTATTCGCATTTTACAATATCATGGTAACTACGAGTACCTGCGTTAAGGAAGTTTGAAAAAAGAATGACATTGACATGTGAGGTATCTTTGGAAAAATTGTATAATTACTATCTGAAATTTAAAAAAAAAAATCTAAAAAACTTTTGGTTTATTATTAAGATGATAGGCAAGGTTCGTAGAAAATGTGTTTAACAAGGTTAGCTCATCGATGGGGTAGAGCGGTGATTGGCTAAAAATTCGTGACGTAGCTTGAAGTCCATGTTTTACCGGAAGATTTGAATAAACTGCTATACAAGTGGCGGTGTTTCTTCAATCTACGTTCGAAATTTCGAAAGCGGCCCGACGATTTTTTTCTCGAAAAAGGCCCGTATGAGTTAACCTTGTAAAAAGTATTTTCAACGAACTTTGGTTGATAGGTATTTAAGAACCTAAATAAAAATCTTATGATTTCAGAGTAAATTTGGTATGGATTTATTAAGTAACATAAATTTAGAACCATATTTTTTGGACGCGAACTCTACAGTACAAAAAAACTACTAGTTTTATGTTTACAGAACACTGTATTGTGTATCGTGCAATCAGAGAAGACCCGTTGAAAGTTTTCTCCGTGAAAAGCCGAAGGAATGTGTAGGGGGTTAGGTATGTGTGTAGGTTTACGTTTACATTGTCCAATAAATTGTTACAAGTGGATTAAAGAAGGACAAAAGGCTCCACAAGACAAGAAGGAATCTCAGCCGGAGCTTTATATGAGTATCTATAGAGGGCGAAACAATTGGTGGACTTTACTAGGGATGTGGAAGAAATTCGCCAAATTTATTAGGTACCGACTTCTACGATATTTTTGTAATTGGTATATTATCTGTATTTAATAATAATTATATTTAATACGTGCTAGCTCTGCCAAATGTCGCCACAAGTGGTTCGTTGCGTTTGGATACTTAGCTTGGATTCGTGGGGTAAGGTTTATCCAGGTCTTGGCGGCAGATGTATCTACCCACTAAACTTTTGACCTCTCCAGCCGTGGAAGGGATCGATTCATACGTTTTTCACTCCTAGACTCCTGATTTTAGAATATTACACACCCCTCGTAACTTTTTTCTTCCCAGAGCCTTCTCTCCTTTGTCTCCTTCATCTCCTTAAAATACCTTCCACTCAGCATCTTCAAATACGGCACGTGTGGAGCTAATGTATATCCTTAATGGAGCTGATGTAAAAATAAGGGTTAACGTTGCAAAGGACCAAAATAAAAATCGCTAACTTTACTTCGTAATGAAAACCTAACACCACAAGGCAGTGTTTTAACTGCCGATAACAATTTTTTTAAACCATATTTTTTTCATTTTTTTATTTTAACTTTAATAGTAAAACCTCAAATTGTAATATTTAATTAAATGATGACACTGTGAGCGAAACTCAATCAAAAATCTGGAAACAGAAAAATCAGAAAAAGATATTAGCACCTCTGGGACTTGAACCCAGGACCTCTTCGTTAATTAAATATTACATTTTTTCTTGTTTATTACATCAACTACATTTACAAACTGAGAAAAACTTAAAATAGTACTTGGTAAAATAATGGTACTTTTTCAATAATCATTGTTTTACGCCGAAAAAATTATCAAAGAATATTCGGCAGCGATTAATGTTTTGACAGTCTATCCCATCCCTTTTTCAAATGCTTCAGTTTTTCTCTGCACGAAGCTCCGAACAATATTGCTGCGATGAAACATTTCTCCTTTTGTCCGTGGGGATTGCGGGGGATAAAACCTGTATTATTTTTCGACACATTCCTTTGTCCATCATTGCAGGGAGGGGGGGGGGGGGGTGCACGGGAACATAATAACTATGTGAATGGAACCTCCCGACCCCCATCAGCCAACCAACCAGCCCTTATTCCAGAAGCTCTAGTGGAAATGCATTTCCGAAAGGTTTTCAATTAACGCGTTTCAGTAATCGTTGCGAACACATTTCCTCCTTGTACCTGAGGAACAAAACTGTACTCAGTACACGCCTCGCACGGCGTTTTATAAAAGTTTTTTTCTCGTTTACGTTGCTCAGTCAGATTGAAAATTTCTACAATTTCCTTTCTATTTAAAAAAATCTCTTTACTTTGTTTCAAGCAATTTCATATTCTATTCGTATTTTGCCAATAAACAAACACAGTTAAAATTTTAGAAAACTAAACCGACGTCTGTTTTAAGTATTTTGAGGTTAACAAATTATGAAATCGAGATATTGTAAACTCTTTCATGCACCTATATGTGATGGTAGTAGGAGATTTGAGAAGAACATTGAGGGGTTATTCGTAACCCGGGAATGTTTGTCTTTCTTTAAAAAAAAAAGAAGTCAATATAAAACCCATACCAGTAGCTCTGATTCAATGAACTCATGGTGATTTTCAAAATTGAAACTTTGGACTTGCCATAGTAGTAGGTAACTATTGCATATTAAATTTAATGTTTTTTTTATTGGAATAATCCGTGATTTTTACCGGTTTATGCTACTAATATTATAATTTTGATGTCCAGATTGCAGAATTTCATACATTTTTCGTATTTTGATATTACTTTTTCGAATGAATGTTTGAAGCACACATTGGTAACTTATTTATTTATTTTTAAAATACCCCAAACTAGGTAAACGACGGTATTGTAGAGGAAAATAATATAAATAAGAATAATACATAAAAAAATTCAATGATGCAGAGGCCAGTGATTTAATGTGGTTTAAATGGCTGTTAAAGTGACAAGCAATTCTATTCATATAACCTTGAAAGAACAATGTATTATTTTATTTTAAAAATTATAATAATTGTTGCATCGAAAACTGCTGACACATTGCGGCTTCAATGCACTTGATATGGTGTTTGTTGGGATTGGGTGATACATACGTGTGGGAAAAACAAGGTATGCATGGAAAAGGGATAACCAATCGCTTACCACGTATCTCTGCAAAGGAGCACACAACACAATCATCACCGCGATACCTCAAGAAAATTATCCCACAACCAAACGAATGAGTACATAACGATATTATGTACTTCCGAGATCGTCAAATTCCTTCATTTTAATTAAAAACGAAATGGTGTTCACAAAAAACAAACTTCCAAACTTTTCTGGCAAGATGGTGGTAAGGGAAAGGTAGGAATTGAATAAATGACATCTCTATACGAACTAAGCGTATTCTCATTTCACAACCAAACAGCATTATTATTTAGAAACCTCATTACATCAATTCATTATTATTATTATGTTGAAGTTTGTTATAACAGTATGTTTTTGGCAGACGTTTTGATTTTCACATTACGAGAATAATTTGAAAAATGAACACACGCCACAATAAATAAAAGCTCAAGTACTGTCTGGCAATATAATAAATCATGTATACTCGTAGATGAAACGAAACATATAACAAATGAGAATCGTTTAAAATGTTGGGAAAATACGAGGCAACCATTTTTATTATTATTATTTGCTGGCACAAAAAACTAAACACTGAAAGCTCTGAAGTAGTTATAAACTAAGAGAAAAAAAGCAAGACACGTTTAGTAAAGGAAAAAACTATCCCGGCACAAAGAACATGCGAAAGCTTGGATGACTAAAAAAAGCACGTTAAAACTTGGAAAGAAGTCTTGCAAGCTTCAAACGAATGTCTTTTTAGATAGTTTTGTATGGATTCTTATTTTCTTGTACCTACCTGAGAAGTACAAGAAGTCATATCCATTTAGATGTTTTATTTTACAGCAGAGCAAACACAAACATTTTTTCAATGATCTTATTAAAAAGTGGTTAGAGCTATGTACAAATATGAAATAACATTATGTGGATACGGTGTTACTGAAATTATAATATTGTAGACCATACTTTTATGTGTTATCGGGTACATGACGGCTACATCAAAACTATATAACGTAAACCATATTAATTTAACTAGATAATTATTATACTGAAATACCGACACTGAGAGTATCACTTCTGCGTAAACACACCTCACCATAATCTACATTTCTGCCCTGAATGTGTAACGCTGTCCGAAAAGTTGGCTAAAGAAAGAGGGAGCGCAACAAAAACTAGATACTTTCTAACATTCATTTTACCCATATCCATTTACCAGGACTGAGCATTTCAAATATCTAGATTACATGATGTTAGTAAAAGATACGCAGATGTAGCGGATCTATTTTAACCGCACGGAAGGTAGGTAGAAGAAGGTTGCACTATCATATTCTTTCAAACGATATTAATTTTCGGATGTACTCTATGTACTTGTATGTACTTGTACTTACTGGTATGTAATTGTACGTATTTGTATGTACTTCTACGTACTAGTACGTTCTCTTATTTACTTGTATGTAGTTATATGTAGGTACTTGTATGTACTTATATGTTCTTGTATGTACTTGTATGTGCTTATATATTTTACTTGTATACCCTACTAGAGCTTTTGTTTATTTTATACTTTCTGATTTTACACAATATAAAGCCAAAATTATTTGTTATTTGTAAAAATGATTTCCCTTTTTTCTTGTGCTTGTATTTCACTTCAAATCCATTTGTTGTTTTTGGTATTTTTAGTTTTATTAAATAAATATCCATCCCCTCACTACTTCCGTCAACTTAACTTTCGCAAATGGATTTGCCATTGCCCGAATGACTGCGAGTCGTTGGAATAATATTAAATACCAAAATTGACAAACGTACGCTATCTATGGTTATTTTTTTGTTTTTATAAAATAAAAAATATGTTCATATTTATCTCACAGGAACAGATTTTCAAGCAGGTTTTATATTTATTACTAGAGTTCTTGTATCATGTTCGTTTAGTTGGACTAAACTGAGAAAATACAGCACTTATACAGTTAGTACCTAGTTCCCAGAGGTCCGGTCCGCAATGCGCAGTGTCCAGTGTCCGGTGTCCGGTGTCCACTTGTCCGGATAATGCGTCCGTGTTCGGAGGTCGTCCGATCTGGATCCCGTAACCCCGGACAGATGTCGGCACCGACCCGTGATTGTCCGGGCTGACTGAAGGGGAGAGTGTTTCAGATGCTTGCTTTTATTCTCTAACGGAGCAGAATGGAATGAACCGCTCCCATTTGGGAGATAATTGTATGTTCTGGCTTTGAAATTAACGTACAATGTAATGAAAATGGGATAAAATGAGGTATTATTTAACTTCCTTCTATATTATATAACTTCCAAACTATGTATTTCGACTATCTTTTTACTGTTTCGACTAATAAACTGACAGAAATTTGTTAAGTGCTTGTTCCCGAAATAATTTCATTTTTACAATTTATTATTTTTTATTATTTATTGAATTAGTTTGTACTACTTTTAACTTGGATACATTTATCTTAATATATGTATAAAACAAAGTCGGGTGAGTTCCACCATTTGTAACTCAAGAACGGCTGGACCGATTTTTGTGGTATTCAATTTGTTGGATTTTAAAACGTCAAAAATATTTAACGAAACAAAATTATGAAGAAAATTCTATTCCTCATTCATTTTGTATGGAACGAATTCTCACCTTTTGAAAGAGCTGCCGCAATATTGTCGTAAATATTATAACATTAACTAGTAAGTGAATTCCAAAAATTCAAAAATGGCCAAAGTCAATGTGCTAATTGTTTTGCTTTTGTTCTTAAACACATAATGCTGCCCCACTTTCTTATATACTAAATGTCAATAGGCGAAAATGAGATAAACGGTGAACGTACGTCTGCACCCCTCCAAAGGAAAAACACAATAATTATAATAAATCTCCCTCACACGTATAAAGAAAATGAAACACAATTCCCGTAAAAGCAAGATAAGTTAGAAAATCACTAAAAATATAGATCTGTACACAACGCCATCTCTGATACTAACAAAATCTATGCACGGACAGTTGCGCATCGATACTTGCTTCATGGTGTAATTTTGAACTTTGAAAAAACTAAATTTAATTCAGCTAATGAGTTAACACAACATTTTATTGATTCTGAGGCGGTACGAAGTAGGGTCAGCTAGTTACTTATAAAATTATATTTTAGAGTTCTTTAAATACATTCCTTTTCAACACTTTCTTTAAATACATTCATTCTTTAAAATTTCATGCATTTCATCATACTTTTTAGCCCATTATACAAAGCAAATATAAGAATCTGTTTTTCTTATATGCGGCAATCTAATTCTATTTAAATTTTTGGTTTTATAATTGTATACGATATACTTTTTTTTTCACAAAAAAACTCATCCTCAAAGTATTATTCATAACTTTACGAAAAACCAAATGCCGTAATGTCAAGAGTATGTATAAGACAAAGTATGAATGTGAATGAGGCAAAGACTCTGTGCTAAGACCGAGTTGTTTGGCAGTCCGTCCTCTCTGCCTACCCCTGCGGGGAAATGGCGAAATGGTTCGTTAGTTATAATTTCATGTATGAAAAATTAACACCTTATTTAGCAGTCTCTTTTTTATTAGAATCCAATTCAGCTCTTCACTTATTTCATTAATGTTTGCATATTTGCCTTTCCTTAGTATTCATCTCATAGCCCTGTTTGAATAATTTCTATTTTTTTAAGGTTTACTTCGTTGGCCAAATATAATATCGTAGAGTAGCGATTAAAATGCTGATCAATAATTGTTTTAAAATTAAGTTCTAAAGGGTTTCTGTTTAGTTAAATTATTAGTCTTCCAAAAATTCAATTTTTATTTTTTGATACCTTCTTCAACAAATATTCAATTTGCTTCCAATGAAATTGATCAATCATTCAAATACATAAATTCTTGATTGATCTATCTAAGGCCTAGTCGTGAAGACGTCTTATGTGTATTTTAATTCCGTATTGTTTAATCTACTAGGAAATATGAGTTCGGTGGTTTCAACAATTACAACAATTTAAAGATTTATTCATTTTACATAACGAATGAATTTCTTGATCATCGCATTTCTGTTCAGAGCATTGTTTGGCGTTTTACAGATTTCACTTAATTGAAAATTTTTCTTGGTAGTCATTTCAATTCATGGTACCTACATTTAATTAAATCATTCATTCCATTGTAAGAAATCCCCAAAGTGGAAAACTTTTGTTTTTCAAAAATAAATAAAGTTTTTTTTATATTTAGTGTAGGTACCTACTTCACTAATTATTATTTATGATCTACTAGAGTACTAGAGCAAGAGCCCGTGACAATCAGACCATCGTTATTTAATAAAACCTGAAAGTTTCTCTACTTATGTCCCTAATACAGGTAAAGATGATCCCCGACTATGAAGTTTGGATCACGGTGGCCTTGAAAGATAGTAGGTAGCAAAGGTGTGTAAAATTGCACCTCAATTTCAAGATCATTTTGCTCTCACTTTTACAAGGTCTGCTAGCGTCGAAATTTCGCACTATTTCACTCCCACCCGCTTGCACGTATATATCGCGCCCCCTCCTACGGTAGACTTTTAATGTCTGAGAAGGTGAAGGAACCATTGAAACTGTCTGATAACTGATAAAACATATGGTGATAGTTCCTCAAGTAACATATATAAAATTCAGCTTTTCTATTTTAACGTAAGTACAATTATAATTAATTAATATAATATCTTTCAAAGCCACCGTGTTCCAAACTTCATAGTCGGGGATCGTCTTTACCTGTATTAGGTACATACACAGAGAAACTTTCAGGTTTTATAAAATAACGAAGGACTGATCGTCACGGGCTCTTGGACAATACCGACATCTTTGAAATTGGTATCTCTCGAGCAGAGCATTCAAATAAAAAATTGCATTTTTCCTTCTAATGCTGAGTTTTAAACCGCCAAACTCTATGACGTTGACTTAAAATAAATAATTATCTTACTAATATTATAAATGCGAATGTTTGTATGGATGAATGTGAGTTACTCTTTCACGCAATAAATATCGAATTGAATTTAAAAATTCTTTCACTAATCCGAAGCTACATTATTTATGAGTAATATAGGCTATATATTAGGGTGGTCCAGGTCTATATGGTAAAAAAGGGGTAGTGCGGGGGGAGTGGGGGGATCGAATTGGTGAATACCACTATTCAAGATCGAAACGTTACTTGAAGTAGCTTTAACCGTGTTCGGTGATCAGATTAAGCTCATAATTTTATTATAGTAAGGTACTTCCCAATATACTTCTTCTATATCCTACTCCTTTCGTCATTACCTTCAACCTCACAACATACCCCAATTGGGGATGCAATAGTTCAGCTGGCCGCAAACGGCTTTCCCAACCTTTCTCTTCGCTGCCTCCTTCCTTTCTACTCCCTTTAGTCCCACATATACCCTCATATGGTCGGGTATATGTGGTTCACAGTTGTTTTCTCTAATGATCGAGATACAACTCGGACGATCGGGAGTTTCGACGATACTTCTGTTCGTCAGGTTTCGAGCCATGCATATTATCGTCTTATTTACAATGAATATTTAGCTGGACTTAACGTCCAATCTAAAAGAAACTGAGTAGATCTGCGACAGGAGAAACGATCACTAAAGTTGCCCAACTGTCGTTCGGATATCATCGGCTTTCTTCGTAACCGTTCGGGTATTTGAGCTGAATGGGCGACAGTTGTCTCTCGCTTGCAGTCCAACTTTACTGACTTCTGTTTAGTTACATTAAAACTAAATATAACTGCCTTCGCTAACGCTATCTGTTGAGAAAAATTGAAAACACTTAAACGTTAACGTGCCTTAAGGTATTTCAGGGTCCCACTGGCTCCGGGCAGCTGTGACACTAGAGAGGTATTCGCAACAAAACTTTAGCTGACATTGAACTCGCGTCCTTTAAAATGAGAACCAAAAGCCTCTACTACCAGACCTCCAGACCACCAAACCACAAATTTCTAATTTGCCCTCAACCGTTGAACCCTCTGGGTATTTGGTCGGTTCCTGAAAGTTAATTATAAGTATCGACATTGTGCGGACAGCTGACACAAAGTGATTCGGTCAGCTCCCCTTGGCGGCCTTAATTAAACTTTTATAGTTTGCTCATTCGCACAGACACAACCGCCCACCCGCCACCCCTAACTTGACTACCCCTAAGTTAGGCCGTATTGTTTCAATGTCAGAACTCTAAACCAAACAAGCAACCCGTCAGCTTTCCACGGAACCTTCACTGACTTGTTCGTAGTCATCATTTCAACATTACTCACTTAATATAGGTATGTAAATTACTGAACATAATGATATGTCAAAATGCTAAACAAAATATTATTTTACATCATGTGAGACCAACATTTTAGAGTTACTTGAAAAGAATTAAACTTTTTTTTAAATATTTTCCATGGGAATTTAACATATTTAACTTTTTTTTTTAATTTTTTTACATTAACTCCACACAGGAGGCCCTGAGGAAAATAATTTCCCTCAGGGCCTATGTCATCTGGGATGCTGTGTAGAGAGTCTTTTTGAGAAGAAGAAGGAATAAACATTGGTCTTGAAGAGACCCATGTTGTAGAAAGGAGGAAACACAGAGGCCGACAATTAATGATTATTGTCTTACAAATCTTTTAGAAAATCTCATTGTTGGTAAAAAGTTAAATAAAATCATTGATGATAACGATAAACAAATATATTATAGGTACACAACACAAAAAACATTTTCGGCTTTCTGTGGTGGTAGAAGGAGATTTTCAAACATTGTTAGGTTATTCGTAACCCGGCAATGTGCGTCTTTCTTTATTAAAAAAAAATGTATATTTCTTACATAAGTGGTAAGTAGTTAATGTACAAGTAGTTCGCTACGTTTGGTGACTTAGAAGGGTTGCCCGGGTACATGGGGTGAGGTTTGTCCGGGTCTTGGCGGCGGATGCATCTGCCCACCAGCTGCATGGCATCCATGGATCGGGAGAGAATGGTTGAGGGAGTCCTTTCGACTTCTCCAGCGCCTTGCACCGCAATCGGAGGGATAGATTCATACGCCCGTCACTCTTGGGCACACTGACCCCAAATTCCTACCCATCCCCTCATATTATTTTCCTTCCCATAACTTCCACTCCTTCCTTTCCTAACAGCAACAGACTGTCCGCACAGCATCCCCAAAGATGACAGGCCATGAGGGGAATTATTTTCCTCCAGGGTCTGCTGTGTGGAGTAAAAAAAGTTAAAATTAATGTCCACCATAACATTAATCGACCACCGTAACACGGGCGTGTGCCTAGCATGGTTGTCGAAAAATGCACAAATTATGTAGCCATCAAAGCAGTGAATAAAGGTTTTTTTTTTTAAAGTCATATTTTGAATTTAAGAAGAATTTATTTTGTAAATCACTTTTGTATCACTCTGAAATTATCTTAAAATTTATTTAACATTTAATCACCATTCATAATGTAATATGTGCTACACAATAAATAAAATATAATTTATACAATTTTTTTAATGATATTTGACAAAGTGTTAGTAATGATGTCTACTGTATTCATACGAGTAGGTATAGTAGGAAATCAATTACCATCAGTAATATTCCCTGTCTAATTGTTTAAATTATGCAAAGGTTCAATTAATTGACACGCGACAGTGATAGTTGGTTGTGTAACTGTTGTGTAATCTAGTATTCCTTGTTGGAATAGTTAATGTTGTAATGGCGATAATGGTATAAACAATTCAATAATTCGTGGAAGCTGTCGATTTACTGACTTAATGAAGGAACAGATCTCCTTTGAGAAATTTCGTAGTAAGTGATCTAAAAAGCCGATGTTTATGCAAATTATGGTTTTGTGTACTGTCATTTTCACTCTAATTTTTATTTTCATTAGAAAATTTAAATGCCTGTTCAAGTGGCATATATTATGTACTTTTCTCTTTGCATTTTGAAATGCATTACTTGCATTCAAACGGCGTGTCTTGTAAATAATTTATCAAAGGCACATCTCTTAAAACTCTTGAAGCTACTTCCGTGAAACTGAAATAGGTGCTGTTCAATTTAATCTAATTTCTGAAAATCCTGCCGTTGAGTTGCTGCTAAAATATTTCGTTACTTCATATCTATTTTAGAATCTGAATTACCAAGTGAAACGGTTAGTATAATTCCATTACTTTTAAACACTACAATACGTTGATGTAAATATGTGGATGGAAATAAAGTATGGGTTGTCCGTGATTTCGTTTCCTTGACAAGTTTCTGGACATTATGCGTGTATAAATAGAGTCGTGATATTTTGAGAACGCCTTCACTCTGGTGGTATTGTTGTGCCAAATCGGAACAGTATGCCAACTGCCAACTGCTGTCTCAGGTTTGCGTCATGGCCCAAACCGCCTGGCGCCAAGTCATTAAGTTGTCTTGGCGCTTCTAAATACCACAATGCAGATTTGTAACTTGTTAAAATATTTTTCGTTTCTAATGTTAAAAAAATTAACTAAACGACTTTGCTCGTTGATTTGGTTTGAAAAATGTGGAATTTATTTTGATTTTAACACTATACACAATGCAAAGCCTTGGGGTACCCCTCATTGTCCAATTTATTTTTAGGTAATCCTGTGCATAGGTTATTTCTTGATGAAGAAGAAAGATTGTTATATGGTCTTAAAGAAACCCAATTTATAGGAAAAAGTCTTTTCACAGTTAAACTCTCTTAAACTGTACACGGGGACCAGTCGAAAATGACTTATTCTCATAGGAATTGTGAATTGAATACATTTTAAATCCGCAATTAGAGTAATGATCGGAAGGATCTTAAAGGATCGATTACTTCTGTTCTTTACATTTTGAACATCGGTAGAACGAAAACAATTTTATTGTGTTTCGAAATTTTCAGCTTGATTGTTTTTTATCACATTTATGCATTTTGAATATTCAATCTTTTCTTTTTGTAGGGGTAGACCCCAGATTTAAATACCACCCTAAATTCTGGAAACAGAGCAAGTAACGAGTTAATTTAAAAGTTGGCCACCTTTGTCCCTTCGTGATTCGTACCCTCGTCCCCGGGCCAGTGTGCCACTGATACTCGAGAAGGAGTAGTTGTGTTTGTCTTAAATTCCGGATACCAGGGTAGTTCGGGATAGCCCGGGCTAGTCCAGGAAAGCCCGGGGTCACCAGGGGCGGGACAAAAACCCAAACAAACATGCGACAAGCTCTGCGGCTGGAGGGGAGGGCCATTGGGCCGCAAACTCTATTACTTCTAAATATTCTACATACCGGGCGAAAAGTCGACGTGACCCTCGGCCTGTTTATCGGTTTATCCGTTTGACAGGGGCATCCGTTGAATGAGTTATGTGCCATGTTTTGAACAAGTGATTTTGCATTTAGTTATTGGTTAAC
The DNA here is from genome assembly GCA_917563855.2 of Limnephilus lunatus. NCBI lineage: Eukaryota > Metazoa > Arthropoda > Insecta > Trichoptera > Limnephilidae > Limnephilus > Limnephilus lunatus. The sequence goes on from OU830593.1 coordinate 85,175,118, forward strand.
AAAGAGATTAGATTTGTCAATTCATTAAACCTTTGGAAGGCTTCGGGATTATAGCCACCACATAATATTTCTGTCATTTGCAAACATATTGTAGCAGTATCCTTACCACTAAATGTCACAATATGCAGCTACAGGCCATTGATATTATCAACAGAAAAAATTGTAGGATGATGTTGAAAAAACTTTGGAGTGACAGCTGTCAATGTTTTGTCCAGTATATCTGCAAAAAATCCAGTAAATACTTTTTTTTAGTAATTTCTACGGTTTTGAGTTGTGTAGAGTTTGTCTAGATTTATGTAGTTTGATGATTTATGGTATTTTATAATAACCTTTGAAAGAACATGAAACAATTTTATATTTCGAAATCATTCTAATTTAATTTGTAATTATTTAACACGTCATTTTCGTAAAAACGAACCAAATAGAAAACAAAACTAATATACTTTTTGTTTTTTTGCTTCTCATCTTTCGTTGCTTTAAAATTGTAATTAAATTATGATGTTTTTACAGAGCAACACATATTTTACATTAATCAATCAATTGAAAGGAATTAAATACTGTATTACATATTGATATTTTTACGGTGCTCCAGATTTTATGTCCGGGTTGAATCTTTCCCAAATGAAAGACTAAACCCTTCCACACACTTTTCCACAAATGAATATCTAGTAAATTAACGCAATGTAAGTGCACTATATAAAAATAAAACAATACAAGAACAATACGTCAATCCACCAGAAACATAATGGGAAAATATTTCACCGACTCCAGATATTTTCATATCAGAGGGTTCGGCTCTGATGAAATCCTAACTGGTCCGATAAATCCTACTGATCCCTCAATATAAATATTTAAAAAATCTTTCGTAATCCTACATGTATTTAAAATGACCGACTTTTGCATTTTTATGTACAAATTTTTTGACAAATCTAATACGCCTAAATTTTGAATGAGAGAGCTAGGTATAATGCCAGTAGCCGAAATAACAAATGGTAATATTTTTATAGTCTGAGAATGCCAAATTCTTTTAATTTCATTTCCTAAATCTGTATATTTTCTTATTTTTTCAGAAACAGTTTTCTGAATATTACAAGAATTTGGAATAGCGACATCAATGATATACGTTATTTTCTTAATTTTGTCATGTAAAACTATATCGGGTCTATTATGACTAATTGTTCTGTCTGTCAGAATAGTTTTATCATAATAAATTTTATAAAATTCATTTTCTAAAAATGAATTTGGTTCATATTCATAATATGGTACATTACGGCAGTCAATCAAGTTATGTTTAATTACCAAACTTTGGTGAATTATTTTTAAAACTTGATTGTGCCTAAATGTATACTCGGACGGCGCTAATACAGAACATCCCGATATAATATGTTCTATAGTTTCCGGAAAAGCCAAACATTTTCTACATAAATCATCAATTTGATTTGCATCTTTGATGATATGCTTCCTATAATTTTTAGTATTAATGACTCTATCTTGTATGGCAAGCATAAAGCCTTCTATTTCTGCGCTCAACTCTCCAATACTCAACCATTTGTTTGACGAAAATTTGTCAACATATGTTTGGTTGAGATAATTGAAGTGTTTTGCGTGAAGAATTTTATTTGACCAGGAATCTAATAATTCCTGGTTGGTATTTATAAGAATGCTGGCATTCTCGTCGTATAAATTTAATGGTGAAATATTTCTATCTGCCTTGCAAATAATTTTGTGCATTTCTGAACTATCAGCTTTCCTATGGAAAAAATTTCTTAGCATTTCAACCTGATTATGTTTTAAAGATGTTATTTTGACTATACCTCTACCTCCTAAATTTCTGGGTAAATTAATTCGTTCTACAGCTGAATTTGGATGATGGAAATGAAATTTAGTTAATGTAGTTCTAATCAATCGTTCTAAGCTATCTAAATCTGTATTAGACCATTTAATTATGCCAAATGAGTAAGTTAATAGAGGTATTGCCCAAGTATTTATCGCCTTTACTTGCATTTCAAAATTTTTCTGATCCTAGTTTTAAATTTAATCCTAATTTAATTTTTAATACTAGTATGATCTAATCTATTTGATTGCGGATATCCTAAATATTTATAAACCTCACCCCCTTTCATACTTTCAATTTTGAAATTTCTAAATATACCCTCGTCTCCATCTACAATTTTACCTTTCTCTATATGGATCGTTCTACATTTATCTAAACCAAAAGTCATTTTAATATCATCTGAAAAATTTTTAACTACTTTAATCATTTTCTCTAAATTTGGTTCAGAATTCGAATATAATTTTAAATCATCCATAAATAATAAATGAGAAATTATATTTCTCTCTCTAGTATTACCTTTAATTTTTATTCCAAACTTGCTTTTAATTAACATTTTAGATAGAGGATTTAATGCTAAGCAAAACCAAAGAGGACTCAATGAGTCTCCTTGAAAAATCCCTCTTTTTATTGAAATGCCCGGTACTATAATTTTCTTATCTTTCAAATTCAAAAGCAAATCGGTATATCAAAATGCCATAATTTTTTCCAAAAAGCTAATAATAATTGGGTTAATTTTGTATATATTTAAAACTTTTATCAGCCACGAGTGCGGGACACTATCATAAGCCTTTTGGTAATCTATATAACAAATATGTAAATTACGTTTTTGGGTTTGAATCTGTTTTAGAATTACAGAATCAATAACTAATTGTTCTTTACATCCCATATGTTTTCTGCGACAACCTTTTTGTTGTTCAGATAAAACATTTTTTTCATCTAAATGAGTGTATATTAAATCTGTCAAGCAAGAGGTTAAAATTTTATATATTGTCGGTAAACATGTAATGGGTCTATACTGAGAGAGATTATTAATATGTTCGCTTTTAGGCAACATATAAGTAATGCCCTTAGTTAGAAGATTTGGAAAATTTTGAGGTTCTCTGACAAATTTTGAAAGATTTTTTGCCAAAAGGGGATGTAAAGTAGTCAGACGTTTATACCAAAAATTATGTATCCAATCGCAACCCGTGGCTTTCCAATTATGAGTACTTTTTATAATTTTGGCTAACAATTCAACCGATATATCAGAAAAACTCATTTGTTCAATGTCTGAACAATTGAGTTCTTCATTTTCTATCCACGGACCTGACTCGATATGTTTTATATCTTTACTCCAAATATTTGTCCAAAAATCGCGCATATCTGATTCAGATGGCAACGGATTATTATTATTCGAAATAATATTTTGTTTATCGTCAAGTTTGGAATAAAATATTTTCTCATTTTTCTGAAATAATCTATTATTATTTTTTTTATTATACGTATAATTATATCTTTTTAATCTACTAGCTTTTACACCTAATTTTTGTTTTAACAAATCTAATAAATCATTGATTATATTTTCATTATTATTACTACCAATGCTATAACCAAATTTTCTCCCAATTACATCTACATGTCTCAAAATATTCCTACTTCTATTTCCGTTTTTATACTCTATTATTCTAGCTATGCTACTTCTTAAAAATACTACATCATTTTTTTTATTTATTCCCGTCTTCTTAATATGTATACCATTCAGTTGATTAATCAGACATATCCAAATATTAAGTTTTGGAATAATGAGAAAAGTAATATTCGAATGCTCACCATAAAGCAAATATTATGGTTAGGTTGATGAACATTCGATTTTTTTATAGCATATTTAATACATATTAAATATGCTATAAAAATACCGGAAGGCATAACAGTCAGGTACGTTAGTATTACATTTTGGAATATCCTATTAGTGACCCAGAAAATATCAACATGTTGTTTAGTTCAATACAAGTTTATGTGCATTATAATTCATTTGGTGGTAAGTAATGTGTAATAAGTAAAGTGAGCATTGTACCAGATAGAGGATAAAATTTTAAGGAATACATTTTGAAATATCCTATTAGTGACCCAGAAAATATCAATATGTTATTTAGTATTTAGTGTATCTGCATTATAATTCATTTGGTGGTATTTATAAGTAATGTAAGTATTGTACCAGATAGAGGGTAAACTTTTACACGTAACTGCATACTCAACTCAAATTTCGGTTTTTTGGAAGCTTTATTTTATTTTATTATTTATTCAACGCTTAGAGTCTTAGAGCTTAGTTGGTCGAAGTTGATAGTACAATTAATTTATGATAGATGATTTTTAAACAGATAAAGAAATAATAAAAATAAAGTTACCTAGATAAAAATGCACACAAAAATACAGCGATTTGATAAGTTTACAAAAATACAGATTTGTTTAGGAATAATTTTGGAATAAGTTTTTTACAAGATTAACAAAATTCGTCAAGTTGATGTTAAATATATCAACATCACCCAAGTACTGATTTCCCATAGTGTGAAATTGTTGTATCGAAGATTGGGAAATGTATTTTCGCTTATGAATGCTGCAGTAGAAAAGTGAATTTTGTCGTGTGGTTACTGTCGGTATTCGTAAGTTTATGAGTTGCAGTTATTTCTTACTAATCATTCGGATAATGTATAATTTTATCCTCTACTGGACCTTAAAATGGGTTAAATAGTCATACATCATTGCCATTTCTTTTATTTTACATTCTCAAATTGCAAGACATCGTAAATGACATCGAAATTCAAAGCAATTCCGGGTTGAATAGCAACACGGCTGAAAATAGTATTTTTGATGAAATATATAAGTATAACTTTGAAAGGATATAATGTCCGATGGTTTGATGAGGAGGGTGTGCGGGGGAGGTGGAATTAGAATTAAGACAATAAGCCTTGTCCTTTTTAAGACTTTGATGTTCTGAAACATTCGTCCACATCTAATTAAAAGTTGGCAAAACAATAAAGGGAGGTTGTGTTAATGAGCAGTAGGTAATAATTCTTGCTGCATAACTCCGCACAAGGGTCGCATAGGGGCGGAAATGCGGTTATTTGCAACCCCAATGTGCTTTCTGTGGTAAAAAGAACATTAAAGGGAAAAGAGTGGTAGAGAATTTTTATGGAACACTAACAGTATTTGAGTAAGATACTTGGCTCTGAAGGTTTATTAACATATTATTTTTATTTTTCCTTTGATGACTCTCTAGAATGAAGATGTTATGGTTCGGATGAATAAAGAAAAATAAGTTATTAAAACTATAAAAATCCGAAAACTTCAATATCTTGGACATGTGATGCGACATATTATAAGTATGAGATCTTGCATCTTATAATGCACGGAAAGATTGCCGGAAGACGGGGCCCTGGAAGAAGGAGAACCTCATGGCTGAAAAACCGGAGACAGTGGTTTGGCCAGTCAAAGTCCGCATAGCCAACATGATATCCAACGTCCGTTGAACGGACAGGGTACGAAGAAGAAGTAGCCGTCAAGTACCTATTATCGACTTTTGAAATGCATAATATGTTCATTAGTATTGGAAAGTTTATTTGGTCGTTGCCTGAATGCATCGTGACTAGTGTGACTACCTCCGGACAGAAATAACGGCTTTCATTTTGATTTGTGGATTTGGTTCGAGCTTTCAGCTTGATAAACCTAATTTAATCACCTGAACGCAAAGCCACCTGAACCGCATATGAACAAGTTTGTCGACGGACCCCATTGTCCTATTAATGTGTGATTTTGGTTTTTAACGAGGTTCACTTGTTGACCTTTTCAATATTATAAATATTGCATTAAACAGGTTCTAATTATTTTGTCTTTTAAGTCACCAACCACGTTCATGCGGTATTGTGAAATTTCAAAGTTTTTTATCTGTTACTTCTAAAAACAAGTCATATATTTCGTATTTTAGTAAGTATTTTTTAAAGAAGTGAAAACTTCTTTAGCACCGTTGTGATTTGAAACTCGATGAAACCAAAAATAACCACCCTAAAAAGCGACAAACACATACATCTATAGGATTTAGCTTGCGACAAAATGAGATAGTATAATCGGTCTCTTATTTGTGCGGCGCTTTGTAGCGTCCCCACTCTTGTCTACTGTATTTTTCTGAAGCTTTCACTTCTGCCGTGTATGAATTGCACATTCTGTGGTTTTTTTCTTGATCATTCCACTCGAATAGAAGATAATAATAAAAAAATTTATGATTATTTGAGTATAGAAGTCCCAATTTTCAGACATTATTTCAGTTTTTATTTTTCTCCTAATAATGACAATTAGAAGTTATTTATATTTTTTTCAAAAACTCACATTAACTGCACAAATTAAACAATGTATCTCAACTCAAATTCGCTAGCAAAATATCAAAATGCAAAAAATATGCAATAAATTTAACAATGCACCTTGCGGTGATTTTCTCATGAAAATGGCACTATAGAAATGTTCAGAATATAATTATTTGAATTGTAGAATTCTTGTTTGTTTACGAGCTTGTCCAAACTGATGCGGTTATGTTTACAGACATAAATTATTGCAGGAAAATTATGTTATTACCAGGAACACATAAATAATACATCTGCAGTATAATGAATGTGCATTGTCATAAATAATAACAAAGGCGCAACAAACATGATAGCAACTCTTCGAACTGTTCAGGTAAAATCTTCCACAAATTATGTGACAATTTCGTAAAGATGCGATACCAGAAGCGCAGTGGTTGACGGGTTAAGGTGCTAGAAACTGTAACTAGCAGCTTTGAGTCACACAAATACAAACACGTAACATCTAACAATGCACCTTTAGGTGATATTTGACCCTATAGAAATGAACCTAACAGTATTATTTGAATTGTTGTTAGTTGTGAACTGGCCTAAACTGATACCGGTCATGTTTACAGATCCAGAAATTATTGCAGGAAAATTATTTTGATACCAGGAAATCATATAAATTTGGGGTACAATAGAGTTTGTACTGTGTCATAAATAATAATAAAGGCGCAACATAAAAGCAACTCTTCGAATCCTTCACAAATTATGGGATGCGATACTAGGAGCGCAGCGGTTGGCACGTTGAGGTACTAGTAACTGTAATTAGCAGCTTCGAGTCACATAATGTGGCACCATTTAATAGATTATGTAAATGATTAAGCTTGTCCAATCTTGATACCAGGAACACATAAATAATACATCAGTACAATGGAACTCGTACTGTGTCATAAATAATAACAAAGCCGCAACATAAAAGCCACTCTTCGAATCCTTCACAAATTATGGGTTAATTACGTAAGAAGCGATTCCAGGAGCGCAGCGGTTTGCAGGTTGAGGTACTAGTAACTGTAACTAGCAGCTTTGAGTCACACAATGCGGCACCATTAAATAGAATTATGCAACGAGTGACATCTTCAGAAGTAGCGAGGAGTAGTATAGAGGTGTACAAAGGGCGGGGTGGGGTAGAGATATGCTTTGTGCATCCACCGAAGAGGCCGTGCGCGGCGCTCGCCTGCAATTAATACGATTATCTGCTCTGTCTAGCACCACTCGGAGCTCCGACCAGACCGTTTTATGTGTTCCGTTCTTAGAACCGTATTGCTTTCATCTTATTTCTTTTATAGTGGAGACTAGAGTACCACCTAATGGCTGTAAATAACGTTTTTCTCAAATTCATTTCCAAAAGAAGGAAACTATATTGTGACGTAATTAATGAAAAACGGTAACTTTATCTTAATTGTACCCCAGTTTCAGAAGTAGATTGGTGCTATAGCACTACATGGACGCTAGACTTCATCTGTATTTAATATTTTGTCGAAACAGTGTTATAAAAATAAGTTATTACATGTATTTCATTCAAACATTTTTCGCACTGTACAAAATGTTATAATAATAGGCGCTTCGCGTTTTCTTAAAATCCGTATGAATTGTCTAATACTGGTTGGGCTATTTACCAGGGCCGCCGAGAGGGCACGTTGGCCAAGTCTGAAACTTGGGGCCCGGGCCTAAGGGGGCCCGGGACGGGCTCACGGGCCCCGGATTTTTTAAAAATAAAAGCCAATGACAAATCCTTAGAAAGTGGTCTGGCTAGAAACTTGGACTTTGATGATGTTATAAATAATTTTGCAAACTAGAAAAGTTAAAAAACAATATTGTAGATGACAATTTTTATTTGCCTATATTATTATTTGATAGTTTGTGGAGTTTTTACTAGAATTTTTAAAATATTCCAATTTAGTATTCCATTACTAACGTATCTGTGTTGATATTATTTTATTCTTTAATTTTTAAATGTTTGTATATAAAAAAAGTATTGTAAAATTATACCAATGTATGTACCAAAAAAATTACTAGGTAATAAAAAAATGTAAAAAGATTATAATTATTTAATAGGCTTAAGATAATTATTATAATGAACACCGAAGAATATGTACATACACACAACAAGTAGCCTAAAACAATAAACACAAGTATTTTATTTTGAGTATTCACCATAACTTTTTAAAAATTTCCATTGAATAATTATGCTAAATTCGAATGATTGGTATAATGGTATAAGATACTAGAAAATAAGAAAAGGTACTGAAATAGTATTCCTAAGCAGGTTAGCATGACATTTTTAATTGTTTTCTTTCTCCCCCTCCCACCCCCCTCCCTTGATAAGTTGGGGGGAGGGGGCCCGGTTCGGTCTACTAGACTTGAGGCCCAGATTGGCTGTCAGCGGCCCTGCTATTTACACAGTACACCTCTCATAGACACATAAATACATTTATCCATCTTTATATCATCTTAGGAGATAATATGGTTTCATATCCCTAACCATATTCCTGCCCTGCTCCAGGGCCGTATTTACACTTTTCATTAGTATAGGCCACTTTATTTGCGCCGCCCCTTCTTAGAAGTTAACACCTATCATAATGTAGGCTTTTATATGGTGACAGACAATTTTAAAAATAAATATTCAAATATAAGATAAGTAGGTATTCAAAATTGAAATTAAGAATGAATTATTCATAAAGTAAAAGTGTAACATGAAACAAGAACTACATTTTTTTATGGATTTTTTTTTATTTGGCTTCATAGTTTATAGTATTCAAGTCTAATAAGCATAGAAGATCTGAAGAGTAAAGTTTTTCTTGCTATATCCAAGTTTGAGTAAACGATGCACAGAGATGGTTTCCTTAAAAAGATTCAGTAATGATGTAAATTCAGGTTTCTCAGCCGTCTTTTTAGAGGAAATGTGACCATGAAAGTGTACACAATCCTGAATTAAGTCTTCTAAATCATTGTATATTATTGCACAAGAGACTGAGCATTTTCTGAGACTTTTTGTGTTGAAAGTTCACCCATTTTATTTTAAATGTATTTTTTTTCTTTGAAGTATTATGCCTTATGCCTTCACCCCTATTTCCCCTTTATTTAGGTTCTTTTAAGGAGGGAAATAGGTGTAGAGGCAATTTTTTTTTTCATAAATCGATGTTAGAACTATTCAAAAATATAATCTAAAAAATTTTTAAACCAAAATTCTACGCCATTTAAAAGTTATAAGCGTTTGAGTGTGTGTTCTTCTATCGAAATACCACTATTTTACTGCCACTCGCATTTTTCTCGAAACTACTTTTTCGAATTTGTGTAACGTCTAGCTCCTACAGTTTTTGATCAATCATTATCAAACTCAGTACATAGTTTCTTTAAATAAATACGCTCTATTTAAATTTGAACCTCAAACCTAAACAATATAATTATTTTAACTGTTTTTTTTATGGCAAAAAACCGTTGAAAAGATTGGTATAAAATCATACTTACTAAATTTTCACATTTCTCAAAAACATATATTAATTTTCAATTTTTTTGTAAGGAGTGAGGTTCAAATAAAATAAACACTCATAAAAAACGTTATTTATTTTTGAAAAATTGATTTCGGATGATAATTGTGACCTCCAGGAGCTAATTGTCCAGCCGGATGGCGGCTTATAATGCGCGGCAGCTGATATGTCCATCATTTTTTGAGGAAAATTTTAGAATACCCTCTTGAATATACATGTAAAATGACCGGAAGGCATAAATAAAATAAATATATTCCTTCCGTGTTAAAAAAATCATTAAAATAAGCCGTCCTACACCTATTCCCCCCTTAAACGCTCGTGCGCCGCGTGCAAAAAGGTAGCCCACTACCAAAGCATTTTTTGTGAAATATTCGCACCACAATCACCGGTCCCGTATTGGACAATAATTGGGCATTGAACGATATAAATCCACGGTCCCGTACGGGACCACTGGGCGTCTAAAGGTTAATAGATAGAAAACTCAATCTATCCACAGTGACTTTTTGGTTGTTGTTTATAATCGTACACAAACTTTACGGCTTACCAAAGCGAGCGAGCGCCGCTCCCTGAACTCTGCCGCCCCCAGGCCGCGGCCTATAAGGCCTATTGACAAATCCAGGACTGCCCTGCTCCTGTGTTCCAACCCTCATAGTTAGTCATAAATTGATTCCCTCCACATAAACATCCTTGACTCGATAAAATATGCTGCTACGCATGTCCGCCGGCCGGCCGCTACAAAAGTACAGCATACCTAACGTGACATTTACTTTTCCCCCAAACCGGGACAATGATAAAAAAGGTAGGTACTTAATAATAATAATAATAAATTTTTACAACTTATACAGCGCTGTTTTCGCGAGCTCACCTCAAGAGAGCTGTACAAAATAAGCTAGATTACAATTCATCTTGCAGTTACCAAACGCATGGACGATTTGAATTCTAGACCCTTGTTCAAAATTTAAAGAGATTTTTTGTTACTAATAAAGCAATGCGTTATAGAAAAAAATGTTTATGACTAAAATTAGCATGACTTTTACGAGTGAATTTACTTAACTATGTACAAAGGTACGAGGCTAAAGACAAATAACACATTCGGAAGAACCATGAACAAGAAGAAATTAGGATTAGTAATGAAAGTAAAAAATAGTGGAGACTTGAAAAAGCAGTCAGAAAGAAGAATTCTACAAGGCTTGCAGTAAGTCCAATTTCGTTCCTTTCCTTACATGACTTATTTTATCCTTGTTCAGTGGCTTATTACACGCACATATCATACAAAGGTCCTACATAATAATATAACAAAATTACACCCCACGTACTGTTTTCATCACATATCAGTTTTAGCAAATACGAGAATTAATGTCCGTTGAATAACAAATAAGTAGCTTTGCACGGATTGAATGGTAACATGATTAACTTTGACGTGGAGACAAAGCCTTTGTCAAATAATGGCGTATAACATACAGCAGCGTTCGATACTGACGTGGTGTGTCTTACATCATAATGTGGTATTGTTGTATTGCGTGTATTTACCCTCCACGTGAATAACTGAACGATCCACGTGACCACACTACAGACCCTTTTGTCTCTCACGTAGCCATGCGAAATGTATCTATATGTATGTATTAGGTTGCAGTATAAAACCGAAAAATTAAATAATCCTAGGCAATACCGGTAGGTGACGCTATTTGGCTGGTCGCGGGAGACTGCCGTCGCCGAAGAGTTTACAAAATATCTAACAAGTACCTGGGTACAAACCTCTTTGTAGATGTATGGCAGTAGTTGAAGTAGATTTGTGAGATAAATATGGGTACCGCAGCCCCGAGAACCATTTACTGGATAGGACACCCCAACCAACACCACTGCCATAGGACATCCCAGTGGTTCTAAAGATTTGGCGATTAGCAGAAGTGTCTTGGTTCTTTGGGTGAGGTGTGTACAGGTTTTTGCGGCGGATGCGCCTGCTCACCAGCTGCGTGGTGAGCCGGATCGGGAGGGATTGATTCATACGTCCTGCTGAGCACACTGAACCCAGATTCTTATCTATCCCTCATACCGTTTTCCTTCCCAGAACTTCATAAGATTACATATGCCCTGAAGGTAATTATTTTCTTCAGGGCCTACTGTGTGGAAAAAATAATAATCGCAAAGATATTTGAATCGCCCAGCATTGGATATTTGCAAAATATCTCCTGAGAAGGGCCTAAAACCGCGAATTTGTTAATTTTTGGACATTTACGGTAACTCAGTATATAATAAACTTCATTGCGTTGTGCATTTCTATGAGAACCTACTAATACATCGAATATAGCACCCCTTTATAGGCATACTATTGGCTTGTTTGCTAATTAGTAATTACGTACGTACATTATATATTATTGTGTGGGTTACTGGTTGTTAAATTGTTTGCCCGGTGTTGAATAGGTAATTTCGTGTTACGGAAGGAAAAGGGATAAAACCTGAGGGGAAGTTTGGATAAGCTTTTTAATCAGATTTAATTCCGTGAATTTGATTTTCAGTTCTAGAATTGTAGCATGGTAGATTGCTAACATTACAAAAGCAACCATTTAAGAGCTCAGTTTGGCAGTTCCTACAAATCAATCATATATCTCATGATCATATAATATTTAAATTTAGTGTTATAAAGTTTAATTTGTATTCCATTTTTGTTTGAAGTTTTTCTTTTACAAAAATAATAATATTATTCAATTCATGAAAGTACAGTTTTTTTTTGTAAACGATTTCTGCTATTTTATTATTACTTCCCGTGACAGCTGACAGTTTGGTATTGCCTTCAGAAGGCAAAAAAGCTGTCACGTTTAATAATAATTACATGTTTTTTTTATAAATTCAATAATATTATTGAATGTATGAAAGAGACACTTAGAATTTAAAGGTTTTTATTTTTTGAAATAGGCAATTCACCCTAAAAGAGTGCTTTGTGCCGAAAAAGTAAAGAAAGATAGTTACAGTTATGAGGACAATCTATTAGAGAATAGGGCAAATCAAATATTGAAGTCATTTAAGTTTACAAACGTAAATAATAACGTGCTTTTCGCGAACTGAAAAAAAACATCTTCAGGAAAATATTTCAGAATTTAATTAATAATCAATTAAATTAAAATGATGCTAGAAATTTTGCAAACATTGAATTATTGGTTAGTTACATATCTGATTAAAAAGACAAAAAATTACACCTATTGAGACACATTATAACTACTTATAACTATTTACGTTCCTCAGCACGGATAAGCCACCCAGTGAGGCCAACATTATTAAACTATACTATAAAATTTGAAATATCTGTTTAAAAATATACTAACAACATCTGTTGAGAGATATTGAAACTACGTACTCTAATTAGATCTCTTGGGAGACATTGAAACTGCGCATTTATTTACAAACACTAAAAATCCTCAGTAACTCAATAACTTCCCGTAGTAGTGTGAGCAAGAATCTAGTATATCACATAAAGATCTAAAAACTGCAATTGAACTCATGCAAATTGACTTTAATCAACTTTGTAAATGGTCTCATGATGCAGGATTATTAATTAATGCCAAAAAAACCAAAGTAATGCATATAAGATCACCTAATGCCAAATTCCAATTTAATCCTAATATTATTTCTCATAATTTTAATTGCATCCATAAAAATATTCCAACTAATTGTAAATGTGAAAGTTTAGAATTAGTTACGGAATATGTGTATCTTGGTGTTACCGTAGATTGTTTTTTTAAATGGGATAAACATATTAAAAAAACCTGTAAAAGACTCAGATCAATTGCTGGCAGAATGTACACATTGAAATTTTTCTTACCCATTGAAACACTAAAAATAATTTATATGTCACTGGCAGAATCCATTATAAGATATGGATTAACAATATGGGGAAATACTTCTGTAACAAATCTGAAACAAGTCCAAGTTGTACAAAACGCAATTGTAAAATTATTAGTTGTTCCGAATATTTTCAAACAGAGACATGATACACCATTACTGTATCAGAGTGCTAAAATTTTACCTGTTAAGGCAATACTATGGCACAAAATTATAATTCAGTATATATTTACCCAGCAGCATAAAGAGAAATTAGAACATAAATACAGCACTAGATTCACGCGCAACGACGGGTTAATAGTTCCGAAATTTAATAATAAGTACGGACAGAGAACGTTTGAATACAACATACCGAAAATATTTAATTTATTACCTGATACTATAAAGCAATGTAATTCTATGAATAAGGTTAAATATATGCTGAAAAATTGGCTATCGGAAAAAAAATATTTATACTTAGATTGATTTGTATGAATAATGTTGAATTTGTAGATATAAGATGTAAAATTATAAAATTTAAAATGTATATGTAACTTAATTATAAGCACCTGCTGACAAGCCAATTGAATTGGCTTAGCAGGACTTGTTTGTGATAAAAAAAATATACATATATAAATAAATAAATAAAAAAAAAAAAAAAAAAAAAAAAAAAAAAAAAAAAACAAACAAACCGCATTTTGCGGCGTTCCATCCTTATACAAATTAGTGCGGCGACACATCGTAATAATCCGTGTAATTTATACGTGAACTTTTAAAATGATACGTCAGGTTACATACGGCAAAATTAGCATCGTGCTCGTGAACACGAATCGTAATAATAACTCTGCGGACTTAATGAACTCCCGAGCCACTATTAGCGGGAGGCAGTACCCTCGGCACATAGACAGTGGACCCGCAGTACCACCCTCGTGATACAGTTTACGTCAGAGATAATAATATTTAATGTTTCCTTTGTTACAGGTGAGTTACCCCTTCATTCATCCGCCCTACCGCCCAGCAGCGCAGCCCTACCCGCCCTAGCCGCCCCCGCGCCGGGAAAGGGTAAAAAGGTTTTAATGTAGATATGAATTTTGAATCATTTACACCCGCAGTCATCGTAGAGAATTTACATTACTATGAATTATTAATGTTAAAGTTTCAGCTTATTTTTGATGATGCTTGAATGGAATTACATAATTTATGTTTTTTCTCATCGTGTGGTAGGAAAAATGTTACGACAGCTAAGCTTTCAAATAATGTCAAGAATATCATTAAGAAACATTAAATCTTTTAACACTAAATTTATTCAGTGACATTAAACACTTGAGAAGCGTCAAAAGAGTGACACTACATTTTTTTATGGAGCAAATATGTAGGATTTTACGAATTTATAATATTTTTGTTAAGTGTCAACTGTCATCTACATTATTTAAAAAAAAAATTTAACATATTTTAACATGTTTTCACTCCAATAATTCCCCTCAGGGTCTATTTCTTCCGTGGGGATGCTGTGTGGAGGATCTTTTCCGGAAAATAATCTACTGGATAGAAAAAAGGTTGGAGAGATCGGGAATCTGCTGCTCAGTGTATCCAGAAGTGATGGAGAAATGAATCCATCCTTCCCATTACAATGCAATTCGAAGTTCTGAGACAGTCCTGCTGGAGAGAAGAAATGGTCTCCCTCAACCAGCCTCTTACGAACCGCTCCATCCTCCTATGCTTCTGACCATCACGCAGTTGGTGGGACAAACCCCGACACCCATGAACCCGGATACCCCGGCTAAGTCACCCAACGTAGCAAACCGCTTGGGGTTACCTATGGCAGAGGTGCTAGTTTTCCAAAAAACGGTTCTCGGTGCGGCGGTTCCCATACCTTGTCATTTAGAAAATAATCATGTATTTCTACTAATATCTTTAGAATTTTTAAATTCATCAGCTGACAATGTCTTGTAATGCCATCAGCTGATAAATTTACACAAATTTACATTTGATTTCCAAAATAACCGAGTGGGTCAAAACACCAAATTGAATCCCAAATAATTTATAATAATAACCAACGGAATTACTTCAAAGATCTTTGGTTAAAAATTTTAACAATCATTATTTTCAAAGCGTTTTTACATAATAATATCCTCTAAAATATAACCTTGATACTACGCATTTAATCGTATATGCTTTAGACCACACGACTGAAGTAAAACTTTACTAACTTATAAAAGAACAAATGACATTGGGGTGACATTGACTTTGACATTTCCATTGATATTGACATTGGGGTGACATATGAAATTGGGGTGACGTATGACCATGGGGTGACCTACCACCGTGGGGTGACCTACGACCTTGGGGTGACCTACGACCTTGGGGTGACCTATGAAATCGTTATTCAACAAATGATTCCTTGTGCTCGCACCTCTCCATAACACTTTTCGTAACGTATTCACCAGCTTACTCCCCAAGTCAAGCGTTCGTAAAGACCCGACCGTTCGCCTCGCCCGATCACCGTTCGCATCAATTACCGTTCGCATCACACTTTTCGTATCATCACACTTTTCGTAACATCACACTTTTCGTAACATCACACATTTCGTAACGCATTCACATGCTTAACCCCCAAGTCGAGCGTGCGTAAAGAAGTTTAACTTCAAAAATATAATATTTGCCTGTGCTCGATATTTTCAGGGCTTCCGAATATCCAGATTTAATTCCAAATCCCAACATTTTCGGCGGAAGAGATAGAATCTGGCTGTATTTGCCAAGTAGGAAATTTGAAACCATTTCGAATATTAATGAAATGAATTAATCTAGCGCCGGGTACACACTTGTTCAACCACAAACAGAATTAACATTTCAGACTTGCTGAGAAAACATACAAAATCGTAACTCAGTGTTTGTTTTTCGTGTAAATTGGTAGTTGGAGAGATTTGGAAACACCCTACACTGTACATTCTACAAGCCCTCGTATTATTACAAATCATTCTCCAGAATAGTAAACGTCTCCACTATTTTCTTTATTTGAAGAATAGAAATGTTGTATGTATAATTCCTTCTAAATTCACTTCTCATGATTTTAGGTTATAACTTAGTTATAAGTTATACAAAGACAAATTGTTATTTTCAATGATTTAGTTTAAACTAATACTATGGCAATCAGATGTGGCAAATACAAATAAATGTAATAATACAGAGGTTCCCAAAGTGGGTGCCGCGGCACCCTGGGGTGCCGCGGACAGAGGTCAGGGGTGCCGCGAGGCGCCCCTGATATCTCTACTAAAAATCAAAATTGACATGAACGAATACAAACATTTTATGGAATGGAAAATCACTCACGTGGCCGGTCCGCGCTCTGGGAATGGATTGGGTGGGAGGCACAGGAGTGGGGATATTGTTGTGGTGCTGCGCTTGCAGCGGCCGTGCCGCATTCACTTGTAGTTTTTTCAGTGCCGCATTCACTTGTAGTTTTTTTTGCAGTGCCGCATTCACTTGTAGTTTTTTAATTCAAGATTTCATCATTCAGGAAAAAACTACAAGTGTGGAAGAGAAAAATGGGTGATGATGGAGGCAAAATTGTTTTCCAATATTGCAACAGTACATGGCCCATTGCGGAGTTAAGGTTTCAAATAACTTGCTGACCCTTTTCACAGAGCACCTATCACAGTTAACTGACTGGTTTGCCAAGTACTTCGCAGAAGACCAAGTGGAGAAGTTTGTATGGATCCAAAATCCATTCTGTGCTCAAGCTCCCCAAGATTTTACTACGCAGGAAGAAGAAGATTTAATTGACCTCTCGACCGACAGCAGCCTAAAAATGAAATACGCTTGTTTGGATTTGACGGAGTTTTGGATATCAGTCAGAAATTCTAAAATCGATTCAAAGTGGAAAAGCTGTACGGGTCCTCATTCCCTTTGCTACTTCATATCTGTGCGAAGCTGGATTTTCAGCGGTTGCGGTTATATAGAGCAAATATCGCTCAAAAATAAATGTGGAAAAAGAAATGAGGAGTAGCTGTATCAAGCCTTATTCCCCGGTTTGAAAAAAAATGTGCAGCGAGCTACAGGCTCACCCGTCGCACTAAACGGTTTTTGTATTATATTTGCATTTTCTTTGTAAGTTCCCCTATCAATAAATGCACTTATTTATGACAGGGGTGCCGTGAGAAAATTCAAATTTTCTAAGGGTGCCGCGACTTGGAAAAGTTTGGGAACCCCTGTAATAATATATTAACCACACACAATTTTGTTTTCGAATATTATGTAAAAAAAGTAGATATCCTTATAATATCTGTCGGTCTTCCAAAACGCAATAAACAGCATTAAGGACCCGCTTAAAATCTTCGTAATTTTTATGCTGATTAAAGAAAATAAACAAAAAAATATATAATGTACGCACTCGCAATGACGCTAAATATTACATCTAGACTCGCCATTGTCTCACAACTTCAAGATACAATGTTACAAGTAAGAAACACTCTTTTGATTTCAGTAAATTCTTAATTTAAAAGTTATTCACGTATGATTGAAATAAAAATTCAAAGAATGTGTTTGTCTGAACGATATATGTAGATGTAGGACCGGGCGGCGTTTTCATTTGCGCCGAATACTATATTCTATTTCACGAGTGTGACTGAGATAACAAGATACGTTTACTAGCTTAGACTGAGGCCATGACGGAATGCTATATGAGACGATAGACTTTCGTAGGTTGTCTTTCTTATATAGTTAATTATATGCTACATATCTCATTTTCTCTAATGGCGCTATAAATCTTCCGGAAACAATCGAAATAATTGTATTTTAAAAATAATTCATAATTTTCGTGTATCTACGAATGAAATGTTATTCCTTGGCTTTTACCAGTGAAATTTTGGCGCTTTTTTAATGCAATTTATTTACTGGTAGAACACGACCAATATCTTTGGTTACAACCTTACATGACACGTAGCAGTTGAATTCAACTACGAAATCGAAGATAAATAAAATTTCCTTGTCTGGCTTACCTTTGAGATTTCTACCACGCATCTATATATTAAGTATAACGTCATACGTCATTGCGCATTCAAGGATTTTTACCCTTCGCCTAAATTTTTAGTTATCACTTCATGCTAGTTAAAATTTAGCCAGTCTGAAGATAACCATAGCAGTATTGGAAGAATCAGGCCTGTCAATTGATTTCCAGGCCTTGAAGTCTTTCTTTGTTCTTGCCCCCTTGACATTTTATTTAAATATATACTTTTTTATTTAACCTTCAATATCCGTGCCGCATGTGGTCTTATCACTTTTATTTTGACAGTTTTTCATTTTGAATGGTTCTAAAAATGAGAAGAGTTCAGAAAGGCAAAAATATATTTCCACCTTTCTTTACGTTTGACAAAATTCTCAATATCTTAAATGTTGTTTATATTTCCAAATCTCTGGGAAAATTCAAAGATTTATATATCTGCTGTGAAGGCTTTTCTACTTACTGACATCTTCGAGATCAAAGAATCCATTGACATTTACAATCGAGAGCAGTCCACTGTTTTTTTTTCATTAATCAATGCGCATATGTAAGTAATCTCGCTGTGTTTTTAATAAAAACAAAATAATATGAGATTGAGTTTTTGCTTTTATGGAATCAAACCAAATAAATAACAAATATTATCTTGACGGTTATAAATATGATCTAAAAGGATTTGAAAATTTGTAAGAAAACTAACTTCGCTAATTTACCATCAATTACATAAAACTGTTTATGTAAATTTGTAAATCGATGGCAAGCCGTAAACAGGTCGATGCAATTGATTTTTTTCTTTTCGAAAAAAATCGATATCTGAATATGTTTGATCATTTTCAACTAGAGTAAGTTTTTTCTTTTAATAAATTAAATAATATTTCTTTGTTTGAACCGGTATAATTTTTTGTTATATACACGTCAACCGGTTTCGGAACCACCAAAACAATAGGTGAACATAATACATTTCTAAGTGTTATGGTGGAGGTGGAGACGTGCCTAGGGATTAATGAAGAGTGGGTAGAAGAGATAGAACGGACCGTGAAAGGGAACATGTCTAAGATAGGACTGTGATGTCAAGTTAGTATATGTTGCCCTATTTTTATTTTGATTTTGATTCTAAATTTGGAAACGGAGGAGATGATGAAAATAATTGTAGTTTTGAGTGAAGCGCGTTCACAGATTTTTGAAATATTTGCTTATAATTTGACTGTAATTTGTATTTAAATTTTTACATGTAGTTCCGTCTGTATAATATCTACATAAGTTAACATAATATAATGGGAAAATATTTCACCGACTCCAGATATTTTCATATCAGAGGGTTCGGCTCTGATGAAATCCTAACTGGTCCGATAAATCCTATTGATCTCTCTATATAAATATTAAAAAAATCTTTCGTAATCCTACATGTACTTAAAATGACTGACTTTTGCATTTTTATATAATTTTTTTTTGACAAATCTAATACGCCTCAATTTTGAATGAGAGAGCTAGGTATAATGCCAGAAGCCGAAATAACAAATGGTAATATTTTTATAGTCTGAGAATGCCAAATTCTTTTAATCTCATTTCCTAAATCTGTATATTTTCTTATTTTTTCAGTCACAGGTTTCTGAATATTACAAGAATTTGGAATAGCGACATCAATGATATAAGTTTTTTTTTTTTAAATTTTGTCATGTAAAACTATATCGAGTCAATAATATTAGATATTATTCAATTCATAAAAACAGTTTATTTATAAACAAGTTCTGCTATGTAATTATTATTACGCATGACAGCTGCTTTGCTTTTTGTGAATGAAAATGAAAAAAAAAATGTTTTTAAAGTTTCCCCAATTACTGCATCGTTAAAATTCAACTGAAGTTCATTATATAGTTTAATTTTTATGTCATTTTTACTGCCCAACCCCCAATCTTGTGTCGCCTAAACCGAAGTCAGAATTTCGCAAAGTGACGGCAACAGGTGATTCATATCCCATACAATAAGGAGACAATATTGTTCGCGACTTTTCAATATAAAATGTATTATTGAGTCGAGGCGGGCCGGTGCGAGGCCGGAGCAAGGTTGTTATGACAACAAATCGGAATTAATCCTCCCAAAACAACTTTACTTTACTTTACTTGATGATTTTCTCGAATTCTCAGTCGTTCTGACTGTGTTTTGTCGACATTTGCAAAGTAAATAATTCCGCGCGAATTTGCTTTCTTCAAATCTCCTTTGTCGCGTCATGGATTACATGTAATTCGTATTAAGAGGAACGGCTGCGCGTTTGGATAAGTTGGATTTTATACCAAAATACTTCACGAATTTAATAAAAAAAAATTTAATAAGGTGTAGTAAATTTGTTGCACGGGCGTGTAATTATTTATTTGCATATTTTTCAAATTATTAAAAAAAATATGTTCAGTCTTAAAATTTTTTTTAAATTCAACTTTGGCAATTACTTTTTATTTAATGATAGTTTTTCAAAAGTAATTTTGCCCTACCTACTAAGAAAATATAAAATAAAAATTATAGTAATATTTATAATTATTATATGATAATATATATTTATAATTATTAAAAAATGAATTTTGATTGGTTTAAATTTAACCGACTTAGGTCATTTAAGTAGGCTTAAATTTAAATTACAAATGACCGATTTAGATCGGAACACAAATTTATCGTATAAATTTTTAAAATTTCGATGCTCAGATTCATTTTTATGTTCATTTCTTCCTCTCCTTAATGCGATCCTCCACACAGCATCCTCAAAGATGACATAGGCCCTGAGGGAAATTATTTTCCTCACTGCCTCTTGTGTGAAGTTATTGTAAAAAAACAAGTTTGATGTTTTATTTTTATTTTATTTTACGATTAAATTATTTAAGCAGTTGCTTGGGCTAGATTATTTTTTAAATAATTACCACTAACTTACAAAAATGTGTCAAAATTGTCTCAAAAATCATGAAAATATAATTCAAATTTAAAATACAATAGCACATATAGCACTGGATATTATAGCTAACTATTTAAGCTAACTAACATTATAGCTAACTATTTGTCCATACATCCAAATTTATGTTTTGCATGAAAAGCGCCCCGCAGCCGTTCCTCTTAAACACAGAAGCCAGAATTATTGTTAAACGTTTCGTTTACATTGCGCGTTCTGTACAACAGGGGGATTTGGGAGGGTATTCTAAATTAATGTTTAGTACGAGTAAAAAAAAAGAAAAAAGTTTTCATTTGCAACATTTTACGTGATCTTACTTAGGTACTTACATCCGCGGACCATTTAACACTTATAGATATTTAGCTCCCAGTAAAGGTTTACTAATTAAGTTGTTTCCTTGGTTATGATATTTTTACTCATTTTTATGAAGAAATATCTTTTTATTATTGTATAAAAATTACATACAATTGCAATGTATTACCCGCTAAGCTACTGCAAGTAGCTTGTCAGCAGGTTTGCAATAATGGTCAAATACAAAAAAAACTAAGAAATTATTTGCTGGCATATTACACCTTACCAAAAAATAAAAACTAGAAGAAAAGTCTTCTGACCGGTAATCGCTTTGTGATGGCATTATTAATTTTTTTTAAAAGACAAATAACTTTTTAAGTTGACTACTGTGTATTATAAAGAAGGTTAATCAAAACTTAGTAATTTTTCAAACAAATGACTTAGGTCATCACTTTATTTTTATATAATCACATAATCACTTTATTCTTATATTATACACTGGTCACCCCAGTTTAGTGATATAGCAGAGGTGGTCGGGTTCAAGCTTGCTTGGTGGCGAATGTGTTTGCCCAACATTAATTCCTCTGTATTTCCTCCCTCCTACATCGTGGGTCTTTTCAAGATCCAGTTTCACTCCTTCCTTACCACATAAAGACCCTCCATACAGAATCCCCAAAGATGACATAGCTTTTTTTGATTTTCTCACAGTTTCCTGCGTGGAGTTAACGTAAAAAATAAATAAAATAAAATAATTTGAGTTAAATCGAAATATTATTTCCAACAAAGTACACAACAATTTTTCTTTACCATTCTTTTTTTTTTAATTACTTTATTGTAAAACTGCATATCTCGATACAGGAATCCCCTAGTGAGATGTGCAGCTTATATTTTCATGTATTTCTTATTTTTTTCAATAAATAAATAAATGTGTTGGCCTCTTTAAGGTCTATCTCCAAAGGATCAACCCGTCATCCTCCGAGATATAAAAACATGACACCTGATTACATCAAAAATATTTCCTCTGGTTTTTCAGAAACTTTATTCGATTTTTGAACAAATATAACCCTTCTCACATTCAGTTGGCGACTAATGACGTTATTATGGACACGGCCTCACAATGGCGGTCCGAGGTGACCAACCACCCACTACTCTACCCCACCCACCTCCACTAACATTACCGGCACCCCTCCCCCCCCAGGCCTCCCGCTGAGCGCGATGACATAGACCGAATGAAAGCTCTTTAGTTAATTGGGGGGACATTTTTCCACCATTCAGCGATCGGAAGGACCCGAAATTAAAATGACCCGCGTAATTAATCAACCCGATTGGCTGCTGATGATGAACATTTTTGTCAAAGTACCCCTTAGCTTTAACTAGTTACCAATTTAATTGAAAATAACGCTTCATCTGACCTTCAATCAACAAGAAATAAATAGGTACCTAATTTAACTTCTTCAATCTTTTCAAATTCACGTTGTGGCGTCATTTTTTAATTGAATGAAAATAATCACTTTGTAAATCACTGTGTAAACTATTCCTGGCGAAGAAGCCTTTGGTTTTGAAACATGTAGACAAATTTTATTAAATCAGTGGTGTTTTATAAAGTAATTTATTTTAATTTAAAAACCTAATTTATCACTGATATTAAACAATTTGGGAGGCGGGTATGGGACCCGCCGCCTTGGGAACCGTTTATTTGATAACCAACACCTCTGCAATAGGTCACCCCAAGTGGTTCGCTACGTTTGAGCCTTAGCAAAGGTGCCCGGGTTCATGGTGTGAGGTTTGTCAAGGTATTGGCGGCGGATGCATCTGGCCACCTACTGCGTGGCAGGCCGGATCAAGAAAGACTGGTTGAGGGAGCCCCCCAGCTTCCTACCTGCCCCTCATACATTTTTCCTTCCCAGAACGTCTTATCCTTCCCTTACTTAAAAATCCCCTCCACACAGCATCCCCTAAGATGACACAGGCGCTGAGGGAAATTATTTTCCTTAGAGTCTCCTGTGTTGAGCTAATGTAAAAAAGAAAAAAAATATTTGAATTTACCTTTCAAATGTCCTAAGAAAATACCATGGAATTGTTTTATATTGTAACTAACCTTAATCTGTCTCTTACCGAGGGACGAATCACATTTAGGAATATAAAAATATTCTGATCAAATCCTTGTACTTTTAATACATCATAAAATTTTGCTTTTTTTTCCAAACACGTTAATGAAAGAAAGTATTTTATTTTAATTTTATTTATTAAGGAAAATCAACAGATATTTTACACTTATAATAATACACCTTATATCCAATAAAAGATTTTCACATAATTAAAATTATAATTAAAAAGTAAGGGTCCTGTACCCGTAAGAAGTTAACAAAAATATAACCTTTGAAAATTGTAAAAAAATAAGATATAAAAACACAATTTAAAATAATAAACAGCTTACAACACAACAGCAATAATAATATGTACATAGGTACCTACAAATCGGAGTGAACACAATAGTATGTCGAATGGCAAATAACTGGAAAGGATTCACAGCAATAATATGATAACTTGCAAAACGGTAAATTTTTTAAAAAATATTATCTATGACATATTTTTTAAGGTACTTAAATTACATGAGAATATGTCTATATTATAATTAATATCAAATACATTGCATGCTCTGAATATAAAAGCATTTTGTCTGAGATTAGTAGAACATGTATATTAATTAAATATACACCAGGATTTAATAATAGTATTTCCAATAACATATGTTTCCAATTATGACCTCTGCGTGCAAACTGTGTCTAGATTTCTTTACTAAACATAACTAACTAACTAACTAACCATCACGCCGTTTCCCCGCAGGGGTAGGCAGAGAGGACGGACCGCCACACAACTCGATCTTGGCACACACTCTTTGCCTCGTTCACATTCATACATCGTCTCATACATGCTCTTCTATTATTCCGACTCTTCACATGGCCCGACTCAAGTATCTGATTCACTTGGTCGTGCCATGTCTTCCTCGGGCGTCCCCGACTTCTTCTACCATTCACATTTGCATCATATATTCTCCTTACACTCCTTTCCTCGTTCATTCGCTCTACGTGCCCAAACCATCGGAGAGTCCCTTTCTTAATCTTACACATCACGCTTACATCAGCCTTGCATTCTTTGCGGATATCCACGTTTCTCTCACGATCGTACATGGTTTTACCACACATTTACTAAACATTAATCTCTGTTAATCTCTTGTAAGCTCCCAGGTAAGTATGGTCCTGTATATTTTCTGCCTGCACATCAAAATATATAAATAAAACAACATATGTACAATTGAATTGGATTGTTCTCATGTAAGTGTAAACATCTGTAAAACCCAGTATAAATAAATTAATAAATTATTTAATGCAGCATCACGTTCATTGGTCAAATGCATTGTACATAATAGTTTGTACATTTGCATTAGTCAAATGCATTGCACATTTACATTAGCGATCGATAAACCTGTGGATGCAATCTGTAAGCCATAAGTTTTTACAATAATTTGTGGAATCTATTATTAGAAGTAAGATAAAGCATTGTAGAAATATATTATATATTTGTGAAGCGCCTGTGAGGTGATTTTTCATAAAAACGGCTCTATGTTAATTACACCATTTATAACTGAAGAACGGCTGGACCGATTTTTACGATCTTTGATTTGTAAGATTTGTCTCTGCCCCGAATAGCAGAATAGCTATTGAAACATTGGAAAAATTCATTTTAAAAAATTATGAAGAAATTTCTTATCCTCATTCATTTTGTGTGGAACGAATTCTCACATTTTGAAAGAGCTGCAGCAATATTGTGATAAATATAATATTGAATAGTGAGTGAAATCCAAAAATTCAAAAACGATCAATTGTCAATGCGCTGATTGTTTTATTTCTATGTATACTTACACATATTTATCAAACTGCCCCTCTTTCTTACACACTAAATGTTAATAGTAGAAAATAAGACAAACTCGAACGTATGTCTGCACCTCTCCAAAGGAAAAATACTACAATTATAATAAATCTCCCTCACACGTATAAAGAAAATGAAACGCAATTCCCATAAGTAAGTGGAAAAGTTAGAAAATCACAAAAATATAAATCCGTACACAACGCCATATCTGATACTGACAAAAACAAAACACGGACAGTTGCGCAACAATAATTGCTTCATTGTGTAATTTTTAAATAAAAAAATGGAATTTAATTAAGCTAATAAGTTAACCCATCAGTTATTGGTACTGAGGCAGTGCGAAGTTCGTCGGGTCAGCTAGCAAAGTATAAATCATAAAAATATTATTATTTTTATTATCGTAAAGGTTTCATTTAACAACGCCTTTAATAAATTTGATTTCATTCGTTTCTATATTATTTGTAGACGTATTAGCATTAGGGTTGGAAAAATGAAAACAAATAAAAATACTTTGACGGAAATAAAAAGGGTGTCCTTTGATGTAGGTATATTTTATTGAAATACGATTCCCCGGGCGGCCGTGACAAGGAATAAGCAGCTATGATGTATTTTTAAATGAGGACGATGTGAAATGTTTATTGTAAATAAAATTATATCGTTTATTTCTGATTTTACTGCTTGCATGAACGTTGAAGTTAGGTACCTACTTGGTTAAATAAGGAGGTAGCGCAACACGGCATGATACCCCAAAAATAAATCATCCTAATATCTACTAGTTAACATTCTTATTCAACTTATGGCTTTTCTATTTTTTTCCGAACCAGTGAAGGTTCCGCAAAAATTCATAGCTAATATATAGAAAAAACATAGATGATTAGAGAAAACATAAAATGGTAGAAAAAGTATAAAAATAAATATAAAAGCCACAGGTAATATGTAAGATAGATATTATGAAATTAAACTACAAACCCTAATAATAATAACACATTTTCACTTCAATAGATAATGTTCAAGAATAAATATGATTAAAAAAAGATAAACAATATAATGTGAATGAGAAAATAATAAACAAGACAAAGGGTTGTTACGTTGGTGGAAGTGTATTCTGTACATTCAATGCTAAGCTTTTTTATTGCAGCCACTGTCTCGTTTGTCAGAATTATTTTTCACACTATCAGTCCAATTTTTGTATATGACACTTCATCAACATGCCAGTTCATTGAATATGCAGTAATAATAATCACAGGAGTAACAAACATCTCACGCACTGACAACCGAAATTAGTATTTTTGATGTTGCACATAAATGTCACATTTCGTCCTCGTTCCAAAAACAAAAACTTAACCTTATGAAAAGTTAAATCTAATTATAACATCCCATTTGTGCGCTTTTCAAAATTTTGTTTGTTGTCGTTATATAATTTCCGTCACTCACTTAGCCATAAAACTTGATTATGTAAACATGCCAATTATGGCTCCGGAGCCAACGATGAAAGTTATTCAGGGGACTTGAATATTAATGACTGCTTCCACCTGCCTATATACCAGTAGGTACCTGCGCACCGGATGAGGAAGTGGAATAAATCCTGAAATTTTAATTCCGACTTCCACCGAGAGCTTCAGGGCTGCTATTCTCCAATAACGAAGAAGAGTCACCTACGAATGAAAAATTACCCGTCGTCTCGACGAACTTTGTCGAATGTTTCATTTTTACGTATTCTTCAATGTCGAAGCGTTGAAGAGATGATTATATTGGTAGCCCTGTGAATATAGTCAATGTTTTCAACGTTTTTTTGGTGTGAATTTGAAATTGCGAGCGCACTTTTTTCAAAACTGCTGGCATATATATATGGGTAATACCATAACCAAAAACAGCCACTGCTGCTAACTCATGCAAAACAATGGTACTACAGATTAATCATGAAGTAAATTTTCATGTGAAAATTAACTTCTCTCCGGCGAAATATTCTTGTTGGTCTCTAAGCATATGCTTCAGTTCGCTCTACATTATGAATTGAAGCCAATATCGTCGATAAATCAGCCATTATAATTAATTATCCTTAAAACAAAATTTGTTAAAATATACAATCCCTGTCAGAGTGCGTGCGAGAAACGCTCTTGAGTTAGGATACAATAATACTAGATTTTTGCATTTATGACAAAGACAACTCGGTGTCGACTGGTTCGACCCACTCGTTATTCGAGTGGAATGACTTTTGACTGGCGTCTAAGTATGTACTTTTGGTGAGACTCGAGAATAGCAAAGTCGACCAATGTACGTACTTTGGACGGCGATTGCGAGCGGCCTCGACTGAAGAATCGAATCCCAGATCGGTGAATAAGCGATGGCGTGTTACGCAAACCCGGAGCTTTGCGCTTTTACTCGTGTGAAATGTCTTCAAAGCTCTCGGTGAGTCTGAAAAACGTTGGCGCTTTCGACGTAACGTCGTCGGTCAGACACTGGTTGACTAGTTCGTTAATTTTTCATTTCTCCCTCCGAGAGTGATTGCACCACGGGCCGGGCATTCGGGCGCCATGTTATTTTAAAATTAAAGAGGATTACAAATAGCATTGAGTGCTCACCGCGCGGAAAAGGTCAACAGCTTGGTGGCTTTCAAAGCTGAAAATGGCTGAATTTATTTTCAGTAGGCTCTGATTTTTATTTGTACTTATATTTAGGTGAAATGTAAACGTGGAGAATGCTCGTACTACATGTAATATGTTGGCAGAGGTCACTTGAACAAATAAAAAGTTCGATCATTTAAATGCACAAAAATTTAAGACATAAAATGGTAAAATAAATCAATTATAGTATTTTTTCTGTAATGATTATGTGGGGAATAATTATCGTGTTCTTATGAAACTGATTTTTGGCAGATGTTTTATTTTTATTTTTATGTGAATAGGTACCCCACAAGAGTCCTAGCTGCTCCTGTCTGGAGCCAGTGACACTATGGCGTCCCCAATTGGGATATGTTATGAGGCTGAATGTAGTGGGGAGGGGAAGGAGATTGGGAAGAGGAGGGTAGTGAAGTACCTGACTGTGCAGATCTGGTCATTAATACGGCTAAAGCCATTTCAAGAAACGTTTCAATTCTGAATGGTGGTCTTACACAGGACGATATAGAGAGTATCTTCCACTATAATAGGTGATATTAAAAATAAACCTATAAAATAGCGGCGGAGGGAGAGTCGGTCAATCACTTTTAATTTTTAGCATCAGCATGCCTAATCAAGTGAAGATTTTGAAATTTTTCTTTTTAAATTTCAATTTACGTTATTTTCAAACTAATCGGTGAACAAAATTTAAATTCAAAACAAATCCAAGTTCATTGAACCAGAGTTACATCACATATAGACACACATCCGAAATTAGAATGTTTGATGTTGTTAAAATTTGATCGTAAATCGTCTTACGACAATCTACTAATAAAGCATTAATAGTAAACGCCTGATAATATTCCACTATCTTCTTGGAAGATCCTAATTCCACCTATGTTGTGTATAATAACCAACATTGTGTGCTAATAATTAATCTTAAACTAAGGGCAGGTTACCAATAATTTCATATCAATAGCAACACCTGATTACTATCCTCTTATGTTAAGTCTCTTCCTCCAGATAATGTTCCACGATATATATAATACTACCTGAAATAACATACCTTCATGGGATTTCGGTTTTTGTTTCGGCATTTTGATTTAGTTGATACCTCCATATATTAATAAGAAAACATATCTGCTTACTGCGTTAAGATGAACTCATCTAGATTTCACCGTTAAATCTAGTATTCTTAGGTTAAAAAAAAATAATTAAAAAAACTTCTAATTTACTACAATTCAATTTTTTCGATACTCTGATACGTAGCGCCAAGCGTCAAACAAATCTTTCGGTGGAAAGCAAATGCTGTTATGCCCGAGCCAAACTAGGCTAGTATTTTAAGCCAGGCTAGTAAGCTACTGTGCCGGCGTCCTATCCTGGCAAGATCCTGGCTTACTCTCAGCATTAATGCAATGACTAAAGTAACATAATGACACTTCCGTTGGAAAAAAAACACACTACTTTATACGATCTTTTACTAGCTTTGCAACCATACGAAGCTAAACAGAAAGCCAGGATAGTAATTTCAGTAGTAAGGGCGCCACTTGCTTAAATAATTTAAGCCCATCAAATTATTCCTGGCTTGAGATCCTAACCCTCTGTTTTCTTCGCTAGTTTACTACGTTAAAAACAAAGCTAGTTTACATGTAGCAAGAGTTACTAGGTTGCTAGATTACTTGCAATAGCTTGCTATCCTAGCTTTGCTTACTGTCCTGACTTGGGCATTTGCTGTTTTGGCTTCAATAATTTTTCAATATGTATCTTGTAATACTCCAACTGGTCAAGGTCGCGTTGGCATTGTTTTCAATGGATATTTTTAACAGTTGGATGGAATTATCATCAACACCCAGTACTAGTACCAACCATGCTAATAATAATTATCCTTCCCAATAATCAGTACCTACGTAGGTATCAAATAGTATCGATAACAAACAGGTGGAATCTATCCTCTTATCTAGTATCTTCCCTCAGATAAC
Source organism: Limnephilus lunatus (assembly GCA_917563855.2). NCBI lineage: Eukaryota > Metazoa > Arthropoda > Insecta > Trichoptera > Limnephilidae > Limnephilus > Limnephilus lunatus. The sequence goes on from OU830593.1 coordinate 85,205,354, forward strand.
ATCCCACGGTCTCTAATCTCCCGAAAGAACCTCCAAATCTACCATTCTGATTAACATAACGATAAATCTCCATAACATTATTAGAGGTATAAGTACTATGTACCAGGTAAATATGAAATCATCAAAGATGTTAATATTTTTTTTATGTGGATCTGTCTATGAGATTGTAACTCTGGTTCAATGAACTCGGGTATGTTAAGGATTTAATTGTCATTTAGAAAATTGAAACTAATTCAATAAACAATTCAGCACCAACTCATAGTACATAGTGTTTTAATAGGTATACAATTATTTTAATTGCTATTTTCAAAAAAGAAACTGATTTAGAATTCAGACACGCCCTCTACACAAATTTTAAATTCTATTTCGAAATGCCTCTTCTTTTCTGTAATCCTTTAGATCAAATTTTAGGGTAACTCTTGACAAGTAAAGTCGGATTTCATGATTTTTGAAGTGTCTGCGCTTATCCATTTTCAAGAAAACGACATTTACCAACATAATATCCCATATTTTTTCGCGGGTCTGCGCTAGTACTGAGTCCCGCATCACTACCGCATACAAGAAGTACTACAAATGTCCCACACAAGAACGTAAAATCCTCCATTTCACGAAATACATTTGTCCAAATTCTTTTTTTTTCATTACTACTGTTCTTCTATGGCTATTAGCTCTGAGAAGCTGGGCGTGCAGATAATTTAATAGTGGACAACTGCATACCTTGCATAAATCGCAGGTGCGTCCCGCAGTTGAATTCGACAGCCACCTCAGGAGCCCCAAAATACCTGTAAAAAAACCTCTACTCTGCAGAAACGGGCCGTCCATTTGATGGATTCTCCTACCTTAACAAACGGATTGCAATTTTTAGAGCACAGGCGTCGGGCGGGAATAATGTCATTGCTCTACTGTTATTTTAATGTGCTACTATCGTTCCTACGATCCGTTCTTGAATTCAACAACTCAACTGTGGAACGATTTTCCGGCCTCCGTGTTTCCTCCATCCTACAACATGGGTCTCTTCAACACCCAGGTTTCAATCATTTCCACAAAAATACGCTAAACACAGCATCCCCAAAATGACGTGGATCGTAGGTGAAATTATTAATGCCTTCTGTGTGTAGTTCATGTAAAAAAAACTACAAAAGCTGTAAACATTTTGTATACTTTGGCGGTACAGGATTTTAGCTCCATTTTGGCTCCATCATATCTCACCCTTCATACCTCTCCTCATTTGAGGTGGGACACTTCAACAATATGCCACTTGCATCACATTAAAAAAAAAATCCTGTTAAGGCAAATATTCTAAGACATTCCGTTTTTTTTTTTAATCATATTTTTGAAAACCTGGCGATTTAAAAAAAAATTCAATTCGAAAAATCAGACCGGAAAGACGGTAAATAATTTTATGGGTGCGAAAAAACGATAATTACATAGCCAAAAATCATTTAAAAAAAAATAACGTTTTCCATACGAATGGCAATAAATTGTACGGGTTTCTCTTCGTAACATCTGTCAAAACACGACCATCTTTATAAAATCGTCAAACCAAAGGATAAGTTCGCAGAGAACAAACAATAAATCTAGTGAATGTTAAATGTCAAAATTAAAAAAATCGCCTGAAATCAAGGTGCTGCCATGTAAAAAAAAATCAGTGAGAAATTTTACAAAATTAATAGAACATAATCGGAGAAGGAGACATTTTCGTGTAGTGAAGTCACGAGCTCAAATAATGGATTTATTTATTTAAAAAAAAATTTACTAACGTTTTCGTAATCTTAGTACAAAAAATTATCCACAGTAATTTAATTGGTATATGAGTAACTCGTACAAACTCATTCTGAAATAGTATTCTACCCAACGCTCGAGTCTGTGCTAGTAACTAATAAAATACTGTCAATAGCTAACTGCTGATATCTATCTACCCTATTACTAGTTTCTTCCCCCAGTCTCCATTATCTCCTGAAAGAACGATCTCGGCAGAAACAAGATCTCCATTCCAATAATCAAGATTCAATTTGAATATTCAGCTGTGAAATTGGCCGCCTTCTGGAGCACAAATGGGTCCCATTCAAATTCCGCGCTTTCTCTGCTAACTGAATATGCCTAACTAGTATTCTCGAATTACGCCCAAACTTGACTCACTTAACACGTGAAAGCGGTTCTGCTTCTAGGTGAAATGATTAATTCTCCCGGGAGCGTGGCTACAAGAAGAGGAAAGAGAAAGTGGAAAGTTAGAGAAGTAGAAGTAAGATTGGGAGGAAATGGGAGAAGAAGTAAGGGAGTAAGAAGAAGGGGTGATGTCTTATTTAGTGAATCACCTATGTGATGTAATGAGATACATTTTTCACACTTCCGAGGAACGTCTTTTTCGAGGTGACCAAAGGGTAACCCGAAGTAAAAGTTTTTGGTGGATATTGTGATGAGCTTTCGGGAAATTTTTTTGCCTTTAATACTTGTTAATTTGATGTTATTATTTTTTATGTGAGTAGCGCACTAGAGTCCTTATTGCTCCAGTGGGAATAGGGCATCCCAATGCGCAATGGGGTGAATGGGGTATTTCCACAAACGAGGGATTCTGTTGAAAATGTACGGAATATTTAAAAATCATTTTTCTGATTATAATCATCCTACTAAAAATGTATCTTTTTTATGTTTTCATTCAATATTAGATTTTAAAAACTGGAAAAATCATAACGGTCCGTGGTTGGCCAATCGGATTGTGAGATCACAAGCGTCGGTCAGCTGGGCCAGCATAAATAAACATTGTCAGTGAGCATCCACGCTCATGACGTCACACGATAGCCCCGCCCCAAAATATCGTTTTAGCGGTAATTCAAAAATGGGAAACTTTAACTCGCTGTAGAAAATTTATTCGTCAACATGTAAATAAAATAAAAATGCTATAATCATCGTAATTTTTGCTTAACAACGTGGAAATACCTCATTGGGATGTGCTGTGGGGCTGAAGGTAAGAGGAAGGGACGGAGGTAGGGAAGAGGAAAAGGTAAAGTACCTGGCTATTAAGATCTGGCCACCAAATATGGGTAAAGTCATTTCAAGCAATATGTCGATTCTGAATGGTGGTCTTTCACCAGGGCAATACTAAAAGAACCTTCTACTCTGAAACGTGACAGAAAAATAGGCCAGCGGCTCTCGTCTGGAGCCAGTGAGACTATGGCATCCCCAATTGGGGTATGTCGTGAGGCTAAAGGTAGTGGGGAAGGGATGGAGATACGGAAGAGGAAGGGGGAAAGTACCTGGCTATTCAGATTTGGAAACGAAATAAGGCTAAAGCCATATAAGGCAACTTTTCGATTTCGAATGGTGGTCGCTACTTAAAATATTTTCTACTTTATATTTTTTTTTATTATTTTTTTAATAAATAAACAATAGTTAAATAACACACACTAAACAATTAAAATTTACTTGCACATTCCAAGTCAAGGATAGTAACCAATCAACCCTAGTGACGTGAATATCCGTCTTTTTAAATAACATGATGTGACAGTTATTTTTGAAAGATCCGCTTTGCTCGAATTTAAATAACCTTTTTAATGTAATTTTATGTATTCTTATATCAAACAATTTTTAAATTTGAGGAGTGTGGGTTTTTATTTTTATTTTGTTGTATTGAATTACAGTCGCATGCTTTTAGTGAGAATTTTATGGCTTGTGTAATTAATCTAAATGCACACAAAACAGTGATTGTTAGCACATCTTTACCTGATAGTTGGATTCTAAATTACAGAAAGTCACTGCAAAATCTTACCCTATTTTTTAACAAACTAGTAAAAATAATATTTAGACTTTAAAGCTCGTGAAGTGCGCTTTAAGTTGAACATATTTACGTTGACATAGAAATCTTCCACATTAAAAGCTGCAGAATTGGAATTATGCTAGAGCTCATCGTTTGAGAGGTTTTCCTGCGACAAACAAATAGATTTCTACTTTTTAATGGTTTATTCCCTTGAAATGGGCTCTCGTAAGCAAAGTTGTAGATAGTACTTTAATTTTAATGACACGAATGTGACATTCTGAAACCACATAATATAATTTTTAGAGGGGAAATGTGAGCTTTGAATAAACGATTCAGCCCCCAGCTGCGCCAAAGCATAAAGCTTATTTCAGAATTCATTGGTATTTGCAGCGCTTTTAGCTTTTAACGGCAGAGTTTATGGTGGAATATAATTCGATATCAAGTTCGCGGAATTCATGCCTTTGTATTAAAGCCATAACATTCTGAATGTACGTTAAATAAACCTCTAAACTAACAAAATCTAAATAGTTTAATAATAATAGGTTTCATGTACAAATAATATCTCACTTAGGCCCGATATTATTTTGCTTATTCATAAATGATATAGTTAATATGTTTAGTAATGTTAATGTTCTGTTATTTGCTGATGATCTGAAGATATATAGAACAATCAGAAATGATGATGATCGTGCCATTCTGCAGTTGAACCTGAATAAACTATTTACGTGGTGTTCTGTCAATGATTTACAACTAAATGTAAATGTCTGATTATTAGTTTTTACGAAGGTAAAAATCCTCTTAAGTTTTCCTATGATATGAATGGTGTTAATCTTCTTCGTGTATCACAGATTCGTGATCTTGGTATCATATTCCATGAGAGTCTACAGTTCAATGTTCACATCGATGAAATAGCAAGTGATGCAATGAGAATTCTTGGTTTTATTTTGAGAATGGGTGCAAATTTTAAAAGTGTATCAACATTAAAAAATCTGTATTGCTCGTTAGTACGAAGCAAATTAGAGTACAATTCCACCATTTGGTCACCATATTACAAAGTCCATTCTCAATTATTGGAAAAGGTAGGTAATAAATGGTTCCCGGGGCGGCGGTACCCATACCGCCACCCAAATTAGGGAGGCGAGAATGGCCGCTCCGGGAACCATTCATTGGATAACCAACATCTCTGCCATAGGTCACCCCAAGTAATTCGCTCCGTTTGGTGACTTATCAGGGGTGCCCGGGTTCATGGGGTGAGGTTTGTCCAGGTCTTAGCAGCGGACGCGTCTGCCCACCTGCTACATGACGGGTCGGATCAAGGGAGTCAGGTTGAGGGAGGCCTTTTGACATTTTCAGCCGGAATCTCGACCCATCGCCTTGCACCACAGTTGGAGGGATGGATTGATACGTCCGTCACTCCGGGACACACTGAACCCCAGATTCCTATCCACCCCTCATACCGTTTTCATACACTTCCCTTCCTTATAAAGACCCTTCACATAGCATTGCCTAAGATGACATAGGCCCTGAAAGAAATTATTATCCTCAGGGCCTCCTGCGTGGAGTACCTAAATGTAAAATGACCGGTCAGTAGTTGAGTGGGCATAGCGCTTGGGTCCCACCCGGGCGTCGCATGTTCGATTCCTCGGCTGGCTAAGTCCTCCATCACAACACAAGCAACATTTTCGGCTTTCTGTGGTAATAGTAGGAGATTTTAAAACATTGTTGGGTTATTCGTAACCCGGGAATGTTTGTCTTCCTTTTAAAAAAAAAAACGGAAAATTTTGTTTCACCAACGTTTTATTTGCAATAAAGTATAAAAAAAACCTTTACATATAATGTAGGGGAAGTTAGAGCCTTAAAAAAACAGATTTTTCGATCATTTTTTATATAATTTATTTAATTACATGATAAGTTGTCACCCCATCTGGGATATTCCTGTAGTATGGATGACACATAGAGGTGGGGCAACTCTGGAGGACGGCCAAGAAGTCTCCTAAATTGGGACACCGGTTACATGCGGTGGTGGCCAGCTCTGGTGCCACCAACCTCTATACTGCTCCATCTGCCTTAGTCACCGGGATTTATGTTTCAATCCAATTAATGTCACTCTTTTAATAACAACTGCTTTCTTTTAGCTTTTTCATGGAAAGCTAAATATAATTTACATACACAATTGCTGTGACTAATTGTGTCATTACAACAATTAGATGAACAGGTGGATATGCAACACTGACAAAGTTTAGTTGGAAAGTTTATATATTATGGTTACTTAATGATCCATAAGTTTGTTTTCACATAATATTACATTGCCTAAGTGATGTTTAATTCATTAACATTAAATAATGTAAATTAGTAATACTCTCCTACATCTACTGGGGCTTATCATTTTTTTTATATTAATTCTTATTTCATCACTTTTGAATACATTTTAATACAAGATGTTAAGAAGCGTATCCAACTTACTTTAAATGAATGATTCCTGAGGTATATAACAAATATTATAATCAATAATTATCAGCCTGAAGCACTCATCTACATTGAAAAAATCTTCCGAGAAAAGATACTGGCCGCCAACGGGAATTGAACCCGTGACCATCTGATTGCCGGTCAGCAGCTCTGACCACTGAGCTTCCTGAGGTAATTTTTGTTTTTTTTTAAATTTGTTTAATGTGAGTAGCGTACAGGAGTCCCAACTGCACCTATCTGGAGCCAGTGAGACTATACCATCCCCAAATTGGGGTATGTTTTGAGGCTGAAAATAGTGGGGAGGGAAAGAGATGGGGAAGAGGAAGGTGGGGAAGTACCTGATTATTCAGATCTGGTCACCAAATACGGCTAAAGCCATTTCAAGCAAGTTTAAATTCTTAATGGTGGTCTTAGGGCGATCCTGAAAGTATCTTCCACTCTTGAACGTGCCGCAAATTTACTTTTAAGTTTTTAATTGTGAAATACCTTACAATTTATTTATGATCTCGTAACCTTCGGAATGCGAATCAAGAGCCTTACCCCTTGACCACGGAAGCCGTCAAAGCCGTATTAAGAGTAAAAACTAACATATAATAACATGAATAACATATGATGTAGAGTAAAAAAACACAGATGACATTTTGTTTTTTGGCAACATTTTTTTTCACCAACAATTTAAAAATCAGTAGATATTGGACAGTTAAGGTTATGTAAAAAAATGGAGTTTGAAAAAAAAAAGTCACCGGAGACTTAAATTTCTTTAATTATTTTACTCGTATTAATGTCGAGAATCGATGGTTATAAGTAAGTCTGCTACGTCTCTTTTCACCCTGTATATAATACGCCTGCTAATAATTCCAAATATTTATCTGAAGTCTCGGTGATTTGCCAAAATAACACGAAGCAGATGCTACGCTCGTCTCTACCTTTCATAATAAGCCAGTGGCCGGACACACTCAAATTAACAAAAAAAGTGTGGAAATATTTGAAGAATCTCCGCGTGTGGAGTGTAGGAGTAGGAAGTAAGTTAGCAGAGAGATGAGAGGATTCCAGAAGTATTTGAGGAAGATGTACTCATCAGCTGGCGCTCTGCCAAGGTCGACTCATTGTCTGGGAATACAATCCTGCAAACCTGGCTCTCCCAATGTCTCGCGGCAGGTGAGCCAGATGGATTCGACTTGTGACATACTTACATATTTTATGAGAGAGAGAATATATTCTAGAATATCAGGTAATTTTTATATTTGAAGCGTAGAGTTTTATGATTTAGATGTGTGGCAGAGCAATTCAAGCTTTCCCTTTTCCTTAAGGCGAAGCTTAATGCTAAATGCCCATTTTAGGTTAATCTTATTTACTACAAATCGGTTTATACTGAAAATACAAAAAAATGCTTCGGATAAACTGAAGCTTTTCCTAACGTTTCCATTGAGTAGAATTAAAATTGAATTATTATTTACTTTATAAAAAGCATAAGCACAAACTACCAAAAAATGTATTTTTTTCAGTAGAAATGTAAGAACCGATATATGAAACAACATTTAAAGGCTAAAATTATCTGTACCAATTTACATTCATTAACATTTTTTCTTTTTTACTTAAATAGTGATCTCTAGACTCCGTTTGCTAAGCGGCTTTGAATGCATATTATTTACATTCGTGACGACGCGACGTAAGGCACTCTTAAAATACATGCATTTTTGGCTTGTGGTTTTCTCTTAATACTAATTTCTCTCGAGTTTTTTTTGAGTGGCATCACATTAGTAAAACAAGGTATTGTATTGGAGTTTTGTTCACCGTTTACTTAACATTAAATTATCATACTCCTACGCTGAATGTAAGAGACAAATCCTGTAAAAGATACCGATGTTTTCTCAGATAATACTTTTATTAAAAAACATATAAAGAAGAGTATTTGTGGTTAGTTTTTTTGTAAAAATCTTGTCTTATGTTTTGTACAAAATTTGTTATACAAAATTGATCAAATTTGGCACACTAACCTTCAAAACGAGAGTAGGTACGTGTCTCATGAGATTTCGAAAAATCACCCCTGTCCCCCTTCCCCACCCCTTAAAGCAGAATGAAGTTCAGACAACCTGTGTTATAACAAATCCTTTACGATTGAAAATAAGTACTTAACTAGAATTAGTATTTTGTGACTGCTTAGCTCCGGATGGAGAAATTTGAAGCATTTTTATAATACATTGGTCTTACTCATTTACATTCATAAGTACAAAACCCAAGAAATGACAACTTACACGTACATTAGAAACACTAGATCTCATGGTCAAAAACATATCCAACAAGTAACTACTAACACAACATTTGGGCAAAAAATCTTCTTGTGTTATGGTATTAAACTTTACAATAAAATACCACTCTCACTTAAAAACCTCAACAGTATAACATTTAAATCTTAAATAAAAAGCTGGATACGAAATATAGGGAGAAAAGAAATATATATATATATATATATTTTTTTTTTTTTTTAATTATTTTTTATTTTCATTAATATATTTTACATGTTGCTAAATGATAATTTTACATCATAGGTTTTTTACTACTTTTCCATTTAAAGCATTTGCTTGTGTATGGAAAAGCAGTGTACATAAATGTGGTTATTACTTAGTACTTAAATAATTCATTTACATAAATATATGTGTGTTGTAATAGTATATATTTAAAGAAAAGAAAGGATATTATGGAAAACTAAGGATATTTGTATACATTTAAATAAAAGAAAGAATATTATGGAAAACTAAGGATATTTGTAGGAAAATTAAGTGGCATTAGTTTTTTTTCATCAGAATATTTTTAAAATGTCTCTTGACAGAGAGCAGTAATTGGGTTTTATCATTAATGCTTCTGATTTCTTCTGGTAGGCGATTGAAAAAAGTTCTTCCCTGGTAAGTGTAATGGTGTTGTGCAAAAGACGTATTTAGTTTTGGGCATATAAAAACATGTTTGAGTCGCGTTCTGTTTTCGTTTAAAAATTGATATTTATCTTTTTCTTTTATAATTCGAATTAATGAATTTTTAATATATAAATCTTTTAATGTAGGTACTTGGAATTCATCAAATAGGCGTTCTGTTGGGTAGTCAAGGATTTTTTTAATATAATTTTAATAATTGTTCGTTGTACAATTTCTATTGGAACAAGGTTACATTTATATGCGGATCCCCAACTAATAATAGCGTATTGTAAAGTGGATTGAACTAAGGCATAGTAGATTAAATATAGTTTTTTTATTGACAAAAAATTTCTAATTCTTAAAAATATGTATATTAATTTTCTAATTTTGCTTACTACTTGACATATTTGTTCCTTCCATTTCAGATTTTTATCAATAATTACTCCTAGATATTTTATTTTATTTGATGTTTTTAATATTGTACAGTTTGATTTGCAGTAGTTTTGGCTGTGAATTTTAGTATTTTCATGTATGACAATGTTAAAATTTTTGGGAGCATCGTTTAAATGTATTGCAAATGGAATTACAAATGTCTTTTCACTATTTAGTGATAGTAAATTAGTGTCGAAAAAATTCTTAAGCGTGTTAATGTCTTCTATGGCCTTTAATTCTACATTTTCCCAAGTCTTTCCACTTATTATTAATACTGTATCGTCGGCGTATGATGTAATTTGACCATGTAAAGGTTGAAAAAAAATATTGTTTACATATATATTAAATAGGATTGGTCCAAGCACTGTACCTTGGGGGATTCCAAAGCTTGAAAGCTCTTGATCGCTATTAACATGATTGATTTTTACCACTTGAGGGCGGTTTTTTAAGTAGTTGGTGATCCATTTAATCGCGTTGCCTTATATTTATTGATATCAAATACAGACTAAAACCGAATCTACTGAACTCAATTATAAAAAAAAAACACAATTTTATTTAATGTTTAATTATTTAAAAAAATACTACATGATACCTATATGTTTATAACTAATTCATATTAATTTCTTATAATTAAATTATAATATGTAAATGAAATCCTCAGCAAGGGAAATCCCAGTGAGGATATCATTATCTTTAGATGTTTGTAAAGAAAGGAAGACAATAAATCATTATTATTATTATTACTATATAGATTCAATATTTTATATGATTATTCCTTATTCTCAGTAAAAGGTGGTCGGGTTGCTTTTAATATCCACATACTGCGTACATTTTGTGATGTCGTCAAGGGAGTAAACATATGATTTCCGGCCATACGACCCTTCTTAAAAGATGCGGAAAGTAATATTCTACGTTTTCCGAGCCGAGCACACAATTATTTTAATCTTACGGAAGAAATTCATGACAAAAAATTATATTTGCTGGGTACCTACTTCTAAAACGTTGTCTATTTTTTATTCAATTTCGGGAGGCAGATATGGGTACCGCCAACCGGAAACCAATTATTGGATAACCAACATCTCTGCCATAAGTCACCCCAATCGATTGGCGGCTTAGCAGGGGTACCTGGGTTCATGGGAAGATGTTTTTCTAAGTCTAAGCGGCGGATGCGCCTGCCCACTTATTGCGTGGCAGGCGAATCGGGAGAGACTGATTGAGGGAGATCTTTGAACCTCTCCAGCAGGGCTTTCTCGGAACATCGCCTTGCACCTCAGTGGGAGGGATAGATTCATTCGTCCGTCATTCTTGGACACGCTGACACTCACATACCTTTTTTTTCCAAAACTTCCTACCCCCCCCCCCCCCCCTTTCCTGAAAAGACTGAATTATTTTATTCAGGTCCACCAGTGTGGAGATGAAGTAAAATAAAATTACAGCTCCGTGTAATAAACAAACTACGTTTAGACTATAGCAATGAGATGTTAAATATTTGCCTTGAGTTCTGTAAGCATCGGCTAGACTAGACATATAAGATCCAACATAGAGCAGGGCTTTGGGAAACCCGTGAAAAGCGTTCGCAGACACTAAATTTTATGGTGTAAAGTTTTTCAACATTATGCTAATGGACCCCGCGCTGCAGACCTTTAGTCCTCTGCTGTGCGTGCCGTGAATTTATCTACATCTACATTGAAAAGCCTCACTTAACGTACGTGCACACAAGATACGCAAACATTTCTCATGTTAATAAACTACAAACCATTATTTAAATATTGAAGAATATGGTATCAACAATTGTCAATGAAAATATGAAACAGACAAAGATAAATAAAAAGATGGTCGCAACTGGAAGTCGAACCCAGATCCTTGAGTCTTATCGAGACTTGCATCTCTTCCAATTGACCTATTCGCCTCATTCAAATCTCCTACTTTTATTTTGAGTTACTGATAATCTCTTCGTTTTCCCATTTTTGACATGTGGGATATATCTATCCAATTTTATTTAAGTGGGAGATCCATTGACTGTTCCGATAAGCCCAGAATTAACCCTCAGTTTTTGTTAGCGATAACTTATGAAGTTTATATAATAATTTCCCTTCAAATTAAACTGATCAGAAATAACAAAAAAACAAATCAACGTAAACTGTCACAGATAAGTTCAGCCATTAACATGCCGGCGGCCGAGAATTCATATTTTTTCATATTACGATCGTACAGGGCATGCGGAAGATTTTTTTTTTCGTTTGATTTTGAAGAAAAAAAATTCAAAAAAAAAAGTTTTCGCAAAAATCACCGGAAACCAAAATTGCTTTTACATTTTTTTCTCCAAATAATGTCAGGAATCACTAGTTCAACTAAGTCAAGTACGTCACTTAATACCATGTACATTTAACATGCATCTTCTATCAATGTAAAAATTAAAATATAGTAACTAAATAAAAAATAAATTCATATTCAGTATGTACGAGTTTGCCACGTCTTTTCAGATTATATTCCTAATAAGATTCGTCATCCCTATCGCAGACCATAATTGATGAAGTTTCGTTCTCATATCGTGATGTTTACTACACAAGAGCCTTGTTCATGGAATCCAGGCAAGTTAAGCAGCATTATGCTATGAATAGGAAGATACTTCACGATTCAGTATGGAGATAAACAATATGTTGCTGCCCGCTGTCTGCTGCCCTCGGGCTAAGAGTTGGTAGACCGGACTGGCTACTTCCTATACCTCGTGGCTATTACTGCACAAACTTCAAAGTAATAATGTTCAACGCATTCTATTCGTCAGAGTTTTGATTCCTAGTTTCCGAATTCTACGGATATGGATAGTTTACACAAATGTTCCGCCTACCTGGATACTGCAGCGTTTCGAAAATATTCCTGGAGGGACGAGTGCTCTCTTTTAGAGCACTTCTGCCTCACCGCACGGGAATCCAAGAATACCATCATCACCCTGCCTGTGTAAAGTCCCCCCCATTGACCTGAAAAAAGAAGAGATAACATCAAATAATATTAATATAAACTCTTAACAATAAATCTAAATACCAATCAATTTAGTTATTTTAGCTATTTTGCATATTATATTAAATAATTTTCTTCCATGATTTTCTTTCCACATTACTTTTAAAATTTTGTTTGTTAACATAAACGAAAGTCTTTGGAAGCGGTTTTTTCCCGAAAAAGGTCTGCTGTAAAGTTATTTTTATGTGTGACAGTAACTTCGCCTTCCAAAGGCATTGTTAAAAGGTTTGAAAAAAAATAAAACAGACTTCCACAATATTACAACTTTCAATAAAACGCCTGGGGTGATTTTTTTACTAAAAAAGCGCCATGCAAATAAACCAACCTATTATTATTAATCTTATTGACATTTTGCGGTAAACACTTATCTAAAAATCAACAAATCTTGTTCCGAGGCATTGAAAACCAAGGTTTAAGGCTCCGCAACCGGGCTCGAAAAGAAGAAGATGTAGAGATACGAAATTACGAATGTTAGAGGAGCGCGCTAACATTTACAGCCTCAAAATCGATGCGAAAATATTTAATAAAACACGACTGTTTAAAATATAGCAAAAATCTCATAGGGAGCATCTTAAGTATCATTTAAAGAAACATTGTGAATTTTTTCACAAATATAATTTATAAGATAATAGAAACAGACTTGTTTTTAATAATTTTTGGAGCATACTGTGCGATTTTTTTCTATCGTGAGAGTTTCATATAATTTGCATTTCGGCGTGGGCAACATCTAAACATTATCTTCAAAAATAACATATATTTTTTTAAGAGCTTAAAAACTTCAAATGTTTAAGGGAAATATGTAAGAAATCGGCAGAAATTCGGTTTGCCGAGGCTTAACGAACATTCCAAGAAACAAATTAAAATTACAATAAAAACATATATAAATTATAACAGTAGAGTGTTTATAAAATAAAAGTGGTCTACAACAAATTTATATGTGTTTTTATTGTAAATTATGGCGAGCCACAAAGTTATTGCTTTTTACAAATATGCAAACTAAAATTCATCAAATATCATATTTCACATGTCATATTCTTCAATTCAAAATCAAAAAAACAACGAAACTCTATAAAATTTACATTTATTATTTTACAAATTTATATAACTGTCCATTAGCAGCATACCATCACACGAATAAACAAATAACAGAGATGACTGCGAAATGAGAACACACAGAGAATAGAATAGCAATAAAAATATACACAGTGTAAATAAAGAAGAAAATAAATGTCGGGTCATTCAAGTTTGAACAAGGTTTCGATAAAGTCCAAGAATATATCTATCAACAATAGTCATATTTTAGGCGTAAAGAGAAGTGCTCAACACTCAACAAGATTGTGAACGAACAATGTCGAACAAGCCGCGATAAAAAACTATTCCGTCTAGGGACAAATTACATTATTTGTAGCGACAGACTTAGATAAATAGCGCAAAAAATACCTGTTGATTTATCTACCAGTCGAGTCTCTCCACTTCCTAGTTCTGCTTCTCCTTCCCCTCCCTCATCTCCTCTCCACTCGAACACTTCACCAAACACAAAGGCATCTACATTATCTTTATGGGGTATTTGCCTCTCACCCGGGGCAGGACCGACTTTGTCAAAAGGAGCCGGCATTTTGAACAGCGAATTTTAAGGCTTTTTGGACTATATAATATTATGATAGATGTTGTATTACTTAGGCTATATTCGTATTTTCTGTGCTGAAACTGGCATGGCTGTGAGATGAGAGTTGAACTGGTAATGATGACAGTAATCATTTTAACGCAGCGCCGTTAATTCAATTTAATTTGTAATATTTCAAAGTTCGCTTTTATGTAGGTTATATTACTTGAAGTTGCCATGTAACGCATTTGACTTTGCGCAGAAATATATGACTTGGATATGCTTTGAGATTTTAACGGACAAAAATATTATCATAATATTTTTTTGGATTATTATGCCTTGTTGCGCTCTGCTCCTCCTTTAGCCACCATTTAGGATAGTGTTACAGTCGATGACATTACAAATATAGTTGCAGTGTTCATTATCAGGGTCTATTGTGTTATTGTCAACTGTGACAGGGTCAAATGCCTTGGCTGCGAAATGTATGAGAGTGAACCGGCATTAGAAGTGTGGAGGAGCAATTCCGGGCAGCGCAAGATGGAGGTACATTTACCAGAGTGATCGCCAACGTCAGGGTACCTGATAGGGCACACGAAGAAGGAGAAGTGACAGGGTCATTATCGTGGTCGATTGTGGTAAAGTGTACCTTTAAGCATCAGAAGTGATACCGTTTTGCAATGTAGTTTTCTGCATTTAGTTTTGGTGAAGTTGTCTAATATCGGATAGCACCTTTCGACGCCGCGCGTCGTTCCTTTTAATATTTATTGGGTATATATGTAAATTTTAATTGCATCCGTAATTGTGCGCGCTCGATGCGTTTTGGGCCTTCCTAGCACGGGAAGAGCACTGGGCTAGAATGGCTCAAACTCGAAAGCGGAAAGTAGGAGAAGTCGGGGACGCTCAAGGTAGTCTTGGCACTATAAAGTAAATAAATTTTAATACTTATTATGAATCGGGTCATCACAATAAACTTCAGAATAACAGAAGAATATGTAGGAGACGATGACATATATGAATATGAGCTAAGATATGTTGTGTGGTGATCCTCTACAGTCTCTCTGCATATCCCTGCCGAGAAACAACGTGATGGTTAGTCAGTTAGTCACCACTAACAAATTCAAATATTCCATTTTTATTTATATGAACAAGTCTCCAATCCAACTCTGGTCGTAAAATATATTAGCCAATATCTCGTCTAGCAGATCACGATAGATTTCTATGGTTATCCATTAAAAAAAATACGCCCGTCATTTCATTCAAACTAGTTTTTTTAACCTTCGATCTGGTTCTGAGTTCTGAAAAAACCTTTTGATATTATTTAATTAAACTTTTTACACGATACATATATGCAAATTAAGATACATATTATTTGAATGTCGAACGAGTTTCATATTTTTCTTAATCTCTCTTTGTTATTTTCGTTCTTATATTTCAAATATAATTTTGATCCAATTTGCACTTGGGATGAAATAATGTATTTTTGGGGAGAGATTATCTACCAATTCTTTTAAAAAGAAAGACAAACATTCCCGGGTTACGAATAACCCGACAATATTTGAAAATCTCCTACTACCACCACAGTAAGCCGAAAATGTTGCTTGAGTTGTGATGGAGGACTTGGCCAGCCGAGGAATCGAACACGGAAGCCTCGGTGGAACCCAAACGCGATGCCAACTCAACCACTGACCGGTAGAAGCAGAATGACAGAGATCACCAGTATTTGAGGGTGTAAAGTGATTAATGTAATAGATACATCAATGGATTAAAGCAATTGAAGTAGATAATAATTAAAAATACAAATAAAATTTTCTGAAATGACACCTTGGACATAATCATAGATCAGATGTCATGAACGTCTGTAATATATACCATTGCAGTCAAAAAGTCATTAAAATTTATAGGAAATTCACAATACCGAACGGTACACGTTCACAATCAGTAATAAATATCGCAATTTTGAAGGCGGGTATGGGTACCGCCGCCCCGGGAATCATTGATTGGCTAACCGATACCACTGCTATTGGTCACCCCAAGTGGTTCGCTATATTTGGTAACTTGGCGGGGGTGCCCGGGTTCATCGGGGTGAAGTTTTGATGGCAGATATGCTTGCCGGCCAGATCGAGAGAGACTTCTTGAGGGAGGCCTTTTGACCTCTCCGGCCGGACTCTCGACCCATCGCCTTGCAGCGCAGTTCAGGGGATAGATTCATACGTCCGTCACTCCTGGAACCACTGACCCCCAGATTCCTACCCAAACCTCACACCTTTTCCTTCCCATAAATTCCTCTCCTTCCTTTCCTTAAAAAGACCCTCCACACATAATTATCCAAGATGTCATAGGCTTCGAGGGAAATTATTTTCCTCATGGCTGCATGTATGGAGCTAAAGTGAAACACATACACGTCCACAATTAGTAAAAATCCCATAACGTAGTGTTTTTTTTTAATCAATATTTTAAATATAAAACGAAATAAACACACAAAATTACATAATATAATTTATTACGTAATAAAATGACACCATAGAAATATGTCAAATAATGTCCGTCGTACCATCCTAACATCCGAAAATCGTTACCTACCAAAATAGAACACATCCTTTATCAGATCTCATATCGAATCCAAGTGAAAAGACAACCCATATGAAGGACGAAAAAAATCAGGGTGCGCAATTCACACGCGGTAGAAATGAAACCTTCAGAAAACCAAAGTGGACAAGAGTGGGGAGACTACGAAGCACATTTTTTACCAATGTGAATGATTATTTTTTCCATATGTTTGAAGTCGAATTTTTTTTATTATTTATTTTTCCCAATTATATCTAAATACATAGGTACATGTACATTTCCAAAATAATTTTACATATTTTCTGAATACCTTTTCCTATACATTTGGCCATCTTATTATTATTAGTGTTTTCTTCTTCGGAGTCACTAGATGTCGCTTTTCTGTATTTTCTTTGTCTGTCATTTGAAGATTGGATATTGGTTTTAATAAAATATATATATATATTTTATTATATATATACAAGTATATATAAAATATATATATTTGGATTTCGTAGGATTCGACCCGTGAATGTCTGGCCGCTAAGGTTCGCCAGGTGCTTTATACTTTATACCACTAGATTAAAGGAGACTTGCGTAGGACGTGAATTTACCGTATTATATTGGAACCGAGTACCCGTGAAAAATAAATACTTTATTGCTATCGCATTCTCTCGCAGGCTTAAATCCTTAAGTATGTGTTTTTGCTCTTTTTAGTGTCGCTTGCTTCCGTTTCATTGAGTTTCAAATCACAACAGTGCAAACGTAGTTTTCACTTAAAAAATCGTGTAAATCGTTCATTTTTTATTACCGCTGATATCTCCATTATAACCCCTTATTTTCTTCATATCAATGACGCAGAAAGAGAGGTTCCGACGGAGCTTTCAGTGGCAGGGCCATACTAGTACGAGTAAATTCAGTCAGTGTTGTCATCTCACGTAATCATAAAACTGTACCCACCGTCCCCCCTTTAACATTCAAATTACAAATTGGCATTTTATATTCTGAACACGTACGATCGTCATTTGCATGATAAAATCATTTTATTAAAATCATGCAAGCCTATTTGACATGACAGCTTTGAAAATTTTTCTTTTAGACACTTTTTCCACTCCCCGTATAGATTAAATTTTAAGAAAGAACTGGTATGAGGAACGTGCGAAAAATTATTTTTGTTTTTGTAATTTACTTTGAAAAACAAAATTTGTTCCATTTTTTAGTATTATTTCACCCACCATGCTAGGAATATCCATGTGTTATGGCGGGGGAAGTTTACAGATTGGAATTGCACATATAATTCTTCACAATAATAGTAATTACTAGGTTGTGCAATTCCGATTAAATTATCAATATTTTAAATCGTAACTAAATTAGAAAAATTGTAGAGTGAATGTCGGAAACGTATGAGTATTGTTATTAAAACGTTTTTCAGATGTAAGGAGCCATTAATTTCATTAATGTTTTTTACTACAAATAATGTCAGGAATCACTGATTAAATAAAGTAACTCAAGTATGTCCCTTAACACACTTTATTTAAAAATATTATAATTCAATTTAAAAAAAAAAACAGCTTATTTATAAACAAACTAGCAGACCCAGCCACAGGTTGTTGTGGCTAACGAAACCTTTATAACCAACGCCATCTGTTAATTCAAATCCACACCACACTGCCTGCTGCCCGCTGCCCACTGCCCGCTGTCACTTGGCCAGATATATTATGTATTTCAACCAATTAACACAGAACCTTGACAAATTATATGTCTAAAAACCTTCCTCATGAATCACTCTATTTATTGGTGAAAATTGCACGAAAATCCGTTGCGTAGTTTAAAAGATCTAAACGCACATTTATACTTATCTATTAGATCTATTCATTTTATACTTGGTAAAGATAAAGATTCTGCTGTGTAATTATTAATAGGCATGACAGCTGTTTCGTCTTCTGAATGCATTATCTAACTGTTAAAATGAAAAAAACTTTACGACAAATAAATCATTAAATACAGGCTCGTGAGAGGAATTGGTAAACATATTACAAAATGTAAAGGAGACAAAATATGAATATTGAACCGTGATTTGAATTGTGGATTTGAAAGACTAAAAATAAAACCACAGTACCTACGCTTAACTTTGCAAGATTTAGCTGGGTCTGCGGTATTTTGGAGTACCTTTTCTCCTGGTTACAAATTACGCAGTTAAATCTCTCCATTATTCTAAGTACATGACTAATTTGCGTTTAGTAAACTAGATTTTGATCCCCGATTATCATTGCAGTTAATCTTCCGCCAGACCGCCATTAAACATTGCGGGAGGCTGTACTCTGGAGGCTATACTGCTAGGTAAGCAGCCATTGTAGCTACTGTACTCTAGGTAGGTACTGAGGTACTGTACACCGAGATCACAGACCCTTCCGTTTCCGTTATCTGGGAGCTTTCTGGCCCTGCTTCCTGCTTCCGGGGCGGTCGCTACATCCGCTTGAATTTCGAAAGCTAAGAAACAATGGGGAATTCTATGCTAGATGAGACCTCGACTAACAATGAATCTGACCACCATTCTTCATATTATAACAGTACATACATAACTTCATTTAAAATATATATTAACATGCTAGCTGGTACCCGCCATTTAAAAAATAAATTGTTTTTCCCTACGTGTCCTTTCCCATTCATCCCGATCCCCTTCCGCCTCCCTTTCCTCTCCCGCGTCCTCTTCTCTCGCGTTCTCTCTCCGCCTCCTCCACATTCCCTCTTCCCACTTCACTCCCCTCCCCACCCTCGCGTGAACCCCCTACCCGAGTTCCCCTCCCCCCTCCCCCTCTAACATTCCATTCATTCATTCCCGGTACATTCAGTTTTCAAACAGCTCACGTGCCACCTTTTGCAATTTTTTAAACAAATTTTATAATTGCAGAGGTCAACAGTAGTTTCATACAAACCTTGTCCTAACAATAACGAACACAAAAAAAAGAATTATCCAATTTGGTACACATATTTCGGCGATTCTTTTTTATTAACATATATATATCATGATTTTACTCAAAACAACTAGTTATGTACGATTGTTTTTACTTTCTTTTCTGCATTCATCAAGACAAAATAAAACAAAAATACATACATACATCTTCTTCCCCTTGTCCTATTCGGGTCGGGGACCCATTGCATCGACAAGGCTCCTCCATAAGTCCCTGTCTTGTGCTGATTGTTCGGCTTCTGTCCATGGTAGACCCATCCTCTCCTCACACAGTTTCAGGAGTTGCCTCGCCCAACTGTGTCTAGGGCGGCCCACTGGACGTCTTCCTTCTGGAATCGCACTCAGTATTTTCCTCGGAATTCGGTCATCAGACATTCTTAGTACATGCCCAAGCCACGTCAATTGTGATTTTTCTATGAAGAGTAGCAGTGGTTCAATGTTTAGATCATATCGGATCGTCGAGTTTCTTATATGATCCCATTTCGTAACTCCTGCCACTCCTCTCAAGTATCTCATTTCGGCAGCTTGGACTCTGGAGCGTGTTCTTTCATTTAGCATCCATGTCTGGTGGCCGTAAGTGAGCGTTGGGCGATATACCGTTTTAAACACTGCCATCTTTGTCTTGGTGCTAAGCTCGGCTTTTCTTATTACTGAGCTGTAGAGAGGACGCAATACACTGCTTGCCGCACATATTCTTCTATCAATTTCTCCGTCTTGCCGACCATCGCTGGAAAACTCGACCCCAAGGTATTTGAACCTGTTCACCTGTTTCAACTGAGTCCCATTAGCGATTATGTTGCATTGAGTTTGGTCCCTTCCTATAACCATTACCTCCGTTTTTGAGGTACTCATCTTCATTCCCGCCGCCGTGCACTCTTCGTTGAAACGGTTAATCCACTCTTGTAGTCCCTCCTGTGATGTCGTTAACCTCGCGATGTCGTCAGCAAATAGTAGGGAGCTGATTCTAGTACTGCCTACCAGGGCTGCATCCGGTGTTTGGCTTTTTCGGCTGATTCTGTCCATGAATATAGTGAAGAGGATTGGCGACATAGGGCACCCTTGTCTGAGGCCGATATCCACTTCAAATTCTTCCGAAACCTGACCGTTTATGCGGACCCTACTGCTACTATTTTCATACAGAGATGCTATGCCTTTTAGCAAGTTGCCTTCAACTCCGTATTCCTTAAGCACCTCCCACAGTAGTTGTCGCGGTACTAAGTCATATGCTTTCTCTAGATCAATAAATTCCTAAACAAAAATAAAAAACGCAAATTTAAAAAATTATATTAATTAAAAAAAATCATAAATTACTAGAGAGTTCCCGGCACGCGCAGCAATGGCACTGAAAAAAAATTGTTCCTCAGTTCACTTTCCACCGGTCAAGTTTTCGAAGAATCTTATGCCTGGGGGATCACATTTTCTTTGTTATTGTGAATACCGCACAAGAATCCCAACTGCCCTTTACCGCATGGAGCCAGTGACCCCCAATGGAGTATGGTGTGAAGCTGAAGGGAAGGGGATATGGAAGAGGAAAGTGGTTAAGTACCTAGCTATTCAGATATAATCACCAAACACTGCTTAAGCCATTTCAAGCAACGTTCCGATTCTGAATGGTGGTCTTACACCAGGACGATACTTTTCATTCTGGAACGTGTCGCAAATATGCCATATATTATTTTTAAATGATTAAATTGTGAAACAAAAATCAATAAAATAAAAATTATTTGTGCACGCCGGGATTTGAACCCGCCGTTCCATTTTTTTTTAAAGAGGTGGGAGTCACTCGGATAGATTCGTACGTCGGTCACTCCTGTTACTTCTTCTTCTTCTGAATAAACTTCTGATACTGATACTGTCCGTCATTCCGTCACACTGACCCCCAAATTCCTACCCACCCTCTATACCTTTTCCTTCCCAGAACTTCCTCTCCTAAAAATACCCTCCACACAGCATGCCCAAAGTTAACATAAGCCCTGCGGAAAATTATTTTGTTCAAGGCCTCCTGTGTAGAACTGATGATGTACAGAAATAAATGTCACGGAATGGGAAGTGTTGTAATAAATAAATTGGTGTTTTCATGAGCTGCATTTCCTCTCTAGTATTTGTATGACAGTGCTGGATGACTGAGGTTGTTGTTGTCTAATATAATAATAAGGAAACAAAGCCTCCCTTTAGAAGTAGTAATTAGGTCAGATTTAAGGCAAACATCTTCCCAGGATTATCTCACTGAGAGCCCTTTCTGGCTTCGGTACATTATGTATGCCCCCACAAACATAATGGAACGTCATTATTTATTTACATAGCATTTTCATGGAAAGTCTAAAATCGGATTTTGTTTTATTTTTTACTGGCTGGGGTACCCTGCTTCGCTCAGGGAGTTATTATGAGATTGAACTGACGTTCGAACCATCCATTCACCCATACAAAAAAAGTCCACAATGTTTTAGAACATTCCACAACATTCGAGAGTGTTCTAGAATGTGATCTCGGATGTTCCCAAATGTTCCAGACTATTCCCTAACATTTTACAACATTCAAAAATGGTTTTGGAATGTTCTGGAATGTTGTAGAATGCTCTCAAATACTCTTGAAAGTTCTGGACTGTTCTAGAAATGTCGAGAGGGTGAAACTTCCAGTCCTTATATCTTCAAAAGCACGCACTTCAGGTAAAAACGGGAACCTTATCATGGATAGGGGATAGGGGGCTACCACACCATATAACTCACATCATCGTACTGGGACTCGTTTATGAGTTTTAGCGGCACGCACATTGTGGTACACTTTCTTTTATAATTCCGATTTTGCTGTCTGGGTTAAATCATCCCCACAGGAAAAACTAAACCCTTCCACGCACTTTTCCACAAATGATCATTTAGTCAATCTACGCTATGTAAGCGCACTACATAATATGCAAGGATAATAAATACAAAACAAAACAAGAACAACTTGTCAATCTACCAGATACCAAATGGGAAAATAATTCACCGATTCCAGATATTTTCATATCAGAGGGTTCGGCACGGTAGAACTCCTAACTGGACCGATAAATCCTACTGATCTCTCAATATAAATATTTTAAAAATCTTTCGTAATCCTACATTTATTTATATCGATTATTATTTAATAACATTTTACATGTATTCTACATACAACTAACTACCATTCACTAGAAACGAGTAGATATTTCGTCACATTATTTGGACAAGGTTTGAGTTTTTTTATTTGGTGTTTTGCTGTTCCAGTCACCGTCGAACAGATTTTCTGCTTTACAGCGCTTTATAAATGACTCTTATGATTTTCGTAATATTTATTTTTCAAATGAAAAATTTGGGAAAAATAAAGGATTTTATTTTTGTATTTCCAAAAATAGTTTGCAAATTCATTTGGTGTTTTGCTGTTCCAGTCACCGTCGAACAGATTTTCTGCATTACAGCGAATATTTAAACTTTTGGTTTTGGGTTTACGTAAGGCTTATTGGTATAACATTGTGAATGTGGAAGGAACTAGAGTCAGAAGTCAGAAGTGCAACTGGCATTACTTTGCAAAGAACTTTGGAATATTGCACGATTGTATTGTGCCGCTGTTGAAACCGCTGAGGAATGTTCAGTTGGAACCGCAGAAGGCTGATGATGCTAAACTTAGGCGGATATGTCAGGACTTTAGTAGTTCTACTTAAGCAACTTCAAGAACTTTTTGGAGTATGAACGTACCTCGAATATATACATATTTCAAGATACAAATACAACGGACATGGTTTATCTTTATATTACGCAAAACAGAAAACATACCTTATCCCTTATAAGCATCCTCAAAGATGACATAGGCACTGAGGGAAAATATTTTCCTGAGTGTGCCTTAACCTGTGCCTCTAACAAAAAATACGCATGTCACTCCTGGACAAACTGACCCCCACATTCCTACCCACCCCTCTTATCGTTTTCCTTTCCAGAACACCTTCTTCCTATCCCTAAAACGACCCTTCACATAGCATTCTCAAAGATGACATGGACCCTGAGGGAAATAATTTTTCTAGGTGCCTCCTGTGTGGGGCCGTTTTGCGTAATACGGAGATATACCTAATCCATTTTTTTAACGAAATAACAATTATGCATTATTTTCATTTCTAGAAAGTGAAATGCATACTTTCATCTCATTATTATGCGACTGATACAGGGTGATTTTAAAATAAAATATGCCTTTTAAGCGTGTCCATGTTTTTTAAAATTATTTACACGAGATGTATATATAGTAATATATTTATTTAATAGATACTGATGGATAATTCGTGGTGGAATTATATTATAATGATTCATTAAAACATTTTAAAATTTTTGTCCAACTTTTATTTTTGGCTGCAGATGAATGTGGTCGGCTAAAACCTGTAATGGTCAAAAACGAAAAGTGGATTAGCAAATTGTTTTAACAAATCACTGTACTTACCTCTATGCATCTAAAATAGTTTATTTTTTATACACCTTAGATAAAAATAATAATATTTGGATGATTTGTATAGTGTTTTTGAAAAATCACCTCAAGAGTGCTGTACAAATTTATAACATATTTCCACAATCTTACTTCTATATACAGACCAGACAAACCATTATAACAACTTATGACTAACACACCGGTTCGTCAATCACTAATTCAAAATCATAAGTACAAGTGTATTCGACCTATGAACGCGATGCTGCGTTTAAATTTACCTTTATGTTTTATTTTTATTTATACTCTCCACAGGCAGAAAATACACAGGATCATACCTGGGAGGTCACTTGAGGTTTACAATGGTTATTGTTTATTAGAAAAAAATTGATACAGTTTGTACGCAGATGACACAATTAAATGAAGTAATTCAGTTAATTTTGCCCGTCTTTGTCAATGATCTACTTAAAATGATTGAGTCTGCGAAAAACATCGTACTTCATAAGAATACTTAATTAGATTCGAGGCATTATTATGGTAAACTTCTTCATGAAAACAACTTGGACGGCTTCGTCTCTCAAATGAGATTGGCGGGGTTAGAATAACATCGTGTTTTTCTTGAATTATTAGAATATTCTTGTAAATTTCATATTTGTTCGAGCATTGTTTTCGTCGGGCGGCCTTTTGGCAAAAACAGCCTTTTGTTTTAAGGGGAAAATACCCTTATTAAAAAACGACCCGATTCACGTTTTTTGCAGAAATTGTATGGTGGATAATCGAAAAGGGGTCAATTGGTGTCCGTGGAAACAGGTTGTTGGCTTTTATATATATATCCGAGGATTCCATGGAAATTTTAGTACCGTGACATCTTTACAATGCAGAGTAAAACAAATAAATTATTCCATTGCATATAATCATTTTACGTAAACAAATACTGTCCCTAAAAAGATGCCTGATCTGTGATTTGTGATGTTATAAATATACATTTTTTTACATGAATACCGCACAAAAGTCCCAACTGCTCCCGTCTGGAGTTAGTTGGACTATGGCATACCCAATTGGGGTATATTGTGAGGCTGAAGGTAGTGGGGAGGGGAAGGATATAGGGAAGAGGAAGAGGAAGGTAGAGAAGTACCTGGCTATTCAGATCTGGTCACCAAACACGGCTAAAGCCATTTCAAGCAATGTTTCAATTCCAAATGGTCGTCTTACACCTGGGCGATACTGAGAGTATCTTCCACTATGGAACGTGCCGCAAATATACTATATATTATTTTTAATTAATAATTTGTGAAATTACACAAATTAATCAAATAGAATTTATTTTCCATGCCGGGATTCGATCCCGCGACCTTCGGAGTGCGAATCAAGAGCCTTCCCGCTGAACTACGCTGGCCGTCAATATAAGCAAATAATCAAATAAACAAATTTCAATTAAATGAAGACATAATAAGCGAAATCCATTCGAAAATCTGGAAACAGAAAAGTCAGCAAAAGATATTTGCATCTCTGGGACTCGAACCCAGAACCTTTCCGGGCAAATGCGCTGACCACTATGCCATGGTATCGACATCCGATTCGTTCATTTTTAACTGTATCATACTTTGACTAAGAACCACCCACATTGTCCTCATTTTCTTAATGCATGTTTTATTGACTGCTCTCTTTATATATGATTGCAAAGTTGAAACCCGAACTATTTATCTCTATAGTGTCTGGATAAATCTTTATCCACTTTATCCATATGCGACATCTATTGACTTTTCTGCAAGTCTAGGATGAATATATTTTTTTAAACTTTATTAGTAAAACCTCAAATCGTAAAATTTTACTTAAATGAAGACAATATTAGCGAAACTCGTCAGCGCATTTGCCCGGAGTTCCAGATTTTCGATTGAATTTCGCTAATATTGTCTTCATTTAATTAAAATATTACGATTTAAGGTCTTACTCAAAAAGTGAAAAAAAAATTAACATTTAAACAAACAAACAAATAAACAAAAAATCCTCGAGACGCTGCGTGCTGAGGCTGTTCCACCATATTCCACACATACCATAGTCCCACTAAATGACTTGCTGACTTGTGAGAAAATAAGTTCGCAGCTTTCGCACGAAATTTAATAAATAAATCCTTTCTTGGTTGAAATCTTAAGAGCCACGCTTTCATCAGGGCCGCGTGTAACGATTGCAATTCCCGTTTATAACGTTTCTCCTGGGAATACAGATGTTCTGATAAGCGCAATCTCAGTCGCTATCTGCCGATCGAATCTCACCTAATGCCTTCATACGAGCCCTGGAAACTTTAAACGCCGATTGAAAAATCGGATCCGCCGTTGACAGAGTTCCCGCGACGTGACTTTTCTTTGTAAAGGAAACGAATTACCCACACATGTGTAATTATTTTTAATAGAAAAAAAATCCGATGGTGTTTTTCTTTGTTCGCATACCTGAAAGCTGTGTTACCAAGTATAAAGCCTCGATGACACAGGGCGAGTTTACAAGCTACTATCTACTAAATTTAAAAGCGGGTGAATCGGCGAGTGTGATTGTCGTGACGACACACAAAACTGTCCACTCGCTCAGTAGCTCGCAACATCTTTGTAGGAAACTGGGCTCGCACATAGCTGCTAGCGCTAGTAGCGGGAATAACGTGAACTAATTCTTCAGATGTTTGACAGTCGAAATCAGCTGTGTATTGGCAGACATATTGGAAACATAAATAAACCAATCACGAGTCAGCGAGTGGCGAGTAAAGTTGACGACCTATTAACTTTTTTCGTAGATTGTTAACAATCTGCTAGTTAGCAAGCACTAGATGCACTATCTATCATTTCATCGTATTTGAAATTAACTAACATTTTATACAATTTGTTCAATTTTTTTGTTTATCATTAATTTCTAAAGAATTTTAGTCTTCAAAAACATAGACTAACCAATTTTTGTCATTTTTGGTGCCATAAAGACCGACCAACATCTTAAATCTACCTTTTCCGCTGCGATAATGTTCGTCGAAGGCATAACTGGGAATAAAATTCTGGGAAGTGGTACCTGCTACCGTCCGACTCTAGCCAATCTTTCCAGTTAACCCTTCCTTTCAATTTTCAACCCCTCCAGTCCTGGCCCATAGGGTGAGGTCTGGTTCTAAAGCTTCGGATTCTCTGGTTGAATTGGCGGTGTAAAAAATAATAGTTTCTGGAATATCGACTGGATTAACTTTCAGAAAACCAATACCTGATACTCCTATTTTACAATAATTACTGAAAAGCGACGAATGAAACAGTATACAAGAAGCCTTCTTCATGAAATGGAAACATTATAGTTATTGCGAATGAATGAATTTAAAGTGAACATTATTGAAACGTGTGGAAAATACTGTGGTAGCGAACGACGCATCTATTTTGAATCGCGGAATCATTATTATTGGCTTTCGCACGACAATAGCGATCCCACAATATTTTCACCTAGTCACCGACTGCCGATACAAAATAAGAAGAAACATTCTGTTCTGAATCGCCGACGACACAACAACTCGTAAATCGCTGTCTTCGCTTACGAAGTTGATTTATATGCTATCCACATTATTATCCCATAATACCATAAAAATATACAAAAAACCTTGCAGTTATTTTCGAAAAGAAACTAACCTTTGATCGTCTCTACGAAACAATTACCATTAAGGCTATGCAAATGTTTCGTTACTCGTAGCGCAAGGACTTTTCATAACGTTGGGGCAATGAAACTATTTTACTGCTCTCTTGTGAAATTACAGCTAGAATATGCATCTTCTGCATGGACTCCTATTTTATACTTGAAACTTACACCTCTTGGATAAAGTACAAAGTAAGTTTTGTAGACATAATGTTCAGCATAAGTTGAGACAACCTAAGTGTCTAATTTAAAACTACCTGCTACTTTCTTCCCAGAGAACATTTAATAATTTCTTATAATTTTTAAATTACTGAAATGTTAATATAAATATTCGCGTCCCTGAATTAAATCTACTCGACGCCACCATATTTTATACCGTGACAACCATAACACAAAATATTCATTTAATTCACCACTAGCACGATTTCACTAGTTTAAATGTTTTATTTTATGCTAGAAAAAAATTACGATAATGAATGTACATACTTTTGTTTTATTTTTACGTTAACGAATAAATTTTATATGGCTTTTAAAGTGTGCGATTTTCGATTTGCCGCCAAAATGACATGTTCATTTTTATTCATGAATTATAAATTATATTTTAAATCTTCTAGTGGGATATTTAGTATAAAATGTTTTTTTTTTTGTATTTGCTCAAAGTTATTAGTGTGAATTTCGTAAGATGGAGACCAAACTATTGAGTTATATTCAATAAGCCTCTAACTAGAGATACTTATAATAGCATGGCTTGTAAGGAATTAAAGTTTTTATTTGTTCTTATTACGAAGCTTTTCATACCTTTATTCACAATTTCAGAAATTCGAGATGTCTCATTTCCACGACTCTTTCTAAAGCTGTTGATGGAAGATTCGAATAAAACAGGATTTTTATTTCTGAAGAAAGTCAAGATTTTCTACATTTAAAAATTGATTGCTTTGTACGCACCAACGTATTAATGTAATTACTTTCTATGTTTAGTTTCTGATAAAATTCATGTTTTCTTACTATGAATTTTGAAGCTGTTAATTTCCCACCATCTCAAGTTAATTGAAATCTTTAATCTAAATATAAGCGAGTGTGTTCACCAAGTGAGCAAACTGACGAAAGTAAATAGTCACCCGGGGCGAGACAACTCATTGGCTGCAATCTGCTGGGCCCATCGGCCCCCTCCTCCCCCAGAACCCCCCACCCCCCCTTACTGTGGGTCGGTCGGTTGGGACTACACATTAAAACATCCCATTATTATCGAGGACTTGAGCGCAGAACATTCTGAATTTTCGCGTTACAAATTACTCTGACATCCAAAGTTTCCAGAGTACCACAGGGGTGAACTGGCCCGCCAGGTATCCGGAATTGTTCGATCTACCAATAGAAAACAACCTAGAAATTTTCAATGGTATCAGTTTGATATTTGTTATGTTGCACCTATCAGTTTCACGATATTTCTTGTGTAAGAACGGATTGTTTTCGATACTCGTTTTATGTTCAATAGCTTTGCTTTAATATTTCTTTGTCCCTGTTCCTATAATATCTGTTCAAAAATCAGGGTCACTCTGTTATTTTTTAAAAAAGAATTATTATTTTAGAATCCCCGGAGGTTTTACTCGAGGCTCTTTAACCCTGGAGTGGTCGCGTAGACTACATATGTAATCCACTCATGCAAAATTAAAGATTCCTCAAAAACGGGGGGCATGAACAATTTTATCTTCCGTGTACTTTAAGTTGGATGGCGTGGATGCGATCAGCTCAGCGCTGGTGTCGGACACGCATTGGTTGTATTACAGGAGCTACCCAAAGTCCATGGACTGCACCTGTAATCCGCGCGACCAATTACGTAACACATTTTGCATATACGAAAAATGTATGCAAAATGCAAATAAATTCAATTTTTCTGGTCATTCTATAATTTTATGTTTATCCTGCTCAGAAAACTGCAATTAAAATGATATATGTTATTTTTTTTTATTAAATCAAAAGTGAATGATGTAATTTTTAGTTTAAAAAATGAGTTCCTTTATGTTTTGGTTAATTGTGAAAAACATACAAGTTATGTTTAATTTATGTAGCTTATTTCTAATAAATAATGCTTTGATTATAAGATCTAAACAGAAATACACAATAATTCTAAATGATTCCACTTATTTTTTTTTAGTTTAAAAATGGCCTACATATGTAATCCACGCGACCACTGGTGTTACTTTTAAGAGCGCGACCACTGCAGGGTTAAAATACTTAAAACAAATTAATCAACCATCGCTTCATTGGGACACTACAATACCTGATAAAATAAAGGTATACTTCAAAATATGTAGTGTGATAGTTTAAGCTACGTAACATAGATGGCTCTAGTGCTACTGGCTCATAGAGTTTATGGAGATATATCTAGTATACAGGTTCGCCCCTCGAATTCAGAACGGCGGTGAGCTAATATTTAGATTTTATGACTGATTAGAGATTTTGAGAGCATTGACCTCCAGGCCATCCTACAGACTCGTTCCATATTACAAGAGTTTTTAGCGTAAATAAAGACAAGCTGTCTTACAAATAATTTTAAATTTTACACAACTGATAAACAACCATTAATGTGTGGTAATTGGTTTTTCATCAGTTGTGTAAATTTTAAATCACATTTATCAGTACGACTGAAACTGTTTTGTAGAGAGAAAGGCATTATTTATTTCAATTGGTACGCATGTATTTAAGTATGTGCAATGTATTTCTTTTATTATGTTTAGGAAAAAACAGTTAGTTATAAGATAATTACATTATGATTAAATTCCATCCAACGCTTAGACCAATGGCATGAAGTTGATAATTACTAAAAATGACAGATGTTTAATACTTTTTTTTTAATACGATCAATATGGTATTGGGGATTCCAAATAACTAAGACAAAAACTTACACATGTCATAGTAAAATAATGTATGTTTGGGTATGTGTATGTAATTTACCCAGATTTAACCTTGCGTGTATCCTAATCCACCCCTGCCCCCACTCAAATGAAGGGTGCCCCCTATTCCCACCAACTTATGTATTAAATGTACCTCCACACAAGTTATGTATTAAATGTGAAATGTGCCCTAAACGGGCCGCCCCGCCTCCCCCCCGCCCTAGCCCTGGGCGCAGTTCACATCCCGCATTAACCTACTTCGTGATTTCCTCTCAAGGGGAGATTATTTGTAACACACATTTATTTTATTTTAAACCGACTTTTCCGAACTTTTTCGTTCCAAGAAATAAGGGAAAAGCTTTCCTGAAAACATCACCTGGTTTACCGGGAACGCCATTGTCGGCTGCGGATTTTGAAACCTCTTGTGGAAGCTGTTTTTGCTTTCGGAAAAGTTGATATATTTTATATACTGCCTTTCTTTGAAAGGCACTCCACTCCGCCTGAGGTCTGCGGAGTTTGACAATTATGTGGTTCTGTCAAACAGAGAAAAGAATTTCGATTTGTATCCTAAAATACATATTAAAAGATCTTTTTTTTTTCTCCTTGCGAATCTTAACGTAACGAAGGAATGCATAAATGATTGCTAATGATGATCAAGGAAACAAAATTAATCGAAAAAATGTAGAAACTGATTTAACGTAGTAAGTGATTTCTTAGATATATTAGAAGAACAATGTAAATGTTGGTCTTCGGTGGCCTTTTAGATTTTTTTTTCTTCAAAACTTAAAAAAAAATCTTTTACCTAATGAGGTTGCCTGGTCAATAGGTACCCACTTTTTTTTTTAAACTGAAAAAAAAATCAAAAATGTCGCCGGAGAAAGAATTTTCATTTACATTTTTTATTCCAAATAATATCAGAAAACACTGGTAAAGTGAGTCAGTACGTCTCTTAATATCCTGTATGTGTACATCGATGAAAAACAGCATGCAAAATTACTCTTCAGTCAAAAAAAAATGGTTTTCAAAATAAATTTGGATAGCATTTTAAAGAGTACACGTTATTTGTGCATGACGATTAAAACCGGTTCTAAATAAAAACACACACCCACAGTCCCCTCCTACCCCGCAATATTCATGTGGTGCAATGTATCACTAAACAACACAAATCTGATTCTACTGTTAATTGATTCTACTGTAATTATTTCTCGCCGCGTGTATTTTATGATACGAATTACTTTTTCACGTGAAACCCTTTGACACTGTTTTCCGTTGTTTATTTTATGCACCCAAATGAATATTTTTAATATGTACCTACAAGTTATTTCCTATCAATTTGTGTAAATAAAAACACATGTAAATATGAATACAGCAGTGATTTTCAATAACCACCTAAATGTTTTTAAAATCTTTTTGTAATTTTGTATTTTTTTCTATTTTTTTCAGGTAAGCCAAAATAAAAGAAAAAAATATGAGGCTGTGGAACTAAACAATACTTGAAGAAGTAAGGTGAATTTCAGGTATTTCATAATAATTGGTATTTTTTCACATTAACTAAAAGGGAATAAATAACCAGACACAATCAGAAATATGTCATTTTCAAATACAATTCTAGACGTACTGACTTTTTTCCACAAAAAAGTATAAATCGATTTTGAAAGACTATTCTTTTATCTAGTAAAGTTATTTTTTAAATTAAAAAAAAAAAGTTTTTTTTTAGTATAATAAGGTTATATATTATACCGTAAGTTATACAATAAGTTGTTGTCAGATTTGTTAAATTTTCAAACAAAATTTTGTATTATACAACACACATTTCAAATCATACATTCATGCAATAAAATAAATCAATAAATTATCTAGGAAAGCTAGTTTTCAGAATTTTAATCTTAGTTTAAATATTTTTTTTTTAAAGATCCGAGCACGTGTTTTGTGACAAAATACTTCAGTTTGTCAATTTATTTACGGTTTTACAAACTAACAAATATCAGTTTTTTTTAATATTTTTATTTTGATTAGACGTTATTGAAAAATTAAAAATACTTATGATCAAAAAATAATTACAAAAAGTACATTTTTATAGTTTTATCATCACACGTTTGAGTATTTTTGAATATATGTAGGTATATCAAAGCAAATTCTGATTGAAATAAAACCGATATTGAGCTATTATTTAAAAATGCTGCTACGGGGAATAATTAATCTCTCTCATTGAGACCGCCCTGTACATTTGCAAGAGTATAATCGCAAGATCGTCTTTCGACGAAATTTGGATTCTCGGCCGCTGGTTAATCGCCCTTAATATATAGTACGTATAATCATAAATAGTTTATTTTTGTGTAAAGCCAAGTGGTTTGCTCAGCTGCCAAGAATTACAGAATTTGAATGACGTATAAATTTATTAATTTTTAAAGAAGATATGGTTTAATTTCGGTTGTCTGTATAGGATGTAACAGTACGCACGAGAATAATTTGAAGTAAAAAAATAGATATCATTTTGCAGTTAGATGATGTCTTTTCCTATTAAAATAAATTAAATTTTTCGATCACACGTCGCCATTGGTCACGCTCCTACTCTTCGCGATGGGATCACGTGATGCGCCCTTAGAGTACTATATTGTTGCTCTAAGGATGCGCTTGCTGTTTCTTGTGTTACCGTGCTGCTAGAACGAGTTGGGGGGCTTATCACGAGACCCGCTAGTCTGCACCCAACTACTCAATTGCGCGTGTGATGGAAAAATATTTTTTTTTAATTTAAAAAAAAATGTATCATCGGACAGCAATATGATATATACATTTTTAGTTCAAATATGCTCAGTAATCGCTGGTTAAAATCCTTCCGGTAAGTACTGTTACTCTCTGTGTGTATCAGTCCAGTGGCAGCTTCACGGTTTTCATTAAAAATACGTTTTTGCAAAATAGTGAAACTTATACAAACCTCTAAAAAAACGTTAACTCTAACTTCCAAAAAACTTTAACCGCGTTGAAATTTCTTAGACAAATTAAAACGTCGAGCAACATTGGAATACATATCGCTAGATGGGTAATTCAATTTGGGAGGCGAGTATCCACCTACACCTCTGCATAGTAGTTCGCTTTGATTGGTGACTTAGCAGGGGTGTCTGGGTTCTTCGGGTGACGTGTATCCAGATCTTGGCGGCGGTGACGTATGTTCAGATTTTGACGCCAAGACCTAAACAAATCTCACAAAGTCACAAAACTAGTAGCACTTGAGGTGATATGTGGCAGAGGTATTGGTAGCCCAATAAATGGTTCCCGGGGCGGCGGTTCTGACACCCGCATCCCAAAAATAGTTTAAAAATAGAAATGTTTTTAGATTTTTAAGGCCAAAGTATTTGTGTTATTTGTTTTTGGGGTGTTATGCCGTGTTGTGCTATCTCCTTCTTTAACCAGAGAGAAGAGAGAGTCGAATCAGCCAAATCTGCCCTGATGATGTACACTGCAACGCTGTCCGAAACGTTGGCTAAAGAAGGAGGTAGCGCAACACGGCATAACACCCCAAAGACAAATAACGAAAAAAAAATTTAAAAATTGTTTATAATTTTTGAGTAGGTATTTGCGAATTTAATTAATGGGTTAAAAATATTTCTTAATAAATTCTTTATTGTTGTTAACCTGAAAATATTGCGAATGATTGTTTTTTTTTAAATGGTTATTTTATTTTTAACAGTAAATTATTTTAATTGCTATTTTCAAAATTGGTCAAGAATTCAGATTATCCCGTGATATTTCAGGGGTGTAAGCTAGCATCAAAATAAATAGCCTTACAATAGCACTTACAAGTGTTCTTTGAAAATTGTGGTATTTTTATAGATAAAAGCCATTCCATCGTATTCTTTCTCAGGGAGTGACCTTCTTAAATTTTGCTAGGAACTTAATTAACAAAGTAGAAGTGAGGACATTAGGATCTCTGCAAGTTTGGGAGATAGTCGGGAGGAGGAAGAAAGTCACAGTAGAAAACGTAGGGAGTTATTCCCCACCCTCCCTCCGAGAGGAGAGAAGATAAATGGTCTTAGCAGAATTTGCCAGGACAAACTCGTAGTTTAACAGTACCAATTTTCTTTTATTGAGACGTTTCCTAGACTTTAATACACATAAATCCACTGTTTAGTTACGGATGTGCCCTTCGAGTGGATTTTAACATTCTGCTAGAATTAAAGTACAATATTCAGACTCTGGTTACACATATTGGTGAGCGTTTTATTCCAATTTACGCTTCTGTCTTTCTGTGGGCGTGGGGGTGGATGATTGGAACACGTCAATCTGATAAGGCTTTCAAGGATCCAACCACAGATATGGGTGAATTCGATGGAGGCTTTGAAATTTTGGAAGCAAACCTTGACTTTCTTTATTTATTTGCAAAACTTTATTAACCTGCATTTAAGTTGTTCGTTAATTTTCTCCAATCAACAAAAGTAATGCTTTAGATAACATTAACTAACAAGCGGTGGGTATCAATTTGGGGTCATTGTGTCCATATCTATCCATGAATGTACGAATGTATGTATGTATGAATGTATGTATGAATGTATGTATGAATGTATATATGAATGTATGCAAGTATGTATAAATCTATCCCTCCCAATGCGGTGCAAGGCGATCTTTCAAGAGTGTGATGGTAGAGAGATTCGTGACGGGCCAACGCCTCCGCCGCCAAGATCTGGACAAACCTCACCCCATAAACCCGGACACCTCTACTAAGAAACCAAAAACATAGCGAAACACTTGGGGTTTATTATCCTTTAATAATAATAATAATTCTTTATTCCAGGATGTGGGCAGGATAGTGCAATCCCACATGTTTCATATAAAGTTTTACATATTTAAATATTTACACAGTAAAGAATCATGAACATAAAAAGAAAGAAAAAATAAATAATAATAATAACAAATGTATGCAGGATGTGGTGTTGAGTGAGCTCGGGCCCAGCGCTCACTCAGTAGTGGCGCTTGGTGCTGGAAGGCTGCGGTCACCACCGTGTTGTCGGAAGCCATTAGTCGCATCCGGGCTCAAATGATTCGGTGTCCATCAGACTGACGAGTCCTAATTCCGTAAATATTGTTGATACGCTGCTATGAATCCAAATATGATTTTGCATGACTTGAGTATGATCCGGAGACATTCCATCGAACTTACTCGGTATTGACACCATGTTTCACTTGTATACAGGCTAGTACAGAATGCATTGAACAATGTTTTTTTAACATTATTGCTGCATCGGAAGAATCTTCTGGCAATCACATTTGACAAAAACGGTTCTCATCTATCGTTCAATATCACCATCATCCGAGAGGTCTTTAGTGATGATGTGCCCCAAGTATTTTACATTCGTAGATGTGCTTATGTTTTCCTCGTTAAGTTCTACGGGGAACATCTTACCGGGATTTTTCCCATGGTGGAATGCAATTAGCTCCGTCTTCTTGGGGTTGTACATGTACATCATGTTTTGGTTATTTGCGTTATCCTCACAGATTTAATTTAATAAATGATTCCCGGGCGGGGCAACCCATACCCACCTCCGAATTTAATAAATAATAAAATATATTCAAACAAATAATCACCACAATAGAGAAGTCCAGTCCATTTTTTTTATTTTTTTTTATGAAAAATGACCTTCTAACTAAAATTACTGCATTTTTTTTTAGAGTTAGTTTTAATAGTTAAAATAATTTTCAAAGTTTTAATTTTTGGAGATCCCTCGAAAACACCCATATCTATGATGAATTTTGTGACGTCATCTACTAAAATAACGATTCGCGTATTTTATGATTTTTATGTTGGTTTTCTTGAATCTCACATAGATTTGCGCAGGCGCGCGGCCATCTTGTTTATTATAAAGCGTTGATTGGCTTATTTATTGCAAATGGCGAAATCAAATTCTTTGCAAAACATTGAATGATGTTGATGAATTTTACTTCCAGTTTTATGTTTTTGATGATAATTTTCGTTTAAATGATTAATTCACTGTGATATTAGTGTAATTCAGCATAAGTACCAATGCTGCCTTTTTTTCAGTTTTAGTCCTTGTAAATAATGTTTTGTTGGTGATTTAGTTTCGTTAACGATAGGTTTTTAAGTTACTGACATTACATAATCAAAGGTTACTTCTAAAAAAAAAAAATTATGAATTTTCCGCGTGAATTTAATAAAACTTCCATAAAATTAATATTATTTAATAATGTTAAAGCCTTATGCATGTGTAAATAAATACAAATTCGAGAAATCAACGCATTAACTGCGTAAAACCGAGTCCAAGATGTCGGATTTTTTCAGTTATTTTTCAAAATTATTATAATATTTTTTTATCCTTTTTAATTGTATGAACGAGATAAAAAGTGAAGTGACAGTTTTATTCCAAATTCATAAAGTAAGAGGACTGTATTTTTTAAATTTTGAATTTTCCTAAATTTTTCGACCATTTAATAGAATATGTTTACAGTCAGCAGTTTTTTTTTTTTGAAACTTAAAATACTGCAATTTTCAAACACAATCGTAATGTCAGATACACAAATCTAAAAGGCAATTCTATTAAGTTTCTATAAAGGTATATGCTTTTACGACATCTTCAAAAATAAGAAATATATAGAACATTCGCTTGTGTCATACCTAAATTCCCATATAAATGACCCAAATGAATTACAGTGAATCATCAGTGAATCTTCCATCGTGACGTCACCATAACAGCATTAGACAGCATACCAACTTAACGCTGTGTTTTAACGAGAATATTAAAAATCCACTTTTTAATATTTTTTTAAAAACTGTACGTTTATTATTATTAAAAAAAACTTACATATTCAGAATGAGCGTTTATTGGTCTATATGAACATATTTTTTTAAAGCCATAATATTTTTCACTGGAGTTCCTTATTGCACTCCAAACATTTAGGGTTAAAAATGTACTATTCTGATGAAATTGTTTAACCTGTGTTAAGCTCGCCATATAAAGACTATATCACAATATCTCCGTGTTATAAAAAAAGATCCTCAGATGATCATTCCATAGCAACCTTTAACACAGCATTGGCAACAGGCAGACAATTCTATTACAAATCACTTCAGATATATTTCTCTAGAAATATTAATATATATTTGATTGAGGGTTCAAATTTATGTCTTCAATATGAACCCAACCAGGCATACCCAACCTGCGGCCCAATCGAAGATTTTTCGGGTCCCAAAAATAAGTTTTCAGATTTCAGTGTTTTGGATGTTGGTATTCATAAAAAAAATTAAAAAAACTTTCTCTTAAATTAATTGCGTTTATATTACATTTTGTGATATCAGAACTTTCTTGTTATTAAACCTTGGACTCTCGATGAGGACTTTAATTTTTTGCTTGAAAGTAGCCAGGCACATTTGCAGCACTAGGAAATTAATTTTAGCAATTATTTCCAACCAATAGAAGATCGAATGCAACTGACTTGATTTTAAAAATTTGAGGGTGAGTGCAAAGGACATGTCATAGACGCATCACATTCAGTTTATGCCTTCTAACATTGATGGTCGCGGTTTCACAATAATGGCAAATTTGAACACCGAATTAACGAAAAAGAGTATGTATGAGATGATGTTTGAATGGGAGTGAGGCCGAGAGTGTGTGCCTAGACCGAGTTGTTTGGCGGTCCGTCCTCTCTGCCTACCCCTGCGGGAAAATGGCGTAGATAGTTTGTACCCGCTCAAAAAGAAGGAGAGAAACGTAAATACGAATGTAAATATGAATAAAGGGAGCGTGCTTATTAAAACGAAAATTATTAAAATGTAATAAAACAAGACTCGTTTAAAATAGAGCAAAAATCTCGTAAGGAATGTCTAAAATAGCATTTAATTTAGCAAAAACTTTTCATTGTTTACTGATTTTTTTGTTAAATAACTGAAAAACCATATCTTTTTATTGTTATTAAGTTTAATTGGTAGAACTCCATTTTAATTTTTATTTATTTTATTAATTTAATAATAATATTATTAAATTAATAAATACAGTTTATTAAAAAAAAAGTTCTGCTGGGTAATTTTTATTACGCGTGACAGCTGTTTCGCCTTCTGAAGGACAGTTTGATAATGCTTTCAGAAGGCGAAACAGCTATAACGCGTAATAATAATTACTTAACAGAACTTGTTTAAAAATAAACTGTTTTTATTAATTTAATAATAATATTATTGAGTATATAAAAATAATAAAAATTAAATGAATAAATAAAAATGGAAAAACATGTTTATAATTTTCGGAGCACACTTTACGATTTTTTTCTATCGAGGGAATATCGTATTATTGCCGTTTCGGCATGGGGAATGTATAGATATTATTTTCAAGTATAATATATATTTTTTTAAGAGCTTTAAAACTAAAGGTGTTGTTATAAATAGGTAGAAATGCGGGAAGCGGGCCTACCAAAACTCAGTAGGTAATATTTATACCAAACGATTTTGTTTGGGCGCCCCTGAACAGTTTTTGATGGAGTGGTATTACTACCTTCAAGTCATGTTAAATCCTAATAAATTTAAGATTTCGATTGAGCTTATATCAAATGAGCAAAGCTTTTCGTGATATTTTTAGGACTGAATAATCTTCCACAAAGTCTAAAATAATAAAGTATTTTAAAACTGAATATTTTACTTTGCTATTAAATGGAACCTTAACGATTTTTTTTTGGTTGGTATTTCATTAGTGAGTAAATATAAATTACCTCTGCGGTACGAATATGTTTTTCCAGAGCTTTCTAAAGAAGCTTTTCCACTTATTTTTCGTATTTCAAATGTTTACTAATGAAGGAATTCTGCGTATTATATATCAATGTTTACTAAAGAGAGACTTTATTTCTGGGAATTAATGTTGGAAGTGCCTATGTCAGTTTTTTTTTAATTTGATTTGGATACCAGGAAGGACTCAGGAAGAAGTTCTCTAAAAGTTCTATTCAATTTCTGTGATAAATTTAGTTTTATGAAACAACTGGCCTATTATAATATGAAAGCAGAACTTGAATAGAACTTACAAAGAGCTTTAAAATGAACTTAAAAATTTTATGAATTGTTCAAATATTTTTAAACAACACGTCCTTATACTCTCCTTATTTCAGAAGCTCTATGATTGATGATATTATGATCTGTCTTTTGAAGAATTCAAAACATTGATTCAGCCTTTTTACGCCATTCGGGAGGTGGGTACGTATTTATTGGATAACCAACAATTCTACCACAGGTCATTCCAAGTGGTTCGCTGTGTTTGACGACTTAGCAAGGATGTCTGGGTTCATGGGGTGAGATTTGTCTAGGTCTTGGCGATGGAAACGTTTGCATACCAACTGCGTGGCAGGCTGGATCGGGAGATACTGGTTAAGAGATACTTTTTGACCTCTCTATCAGGCTCTCTCAGAACATCGGCTTGCACCGCAGTGGGAGGGATGATTTCATGCATCCGTCACTCCTGGAGACACTGAACCCTAGATTCTTACCCACCCCTCATACCTTTTTCCTTCCAGAACTTCCCTCCTCTCCCTTCCAGAATATCCTCCACTCCTGAGTGGAATTATGTTTCTTAGGGCTTCCTATGTGGAGCTAAAAGAGTGTGCAATTCACACGCAAAAAAGTTAAACTTTCAGAAAATTAAGTAGACAAGATTGGGAAGGCTACGAAGTACCGCTCAAAGAGGAGATCGATTATACTATCTTATTCTTTCTCATGCTAAATTCCATAGTA
Source organism: Limnephilus lunatus (assembly GCA_917563855.2). Classification (NCBI taxonomy): domain Eukaryota; kingdom Metazoa; phylum Arthropoda; class Insecta; order Trichoptera; family Limnephilidae; genus Limnephilus; species Limnephilus lunatus. The sequence continues at coordinate 85,245,727 of OU830593.1, forward strand.
TAGAGGTATGTTGTTGTCTCTTTTTAGTGTTTCTGCTTTTCGTTTCAATGAGTTTCAAATCACAACGGTGCTAAAGAAGAAATTTCCACTTAAAGAAAATCGACAAAGAAATCTTCATTCCTAAGCGATTCATTAATTTGGCATACGCAATTCTAGAATGAACCCCCAAATTTAAGTTTGTAATTTACTTTCGAGGTGACATTTAAAACGTCAATTCTGCCGTATAAAAAAGAGAGTGGTATTTTTCAATTATTTTCCCGATTGCTCTCACATATTCACCTCTCGCTGTTTAAAATCCGTGTAAAATGTAATGCCGTGCGTACACATGGCCCCTAGTCATTTCCATGCAAATCTTCTCATTATTCTGCCTGTTTGAATCCGGAGCGAAACGAGATTTCTGGGAACACAAAGGACCTCCTACCCCGATATTCCGTTCCAACCCTTGTACTGAACCAACCCTGCCATTCACGTCGCGGGCGGGCTGTTCTGCGAGCCTTATTTGGCTTGTAGACAAAAACCTCATTATTTTGTAAATGTTGCTACAATCTGTATGTGTAGTGTGTAGAGCAGAGCAATTTAAGTGAAAATAATAAAAAAAAATGATTTGACTTTCAAAGACAACATGGGCTCGAGCATGTAGAAGATGAACTAGAAATATTCATTGTAATTTTATAACATTCAGTTGCTGTTATAAGCGTATATTATTTTACATAGTATAAAATGAAGTCGCTCAAAATGTATAATAATAATAATAATAATAATTGGAAAATTTGTAGAGCGCCGTTTTTGTGAAAAATCACCTCAAGGGCGCTTATGTATGTGCGCTTAGATCTTTTAAACTACGCAACGGATTTTCATGTGGTTTTCGCCAATAGATAGAGTGATTCAAGAGAAACGTTTATATGTATGTATGCTTATTATAGTAGAGAAAAGCCGAAAAACTCAAATATTCAATTCAGGCAGTGGGCAGCGGGCAGCTGGCGAGCGGATGATATGGATTTTATAAAGGTTGGGTAATGGCGTTGTGTTTCGTTAGCCACAGCAACGTTTGACCGGGTCTGCCAGTATTATAATATAATATTCAGTTGCTGTTGCGGTGTATGTATGAAGAATGAGTTACTGATGAATATAAGTAAGTCCAAAGTCATGGTGTTTGAAAGTGAGAGTACAAAAACAGTATGCAATATAATTGTGAATAATGAATATTTGGAGCAGGTGGATGAGTTTGTGTATCTGGGTAATATGTTTACGAGAGATGTGAAGGCTGATAGCTGATAGAGATATTGAAAGAAGGGTGAATGCCGGTAACTCCATTAATGGAGGACAGAATGCCGTTGGCGCTAATAAAAAAACTGTCAAAAGAAGCGAAGCAAGCAGTCCACAATGGATTCCTGGTACCTACCCTGATGTATGGCAGTGAGGCATGTAACTGGCAGAGGAAGGATGAAAGTAAACTGTATGCTGTTGAAATGAGATCCCTGAGGCGTATGGGTAGATTTACAGTTTCTTGCTTGTTCTGCGAGTTTCTGGACGCCGCGTATAACTAAAAACGTCGCGTCGGAACGTTCCTATTGTGGACCTTTTTTGTTGTTTAGCTGTTGTAGGCATGTTTACAATATTAACAAGAATTTACACAAAATCGATTCCTTTACATGAAACCTACTCTGTTACTACATTAGAGGTACTTTTCCTCTCTGAGTTAGCCATAATGATCAATGTTCATGCGCCTTGAAAATGATCAAACGACACATCATAATATATATTCCATTTGATTCTGAAAGCAAAGTGAACGGGCGTGCGTTTGAGCAGGAAATCATTCATTTATCTACACGACATATTATTTAATCTGCATACATAACATGTGTAAGGGGTGTAAATTTAAACAGTGGATTAGCTTAACCCGCTTATTGCCAGGAAATGTACGAACGATACCTCATACCCTTCTTTCACAGACTCCTTTATAGTTTGATCATGTTAATACTTTTTAAGATGGTTTCATATTTGCTGAGTTTATGTAGGAAATAAGTACTTAATAACTAGATAAATGTTTTATTTATTTGAATAACTTTTGAAGGTTAGATATAGGTACATAAATGTCAAAGTAATATTCAAATATTGAAGTAGAAGAAAATATTAATTTATCTAAACGTGAAACAGAACAAGATACATAAAATAAAAAGGTGGCGGTTGCTATTTAACTATTTGGGCCACGATACCGTAGTTGATACTGCAATTCCTCATACGTCATATAATTGGATTTTACATGGTGAGACAAACTTAAGAAATAACAAATTGCCATTTAATGTATATTAATACTGTCCTTAGACGTACAACTTTTTGATACGATGTAAGATCATAAATTTGGATACTTTACCAACAAAAAACAAATAAAAATATTTTTTGACACATGACGTATTGCAATGTATCTATTACTTTGGAACTTCTTAATCATACAAAAAGATATTAATCGAAAAGAGTTTATTGTTATAGGATAATATTGGTAATTCTTAAATTATTGAAATATGACGTCGAATAAAATTACGTAAAATAATCAGGAGTCAAGAACTCACTGATTAGTGTTGTCACGGTAAGACATAGGTCCCGAGTTGGATTTGGATCCCAAGTTGTACCTTTGCCTTTAATTACATGTTTCTTGTTGTGTTTCTTGATTATATATTAATATTATTTTCATTCTCTACGAATGTTTATATAAAGGTTTTGGTGAAACTCTGGTACTAACAGGATAAACAATTGTTCGACTTTGATTATACAGAAATCAAGGCCAATTTGAGTGGTGAGATTAGTGAAAGTAGAAGCCTCAAAACTGCAGACAGAAAAATTACTTAACGCCAGAGCTCACAGTTTGAGAGTTTTTGCTGATTTAAAGAAATACCTTTCATAATTGTTTTTGTGTTTTATTCGTAGAACTCCATTTTTTTTAAATTTAATTTAATTAGGTTCTTATTAAGTTCTGCAAGTATTTTAGTTTTTGTTCTTGTGACAGCTGTTTCGGCTTAAAATTAATATTTCAAACAGTGGTTAGACCACTTTAAGACGACTTATTTATACCCACCACTCATACCCTTTTCCTTCCCAGAACCTCCTCTTCTTACTTTCCTAAAAAGACCCTCCACACAGCATCCCCGAGGATGACATAGGCCGTGAGGGAATTATTTTCCTCAGCTCTTCCTGTGTGGAGCGAATGTATAAAAACCATCAAATTGAAATTTAGAATCACATAAATCATATAAAAGTCGTCTTAAAGTGGTCTAACCATAGTTTTAAAATATCACAATGATAAAAAACTAAAATTATGGCAGAACTTAATAACAACATTATAAAATGTATTAAAACAATATTTATAGATTTCTGCCTCGCAATAAAGTTAAGAATACACGTCGCCTCACTAATACTTACTTATTCCTCCATCGTTTATGTTTCAAAATAATTTTCGTCATTTTTATATAATAAAATGTATTATCACCGTTGACATTCCTGCTTTTGGCAACCCTGCTTGCATTCAGTTCCGCCAGATAAAGACGTTCCGCAGAAAATCCTTTATCTCGAATAATGGCGGGAAAATTCCGGAAAAGGAAACTCGGAACATTGTCGAACAGGCGATATTGATAAGGAAATTCCTGCTTCGGGCAATTTTACATTAAACTTTAAGACAAAAGACTAATCAGACGGGAAATTAGGTTATTACCGAATCTCGGGAATGCGCCGGAAACAAGGCGAGGTAAGAACACATTTTAACAACTCGAGCTTTTAAAAGGTGAACTTTCAACATTGTTTTTTTTTTTTAATTAAATTTGTTTAATTTTTAAAGTGAAAACGTTTTTTATCACCGTTGATTTGAAACTTGATGAAACGAAAAATAGCGTCACTAAAAAGAGACAAACACATACATCTACAGCTGCGAGAGAATGCGACTGTATAATCGGTCTCCTCTTTGTGCAGTGCTTTATAGCCTCTCCACTCTTGTCTATGTACTTTAGTTTTATGAATTTGGGAGGCGGGAATGGGTACCGCCTCCCCGAGAAGCTTTATTGGATAACCAACACCTCTGCCATAGGTCACCCCAAGTGGTTCGCTACGTTTGGTGATTTAGCAGGGGCCCGGGTTCATGGGGTGAGGTTTGTCTAGGTCATGGAGGGGGATGACCAGGACACAGTGAACCCCAGATTACTACCCACCCCTTTAACCCTTTTCCTTCCCAGAACTTTCCTCTCCTTCCTCACCTTAAAAAAAACCTCCACACAGCATCCCCAAAGATAATATAGGCCCTGACTAAAATTATTTTCCTCGGGACCTCCTGTGTGGAGGTCATGTAAAAAAAATATTAAAAAACCGCGTGTGAATTGCTCACTCCGTTTTTTTTTTAATTTCATCTTCTTTATATAGGTTTTTATTACATTAACTTCACAAAGGAGGCCTGAGGAAAATAATATCTCTCAGGGCTTGTGTCATCTATGAAGATGCTGTATGGAGCGTCTTTTTAAACACATAGACCTGCAAATCATTCCACAGCCGAGCTGTTGAACTCAAGAACGACCCGTTCTCATGTGACAAACGTCAACCGTGTACATATGTAAAAGCGCGCGTTTGGCGTATTTCCCTACTATGCACCGATGTCGAAGGGATCGATGACGCTAGTCCCTCGATTTTAATATCGGTAAAACATAGTCCACATACCTACCCGAAACTTGTGCTCTAAAGATTGCAATCCGCTTGTTGCGATATGCGAATTTATCATCTAACTTCTTGAATTTTTGTTTCATATTCCGTATAACAAACGGTATTTTCTTTTTCCCTTCATTTTGGAGTGGTCTGAAGAACAAAAAGTGATTTTACCAAAAAAAATTTTTTTTTTGAATTTCGTAGGATTTGATCCTTTGTCCGCTAAATATATATCTGCAGAGGTTCGTCAGGCGCTTTATGCCACAGTCCTGCGTGGGACCGTGTATTTATCGTATTATATTGGAACTGAGTACCCGCGATTTAAATTAATTTCTTATTGCCATCTCATTCTCTCGCAGTCTAAATCCTATAGATTTATGTATGTGTTTGTCTCTTTTTAGTGTCGCTCGTTTCCATTTAATCGAGTTTTAAATCAGAACGGTGCTAAAGAAGTTTTTACTTCGAAAAGATTTTATTTTAATAAGTTTGTAACACGGTGTACAACAAATTCAAAATATTTGAATTTAAGATATCGGATATTTGTTTAACAAATTTACTTCATTTAATTTAGTTTTTTAATTTACTTAACACTTTATTATGATATTAAAGTCTATTGGTAAAATATAGATATTTATTCTGCAGTTCAATGCAACATTTTTATAACCCATGGTGCACTTGCTTTATTTTCTTATTTAGTTTTCACTGCACAAATCTCTGCAAGGCGAACTTTATTGGTAGCATCGACTTCCACAAAAACTGTCCCACTTTCTAAACGGTAAACAGATCGATCGCTTTTCTTTAGCCGAGCTTCGAACCTGCGGGGGTGGGGAGATGTCGGTGACCGGGTGGGAGGGGGGAGGAGATGTCTGGAATAATTCCAACCCCTCTCTACCTCAGTTGACCAATATGTGCACCACTTAGAGCGGCAGCTGGCTCCAGTAGCAGTTGATCTCTCCCCCATCTTGACCGTGCGGAGGGTGTTTCGGGATTTTCAAAGGCAGCCTTTTTTTAGATTGAAATAAAATAATAAATCTAAATTGTTCGACTCGTCATTTTTCTGCATGGAAAAAATGGTACTTGCGTCAGCAATCTGAAGAAGAAACCTTTTTGTCATTTTGAAAAGGATAAATAACATTATGAATTCGATAATTTCTTTCTAGCAAATTTTTTTCTCCTTAGATTTGATATAATTCAATGAACAATGATTGTTTGATGTTTCTGGAATCATGTTCTATCATTTCTTAATGTTATGGAATTAAACTTTTTGATATTTTTATTGATATACATATTTTTACGATAAATATACTTTAAATAGTTATAAAAGGTAGAAAGGTGATTTCATGAACCTACCTTAATAACGGTAAATAATTATTAGCCGATTAGCATATTTTTCTTTTATTGTTGAAAAATCACGGAATAATCCGATTTTTTCTTTTCGTATTTCTACTTTTAAATGCACCTTTATACAATATAAGTCAATTTATGTTTTTTGTCCTCTAAAACTTAAAAAAAATTTCATATCACGCACCAAATCATGTAAAATATAAAAATATGTAAAATAAAGGCACACGATAATTAATAAAATCTTGTAAAACCCGTTCCAATCTCTAAAATGACAATTAAAATGATTTTCTGTAAAAATATTATATCATAGGTAGGTAACTACTTTAAGGCTTGTCTGAATTCATACAATGAGCTCCAAATTCAAAAAAGGCACTCAAATTAAAGGCAAATCCCAGCACCAGAGTTTATTGAACCTAAGTTTCGCAGGACACAAGCCCATACTCATAATATGCAATACACAATATTCATACTCGAGCAAGTTACAGAGAAATTTATTTTTTTGCTTTTCTCAGACGTTGTTAACGAGAGAAGATACTTCAAAAAGGGGAAACATGTGGGGAAACAAAGGGGAAACATTATTTGATGACACGATTAAAAATAAAATATAAGGCTTACCACCAAACAGTATAATTTACAACACGACCCCCTTGTAAGCCTACTGTTGTCATAATAAGGGTCTGTATTCAATGAAGATAAGTGTTATGGTGACCCTAGTCCAGTCTCGCCAGGGTGGCCAGCTAATAAGGCGGAAATAAGGTTAGGGTGGCTCCCGGTGGGGTAAGTTAGGAGAGAGTCAGGTTGGGCGAGTCGGGGGGGTGCAAGTGCGGTCAAGTCTAACTAACCATCAACGACTGGCAGCCCCGTGGTTAATTCTCCGTTAGTTCCGCAAGTGTGAGACACGTGGAATATTAACTAGATTGTGTTATCATATTTCACAGACTAACTAGTCCCGAGGAGGTACTGATACTTCAGATAACGAACCTACCCACGGAGAGATAATACCGGAACACAGAACACGGAGTTCACCTCGTGACCTACATAATTATGCAACCCTATTAAAATAATGTATTCAGCACATGACACCTTTTGTTGTGTTGTAACAGAAAACTTTTAAAATCACCTACATACATCGAGGTAGATATTTTTTTTCTCAGAAGGTTCACTACATTCCGAAGGCTATATTATTTATGTCCAATTATTTATAACCGCCTCCTGTAAACGAATGTAGCGGGTTCAAATCCCAGCGCACGCATTTTATATTTGATCACATAATTTGTGTTTTATCACTATTTACTCGAATTAAAAAAAAATTGATTACAATGTTGAATGTTTTCAATATATCTGTTAATGCATGGTTTGTGGTTTAAAATATTGAATAATGTTGATTACAAACGTGTAAGTTAGGTTGATAATGTCAAAGGAAACACATCATATACAAACCCTTCAATAGATTTTTAATATTATTATGTAGGCATTTTTAGAAGATTATAGTAAAGCACTTAGGATTATATCACTAAGTTGGGCTCAATTTAGGAAGCTGGTTTTGGAACAGCCACCCCGGGAACCATTTATTGCATAACCAGCTGCCACAGGTCACTCCAAGATGATCGATACGTTTGACGATTTAGCAGAAGGGACCGGGTTCGTAGAGTTAGGTTGTCAAGGTCTGTGGATGCGTCTGCCCACCTGATGCTTGCGGGCAGGATCGGGAGAGACTGGTTGAGGGAAAGCTTTGAACTCTCCAGCAGGACTTTCTGGAACCATCGTTTTGCATCGCAGTAGGAGAGACGGATTCATACGTCCTGGACACACGGACTCCCCAGGTTCATAACCGCCCCTCGGCCCTCATACCCTTTTCATTTCCAGAAACCCCTTACCTTCTATCCCGAAAAAAATCCTTCAATCAGATGTCCCCTAAGATGATATAGGTCCAGAGGAAAAAATATTTTCCTCCGGGCTCCCTGTGTGGAGCTAATATATATTAAATGTATCGTGGTTTAAGAAGAAGATTATACTAATAAATCTAAACGATACATGAAACAGAACAAGACACAGAAAATATAAAGATAACGGTCGCAACTGTGAATCGAACCTCTGTCTTACCTATACAATACCTTTAACCACCGATGATTAAATAATACATTGATGAAAACCTTCAAAAGATATTCAATAAAATTAAGGTATCGTGATTATTATTTCACGCTTAATTACAAAACAAACGCAGCAACTAATTCGCCAATTAACCGTGCTCTTCATAAGTTCAATAATATTTGCCTAAATTCTAACATCGACATTTTCTTCGATTCACTACCCAAATTTAAAAAGAGCATCATGTTAAAAAATATGAAGTTAAAAACAGTTCAATGCGCATCCATATCCCTTCACACATCACCACTTCTCACATCTACAAACATACTCACAAATACACAAACACACCTACCCACCACGCACGTCACCCGGTAAATACTAAATATATAAACCATAAATAACACACTACAAAGAAACATGTCGTAGGTACCTACCCACCATGAAATATTACTTAATATCTGCAAATTTTCTCATCACTATAACCAATGTACTGTTTGTTTCTACATAAATAAATTATTAAAACCCATCCTGCATGGGGCCTAGAACTACATAGGCCTATTTTATTTGAAAAATAAACAGCAAATATATAGGCCTCATAAACCTGTCACCCTAAGCTCCTCATTGAAAACAACTACCCACGTGTTTCCACAAAGATAATAAATAATTTATTAAAATCTCTCCAAAGAGTAATACTTTCCATCGATATTTTGGTTAAAGCCGTTACCTTTTATGGTTATATTTATTAAAACCAATTCAGTTTGGGAATCGTTCAGTGCACTTACCCCCGCCGCTGACTAGAGGTAGTGTTGGAATATTTTATCCGGTAGAATGGATGAAGGGAGATCTCTGGCCTCTGAAGGGATGGGATTACTTGACCGTGCAGCCTTATTATATTATGTATTAATGAAGGGAAGTAACCTTACAACGTGAACTGCATGAAAACCTATTTTAGAGTATTGATTAGTGATTGCTATGGTAGAAGAAGCTATAACTTGTAGTTCTGTGAATAGACCTTGTGCGCCTCGCGTCCAAAAAAGTATAAAAACCAAAATTTTCTCTGAAATCATAAGATTTTTAGCGATTTTTTGAAAATTTCAATCCGACAAAATCAGACCACTTTTTATAAACCGGAAATACGGGACATAATTTTATGGGTGCGAAAAACCGATAATTACATAGCCGAAAATCATTTTTAAAAAATAACGTTTTCCACACGAATATCACTAAACTGTACGGGGTTCTCCTCGTAACATCTGTAAAAACACCGCCATCTTTATCAAAAAATCAAACCAAAGGATAAGTTCGCATAGAACAATCAATTAATTTAGTGAACGTTAAACGCAAATTCAAAAATTCGGAAATCAAAGTGTTGCCATATAAAAAAAAATTAATCAGTGTGGAATTTTACAAAATTAAGGGAACATAATCGGAGACGGGACATTTTCATGTAGTGACGTCACGAGCTCAAAAAATGGATTTATTTATTTAAAAATAAAAAAAAAACTATACATTTCTTAAAACTTTTACTCATATTTTCGTAAAATCTTATAAAAAAAATCTATCCACAGGAATTTTTCCTAGTCGTTATGAAATCCATGCAAGTGGCCTATTATAAGCTACTTTTTTATTTCAAATAAGGAAATATACAATTTATCTAAAAAGCTCAAATAAACACGAATACTTTTTTACATTAACTTTACACAGGAGGCCCTAAGGAAAATTATTTTCCTCAGTGCCTATGTCATCTTAGGATCTCCTAAGATAATTCATTAAAAAAACCCTCACGTAGTATATACTACGTGAGGGTTTTTTTAATGAAAGGATGAAGAGGAGGTTCTGGGAAGGAAATAGGTATGAGGAGTGGGTAGGATCTGGGGGTCAGTGTGTCCAGCAGTTACAGACTTATTAATCGATTCCTCCAAGTTCCGGTGCAAGGCGATGTGTCGGGAGATTCCGGCTGGAGAGGATAAAAGACCTCCCTCAACCAGTCTCTCTCGATCCTGCCCACCACATGGCAGGTTGACAGACGCATCGTCCGCTAAGACCTGGACAAACCTCGCCCCATAAACCCGGCCAACCCTGGCACCATTTAAAAAAAAAATCATTACTAAACTATTGTCAAAGTTGGCCACCTAGTCAATGTTAACCTTCTAGTCAAATTAAGGTTTGGCTTATATTGTGTAACTATTAACAAATTACTGCTTTAGTTTTATACACTCCTTTTGCCATCCACAACATAAAATGGAAAAGTAGTATAAAACCTGAGTTTTAAAATAACTGTTAAAACTATTTTGTACGTATCTATCTTAAAGTTTCATTAATAAATCTAAAAAATAACTCAATTTCCGTTTTAAAATCAAAGGTTTTAAAATGTTAGGTTGGCACTACCCGTATACAACCTTTCGGGAGTAAATCCGCGTCCCTTCATTTCCTGCCCGGGCTTTCAGCGATCCTAGATGGAAAAATTTCCAAATCAGGAAAACGCAAAAAGGGTTATACGATATCAGCTTAAATATAGTTAAAGAACATTACAGGTTAACCACAAGAATTCCTGAGAAAAACATTGTTTATTCTGCTGGATTAATCATTATTCCACAGTATTTTTAATCTTTCAATAAAATTTCAAAGAAAAGATTTGGTTAGGATGAGTAATTCTAGCCCGTTTACTTATTTTCATTCAAACATACCAACTTCGGCAGTCTGTGCTGTGCGTTAATAGTTTTTTTCCACGTGAAATCTGGTTCACAAAGTTGCTTTAAATTTGTGTCATTTACAAAATTTGAATCAGTTTTTTTTTTTTTTTTTTACTTTAACTGATGGGTGATTTTTTTAGACCCATGTTATAAAGCAGAGGAAATATAGATGCCGGCAAATCGTTCCACAGCCAAACCGTTGAACTCAAGAACGAGCTGTAGAAGCGACCCGTTCTCATGTGACTTATGTCAAATCTATACAAAATTTTGGCATGCGTTAGGCATATTTCCCGACTTTGCTGTGCACCGGTGCCCAAGGAATCAACGACCCTCGGAGCATCTTCCATTGAAATACCTGTAGAATAATAATAACTTTTCAATCCATCGCCTGTACTCGAAAGTTTGAAATCGGTTTGTTAAGATAGGAGAGTCTAAGAAGAATCTAAAAAGAACTGATTCTCGGCCGTCGAATTTTAATTTTATTTTTATAACACTTTACACGGGACAACGTGTACAAAACGTTCCGATTACCGTGTAAAACAGAACATGATTACATCATAGATTAGGTAAGGTAACATTTGTTTTGGGTTTTTATTACATTTCTTTACTTTTCTTCAGTTTTCTGTTTTGTAATTGAATGATAAAATATGTTCCGGACATACATATTTCCTTCCACATTACATTTTCGAGTTCATGCAAAATTCCTTGTGAAATTTTCACGAATATTTTACGTCCTCGTACATTCAAATGTTTCGCTGTGCTTTGATTTCCCAGTGGTGAGATAGGTAAAACGCGTAGTTTGTCTCTTTCACATTTGTGCTTGTTCATTTTTACCATCAGGATTCTACGGTTTCCAAAACAAGGGATGATTTTCGTACTCTCAACTCTGAACATCAATTTTTATCCTGAATAATTCATTTAAACTGAGAATAAAGTGTTGAAATCTCGTAATCTAGTCAAAACAGAAAGTAGAAATAGCTAAGACTAATTTACCGAGTAAAAATACAAATAACATTCAATATTAGTCGGTAGTCTTGTTTTATCCATGCGTGATCGTCAAAACAATTTTCCTCAACTAGGGACCGCCTCTAACCCAAAATAAAAGCATAAAATGTCTTGGGATTATAATAAACGACGAACGTCGGTTCCACACATAGATGGAACCTCAAAAAAGCTAATAAATCTTATCTACTTCTTAAAAAATTACGAAATATCTTGTCAACTAGGAATGTAAAGAGAGTATTCATATATTATGCTTTGGGCCACTCTTACTTGGAATATGGAATAATATGATGGTGCTCAACAGCATCAAATCACATAAAACGACTTAAGGTATCTTAAAAATGGATCATAAGTACTATAAGTACACAAGGACGTCAACAACAGAAATCTTTAAATAGTTTGAAGTTATAAAACAAGTATAACATTCAAACTACTCGTTCAAAAATTAAAATTGCTGAAAAAAATCATAACCAAACCATGAAATTGTAGGTACCATAGAAGTCTCTGAAAACCTTGTTAATTTTTTTTTTAAATTATAATGTTGTAATTAAATAAAAAATTTAAATACATGAAACCTATGTATTGGACAAGTTAGTGAAGACCGTACAAATGCTACAAATTCAATAGGGCACCGACACACATTGGCATCTTGATTCCTGATTTGTTTAGGTAGAATCCTGCTTGTAAAGGCAGCAAGAGCTTTGTAGAAGCAGTAAGAATATAATCAGTTAAATTAAACAACGTATTGTTTTCCCAAGTACTATCGGATGAGGAGTGCCTGATACTTCTCCAATTATTGAGTAAAAATTGTACATTAAATTTCCCCACAAGTGTTCATTAGGGATAATTATATTATTATCATTTATCATCCTAAGCTCCTCACGGAGCTGAACAAAGAACACTATTTTTAAATGTCTGACAAGATCGAAAATTCATTAATAATAATTGCGCCAATCCCATATTGGAGCGATAAAGTGATTTGATATTATAGTATAATATTTACAGGACACAGATGTGATCCCGATTTCATCAAAGAGTAAAAATTTGAGATCTTGTTATCTCTAATGACACAAATCATATTAGATCCAACACATCCAACGTCCAACATAACATCGGTTAGGTTAGGTATACAATATTATGCTTGTACATTTATTGCGAATACTTACATATAAAAACTCAAATATCACATTACAAAATTATCACAGATAGATTTATTTCCAACTAAGTCATTATTTTCCTGTGAATTATTCCGCATTTTCGGTGCGGTAGAATTAACCATTTATTTATTCAACGTTAGATAAACGAAACGGTTGGAATAACTTATTTCGGTTTGATGTTAAATGTTATTGTTTTTCGAAACTACCGAGAGCGCATTTACGTTTGTTGGAAAACAAACGCTAAAGCAAAACGCATATTCATATACTTTAACTTTATTTTTTATTATGGTTCTTGTGTAGTTTAGCATTTGGGTCACATACAAATATAAAATTAATATGATAACGATGTTACAAACAAGCGAACAATTTTGCATGAAAGGAGGGAAAAACATGTAAAAACAGCTAATTAAATAACCCGATCCTGTGTTCACCATTTTATTTTTATTTGCATTAAACGAACATCTGACGTATTTTCAAGCATTTTTTCAATTTACCGCCACCGGTATTTTATTTTATTTATATCAATGGAGAATTGAATAGAAGTTAATTGGTTATACGTAAAATGAACTATTGTGTTCTGTATAATATTCCTAAGTCAACTCCAATAATTATTATAACATGTTCAACAATACCAAAACAGATAGCCCCGAATTTCTCTCCGCTGTTGTTATAAATGTTCATTTGGGTTGAACTAGATATAGACACGATGTTTCTTTTCGTGGATTTAAAACAAAAACATGACTTGGGGGATTCGACTCAAAAATATTTAATAACTAGCTTTTTCCCCCGGCTTCGCACGTGCCCCCCCCCCCCTTCCTCACCCTCCCCCCTCAACGTAACAATCAAACACGCTCTGCAAATCTTAACTATCAAAGGGATCTTTATAGCAACCTAAACAAATAATAAAATGACAGCGCATGTCAAACAATTACATAGCAACACTTTCATTTTGGTCTGGACAATAAACGTGTAATTGTATACAAATTTCATAATACCAGAGCTCTAAGTTATAGCCAATAGCCTATTCTGATGTATGAGCTATATTACTGTAAAGTTTCATTAAAAACCATTCAGTATTTATTGCGTGAAAGAGTAACAAACATCCATACAAACTTTCGCCTTTATAATATTAGTAGGATTATGCAGCACATTATTTCAATTTCAAGAAAACACTCTGCTCAGATAATATTAGATATTAGACTATCGCAGACCCATGAAAAATCAAGAAACCTTAAAAAATCAAGAAATCATGGAAAGTCAAGAAACCATGAAAAATCAACAAAAAAAACATGAAAATTTAAATACCACGAAAAATGAAATAAAAACATAAAAAATCAAGAAAGCATGAAAAATCAAGAAACCTTCAAAAATCAATATACCATAAAAAATAAAAAAACCATGAAAAATCAAAAAACATGAAAAATTAAGAAATCATGAAAAATTTAGAAACTATGAAAAATCAAGAAACCGTGATAAATCAAGAAACCATCAAAAATCACATTTGTTTATAATTAATTTTTTTTTTTTAATCACCGCCAAAAATTGAACCTCAATCAACTTCTTATGTTTTATCTCTATGTTGGTCATTACACCACCGATTATTTTAAGAACGTCACGCGGACAAAATTCATTGTGGACGGATGGTTCCACAGAATTTGAACAATTCATCAAATTTCGTAATTAAAATTTAAGTTATGTGAAAGTTCAATTCAAGTTCTGTTACTATTTAATTATGGGCTCGTAGTTTCACAATACTTAGATAATAACAGAACTTTATGGGCAATTGTTGAAATTCTGAGAAACAACCCAATTATATAATATTTATAGATATTCCTTACGTAATGGAATATTAAATTACCTGTCCTCTGATTATCATACAAAAGTAAAGTTATTTTTTTATTATACGTTAGCTTAATTGTACACTTATGACATTAAATTAATTGAAGTATTTTTTTTTTCAAATACATTTTAATGGCTATTCATTTTTTACCTTTTTTATTATTTTTACGCCAATTCATAAAATCTATGAATATTTATTTACATTACAATGTTCAGTTAATGATATTCTAAAGAGAAATGGTGAAATGTAAATTAAACCCCCTGCGTGTTTTCTCTTCAACACTAAACTTGTTTAACAATGACAAGTTATCATGGACCTTACTGATAAAACAACCGTTTACAATACATTAATGGTTGTTTATCAGTTGTGCAAATTTTAAAACACGCTTATTTGTAAAGCTATATTACACGAGTATTTTTCATTTCAGTTAGGTAAATTTAAACAATGTCTTAATCTTGTTTTCAAACTTTTTTTACGTTTGGATGTGTGTGTTGGGATTGTCTTATTTAATATGTAACTTCATTTTACCACTGAGCACTTTTAATTTATTATTTACTATATTTCGATGTATAGACTCTCTTATCTTAAACTTTTGCGTCTATATCACCTTTCACTTAAACATTGCAATACTTTTTTGTGTCTATGATCGCTTTGTCCGGGTCCGCGTCAAACTTTCACTTTTTGTCTATATAATGGCGTGTTGTCAATTAGCCAGTCATTTTTCTTCTCTATTTTTCTCGATTTACTTTCACAATTCTTAACTACTAATAGCCAGTCAAGTGTTCAGAATCGATTCAATCTCTCTCTGTAAATTTTATTCATTCCGTTATCAGGCACGAGAGCTCCTCTTTTCTGATAAGGTAAACATAACTAATAACAACCTTTATTATAATATTTTGTAAAATATATATGTATATATGTAACCCATGTTTTAAATTACAATAAAAAAAAAAAAAAAAAAAAATATATATATATATATATATATATTAATAAACTAGTACAACAAAATCCAGTACAAAACTTATAACGTACAAGTTACAAGTGTTTTTACTTATAAAACGATAACCTCAACCATAATTTCTCTCAAACTGTATGTCAATCCTTGATGTGGACAAGGAGGAAGTTACCAAAGAGAGAGAAGTTTACGCCTGACTGCAGAATATCTGGAGACCACGACCTGGGACGCTACGCACACCTACTCGTATTTTATTGAAGTTTTTTTTAATATAATAACGTCTTCTTTAAATTACTGTACATGTCACGTTCTGTGCATTCCAAAATGTATGTAGTTATATGGCTACCCATAAATTATAAGTAATTCCTATCATAAAAACACCTAACCTAAGCCCAAGCAAGAAGTAATGTGAAAATATAGCTTGAATTGGTATTCGTGTGCAGTATTTTCTCACTTTCACTGCAGGTAAGCCAGTACTGCACTGTTTATGGACCATAATAAATTTATTAGTCCAGTGCTTCGGGGGCAGGGGGCGGAGAGTGTGGGGCGATATCAGCCTGGGGGTTCCATGTAAGGTAGGGGCCACATAAGGGGTGGGAACCACATGGAGAGATCCGGGTTAATGGTGCAAGTAGGGGCATAATTTCTTCATACAGCCTGGAATGGGCGGGAGGCAATTCCGGGATTTACCTGGTATTAAAAGGCATCCCTGTGGAGGGGAAAATAATAAAAAGTTACGTATTTTTCGGCACGTGGGATTCGCATCTTCGTGCAATATTCCCGGAGAAATTAAACGCGGGGATTTAATGTGGGGATTCCCTTGAAAAAGCACAGAAAAGTTTAATAATAAATAAATGTATTAAGATATAAATGGTTTCCTCATTAGTTGTTTTATGACAACTTCTGGCACTGAGCAATAAATGTCTATATTAAATAGAAATACCCAATCATATTTCTGTGCTCCTAGTATGTGGTTCTTGGTAGCATATATAATTGCGACAGAATCTTTACCTAATTTCATTAATTAAACGTTTTCCCAATGTCCTCTTTGGATTTAGACACTACTTCAAATATTTTTAAATAATATAAATATTGACTACAAGCGTTTCAGTTCTTCTTGATTTTTGAGATAAGTTACTTCTTGCAGAAGTGAGAACCCTCCAAACATCGTTAAAATTGCTTGGTTTGAACGCGTTCAATGACTTTCAGTATGATTTATATATGACTACCAGACAATGATTTTTTTTTTAAAAGCAAAAAGTACAGACATGGAGTATTTTCTTTTTATAGTTAGATTAAAAACCCTTGAAAATCGGTCCGGTTTTGGAGGAGAAAAATGACGAATTAAATTTCGGTGAATTTTATGATTTTATTTAGGTATTATCAGCATGAGGTGCAGTTGTCACTTTCGCTCAGTATTCGGGGGAGTAAGAACGAAAGTGACAGCAACATTTTCATAAAATATCTATTGTTCAGTTTTCTCGGCAACCGGATTTTCTCTTAAAAAATCTTTCATCTGCTTTCAAAAAAAAATCATTTTGAAATACATTAAAAAACAACCAATCTCTTTGAAAATTGATGACAAACGGGAATATATCGAAATAAGTCATGAATATGACATAACGACAATTCCTCAAGAGATCCCAGGGTTTAAGATGAAGCCATACTAAATAATGCAAAATCATACAAAATCGTATGTTTTAGTTTTGAAAATTTGACCGCTTAGAAGTAATATAGATGCTCAATTAAATACTGCGTGTAGAACATACCTTGGCCCTTAAAAATATTGGTCATTTTTTTTTAATAAATCTTTTAATAAGCTTAGAAAAAAATAAAGTATTAGGTCTATAAAAAACATTTTAAACTGAAAACTCTCCTACTTATAAACACTTTTTCGGATATGGTTTGATTGCATAATGTGGCAAATTTAGTTTCTTATATAATTATCGCGAAAAAAATGATATTTACGCCCGAACCTCACAAAATAAAATATAATATGCATTTTCGCGTTGGCATTTTTGACATCACGGCGACAATACGGCAGTCGACGAATTTGTTATATCAAAGTGAACCTTATACCGTCCACCGAAGAACGACTGGCAGCCGCCCCATTCTTCCGTCATTACTCCTCCGAACGGAGCGGAGAGAAGTCGTGTTATGCTCCGCGCCGCTTATTTTCGTGAAATCAATTTAAAAATTCCGTTTTATTACAATAAACAATGCATAAAAAAGGAATTAATGTTTTTTACAGGCCTTTACGAAATCAACATGTAAAAAAAAAATCAAAAATTTTTTCCAACCTTTTCAAAAGCGAATTCCGATTTCGATTTTTTCCTGTACTAGTGGATCGCCTTAAATGATTTATACTGTAGCCGAGCAACGAACAAACTATTCAAATTCGATTTTATAGACTGGTATCACCGGGCACCGCTCTCCAATCTAGTGCATGACGATGCAAACTTATTCCGGTTTCATCCTTCGTTCCGTCCGCCTGTTTTTCCTCTAAGCGAGATAATTATTAAATTTGTGCTAACTTATTGTAATATAAAGTTTCAATGTAAATATATTTGACTCGAGTTAATCAAAAGTTATTATTGAAAACCTCCAGAACACACGCATCTAGTTTACAGACGTGGCAGATACCTGTAAACAGTCAAACCCTCTGGATAAAATATCTAAACATAACCCACATTGCTAAAATACCAAAATAGATATAATTTATTTGGAATTTTTTTTGTTCAGAGGCAGAGTATGTATATATATAAAAAATTACGCCCCACTCTATTAATCAGTGCCAGTCATTAAAAAAAAATCTTCACAAATAATCGTTTGTTAAATTGCTTCAGATTTTAAAAGGCATGAATCCTATGGCCGCGGTATGTGGAAAGAGGAAAGCTCTATTCAGATGACAATGATTCACCGATGAAAATTGTCGAAAACAGCCAAAAGGTTCAAAAAGTGAGATTTATCGCCGTCCAATGATGCTGTGCTGAGCCCATTTATTAAAGTCTATAAATTTTAAGTAATTTATATTGTGGCATCTGTTAATTCCCGTTTATTTTAAATCAGAGCTCGCTCGGCTTTCGGGAAATGGCCCGATGAAAATATACGCTTTTATAACGAATATTTACGTCCTAGTTTTTGGTGATATGAAATAAAGAGGGAAAACTTAAATTTAAAGACTTAGAAAATACATTTTTCCGCAATTATAATATTTAATTAATTTGATATACTTACAACATTCGAATGCCTCAAATACTTTTATCATTGAGTCATATTTATATATTTTTTAAATGTCTTAAATGCTGCCTTCCGCCCACGTACTCCAGAAAATTTCGTGCTCCAGAGTTAGAGGCAGAGTGTATCTCGTACTCCAGAGTGCGACGTAGAGTATATCTTGTTCTCTGCAGTATGAGGTAGAGTATCTCTCGTATTTCAGATCAGGAGGCAGAGTATCACTCGTACTCCGAAATACGAGGTAGGGTATCTTTCTAACTCCAGATTACGTAGTAGAGTGTCTCTCGTACTACAGAGAATGAGGTAGAGTATCTCTCGTACTCCAGAGTACTATGTAGAGTATCACTCGTGCTCCGAAATCGGAGGTAGAGTATCTCTCGTGCTCCGAAATCGGAGGTAGAGTATCTCTCGTATTACAGTGAATTAGTTAGAGTATCTCTCATTCTCCAGAATACGAGGTAGAGTATAACTAGTACTCCGAAAAAAGAGGTAGAGTATCTTTCGATATCCAGAGTACATAGTAGATTATCTCTTGTACTACAGAGAATGAGATAGAGTATCTCTCGTACTCCAGAGTACGAGGTAGAGTATTGCTCGTACTCCATAATACTAGGTTGAATATATTTCGCATTCGAGAGTAGAGTATCTCTCGTGCTCCAGAGAACGAAGTAGAGTATCTTTCGTACCCGTGATAGAATATCTCTCCCAAGAGAGACTATCGTTTAAAAATTGAAACATTTCTTGAAATGACCCTTGGCCATTATTTTGTAACTAGATATTTTACGAACAGCTAGTTTCTTCGTAATTTTTCCTTTCCCTTCACCCACTTCTATGAATTAGTATCATAGCGTACCAGAAATAATATCTCACTGGTTCCAGGAAAATGGAACTAGTGTTTTCATTAATTTTACTATGACATAAAGATTCTTTGAAAAGGGAGTTTACGATCTCCGATATGTTTTTTTCTTATTTTTTTTCGATAGCTGTTTAAGAAAAAATCGACAATCTATCAAATCTCCTCCGATAAGAAAATCTTTATTTCAGTTTGTTTTTACGGTACAACGTATCTTCGGCGTTACTCCTCCAAAAATCTTGTTCCGGAATCTGTTACATAATCTATTTTATAATAATAAAGATGTATGTAGCTTTGTTTGTACGAAATATGAGGGCCGGCGGAATTCAACAGCACAGCACTCGTAAATCAAAATAAATATCAGGTACCTTCTCGAAATTCAAAATGTCAACATTAATTGTCCCTAATCTCAGATGACAAATGGTCTTTTTGTTTTTGAAGGGAAAAGCGTGTCCCTTTCTTGTCACGCCGCCCACTCGATCCTTCCTTGTCCCTTGCTTGTCTTTTCCATGTCCATTCCAGTCCATTCCGAGTTCTGATCACGTGCTAATAGTTAAGTCATTAAAAGCCTCTTTAAATTACCCTTGTCAGACTTTTAAATATTTGTTCGTCCAATTTGTAAGAGTAACTTCAGAATATATTTGTTGTAACTAGCACTTAAATAGAATGAAGCAGATAAATCAAATTATCTCGCCGCGTGGATTAAATGAAAATCAGAATTAAATCAAGACGTGTTTAAATATTTAGACAGATGGTTATTATAAATTCACCCTAAGAAAATAGTTACGACTTCGATTTAATGTTATCAAGGGCTATCTATACACCCACCATGAATAGAAAACCTAGTTTTAATAATTCATTAGTTATACTATCCCATTCCTCAACGGCTGGAAGTTTACCTTTACTTATTGCAAACGAATCAATATAGTGAACGAAAGAAGTTCCGGTTTTTCAGATAATTCGGCCAAAAAATTGACGAGTTTCGGCCGCGGTTTCGGTTTCGGCTAAATTTAAACGGGTATTCGTGGTGTATCAGATCACGTTCAGCTTAACACGGACGCATGTATAGTGTGTATTTGTCTAAAGGTTCAAAATTTCATTCATCATTCAGGTTCATGCTTTCAATTTTAAAATGTTGATTTTTTTTATCAAAGTTTATCGTTTAAATAATAAGTTGTTGAATACAATGACTATTAAATACAGTACTTACTGATTTGTTTACCACAATTTTAGAAGATCTTTAATATTTGTGTGAATTAATTTTAAAGTTTAAGTACCTACTTAAGCGTACGTTGAAGAATTATTAATTATTATTACATGACAACGAACGAAAAAGCTCTAAAAGTAAACCAATGTATTCATCAAATAATTGATATCTATTCTATTATCACATTTTGCATTTTATTAAACACTTACAAGTTTAGTTATAGAAACGCCTAATTTCAGAGTATGTTTTTTAACTTACATATAAGTTTCGGTTTTGCCTGAAATTAGAACAAAAGTTGAAATTCGGTTTCGGTTTCGGCTGAAAATCTAGTTTCTGTAGATTCACAATGAAATCTGCTGGATGGTGTTGGGGAATTTGGTAAACAGGTAGTTGATACCTTAAAAGTTCTTAATATATTTTCATTTATGCATAAAGTTGATTATTACAAATGTAATAATATATGTTATATGCATTAGATGTGTTTTCATCTCTTATAATATTTCAGTAGGATTTAGAATATTTGGTTTTACGATAAACCTTAACTTTTCTAAAACTTACAAAAGTAACACATAGCGAAGTTACCAATAGTTTAAGAGGTTATAATCAGAGAAAACTAGATATATGTCATTTTTAAACCAGATTTTAGACGTTTTGGCTCTTTTCTACAAAAAAATATAAATTGATTTCCAAAGATTCTTCTTTTATCTATTGTAAACTATGTTTTAAACTTTGAGAAATAATGTTTATTTTTAGTTTAATAAGGTTATACCATCGGTCGTTGGCAGATTTGTAAAATTTTCAAAAAAGATTTTGTATTTTGTACCTACCTAGAAATGCGTAGGATTCCTTTATGTTCGAATTTTAAATAGGTTTTGTCATGGAAACAGAAAATGATAGATGATTATTGTTTTGTTGTCTAGCTGGGTAGCACAGATTGAAGTAATAAGAAGATTGAAAAATAAGTTGATAATTACAAAGTGATATAATATTTTGAAGACGGACAAATAACTTTAATTGTAGTTTCTTTGTCAGCAAAGACACTCATGATATTTGTATGTCACATTATTAATAAAAAAATTACAACAAATAGAAAAATTGTCTTAATATTCAGAAAACTGTTTCTGAAAAAATAAGAAAATATACAGATTTAGGAAATGAAATTAAAAGAATTTGGCATTCTCAGACTATAAAAATATTACCATTTGTTATTTCGGCTACTGGCATTATACCTAGCTCAAATTAGGCGTATTAGATTTGTCAAAAAATTTGTACATAAAAATGCAAAAGTCGGTCATTTTAAATACATGTAGGATTACGAAAGATTTTTTAAATATTTATATTGAGGGATCAGTAGGATTTATCGGACCAGTTAGGATTTCATCAGAGCCGAACCCTCTGATATGAAAATATCTGGAGTCGGTGAAATATTTTCCCATTATGTTTCTGGTGGATTGACGTATTGTTCTTGTATTGTTTTATTCTTATATAGTGCACTTACATTGCGTTAATTTACTAGATATTCATTTGTGGAAAAGTGTGTGGAAGGGTTTAACCTTTCATTTGGGAAAGATTCAATCCGGACATAAAATCTGGAGCACCGTAAACTACAATTTTAGTGAAGAGAAACAATAACCTTAGAAATGGAAAAATTAAGATTCACATTTACAGTGTCAGCAGCATCGGATGGAAAAAGCAATGTGATCTGCGTACCCTCAATCGAGACACCCGATGGACATATATTTGATATTCCCGATGATTTAAAACATGCAAGCAAACATACCGCCATAACGACTACGGATGTTTATAACAAAATTAAGAATTCTTTAAAGAAAAGATATCAAACACGGAAAATATGGTTTCCCTTAACCCAAGTTTTGGGAAAATTTACTTAGATGAAGGTGAGAATTTACAATTTGGTGACCAATACCT
This sequence comes from Limnephilus lunatus, assembly GCA_917563855.2. Taxonomy (NCBI): domain Eukaryota; kingdom Metazoa; phylum Arthropoda; class Insecta; order Trichoptera; family Limnephilidae; genus Limnephilus; species Limnephilus lunatus. The sequence goes on from OU830593.1 coordinate 85,268,712, forward strand.
GGAAGAAATTATATATGACACGAAACTTTATGACAATAATATTAGGACTGAAAATAAAAATCTAGGAAAAATAGCAGAAAGATTTTTACTCGAGAAGTTTTCAGGAAAAACATCAAATGTACACCAATGGATCAATGATTTTGAAAAAGAATGTACACGTTTCGAGATATTAAAGGAGGCAGAAAAAATTGAGACTTTAAAGTAATTACTTGAAAAACAGTGCCTAGATTGGTACACTAGTATGTTAATAAAATATACAGTAAACGCAGAATGGGCAATATGGAAAACAAATTTTTGTGAAACATACGGAAACAAAGGTTGGTCACAAGTTAAATTTGCATTTGCCTTTAAATTTCAAGGAGGTTCCTTACGAGAATATGCCACAAAGAAAGAAAGATTGTTATTAGAGATAAATAAAAATATCGACACACAGACATTGATACATCTTATTTTAAAATAGGCGATATGGTATATGTTGAAAATGGTCACAAACTAAATAGAAGAAAATTAGATGAGTTAAGGATTGGTGCATTTAAATCGAAGATAAACTATCCCAATCAATATACAAGATTAATACAGGACATAGAAAGGTGGAGTCAAATTTTTTCCATTTATTCCTGCCCCCATACTAGAAGAAAATGAAGATTAGAAAGAAGAAAAAGGAATTGAAAGAGACGAAAATCTCCAGAGAAATTTTCTAACCCTAGGGGGGAGATGTAAAGGAATAAGTACCTACCTAGAAATGCGTAGGATTCCTTTATGTTCGAATTTTAAATAGGTTTTGTCATGGAGACAGAAAATGATAGATGATTATTGTTTTGTTGTCTAGCTGGGTAGCACAGATTGAAGTAATAAGAAGATTGAAAAATAAGTTGATAATTACAAAGTGATATAATATTTTGAAGACGGACAAATAACTTTAATTGTAGTTTCTTTGTCAGCAAAGACACTCATGATATTTGTATGTCACATTATTAATAAAAAATTACAACAAATAGACAAATTGTCTTATATGTATTATAATCATGCAGTAAAATAAATCAATACATTACCTGGGAAACGTATGATTCAGAATTTTTATTTTAGTTTAAATAAAATCATTAAAAAATATATACGTACATGTGTTTCTAGACGAAAATTGGTCCGTTTGTGTATTTATTTGCGCACTTTCTTATTTACATTCTTATTTTGCTTAGACATTTTGAAAAATGAAAAATACTAATAATAAAAAAATAATTTCATAAAGGACATAATTTTAATAGTTTTATTATCACGCCATTCAGCATTTTTGGATGTAGAAATAAATTACAACAAATTTGGAAAGAAATAAAATCGATATTGAGTTATCATTTTAAAAAGCTGGTACGAGAATTAATCTTTCTTATTGGAACCGTCCTGTACGATCGTAAGAACATCTTTCGACGAAATGTGGCTGGTTAAACGCCCTTAATATAAAGTCTCCCCCCCCCCCCTTATTGTTTTTTTTTGTTTTTCGTTGGCTATGTTGCTCCACAACCTTTTTTTCTATGATTCTCCGATAACATCAAAATTTCCATCTTGTTTACACACCAATAGAACACATTTCTTTGTTAAATTGATCAACCTTGAAACAACACTAAGACACATCAAATCACATTTAAATTGATTGGTCATATATGAAGCGAGGGACGTAAGGCGTCTTAATAGAGTCGGTGCGACTTTATTCTGTGGATATGACCTTACTTCCAAAAACTCCGTCGGAACTTCTCTTTCTGTAACACGCGTCATTTACGAGAAAAGGGGGAGTCTACGGCGGTATCAGCGGTACACCTACAGGGTGGATGGTGTTTGTCTTCGCAGGTAAATAGAGGGCTGCTTTATTATTGTTTCTGGCCCACCCTGTATAGCGGAGGTAAATAAAGGTGGAAGAACAAAGAAATTCTCATATTTTTTTCAGCACAAAAGGTCAAAGCTTTGTTGACGCAATAATGTACGTTACTCTTGTTGTTTTAAGGAAGAAACTATATATTAAGTTACATTATGTATTTATATTATAAATCTGTATAATGTTTAGTGTCGTTTCACTCAGATATAACTTTAATTGGTAACCGGATTTGCTCAAAATAAAAACAACTGAACACCTCCTTTGAAAAGTCATTAAGTGTGATGAAAAATATTTTTTTAAAAATTGGTTAGCTAGGTTACGTTAGGTTAGGTTATGGCCAATTTTTTTTAACAAAATTTCTTCTAACAAAATCACTCTTTAAAATCAGTAGAATAAATAAAACCCACGTGAGGTTAAACTGATAGGGCAAGAAAACCAAAATATTAACATCAATGATTGAAAAATATCCAACAAAAAATAAATAGATATCTGTGCGAGCTCAGCTATAGCGAATTACTATCTAAACTAATCCCTTAAAATACTCGCTGTAAAACGTAATCCGATATATTTACTGTTGTCGCGAGCTGTGAAAGCGTACATAACAATATTGTTTGTTGTACGAGAAGTTAATTAACCATTAAGATTCTGCAAAATTTCAAAAGACAACACAAATAATAATAACAAGGACATTTACGTTTTTTTGCATTAACTACATATAGGAGGCCCTGCGGAAAATAATTTCTCTCACACCCTATGTCATCTCGGGGATGCTGTGTGGAGGGTCTTTTTGTGGAAAGGAAGGAGTCAACCTATGTCTTGAAGAGACCTATATATACATATTATAGAATGGAGGAAACACAGAAGTCGGCAAAAGAAACGACCTGTTCTCGTTTGACAAATGTCAACCATGTACAAATGTTTGACGTTTTCCCGGTGAGCCGGTGCCGAAAGAATCAATGAGGCTAGTTTCTCGGAGCATCTTCCATTTAAATACCGGTAGAACAAGCAAAAACAAATTGATATCGAAAGAGCTTATGCCGATATTATCCACTGGAGCGCTTTTTGCCACAATATGCCACCATTTAAAATACATCGGATTGCTTTGCTGTCAGTTTTAGGCAAATTTTCCCTAGATGCGTAAATTTTTTTTTCGATTTTTCCATATTTAAATTCGGAGGCTAGTATTCATCTTCGTATTCATAATCCAAAAGCATACCAATGCAAGCAATTCCGAGTTATCAACTGCACCTTAGAATTTTATACAGAGATAATCCCTCTGTCCCACAGTAAGAATATTCATGGCATTTAAAAGAGCGATGTCGTTCAACAAAATGTTGGAATACCAATTTTATAACTAAGGCTCAGTAGTTTCGCAGAAATTCACGTGTGACGAAGTCATCAAATTGCCATTGAGCACCATTTTCTCTTTTTTGACAGTTGAAAGGTTACCGTTAAATGTCAATTCTAGGTGCGTTATAGCGTTTGAACAAATTGGAATCATTTTGTTAAGTTTGTCAGCTTGTTACGATTTAATGGAAAGCTGAAAAGCACCTGGAATCGGCGTTGGGGACCTTTAAAAAAAACAATAAAAAAATGTAAGTAAAATTTTCAAAATTTTAAGCAACCCCCGACTCAAAAAAGAGCTGATAACCTTGAAAGCCAGAACAGATTTTCATGAATTATAGCTAATAACCATCTCGATCATGTCAGCTTTCAAACAAACAAAAAAACGCATCATAATCGGTTCATTCGTGTAGGAACTACGATACCACAAACAGTCAAACTTATTACACCGCTCCTTGCGTCAGGGGTTAAAAATGGTGCTTCATGGCCATCATCTGTTAAACAATGTTAACAATGTTACATTGTACTTTGGGAGGCGGGTATGGGTATCGCCGCCATAGGTCAGCCCAAGTGGTTCGCTTCGTTTGGTGACTTAGCCGGGGTGCCTGGGTTTATGGGGTGAGGTTTGTCAGGGTCTTGGCTTCGGATGCGTCTGCCCACCAGCTGCACGGCAGGCCGGATCGGAAGAGATTTTTTTAATTAGTCTCTTCGACTACTCCAAGCGACTCTCTCAGAATATCGCCTTGCACCGCAGTGGGAGGGATCGATTCATAAGTCCGTCGCTCCTGGACACACTGACCTCCAGAATCATAGCCACCCATAATACCGTTTTCATTCCCAGAACTCCTCTCCTTCCTTTTCTAAGAAGACCCTCCACACAGCATCCCCAAATATGATTCATGTGTTAATAGCTAATGTAAACAAAAAAAAGTTTAGATAACAAATATTATAATCAATAATTATCAGCCTGAAACACTCATCTACATTGAAAAAATCTTCCGAGAAAAGATACTGGCCGCCAACGGGAATTGAACCCGTGACCATCTGATTGCCGGTTTTGTTATCTACCCTTTGTGCTATGCATAAAAATCTTGTTTAAACGTTAGTTTATCAATTAAAAATAAAAAAAAGTTTCATATGATTTTCTGTAATGTAATTTACTACATATTTCTCTCGTCCTATCATTTAATTTAAATCAGAATCCTTTAAGATTTGTCATTCTTGAGCAGGAATATAATTCCAAGATTACATTTTAGATAGCAACGTATCTTCCAAGATAATAAAACAGAGATTATTCATATAATAATACATATTTAAACCAACATCAGATTTCTTTTTCCCTGTTAGAGGAGATAGACAATCAAATCACGTCTCTCCTCTCGATTAATGGGATCTGCCCGGGCCTAGGCAGGGGAGGAGGGGGAAAAGGAAAGTAGAAAGGGAAAGGAATTGCTCCCTTAAATTTAATGGTATGGATCAGAAGGGGACAGTAACCGATCGGCAATTACTCTGATTACGCCGATTTTAGGTCATTTTGATGTTTGGTTTAATCGGGATAATATGATTTGATTTTGATTAAAGGGACACTCTGAACTCTGAAGGGATAGATTTTTTTTAACCGTTGGAGATTTTATTAGCGAAAAACAGATTTGTGTAAATTCTAATATGCAATTGTAAATGTTCTCCAAAAAGACCTGGAAAGAATTTCATAATTCTGACCGCCCGAAAAAAGCCATTCACCTATTTTGAATGCAATTATCGATGTAAATGTACTGTCTCAGTAAATTCATTGAAAAAAAAAGACTTAAATTCTTATCTAAAATATTAAAATCCACAGTTCCAATCAACGAAATGGCCCCACCTTACATCTCTGAATTATGCGTCCCGGAAAATACCGGTCCGAGGCAATTAACCCTTAGATCGGCAACTTCATCTGCTATAGGCAGACTAATAGAACCCAAACGAAAGCCAAATACTAAGTTCGGAGATCGTGCTTTCGGAGTATCTGGGCCTAAGGCTTGGAATTGACTACCTCCGGAATTAAGATGCATAAAAAGCCCAACAGAGTTTAGGTCCAAACTAAAAAACCTACCTTTTCGGGCTCTCATATCCTTAACTTAATTTAAATATACCTATCTGAGAGTATCATACTTGTATTGCCTATGATATTTCTTAATCACACTTTTCTTACTGAATTAAAATTATTCGAATCCTTACACATCAATCTGTCTCTCGGAAGATCAAATCCTTGTACTACTGCACCGCCCACCATTAAATGTTGCTTTTACTTTCCAAAATACACTCATTAAAGAATATATTACATATTAATATTAAAATATTTTCAGGATTAAACAACATGTGTTCACAATTATGTCCTCTGCGTGCGAACTCTATCTAAATTTCTTTAAATAGACAATAAACAGTGTTAATTTCAAGCGACCTCCCAGGTAAGTATGGTCCTGTATTAATTCATTTTTAGGCAGCATCGCGTTCATTGGTCAAAATATTGTACATATATTTTCGTATCGGTGATCAATGAACCGGTGTATGCAATTTTTAGCCATAAGTTGTTTTCAATTGTTTGTCTAGCATGTAGTCTTTTTAGATTTTAGGCATGTATGGTAAGTTTGTACAGCGCCCTTGAGGTGATTTTTCACAAAAAAGGCGCTATATAAGTCTTCCAAATTATTATTATTTCCGAACTCCTGCAACTTGCAGAGAGAGGTACAGAAGGTACCATCGAAACAGCGGTTTGACACTGTGCGAAACATACTTATTTGTTATTAGACAAGGTTAATATTGTAATTTAGCAAACCTACGATCACCTTACTTTTATTTTTGTTGTATGTATTTTTATATTATATATGTATTATTTTTTATCCTAACTTATTGATAGTATATATCTGACTGTACTTTAAATTTTTGTTGCTTATATTTTTATTTCATTTAGGTACTTTTATTTCCATCGTAACTTTATTTGTTCTATTTTTTTTTCTCATGGCAAAGATAATAATAATAATCTTTATTTGGAAAACAAACAGCTTTACAAAGATACATAAAAATAAAGAGTGCTAAAATAAAACAGTAAGCCTAAAAACATGTTTTCGCTGATAAAATTTGTTTTTTTTTCGCTGACAAGAAAAACATAAAGAAAAACTAAGAAAAAAAATAGTTAAGAGAAGCTAAATTAAACATAAAGAAAAACTAAGAAAAAAAAATAGTAAGGAGAAGCTAAATACTTAAATAATGCATGATAAAATATAGAAAAACACAATAAAGGGTAAGCTTATGATCTTATAGGAGTATATGGATGATTTTTATGTAATTAGGGAATATGAAAATATATTGCAAATTAGGAAAAGGAATCTGATTAATAATATAATAAATAAATATAAATATGGATGTTAAGTGGTGTGTTGTGATGCATTACATTTATCTGATAGTGTTGCTTTGAATTTGTTGAAAGTTATATTGAAGATGTCTGTATATGTGAGGTGTGTGTTATGATAGTGGCAGGCTCGATGTATGAATTCATTTTGTAAGTAGTTGGTGTTGGAGCGGCTGTTATAAAAAAGGGATACGTTTCTGCCATTGCGACCAGGAACTCTAATATCTATGTTTTGTAAAAGATACGGGGGAAGATATCGTATTATTTAGGATTCTGTACAAAAACAATTGATCAGAATATTCTCCTACAATTTAATTTCGGGATTTTAAAGAATTGACGAATATCTTCATTTGATTGGAATGCATAAAACGACCGAAAATTTATGTAGGAGAGAAATTTTTTCTGAACACGTTCGATTCTATGAACATATGTTATATATCTTGGATTCCAAATTTGTGAGGCGTGTTCTAGGTGCGGACGAACATAGGTATAATAAAGCAAAATAAATGTATCGAGAAAATAAAATAGTTTTGATGTTCGTAGTATAAATCCTAACATTTGGGTGGCTTTAGTGACAATGTTATTAATATGTAATTGGAATGTAAGTTTGGAATCTAAGGTAACACCCAGGTCCCGAACTGATTCTTTTCTTTTAATATCGACATTGATTATTGAATATTTAAATATTATTTTGGTCCTATTTCTCGTAAATGATATTGAGTAACATTTATATATGTTTAGGAACAAGCAGTTAATTTTGCAATATTCGCTGAGATTATTAAGGTCCTCCTGTATTTTTAAGCAGCACGCGATATCATCGATTGGAAGGTATAGTTTCATATCATCTGCATATAAAATTGCCTTGCAGTGTTTAAAACAACTCGTAATGTCATTAATATAGATATTAAACAGGAGAGGACCCAAAATTGATCCTTGTGGAACTCCTGATGTAATATTGACCCAATTTGATTTGAAACCACTTAGCACAACAGCTTGCGAACGGTTTCTGATATGTGAGTCTAGCCATCTTAGTAGATCTCCATTGATACCCGCGAGTTTTAGTTTTCTAAACAGAATGGAATGGTTAGATGTACGGCTTTTATTATTAGATATTTATATAAAAATCCTGTTAGCGTAAAATAAAATAAATAAATAAACAACCAAATAAATTAATGTTCTCCAAAACGAGCCTGAAAAAAATTCATTTATCATATACTGGGTTCATAAATGTGTAAATTCTACTACTTAAGAAATTCTAAAAATTGTAGTTCTTTATTAAAGCCATAAAACTGGGAAATGTCATATATGAAAATCCTAATTATACAATTGTAAATGTTCTCTAAAACGACCTGGAAAGAATCTCCTACTTGTGATCTCACTAAAGAAACCACTCATTCACTCTGAATGCAAGTATTAATGTTCTTCAAAATGACCTTGAAAAAAAAATCACATCTTTGCGATTCTACCAAAGACATAAAGAAACTATTGCTTCGTTCAGAAAACAATTTTTAATGTTCTCAAAAGTTGTCTTGACAGAGGCTCATTCCTGTGATATCTTGAAAGAAACCATTCCCTTGTTAAAAATATTATGAATTAAAAATACAAATTAAATATAAATTTGTCTGTCCTGAAACGGGTATCCTTTCCAGTTGGACAGACAAAGTATCATTTTGTAATGTATTGTAATGTATTGTAATATATATGTATATAAATAAATAAAAAATAAACATGGAAATCATTTCGACGGTCCCAAAGAACAATATGTGGGATGTGTGATTTTTTAGCTTTGCGTTAGAGCTGTTTAAAGTTTCATTTCTGCATTTTTACTCCTTTTGAGATCAAGAATTACGGCATATAGGTAAAATGGATAATTTCAACATCTTCTTTGAAAATTTTTGAAAAGTGATGTTGAAAATTATTTTTAATTGGCTAAGTAGGTTAGGTTAGGTTGTGGGCTACTTTTCTTTTTTTTTAAGTAACTTTTTAATGACTCTCTAAAGTGTTGTTGAAAATGCATGATTCTGAGTTGTCATGGAACTTAAAAAAATATATATATTTATTTCATTAAAAATTTTTAAAAATACCGACTTTCAAATCATCAAAAGAAAATTAAAAAGTGCCAACAAAACGATTTTCAATTTTTACCAGATCTGACATTATTCTTCGGGACCGTCGATTTTCATGGGAGATAAGGTTGGCCCAATAAAAAAAAACCTTTTTCCTAACATATTTTTCTAAAACGACAATTTCTTAGACGTATTTTTTTATTGTGAAATAGCTACACAGCTCATGAAATTACGTCGAAAGCTGAAAATAGTAACAAACATAAGTTCAGGATAATTATTATAGTAATTTTAGACATAATGTGAAAGTTCTGGTGCAAATGTTTTTGACCGTTTAACTATTTAACTGTTAAAATTAAGTTTCTGCTTTACAGTTATAGTGGGATTAAAAAAAGAAGGCTAGGAAATGTTTTTCTTCGTTTTTCAATAAATATCTTAATTATTATTAATAACATAACCACATTTCTATAACTATACCATTATTCATATGACACACTGAACAAGGCCCGCAGATACTTTAAGATTACACAACTGCTAATCCTGTACAAATCGCAAGTGCTCCTTACGGATTAAATTGGCAGCCACCTCTGGTCTGGAGCTCCAAAATACCTGAAAAACCTTGACTCTGTGCAGAAACGGGCGGTCCGTTTGATAGATTATCCCATCTTAAAAAATGGATTGCAATATTTATAGCACAAGCGTCGCGCGTCAGGTGGGAATGCTATCCTTGTTCTACCGGTATTTCAATGGAAGATGCTCTGAGAAACTAGCGTCATTGATCCCTTTGGCACCGGTACATAGTCGGGAAACACGCCAAACGCGCGCCCAATATTTGTGTACACGGTTGACATTTGTCACATGAGAACGGGTCACTTCTTCGACTCGTTCAACAGCTCGTCTGTTGAACGATTTGCCTGCCTCTGTGTTTCCTCCTTCCTACAACATGGGTCTCTTCAAGACCAATGTTCATTCCATCCTCAAAAACACCCTCCACACAGTATCCTCAAAGATAACATAGGCCCAGAGGGGAATTATTTTTCTCAGGGCCTCCAGTGTGTAGTTAATGAAAAAAAAATTTTAACCGTGGAAAAACGCACCTTTTCCACCTGATGTCTTTTTTCTAAAAACTAAATCCGTCCGTTAAGGTAGGGGAATATATTATGTTAAAATATTAAACAATTTCCCTTTTTCCCCTTAGTCTTTTTTATTTTATTTATTTATTTTTCAGAAACAAACAGTACATAATTACATGTAAGAAAGTAGTTACAAGTTGTAGAATTAATACAATAATTGGTACCAATGACATGTCGCTGTTATATAATATATGTTTTTAAGTGACAAATTATAAATTTTACCTATAATAAATTAGCAAATTATTGAGGGAGAGGTGAGGGTGTGTGTGTGTGTGTGAGGGTGTGTGTGTATGTGTGTGTGTGTGTGAATATGTGTGTATGTATGCATGTAAGTATGCGCATTAAACAATTTATATGATTGACATGATGCTCTTTTTAAATTTGGGCAGTGAATCGGAGAAAATGTCGATGTTATAATTTAGATTAATATTATTAAATACATGAAGAGCACGATTGATTGGCGAATTAGTTGCTGCATTTATCTTGTAATTAAGCGTGTGGAATAGTTCTGTATGGCGTGTACGTCTTAATGGTATGTTAAAATTAATTAGGGAAAGTAGCTCGGTACAATCGATGTTATTATTTAAAATTTTGTGTATAAATGTCAAATCAGCAATTACTCGTCTTTGTTGCAAAGTTTGAAATGTGCATTCATAATTATTGTTGAATTTGAATTTAAGATATTTTATAAATTTGTTTTCAATATGTTCTATGCTATCTATGTATAATTTGTACTGCGGGTTCCAAATTGGCGAGGCATATTCCATTATACTTCTGACTAATTCAAAATATAACATAACTACTGTGCGCGGGTTGAACACTTTACTTATACGAAGAACAAAACCAAGCATTTTATATGACCTGTGAACGATTGAGTCGATGTGATTATTAAAAATAAGTTTGCTATCAAAAATAATATAATATTACGCATATAATAATATAAGACTGTAATATTAAGCTGAAATTAAATCATCTCTAAGATTTAAGTCTCCTAATATAATTATTAGCCTTTTCTAGCGAAGAAGTCATGAAAGCCTAGAAGCCTTGACGTTCTACCCCTGTTGGCTCTGTACGGTAAATATGCCCTTTGCCTATATGAACAGTACCTACTGTAGTAGAGCCTACAGACTGCACACTACTCACTACCCTTCCCTTAAAGCCTCCCCTGAATACGGAAATACCCCAATGAAGTCACGCTGCAACCATCAACAAAACTGTACGACTGTACGTTAGGGTGTATCGATTTTTAACTTTTTTTTTGTTTTCAAATTCCAAGTTAAAAAAAAGTTGCTACTAGGTACCACAACTTACCACAAAAAGTTTTGGATTTTTAAAAAAATGTTTAGGTCTCCCGCACAAGGCCTAAAGTTTTAATTTTTTTCAAAAAATACCAAATTTTTTAAAAATTTTAAAAAATAATATCGTTACTTTTATGTTTATTCGAAGTTAAAAAACAGTAATATCAGGGCATAAAAATAAGTAAGAAACAATTTATTTATATAAATAATGGATTATAGGTCTCCCGCACAAGCCCTAAAGTTTGTTAATTTTGATGAAATTTTGTAATTTTGTGTACATGAACCATGTTTTCTTTAAAGTTTAAACCACCGGAATTAATTGTACTTTTCTTACAGAAGGCATAAAATGAGGCAATATATATATACATAATTCATATCTACATATAGTAAAAATATATACCACATATATATACTTTATATATAATATGTTTTAAACCTGAAAAAAGATAGTTGGACGGTGTAAATTGTATGAGAAAGGTGTTGAAAGAAACTGATGTTATTTGCTATTACTGTTGTTTATTACAAAAGTATAAAAGGTTAACATGACATAAAATGTAGTATAATAACTAAGTACAAAAGGTTGCTGATTACTTTCCATACGACATGAGTGACAATGTTCTTGTTCTACTGCAAATTTACTGACTTGTTTAAGTATTCGTCCTTTCATCTTGGCTTCAAAACCTTAAATCAAAGTTATGTATAGTATTTACATAGGCTTTGTGATTTTTACAAAATTTTATAAATGTTATTACAGTTCCCAAATGAAATTTCAATTTAATATGGAAGACAGTATGATAGAGACGTTATTTAGAAACATTATAACTACAAAATAGTCGAAAAAAACTTACTTAAATTCTAATCCTTTGCAAAGGTTTTGTACTGGCTCTTGGTCTCGAACGTAGGTAGCTCTTTACAGTCTTCCAGTCTGGCACGGATAAAACCATCTCTTTCGATCAGCACACATACTCGCTTCGAAGCTTCTGTGACTTCCTTGACAATTCGTTCCACCGCTTGAGTGTGAGAAGGAATTCTAAATTCAACCATTCCACTTTTGCCAGTTTCCGCAATTGACTTCAACTCTTCTAGGCTCATATCAGTAACAAGAGGGGGTTCGGTTGCTGAAGCGAATTGCCAGTCAATCATATCTCTATAGTCTTCGGTATGAAAATTGATCTGAGCGGGTTTAAATACCCTTACCCCTTTCCTATCGGTTGCGCGAGCTTTCTGGATTCTCTTATAAGCCAAGGCTCTGATATGACTGAATTACTTGGAAGATGAGCTAAGAAAAGTCGTCCATGCAACGTTACAGAGAAATGCTTTCATGGGTCACCGAGAGCATGTTTTGATAGCTATGCTGTTCGATGAACGAAAACATATCAGAGCTTTGGCATATAAGAGAATCCAGAAAGCTCGCGCAACCGATAGGAAAGGGGTAAGGGTATTTAAACCCGCTCAGATCAATTTTGATACCGAAGACTATAGAGATATGATTGACTGGCAATTCACTTCAGCAACCGAACCCCCTCTTGTTACTGATATGAGCCTAGAAGAGTTGAAGTCAATTGCGGAAACTGGCAAAAGTGGAAGGGTTGAATTTAGAATTCCTTCTCACACTCAAGCGGTGGAACGAATTGTCACAGAAGCTTCGAAGCGAGTATGTGGGCTGATCGAAAGAGATGGTTTTATCCGTGCCAGACTGAAAGACTGTAAAGAGCTACCTACGTTCGAGACCAAGAGCCAGTACAAAACCTCTGCAAAGGATTAGAATTTAAGTAAGTTTTTTTCGACTATTTTGTAGTTATAATGTTTCTAAATAACGTCTTAATCATACTGTCTTCCATATTAAATTGAAATTTCATTTGGGAACTGTAATAACATTTATAAAATTTTGTAAAAATCATTAGGCCTATGTAAATACTATACATAACTTTGATTTAAGGTTTTGAAGCCAAGATGAAAGGACGAATACTTAAACAAGTCAGTAAATTTGCAGTAGAACAAGAACACTGCCACTCATGTCGTATGGAAAGTAATCAGCAACATTTTGTACTTAGTTATTATACTACATTTTATGACATGTTATAACCTTTTATACTTTTGTAATAAACAACAGTAATAGCAAATAACATCAGTTTCTTTCAACACCTTTCTCGTACAATTTACACCGTCCAACTATCTTTTTTCAGGTTTAAAACATATTATATATATAGTATATATATGTGGTATATATTTTTACTATATGTAGATATGAATTATGTATATATATATATATTGTCTCATTTTATGCCTTCTGTAAGAAAAGTACAATTAATTCCGGTGGTTTAAACTTTAAAGAAAACATGGTTCATATACACAAAATTACAAAATTTCATCAAAATTAACAAACTTTAGGGCTTGTGCGGGAGACCTAAAATCCATTTTTTATAAAAAAAATCGTTTCTTACTTATTTTTATGCCCTAATATTACTGTTTTTTAACTTGGAATAAACATAAAAGTTACGATTTTATTTTTAATTTTTTTTTAAAAATTGGCTATTTTTTAAAAAAAATTAAAACTTTAGGCCTTGTGCGGGAGACCTAAACATTTTTTTAAAAATCCAAACCTTTTTGTGATAAGTTGTGGTACCTAGTAGCAACTTTTTTTCAACTTGGAATTTGAATACAAAAAAAAAGTTAAAAATCGATACACCCTACTGTACGTGGAGGAGGTTTACTCGGATGATGTTTAGAGAAGGAAGACAAATCTTCGACCTAATAAATTCTGAAACACACATTCCTGCACTTAAACATGTGAATCCAGATTGTCTTCAGAAGTAAATCACGTATGACACAAATAAAACATCTTTTTTACTTAATTCCGCTGTTAGACTGTACCGGTTTCAGCCTGTTAATCCATCTTCAGACTGGTGCAAATGTTACTTGCACATTTATTTAAAAGTTACTTATTATGACTTACATACTATTGGGTTCATTATGGAAGGGTTGTTTAGAAAAATGTGAACAATTCGTCAAATATTTTAAGTTGATTTTTACGTTCTGTTTGAGTTCTATTCAGGTTCTGTTATTTTATCATTATAGGCCAGTTGCTTCATTAAACTGAAATAATTACAGAACTTGAATAGAACTTTCACAGAATTTATTTCAAATATTTGATGAATTGGTTAATTTTTTTTAAACAACTCGTCATATATTATCTTGCTTAATGTGATTATTATTGTCTATATCAAATTGAATTATTATTATTATTATTGTCTATATCAAGAATTGGCGTACTTTTTTATGGTTTCCGGCAGCGCATTAAAATAATTCCTTTAATAGAAAAAAAACAGAGTTTGCAAATTCACACGCGGTAGGAGGCAAACCTTCAGAAACAAATGTAGACAAGAGTGGGGAGGCTACGAAGTACCGCACAAAGAGAAGACTGATAGGCTTCGCAGCGCCGCACAAAGAGGAGACCGATTATACTATCTCATTCTCTCGTAAGCTAAATCATATAAATGTATGTGTTTGTCTCTTTTTAGTGTCGCTATTTTTGGTTTCTTCGAGTTTAAAATCGGTAAATCACGGTGTTAAAGTCACTTCAAAAACTACTTTCCATATTGGCTTATTCCTTTTTTGATAGACACTTCTTGAGTTATGTCTGTGAACGTCCTACTTTTAACTACGTAATTGGGTTTGAAAAGTATTTTGGTAACATGTTGTTGATTATTTCATTTGTTAGCAAATGATAAAACTCCTATAAAATAAATAAATAAAGTATTATTTTCATTGCTCTATTACTTATATGTATCCTATGGTATTTATACATTTAAAGATAAATAAAAATCAGTTTATAAGTTACTTCCCGAATAAAGAGAGATATTGGAGAAGAATTTAAATCAATGATATTTTGAATACAAAGCATTTTTAATATCATTAGTTTTATCCTTGTCTTTTGTAGGGTCACATAATACTTTTTATGTTAGGCGATCAAACAGGGGAATTTATTGAGCTTTGATGACTTGTAACAAATCGTTTCGTGTTAATTGAGTTGACTTGTGTAGCCGATGGCGATGTTTGCTCCTCGTACTACTCGTATGTATTTAATTAGTGGTGATGAAGACAGATCACTTGTCTATTGGACTCGAGTCTTGGGGTCTGAGATCGATCGCTTGACCTAGAACTGAACCCAATAAATTTGGCAGATATCATGAGATAAAATGGCTTTTAGAAATTCTGTGAAGATATAAATGTTTTTGGAGTTATGGGACGATTTAAACACTTATTTTGAACGCAATAGTCCCACTGTCTAACAACAGTGAAAATATTGCGTGCATAAATGGGCCATGTCAAGAGTCAGAAAAATAGAAGAGCATGTATCAGACGATGTATGAATGTGAACGAGGCAAGGAGTGTGTGCCAAGACTGGGTTGTTTGGCGGTCCGTTCTCTCTGCCTGCTCCTGCGGGAAACGACGTGATGGTTAGTTAGTTAATTATAAATGGGTAAATAACCATAAATTACAATTAACAAAAGATAAATGGAATTCTTTAAAGCAGGCCTTAACCTTCGCCTGAGTTATCCAATAAATGGTACCCAAGGTTCGTGGAAAATGTGTTTAACAAGGTTAGGTCATTGAGGGGATAGATCTGTGATTGGCTAAAAATTTGTGACGTAGCTTGAAGTCCATGTTTCACTGGGAAATTTGAATAAAATGCAATACACGTACCGGTGTTTTACTTCAAGCTACGTCTCGCGTTCGTAATTTCGATAGTGGCCCGACTATTTTTTTTCGAAAAAGGCCCGTATGAGCTAACCTTGTTGAACCCATTTTCTGCGAACCTTGGGCTGTACTCATACCCGCCTCCCAAATTGATGGATTCTAAATGGTGGTCTGTCTTTAACTCTGGAACGAAGTTCACGAAAAATATTGTACTTAGCATGTTCAGAAAGTAAGTGTACTGTGACCATAACGGGCGGTAGTTTTTAGTTTTTTGAGGGTTGGCAACACTGAGTGATAGAGGGGAGTCTCCTGACCAGAACGAGCATCGCCGAAATATTTTAGTACGTAAACTCACTGTGTAGTGTCCAGTTCGAGGACATGAAGAAACTTGTGCCACGGCTCACCACATGCTTTAAACGGTTGGCGATTATTTGGAAAAAATAGTCAACAAGTTTATCAACAATATTCTGTTTTTTTTTTCTAATACACTTTTCCGAAAAAAAAAATTCAGTACACTTACTTTCTGAACATGCCTCGTAACTTAAAATGCATCTATGTTATCTGTATAAATTCTTCGTAGGTAGGTTATTCTTATTCTTCTTAATTTTTATAAAATTAAAAAAAATATATTTTGAATATTAATTTGCGAATTTTCGAGTAACAGGTTGCGCCTTTTGTCTTCAGCTTCTATTAAAGCCACGCTCCGCGCCATGAAAACATTATTTTATCACTGCGAACTTTTTACGTCAAAAGCTTTATGAGCTTTCCTTTGTGAAATACTCAGCCCAATAATTATTTCAATTAATTTAACTGTTCACAATGTTGAAATGACAGGATTTCACGAATTACAATGAAATTTAATTTATAATTAAATATTTTGAGTACAAGACGAACATATTGAACTAGTACTTTTCTAATTAAACTTTCATTTACTTACTCAAAAGCTTTGAAAAAGAAAGCACAAGCTGGGCTCTTTTTTCAAAAAACTGTTTTATTATATGCTTATTTTTTCAACAAATTTATATGCAACCAACCGGCGACAGGCATCTATAGTATTCTATAGACTGATACAGTAAAAAAAAAACAATTTTTAGACGATTCTAACTTTACTGTGGTTATGTAAGTACTAAAAATGTTTTTCTTAAATATATAATAATTTATTATTTGCTTTTTTTTTTGTACTTGCAAGTACCACGCAAAGAGAAAATGGTTTGTTTTTTATTAAAGTGATTTTAGAAATACATTATTTTTGTTTTTCCGTCCCTGAAAAAAGCTTGGTTTATCCAAATTTCCCCCTTCTATCCCCTAATTCTAATATCTCTTCTTCGCAATCCCTCTAACGCCCCTCCCCTGCGTGTCTTTTCCCATACATCCCCTTTTCCCTCCCTCGTTCCTCCTCACACCAAGATATGATTTTATTTTTTCACGGCCAAAATTAGTGTCGTACTTTATTTTTGAAGCTACATGCCGTATTGCGCTACCTCTTTCTTTAACGTTTCCAACGTTTCGGACAGCGTTTCAATGTCCATCATCAAGGCAGCTGTGTAATCGAAAGCGTGAAGTGTGTGCTTTTTATGTAGATGCGATACTATGTTTCCAATCTCTAAGAGCTGGAATTATATTATGATTTTAGCGTGGTTTTCTGGGTTTAGTTTTGGTGTAGCCGTCAATTACAGGATACCAAGAATTATTGAGCTTTGCCCCATCTTCTTTATTTATATCAACGAAATTTTTTTGAGAATGTTTATTTAAGAACTCTTTTTGTACTTACATGTTATACCTATTACGTAGCGGTACAAAGGTAGTCTTATTGCTAAGTGGCAATTACTTCCAACCAACCAAAATCAAAACGAAGCGACCGTTAGCAGAAGAATCCCATTTCAACATCTTTCTCTAATTGAAAGTTTCGCCGAAATAACAATATGCCAAGAAATACGTTTACTTTTACGTGGATTCGAAGTCTTCTAGAATCTCGGATCAAAGAGGATCTCCCTTTGATGAAAGCCTACACGGAACACGGACCACACAGGGAACACGGAACACGGCGTACGTGAGAACCTTTATTTCAATGTGTAATTACTTCACCGTTGGCGGGCATAATATTGTTATGTTTTGGCCCAGACTTGTGTTCTGAATTACGTTCGGTACGTTGCTGCCTTGTATTATGTTTCCGGCACAATATAACCGACCCTCCTTTAAGGGTTGCCTTACAAGGGGTAGAGCCTACAACGTATTAAATTAATTTAATAACATCTAAGGTAAATAAGGAGAATTTTTATTAAATTTTCGTAAAAAGAATAATTTTTGGCGTATAAAATATACCTGTGTTATATTTTTACACTTGCTAGTTCAAATCTGACAGGAAGTGATAATGGCAGTTAATAAAGGGGTTATGACACCAATCTTGATATAAAGCAATATAGAAGTAGGCTGTGCACAATAATAATTAAATAATCAGTTACATTATTGGTCAGTTTACCAGTGGTTGAGTTGGAATCGCTTCTGGATACCACCACCGTGTCGGCGTCATGTGTTTAATTCGTCGGCTGGCTAAGTGCTCCTTCACGACACAAGAGACATTTTCCGCCTGCTGAAATAGAAGTAGAAGATTTTCAAATGTTGTCAGATTATTCGTTACACGGAAATGTTTTATTTACTTTAAGAATGAATAAAAGAGAATGATTATAACGACCAAGTGGATAAATTTGGAGGTAATTATAGATATGATATCCAAAATAAGATATAATAATAAATAATAATAATAATCTTTATTTGGAAAACAAACAGCTTTACAAAGATACATAAAAATAAAGAGTGCTAAAATAAAACAGTAAGCCTAAAAACATGTTTTCGCTGATAAAATTTGTTTTTTTTTTCGCTGACAAGAAAAACATAAAGAAAAACTAAGAAAAAAATAGTTAAGAGAAGCTAAATTAAACATAATGAAAAACTAAGAAAAAAAATAGTAAGGAGAAGCTAAATACTTAAATAATGCATGATAAAATATAGAAAAACACAATAAAGGGTAAGCTTATATAATACTAGTCCCAGAGAGAGATCGTACGTTATCGACGATCATCCTCTTCCTTCTCACATGTATGAAAAAAATTCCAGAAGACGATGGAATGATCAACGATGAACGATGATCTCATGTTCGACCTCACTCTGACACTGGGACTCCTATAAATGGTATCTTCTATTAGAAATTATATCTCACTGAGATTGAGTTGAAACTTAAAACCATGTTTGACTGATAGAGAAAGAATAAAATGGAAATCCAAAAATAATATAACGTCTCTGATGGATTGGACATGTAAAGCGAATGAAAAAGGAGACTTGACGTGCAGACGTGACATCGAGAAAATCAAATGATTTAACTAGACAATGTTTACAGTCGGAATAACAGCAGAATAAGGACCTACTCACAATGTCTAGGTAAATACCGATTCATATATGACGCTGAATATGTCCCAAGACGAGACAATAAGTTTTTAGCATATTTTTCAAAACGCGTTTTTAGTTCTATGAAGTTATTTTTAAGGGATTTTATATTTTCTGGCAATTTATTGAAGAAATTTGTTCCTAGGTAGGTATTTGTGGTTCTATTGACCCAAAGTTTTTTTTTACATACTACATAGAATCGGTAACTTGTATGCATGTAATTTGCTGTGTTTCTGAATGGTACGGCTTTGTTTAAATTCTTTTTCTTCTGTTTTCTGCTTCTTTATACGCTTGTGAAGTTCTGTGATACAGAAAAAGAGTATTTCGTTTTCTAACCTTAAGTTCTTTCAATATTAATTCATGAGGATATAATTTTTTAAATTATTTTTTTAATTATTAATTTTTGCGCAATGTAGAATCATTGTGTGTAGGTTTTATAAGCGCCACCCCCCCCCCCTCTGTTGTCTCTGTTGTTTTCAAAACGAATAAAGCTTTTTTAAAATTATTCGTCAAATCGTTAAAAAAAATATTATTATGAGCGCATTCTCTAACTTAATTTTTTACATCGATTCAACATTTTTATTTATGCAAGAACGCCAAGTTTAAAAAAATTCCTTTTCAATGAAAATAAAATATTTTGTATGCACAACCATTTATTCAAAATAATCAACATGTTTCTGAAAACAACGCCAACGGCCCGACAAAGAAACCATTGGTTGTGAAACATGCCATCATTTTGATTATGACGAAATTTATTTTCATTAAATAAAAATGACACCACTAAGTGAATTTGCGATCATAAAAAAAACATGAATACATCGTATACGAGTATATCGACGTTTCAGAAGAACCATGTCGGATGTGCGAGTTTCATTTTTGCATTTTTACTGTTTTTAAGATCAATAAATATACCATATAAGAAAAATACATATATTTCATTTTATCTGGAACTAGCAGACTCGGCCACACGTTGCTGTGGCTAACGAATCACAACGCCAAGCCATTACCCAACCTTTATAACCAACACCATCTGTTAAATTAAATCCACACCGCCCTTTGGCAGTCCGCTGCCGCTTGACCAGATATATTATATATTTCAACCAATTTATACAAAATCTTGACAAATCATATACCTAAAAACTTTACTCATGAATCACTGTATCTATTGGTGAAAATCCGTTGCGTAGTTTATAAGATCTAAGGGCACAGACAGCGGGAGCGACTTCATTTTATACTATGTTAAGATTCGGACTTTTAATATAATAATAATTTAAAATAAGCCAACAAAACTATTTTCAATTTTTAGCATATCTGTCACTATTCTATATTTATTCCTACTTGGAACATAAAAAAACGCATCAGGTAGGCAAATGCGATTTAGATATTATATAAGAGGATAGAAATTTTAACTGGACTCCTTGAGAAGGATCGCAAAATTTCTTCATATAATATGAGCCAAATAAGTGTTTTCATCATCATTATCACCCTCAATTTATCTATTACTCGGAGAAGGCCTCCGCAAATATTTTCCAATTAGGTAGACAATGCTGCGAACACAACACAACGTGCATTATTTAATGTGTTGGAAGAATAGAACCCTGCATCAATAGCCGACACCCCCCCCCCCCCTCATCTCACTGCCAAAATAAAGTAATAAGTGACCACTATTGTTGTTTCACCCCCACGTACAGCAACAGCAGGCTGCACTCAGAATTACTCCTTGTTCAACGTGTTTCTACTATTAACCCCTAGATCGCCAGGGGTAAAATGAAAAGTCGCCTGTCGTACGTCGCGGTCGGCTGACACTATTTTAGTAATAACTTACTTGTGTTTTGCTAAATGATGTTTTTGCGCAAAAAATACTGAATGGATTTTAATGAAACTTTACAGTAATATAGCTCATACATCAGAATAGGCTATGGGCTATAACTTAGAGCTCTATCATTATGAATTTTAAAGACAATTATACCTTTATTGTCCAGACGAAAAGCAAAGCGTTGCTACGTAATTGTTTGACGTGCTCTGTCATTTTGTTATGTGTTTAGGTTGCTATGGAGATCCCTTTGATAGTTAAGATTTACAGCGCGTGATTGATTGTTGAGGGGGGGAGGGGGAGATGTGCGTGCGAAGCCGGGGGCAAAAGCTAGTATTTAATTAAATCAATAACATGCAAGGACATAAAAAGTTTTTAAAAAATAACAGAATTGGTTTTATTCAAGAAAAAAGTTCTTTTAAAAAATTGAATATTCGCAACATCGTGAACGAAAAGCAGTAACTTCAAATATATATATTTTTTAATTTTATTTATTCATTGCTTTGAATGGTTACATCAGTTGTGGAATTTTTGACCAACATGCCAGGGTCATGCCCGTGTGATGGTGGTCGAATCTTTATGTTTCCACATCCCATACTTGAGATATTATATAATTGTATGTATATTAAATAGTATTGTTTTTTTACTCCTACACAAAACTCAAGAGCTAATCAATGAAAAGATTGGAGTAGAAATACTGAAAATATGCTTTTCATTATTATGTATTACGCATTTTTGTTATAATATTATAATTCTAATAAATATATGTAATGGCAATATATTCCATTTAAATTTGAATCCTGTAGTGTCAGTTGGAATACTTGGAATGTAATTATCAATTGTCACTTGTTTTATTTTCTATTATTTTATTATAAATAAACATAAATGTCGTTTCTTTGTTAAACTTTGCAACACAAGTGTTTTATTTATAAATCAATAGAAAAGAATTAAATCATATTATATATATTTAATTATATATTTAAGACACCCGAAAATATTCTGGATTTTTTAAAAATTTTCAGCTATATGAACGTTTTTCTCAATGAAAATATTTAATATGAGGCTTTACTGTAAGGAATAATGATATTTAACATGAAATTTGGCGAAGCGTTTTTTCACAGATAAAGTTATAATATTTGCAAAACGTTGAGCTGGAATACATAAATTAAGGTACATTGTTTCCTAGCCAAGCGAATAAAATGTATCTTAGTATGCTAGGAACAAATTAAAAGGTTCAAAATACCACAAAATCTAGGCAAGTGCTGTGAGCTATTAGCAAATGCACGTCGAATCTCTTGGCGCACTATGGGTTAAGAAACCATTTCTCCGATGTTGGTAGTTTCCTCAGTTTACGACACTGTTGTAGTTCTACTTGCCCGGGCCTAATTGGGTTTATTTCATGATGAGGTCCCTTTGTGTTCGGCAGCTAAAGCTGCACAGGTGGGTCCCCATTCCGCTAGTGCTTAAAGGTTTTCCCTCCTCTGGAGCAATTCACCTGTGTCGCCGAGGTTCAAATGCTTGCATCTGGGCACCGTCTGACATGTTTTGTTAGTGAGGTCTTATTTTAAAGTAATGAGATTGTCTCCAACAATGGAATTTCGTGTTATTGACTGAGCGTAGTGAAGTCCTGTTTAACTATTCCGTTTTGCATATGTTCCGTTTCAAGATGGTGGCCTTCTTTATGAAATAGTAAATTTTTTTTTTTAATTTGAAATCTTTGT
Organism: Limnephilus lunatus; assembly: GCA_917563855.2. Lineage (NCBI taxonomy): Eukaryota > Metazoa > Arthropoda > Insecta > Trichoptera > Limnephilidae > Limnephilus > Limnephilus lunatus. Next base: position 85,291,478 of record OU830593.1, read on the forward strand.
GTTCATTTGGACTTTCGTATACGCATATTTTTCAATATTATGGTACTTACCTACCCGCAGAAAGTTTATATAACTTCTAGCGAGTTCCCGGCATACGTTGCTATGCCACTAATAAATAAGTTGTTTCTCCCTGCGTGTCTTTTCCCATTCGTCCCTTTCCCCTTCCTTCTTTCTTTCCCCTTCCATGTCCCCTTCAATCAAACAATCAACCAAATTGTACCTATTTAAAATAATATAATTTTCAATTAGATTCAAAGTATTCGATTTTGATTAGTACCATAAGTGAGTATTGAATTTGATTGAACAATCGATGGTTTGCAAAATGTCATTCTCAAATTGTAATATTTTTGTAAGAGTTTTTTTTTGTAATGACTAAAAAAACTTTTCAGATTTATTGTCACGTGGTTGTAATAAACCAGAAACCTTCACGAGGGTGGACGAAAGGTATTTTGAAAGTTTGAAACATTTTCTATGCTTAATAATATAGCAACGCATAGCGGATATACATACATACATACAAACAAACATTTTTAGAAGATAGATAGAAAAAAATTCTTTTATTTCCTCATTTGAAATTTTTTTTAAAGTTACATATATGTAATGATTTATAATAGAAGTAGGTAGGAATTTAATTTTTAACTAATTACAAATCTTTTGATTGCAGAAGAATTTTTTATAAAAATAATAACCCTTTCACCCCTATCCTATGGTCCTTTCGCGTGCGTCTTCTTCACCGCTACCACCCCCGTTTCCCTTCCGCGTCCCCTCCCTGCCCGCGTTCCCCTTTTACATTGTTACCCATCCCCCTTCTCATCCCGAGAACTCCTCCCCGTGCTGCAGCATTCCCCTCCCCCTCCAGCGTTTTCCTCTCACCTTCTCCGCCTTCTCTCTTCCTTCGTCCCCTCTCCTGCTAACCCTTAACCCTCTCGGATACCCACCCCTCTCTCTCCTTTTCCCCCTTCCGATAAACCATATATAAAACGCACACTTTACACAGCTGTCCGTGTGAGAAGTGTGGATTTTCCAAATTTACGCCTACCGTTTTATAATGTTATTGTATTATTATAATATTCCCTACGGGTACTATGTCTCCTTTGCAATCCCTCACTCCACCATTTTCTCGTCCCCCTCTTTTCACTGGATGTCATTTCCCGTGCGTCTCCATTCCCGACCCGTTCCCTTCCCTCATCCTCTTTTCCCCATCCCTTCCCTTACACAGTCTCAGCCTTTCCCCCTCTCTCTTCCACCCGTCCAGCGTCTTTATTAATATTAATTTAATTTTTGTGAATTTCAATTGCCTCCGTAATTAGGCGAGCCCTATGCATTTTGGGCCTTTCCAGCACTTCAGGAAGAAATGCAAAATAATGGCCGGTTTCAATTTAATGCTCAACATTTGCCGATTTGTCAGGGTGGCCGCGTTGATAATTATTTTAAAATTTCAGGTAGACGAGGTTCTAATTATTTTGAAATTGTGTCAAGCTCCGGGCATAAAGCCTGGTTCAAACTGGTTTGTGAATATTATTAATTATTTAAATATAACTTTATAATATAATTAAAGCCTCAACAAACAGTGAAGCACTGCGGCGGGAAGTATTCTAATAGGATATTTTGATGGGAATTAGTTATGTTAATAATTTACGAATTTGAAGAGAATAATTTCCTGAAATATCATTAAAATATCATTACAAGATTTTAATAACGTTGCCATACTTGACAAAATAATTGTTTTCGTCGTCGTAGCGAAGATCTCAATTATTTCTTGGAAAATATAGTCCTTGATACCGAATTATGAAGTCGCGGATTCAAAACCCGGCGAGCGTGTAAATTTTTTCATTCAATATGTTCATTTAGGTTCACCCTTAAGGTGATGTTTTTAAAGTAGCTACATGATATTTTTAAGGCTTAAATTTAAATAATTCATTGTCTGCTCGTTTATAGGTGTCGGTAATTTAATTATTTTAAGAAAAAACCCTTTTGCAAGTTGTGCTGAAAAATATTAAGATGAATTGTTTGTTTATGCATGTAAATACGCAATATGAATATAAATAAATAGTTTTTTCGTTTATAAACCCAATAACGTGGAAGAAAACGTTTAAAAATTAATAATGCGCGATATACAAAGAATTTTCTATGACGTTTCATTTTTTTCTCTACAAAGTTTTTAAACAATTTAATTCAAATTTATTTTTAGGACAAAGTACAATATAATAACGACTTCATACACATCCAAGAAGAAAGAAAACACATGACTTAAAAAAACAATAAAAGAATTCAAAAAAAAAAAATTACGGTGCTCCAGATTTTATGTCCGGGTTAAATCATTCCCAAATGCAAGACTAAACCCTTCCACACACTTTTCTAAAAATGATTATCTAGTAAATTCACGCAATGTAAGTGCACTATATAAGTATAATAAATATAAAACAATACAAGAACAATACGTCAATCCACCAGAAACATAATGGGAAAATATTTCACCGACTCCAGATATTTTCATATCAGAGGGTTCGGCTCTGATAAAATCCTAACTGGTCCGATAAATCCTACTGATCCCTCAATATAAATATTTAAAAAATCTTTCGTAATCCTACATGTATTTAAAATGACTGACTTTTGCATTTTTATATATAAATTCTTTGACAAATCTAATATGCCTAAATTTTGAATGAGAGAGGTAGGTATAATGCCAGTAGCCGAAATAACAAATGGTAATATTTTTATAGTCTGAGAATGCCAAATTCTTTTAATCTCATTTCCTAAATCTGGATATTTTCTTATTTTTTCAGAAACAGTTTTCTGAATAATATGGATTTCAATTATTATTATTTGAATTATTATTGTTATTATAAACTAGGCTATAGCCCAGTCCCTAGTGCAATAAAACAATGTGCCTTGTTTAAGGAAATTCAAAGAAAAATGTTAAAATAATGTACGCAATAAGTACTTATTATAAGTGCAAGTTAAGATGCAAAAAATGTAACTATGTTTATATTAGACCACATGCAGTGGATCCGTTATAATTGCAATAAATTAAATAAAAATAAATAAAATGGCATAGAATTACTCACGTCACTGCTGGTAGCTACTGTCATGTGTTGCAGGGAGCATTGTGAAAAGGAAAAGTTAGAAGCATATGAGAGGGTGGATGAACTGATTTTCATTTGGGAAGTTTTCTAAAGTGATGCACTTTCCTAAATCAAGTGATGTAAATTATTTATCTCCGGTGTTTGCACTTTTATATGCACGTATTGCATTATAATATTGGAGTGGTCATGTATTATACTAGGTATATTCAGAGAATAAGTGTACTGTGACCATAACGGGCGGTGGTTTTTTTGTTTTTTGAGTGGTAGAGGAAGATCTCCAGATCGATCATCGCAGGAATACGATAGTACGTAAACTCACGCTGTAGTGTCCAGTTACGTGAAAGGTGTCGTCGGTGAGAAATCCCGCCAAGTACGATCAACGTGCTGTGATCCGCTTCCCACTCGAGGAAGGAATAAAACCTATTAGAATTGGAAGATCAGGATTTTTAAGCTCTATGGTGACTGGAAATGAAACAAGGGTGGCCTAAGACAAAAATACAGTTGTCACATTGGCGTAACACCGATTCCGCATTTGCCAAAAAAATAAATACCCAATTTCGGGCAAAAAAATCGTGAACTCAGTGTTTTAGGACCGAAAATGCATTATTTTGGTCAAATGTCTGCCTCAAGGAGAGACCATCAATGCACAACGATATCGTGAGACCCTAAAAAAACGCAAAAGGAGCGTTCAAATAAAAAAAGGAGAGGAATGCTGACAAGAGGGGTGTGCTTGTTGCAGGCCAGCACCTCTCCCCACCCAGCCTTAGCCACCAAGGCGCTCTTGGACTTATTTGAATGAGGTGTTTTGAACCACCCCCCGTATTCCCCTCACTTGGCACCTTCAGATTATCATGTTTTTAATTCCCTGAAGACACATGCGGGTCGAATTAAATTTTCCACCGTTGAACACATGAAGAAAGAAGTTTTATAGTGGTGAGAGGAGCTGGTAGGAGAGTTCTTCGAGTAAGGCATAAAGAAGCTTGTGCCACGGCTCACCACATGCATCGAACGGGATGGCGTTTATGTGGTAAAATAGTCAACAAATGTATGTAAATGTATATTTCAGCAGGCGATACTACTATTAGTAACTAGATTTTGTATTATTTATAGAGAGAAATACCACAACGATTTAACGGATTAACGTCTATTTTTGGTTGTGAAATAAAAGCATGTATTTGAAATTAGAACAGATTGTTATAAATTTCAACGCTATTTCGCAATGTTTCAGTTTAACAAAGGTAAAATAAATTTATTTTGGAGGAAATATTAATATTGAAACATTACATGGGGATAATATTAATATTAAATTATGGGTCCCTAATAATAGAGAAGTGGTATAACGTAATTGAAGTGGGTGGAATTAACGAAGTTCCGATAATTATTAAAATTAAATTTAAAACGAAATTAATTTTGAACGTTAAATTGCGCGCCATCTTACTTGCTCGCGCTATCAGCAAAGTTGCATGAAGCCCCGTTCTGATTGGGCAAGTATTTTAATCGAGTAACGAGTATTTTAGTAACTTAACGTGTCTGAACACCATACATTTAGTAGTAAGTAGGAGCATTTTGGTCAGTCAAGTGGCGAGTTACTCGCTACTCGAATAAATTACTTGCCCAATCAGAACGGGGCTTCAGGGGTAGGTACGGAATGTTAGTTCAACCTTACACGCATGTTTAATAAGTAAAACCTAATACATACTGTAAATTATTACAATCTAACACATACGGTAAGTTAGTACAAACTCGGCCGTTGGCCGGGGTACGTTCATGTATGAATTGAAACCTCAACACAGGTATACCCTAGCGAGACAGGCATCGAATAATATATTATTGTAAACATCACGTATATAGATCAATAAAAAAAAAAAAAAAAAAAAAAAATTAAGAGTTTTTTTTAATGAAATTAGACATAGGTATTATGATAAATGTTTCACGAAAACACATAAAATTTGTAAGCCATAAATAAAAGCAATAAATAAATACATGGATAACACTAAAATTAATGTATATATATATATTATTTCTCGACCCTACGTCTGGTGTATCTCAGTTTTCATCATTATTATTATACATACATATATTAATTTTTTCTACTTTTCTTGTTTTTTTTCTTATCTTATCTTTTATATATTACACAGTATTAGACAGTATATCAATTTATCTAGTTCCTATCTCTATAATATTAGGTAAAAAAAGAAGATTTTTTTAAAATTAATTATTGACTTTTTTATTTACTATTTGGGCATGATGTGAACATTTGTTATTGGATTATAACCTAATTATAACAATAATTTTATTTAATGCATGAAATGTTATTAATCTGTAAATGTTCTTAATAAAATAAAATAAAATAAATAAAAATGATGAAATGTATGGAGTAACCCAAGATGCAGTCGTTTTGTATCTTGGATTGCCCAATAAGATCTTGAATATAATAAAAATCGAAAACTATGTGAGTTTCATTACATGTTCATGTATTGTAATGAATTTTCAAAAATCGACTCCAAGACCTCATCAAAATGGAAAAAATTTTGCGCCAATTACAAAATCTGTCGCCAGTTTCTAAAAACCGTCGCCGATTTTCTAAAACTGCCGCCAATTTTTAAAAACCGTTTCCAAAACCCTTCAATGGACAAATTATTACTGACAATTTAAAAAAAAACTGTCGCATTCCTCACAAACCATAGCCAATTTTTATAAATATTTTATAAATTATTTTTATCTATTTCTTAAGTCTATTTTCTCTCATTTCTGTTCTTTGAAATTTTTCTAGTTTTTGTGAAAAGTGTTTTCCTTAGTATATCAACAAAGACGGCCTATTGGACTTCTAAGTAAAATATTCAGCAAAGACCTTTGTAATATTTACTTTTAGGATTATTTTTATTCATGAAAAATTTCATGAATTTAGGTACCTTTAATTCGTTGTATTGTGCGGATATTTTAGAAAAACTCCAAACATTTTGACTAAAATTCTAAGGCATCAATATCTACATTTTCATTATCATATTACCACACCCTGATGCTCTTACAAGTTAATTTATTTTCCTCTAGAGCTATCTTTGCAAATTTTCATAATTCGTCGAACAGAGCGCTAATCATACCTATGTACGTACAACCGATGTCATTTGTCTTATAATAGTACAATAAAACACATACAAAACTTATTTTCGCTTAATTTATTTTTTACCTTAACCGATTTCAGCCTATTACAGCCATTTTCAGACTGGTATAAATGCTTCTTAATCTACACTTTACACACATAACATATGGTGGAAAGGGAGGGGGGTAGTCTACGGGGATTTAATTCAATTTATATGATTTTTCCATACTTGTTGCAATATCATCTTTGACGATTAGATTTCTATTACTTGACTATTAGCAGTAGACATATTTGTCTTAAATTACAAAGCTTGTACGTAAAGTGTGAAGCATCAAACATTATTAATCGGTGAGGTTTTGCCTTTAGACATTTGACAAACATTTTATATTTCTAGGTCAAAGTATTTATTTTCACTTCTTTAGCATTTTTTTACATTAGCTTCACACAAGGGGCACTGACGAAAATGATTTCTATCAGGGCCTATGTCATCTTAGAGGTTGTTGTGTAAAGAGTGTTTTTAAAGAAAGGAAGGAAGTTCTAGGAAGGAAAAGGTATAAGGGGTGGGTAGGAATCTAGAAATCAGTGTGTTTGAATGACGATGAATGAATCCATTCCTCCCTGCGGTGCAAGGCCGTGGATCGATAGAGTCTGGCTGGAGAAATTAAAAGGTCTCCTTCTATCAGTCTCACCCGATCCGGCCCGCCACGCGGCAACGCGGGCAAACACATTCGCCATCAAGACCTAGAAAAACCTCACCCCACTCACCTGGGCATCCCTGCTAAGTCAACAAACGCAACGAACCACTTGAGGTGACCTACGGCAGAGGGTTCCAGTAAATAGCTCCCGGGGCGGCGGTATCCGCCTCCCAAATGGAGCTATAAAGCTTCAAAATATCAATATATCCGTCAAAAACTAATCAGACTGTGCAAAATATTTTTTTACATAATTTTCAATAGTTGTATAAGAAAATAATTGCAAACCTAGGCAAAAAAAAATGTGTGTAAATATGATGTTCGTAGTGTGAGCAAGCATATATATGTATTGAACATATTTAGATGAGACAGGTACGACGGAAAATAAAATCAAGATTTCTCAGTTATTAAAACAGGTAAATGAACAACCTGTCGACAATCGTATTTCATGTATCGCATTTTTCCGATATCTATCCAATTAATTTAGATTCCGCTATTGAAAAAAAACTTTTCCACGAAGGGCGAAGTATGAATCTGAATAAATATTTCGGAATTTCGCGTTGTTTTCATCGGCAACCCTCTAAGTAAGGGCTGCACCCTCCTACCCTGCTAAGGGTTGAAGGGCTGAAGCCTACAGATTTTAGTTTGAGATTGTTTTGAAATTCTGCATAAATGGATGCGATATATTTGTTTAAAAGGGATTGGAGTAAATTGCTCACCGAAGATAGCTTTGTGGGATAAACTAGGTGGTGAATTATCATTAAGGGAACTTCAAACTGAATTTATTATCGCACCGATATAAAAGGGGTTGAATTTTATCGTGCTGGTGATCGATAATGCATTTTTGAATAGTGTTTTTTATGGAATTATTAAAAAAGTGGCAAGGTATTCAAATACATAGACGTGCTGTACATTTTTTCTTTCAAAACCATCGAATTTACATGATTTTTATGTTTTCTTTCATTCTGAATCATTACATACGAGTAGTATAAAATGAAGTCGCTCAAAATGTTTGTGCGCTTAAACTACTTTAAACTACGCAATGGATTTTCATGCGGTTTTCACCAATAGATACAGTGATTCAAGAGAAAGAATTGAATAATTTTTGAAAATCACCTTAGGGCTTAGGACGTGGTACAAATGATACTTGCTAGATACAGAAACATTTTTATTTATATATTTAGTTGTTTGCAATGTCACAGACTGCGAAAAGTTTCATATTTTTTATACGAACATAGAAATAGATAATAGATGAACGCATTCGCGTGCTAGTGCAAGAAGTAATATTTTATTTTGTAAATTACTAGGCATTATCTTCAAAATTAATTCACTTTTCGCATAACTCTTGTTCATTCCAAATGTGAGTAATAAAACATATTTCCCACGTAATGTTAATCTTAATAATATATTTAAACAATTTTAAACTTTTATTTTGCCGATTCCAGTTCCAGCCTATTAAAACGGTTTTTTTTTTTAAATTTTTTTATTCTAAAAATTAAAATGGAGTTCTACGAATAAAACACAAAAACTATTAATGTATTAAAACCGTATTCAAACTTCAGATTTGGTCTAATTATTCCAACTATGTCAGAACTATAAGCTGAAGATGACCTTAATAGGTTTAAACTATTACGGTAAGAAATAAATTAAGTGGAAAAAAGTTTAAATTTATTTTAAAATTTTATTATAATGGAATTCCTTTACGAATTTCCAGGAACAGAAATATAAATATTAATATTTATTTTAGTTAAATTTTGAAAGCGTTGATTTTTTTCCTCTCCTATTTAAATTTTTCCTTTGAATACGACATCCGAAACAACTCACGTACAGATATTGAGATTATCCAGATCCTGTTTTAAATTTGTATAATCAACAATCCTCCCCTTCTTATATTTTTATTTCAACAAAATGCTTTGTTAGCCTTTCTGACGAAAAAACACAACGGAATAACGAGCAGGCACAACTTTCCCATATCTTCCGGGGAGCTTTGTACGTAGTGCACATTCCATCCATAGATGTCAGCTCATTCCGTAATTATTCCACGTAGTGAAGGTGGGGGGCTTCGCTATAAAAATACGGTATTCTGCATTTAATGGACGCGAGTAATCGAATTGTTCGTGTGTAAAGAAAAAATAATTGGAGTCGCAAATACGTGAATACAGATAGGTTCGCAAAGAAGACTGATTGTACAAATTTGTACCACGGATTCGTGAAAATATGTGATATAGGTAATCTTTTTTTCTTAGCTTATTGTGATCTTATTCAAAGATATATTTGCATACCTAAATTTATCTGATTTATAATCCAGAATAATTTTTATGGAATTATTGGGGGAGGAAGATGTAGAACCTTATATGTTACGTAATCGGTATGAGTGTAGGTACTGTAGGTTGTTCCAGGCTGCAGCCTGAAGGGTGAAGCCCGTTTTGATGATAGCTCATACCTTCTATAGGAGATGGAATCTAAACATACCCTTAACATGGAAATATAGAGGTTCTCTTGTTGCATTAAGTCATGGGGTTTTATGTTTTTATAATTAACTTGCAGACACCTACAAATTTCGCGTTTGCGATAACTTGATTTTTACGCGAATAATGCGATATATGCCATTTTCATGTGGGTGACGTAACATTCTCAATTTTCGGGCATATATCGCGAATAAATTTCACGATTTCCTTTTAGGTATTTTAAAATAAGAAATTTTTTTTTTACATGAGCTCCCCACAGAAGGCCTTGAGGAAAATGTTTTCTTTTAGGGCCTATGTCATCTTTGGGGATGCTGTGTGGAGGGTTTTTTTTAAGGGAAGGAGAGGAGAGTTCTGGAATGGAAAAGGGTTTAAGGGGTGGGAAGGAATCTGGGGTTCAGTGTGTCCTAGTCATCCACCTCCAAGACCTAGACAAACCTCATCCCATGAACCCGGGCACCCCTGCTAAATCACCAAACGTAGTGAACCACTTGGGGTGACCTATGGCAGAGGAATTGGTTATCCAATAAAGGTTCCCGGGGCGGCGGTACCTACTCCCTTCTATTCCCGCCTCCTAAATTGATGTCATGATAAACAATCGAAATATTCCCGTATGTATGGTTTTGTCAAATGCAGCGAAACTTCATTAAATGCGAAAACATACGCCACTTTTTATTTACAAAACATCACTCTTGTTGCAAAATACTACCACCTTTGCTTAAAAATAATACCGCTTTTCCCAAAAATTCCATAAAAATATGCAAAATGTTCAGGTCCCTAAAAAATTTGTTTGTGGATGTATCTAATCTGTCTAACAAGCGGAGCGGTATCTGGAGACTCTTTTTTAAATGTACTTTTTTTACATAAGTTAGAATTTAACGTGAATCTTTATAAAGTGATGTACCCGAAGACACCTCCACGTTGTTGATTTTGGCACATAAATATGTACATTTTAATCTTAATATCGTACCTGGAATGACCAAATAGATTAATTAACTGCCTCATACAAAATGTGGATATTTTCCAGTTATTTAAATTCGAATTATCATTTAGCTTTTAATTATAATACGATCACGTAGTACCTACATAATATTTTAGAGTACCTGCATGTAACCTTTTTCATCCCACCTATGCTAAATATGTTTTTTGTAATTTTTTAATCACTTTTGCAATATATTGTTTTTTGTACTCTTTTTGTAAAATAATTAAACATCAATCAAAGTACCGGACCTTGATTGAACTTTTTACTGTTTATTGTACTTATACTGTCCTGATAAAGGTATGGAAAAACTGAAATTAAGTGCATTGTATTTTTTTTAAACAAAATTCAAAACATTGCTTACGGAACAGAGTGCTAATCTTATCTATCTAACTTGCAAACTGTATGAAGACAGTGCAAAGACAACTAAATACTCAAAATAAAAATATTTAAAAAAAAAGTACTGGTCACCACTCTGAAGCAAAGTTAATGACGGGACTGTGATCGCAGTGCAAGATATTTTTTTGTTACTCTGAATGTTCTTTTTTGTTCTATAAACCTCACTAGTTTTGTTATGTAGACCTCACATTTTTTGAGATCTTTATATTACTTTATATGTACATTATTCTTTGGTGATTTTAACCTCTAATACAAAAGTAAACAAAGAGAGCTACTTAATGTGTTGCTTCTGGTATGTGTAACATTATTCTAATACTTACTATTTTATTCTTTGTACTTACATATTCCTTAGTATTTACGCTTTGCAACTTACTGTAATTATTCAGATAAATCTTAATCATGTAGAAAAATTACTACATAGAAACTAAAACTTGATGGCCTCCGTAGTCGAGAGGCAAGGCTCTCGACTCGTAATCAATCACGAGATCAAATCCCGAAGTGGTCAAATAAATTTAAGATTGTGTCATTACTCACAATTAATTCATTTTAAATAATATACTGCATAAACAGTATTTGCGGCACATTCCAGAATAAAAGATACCATCAGTATCGCCCTCGTATATGACCACCATTCAGAATTGAAGCGTCGCGTCGTTTTAAATGGTTTTAACCGTGTTTCGTGAACAGATCGACAAGATCTTATAAGCCAGGTGTTCCTAATACTATCCTCCTCCCCATCATTTTCCCCTCCCCACTCACCTCAGCCTCACAACATACCCAAATTGGGGATGCCATAGTCTCAATAGATCCAGACATACATAAAAAATAATATCTATGTATATATTTTTTAATAACATTTTATCTGTGACTTTTCAAAACCGTTGTATCGCTTTACCTTATCTACATCCTTACCAAGAAAACACATTTGCTTCTGTATTATTTTTAACCCCGCTTATATTAAACTCTCAAGAATCACAATCTTAATTTTTTCCTTCCCGATGGAATAGAGCAAGTTAAAAATGGAAATTATTTTTTTTTTAAATCCTCTCTTCCACTTTCCTCTTAACTTATTTTGTTCATCTTCTACGAGCCATAAAGGCATAATAAAAGGACGTACGGGTGTTATTATTATTTCATCCCCAGGAAAGTTTTAGCTATACTCGCTACAGGCTACAGGAGGGGGTGGGGGTGATTAGGTCCGGAGCGGAAAACGGTGTGTTGTGTACCCAAAACATTTAGGGTGGCTTTCTGCAAGGGTTGGGTATATTTTTTTTATAAATATTTATTCCGGATTTTGGGGAGAGTCCCTCCAGCTCAGGTTATTTTGTGATTAGATATAGATCGAAATAATAAAATGGAAAAAAGAAACGTTGGTACTCAAAATAGATTCATTATTGCATGATTTCAAACAACTCGATATTGCAATTAGATTAAAAATAATCATGTATGTTTTAAAGGTACAAATTTAACCACTTTTTGGTGTAAAACTGTTTAATTACAATACATATCATATGTTTTTATATTTTGTATCCATTTTACCTATATAATACATAAGATCATTATGTGCATTGCCAAGCAAAATCGTTTGATAAATTTAAATAAATTAGGTGTTTTTTTCACAGACCCACACAGGAGGCCCCGAGGAAAATAATTCGCCTCAGGGTCTATGTCATCTTTGGGGATGCTTTGTGGAGTTTCTTTTTAGGGAAAGGAAGGTGAGGAAGTTCTGGGAAGTAAAAGGTTTGAGGGGTGGGTAGGAATCTGGGGATCAGTGTGTCGTGGAGTGACAGACGTATGCATCTATCCCTCCAACTACGGTGCAAGGCAATGTCCGGAGAGAGTCCTGCTGGAGGTCAAAAGATCTCCCTCAACAAAGTTTCAAGTTGCCACAAGTTTCTCACCATCCCACCCGCTGTCAAAATCCACACAAACGTAACCCCATGAACCCGGGCACCCTTGCTAAGTCACCAAACGTAGCGAACCACTTGGGGCGATCTATAGCAGAGGTGTTGGTTATCCAATAAATTTTTCCAGTGGTGGCGGTACCCATACCCGCCTCCCAAATTGAAAATGTTTAAAGCAAAGTCTTTGTTCCATAATATGTCATGCATACAATTTAGAAGGCGGATATGGGAACCATCTATTGGATAACCAATACAAGTGTTTTTCTACGTTTGCTGAGTTAGCAGGAGTGCACGAGTTCATGGGGTGAGGTTTGTCTAGATCTTAGTAGCGAATGCGTTAGCCCACCTACTGCGTGGTGGGTTGGATCGGAAGAAATTGATGGAGATCTAATCTAGATCTCTCCAACCAAATTATATCGACACATCGCCATGCACAGCAATGGGAGGGATGGATCCATACGTCCGTCACTCCTGGACACATTAAACCCCAGATTCTCACCTACCCTTGAAAAGTTATCTTTCCCAGAATTTCCTTTCCTTCCTTTCCCTAAAAATACTCTTTAAACAGCATCATACGCAAGATACAAGACCTGAAGGTTTTTTCCCCGGGGCCTCATACGTGAATCTTTTTTAAAAAAAACTGATCATAAAAACTCATTTTTAATGCAGTTGTACAAACTTTACACAAAACCCATAACTTTACACAATAATAACCGAAAACTTTACCACACAATATTATAATGTTATCTCAACCATTGTACAGAATTCTTAAGAACCAACTAAATGTATTAAAGATCTTTAATGTGTTCTCTTTCTCTTTGTTCCAGGTAAGTTTACGTACAAAATTAGTTCAACTGTTTGCAGAGCATTATTTTCCCGTTCACACACCGCGCCGACTACCAACAATTACCCACAAAATAATCATATTACGAGCTCAGGTAGGCAAATTAAATTTTTATTCTTGGAATCGCATTTTCACTAATAATGTATTTCGAAGCCGCGCTGCCATCTCAGATTTCAGAATTAAAATTTAATTTATTTCTTATTCAGAAGCACCTGCCGAAAGCTTATGGCATGTTTGTGATTCAGAATAATTAAAATGAATAATTCTTTGATCAGAATATAATGGAGGCATCCTTTATAGCTGGGACTTTAGTGGGGGCATGGGAGTTGGGAGTGTGGTGTGGGTTGAACACAAGGAGCTTAGCAAGCTAGCAAAACCACCCTCCCCCCCCGTTATATCATATCTCATTTGCTGTGAAAAACTTAAATTCTGAGTGGAACACTGATCAAGAGTATTAAAATATTAAATGCAAAGTCTATGACAACGGAGTGGTTGTCCGTGAATTATCTTACGTTGTAACTTATTCGTGCCTAGCAAGAATATTAGTTGAGATTCCAATGCACTTTTTTAATACTCCGCAAGCGAGAACTTCAGAGAATCAAAACGTGCCAATCTACATTGATTCCCTCGCACCATGCACAGTCGGGAACCACACCAATCGCACGCCCAACATGTGTACACGATTGATATTTGTCACACGAAAACGGGTTGTTTCCATAAAATGCTTTGAAAATACTTCCCTTTAAGGCGTGTCATCTTTTGAGATGCTGTGCGAAGGGTTTTTTTAAGAAAAAGAGGAGAAGAAGCTCTGAGAAGGAAAATGTAGTGAGGGGTGATAGGAATCTGGGGGTTCAGTGTTTCCAGGAGTGACGGACTGATGAATATATCTCTCCCACCGTATTGCAAGGCAGTGTTCCGAGAGAGTCCTGCTGGAGAGGTCAAAAGGCCTTCTCCAACCAGTCTCTCCCGATTCGGCCTGTCATGCAGTTTAACTGCCAAGATCCGGACAAACTTCACCTTGTGAACTCGTGGGCACCCAGCAAATCAAACAACGCGAACCACTTGGGGTGACCTATGCTAAAGTTTATTATTATTATTATAGCCTTCTTATAATTATATTCCGTGTAGTTGAACACATCCACTATTTCCACTATTTGCGAACTCATGATTACAGCTGTGTTATAGAGAGATTGTTGGGTAACTAGGTGGCCTTAGGTATATGTATGCTTCTAGCATATTCATCTTTCTTCTTGTTCCTCGTGAAAGAACGAAAAGGACTATCTGCATAAACAAATTAGCATTGTACAATTGTTCATTTTAAAACCTTTAAAATTTCTAATTGAATTCTTGTGAATTTAGTTTGTATTCTTCAACATTTGTAATATTCAATAAATCTAGGTACATTAGTCTAGGTTAATTAATTATTTAATTTAGTGCAATTTGCCAGCTTCTGTATTTTTTCATTCTCGTTTCTCTTCTCAATAATACCTCCCACACAGCATCCCCAAGAACTTCGTTTTTTTTTTAAAATTAACTCCACACAGGAAAATAATTACCCTCAGAGCCTGTGTCATCGGGGAGTTAATGTGGAAAAAATTAATAAAAGATCAAATGATTCACAGTTCAATTTTTTATATTCTTTATTATCTTATATTTGATGTTTCCATGCCATATAACTTATTTTATTGGAGAACTGTAAAATTAGATTCTATAAGTTTGCAGCGTCTATCGTCCATATTCCCCCAAACAATTCCCCTGTGCGTGGAAATCCAAGTGGGGGACTGAAAAATCCCAATGAGTTTCTTCAATGTGTTTTAATGAAAAATTCATGTAGGCATCCTCGGCTCCGGGAGCTTGCGACTCTCTACTCCATACCCTTGTCCCGCGCCAGGGGAACCAACCCACTGCCTGCGGTGGTACCTACTTACTCTAGGAGCTCTCTTCCTTCGGTGGGATATGTTATTTTTCAATTAAATACTCTACGATACAATTTTGAAATACTTATAATAATAATTATATTACCCGAATACTTTCATGATACAATTTTTATTAAAATTAAAATATAATTTATTAGGAGCTTTGCGTATCTGAATTAATCTTTACTTACTTATTAATTTAATAACTAGCAGTTATATACCCGCTCGGCGGGTTTTTACTGCTAGGCCCTCCGGGCGGGTTTTGCTCCGGCTTCGCCAAGTTAGTGTTGGTAATCATTTTGTAAATCCAATAAGAATTGGTTCCAAAATCATCCCGTTCCTCTTATCCACTGTCAACCAGTGATGGCAAATCACCGCGAAAAACTAACTGGGAGGGACGATGACGTCATGTGCAATATACCGTCAATCTTTCGAAATCCGGGAGATACTCCAGGTTCCCAAATTCGTAGAACTAGGAAGGGAACGTTCCTTTGCATCTTGCCGACAAAAGTTTCGTCATCTTGTCACGAATTCTTGAATTAGAAACCGAACTACAATGGTAGCTTTGTCACTTTTTGCTTAGTACACGGATGTTTATATGGTGCGACGGGTAAAGCGCAGCGGCGGACATGCGTTGGAAGTCGAATTCTTTAATTCAACCACGCAGACGCAAACCTATTAATACTGTTTGACATTGCTTAAAAGTTTTGTAAAACTTAGAAATTTCATTTTTTTAATTATACGACCGTAATAAAATAAATGATTTGTCCATAATGAACTAGGTGTTAAGAGACGTACCCTACTTAATTTAAGATGGATTCCTATGGTCAACAAGAGTTAAAAATATTAATAACATATTGGTGTTATTAATAACAGTGGCTTACATCTAAAAAAAATCGGAAGGTTTTGGTCATGTAGGATCCGGATAGTTCCTAGACAGAGTCACCCGTGACGACCATATATTTTTAGGACGAAATATATATTTTTTTAAATATTTAGTTTATTGAAGACAATATTCGATTCTTAAACGAAAAATGTAAAACAGAAAAGATCGAATCGGTCGTCTCTGGGAATCGATTCTTTTTCTTGCTATTCGGTTTCTAATGTTCATTTGAGGGTCTTTAGTATTGTCTGCATTGATTAAATATTACAATTTGAGGTTTTACTAATAAAGACACTTTTCAACTCTAAACACATTAAATGTATTTTTTGTAGATTTCAAAACAACGATGAAAAAATGGGCTTTAAAATTTTATGAACATTTTTTTACTCCAGTGATTCTTTAGTAAGGAATCACTGTTTAAAGAAAGTCAGGTAAGTCTCTAAATATGCTGCATATTTTGTAAACAATACTTAATTTGCGTATCTCAACAAAAGTGAAAACAGATACTAAGAAATCGTTATAGTAATAAATCTAAATCTTTATTTGGCTTTTTATTTTTCTGTGTCTCTTTCTTTTTCATATTATCGTTTAGAATGATTAGTATTATTTTCTTCTTCAATGTTATATTGCATTGATGGGACTAACTTTATAATAAATTTGTTATTCAAGTAAAACACATAACAAGAAGATTAGGAATTCTGGTCAAATAAAAAATTATATATTTATATTAAATACTTGGAAAGCTAGGGTGTGGCGGTGTGGGTAATCCAATAGCTTCATACAGACACTCCACATAACTCAAGTGAGCCATTCCCCACTGGCAAGTAATTTAATAAATCCTTGAAAATTGATAGATAGGTCCGAATACATTATTACGCCACAATTCATTTCATACACTTTGTTTTGCCTTGTAGCTGCTTAATTATTTAATTTCTAGTTGGGAACGGTTCCACTGCATTGTGGTTGGAGCCGAGACGAAGCTAATAATTACGCTTACAACTGTATTTATAGAACCATATTAAAATACTACTACTATAATAATTATGTGAGAGGAATTCCAAGAAAACCGTTTTTGTGGGAATACATTTTTGTTTGTTCAATTTCATTTCATTCCATTTTAGTAAAAAACAATATTTTTATGAGTTTCCACAAGGTAAAGTCTAACATTATGTGTATTATTTTGATTTCACAATCATTTTCCTATCCAGACGATCGAATATCTACTTCTACTATCCAGACGATCGGATATCTACTTCTATATAAAGATGTAAGATTTTTTTTTTCTGTTTGCATTGAATAGGGTCCGAAACTACTGAACCGATTTGAAAAATTCTTTCGCTGTTGGGAAGCTACACTATCCCGAGGTAACATAGGCTATATTATATTTTCAAAAAAAATAGGCATCCTTACTAAAACTCAATAATGTAACCCAAGGTGTAAAAAATTGCCTAAAATATTATTTACATCGCGTGCGCTGCGAAAACTATTGATGATAAAATAAAATAATGTACTACGACTTTGTAGAAAACATTATTATTTACAAAAAAGGTCGTGACAGCATATGTCTAACTATTATGGTTATGCCACAATAAGTATTCTTTTATTATAAAAATTTAATTAAAATGTCGCCGCTTGAAAAGGCTCTTTACTTGTATCGTGGTTTTAATCCTTATCAAAATAAATTACTTTATATTCAAGACAGCTTCAATACCTTTATTTAACTTTTTGAATTTTTCAATTCGGATATTTATTTAGAAAGATATCACGAGCTTAAAAATGTTAGTATTAGAAAAAAGTTTCGGCTATGGGCCGGGCGGGAGAGGAGTCAAGAAATGAAGTGCCAGGGGGGTTTGCGGGACGGGGGAGCGGGAGAGCGGTGGCGGGGAAGGTGGAAGTGGAACGCTGGAGGGGAACGCACGGGGAAGGACATGTAAGGAGTAACATTTTATTTATTTGAATATGGCATTGCAACGCATGCCGGGAAACAGCTAGTATAAAAATAAAGAAGGTAAACCCTTTCAGCCTTACTAAAAAACGCGGTGGTGATTCTTTACATTTGATAAACTAATAAACTATAAAATTATTTTAACTGATATTTATAGAAAAAAATTTAAACACGTTCAGCCTTACTAAAAAACAAGTACAAACTAAAAAAAATTAACTTTCAGATTTTTAAAATTTGAAATATATTATAATATTTAAAATTTCTATTATTCTAATGGTAATTCCAAGAGAGTAACCAAAAACGACATTTTGGTTTCATTGTTTGCGTAACAAAAAAGGTTGATTTCTAGGATTTGTATTTACCTACACATGTTTAAGATATTTATGTTATTAAAAAACATCACTTTCATAAAATTCTTGATAAATTCACGTGGTAATAGTAAATTAAAAAAACTACATGTCTGAAATCCTTGCTTTTTCGGGAAGGAATTTTCACGCATCAGTCTGCTGAAATGCAACGTTGTCAACTTTTCGGAGCACAGTTAAAGACATTAGTTTTTTATTAAATGTGTAACTAAAACACTGTTTAACGGTTGGGAAATGTTTTTGTTATTAGAAGGCTGTTTATGAATTTGCTTTAACATTCATGTTTTTTATTTAGATTGCAGATAGAATCACAACACATAATATTCCCTCTAAATTAAATTAAATAATACTTTCTTGTTTTGTAAAGTTTTCCTGATACTTCATGAAACGTCGCAGACAAAATTCAGGGTTAATTTTTTACCTTCCTTCGATTTTCTTAATGTCATTTTTACTAAATCTCCCCCTCCTGTCCATTCATCGTCTCTCGGTGTGATTGCATTCCCATTGCAGTCATTCTTTTCTCTCCCCTTCCGGAACTAATTGTCAACCCCGGCCCCATTAAGAAGCTATAATTGCACTGTACCTGAGACAATATATTGGATACCTTGCCGAAGGAGATGTGAGGGGCTGGAGGAATGTGAAATAGGCTACGACAGCAAAGGGGTATCTCTGTATTAGTAACACTCAGACTTTGCATGATAATAGCGAGTCCCAGTGACAAACCAACAATAATAAATTTTTACTTACAAATATTTAGGTAGCCACGTAGAAGAAATTTTTTTTTTAAAATCATCAGAAGATATTTTGTTCAGGAGCAATATACTCCTCCCTATCGCGAGAAACATTGGCAGGTTGGTTCTACAGACAGGCAGATAGAATAATCTATGATTACGCTGTCTCAGATAGTCAGCAGTCATCAGGAACATAGAGACTCACGCGCTCCAAAAGTTCTCGATCCTCCCAGTAATCTGAATTAAGTGTTTTTTTTTAATATTTAATTCACACAGAAGGCCCTGAGTAAAATAATTT
Organism: Limnephilus lunatus; assembly: GCA_917563855.2. NCBI lineage: Eukaryota > Metazoa > Arthropoda > Insecta > Trichoptera > Limnephilidae > Limnephilus > Limnephilus lunatus. The sequence continues at coordinate 85,311,085 of OU830593.1, forward strand.
CCCTTAGGGACTATGGCATCTTTGGAGATGTCGTGTGGAGGGTCTTTTTGAGGGAAACACGGCCGTCAAATCATTCCACGAAATCAAGAACGAGTCTTCGAAGCCACCCGTTTGAACAGTTGTGTACTACTACAGTAACCCGCAGATATGCGGGTCCATCGCCAAGCTTCTGAGATGCTAGCTTGATTCTGTCTTCGATGTAGCTCCCGCGCCTAAGTTGTTCACTTACAGTTACACCAAGCATATTAATGGAAGGACTGTTCGGAAGACTGCTTCTGTTGAAGAAGACTAGATTGTCATTTCGGTCCCTTTTGGTCGTAATCAGACATGATTGGGTCTTTCTCCTTTCTTCTAAGCGTCCGGAGGGAATGTCGAGCATGTCCAGAAGAAAGAGCCACGGGTGATGTCCACCTCATGTAGAGAAATCTCAGAAACTTTTTATGAACCTTCTCTTGCATGAGGGAGAACCCCAATACAATTTTCATCCTTTTAAGCTGTCGGGTATGCTTAATAGGCCTGCCTCCCTTACATGTCTTTAGTATTGCCAAATCGCAACGGCTCTCGTCCATCGAAAGACGGCAGTCTTTTTCTTCTACACTTCACCAACCAGTAGTTCAGCGAATAGTACATTTCGCATTCAAAAATAATGTTTCTAATTTACTCGTAAATCAAAATCAAAATTGCATCTGAAATCTTAAGCTTTGTAAGTACATGGTTAGTTAAACACCTACCTCCTTAATGATAAAACTTTCGATTTTTATTTCAAATAAGAAATTATTCAATTCGTCAAAAAACGGTCACTATCTCAATGACAATTCTTGTTCAAACTTTCTTCAGGCAGTTAGTAACATAACATTGAAAAATGCAAATAAGAAAGTCAAAATAAACACGACGATTTTACGTTGGAAAAAAATATCTTTGCTGAACCATTAAAATGACGATAACATTGAAATGGAAACGGAACGTACAAACTAATCCACAGATAGATGAAATCCAAAACGGTCGATTTAAAATAGAACAGCCTACATGTTGCAGTACGTTGCCTTATCCGATACAGATACCAAAAAGGGGTTGGAATTTGAGAATGCAAATAAAACCAGGTGCTTGCTGAATGTTATGGCCAAGTCAGGGTGGTTTTGGAAGTCCCAGACTATGCGAAATGGTTCCTCAGGTACCACAGTAAGGGCCAGTTTGCCGGGCAGGGAAGGTATGAATTATTAATGTGCGGAAGAGAGAGTGGTGGCAGTAGGCGGGGGCGGGGGTTGCTGGCTAGACCGTGCCGTGGGTGGCGCAACTCTCCACTGACCACTCATCTATGCATTACGTGTGTTCCCTCGACTAGACTATCTTAGGAACGGCAATATCAATTTCTTCACAAATGAAAGATGAATTTTTTCTCAGACATAAATATTGTTGGACACTTTATAAATATATAAATTTTTTAAATTTACAAAAAAAATACTTAATTCAGTTCGGTGATTTGACAAATAGACCCTTTCTTCAGGACCACTGCCTTTCAAAAACGAATGTAGTCATTTATAAGGGACATACTTGGCTTACTGATTTTTTAATGTTTTTACTTGAAAAAAACCTCAACATTGTCACTGGAGATCAAAATTTCTTTTAGATTTTTTAATCCAAATAATTTCAAAATCACCGGATACAGTAAATCAAGTACATCTCTTAACACCCAATACATATATATTGACAAATAAGAGTCAATCCGAATTCCCCCCCCCCCCCCCTCCATGAAACCAGGCACCCCTGCTAAGTAACCAAACTAGTACGATAATCCTAAAAGATTTGTGAATCTTTTGAAATGTTATCTTTAAAGAGTTTTGTTCTACGTGCATCTTTAGACTGGGTAAGTTAAATAATTATAAATATATTCAGTGAGCCGTTAAGGTTGATGAAGGAAGCAGGGATGGAAAGTGGTCTTGTCAAAACGAAAACATAGTTAAAAGTTTCTTAATCATAATATTTTGTTGGTAAACCCTTCCAACTCTTTAACATTAATTTGTCACAAGTTTCCAAGCATCAAAACTTTCTTTATCAGTCCACCGCGTTATATGTACATCTCGGTTACCCGACTCAGGACTTCCCATACAAAAACTTGTCGTGAAGTAAAGGTCAACATGAAAATAATTAATAAATACAAAAAGTGCCAGTCGTTATACCACCGACAAATGATAGCACTCAGAGCCTAACTACACACCCCCTCCACCTCCTCCCCCTGCAGAAATTATTACTTCAGCCCTTGGTGACCGCCCTACAACCCTCACCGTTCGATATCTAATCATGCCTGCTAAGGGTTGAGATAAATAAAAAAAATAAAAATAAATAAAAAATCCTTTTATTTCTTGCAAATCGGTATGTTACAGGGTTATAAGAAGTATAATTAATGCTATTTACGAAAAATGTAATATGGGTATCTTAAATTATTCATAAGCAAGAACCCCTCTCTCGGACGAAGGTGAAGGACTCCTCTAAAGAATTCTATCTATCTCTTGTTGTGTTCGTATTTGTTGTGTTTGTGTCACTTCTTGTGTTTTTGAGGAAGCTTATAATTTCTTCTTCCGAGGGTTTTGGTCTTGATCTTCCACGGTGACCAACCTGGTTGGAAGATGAGGATGGTTTATATAGTCGTTTTATTTTTTGAAGTAAAACTTCTTTACTCACGCTCGACACTTGGGGGGTAAAATGATGAATACGTTTCGAAAAAATATGAAACGTTACGAAAAAATGGTTCCATGTCAACTCAGAAGGAAACCAACTCATAAAAACTCAAAAACACTTCAGAAATGTCATTAAAAGCTATGAAAATATAATTTTAAAATGGCCGGTAACCCTAACCTAACTTAACCTATTCAACCAATGTTTTTTATATTTTTTTATTATCACTCTTAATGACCTTTCTGAAATGCTTTTGAGTTCGTTTCATTCTGAGTTGTCTGGTCACCCGAAAAAATATGTAACGCTAATCTATATGAGACGCTATAATGAAACTGGTGCTAATTTATATGAAACGCTGTAATGAAAGTGAAACGCTAATCGATATGAATTAAGTTAACTTAAGTTAAGTTGCGTTGAGTTAAGTTAAGTTAAGTTAAGTTAAGTTAAGTTAAGTTAAGTTAAGTTAAGTTAAGTTAATTTAAGTTAAGTTAAGTTAAGTTGAGTTGAGTTGTGTTGAGTTGAGTTGAGTTGAATTAAGTTGAGTTGAGTTGAGTTGAGTTGAGTTAAGTTAAATTAAGTTAAGTTAAGTTAAGTATTTTTATTTTTTTTTACATTATATATTTTTTATTGTTGTTTTATTGTTCTTTTTATTGTTGTTTTTTTTGCATGTTACCTATTTCGGAGGGGGCGGTAGTTACTACAAGTTGGGCTAGAATGCTAGAAGTTCTTCTTTTTTGTGTCTGTTGTTTATTTTTCTTGTTGGCCTGTTCTTTTTTTCCGTCGTCTGTAGGTGTTTTAGGAGTTAATGTAAGCATTCTCTTATTGCTGTCCGTGGTTTTGTTTTTGACATGTATGACAAGTTTATCTTACTTAATCTTTGCTGTATTGCCTTTCTCTTATTAATAAATACAAAAAGTGCCCGTCGTTTTCCCAAGGACAAATGATAGCACTCACAACGTATCTACACACCTTTTCTCCACCACCTCCTCCCCCTGCAGAAAATATAACTTCAGCCCTTGGTGACCGCCCTACAACCCTCACCGTTCGATATCTCATCACGCCTGATAAGGGTCGGGATTACCCTTTTAAAATATATGAATTATAAAGTTGGAACAATGTCGAAATGGCGGTGCGAGGTTATTTAATTACAGTTTGCGTTTTGGTGTTTTGGTGGTAGAGCCTTCTCCGATGCCCGAAGCTCGTGTCAATTTGTTTTTTTACCACTAAGGGTATATTAAACGAGATAATATCATTGAATATAATAATTGGATTCTCTATCATTGCAAGGGTTTGGGTAAATATTTAATCTGTGATATCGGAGGAAAGTAATCAAGTTTTATTTATAATAGTATATTATTTATAATTTAATAAAATATTGTAAATTTGCATGATTACTTTATTTAACAATATTTTGACAGATATTACTCGTATTTCTACCCTGAGAGAACCCGTTTGTTTAGAGTTTTGTTGTATATTTATGTACAAATCAAGTGCAAAATAATACAATGTTTCATGTTTTTTACATTAGGAGGAAAGTCCTGAGGAAAAAAATCACTCAGGGCCTATGTCATCTTTGAGAAAGCTGATCTTTTTAGGAAAGGGCAGTTATGGAATGGGAAAACGGTATGAGGGGTGGGTAGGAATCTGGGGCTTAAAGTGTCCAGGATTAACGGACGTATGTATCCATCCTTCCCCCTGCGGTGCAAAGCCGATCGGTCCAGAGGGTCTGGCTGGAGAGGTCTAGGTCAGGCCTCTCTCAACCAGTTTCTCCCGATCCGGCCCGCCTCTTATAAAATGGATAAACGCACTCATAGCTAACACACTCGCAGTAAATGGATAAACGCGTTCTATCCAAACCTAGACAGACCTCACCCCACGAACTCGGGAACCCCTGCTTAATCATCAAACATAGCGAACCACTTCGGGTGACCTATCGCAGGGATGCTCGTTATCCAAAAAAAGTATATATATTTAAATCAACAAAATATGAGGCAATCATGATCAGCACCCTTACAACAACATACAGTCCTCCTCGGAACAGGAATACATAGTGAGAAGGACTGTGAACAAACTGCTTTACCTTGTATTATTATATTGTCATTGAATAAAAATATAAATTATTATTATTTTCCATCACAAAGTAACAATTTTTCCTAACTTTTTGTACGTAGAAATTGATCAAAGTTCGGAATAAAAACTATATCTTTAAAGCATGTAATTTTATCGCTAATGATTTTAGTCTAGTACCTACATAAAATCTTATTCTTTCGTTTTTTAATCCTAAAGAGATTATCCAATCCAGTCTATCAGAGCTACCTACACTATCATTCTAGTATCCTATAAATTGAGAACTTGGATGGTAAGATAAGATTAACTAATGGCAGGGAGGAAGAATAAAGATTGGAAAATAACCTAAAGGGGTGCGGGATTACCCAACTCCCTCTACCCTCCTCCACCCTCCCTTCTTCCTCCCCACCTACCAACTACCACACTGTGTACACATAGAGACAGTGCGTAAGCATTTACTGGGAACCCTGGGCATTATCGTTCATATCCTGGTGACATCTTGTTGTAAACAAAACAAACTAAACATCATCCCTTCATGTTGTAGGGCTGTCCAAAATACTAATACTAACTTTTTGCGGCCCGCTTTTGAGATTACATTTTTACATATCAAAAAAGTAACGCTTTCAATCGAATCGACGCACGTATTCAAAATTCTTTTTTACGCTGTCATAGCTGTAGAAGCAACACTCATGCGTCAAACGAAACGTGAAAAGTTATGCGTGAGCACTTTTTAATAACGAATTTCTTGATATCAAAGTACAGATCGACTCTTCCCGCTAACAATGTTATATGTGAAAATCTGTATTTTTGCGTAAGAGCTGTTTAATATTTCGTTTCCAAATTTTTACTAATGTGAGAAGACATTTTGATATTCTCCGTTAACACCCATTTACCTCATTAATAAAATATGTATTTTGACAATTCAAACAACGATGATGAAGATTGCCAAATTTATATGTACATTTAACATTATTCATTAGAAGAGTCGAGACAGGTAATAATTAATTTTCAGAAGAAAACTTCTTCCGATAGGTTTTCGCTTTGTGATGGCATAATTTTTTTTTTTTTAAAGACATATAACTATTGATTGTGTATAAATAAAAAAGATAAGTTATTTGTATTTTTAATAAAATATAAGTTATAATAATATATAAAGACCGTTCTAATTTTAAAACTCAGGAAAAAATATTATATTTACAAAAAAATCATATGACATTTGAGGAACATATCCCCACTATTTTTTTACATAGTTCTAGTTATGGTCGATGCACTTGGAGAGCCGTGGCACTAGTTCCTTGACTCCCTTAAAACTCAGAACTCCGCCGCCAAATATGCTTCTGCCTCTGCGTCCTAGTCGGTCTCCAAAGGTTTTCCTGCTTAATATTGCTTCAGGTGAAGAAAAAGATGCAAATAATGAATTTATTTATTTATTTTATTTAAACGCCAAAAAATGGATTTTACATGCAAGTGATACATGTTGTTATGGTCGATGCACTTGGAGAGCCGTGGCGCTAGTTACTTGACTCCCTTAAAATGCAGAACTCCGCCGCCAAATATGCTTCTGCCTCTGCGTCCTAGTCGGTCTCCAAAGGTTTTCCTGCTTAATATTGCTTCAGGTTAAGAAAAAGATGCAAATAATGAATTTATTTATTTATTTTATTTAAACGACATAAAATGGATTTTACATGCAAGTGATACATGCTACAGTAGTACGCAAGAGGGTATCAGTATTACAACAAAACGAAGAAAGCTCTTTAACTCTTGGACAAGTCTATGTTTATTTTTATTTTGTCTTTGCTTTCACATACCAGAATTATTCTCTTTCAAATTCAGTGCAATTTAAAACATTAAACATCGAAATAATTGAAAATCAAGCCTTCGCATAATTCTCTCCACTGTATCTTATATATTTTAATAGCTTCCCCTTAATTGGAATCGAACCAATAGTTGGACTCCAGAGTTCTTCAATATGCTGTGTCCTATTAATATTCTGTTGCAATTGAATTTTTTTTGTAATTCCGGCCCTCAATCTTTCTGCTATTGGACAACCCTGTTGTAGGCAACATGGGGGTGGTATTTTGAACCTCTGCCCTCACAGAGAAGGAACCTGCCTACTATTAGCAATCTGCTCGGCCGATAAGAGCTTTTGTTTCAGATTCCAGGCAATAACCGTCAATAAGACTATCCCTACAAGCGACAGACAACGTGTGAATACAAAACAAACAATACTGGCTAAAATAACATCCGAAAGAAATGCTACAAGCAAAAATAATATAATCTCCCTAATAATTGTTCACTTGAAGTGAAATGACACAAAACTGCGCTATACAAATATTACGTTATTATTATTATTAATGAAATTCAATAATATCTTGCCTTGTGCGTTTAGCAAGACATGTCATGACTTATTTACATTTTTTTCATTTTTAATTTATTTAATCATTATCACTTTAACGAATTTAGCTCTCACTTATGTTATTTGCAATCGTCATTTGTGTTGAATACTTGTTTATTTTTTCTAACTTTTGTTTCGAAAGTAGACAAATATCAAGACGAGACTAGTGTTGCTGGTTAACTGATTTGCAAGGAATTGTGGCCCATATTTATAGGGGGTTTGACAACGGTAGCAGTTTACCACTGCCATCCACAAGTTTAAAATCGGTTTAATCGACATTCATAAAAATACGCATTTCAAGAGCTGTTGATAAGAAAACTAATTCAGATAAGTCGTCTATACTTGGCGTTACCAAAATTTTATAATGGCTGGAAAAAATAAAATGCGCTGTCACGCAAGAAGAAAAAAACAGTTTTTCAAATAAGAGTAGAAAATATAGGAGGGCGCCACTGTAGTTCAAATGGCATGACATATAACTCATGGTGTTAATGTAAAGCTGTGTAACCTATATTTTTATAAAAAATTAGAAACGTATAAACGTAAAAAAAATATTTTTTCAATGCAATAAAGATACCTACTGATCTCAAAATTAGAATTGCATATAGGTATATTATTAATATACCTTTGCAATTTTGTGTTAACATAATGAAGAATAACGATAATGTAATAATATATAAAGCACAGTTTAGAATTCGCTCACATTTATTTAATACTAGCTTAAGTGCCTAGCGTTGCCCGGGCTTTAGATGGTGTCTCTAATTTTGGATCTGAATATAATTAACTTATTCAGATCTAAAAGTAGTGTAAATAAACTCACCATTAGTGATTATTCCTTTCTATCTTCTGTTAAAATCAAATTTATGTTAAATTAAATAAAATCAAATCCGCTTTTTAATCAAATTTATGTCATGGTAAAAATATGTTTTTTTAATGTGGTTTACTGTGTTCTATACATTCAGTGTCATTACATTTTAAAATAATATTTGACAGACTAGATTGGTGTTGCCAGCCTACAAATTTTGTAGTTCCATTTTTTATGTGTTCTACTCTTATTTGCATCATACCGCGTGGATCTAATATATCCATAGATTATACTATCAAGCAAACAACTGGATAAAACAATACAATTTGACTCAACAAATTGCAACAAATCAACTCGTGTGTATCGTATATCCAAAAATTCCATAAAAACAACTATCTATGAGTTTTGGAAAGACTCATAAACGTCTTCTCTTAAAAATTATGTACTTACACAATATAACAAAAGTATACAATATGAAAAGATAAAAACAAACTTACGACCGAAACAGGAAACATCAATATTTATATCTATCGAGTTTACCAATTGGAAGAATTCAGACTTCCAGATCATAAAGTACTCGGCCTTTAGATTGACGACTTATCACTAAAACTTCTCATAGACTTTTTATCTCATTTTTCTATCCCCGGTTCAATCGAAAGTAATAAATTATAATATAGTAGGCCTTCCCAGAGAACCCCGACTAGTTCAATTTGCGGATATTTTTTTGGATAATAATTTTTGAAATGGAGGTTTTTGATTGCGTTTTCTCTCTTCTAAAAATTCTTTCTCTCCGTTAATAATAAATTATAAAGAATTTATAAGTCTTTCAAACTTCAAAAATACAATAACTTACTTTGGTCTATTGTTAAATGTATGTAATTATGGCCCTGCGATGAACATTCTCGTATCTAGGCCAAACGTCCTAAAAATTCTTCATAATTAATGAATGAAGAACACGTGAAAGTCAATCATTCAAATAATAGATAATTTCACTCGGAAGATATCTAATTATCAGAGAAAAAAAATTCGTTTCAAGTCCGAAGAACTTGAGGTAATCAATAAATCTCTCAGTAAAAATAATATCTTGAAGTGAAAACTTCTTTGTGTGTTGTGATTTGAAACTCGATGAAACGAAAAAACCACACTAAAAAGAGACAAATACATACATCTCTTAGTCTCCCCAATCTTGTCTACTTTAGTTTTATGAAGGATTCATTTCTACCGCGTGTGAATTGCACACTCGGTAGAAATGAATATGAGTGTCTGTGGATTTGATTTATATACAGTGATATTTTTAGGGTGATGAAATTTTTCACACTTAAACTTTAAACAAGAGGAAGGTCATTGTCCACATCAGATTTCTTAAAATCCTGTGTTAAGACAGGTTAACGCCGAAAAGTGGATAGTATAGTAATTGTTCGTTCCAGAATGCGATTTTTCCTATTTTGTCAGTAAAATAATTATTCGTAATATTCATGTTATTTTAGTTACACGCAGTTTCTCTTTTTCAAATATGCAAACAAAATATTATCCCACGGTTTCTTCAAGTAAGGTCCCAACCTTGAGAAATAATATGTATTCTGGCTGGTATCATATAAATGCATTGCTTTGCAAAGATTTGGAAAAAAGTGTTTATTATTTAAATGGTTTTATTTTTAAGTACGTATTTGCACATTTCAAATAGGACCCTCAAATAGCACCTATAACTATTTATGGCAGCCCCAAGGGAAAGTGTTTGCTGTCGGCCTTTTATGGCCCAACCTAAGAGGATCTTTTATAATAGTAAAATTTGCAATATTTGTCTGTCCTTTAATAAGTGTTTTAGATTTAGTTTTATTGGTGGCCCTTTTCGGCGACTTTTGAGCAATTGTTTTATTGCTAGATTTTAAAATCCAGTTGTGGGAACCGCTGAAATATTCTTTTCCCACAGTTAATGTACCATATTAATTATTTGTATTTGTATGTTTTTCTTTAAATATGGTGACGTGTTCAAGAGAGAGTTAGTATTGTTGTGACGGTTGAACTGGAAGGTACATGAGATGTCCTTCAGTTGAGTTTGGAAAAACTGACAGAGATATCGAAGTATCGAAGTAGAGACTTCGATATTTGTCAGTGTGGTGTGATCGTGAAGATCAACCGATCAAAGGGTAAATAGACCCTTTTGTAATAATTGTATTTTTATTGCATTTAATAAATTGTGTTCAAGAAGAAGAAGTGTTTTCCTGCAAACTCCATTCTGTTGTGCTCTCGTACAAAGATAGATAAGAAACAGTAATTATGTAGATATTAATTCAACTTTCACTTTTTTGTTTCAAACCCTGCTTTAACTCGACCGTTTCATATTTCGTCTATCTTTATTATTATTTTTTTTCATTTCCAGTTCATGATGGTGGCCGTTTTTATTAGTAAAGATAAGTTTTCAAATATCAACTTGTCGTGTTTATTTGGACATCTTTGTTCGCATTTTATCAATATTACTGTTTAACGATTTTACGGTTTTACTTAACCTAACTTATTTACTCGAAAAAGATTTTGTCACTGCAATTGTGACGTTTCTTTGGAAAAAATCTGTAATTTTTTTTTTGTAATTTTTAAAAATGTTACATAAAATATTTGGATCAAGCAGCTGGATATTTAGGTACCAACCCTAAGATTTTAAGAAAATTTGGGTTTCGATTTAAATAAAAGAAAATTAGAAACATACCTTTATGGAAGTTACGTCTACTGTTTTGGCATATCTATATCTATAACCACTGATGTATCTACTTACATTTCGTTGTACATATATCTTTTTTTTTGTTATATGAATACCGCACAAGAGTCCCAACTGCTCCCGTCTGAAGCCAGTGAGACTATGACATCCCCATTTGGGGTATGTTGTGAGGCTGAGGGTAGTGGGGAGGGGAAGGAGATAGGGAAGAGGAAGGTGGGGAAGTACCTAGCTATTCAGATCTGGTAACCAAACATGGCTAATGCCATTTCAAGCAACGTTTCAATTCTGAATGGTGGTCTTACACGAGGGCGATACAGGGAGTATCTTCCACTCTGGAACGTGCCGCAAATATACTATATATTATTTTTAATGAATAAATTGTGAAATAACACAAATTAACCAAATAAAATTTATTTGCCACGCCGGGATTCGATCCCGCGACCTTCGGTGTGCGAGTCAAGCGTCTTACCACTGCGCTACGCCGGTCGTCTTCATACCTGCCCTGAATAAGACTTGTCAGTTTATAAAATAGATTGGACTTAACTTAAATAAAGTAGTGTGTACGATACTAATTTAGAAAAGCTAGACTCCAGTGGGGCACCTGTATCGTGCTACCTCTTGCACGGCTCCATTCATATGATAATCAGAATATATCGCATTTATATTGAATCGGAATTCCTTCGCATTGATTTGTTGCATGTCAGTGGAATAAGGTAAAACCTACACTATACTATATACGTGCCCACGACTATTGTAACTTACAACGAGACTTATTTACGAGTAGCGATGGCAGAACTTCCTGTTCCCAGAACTGTAACGATGGGAACGGCGAAAACCTTTCAGAAAGTCTTTGACCTGTTTTTGTTTTATTATATTTAAAATAAATTTGATACTCGAATCGTGTCTATCAACATTTTGGGGCATTGTTTTGAAGAATATTGCGAAATGTTCAAGGTAGGTGATTTTCCTTCATATTTACTCTTTACTTATTTTTCCTCCGTCTTCTGCAAAGATATTGGTCTTTTGTCACCCACACACAAACTAATAAAGAAGCACATATCCGAACTAGATATTTGCTAAACCTTTTGGTTAAAATTGTTCCTCTTTATAAAACAGGACAGTCAGTAGGTAATGTTGATTACGATTTTATATGGCAACATCGCATCTGAATATTGTCTACTTACACTCGATGAAACAATTTTGAAAAATTCGGATGCATTCACATTTATTTAATCGAATATGTAATTTGTTATAAATGCTTTTTTTGATTGTTTTCTGAATCGATTCAATTTGGTTTATGGAATGCATATAATGTAGACCGCAGTCGACACAAACTCTAGATGGCTTCGTACTTATGCAAATTATAGTTGTTTGATAATGACAACGTTTGTGAATTGTCTTGTATTTCTTATTATGAAAAACACGTGACTTCGTTTTTTTGTAATTGTACCGGTTTCATCCACACGGTCATCTTCAGACTGATCAACTGTCCTGTTTGAATACGTTTTTTATTGCTTTATGTGACTTTTTTTATTATATTACTTGAGTTTGTGGAAAATCTTTCGCCAATGCACTATTCTATATATATAATATTAATATACCTTTACATCCCATCTGATCGATTCTATGATCTATTTCATATGATCTATTTCATTCTGTGATCTATTTCAATCTTTGACATCCAGAGTTAAGTTAGCCTCTCAGAAACTGGGTTTACTGTACAGTACTGAAAGATACTTTAAAAGTAAACAACTGCTTACCCTATACAAATCGCAAGTGTGCTCCACAGTTGAAATTTGCAGTCACCTTTGGTCTGGAGCCCAAAATACCTGAAAAACCCTCGGAAACAAATGGATTGTAATCCTTAGAGCACAGACGTCTCGAGGGAATGCTAATGCTATGCCCTTATCTATATATTGATTTAAAAAAAACACTATTTCAATGAAGGATGCTCCTCATGGGTCTCTTCAAAACCCATGTTTACTCTTTCCTCTCTAAAAGACCTTCCTCACAGCATCCAAAAAGGTGACATAGTCATTATGTGAAATTATTTTCTCCAGAGCCTCCTCTGTGGAATTAAATAAAAAAAAATCAATAAATATCAGTGAGAAGAGGCTTTATATGTGATAAAAAACACAAAGTTCATCTATTTCAAATCTAGTTCTATGAAATAGACCGTTTTCGTCAGCAAAATGTGTTTAATTGTACGAAATTTAGAATGGATACCGGACTGTCAACGAATGTAAAAATACATTAAAAATATATATATTTTACCAGTAAATTAATAATAGCACAAAGCTCGCGGTCGGCAGGTTGTCGATAACAAATAACCGATTGATAGAGCCTTCTGCAGCACGAAATAGAACCTCCACATTGTGAAGCTAAAGACTTATCCAGTTCCGGGGTATGGGGGGTAGGTGCTAGGTGGGTAGGTAGGGCCCAAACATGCGATGGTTTATATGGCTGTATCGCGTGATGCCGACACATTCGTTCTATTATTGCCCTCAAGGATTATATATGGTAGGAAGACAAATTGAAATGTTTTAAAGGTAGTGGGAAATCTTTACTAACTACGAACCTACTTGCTAATAATATGTTATATAATTAAATTAAAAGATACTTTGTTTCCAACCATTTTACTTTAATTTATTCATTATGTTTCAAGAACTAAAAAAAATGAATATTGTACATTATATGTATAATATATATTAATGTGGCAGTCATCCCGCGTGAAGGCTTTTTTTTGCTTTTTCGGGATTTTTTTGGCGAACTAAACAAACAACTGCGAATGTTTCACCACACATTTTGAGCACACTTTACAACTATTTCAAGCCGAAATCGTCGCTCATTGTTGAAGTAAAACAGCAACTCATCTTCAAAAAAAGTTTTTTTGCGGTTACTTATTTGTGAAATGTGAACCGAAAGTGAATAAAATAAAGTAATTTTTTATTTAATTATAATGTCAAGTCATTAAGTGTTTTGTTTAATGTCCTAAGTGGAGAAAAGAGACTTAAAAAGTTTTATGTAATGCATAAAGTTGTTGAAAAATAACGAGAATAGAAAAAGTCCAAGATTCTGTCCCTGTGGAACTCCAGTGTTCGTGGTAAAGTTGGTGGAGTGAAATATACCGCCCTGAAGAAGGTTACTTCTAAATGAAACTAGTTGACTAAATTATAATAATATTTTGAATACATACCACCTTTTCATTTAATTATAATTACAGGCTACAATGTAGTTACTTTCTTCAATAATGTAATATTAGGTTATATCATTATCAACGGCCATTGCATTCAGTGGTAGACTAATGTTCGTTAATTTCGTCAATTCTAATAGTTTTAGAGAGGATTAAGCAGTTCATTGGCAGAACTTTAGAACCTACGGTTTCAGAATCTGAATCACTAATGATAAGTAACGGTGATCAATCCAAAGACATTTCTGATCGAATCTCTAATTATTTTTGTGGTAGCCGATAATCCTGAGGCAAATATTGTATGAATTCGTTCAGCTTCATAAATCCTACAATTATTATACGATTTTTCATCGTCTACGTTATTTTTTCTAAATAATCGTATTAAGCCGAAGTTAATGCTATATTGAAATTAATTTAGCGCTCCTGGATATTAATTTAACAAATTTTAGCGCATATTCGCCTTTATTGTACATCAAACTCGTGGTTAGCTACATCACCAAGGATTGTTGGTACATTAACCCAGTTAGTAGAGTTGTAAGTTTTGTAAGGTGGGGTAATAAGGGAGGGGTGGCTGCAATCTCCAGTCGCGGCTAAACGTAAACAACTACAAAGCTTTCCTCGCAAACTGCTACACTTGATAGAGGGCGTTGAATGCTTCCGGTAAGGTGAGAACTTCCGTGTTGGTACTTCCGGATAGGTACCTACCCCCTAATTGAAAAAAACAACTTTACGACCCTCAAAGGGTGTAGAAGGGAGGAAGAGAATTAGAGGGTCGGTTTATGAAAGGTGGGAGAGGGCGACTCTCAAGTTCCAGGTAAGCACTAAAAAATAACATTTTATGACAGTTCGCTTAACGAGTTCAGGAAAATATAAAATTCAATCGTTAAATCTTAAATGCTTAACTTTTATTTAATGCCTTTTACGCAGGATGAATGCTGGAAATACGTTGGAAAAATAAGTCATGAATCCGACTGTAAAGTTAATTCCAAAGTTGTCAAGGTTTGATTGAAATATAAAACACGAGTGTTTATTTAAAAGGTTTTTAATTTATTGTCTATCTACGATAAATAATCATTATATACTATAAAAGAAAGTGTACTATAATGTGCGTGCCGCTAAAACTCAGAAATGAGTCCCGGTACGATCAGGGAAGTTATATGGTGTGGTAGCCCTCTCTCCCCCATCCATGAAGAAGATTCCCGTTTTTACCTGAAGGGCGTGCTTTTGAAGATATAAAATATTCGAGGCATTCCACAGCATTCCAGAACATCACGGAACATTCTGGAAAGTTCGTGAATAGAATGGAACGTTCGGAAACTTCCCAGGTCTTTGTGGAAGATTCCAGAACACACTCGAATGTTGTGGAATGTTCTGGAACAATTCGGACTATTTTAAGCCTTTTTTGCATGGGTGAGGCTACACATTGGTAAGGGTATATAAAGCAAGATCCGTCGTGGGTTCGAACGTCAGCTCAATCTCATATCAACTCCCCGAGCGAAGCCGGGTATCCCATCTAGTACATTTATATTTTTCAATCATTACAATATTAGCTATTCTGGAAGGTCCGTCTGTTTCAATGGTTCCATGACAGTTCTTCCTGTGACAATTTATCCGGCGGCAGTTCATCCGGCGACAGTTCATCCTGCTGACAGTTCATCCTGCCGACAGTTCATCCGGCCGACAATTCATCCGGCCTGATCATTTAGAAGATTTTTTTTTCAAGTAAGTATGCAAAGAGGATGTACGGCCGTACAACCAAAATCGATATACTTATACCTGAAGACATCTTGAGTGGAAATCCGCTGTAACCTAACCTAAACTATCCTAACCTAACCTAACCTAACCTAACCTAACAAATTAGTCAATTCACCCTAAAAATATGGTGCTAATTTCAGATAAAAAAGTTATATTATATGCAAGTAGGAATCTTTACGGTTTTTTATAAGTATGTCGTATTTTGTTATTCACGCATGCTTCTTCGGAGAGTCGAAATTATTGTTATTAAAAATATTTTTACAGCGGATTTCCACTCAACAGGCCTTCAGATATAAGTATATCGATTTTGGTTGTACGGCCGTATATCCTCTTTGCATACTTACTTGAAGAAAAAATCTTATAAATGATCAGTCCGGATGAATTGTCGCCGGATAAATTATCGGCCAGATGAACTGTGGGCAGGATGAACTGTCGCCGGATGAACTGTCGCCGGATGAATTGTCACCGGACGAATTGTCGGGTCACCGTTTCAATGGTTGCTAGCGGAAAAGAAAGAGTAATATAGATTGCTACTATTACATATCACTAAAACGCGTTTTTCAATCAATAACCGCGTGTTTTACGTCATGTTTAGCTTTTATTTTCAAATATTCATACAAATATTTGTATAGAAACCAAGCAATCAGATACAAAATATTCCAAATTATAAAACCACATTCGGACAAAGAAACTATACATACTTTACAACAAAACTCCATAACATCCTTCCCCAAGACATAAAACTAATAAAAAATCCTAATAAATACAAATCAAGAATAAAAATATGGCTGAAAGAGGTCAATGAAAAAACATTAAAGAAGACACTAAAAACGACATAGAAGACAAATAAACTATATTTAAATAACTTTAGTCCGCCTCGGCACAGGACCCCCTAGTGAGGAGGACTAAGAAATACAATATTTTATAACTACTTAATTTCACCATTATATTTGGTTTGTAAAATTATTTTATATAGTCGCTAAAATAAAAATAAAAAAAATAAAAAATGATCCTACAATTACGCGAAATAAAATACTGCCGGACATTTTTGTTCAGTTGTTACAGTTGTTCTGGTTTTCAAATCTAATTTATGGTGTGGCCACACCATAAAATAATTCTGTGCATTATTCCCATAATTTCGAAGAATATTCTGTCTTTTAGGCTGGCCATACTAACAATTATTGGAGAGATATGTAATTACGAACGTTAGTTATAACATCGATGCGTAAATTGTGAAAATGTTTAATAAAACACGACTCGTTTAAAATAGAGCAAAAATCTCGTGGAAGGCGTCTTAAGTACCATTTTTAAAGAAACATTGTGAATTTTTAACAACTATAACTTGTAAAATAACTGAAACAAACGTGTTTATAATAATTTTCGTAGCATACTTTGCGATTTTTTTTTTATAAATTATTTCACTATTTTTTTAATGATAAAAAAATCAATCAAATTTTTAGTTTTGTCTATCAATTTCCGACAATTTTTGTTCTTCAAATCTTCATAGCTCTTAAATTTAGTGGAAGAGTTTTAAGAGAACTTAAAAGCGTCTACAAATAATAAGCTTAACAATTTTCATGACATCAGAGATAAGCTTTTCTGTTTCCGTACAGTGATTTCCTATTTCATAATTCAGATTCAAATTAAATTATTAATTATTAATTGAGAACCAGGGTATCTAGCATGGTCGATCGATATAGGTTTTATCGGAAATGTTGGTAACTTGACATCACATCGAGCACGACTGCAGGCCGCTAACGAATAAATAACAGTTCACAACTATTAAAGGTTCCTAATTTATTTAACGTGAATTGTTATTTCTGATACAAATAACAGTTCACAACGATTAAAGGTTCCTAATTTATTTGACTTGAACTGTTATTTCTTCGTTAGCGGACTGCAGTCGTGCTCGGGAGCGATGACAAGTTAACGACATTTTCGATAAAGCCTCGACCATGCTAGATACCCAGAAGGTGACCTAACAAATTTATTGTATTTTATTATCAACGAATTAGTTTCCTTTTTTAGTAATCTACATACGTAGAAGACTTCATTATTTTTTCAAAGTTTCGCATAAAATATGAGTCATGTACGAGAATTGAACAGTAATTATTCAAGCCTATTCAATACACTTGTATGAAAAAACTGCTGTTTACCAAAGCGTGTAAATAAATTTCTCTATAAAATCTTCCAAAGCTTTTTTAAAGTTCGGTTAGAATAATACGTTATTTTAGAGATACGGTTCAGAGTTCTACAAAAACTTGAAGTTAGTGGAACTATGGCAACCCCATATATCAGGGAAAGTTGTACTATGGAAAAAAGTTGCAAGGGGACAGAAATGGGATTAATCAAGTCCAGTCCTTTTAAGACATTCGCATAAATTTATAATAATATCGTTCCCTTGGAACAACATGGTTCTATCTGAGATATTGAGGTTCAATGTTTGAATCCCTAATAAAGTTTTATTAATTACAAAAAATTGAATGTGAAGAATGTATTCTAAATGGATTCACTGTGTTGTTTTTAACATATTTCAGGGCCATTTTTACAGTTTAAAAATGGTATAGTTAGCCGAATAAATAACACTATTAAATTTAATTTTAATTAAATGTTAAAACATTTAAAGGGAGTTCTAATAATTAAATATGTCTCGTTCTTTTAATAGATTGTTCTTAAACCTAAAGATAATTCAATTACAATCCGTTTTGCATAAAAAAATAATTTCCTTCAGGGTCTATGTCATCTTGGAGATACTGTTTAGGGTGTCTTTTTAAGGAAAGCAAGGAGAGGAAGTTCTAGGAAGGAAAAACGTATGAGGGGTGGGTATAAATCTGGGGTTCATTGTGTTGAGGTCAACACCCGCCAAGACCTAGACAAACCTCACCCCGTGAACCCGGGCACCCCTGCTAAGACACCAAACGTAATGATCCACTTCTAGTGAACTCTGGCAGAGGTGTTGGTTATCCAATTAATGATTACCGGGGCAGTGGTACCCATTGCCGTCTCCGAAATTGAAATAAAAAAAAATTCACTTTCTGCTTAGTTGTCAAAAAAAACGATCGCAAAAAATATTTGTGAAAAATAAGTCAATTATGAATATAAGTTATTAGATATCTTTAAAAATAATAAAATGAATATAAATGAGGCCGTGTAAAATAAGTTTCATTTATTAATAATTATTGCATTTATTTTTATTTAATTTTTTTTTTAAATTAACGCAAAATAATCAAGGAGTAATAAAGATGTCTAATAACAAAAATAAATTATTATCAATATAGGTATTACTCATTTTTTTGTCTATAAGCACTTTTATCTATGATATATTTTTATTATTCGTTCATTTCGATGAAGACACCATCGATTTCGAAACATGTCGATTATTTTGATTTTAATAGTTACCTTTATACAAAAAAAATTTTTTTTTATTAATTTTATTTATTTATAAAGTGTCATTTATTTACATGGAACGTAGTTGTTGATAATCATATTATGATAAAAACATAAGAAAAACATCAGCTACACTAGGAAAATAGATACCAGCAGTTTGATATCTATAGGTATATATGTATAACCAAATTGTAGTCTGAAACTGTAGTACGAGTATTTTTGTCAATTTACAAGTGTTATTTGCTTATTGTAATATACCGGAATATGAGTTATGATCAGTTATATCATTGTTGTGTTATTTTTTCTATGCTCGTCTTCACATGATGTCGGTTACGATCAGAGACAGACATGTCATTCTAATTACAAGAGCTCCCCAGACAAAATCTCGACGAGTGTCCTCTTAACGGATTACAGAGAAAGAGTCATTACACTTTTTGAAGTAAAACTTCTTTACGCACGCTTGACTTGGGAAGTAAGCTGGTGAATGCGTGACGAGAGCGTTACGAAACGTGGGATCGGGCGAGGCGAACGGAAGTTGAGAGGTGGATATAAGTTAGTGAAGATAGAAAGAGAGAGAGTTACGTTTCGTGTATTACTGTAGGGGCAAGAGAGAGAAGTGCGAGCATACATTTTCTTTCTCTCTTTCTCTCATAGCCAGTTACGTTTCGAATATCTAAGACACAGTGCAGGCCTATTGTTTGTATCACACTGTAGGAGCAAAAGAGAGCAGTGCGCGAGCACATTTTCTTTCTCTCTTCTTTTATAAGTTAGTGAAGTTTTACTTCAGTCATGTGGTCTACAGCACACTCGTTTTTTGTTTACATGAATACCGCACAAGAGTTCGAGCTGCTCCCGTCTGAACACAGTGAGACTACGGTATCCCTGATTGGGGTATGTTTGTGAGGCTGAAGGTAAGGAGATGGGAAGGAGATGGGAAAGAGGAAGGTGGGGAAGTACCTAGCTATTCAGATCTGGTCAATAAACACGGCTAAAGCCATTTCAAGCAATTTTTCAATTCTGAATGGTGGTCTTACACCAGGGCGATACAAAGATCCTCCTTATTTTAAATGAATTAATTGTCAAATAACAAATTAATATAATGAAATTTATTTTGCCCACGCCGGGATTCGATCCCGCAACCTTCAGGTTGTGAGTCAAGAGCCTTACCGCTAAAATTACTCGAATCCTTACACATCAATATGTCTCTCGGAAGATCATATCCTTGTACTACTGCACCGCCCACCATTAAATGTTGCTTTTACTTTCCAAAATACACTCATTAAATAATATATTACATATTAATATTAAAATATTTTCAGGATTAAACAACATGTGTGCATAATTATGTCCTCTGCGTGCGAACTCTATCTAAATTTATTTAAATAGGCAATAAACAATGTTAATTTCAAGCGACCTCCCAGGTAAGTATGGTCCTGTATTAATTCATTTTTAGGCAGCATCGCGTTCATTGAATATTGTTCATATATTTTCCTATCGGTGATCAATAAACCGGTGTATGCAATTTTTAGCCATAAGTTGTTTTTAATTGTTTGTCTAGCTTGTAGTCTTTCTAGATTTTAGGCATGTATGGTAAGTTTGTACAGCGCCCTTGAGGTGATTTTTCACAAAAACGGCGCTATATAAATCGTCCAAATATTATTATTATTATAGACCACACTACTTTGTTCAGATTTGTGGAAACGACCGTTATAGATGATATCTCACAGAGAAGTTAATATTTTCCATACTAAAATGAGAAATTTCCAACCAATGGAAAGAGTTGGTATTTTTATTGTATTATTTTAAAAGCGCCATCCTCGCGCATTAAGGCCTGTTCACACGACCGCAGCCGGCTAACGTGGAATGACGTGACGCCGCGCGACTGTGCAGTGTACGCTGTACGTTGTGTGTTGTACGTCCAATCACGTTAAGAGGATTTGGTGTATTTTTGAGCGCCGACCAATTACAGTTAGCACCGTCGGCGACATCGAACTGGCGACACGAACGAAATGTAATTTAAATTCAATTTATTTAATCCTGTAAGGTATCGCAGGGTGAATATGCAGTAGACTAGAGTGTGTACGGAATACCGTGTGAATGTAATTTTATATACCATTATGACAGTGGTATGCACTAAAAATGGATATTGAACACAGTGGACACATTATTTATAAAATTTAATTAAATGAATACAATATTAGCGAAACTCAATCGAAAATCTGAAGACAGAAAATCAGAAAAAGATATTTGTTCCACTGGGACTCGAACCCAGGGCCCTTTGCTTACATGGCAAATGCTCTACCAACTGAGTAATGGAACCCATTTCCAATTCGGTCACTTTTAACTGTACCATACTTCGACTAAGAACTACCAACACATGTATAAAACATTCATTGTGGAAGAATATTACATACGTACATAGATATTTTAAAGTCCTTCATATTTTCATTTGTGAGACGGGAATGGGTACGGGTATGGGAACCATTTTTTGGATGACCAACACCCCTGCCATAGGTCACCCCAAGTGGTTCGTTACGTTTGGTGACTTAGCAGGAGTATCCGGGCTCATAGGGTGAGGTTTGCCTAGGCCAAGGCTGCGGATGTATTTGCCCACCCGTGGAGGGCCGAGTTGGTAGAGACTGGTTGAGGGAGACCTTTTGATCTCTCCAGCAGGACTTTTTCGACCCATCGTCTTACACCGCACTGGTAGAAAAAAGAAAAGTCCGTCACTCCTGGATACTCTGACCCCCAGATTTCTACCCACCCCTCATACTTTTTCATTCCCAGAACTTTTTCTCCTTCGTTTCTCTAAAAAGATCCTACACATAAAATCTTCAAAGATGACATAGGCTCCGAGGCAAATTATTTTCCATTTATAAAAATTCTAGCAAAAAGAAACCTACACAATCAAAACAAACACAACTGTCAACGAGACATAACCGGCTGGATTAGATATCTTTTTTACCAACCGACGATTAGTTATTAGAACACACAACAGAGGTTCAGCCAAGCGCTGAATAATTTTATATAGTATTATATTTATTATAAAATTTATTCCAAAGAAGGCAGTATTAGTTGGTTATTGGTTATAACAATGGCTAATATTGTATTTTGCCTGTTACCTTCAACGTTGTTTATGGTATGTTGAAAAATAAATAATTGTAAAAAAAAACGAGTGTGCTTTAGACCACACGACAGAAGTAAATTTTTACTAGCTTATAAAATAATATATGACATTGGGGAGACATTGACATTGACATTGGGATGACATATGACATTGGGGTGACATATGACCATGGGGTGACATATGACCCTGGGGTGACCTACGAACGTGGGGTGACCTACGACCTTTGGGTGACCTACGACCTTGGGGTAACCTACGACCTTTGGGTGACCTACGACTTTGGGGTGACTTACGACCTTGGGGTGACTTACGACCTTGGGGTGACCTACGACCTTGGGGTGACCTATAGCATGGTTATTCAGCAATGATTCATTGTGGTCGCACCTCTCCATATTACTTTTCATAACGCATTCACCACCTTACTCCCTAAGTCAAGCGTGCGTAAAGGCCCGACCGTTTGCCTCGCCCGATCTCCGTTCGCATCGATTACCGTTCGCATCACACTTTTCGTAATATCACACTTTTCGTAACATCAAAACTTTTCGTAACGCATACACCAGTTTACTCCCCAAGTAAAGCGTGCGTAAAGGCCCGACCGTTTGCCTCGCCCGATCACCGTTCGCATCGATTACCGTTCGCATCACACTTTTCGTAATATCACACTTTTCGTAACATCAAAACTTTTCGTAACGCATACATCAGCTTACCTCCCAAGTCGAGCGTGCGTAAAGAGGTTTTACTTCAAAAACATTTATTTTAATTGGTCGGAAACATTTAAATTTAACAAAACCGTTGAAAAGCCTGATGGTGTAATAACGTCACCCTTTTATCCTATAACATTTCAGAAAATTGTATAGATTATAATAGAAAATAGAATATGCAAAATTGCGACTTGTTTCCCTACGAACTGGCATCGTTCAGAATCTACTCTCACAGAGTAACATCGGTTGGCAAATCTGGTTTATTTGAAGTGCGGTGGGAAGATTTTCCTACTTTGTGTCGCCGCCTCGCAAATCGATGGCAAATATTATCTGGAAACTCAACTCTAATTCTCAATCCTGTTTCACAAATACGTTTCCATCAAAGGCTTTCTGGAGGACGTTTTCGACATGTCGCGTCGCGTCCTTTCGGCAGATAAAGTAATCATCTTTCTCCGCGGATACATCTGTACACAACATGTTCTGATGGAGTTTTATGTGATCAGTTTTTTGAGATACACGGCGATATTACAGCTTTGATTGTAGGCAGCAGATTAAATTGGATGTTGCTAGTATTATGTTTGGCTTAAGGCTCCGTTACCAGCCCCAAAAAGAAGAAGATGTAGAGATACGAAATTATTAATGTTAGAGGAGAGCGCTAACAATTACAGCGCCAAAATCGATGCAAAAAGTAGCGCTGCATTTACCGTGATTGCCACTTTTCAGCCTGCCGCAAAATATCAACATTTTCACGGTTTATGATATCTTCGGTACTATTCGACATTTTTCACAAAGTTTTGTCCTCAGCATACTATAACTAATCTATCTATATAAATAAAAATGAATCGCTGAAATGTTTGTACGCGTATAACTTCCAAACGACTGCACCAACTGGACTGGATAATTTATTTTTTTTGTGTTTGTTATTGTCAGGAGAAGGTTTTCATAAAATAAGTGGTGAACTCTGGCATAATGAAATTTGTATAAAAAAATTTCAATATGTGGCACGCTAGCTGTTTGAAAACTGAATGTACCGGGACTGTATGTTTTTCTGGAGGGGGGAGGGGAACTCGGGAGGGGCGAGGGGAACTCGAGAGGGAGGTTCGTGAAGCGGGGAAAGCGGGAGAGGGGAGTAGGGAGACGGTTGGCGGAGTGGGAACGTGAGGGGCGGGGGATGCGGTAGAGGAAGGTGAGGCGGAAGGGGAACTGAACGAATGGGAGAGGAAAACAGGGAGAAACAATTTCTTTATTAAGTGGCATAGCAACGCATGCCGGGAACTCGCTAGTATGATATATTTGTAAAAAATATGAAATTTCGTTGAAGGAAACAACCTCACTATTGTTACTCTGTAGGTCCTTGTTAATGTTGTTAGGGTATTTTGTGTGTTTAAAAAGGTTTAAATTCATGTATTTATAATTGGATAATTTTCTACATCTAAATGTAACATGGTTCCTAAATAAGAAAAACTTCCTTTAGTTTTAAAATTGAATTCGTTTGGTCAAAGCTAATTTCGTTTGTGTCCGCAAAGTGTGCGGCGGTCTAACTTTATTTCCATCCAGCCCCTCTTCTGCTCCCCTGTCCGATGATTTCACATAAGGTTATCCGAATTGATACCGATTCGTTGTTACTATTTCGGTTTCCATACATTATAAATTGTAAAGTGTCCGATTTAAATTCGAAGTGATGTATATTGGAAATCAGAAACGAAGCTGTTCTAATTCCAACACGTTTTATTTTAAGAAGCTTTTTTTTACTTTAATGGCTTTTCACCCCCAGAGGGTTCATGCCAGTGTCAGTTGATTAGGTTTAGAAGTTATGTTTTTAAGTGTTATCATGGGAAAATGTACAGTTTGTCAGATAAGAGTAGAAATCATAGAAGGGTGCCACTGTTGCTCAATTGGCAATACTAAGAATATAACTCAAGGTGAAAATGTAAAGAGTTTATCTAAAATAAGAGATCATGTCTCCTATTTTAGATCTGAATATATTTAACTCAATCAGATCTAAAATTAGTGTAACTGAACTCACCATTTGGTACTTCCTTTCTACCTACTATTAAATTCAAATTTATGTTAAATTAAATGAAGCAAATCACTTTGTAAAACACAATTTAATCAAATTTATGTCATTAAGTAGGTACAACAACAGTGCTTCTTCATTTTTTTTTCTTTTAGAACAAAAAAATGTTTTTTAAAATGAGATTCACATTGTTCTATATCATAGGTTCTCAACGTGGGCGATAACGCCCCCTTGGGGGCGTTTGAGACCTTCAGGGGGGCGGTAGAAGATCTCGAGACAATTGAGGGGCGTTGAGATGGCACAGGGGGGCGTTGGCAAGTAAAAAAATATGATCTAAAAAAGACAAACAAAACACTCTAATCACATACTAATAAAGCAAAGTAAACTTTAATATTGGTTAATTTTTGTTATTAAAAACTCACGTCGGAAGTTAAAAACAAGATACGGCAATATGGTGTGGGTTATATTAAATACGGATTTATCGAAGATCCCACAAATCCATGCGATGAAGCCTTCTAGGTTTCAATATCATTTTAATAAAATCCACCGGCATAAGAAAGACAAAGATGTGACCTATTTTCAAGACATAAAAAAGAAGTACAAAAATTCAGCCAACTATATGAAAATAATTTTCAACAGCTTCTGAGCATGACGATGATGGACTTCGAGCTTTGTACAATATCTCATTGTTGATTGCTAAAACAGGCAAATTACATACTATTGGGGAAGATTTAATTTTACCAGCAGTAAAAGAAGTAATTACCACTGCGCTCCATAAACCAGCTGCAGACATTATCCGAAAAATTCCTTTGAGCAATAGTTCTGTGCAAAGACGAATTGATGAAATGGATGAAAACATTGAAGAATCATTGTGCAATCATCTGCAGTCTTGTCGATTTTCAATTCAGCTGGATGAGTCAACTTTACCAACCAATGAAGCATTGCTCTTGTCACACGTGAGGTTCATCAAAGATGAGAAAATATGTCAATAACTATTGTTTGTTACAAATTTGGAAACAGATGCAAAAGGAGAAACCATATTTAATACACTGGAAAAGTTTTGTGACGAAAAGAAAATTCCTTTTAATAATATTTTGTCAGCTGCTACGGATGGCGCTCCAGCTACGACAGGGCATCACAAAGGCTTCATAGCGTGCTTAAAAAATAAAGTTCCTGACTTGCTTGCTGTGCATTTCGTAATTCATCGCCAGCATTTGGTTGCGAAAAATCTGAGTGAACGCCTACATACATCACTGCAATATGTTATCAGAGCAGTTAATAAAATCAGAAGTAACTCATTGAATGACCGATTATATAGTCAGCTTTGCATTGCCAATGATGAAGATTTCAACCGATTGCTGCTTCACACAGAGGTGCGCTGGCTGTCAAAAGGTTCTTGTTTGACTCGATTTTACAATTTTTTTGAGTCTGTGATAGAGTTCCTAGGAAACAAAGACACAGAATTGCGCGACAATCTCACCTCATCGAAGAACGATATTGCGTACTTGACATATCTGTTTACGTTTACATTGTTTTTCAATCTCCAACTTCAAGGCGACGACTTAAATTTGATTAAAACAAAAAATTGCGTTGCAGCTTTTGTATCCAAACTACTATTATACAAAAGAAATATCGGCAGACGGGAATTTAATAACTTCCTAAATTTATCAGCAGTATCATTCCAGAACGACGACTTTCTTGTTTACTATCAACACTTGGAAAACCTCCACAGTGATTTCAAGGAACGATTACAGGATATTTAACGTGGACATACCAGACTGGGTTTTAGATCCTTTTTCAAATATTAACACAGCAGGATCATCCCAGTTAGAAGAAAAACTAATAGAACTGACGACAAATGAGGAATTAAAAATTAAATTTACCAGACTGGGTTTTGGATCCTTTTTCAAATGTCAACACAGCAGGATCATCCCAGTTAAAAGAAGAACTAATATAACTGACGACAAATGAGGAATTAAAAATTAAATTTAAGAATGGCTACCAAGAATTTTGGCTGCAGAAGCCGATTTCGCAACTGTACCCAGGATTATGGTCGATAGTTCAACGATTTTTACTAGCATTCCCATCGTCCTATTTAGCTGAACGTGGATTCAGTGCTGTAGCAACGTTGGTAACCAAAAAGAAAAATAGGCTTCATATTACTGAATGCGGTGACTTACGTTTGTTTTTAAGTAAAATCGAGCCTAATATAAACAAACTTCTTAAAACGCATCAAATTCAACCATCTGATTAGATAAGTTATAAATTCAATATCTTTTCAATGTTAATAAAAATACTTCTCTACATAATTAAGTATGCGTTTTAATTGTTCTCATTAAAACAATTTTCTTCTCAGAAATATGATAGAAGTCATAGCCTTTCTTACGATTACGTAATATTACAGTGTAATTACACGTTTAAATATAATCGTGACAATAGCTGTTTCAGATTCGCGACTATTTTTTACATACTAGGTATCTAGTATATTTAAAAGCAGTTGGGGGGCGCTAGAAAAAAACATATTGTCAAAGTGGGCGGTGGTCAAAAAAAGGTTGAGAATCTATGTTCTATATAATCAGTATCATTGAACTTTAAAATAATATTTGACAGGTAAATTGGTTTTGCCAGCCTACAAATTTTATTGTTCTATTTTTTATATTTTCTACTCTTATTTGACAGACTTATATACAAATTTAGTCGCTTTCTTGATACACGCAGCCAGGATTTGTTTCTTAGGACGGGTTGTTACAAAAAATTTGATGAATTTATTAAATTTCACGTTTTGTGTAAGTTCTATTAAAGTTCTGTGATTATTTCAGTTTCGTGCAATAAATGGCCTATAATTATATACTATAACAGAACTTGAATAGAACCTCTACAGAACGTGAAAATCAACTTACAATATTTGATGAATTCATAATTTTTTTTTAAACAAATTGTCGTTTTAATCGTTTTCAAATGACGATTTATTAATTCTATGTTTAATTGGATATAATAAAATTTATTTATTGAGTATCAAAATTTTTCATCTGTATTAATATAAGTTTTTAGGTCGTAATATTTTTCAATCAGGCTCTTTTTTTATTTGGCGAAAATATAATATCAACATGATTAAATTTGTGATTATAATATTCACAATAACAAAAAAAAAGGTATTCAAGACATCGCATGACAGTTTCGTTTAGATTTTACCTGGTTTCTGCTATTTTTAGTGTTTACCTGAAACAGCTATTTCGCCATTCACACAGCATTATCATTTGTCTAACTGAACATCTTTATCAATGTAGATTTTACTAAATTTTATTTTCCTTTTTAGGTCTATTTATGTGAATTATATTGCATTTCCACGACGAAATCTACTATGAACCTTTTCTCTTGCAAATCACACTTAATTTGATAATTTAACCAACCTTTGTCATACAATGCACGTAACAAGAGCATGGATTAAGCAACTTGACAAAATTATACCAACCCTCCAAAGTTGTTCGCAATTAAAATGCAAACAAAAGGACTTAACGTAACCCGTGTGAACATTCAACATTCTACTACTGTGGTAAATGGAACAACTATGGATATTTCAACATCCTTCAACAGATGTCTTTAGTATAGATAGTTTTACGTGAGGTATCTCAACAGAAGATGTCACTTTTTTTTATAGTAATACCTCACAAGAGTCTCAGCTACTCCCGTCTTGAGCCGGTGAGACTATGGCATCCCAAATTGGGGTATGTTGTGAGGCTGAAGGTAATGGGGAGGGGAAGGAGATGGGGGAGAGGAGGGCGGGGAAGTACCTGGCTATTCAGATCTGGTCAACAAACATGGCTAACGCCATTTCAAGCAACGTTTGAATTCTGAATGATGGTCTTACACCAGGGCGATACTGAGAGTATCTTCCACTCTGGAACGTGCCGCAAATATACTAACCATTATTTTTGAATGAATTAATTGTGAAATAACACAAACTGTTAAAATAAAATTTATTTGCCCTCGCCGGGATTCGATCCCGCGACCTTCGGATTGCGAGTCAAAAGCCTTACCGCTTGACCACGTCGGCTGTCAAAGTAATATGTTAGGTAGTACCTTAGAAGAGTGTAGTAGTAGAAGTCAGTTAAGTGTACCTTAGAAGAGTGTCGACAATCGTCGTTCGTGTCTGATGCAAGAACGGTTATGGAAATAGCCGATGATACACGATAAATAGCGGGGCTCCGGCAGTGTTTGGTTCCCTAGCTTCAGAATAACTTAAGCTTCCAATAGGACGTCTGGTCCAGTTGAATATTCATTTTAAACCTTACGACAACGTAAATAAAGCAAATTGTCATCTCGACAATTCTCGATCTGTATTGGAGTGTTCCCGAACATATTTCAGGTAACCTCAATCACTGGTATTCAAGTACATCACAACTCCTGAAAGAGAACCTTTTGTGAATTTATGAGGTACACGAATTATAAATAGTAACGTCTTATTCGAAGGCTCGATAGGAAAGGATCAAGTTTTTAATTTTGGTGAAATTGAATCGTTTTTAAATCAAAAATTGATAATCGGTAAGTCATAATCGCTAAGAGCTTACTAGTAAACTATTAAAGCACCAAGAAATAAGGGCGCTTAAATCAGTAAAAATTATCTTACGAAACCCATAAGTATTTGCAACCACGAAGATAAGGTAAAGTATGGCTTTATTATGCTCTTTGTTATCAGAGGTTGGCTATCATCAAATTAATAATAACAAAAAACACATGAATTAGGCTTCCATGGCACCGTTTTTGTGGAAAAAAATCAAAGTTTTTCTACTTAATTAACTTATCACTTTGATTTACAGTTAATAATTTACAGCCAATATTTATTATATTGCTCCTGAAGAAAAATTCTTCGGATGCATTCATATTTTGGATCAGCGAGGAGAGTATTTGAACCCACAACCTCCGAATTGGTAGTTGTGAGCCTTTTTCTTCGAGAACGTAAGCCGGAATAGTGATAAAATAATTACTTAATCTCTACATATTATAATTTAAAGTCCTCCGCTGCGTCTGTCTGTCTGTTCGCGTTAAACTCAATAACTCCTGAACGGATTTTCATACGGTTCTCTCCAATAGATATGTATGTGGTGGACGAGCGGGCTGGCAAGCGAGCGGTATGGATTTAATTTGTATGCAAATTAACAGATGGCGGAGTGAGTTAATTTATCGAAAAATCACTTGGTTATAAAAGTTGGGTAACCATCCAGTAGACGGCGTTGTGTTTCGTTAGCCGTAGCAACGCGCAGCCGGGTCAGCTAGTATATTATAAAACAACAACTTTAATTTTCATCGATCGAAAAAATACAGTCGAAGGACTCACTTAAAATTCAAAGGAATATCTTAAATACGTCGATTACATTAAAAAATAAGTTCACATTTTGATTTCATAGTATTTTATTTTATTGGTAATACTGGGGTTTATTATACTCGGGTTGAAATTTTATAACTAATTTGAGCTACATATCTCTATAAATATATTGTATTTTGAATGTAGATATGTACTTAAATATTGTATTCCAGCGCTTGGCGTACCAACAAGAAAATCAAATCAAAGAACCTTATTTTTCTTAAACCTTGGGTAATTGCACAGATGTTGCGAGAGGAATTATGGCACGTGTTCGTGTACTAAGTGCCAAGTAAATTTCGGATTAAGTGGTTTCTTTTTTAAGTTACGGGACCCTGTTTTATCCTTTTCTTGCGAAATCCCTGTTGAGATGTACCTTTGTGTGTACATTGTACGGGCTGAATGTGTGTGGTGGTTAGATTTTAGGCCGAGGGCGGGATTCAACTGTTTCTTTGTTGTAAATTATGGCCATTCTGGTTACATGTGTTATCCTGACAGTGATGTGGGTCAGGCCACACCAACACCAACACACAACACGGCACCACGTCACACCACGCCACGCCACACAACACCACGCCGTACGACAGCGTGATGTGTTTGTTAGTTTTGAAGGAGCGAGTCATGGATGCGTATAGTGTATTGTATTTCTTTTGTGTGCACTATGAGACACTAAGCTTGTTTGTAGAAAGACATTTTATCATGTTTTTATAATATAATACTTGTAAATATGTATAAATATATTTATTTATTTATATTAATATACGGCAATACAGTCATTTACAGATACTCATAATAATTTTGTGGAACGGTAATCGTGGGATAAATTACGTAGGTATGTTAATTAAGTTATTTGAAACCAGACGAATAACAGGTATTATGCTTATCAGGCATTATAACATTGATTTATTGAGGCCTGTTATTAAGAGTTTTTTTTTATATTCCTACTCAGACGTCCATGTGTATGATTCATTAGAGCTAATTTTGATACCTTGTTTTTATTAGGGAGCTCTGAAGAATTGGGACAGATTTTAACCGATAATGTGTTCATCAATTCATTTTTTTAGCTCTGTGAATATCCACAATACCTTTCATCTTTAAAACCGTTCCTTAACACATTTATACATCTTATCAAAGATATACGCTAATCCCAATCTTGGCAAGATTTTACTAAAGAAATCTGTGAGAAGCAATAAATAAATAATTACATTTGATTAAATTATTCTCACCCAGCGGCGTGCACAGAGTTTTTGATCAGGGTAGGCAGTAGGAAAACTGCCGACTTAATTCAAATAAATAAATGAAAACCTTACCACAGATAACTCCATTCTTACACGATTTTTAAGTATGCTTGCTGCTGGTTGCAGATTATGTAGGTTTGGATTATCTAAGCCACATCAAATATCCAAATAATCGCTTCATTTATGCCTATTATCACAAGCCAATTAATGGCTATCCGAGGTGGCCTTGATAAAGGCGGTTGGCGTTGTCTCACACTTCATACAATTTTACGGGAAATATTATTTAAATGTCAAATCGATACGTCTCCCCACACAAATTATTATTTTTTTTCGTTAAAAGATAACCGAGAAAACCCATTGTTTTTGAATTACTTAAACACACATTATTTCCTTCGCGACAACAAGTTTCACCGGTTAAAATTTCCATATTTTACCGGATAAATTCACAATTAAAGTACGAGAAACGTTTTTGAACTGACAATTCGCATTTGTGAAAGACATAAATATACCAAACCACCATTGGTGAAAGACAACTGGTTGGTATAAATAGAAAACTACAGATGTCTCTGTCGTCACTAATTGCCATTTGTTAATTTTGTTCTAGAAGGCACTGCTTCATACTAACAAAAAACTTCTACAAGCAAATTCAAAACGACAGTTCGTAAACAATGATATTATCTTGTACGAAATTAGCTCCATGCAGACATAATTCCTGCTTACGGCCGCATTTTATTGGACCAGTCTGAGGGTGCTAGTGTAGTTTCTAGTTACAGATTATGCCACGTTTTGTAGTATGGCGTTTAATGTGGCGCTCGTGTAGTTTCGTTTGCAGAGCTTTTTCCGTGCTTATTTTTGAAAGTGTGTATTTATTTTTAGCAATAATTTAATAAATTATAATATTATTTACATGCTTATGTTTTACAAATACGGTAGGGTAGGCAGTGCTTATGTGCCTATATGGAGTGCACGCCCCTGTTCTCACCATAATAATATCCACTTCTCTAAACGTAAAGCATCAAGGCGTCCTTTTATTTACCTTCTCATAATACTTACATCGGCCTTATGTGCTCTTCTTTTATTGCACTTACATTGGCTTGACGTGGTTTTCTTTTATTACACTTACATCGACCTGGCGAGCTTTTCTGATATTACACTTAATCGGCCTGGCGTGCTTTTCTGTTTTAGACTTACATCGGCTTGACGTACTTTTCCTCTTATTATGCTTACATCGGCCTGGCATGCTTTTCTGATATTACACTTAATCGGCCTGGCATGTTTTTATTTTATAACCCTTAAATCGGCTTAGCATGGTTTTCTTTTATTACACTTATATCGGCCTGGCGAGCTTTTCTGAGCGCTTTTCTTTTATTACACTTACACCGTCCTGGCGACTTTTTCTGATATTACATTTAATCAATTTAGCGTGCTTTTCTTTTATTGCACTTACATCGGCTTGGCGTGGTTTTCTGATATTACACTTAATCGTCTTAGCATGCATGTATTTTATTACAGTTACATCGGATTTGTGTGCCTTTCTATTATAAGGTACACATACACGGTTTGACGTGCTTTTTATTACATTTACATCGGCCTCGCGTGCTTTTTTTATTACATTTACATCAGCCTGGTGTGATTTTCTGTTATGACACTTATATCTATATATCACTTATATCTATATATCGTACCTTTCCCTCCTCGTCATCCACGTCAACTACTATTGATTGAATGTTGAATTATTTCTTTAAATATTCCAAATTATTCCTTTGGTGACAACAAAAATACTTCGTTATCCAATTTATGTTAAAAAATGCTTATAAAAATATTATAATCGCCTTCTGTTTCGGCGTCTAATGCCTTTGTACTGCTTGCCATCATAATACATTTATGTAAAATTATATTTCCAAAGGTGATTATAGAATATAATAATGTGTCTTGTTATGAGTTGCCCATAAATTCTACGAACGGACTATACAAGCGGCAGGCAGCTGTGTGTCACGTGCTCAGTACATGTACATTCTCGCGTGATTATTGCTGTCCCTCTCAGGCTGGCAGAAGACATTACCATATATGGCTACACGGCGCGAAATCCAGCCAATGGCAGAAGACATTACCTTATAGGGCACGCGTTAGAGTCTTCCGTCTCGCTCATCACGGACAGAGAACTCCGGCCACCGTTCACCGAAGCGACAGACATATTTCAGACAACGGCGCGAGCGGTCGTACGCACTACTACGTACTGTCGGGCAGTATGCCACCCTTCGACGCGGCTAATTAAGTCTTCACTTACGATCCCAGTATGGCGCTATCACGACAGACGCCTGTATAATCCTACTGCCGCCTACTTTATACCATGGCAGCCCTGGCCGCCCGGCTTGTAATCCGCCTACATGCCGATAGCCGCTTAATTCACCGTTATCACCCACCGGTTCGGTAAGCTGACCGAATCCGCCCACCATGACGCCGAGAAGCCGCCCACGCACCCCGAGCCGCCCCGTTCCTGCACCAGATCTATGAGCTTTGCTCTAGATCTCTCCACTTCGTAGGAAGCTGCCTGCATCCGTACGACGCCACGTGAGATTTTAAACCCTCTTATAGTATTTCCGAGCCTAAATTCAGTAGTATTTCTAGTGCCTCTCTCTCTCTCTTATGCTAGGCCTTAAACAGCTTACCTGGTTGCCTGTACTGTTCACCCTTGCATTATTGAATACATTTGAATTGTGCCCAAACCTTGTTTCATTGGAGTCAACCATCGACAGCCTCGGAGGAGCCCTACGACCCTGAGCTGAGCCTTCCAAGCCGAGGCATATTGCCCCCGGGGGGCCTGCTTAACACTTGTTCCCCCCCCCGGGAGGGACATATTTCTGGAGACCAGAAGTATAACACTGGACCCTACGTGGCTTCAGTATCACCCTGGCCCCAGGAAGTATGACACTGGCGCGCCAACTGGGCCGAAGTCTTGTCGATTGTTGTCTCCCTAGAAACATAATTATGTAATCTTAGCTATAAATATTTTATATTTGTGCTCCCATCAACAACGGTAGCTCTGTGTGAATTATTCCAAACGTCGCGAGTCCGTCGGCTAGTGCTATTCGAGTGTTAGGTATTTTAAACATCGCTTACTACCGTAGCATTCATTCTCACGCTATTACGTTCTATCGCGGCAGTCAGAGTTGTTCGTCATTCGCGCGGAATTTTTTTTAATTGAGTAATGAATCTCGTTATTTTAAAATCTCCAGCTGTGTAAGTTGTATTATTTCTTCCTTGAAGAGCAGTGGTTGTTTCCAATAAAAGGTTTTAACTGCTGTCGGATTGTGCTCGTTCACATCCGTTCCCCTGTAATAGGAAGTTGTAAATACGACTGCCAGCAACTGCTCTCGTCTTATATTATTCGTCCGAAATTTTTTTTGCTTTGTTCATTATAATAACGCAAAATCATGGAGGCCACCATACCAATAATGGATAGAATATTAAATTTCGAGAAAGCAAACGCGTCGGTAATAAGAAAAATGTTGACAAATAGAGGCGTAGTTCCCAAAAGAGTTTTTTTAACTTTACGGAAACAATGTGTTGAGTTTAACGAATCCCGGAAGTTGAATTATAAAATAAACGTTAAACGAAAAGTTCAATAAATAATGAGTACCTACAAGTTATAAAGTTAGTTTTCGTTTCTCTCAATAGGTAGTTTTAAATCACAAAATGTAAAACGACGTTACATAATGTTATAAAAGAGAAATTTTAAAGCAACAAATTATAAATTTTCAAAACAGAATAAGTTAATATGGAAAGCTTCCCTTGTAATATTAGTTAAAGCCACAATTGTTATTTTTCTTCATAGAAGTTTTAATTTATTGTTAATACATTAGAATAAATTAGAATTGTAATTTTGATTGTTGATTGTCTAGGGCAGAGTAATTAACTGCGTATTGGATTAATGAACAGTTCAGGACAAATGTAGATTAATAACATAAATTGTAGAGAAAAAAAGGAATAAACAAAATTCAGTCAAAAGTTTTTTTTAGAAACAAAAGTTTAGGTACAGATCGGTGAAAAATAGTAAAGTTCTTAGAAGTTTAATGTTGTTTCGTTTGAAAATCATGAGTGTCATGAACCCACGGTTAGAGATCGTACATCATTGAATTAATATTCCATATTACACAAATTAGAAAACACAGTGTTGTTAAAGTAATAAACGTTCGGGAAAGGAAACAAACTTGTATATAAAATGTATATAAACAAGGCAACGTGTATATAAAATGTATATAAACAAGGCAACGTGTATATCAATGTATATAATTGGATAAGTGTTTTTTTTGTTAGTTTAAGTTCTTAAAATCTATCTGAATTGCTTTCGTACTAAGTGGTAGGAAATTAAATAAATTAGTGAAAAACAGTAGAACATCATTTAAAGAATAAATTCAAAACTACAAGGTATACGTTACTAGATACTTGTTTTTTTTCGAATGATTATCTAAGGAAGGTTTAATAATAAAATTTTGTATATGCTATAGGTATTTACCATAGAGACAGTATTGGAACATGTTTTGTTTTTTAATCGGGACTATCCCACTCTAAATAGTAGTATGCGAATAATAAAATAAACTATCGTTGGGAAAGACACTTCAGAGGAAACAAGTGAATAGCATCATATGTTCAAATTATCGTTTTAAATAAAAAATAACGAAGAATTTTTAAAGGAAAATCTTGTCATATTTAACAGAATAATCTCTCGAACAAAGAACATTTAAATGTTAGCTTCAATTAAGTTTTTTTTCATAAGAATGTAGGAATGATTTCGGCAATAAATTTACATGAATGAATAACAGTATAATGAAATTCAGGATAGAAAAGATAAAATAAGTTTTTTTTGAAAACATCTGTGGAAAATTATTAAAATATAGAATTAAAAAGTAAACTACGACAGTTAAATAGGTATTGTCATTTAGTAACAAAATAAATAGTGAATAGAATCCAATTGATAATGTCTTACTTGTAATGAAAGAAAGGGTTATAAAATTATAAGAAATTGTCTTCTTCATTTTTTCTCGTATTCATAAATATGACAACGTGATCGTTGTAAGGAAATTATATCATATAGATATTGAGTAATAGACTCAAGAAATGTACTACGGATACATAGGTAACCGCGTATACAATTCTGGTTTCAAACCGTTATAGGAATGCCTTCCTCAGAATTAGGGCAAGGTGGGATTGTTAAGATGTGAAATCTTGAACAAAAAAAAAAGGAATTTGTGATATAGGAAAGAATTGAAATTAGAGAATTAACCCCTCAAGTAAGCTTTAGGTAATTGTAAATTCGTATAGTTTTGACATAGCTATTTTAGAAAAATGTCATGGCGCCCTTATATAGTTAAATACAATGGAAATTTTTTCTAAAACAAAATGATAGTAAAGTAAACAAAAGTTAAAAAAGTTATGAACAGAAGAGTTGAGATTAAACTGAGACTTATAGTGAAAAGTTATTAGTAAAAAAAGTTATCATCGGATAATATTGTTAAATTAGGAAGTAAATAAATAATAGACATGGAATTTTTTTTTAAAAAAAGGAGTTTTCAAATAATCAGTCAAACAGGTAAAAGTTTTAAATTTTGGAAGATAGTAAGAAGCAACGTCGTTAGCAATTCAGTTATGATTCAATTTTTTTTTATGTATATAAATTGCTAGCTTATAACATGTAATGTTAAAGGTAAACACACGAATTGAATACTTAGGTATTTGAGCGACTTAGTCAGTGTGTATTACGCATCGTATAGCGGTGTTATTAAATCTGTGTTATTAAAATTTGGAAACGATTCCTGTTAAATATAGAGTAACCTTTAAAGAGAAATTTTATAGAAATTATAGTAACATAAATTTTAAAATAATTAATGAAGTTCTGTTTTTTTGGATATTGTGTTATTTTTATGTGTTTTTTTTGCCGAAGCACAGGCATTTGAGGAAGGAAATTTCTCATTTGTGTTGGTGAACTAAGGCAAGGTTACGGTTCTCGGAACGTAACGGTGTGGCCACACGGAGATAGACGTTTGCAAACGTATCTCTTGAAAACACGAGAGGATTATAGTATAGCCTGATAATTATACGACGCTATAGGAGAGATCCTTATAATATGCCAAACGCTATAGGAGGTATCCTTATAATATGACCGACGCTATAGGAGGCGTATCCTGAGAATTACACGGAGAGGAAAACAGAAAAACAGAACAGAGTATGGAAATTAGTTCACCAGTAGGAAAAGAAATTGGTTACGAATTATAATAACGCAGTAAATTTAAACACGAGGTGCATGTATTGTATTGTCCTCTACATAAGGGTGTAAAATGCGAATATGTATCATTTTCATTTGATTACATGACTTAGTCAGCATTATTGTCCATCATTGGATGACCTTAATAAAAAAAATTGTAAATTTATTCACGAGGTACATGTATTGTATTGTCTTTTATATACAACCCTAGGACGTCATGAACCCTAGTGGTTAGTACGAGGTTATAACGCATATAACTTAACCTTTGTTATTAGAGAAGTATACAATTCCTTTCTTAATGGATCGTCATCACAAGTGTTGACAATCCGGGACGCCGGTATGTCTGCACGTGAAGACTTGTGTTATTATTGTTTTTATTATAAAAAAAAAAAGAGGTAACTCACCTTACACTAGTGAAATTACTGATGCGATATTTAGTTCATTTATTGTAATGACTATTATTGGTAGTAATAATTTATTACTTTCTCCTAGTGCGTAG
This sequence comes from Limnephilus lunatus, assembly GCA_917563855.2. NCBI lineage: Eukaryota > Metazoa > Arthropoda > Insecta > Trichoptera > Limnephilidae > Limnephilus > Limnephilus lunatus. The sequence goes on from OU830593.1 coordinate 85,349,267, forward strand.
CCACTTAGGTTGTTTTTTTAAAAAAAAAAAAAATGTTTTTTAAATTTATATATGAATGTGGTTACATAAGTATATAAATTCGTCTAAGAAACACGACACGATACACTGATTGAGGGCGTAGTTCAAGGAACCCTAAATTAGGCTAGGTTTTTCATTAGAAAAAACTGCGTTAGGTATTCAGTATCCTGCCCGGGACCGAAGTAGAGACCTAATTTCTATTTTCGTGGAACAATTTGCATTCTAAAAAGTACTTAATTTTAGATGCAATGAAAGAATATGCAAGCATATTCTTTTCTTTTCGTTGACAAGAGACGGCATAAGAAAATTCTTGTACAAGTGGTAGGTATAAAGGCACCTAGTTCTCATACTGGGATAGGTCATTGGGTAGTAAGAAACTTAGGAACCTTATGGTTGTAAATAACCTTGTGTATATATTAATATAAGGTCATGTATAAATGAAAATATCATTTCAATTATAATTTTTTTTATTTTTTGTCCTTTTTTTTTTTCGGGTTTTTCAATCTCTTTCATTGTCGAATTATTCTCACATGTAGGTTAAATCGTTATGGTATTGGACATCTCACACGTTGCGATATAGGAGAAATTGGGGCGGTAAAACGTTCACAATCGGGTAGTTACCCACTCCTTAACGGGGTATGTCTCAATTCTAGCGTATGTTGGAGTGAATTCACGATGAAAAGGCAATGTAATAATTATATTACCACATTTTTGTTATCAGAATCGGCCCAATAGACAACACTATTCGGTTCACATAGGTTGTGGTGGTATCGAATTTTAACCTTCTTCCGCGATCATATAACAACGGTTACTCGTTGTGTGGTATTATAGAGCTGTTACAAGTCCGATAGGATGGAACTTGGGTATCGACCTAACGTGTCATTCGGCAGGTAAACTATAATCCAAAGCGTGATAGGATGGCTAAACTCCTTAGAATTAGAGCAGAAGGATTGTTGGAAACGCGAATTTCCGAACAATGGAAGTATATATGATTCCGGTGTTAGGAAGAAATTCGTTACTCAATTAAAAAATTTTTTCCTCTTCTAATAACATTGTCGGTAGTATTAAATTTTCGTATTTTTTGGTAAAAATACGTGGCGTTGTTGTTATTTATTTTAATTTTTTTTTTTTTCTTTCTTTTTTTTTTCCTTCTTCTCTCCTTACGTAGTCAAACCCTGAGAGTTTAAGTTGAGTTGAAACAAACTCGAATTGAAAGTTATTTAACAAAATTGTACTCACACACATAGAGTTTTTGGTGGGTAAACAAATGTATATTCAAGTGTTTTAATTATGATAAATGTAATTAATTAAATTACTATATAAATATTTTGTAAACACGTAATTGATTACTTCGGTATCAATATGGTAAGCCAGCGTGTAAAGTCCTTGCCATATCAGGACGCAATTGTACGGTAATTTGTAACTTGCTATATCACTGTATTCAAATAAGGAGTAGTACTTCTCGTAGTAAGAAGATTTAAGAGTATGCACCCAGTTGAGTAAATTAGCTCGGTAATGTCATAAAGTTATGTCATTCGGGTCGTATTGTTCTTATTAGAGAATAATGTAATTGCACTTATGGTCATTACGGTTCGTCTGGTTATTTTGGTGGGAACACCTAGAGGGTGTCCTATGTGGTTTCGTCGAACGCAAGTTCACCGTGAGGATTCCAAGGGATCTATCCGGTTGTCTATGTCGTTGCGGCAAGGGTATATTTCTAGTATACCAAGTACAGCGCTGTACGGGTCACCGAGGGTGAGTCGAGAAAACATGAGAGGATTCATATTATGCCTGAAAATTAATATTCATGATAGGTTTTGTAGCATTACCTTACAATTATATGCGAACATGAGAGGATGGTCGTTTATGCCTGATAATTAAATGCAAACCAGACAAACCATGACAAGCTGAGAGTGCGGGAAACTAACATTTGGGTTAGAATTGAATTGTGAAAATAGCATAAAGTGTATAAAAACAAAGTTGTATAATTTTAAGAATTCTATTGTAAGACGCGAATATGAGTGATTTCGATCATTTCATGACATTGGTCAGCGTACAATATTCCATAACAGGAATAAAGTGTATAAAAACAAAGTTGTATAATTTTAAGAATTCTATTGTAAGACGCGAATATGAGTTGGTTTCGATCATTTCATGACATTGGTCAGCGTACAATATTCCATAACAGGAATAAAGTGTATAAAAACAAAGTTGTATAATTTTAAGAATTCTATTGTAAGACGCGAATATGAGTTGGTTTCGATCATTTCATGACATTGGTCAGCGTACAATATTCCATAACAGGAATAGTGTTGGAAATTTTTTGTCTAATTTTAAGATTTTTACATGGTAGTAATCCTTCTCGGAAGGGTCATGTTTTCTTTATTTCTTCATGCACCTTCGTTAGCGTGTCTTGTATCGCACTAGGTACGTCACATTTTTTTAATTTCTTGAGAGAGTTGGCAACCTTTGTTCAGTTATTGCTAGTTTTTTTTAGCTTGGCTCACAGGTAGTTAAAATTTTGTTGGCTCTTAGGTAGGGAGTGTTTAAATCCTGGTGAAGAGGTAGCTCTGTACCTCACATTGTGGCAACCATCGCATCACATGCTGTATGGAAGGTCGTGGTCCCCTGCATCAGCCTCGCTGCCTTTTCCCTTCATTTTTCAGGGGAAGGAGGGTAGTGTTATGAGTTGCCCATAAATTCTACGAACGGACTATACAAGCGGCAGGCAGCTGTGTGTCACGTGCTCAGTACATGTACATTCTCGCGTGATTATTGCTGTCCCTCTCAGGCTGGCAGAAGACATTACCATATATGGCTACACGGCGCGAAATCCAGCCAATGGCAGAAGACATTACCTTATAGGGCACGCGTTAGAGTCTTCCGTCTCGCTCATCACGGACAGAGAACTCCGGCCACCGTTCACCGAAGCGACAGACATATTTCAGACAACGGCGCGAGCGGTCGTACGCACTACTACGTACTGTCGGGCAGTATGCCACCCTTCGACGCGGCTAATTAAGTCTTCACTTACGATCCCAGTATGGCGCTATCACGACAGACGCCTGTATAATCCTACTGCCGCCTACTTTATACCATGGCAGCCCTGGCCGCCCGGCTTGTAATCCGCCTACATGCCGATAGCCGCTTAATTCACCGTTATCACCCACCGGTTCGGTAAGCTGACCGAATCCGCCCACCATGACGCCGAGAAGCCGCCCACGCACCCCGAGCCGCCCCGTTCCTGCACCAGATCTATGAGCTTTGCTCTAGATCTCTCCACTTCGTAGGAAGCTGCCTGCATCCGTACGACGCCACGTGAGATTTTAAACCCTCTTATAGTATTTCCGAGCCTAAATTCAGTAGTATTTCTAGTGCCTCTCTCTCTCTCTTATGCTAGGCCTTAAACAGCTTACCTGGTTGCCTGTACTGTTCACCCTTGCATTATTGAATACATTTGAATTGTGCCCAAACCTTGTTTCATTGGAGTCAACCATCGACAGCCTCGGAGGAGCCCTACGACCCTGAGCTGAGCCTTCCAAGCCGAGGCATATTGCCCCCGGGGGGCCTGCTTAACACTTGTTCCCCCCCCCGGGAGGGACATATTTCTGGAGACCAGAAGTATAACACTGGACCCTACGTGGCTTCAGTATCACCCTGGCCCCAGGAAGTATGACAGTCTTTATGCCGTTAAATGGATTCAAAACCCTTTTAAAGAATATGTGTTTAGGAGAGACTAAATTAATGCTCATAAATTAATAAATATTTGTGAACAACGTCTCTGAGATAAGACTTCCGCAGAAACCGTAATCTTCTGCCAAATACTTATCTTAGCATAAGGAATAAATACGCTATCTCGAAATACATCTGTGTGATATCGAAAATATTTCTCTTCAATGGTGGCTCTCAACCAATGTTCCGCGGAACCAGATTGTTATTTATTTATTTTATTTCTATTCTTGAACATACATTTAACAATTCATTTCAGTGGTTTACATATATGTATAATAAGTAATTAAAAATTAAAATTAAAACTAAATTCTGTCGCAGACTTAATCCTATAGATGTAAGTGTTTGTCTTTTTTATGTGTCGGTCTTTTCCGTTTCATCGAGTTTCAAATCACAACGGTGCTAAAGAAGTTTTCACTTCAAAAACTATACTGCGTATGGGTTAATTTAACAATTACATTTTATCCTTTTTTAATTTTGTATTTTTCTATTTGTTCCAGGTAAGCCAACATACATTTCAACAGATTTTGTTCAAGTGCTTGCATTATTAAATAGTGAAGCGTAAATCAGGTAAGTGAATTTATTACATGCCTTTCTTCTTATCATTCTCATATGCTATTTGTTCTTTGAATTCTTAAATAAGTGCCCTGTGTGTTTTTTTTTATGTGAATACCGTACAAGAGTCCCAATCTGCTCCCATCTGGAGTCAGTGAGAGTTCCATGCCAACTCAAATATATTTATTTTATTTTTTTGACCCAATGCTTTTTTTAAATAAAAATAATTGTATATTATGTATCATTTGTATCTCTAATTATGTCTCTACATATGTATTATTTGTCATTTGAGTGAACTTTGTATTTTTATAATTTTCAATTTCTAATTTTTTTTTATTAAAACAATCAAAATTTACAATTGTACAATATGACAGATTGATTTATGTAATTTTTAACCTATTTGTAACTGTGTTTTTATAACTGGATTAACGTATAAATAAATAAGTTTCCGTGGTTTCCAAAAGGTTGAGAAATGCTGACTTCTCTACAATATAGAAATGTAATCTACCAGGAGAACATATTCATTCATGGATGAAAACTCGGAATATTTCGTTCACAGAATTCCCAACAACGTTATTACTTCCGCCATAAATACCAGCCAACCTAACAGTTACTCTGATGCTTATGAAGAATAAATTGAACCTACATTTCCTGTTCGCGGTTTTTCCACCCATATAAAATTGGCTGTAAGTGTAATTTAGTTAGGACTGGCGCAGGTCTAATATAAGCCCGGCATACACGATTAGCTCGCGAATCAATCAATGTGGTTTACATTTATAGAAACAGAATACAGAGTCTAGACGGGGATCATTTTATATTCATTGTTCGATTTTTGTTTGATCCGGTAAATCAGTAATATTTTTAATGAAATAAAAACAAATAACATTGTAAAAACCACTATATAATTAACATTATCAACATGTTTAGGAAACCAAGTTTTATTCGTCAGGGTAAGATTAATTTTAAAAATAACAAAAGACAAACAAGTATAGAAAAATAAGAACTATGGACAAAATATTAAAGAGAGTGGTAGGTAATTAATTATTTAAAATTATCATAAAAAAAACATTTATATAAAATTAAATATAAAAATTATTTTAGAATGTGCAAAAATTGCATTTACGTAATAAAAACTTTTAAAACAAAAAATAATAATAGGAAGTGTAAATAACAAAATAAATTATTATATAATCTAAGTATTAATATGAAAATAAGTTTAAAAGATGGGTAGTTTACACAAGAGGTCCCTTTTGTTTTGTTTCTGTTTGTTTTTTGAATATTTATTAAGATGTATTCTTGCATTTACCTGTTGATCTCCTCACTTAAAACCACTTATTCTTATATAATCTTCTTTATCATGAATTTATGCATTAAATTCATAACATATTATATATGTTTTTACTAATATTTCATTTTGATCCTCTGTGTTTTTTGTTCGTGACGGCATTCGTGATTGAGGGGCTCACTACTAGCGATCTGAAGTTGAGGGTTCAAATCTCAGCCGGCGTGCGTAAATAAATTTTATTTGATTAATTTGTGTCACATCACAATTAATTTATTTAAAATGATGTATCGGCACGTTCCAGAGTGGAAGATCCCCTGAGTATCACCCTGGTGTAACACATCATTACAAGCAAAGTTTCATTTTGAAATGAAACTTTGCTTGTAATGGCTTTAGACGTGTTTGGTGACAAGATCTGAATCACCCAGGAGGCTCTCAGGAAAATAATTTCCCTCAGGGCCTACGTCATCTTTGGGGATGCTGTGGGGAGGATTCTTTTAAGGAAAGGAAGAACAGGAAAGTTCTGGTGCGGAAAAGGGTTTAAGGGGTAGGAAGGAATCTGGGGTTGAGTGTGTCTTGGTCATCGGCCTCCAGGACCTAGACAAACCTCACCCCATGAACCCGGGCACCCCTGCTAAATCACCAAACGTAGCGGACCACTTGGGGTGACCTATGGCAGAGGTGTTGGTTATCCAATAAAGGTTCCCGGGGACCTCCCAGATCCCTACCCACCTCTTATACCTTTTACCTTCCCAAAACTTCATCTCCTTCTTTCTTCAAAAGATCCTCCACACAGCATCCTCAAAGATGACATAGGCTCTGAGGGAAATTATTTTCCTGAGGGCCTCCTGGGTGTAGCTAATGTAAAAAGGTGGGGAAGTGCCTGACTATTCAGATCTTGTCACCAAACAAGTTTAAAGCCATTTCAATATGGTGGTATTACACCAGAGCGATACTCGGGTGATCTTCCACTCTGGAACGTGCCGAAACATCATTTTAAATTAATTAATTGCGAAATGACACAAAATAATCAAATAAAATTTATCTGCGTACGCCGAGATTTGAACCCACAACTTCGGATCGCTAGTCGCGAGCCGTAGGTATCCCTCGATCACGAATGTCGTCACGAACAAAAAACACAGAGTTCAAAATTTAAAAAAAAAATTAGTGAATACATACATATATAATATGTTATGAATTTAATACACAAGTTCATAATATAGAAGTGATATAATAATAAGTGATTTTAAGTGACGAGATCAACAGGTAACAGCAAGAAATGTTCCTTATGAAGGTACGAGTAGTTATTGAATTCGAAAATATATCCAGGTCTTCATGTTCGTAGTGTTATATAATCGAGTCATTCTCGACATTGATTTGAAAAAAACTTATATTATTACGGTAAGTATCGGCCCAAAAGCTTTCAGGGTTTCTCGTAAATTTTGGCTTTATGTTAATATTAATTTGATTAATTAAAGGATTTATACGTGTTGTTTAAGATGCTTCTTTATAGGTGCTTCTATTTTTTACGGAATACACCCTGCCTACGTGTAACGTTAGGATAATAAATGGATTTATGACCCATTAAATAAGGGAATATTGTTGGAAAACATAAATTTATTATTGTCAAAAAATCATTATTTACGCACTAGTGCAGACCCATGAAAAATCACCGATATTATTATCTATAATTGAATGTTTTGTGAAGCCGAAGTATTTATTAAATATTTGCCTCCGGATCACCTTCTTTCAAAAACAAATATTGGTAAATGTCTCTCAACAGTTGTCGTTAGAGTGGGTAGTTTCAATGTAGCTCAACAAATCTCCTTATACCATGTAGTTTTAAAAGGTGTCTCTATAGGTTGGTGTCATTGGTAGTATTACATGATAGGGATAACTTTCGGACGTTTGGGTCTAATATCCGAACGGTTACGAAGATAGCTGAGCATATTAGATCTTCAATGAACGCTTTGCCCGCCACAGAAACAAAGACTTTTAGAACGGACGTTAAGTCCAGTTAGATATATGCATTGTAAATACGATACGATAAAAAACAAGACTGGTAATCAGTCAGACGCACAACCGAAATAAGTATTTTTGATTAGGTAATTTTTTCAAAGCTTTCAATGTAAGTGGCTCCGCGAAATAAAAAAGCTGGAATAATTAGCATTGATTTTCAAATTCTAGAAATAAAATCTGTGTTTTTTCATAAAGTCGAGATTTCCTTTCGAAAGGTTTCGGTATCTTAGATGTATTATTTAATATGTATCTTTTTGTTATTTTCTCTACTAGCATACAAGGTCATACCCGTATTGTGAAAGACATACATGATTTCAATTATAATGAAAAAACTAGAAAATTTATATTTTGTAGAAGCAAATGTAAAAACAGAAGAAAAAAGAAAAGAAAAAAATTATTTGAAAAAAAACCATATATAGTTTACATGTAAAAATTTAAAACAAACATAAAAATTTTAAAAAATGTAAGATGTCTTAAATTACACTTATTATTTTATGTAAAATAAAAATTTTAACACAGGTTTTGGTAAAATATTTTCCAAGAGTTAAACATTTTTTTTAAGAATGTAATTAAGAATTTTAATCTTTTTTAACCTTTTTCAAATCTTTTCTTAGAAAATATAAATTTAAAGGTGTAATTTTTTTATTACAATATAGACGACGCTAGAAACGCAATGTGATCAAGTAAAAAAAAATTCAATTCTCGTGAAAGTCGAGGTACCTACTACTTTTCTTTTTTTAATAAAGAAATACGAGTTTTTTACAGAACCATAATAAATATAGCAGGCGGATAAACAACGCTCAGAAATTTCCTACCTTCAAAAGAAACCCCGGTTTCAAGGATAAAGTGGTGCGAGATTTTCATCCCGGGTCAAATGGACCAGGATCGCATGAAGTCGAGAGGGTATCGTGTGTTAGTGCTACGGGAAATTGTTTCACAATAGTAGGTACTACACTCATTTCATCAATGTAACTTAACCCCCACCCAAAAAGGAACAAACTTTATAGAAGAATGCAATTTTTTCTAGCTGCAAACAACCAATCTCTTTTTACTCGGTGGCAACTTTTACATGCAGCTTTTCAAACTTGTCATCGTTGTCGAACTCGATTACAGGAAAATTCTCGTACCAGGCTGACAGAAATTGAACTAAGCTCGGATAGATTGTTCGCCCAAATGATCGGACAAAATGTTCAGGCGTCGATGTATCAGGAATACGCAGTACCTACAGTATGGAATATATTTATTCTTTTCGGAGTTAAAGAAATAAAAAAAATGTTCGGTATTTTTTGCAATCTAATGGAGTAATTTGGCTGATCGAGGAATAATTCACATGGAAATGTAGCTTAGTTTATTACCGAAACAACGTTGTGATTCGCGACCTTCTAAATATTGTTTTGTCAGGCAGGTCATAATCTTTATTGAATTCTACTCCAACGTTTGGAACATTGGAATTTTTTCATTGTATATAAATTTGGCATAATGAACTTATTTTTACAAAAATATATTTTATGTTGGTTAGAAATGTTGATCATTTTATTTTATCGACTGATATCATGATATCTTGCCATTTTACGCCGGTTCGTGATGTTGTGGAGTTTATAAATTTATACAAAAATCTACATTAATATTAACGAGATTCAATATAAATAGTATTATTATATTATTTAGTCTTTTGCTTATTGTATGCTAATGATGCGGTGCTGATTTCTAACACAATGGAAGATCTACGGTCTCTCGTATCTAGGATGAACGAAGTATGTATGAAGAATGAGTTAATGATGAATGTAAGTCTTAAGTCGTGGTGTTAGAAAGAGAGAGAACTAAAACAGGGTGCAATATAATTGTGAATTTACGAGAGATAAGAAGGCTGATAGAGATATTGAAAGAAGGGTAAATGCAGGTAACTCCATTACTCGACAACTGAATGCCGGTGGCGCTAATAAAAAACTGTCAAAAGAAGCGAATCTAGCAGTCCACAACCCTGGTGTATGGCAGTGAGGCATGGAACTGGCAGAGGAAGGATGAAAGTAAACCGATTGCTGTTGAAATAAAATCCCTGTGGCATATGTGTGGTATAACCATGTATGATCGTAAATGAGTAAGATTAAGAAAGGGACCCTCAGATGGTTTGGGCATGTAGAGTGAATGATCGAAGAAATCAGTGTAAGAAGAATATATGACGCAAATACTCTACGTAATACTAGAAGTCAGGATTTATTTCAGTGCAGAAATTCTGGAACTAACTACCAAATGTATTCCTCTTTGCCCAGAATACTAATGGAGGGAAATAATTACACCAAGTCAGTGGATATCTTCAATTTATCTTTAGACAAATACAAAATGCTTTTACTGAGGCAGTTCAGTTATGTACTATAAATACTGTATATTTCTTAGTAAAAGAAATAAATACTGTATATTTCTTAGTAAAAGAAATATATACCTTTTTTGTTTGTTGGTAAAAGAAATATATAGTATTTATATTTTATTTAATCAAAGTGTAATTTTTAAATTGTATATGTAAAAGCCCCGAAAAAGGGTGTAAATAAATAAATGTGAATAGTAGCAGCCGAGGACGCCCGAGGCACGATCAAGTGAATCAGATACTTGAGTCGAGCCATGTCAAAAGTCTGAAGAACAGAAGATTATGTATGAGACTGCATAAATCTGAGAAAGACAAAGAGTATGTGCCAAGACCGAGTTGTTTGGTGGTCCGTCCTCTCTGTCTACCCCTGCGGGAAACGGCGTGATGGTTAGTTTAGATGGTTTAGGCATTTAAAGCGGATGCATGAAGAAAGTAGTATAAGAATGTGAATAATAGAAGAAGCAGGGGACTGCCGAGGGAGACAAATTGGGTTGAGCCATGTCAAGAGTCAAAAAAACAGAATAGGATAAGTGTGATACAATGCATGAATGTGATTGAAACAAGGAGTGTATGTCAAATAAGTGTTGTTTTTAGACGTTCTACTGTAATATTAACTTCCCCCAATACTATCCCGTCTTCTCCTTCATCCATTCTTCCGCCGATTTGGCTGCGGCCCCCCCACTGTCTAACCCCTCTAATGTTAATCTATAATTAAATTTATTTTAAGACTCATCCCAATGAAGATTCAATTTGCGAGGTGGGTATGGGTACCACCGCTCCGGAATCCATTTATTGGATAACTAGCAACACTGCCATAGGTCACCCTAAGTGGTCCACTACGTTTGTTGTCCTGAGCAATGGTGCCCGAGTTCATAGGGTGAGGTTTGTCTAGGTCTTGGCAGTGAATGCGTTTGCCTACCTACTGCGTGGTGGGCCTTTGGTTCGGAGAGGGTTGAGAGAGACCTTAGCTAGACCTCTTCAGCCGGACTCTCTTGACCCTTCACCTTGTACCGCAGTGGGATTCATATTTCCGTCACTCCTTGACACATTGACCTCCGGATTCCTAACCACATCTCATACCTTTTTCCTCCCCTGAACTTCTTCTCCTACCTAAAAAGACTCTCCACACGGCATCCCTAAAGATGACACAGGTCCAGAGTGAAATCTCCCTTATGTGTTGTGCTGGGAGGTGAGGGAGGTGTAAACAAAAAAGTTTAATTAATGAAGACAGTATTAACGACTTCCAATCCAAAATTTGAATCCGAAAATCAGAAAAAGATACCGTCACGGTAGAAAATGACGATAACGTTGGTAGTTTTTAGTCAACGTATGATGCTGCTAACTATGACCGAAAGGGAGAGGGTCGAATTATCTCAGTGGTAGAGCTCTGCCCCGACAAGGCGTCGGTCCTGGGTTCGATTCCTGATATGACCGTATCTTTTTCAGAATTTTCTGTTTCAAATTTTCTATTAGAAGTCGCTAATATTGTCTTCATTAATTAAATATTAAAATTTGAGGATTTACTCATTAAGTAAAAGTAAAAATTTATAAAATAAGTTCGTTTGTCACAGAGTCAGTAACATGAAGAATTTCCCATACTAAGGAAACGCGGCCGGTAATAAAACACCGGGAAATTTTCATTGAGTTGACCTAAATGGTTTTTTATAGGTTTCCTTTTTAATTCGAAAGCTAATAAATATGATTTGTCGTCAGCATTAAGTTACCTGGAACCTGAAAAGAGCTGGTAATCTGGCGAACTGGCCGGTGGCACGTTTTCACATAAATTGAACTGCTCGTAAAGTTAATTGGAAGTTTTTATAGGTTAGCCATTTCGCTTTTATTTTATGTTTCCGGGACGTTCTTTATTCAATTTATAAAATACCTTCAAACATTAAAAACACATCAAACCTGTTGATAATTGAACTTAAATAATACAGTTTTTTATTAATCTACCAGATACAGACTATTAAATTTGATAGGATTCGTAAAATTTGCCTCGGCTATTACCCCCTTGCAAAAAAGATTAATCATCATATAAAAATGTATGATTCTGCGTTTGTTATGCGGTCCCTAAACCACTCACCCGAATGCGATGAAACTTCGGTGATTTGTTGTGCACACGCTCACGATGGTTTCTGTATATTATGGTTATAATTGGCTTTATGAAATTATTACCTATACCATTCATTCGATTGCGATGAAACTTTGGTGATTTGTTGTGCGCACGTCTGCGAAGGTTTCAATACATATTGGAGAGCTCTGGTATTATAAAATTTCTATGCAAAATTTCGTTTAGGTGGGGAGCGAGTTGTTTGAAAAATGTGTGTAGTTCATATATAGGCTGTTATGAAGTACTTTCTTGAATCTTTACTTCCAACCCCTGTACGATGATTTGCGCTAGGTACTAAATTCAGTATTATTTTTTGTAATGTTTGCCACACCGACGTTGCCTTGATTGGCCGAGATTTCGGTGGGAGGGGGTAAGTAACGGAGCCGAGAGGCTTCGGGCGCTCTCCAGGCCTCCTTCTTATTTTAGCCTCCCTAAGGGTTGGTCACGAAATCTTCATAGTTTTCTGAGATCCTTGATATCACAACAGTTTTTTGTGTTTAGAGATTAAAATAAATTCAGTGATTTATTTCTGACGAGGAGCCAGCTCTGCAGATGTAACCCGTGCGAGATAACGTACGTAAGCCTTATTTCATTATGTTATCAATTCATTCCTTTTATTTTGGTTTAAAATCATTAACTTTCCGTTCACAAAGAGATAACAAAAGCTTTTTCCTAGAAGCGTCGAAGCATAAATAAATTCTTCAGTATTTAAAGCGACAATCAATCTTTTAATTTATTACACCTTACCTGTATTAATTCTACCAATGAAGCGATAATTGTTCTGAATCAAGTACCCGAGCGGACTGCAAACACGATAATCTACCGAATGAGCTAGCGGTGAGAATTCGTAAGTATTTAAATATAACATTGTGGTCTTATTCTTTATTAATTTACCAATAAGTCTGTAATCAAGCGGTTCAAAACCGTAATTACGTAGCACTGGCGCATTCCAACGTGAGGCCAACTTGATTCGGGATAGTTATCGCTCCCTTGATTTTTTTCATAACTCCATATTTTTTTCGTGATGTATGTATACAAATGTAAATAATAACTATTTTTTCCCTTTAAATATATAGGTAAATAAGTGATTGTGAATTGTTAATTGAACTGTGAATCCACGTGTTTTGTTTTAGAAACACGCCGTTTTTTTAAAGAGATATTTTTAACCACTAGCATCCATTTTGACCCACGTGTTTTTTTCAAACGCCGGTATTTTAAATCACGCATCTCAAGTGTTCGCATTTTAAAAAGTTCGCGCGTCTTTTCAAATGCCGTTATCTTAAACCAGCATGTGTTTTGACCGTTGAATAATCAAAATCGACAGGCTCTGTTTTGGAAACACGCCGTCTTTCGAAAGAACGCCATTTTAAACCGTTGGTCCACCCACGCGTTTTGGTTTTACCGCCAAATTTGAAACTCAAGGCGCGGCGTGTCCACTCAAAAAGAAGAAGATACCGTTTTTAAATTCGAATGTTAGAGACAGCGCGACAATATTGAAAACGATTATATTTGGGCGAAAATGGTGATGATGCTTCATAAAACATGAATTGTTTAAATTAGAGCGAAAACCTCGTAGGGATTGTCTAATAGCATTTATAGAATCACCATAACTAGAAAATGCGCGAGCATTACTTGCGTTTTTTTTTCTATCCAAAGAATTTGGTATAATTGCCGTTTCGGCGTGAAAAAAAAATGTAGAATAAAATCTATGTTTTAAAGAGAAAAAAAAAAATTCGATAAATCGGTAGAAATACGGGAAGCCGGTTGTAAATTAAATACGTTACCACAGCGCATTTAAATCTTTTGAAAAATAAAACTATTAAAGTATTTTGTAGGTTGAGTGTCTCCCATCTCGATAAAAGTCGTGTAAGACCAGCATTCTGAATCGAAACCTTCCTCGAAATGGTTTTAGACATATGCGGAGACCACATAATGTGAACTTCTGCTAGAATCGACGTGATTTGAACTCAGTCTAAACGAGAAAAGAATCTGAATATTATGGATTTATTTATATGGTTTAAGACAAACTAAATGTGAACTTTTTAAATGAGATAATATTTCCAGATGAAGATAAGACCAATATTATGTTTAGTTGTAATTATTCGGCTTTCGGCATTTCAGAAAAACCCATTGTAACAAGCTTGCAAGTGTTAATTTTATGACCGGGTCGGTACCTAGTACCCAAATAATGGAATTCGAAATTCTTTAAAAATTTAATGTAGACACCCTCATAAAAGTTAGATAAGGCAACAGACCGGTTTATGACCCGTCGGCAGATGGCTAATGGATATTTTGGGTCCATTTGTAAATAGAAAGTTCTATTGTCTGCTAGGATTGGAGAAATGCACATTTTATTATTTTCTGGGATTAGCATTTATTTCAAATATGGGAAAGCAGGTACTTGGTACGATATCCTTTCAAAGTGAATATATTGACTAGCGTTAATGATATTGTATTACAAAGTTTGATACTTAGTTTGAGGTAGAAAATAATACCTTCTGGCAATGTATGATATGGACTGAGGTAATTCTGGAAGCGTTCCATGTCTAGAAAAGCTACGCGATCAAATAATATCTAATCGGTCAGGTACATCGATACATCATTACGTATGTGTGGTAATGTTATAGGTATTTACATATTGAGAGTTATACCTACCAGTTAAAATGACGACAGAAATAAAGAACTGTCCTAAATTCGAGTTCAATCCTCGTGATATAACCGTGAGATATCATTTTTAGTGTTCAATGATATCATTTTTAGTGCCTTCTTTATAGGATATAAATATTTCCCAGTTCGAATCTGAAATAATATATAATGCAAAGCACACCGAGGTAATCAACTTACTTTAAGATTCAGTCGCGGGTTCGATCCCTTGCGAATTTACATATCTCCAAACACACCGATCTTTCCAACGAAGAGTAGAGACTTATTTACGATTAAATTTAGCTTCACACAGGAGGCCCTGAGGAAAATAATTTCCCTTAATGCCTATGTTATCCTAGGGGATGCTGAGTGGAGGGTCCTTTTAAGGAAAGGAAGGAGAAGAAGGAAAGAGGTATGAGGAGCGGATAGGAATATCGTGTTTAGTGTCCAGGAGTGACAGATGTAGGAATTAACAGAGGTGCTGGTTATAGAATAAATAGTTCCCGGAGCGACGGTACCCATACCCGCAACCCAAATTGATAGGAAAACGAAATCAATGAAAACGGAACTACAAAGGCTGATTTTTTAAAAATAGACTGATATAATCGGTATTTATTAATTAATCATATTGTAGCAAAGGAGGTGGGTTCGATTTATTGTTTGGATGTTTAATTCGATTTATAATGATTAGATTAATACATAAAGCTCAGCATAGACCATGTGTCTGGATTCATTCAACTAACGGGGAAGACTGATTGCATACGACATCAATAGGCATTAATGAACTTTAATTTTATTATTCGGAATCACCCGCCGGTGGTGATAAGGAGCGAACTTATTTACAGGAATTTGATAAGTTGATAAGAAGATCGAGATGGAATCCAATTAGAAATGTTGGCCCATACCAAGTGGAAAATTCTCCAAATAATTTTGAAATTTTTTTGTTTTGCAACGTGAATCGTGTTTCGATTGATTTATCATTCAAGTGGTTTTGTAAGAACATGACAAATCAACGCATTATGAAAATAAGATATGAAATTTACACTACACATATCCACACACCCTTTTCACATAGCACTGTTTTGAAAGGACGCTTTTGAGACAGTGTGTACATACAATTCACCCTACAATCGCATCGGAGTAATTAACCGAATGCGATGACCACACTTCACATTTTATAATACGGCTATATGATGCAATATTTTTATTGTATTTTATAGTAACAATTACTTAATCTGAATATTGCAGTACTCTGGTGGAGGTAACGCAGGTCATTGATACCCTCGTTATTTTGATTCGAGTTTGTCTTATTCTCGGTACAAAAATAAGCTGGCGCCCATGACGTAGTTCATTATTCTTATGTAATATATTCTAACACTATTTTCTAACCAAAATTAAATAAAACCTGAATTACTATTATTGTTGTCATCATTAAAAAGATACCCCTAATGATCTGACTATAATAATTATAAATATTGCCTTAAAACGCAATACATCGACGACAATTATTTTGCAGTGAACTGTGATAAAACTTGAGGTATTATTAATGTGTGTCTAAAGAAATCTTGGAGTCTAGCCGTTTCTACTAAGACAATTTAATTTTTGTGTGTCTAAAGAAATCTTGGAGTCTAGCCGTTTCTATTAAGACAATTTAATTTTATGTGGATCGCTGCGGTTTTCCAATGTTTTTTTTCAGGTGTTGTCCTAAATTATACCTACGTCGGAATCTTATAAGATTTCTGACGCTATGTGGGTCTCTGGACATATCTTTAATCAGTATTCTGTACCGTTAAAAGGTGGAATACTGACTGTTTTTTAGTATGTCTTAAACCAGTAATCCGTACCATTAAAAGGTGGAATACTGACTACACTTATACATTGCCTGTCCTTTAAACGGGGGTTAATGTTCTTCATCTGCTCAACGATATATATACATCACGAAAAACATATAATGTGGAGTTCCCCTATGCTCTGATCTCTTGTTGCAAATACATTTACCATTCAGATAATTTTGTTTACTCTATGTGCCTCGATGCCTAAATGTTTGTACTTTTCTAATCATGTTATTTTTTGCTTTCATGTTGACGCTTCTCTTTGAGTCGTTCTCCGCTGCCGAAGATCGTTACTGTTGCTCTGGATGCCCTGATGGACATTACTACCTGAAAGCTGCGTTTAACGATGTTCCTGCTAGGCCGCTTGGACGTGTTGATTTTGCTGTCTTTTGATATTTCATGTAGACTGTAAACTTTATAACTTAATATGTATGTAAACTGTACAACTTTTTGCCTAGGTTTTTTAATGCTGAATCTCTATGTGAATGATGTTTTTTTGTAAAGTTTATCGTGGGAATTCTTTGAAGGGTTTAAAGTCAAAAAACCTTCGTTACAACGGCGGTTTTTTGCTGGTGTTTTCGGGGATGTGTTATGAAGTACTTTCTTGAATCTTTACTTCCAACCCCTGTACGATGATTTGCGCTAGGTACTAAATTCAGTATTATTTTTTGTAATGTTTGCCACACCGACGTTGCCTTGATTGGCCGAGATTTCGGTGGGAGGGGGTAAGTAACGGAGCCGAGAGGCTTCGGGCGCTCTCCAGGCCTCCTTCTTATTTTAGCCTCCCTAAGGGTTGGTCACGAAATCTTCATAGTTTTCTGAGATCCTTGATATCACAACAGTTTTTTGTGTTTAGAGATTAAAATAAATTCAGTGATTTATTTCTGACGAGGAGCCAGCTCTGCAGATGTAACCCGTGCGAGATAACGTACGTAAGCCTTATTTCATTATGTTATCAATTCATTCCTTTTATTTTGGTTTAAAATCATTAACTTTCCGTTCACAAAGAGATAACAAAAGCTTTTTCCTAGAAGCGTCGAAGCATAAATAAATTCTTCAGTATTTAAAGCGACAATCAATCTTTTAATTTATTACACCTTACCTGTATTAATTCTACCAATGAAGCGATAATTGTTCTGAATCAAGTACCCGAGCGGACTGCAAACACGATAATCTACCGAATGAGCTAGCGGTGAGAATTCGTAAGTATTTAAATATAACATTGTGGTCTTATTCTTTATTAATTTACCAATAAGTCTGTAATCAAGCGGTTCAAAACCGTAATTACGTAGCAAGGCGGAAGGAGGAGGAGAAATGAGAGATCCGTGAGGTTGGAGGGGAATGAAGGAGAGGTTGGGGGTTCACGGGAGAGTGGGGAAGGTGGGGAATGTGGAAGGAGAACATGGGAAGCGAACGGGGATGCATGGGAAAGAATACGCAGGAGAGGGGTGACGGTAAATGTATGAATGAATTATTAAAAATCTTAGAAGCAATTGTAATTAGAGGAAACCTACTTTATTTGTTTTTAAAAATTATTTATTTAATAGACAAATCTGTGTAAAAATGTTAGAAAAAATGAGCAGAAGGAAAAAAATGTGTGCTGGAGTCCCGCAGGGGTCAATTTTGGGACCAACCCTATATATTATATTTGTATCAATAATGAAAAAAACTATTTAAATATGTAAAACACTTTGTATATGCTGACGACACTGCTCTTGTCATATCTGATGAACAATTATCCATTGCGATTAAATGTATGCAACATGACTTTACGTCCCTGATAAATTGGTCACATGACGCAGGTCTAATCATTAATACAAAAAAACTAAATTGATGCACATACGATCTCCACATGCCTCATTTCAGAAAACGCCTAAAATAATATCTCATGACTTTATATGTATTCATCAAAATATTTTGCAGCCCTGCATGTGCGATAGTATTGAACTTGTAAATGAGTATGTTTATTTGGGAGTGACTGTTGATAGTAATTTCAAATGCGATATACAAATAAACAAATTTTATAAACGCCTGAGGGCGATAGTGGGTAGGCTGTACAAACTGAAATATTTCGTTCCAGTGAATATTTTAAAAATTATTTACTTATCACTCGCAGAATCAACTTTACGATATGGATTAACTACTTGGGGATACTCTTGCAAAACTAATTTTAAACCGCCTACAATCAGTACAAAATTCTATGATTAAGTTATTAGTTCAAAAAAATATTTTTTCACAGAGACGAAACATTTCATTGTCGTATCGGAATTTAACAATATTACTGGTGCAGGCCTTATTATGGTATAAAATATTGATTCAGCATGTATCTGAGTCTGATTATTATCAGAAGAAAGTGGAACATGAGCATAATACGAGGTTCACAAAGAATGAAGGAATGCTTGTTCCAAAATATAATAATAACTACGGACGGCGAACCCTGGAATTTAACGTGCCAAAAATATTTAACATGTTACCAATAAATATAAAAAATTGCGACTCTACAAATAGATTAAGATATATGCTGAAACAATGATTACTAAATAGAGATTGTTTATATTAATTAATGTGTGTTAATTGTGACAATTTGTATAGTTATTGTAATAATAATATGTATGTATGTTCAAATTGTAATTGAACATTAACATCCTGTTGACAAACTGTTTTATTGCGGTTAAACGGGATTGTATCTTGAAAACAATAAATAATTTATTTTTTTTAAAACCCGATACCGTTCTGTCGCTTCACGACACGACACGACAAGACAGACCAGTTTAAAACCACCATAAGGAACTATGACCACCCGAATATTGATGATATTCAATTATATAAAATTCAATTTAGGAGGCGGGTATGGGTACCGCCGTCTTAGGAACCATTTATTTGATAACCAATACTTCTGCCAAAGGTCTCCCCAGGTAGCTACATTTGGTTACTTAGCAAGTGTGCCCGAGTTCATGGGGTGAGATTTGTCTTAGTCCTGACGGCGGATGCGTCTACCCCCAGCTACGTGTCAGGATCGGGAGAGATTGGTCAAGGGGGACGTTTTAATCTCTCTATCAGGACTCTCTTGGAATGACAACTTGCACCCTATTCCTACCCACTAGTCATAATTTTTCCTTCGAAGAATTCCTCCTCAAAACGGGGAATTATTTTCCTCGGGGCTTCAGTGTGGACCTAAGGTTAAAAAAACTAAAGGTTTTACGTGATCGCTGCAATGAAGCTATTGGTTCTTATACCTTATTGGTATCATAAAATCTTCTTTGCAATTTCCGTGTCTAATTGGAAGAAAAATAAAGTGTGAGAACATTTTCAATTATTTCTACGAGAGCATTATCAGCTCCGGAGTGAATATACATTTTTTCATTCTTATTTGTTTTATTACAACTCATAAATTAATTTATATTTTACACTGGTAGCTATTTAATTTTAATTTGTTAATCGTCTCCAAATAAGTGCGTTTTCTATATTATTTCTCATTCGTTATGTTTTGTGTTTGTACTTATTTTATTAATCAGTACTACGTAAGTACGTAATACCGTTGTTACTCTTTACTATAGAACAAATATTTAATGCAACTATATCACTTACATTCATTTCACGTTAAAGCCCACGGGGGCATGAATAAATAAACATAATTATTAAATTCTATGATAACATATAACTTTGTAAACACCACTATTCAAAAATCATTATTAAACTTTTGGTGACTTTAACATAGGCCTGCCGTGAGTTTCAATTTTTCTAATTTCAATACTTAATCATTTCAATACATTCTCATTTCAATGCTTTCTCATTTCAATACTTTCTCATTTCAATACTTTCTGGTTTCAATACTTTCTCAATTAAAATACTTTTTCATTTCAATACTTTCTCATTTCAATACTTTCTCATTTCAATACCTTCTAAATACAATTCCTTCAAGTTTCAATAAGCTCTAGTTTCAATATTTTCTAGTTTCAATACTTCCTAGATTCGATACTTTCTAGTTTCAAAACTTTCTAGTTTCAATAATTTCTCATTTCAATACTTTTCTAATTTCTATACTTAAAAGTTTCAATGATTTTTAATTTCAATTCCCTCTATTTCAATACTTTCTAGTTTCTATACTTTCTAATTTCAATACTTTCCAGTTTCAATGCTTTGTAGTTTCAATACTTCCTAATTTCAATACTTTTTAGTTTCAACACTTTCTAGTTCAATACTTCTAGTAGTATCAATACTCTAGTTTTAATACATTCCGGAACAAAGAGTATTTTTGTTTCCAAAGATGTCCCTATTCCATTTGTTTGGCACGGAAAAGCTGTCTAGAGATTTCACTTTTAGGAAGGGGATTACATTTTTTCTAAAGGTTTCCTACAAATAATACCCAAACCAAAGTTTTACCCTGGAAAATCGTAAAACATGTAACGATACGCCCCTGATATAAAACCTTCATTGATGTTGAGTAATATTATATAAAATGGACCTCAATTCGTTTGAAAACGTTGTTGAAGCTCGTTTATTTGCCCTACATTTTTCTATAATTGCGTGTCGTTTTTTATTATCATTTTAAATTCCAAGTGCTATCGGAAACTTTTATTAATATTCTTAATGAATTCTAGTGAAAAAATCTGATATTTTCTTTTTATGAGAGTTTATTTAACAGTTAGAAAAACAACTCGCTTTGAAAATAATTTTAAACAGTATTTTATTAAGAAAAACGATATTTTTCCCATCACTGGCTGATACTGAGCTGAAGAGGAACTCTCAATTTTTGGTACTACTCAACTATGAAAAAGCTGATGGCGTTTTAGAAAAAACAATGATTATTTATGCATTGAACCGCTTACTCGTTAATACGAAATATATTTGATATTCAAACAGTGAGATTTAGCTTTATTATTACGAAAAGTGAGTATTTATGTCGGGGGAGATAAAAAAAATGCAATAAATACGCATTTCACATTTTAATTTTGTTTATGAATTCACTTACGCGGTAACGCCATTTTATATTTGCCATTTTTATTTAAAATTTCATAGACAATCAATCAATGCTGCCAATCATAGAAAAAATATTATTGCCATATAAAACAAAGTGAATGCATTATTGACAAGTTTGTACCTGTATTTATAACAGCAGAACATGGAAAGAAATGTATTAGAATAATTACACATAACCGCTAGACAAACCCTGTTTTTCCCAACAAACCATTACAAACCTAGGATGTTTTTTAAATTTATGATGACATGCAGCTTTCGTAGTTTGAATCTCAACCCAATAATTCGAAGTAGGTACTTTTTTGTTTCTATTTTGACAAGAATCTATTTTGTAAGATTTGTACTTCCGACAATTGTCATATTTGATTGTCTATTAGTTAAAAAAGGAATATCCCTTATTATCCGTGCATCAAACTTCGACAACGCGAACGTTCCGTATTATCCGTAAGGTGGACTCATGCAAATTTACCAAACAATAATCTCATAGGATAGGCTCATCGTAGCGTTACAAGTGTCAGTATTTTGCCTCAGTATTCACTGATCAAGTGATCAGTATACTGATAACAGCCGCCAGTGTTTGTATGCCATTATACGATCTCAGTAAATTGGCGTGAGTAATGGTATGATTAGAAACGGTGAACGACTTTATATATCTAGGCTCGTCTACAAGTGACGAAGGAGGTTTTTGAAACAGAAGTGAAAAGAAATAATAAAATAAAGTACTTTTTTGTTTAAAACCACGAGTTTTATTAATTTTTTGAACCGACCGGTTTCGCTTTATATTACACGAGAGATTATTTGTGTATGATGAGAGAGGTGTATAGGCCAAACGTCGTTTACTTATGGGCCAAACGGTTTTGCATTCTATCCCCTAGTAGCTAAGTCTTTTTAAGTTTAGTAATGGGTGGTTTGGTATATTTAAGAGTTTAGTAAACAAAGTTTATACAATGCAAAATCTGTTTAAAAAACCACATACCATGTCAGAAATCGGATATATTCAAGGCCAGTCCGACTACCTACCAATCGTTGATTCTGACATGTTGATTTTATATTTAAGAGATGATACTGATCACATTAGTGCTGAAATTTGTGGAGTTAAAGCTTCCAAGTAAATACATCAAATTATTAATTGTGTTCACTTGTATGTTACAATAAATATAATACATTTTTACAGTATTAAATAATAATCATTACGTATTCTACCCATCTGACATCCGATGTTCCGCCATAAACCTCACTAGTTTTGTGCGCGTATATTAAATTTATTGATTGCGCAGAAAAGTCTCACAGTAAACTGCGCTGTAAACCGTTATCTTACTTTCGGTCTTTACTCTTTTGCGCGGCGGCCTAAACTGGCGGGTGGCACTTCAACCAACGGCAATCGGCCAGCGACGGCAATACCGTGTTGTAAAGAGTTTAGGCGCGAGAAACAAAAATTCTACCTTTAAATATTAATTTAACTATGAAATCTTGATCATTTTTATTTTTTTTAAATAACATCACTTCTGATAGATGGTTAACATTGATAAAAAAATTACTGGAATTCCTTATTGAAGAATTTAAAAAATCTCCATACAAAATGCCCAAGCGACGCGGTTTTCTCAGTTTAAATGACGTCACACCCACACCCTGCCTCTTACCGCTCGGATTCCGCTCGTTTTGGCGGGCTCAATAAAATTTAAACTTTTAGAATTAATTTGACTGTGAAAACGAACTTTAAAAAAAAAAATACCAGTATTTAAGTTTGAATGCGAAAATTGATAAAAAAATGGACTCAACTTCCTTATTGAGTAGGCATTCAACTATCTGCCTATTTTAAGTTACTTTGGACACGTTGCTCACCAAACTGAGGACTCCGACTTGAAGGAAATCATGGTCACTGACAAAGCGGAAGGCAGAAGAAACAGAGGAAAGTCACCAATGCGCTAGAGTGACCAAGAATCACTGGCGTCCGGTACGTCGATTTCCGCAGCTCTTCACGAAGTGCAGGACTACGAGGAGTGGAAAAGCCTCTTCGTCCACAATGGAAATTGGAGTAGGGCTCAGCAAAGCATTCTGAATTCTGAATATGGATGGAATTAATGAATCTTTCAATCCACTTATTTTCACTTAACCTAAAACATAGATTTTCAAAATTACGTGGTGTTAAAGGTACAAAGTCATAATTTCTACCATTTTACCACAGGAGGTCGCCAAGTGATTTTATTTTCCTCTGGACACTCATTCCATCACACAATGCTATTCAACCATGGGGGTGGCATTGATGAAAGCTATTAACTAAAGCACGTTGTGAGTATCGCAAAAATGGGTGAATTCGTTCCCCACTTGCATAACAACTCCAAACTAAGTGTCGTAACTGCCCAAAAATGATTCAAATGACCCCAAGGTGTTGAGGGGTTGAGGTGTCGGGGTGTTGGGTGGGGATGGCAGCCCCAACCGGATAATTCGGAACAGCATTCTTCACTTAGGCCGGGCCATAAACCCGGTCCACTGGCGGGACCTTCACCCTGCCACAGCGCCTGTAATTAAGTTTGCTTGTTTCTCGGTGGAGTTTTACTTTGGAATTACACAAACCGAGTCCTGCCTCCACCCAAGTTCCCAGTTACCACCCCGCCCAGATGCACGACACACTATAAGCAGTATGCAGTTCCTACTTTACTTTGTTCGCCTTATGTTTGCTCACTGTACCTTGTGTACTTTGTATACTGTACACTGGAGCGAGTGCTTAACTTTATTTTGTATATTTTCTAGTGTAATATTTTTACGAGACTTTTGGCATTTATCATTTTTCGAAGCTCTTGTGAAAACTCTTATCGGCACTTTGGTAGCGACATTTTGGCTGCACCATACAAGCTAGCTTCAGAGTTTCGTAACCTTTATAACCTAATAAATGCGGTCGTTGGTTTTCGTGGTGCACAGTACTTTAGCAATGCAAAAGCGTCAATAAATGAGAATTAAGTCTTTTAAAATGTAATTTAAATTAAATCTAGTTGTGCAAGTATTTTAGTTTTTATTTTTGTTACAACTGTTTCGGCTGGCAAGGTCATTTTCAAACTGTATTTAAACCACTTAGTGATGACTTATTTATACGATTTAAAATGTCAATCTTGAAGATGTCTAAATTGATTTATTACCGGTTAAACAAATTTGTTGAAAAATTAATTGAGACAGTAGGCACTCTATTATGTGGGGTACTTCGGAATCTGTTTTCCCAGCAATAAATGTTAATGTTTTCTTAATTGTTTAATAATGACGTGACTGCTATGATTCATTTAAATGCGTTGTATTGTTTAGGTTTGGTAAACATACTAAGGAGTGGGGAATAAATAATTTTCCTAACTTTATTAATAAGCGTTTCATTGTAAATTGTAAGCCGAAACATACTTAATAAAAATAAAAACGAAAATACTTGCAGAACTTGAAAATAACATTATCAAAGTAAATTTTAATTAAGTTTTAAAAAATTAAATGGTGTTCTACGAATTAAATAAAAAATTAATACAGAATTAAATCAATAAAACCGAAATTGCGAAGCAAATAGTAAAATAACATGTTTACTTAACTGAAATATTAATTTCTTCACTAATTGAAGAAGTATCTACTCTGTAGCACCATTTTTAATTAAATAATCATTTAACATGTTTTAGAAGCTGCTTTTAATGGCCTATTTATCTAAATATTATATATCTGGGATATATCTGTTTGGTATAGTGCCTATGTCGAATTTGTGTACCACTCAGGAGTTAAAATTGTTTATTGATTTCTTGATGTAAACAAACCTGAACTGTGACTTCTACATTCATTACTCGTAATTAGATAGGAAATTCACCAATTTTTAGCGCCCGACATAGGTATTCATTGCATTTCAAATAATGAACATTTTAAAGTACTTTCTGGTACCTATATCAAATTATCAGAAACTCACATAGGCACTTCCAGCATTAACCTCCTGATATAATATATGTAGATCAACGTATTTCAGAACCGACGCGACGGTAACTTCATCAGAATACGAAGTATACCAAAAATTGATTAATTTATTAACAAATCTGTCATTTGTTAATTAACCATTGGTTCTGAAACATGTAAGTGTTGATAGTTTGTTGAAACAGTGGTTAAAACGAAGGGATTTTTATGTGAATATCGCATCAGAGACCCAACTGCTCCCGTCTGGAGCCAAAAAGACTATGGCGTCCCCAATCTGGGTATGTTGTGAGGCTGAAGGAAGTGGGGAGGGGAAGATAGGATAAGAAGATGGGGAAGTACCTGGCTATTCAGATCTGGTTACCACATATGGCTGTTTTAAACAAAGTCATTTCTATCAACGTTTCAATTTTGAATGGTTGTCTTACCACCATGGCAATACTGAGAGTGTTATCCACGCAAATGTACTATATGTTATTTTCACACAAATTAATCAAATTAAATTTCGGATTGCTGGTCGAGAGCCATGCCCTCGACCACGGAGACAGTCAAAGTTTCATTATTATTTAATTAAATATTAATATACCTGCATGCATATTTTCAAAACTTCGGTGTGAAATTTAATTAAAAAATAAACATCCATGTTTTATGCATCGCACTTGCTTATGAAGCGAGTTTTAAACATTCAAAACTTTCGGATACAAGCTAGTCAACTTCAGGGTTGTAGGTGCAACAAAATGTAAAATGAGAGCTTAAACATTTTCTGAACCATGAATGGAAATTAACTGCGTAACGTAATTTTTTTCAACGTTATGATATATTTTTTAAAATACATAAATACAAACATTCCCGGGTTACCAATAACATGAAAAATATTTGGAAGGCGGGTATGTGTACCGCTGCCCTTCATTTATTGGATAACCAACACCCCTGCCACAGGTCACCCCAAGTGGTTCGCTATGTTTTGGTGACTTAGCAGAGGTGCCCATACTCTTGAGGACATGTTTTTCTCGGTCTTGGCGGCGGAAGCGTCTACCTACCACCTACTGTGTGGCGGGCTGGTTAAGGGAGACCTTTTTGCCTCTACAGAAGAAACTCTTTCAACCCTTTGCCTTGCACTGCTATATACATACATTCGTCACTTCTGGACACACTGACCACCAGATTCCAACCCCTCATTTTTCTTTCCCAGATCTTCCTCTCCTATCTTTCCTTAAAAAAAACATTCACACAGCATCCCCAAAGACCACGAGGGAAATTGTTTTCCTTGGGGCCTCTTGTGTGGAGCTAATGTAAAAATAAATTATAGTTCAAAAACTATCGTACGACAATACGTACTCGTAAATTCAAAAAAAAAGTTTTACTTTAGGATTTACATCTAATTTTATGTCTTGTTTTTTTTTCATAAATCGCAAGAACACTATTTATCTACTTTGTTTAAATAAGTTTTAAAATAAAGAATGCAATCTAATTAGGCTTAATACTTATTATTAATTAACCGGAGCTCGGTAACAGACGGTAAGTAAATTTGCGGCCATAAAAGTCAAACATCGAAAAACTTCTTAACCGTTGAAAAGGCCATTAGGGGCGAAGCGGCGACTTAGTCTCGGCTACAATATTAAAGTTTAATTATGGCGCCGTCAATAAATTTGCGAATTTAATTAAAAAGTCCGTCGCATTGCTCGCGGGGAAAAATTACAAGCTGAACTTTGCGGATACTTTTGTAAGCGCGAGAATTAGGGATTTTCACAAGTTTATTAGTTTCGATTTTCACCGCCAGGCGCGAATATCTTCATCTGGAGATTGAGGAGCTGGGAAGATTGAGAGCTTGTTACCCGCACTTGAGCCGAGGGAATTGCATTTAAACTTAATTTAAATGTGCAAATATAGTAGCAAGAACAACTTTATGTTTGGTGGTATAATAAATATGAGTTGCGGTTATTTGAAGTGGTTTTGTATAGTTGTCAAATAAGAGTAGAAAATTTAAAAACTGAAAATACAAAGTTTGTAGGCTAGCAACACCAATTTAACTGTCAAATATTATTTTGAAGTGCACTGACGCTGAATGTATAGAACACGGAAAACCATATTTTAAAAAACATTTTTTCTTTATGACAAAAATTTGATTAAAGGGTGTTTTATAAAGCGATTTGCTTTAATTTAATTTAACATAAATTTGAATATATTTTAAATTAAACATAGTAATCAGTAATACAGTAATTCAGTAATGGTGCATTTAGTTTCACTACTTTTAGATCTGAATAAGTTAAATATATTCAGATCTAAAATTAGAAACACGATCTAAAGCCCAGGTAACGCTAGGTACTTAACCTAGTATTAAATAAATATGAGCAATTTCTAAACTGAGCTTTATATTTTATTACATTACATTATCTTCATTTTGTTAAATTTAACAGGTAAAATAATAATATATCAATATGCAATTCTAATTTTGAGATCAGTGGGTGCATCTATACTGCAATGAAAAAACATTTTTTCCACTTTATGCCTTTTTATTTTTTTATAAAAATTTAGGTCACACAGCTTTACTTTAACACCATGAGTAATGTGTTAAGTATTGCCATTTGATCAACAGCGGCGCCCTCCTATGTTTTCTACTCTTATTTGACAAACTTGTAAGTACTAGCGTATTAGTGATTTTTTTATTGATTTATTCGTGGTGTTATTAGCCTCACACCGATGGCATCGAAGAAAATGATTTTTCTCATGGCCCATGGCATCTTTGGGGATGCTGTGTGGAGGGTATTTTTAGGGAAAGGGTGGAAAGGAAGTTCTGGGAAGGAAAACGATATGAGGTCGTATCTGGAGGAACGTATGAATCCTTCCCTCCCACTGCTCTGTTAGGTGATATGTCAATAGAATCTGACTATAGAGGTGAACCAGTGAAAAAAAAAAGAAAAGAAAAAATGTGAACTGGTCTCTCACAAATCGGCACACCACGCAGTTGGTAGGTAGGCGAATATGCCACAAATACCTGGACAAAACTCATCCCATGAGCCCGGGAACACTTGCTTAGTCACCAAACGTAGCAAACCACTGGAGTGACCTATGGCAGAAGTGTTTGTTGTCAAACAGACCTCCCAAAATGAATAAAAACTACTCATAGTTTTCTACCAGTGCTACAACAAACACATAAAAAAACGTGTGTGCTTTAGACCATACGACTGAAGTAAAACTTCACTAAGTTATATCTCCCTCTCAACTTTCGTTCGCCTCGCCCGACCGTTCGCCTCGCACGATCACACTTTTCATAACGCTCTCGTGACGCATTCACCAGCTTACTCCCTAAGTCAAGTGTGCGTAAAGGCCCGACCGTTCGCCTCGCCCGATCACCGTTCGCATCACACTTTTCGTAACGCATTCACCAACTTACTCCCAATTCAAGTGTGCGTTAAGAAGATCGAACGAAAAAGCGTTTTACTGTTTTTTTTTCAGTTTAATGTTATAATTTTGTGTGTATATATTTGAAATAAATAAAATTAATTGTGTAAATATTTGATTTTCTTCCAATCAACAAAGGAAATAAAGAGAGTTTTAGTGGTATGAAAGAGTTTGTATGTATTAAATAATATGAAAGTGAGAAGCTATTTCGCCTGCATCGTGTTTGTCGTTCGCTATTAAAGAAAATATTTTGCAACTCGTAAAATCACTGCACATATCTTAACATGGCTGATGGCAGTAATGAGTGACATTTTTTCTTTGATAAGTTTCTGTAACAACTCCTTGACGTCTTCTATTCAAGCCCTCTCTTTTCTGCAACCCTTTGACGATACTTCCCTCAATAGTGATATATCTATACACCACTACATGGAGACTGTATGTTTATGGAGACATGCGGCTTACGTCCTTGATGAGTGTTGTGGTTGTTGTGATTGTTGTGGTTGTTGTAGTTATTCTAGTACTATTAAAGATGCATCATAACAGTAGATTCACAGTCCTCCTCACTAGAGATTCCTGATAGTGACTGTGGATACTGTAGGTTATGGTGGTGGTCTTAAATCAAACATTTTCTGATTTTAAAATAATAATTATATTAGTTTATTTTAAAATGTATGCAGGGGTAGTGCAATACAATACATTCCATATTTTGAAGTAACAAAAAAAATAAGACAAATAATAAGAAAAAGTAAAAACCAAATATAAGTACATTCATGAAATCAAAACGAATCAGCATGAAAAAGAAAACAGAAAAAATATCAAATACAGAAATGAATGCCAGAAGCCATTTATTGGGGATATTTGATCGTCTCTAGAAGAGGTGCTCCGTCAAGGCAATCGTGGTAGTGACGATTGCATTCTTCGATTGGCGGATTCTGTGCCATAAGCTTCCCACGCGGCGGCGGAGAAGTGCTCTGAAAATCTACACTCGTCCCTCCAGGAACATTTCTGAACCCCTGCAATATCTTGGTAGGAAAATTTTGGCGATAAGCATTATTTTAGGCCATTGGGATGCAATATAATCTGCCCATAGTTCTGACGTTTACAGCGATATACATAATGCGTTGAAAGTACTCTTTTTACTTTTGGACTGCAAAAAGTGATTTGGTGCATTATTTTGCAACCCTGTCTATATATAGATGGGGGGTTGTAAGTATTATAGTGTTTGGGTGTGTGGGTTACCACCAACCGCCCCCTGAACCCGACCACGACTGCCAGGGGTGTATGTAGCGCAGCGGGTAAACTCGCCCGCAAAGTTGAATACATTAACCAGATTTACTCATACATTCGCCGAACACAAAAAGTGCACCATTCTGAATAGTGGTTCCAACGACATTCTACTAAAATATTATGCTCGGCTATAACTGTTATAGCTGTGACTGTACATAATGGTTGACCTAAACGCGTTTCGGCTGACTTGAGCAAAAGGACCAAGGGATTTGGTTTTTTGTTGCTTTCTATAATGTATATTAAAGATACATAGTAGGATTAATAGAACCTACGTTCAGTCCTCCTTACTATTTCTATTCCAAAGTGAACAAGTTTTTGTATTGTTGTTAAATCGTTGTTTGTAGTTGTTGTTGTAAAATCGTATTTTTTTATGTTTTCCTCTTCTTTTGTTTTCGGGTGGTTTTTTTTTTTGTATTACTTCATAATTTAATATACCTATATTATTTTTAAGTTAGCTCCACACAGCAGAACCTGGGGAAATTAATATGCATCAGGGGATGGTATTTTTAAGAACAAGGAGGAGGGGAAGTTCTGGGAAAAAAAGAATGTGAGGGCTGGGAAGGATTCTGAGGGTCAGTGTGTCCAGGAGTGACAAATGTATGAATTCACCCCTCCAACTGCGGTGCAAAGAGATGGGTCGAAAGAGTCCGGCTGGAGAGGTCAAAAGGTCACCCTCAACCAGTCTTTTCCGATCCGGCCAGCCAGTTAGTGGGCAACTAGTGGGCAGACGCATCCACTGCCAAGACCCAGACAAACCTCACCTTATGTATCTGGAACCCTTGCCACGTCAACAAACAGAGCGAACCACTGTGGCAGAACTGTTGGTTACTGAATAAACGGTTCCCGAGGTGGCTGTACCCATGACCGCCTCTTAAATTGGCATTTCAAAATGCTACACAATAAAATATAATTTGTTTCATGGAATTCTTGGTTTTTCTAGCCAAAAAATACACGTACACATTTGATTTTTAAATGTTAAACAGATTTACAGTTTTATTCTTTGTAGTGTTGGTGTTATCGTTAAGTAAGGAATTATTTTTTTCCCTTTAACGTTGAGCGGAGCATTTTTAAGTATAGCTGTACACATCAATTTTCCTTTCGCTATCAAGCAAAGAAGTAAAATGGTTGTGTAATAATCAGAATTCAAAATAAGACAAAGTAAGTTGAGCTTTTAATTTTCGTAATTTTGAGTTCAAAAAACATTTGTAAGTAGATATTATTTTTTTATGATGAAAATGTCAACCCCCATTCAGATGTAGCTAATAGGTCTGCTCGGCGATATTTTACTCCTAATGACAGTCACTATAAATGTCGCCACTGTTGACTGGTTGTCACGAAGTACTGTCATTAGTCAGAATCATAAATGGTCCAAACAGTTTCAGCAAGAATGCGACTTTATCAAATAATTACCATTTTTTTCTGACATTAAAGATATTATTTATTGTCGTCGTAGCAGCACTGGGGTTAAACGAATAATTATAACGAGAGAAAAACTTCCACAAAATGACTAAGGAAATACCTTCACCAAATGACACAAAAATATCTAAGCAAAGGTGAAATTTGAAGTTTCTACTTAAATACAAAGGATGCTGTGGGGAGGGTATTTGTAGAGAAGGGAAGTTCTGGGAAGGCAAAATGAAGGTAGGTAGCAATCAGGGGATCAGCGTGTCGATGAGTGACGAACGTATGAATCCATCCCTCCCAGTTCGGTGCAAGGCGATGGGTCTAGATAGCCCGGCTGGAGAGCTCAAAAGGTCTCCCTCAACCAGTCTCTCCCGTTCCGGTCCGCCAGTGGGAAGACCTAATCAAACCATGACTGCCAATTGATTGGAGAGGACTCCCAACCGTTTCTCATGCCCTTATTACTTATGTACTTTGTCTTCCTCCCAAAGAGGTATTTGTAGGATACGCTGGATACAATCACCCGGCGCTTGCCACCTCGTGGACTTTCACCAACCTGTCTCATTGTCTTGTCTATATTTTGTCATACTAACACATATTTTATCTTGTATTTCCCGCTAAGCACTTGTATACTGCTTACTAATAACGTATGCAGGGACATTGGAGGTCTAAATTCGTTCTAAACTAAATGTAGAGTAACCATTTTTTACTTATACCAGGGCGGGTAAGTGGTGGATAATAACCTCCAAATCAAACCAAGATCTTGGCAAACCCATGAACCCGGGACCCCTGTTAAGTCACCAAACATATCTTTCAACTTGGGGTAACCTATGGTAGATCCGCCTACCAAAAAGTATCAATATATTTAATGTTTTTTTTAACTAGTTTTACTAGCACAAGAACGAAATTTTGTTAGTTCCTCCACCCATCCAACACGTATAATATTATCTGAATTCCTTTGGTGGAAACACGTCTCAAAGTATTAAATAAACCTCCATCTTCCCGCTGCTAAAATCTCCCGATAAGACAAGAAGACGCGCGACATGTGATTGACATCCCAATAAATATTATATCAGCTTAGATCCCCGTGTTAAAACGACATGCTACATTACAAGCTTGGATATAAATTAATAAAGACACGCAATATTGAGTTTAAATTCTAATTGGTTCATCATCACGCCGTTTCAGAGTTATGCAGGAAGATTTGTCTAGATTAAAAAGTTTAAAAACTGGCCACCCGATTGGAATTATTTTTTTTTAGTTTACCATATCTGTCATTGACACTTTCTTCTATATTTCATAGTTTGACATTTAAAAAAGTTACGCTGTACTGAGAACATATATATTTACGCGTTCGATGTTTTACAAGTTTGAAATTAGCATCAATTTTGCACCACAGTAACGCATCGTCACGTTGCACAATGCGATTCTTATCAGTGAGTTTTTCACCGAAAACAACACGAATACTATCCGGTAGCCTTTGAATTTACCTGATCTGGCTCACTGCGGCTTTTTCCTATTTCCCGACTTAAAAAAGCGCTTCGCGGAACGCGTTACAGCACCCGAGAGGATATCGTGAAAAAATCCAAAACGGTTCTGATGGACATATCGAAAATTGAGTACCATAGATGATTCGAATATTAGATCAAGCGCTGGTGTAAGTGCCTCGCAGTCGATGGGGATTACTTTGAAGGGGACCATACCGATTTCGAGTAAAAATCTTTTATTTTCGATTCTATGAATAAAGTTCTAAAACTTTTTCATCGAGATAATTTATTCAAATATTAGTTTCTAAAAAGAGGTATTTATTAACTGGAAATCCTATAAGTATAGAGGTCGCAATCATCTACATACAGTTAAAGTAAGGAAAGTAGAGATGCAAACGTTCATATTTTTTCTATTTTGTTCCCTTTTTTGTGAAATGATGTAGCAATTAATCTTCCTCGGTTAGGACCTGCACACTTTCTGCAAAAATATTATATTTATTTCCATTTTTATACGTATTTCAATAAAGTTAATTAATTAAGAATAGAGTATATTGAATTAAAATAATGTTTCAGTTACTTTAGGTTATTTTAAAATACGAGGGCTGTCCGTAAAATAAGGTTTGCAAGGTGCAGCGGTCGCGAAGAACAATTTTACGTGAGATCCGGGAAAACTGGCATGTAGCCTGGTTTCCCTACGCTAAATCCCCACAAATCTGCACTCTCTGCGACACTTCGTCTTGGCGTGGCAGCCGTTTGCTTCCGCTCGCCGCACCCGCCAGGTGTCAATTATGTTCTATAATAACATTTTTTTTTGCGAAGAACAAAACCCCCGTAGAAAATCATTCTCAGCTATTTGAGGTGTCCGGAAAACAGCATATGAGTGCGGAAACATGGGCAAATGGTGCAGAGAATTTAAAAGCGTGCCGGACGGCCGACGGTTTCAGATGAAAAATTTTTTTTTTTTTTTTACAGTGAATACCGCACAAGAATCTCAACTGCTCCCTTCTGGAGCCAGTGAGACTATGGCATCCCCAATTGGGGTATGTTGTGAGGCTGAAGGTAGTGGGGAGGGGAAGGAGGTGGGGAAGAGGAAGGTTGGGAAGTACCTGGCTATTCAGATCTGGTCACCAAACACGGCTAAAGCCATTTTCAAGCAACGTTTCAATTCTGAATGGTGGTCTTACACCAGGTCGATACTGATAGTATCTTCCACTCTGGAACGTGCCGCAAATATACGATATATTTTTTTAAATGTATTAATTGTGAAATAACACAAATTAATCAAATAAAATTTATTTGCGCACGCCGGGTTCGAACCCGCGACCCCCGGATTGTGAGTCAAGAGTCTTACCCACTGGACTACGGAGGTCGTCATATAATTGCCAAAGTAGAAAAAACAATGATTGCAAATCGAAGGATGACGGTTCGGGAGCTCTGTGATATGATCCCTGATGTAAGTAAGACCACTATTGACAAGATTTTGACAAAAAAATTGGGAGACCATAAAGTCTGCCCAAGGTGGGTCCCAAAATGCTTACTGAAGATCACAAGGAACAACGGGTTGAAGCAGCCCGCAGATTCCTTGAGTGCTATGACATCGATGGCGAAGAATTTTTGAACTCAATTGTAACTGGAGATGAGACCCGGATACACTACACGACCCAAGAGACATAGGAACAGTCCCAGTGGCATCATTCAGATTTTCCGAAGCATAGTTTAAAAACGAATTACAGAGCGTAACTCACAGTTGGCGGGTGCGGCAAGTGGAAGCTCGAATGATTGTCACGCCGAGACTAAGAGTCACAGAGGGTGCAACGTGGTGTGGATTTGACAATGGGAAACCAGGCTACACGCCAGTGTTGCAGGATTGCGCGTAAAATCATTTCTCGCGACCGCAGCGCCTTGGAGACCTTATTTTACGGACAGCCCTAGTATATCAGTAGGTTTATTTTAAGAGATCAACTTATTCAGTGCACTTGAGGTTATTATTAGTATTAAAAACTGTACAAAATACTAAATAAAAATTATTTAGGTGTCGGATTATTAACCTGAACAAAACCTTCGTCAAAACATGACAATCTCGCAAAATTCTCACGTATCTACTATCAACAGAGAGACACATTGACAGCTGTCACTCCAAAGTTACATCAAGTTGATAAAATCTATGGCCTGTAGCTGCAGATTGTGACATTTTCTGGTAAGGATACCGCTTCAGCACGTTTCCAAATGATGGAAATATAGTGTCGTGGTTATACTCTCAAAGCCTTTTAAAGTTATATTACTTTTTCACCGAACTTTATTTTAAATCTATCTAAATCTTTAAAAGCAATTCAATGCAATATAAATTTGAAATGCACAATTTGGATCCATTTATTTTATTAGACCAGACTGTTTTGTTCTGATTTCTTTAGATTGGTCCAATTTTGACTCATTATATCACAAATGAGTTTCTTCATTAAAAAGATTTAAGAAAAATAATTTTAAAAACTAACCTATGTTCTCAAACAATGGTTTCAAAATATCCCTAACTAACCAACTAACTAACCATCACGCCGTTTCCCCGCAGGGGTAGGCAGAGAGGACGGACCGCCAAACAACTCGGTCTTGGCACACACTCTTTGCCTCACTCACATTCATACATCGTCTTATACATTCTCTTCTATTATTCTGACTTTTGACATGACCCGACTCAAGTATCTGATTTACTTGATCGTGCCATGTCTTCCTCGGACGTACACGACTTCTTCTACCATTCACATTTGCGTCGTATATTCTTCTTACACTGCTTTCTTCGTTCATTCGCTCTACATGCCCAAACCATCTGAGGGTCCCTTTTTTAATCTTACTCATTATGCATACATCAGCCTTACATTCTTTGCGGATATCCACATTTCTCACACGATCATACATTGTTTTACCACACATACGCCTCAAGGATCTCATTTCAACAGCATTCAGTTTACTTTCATCCTTCCTCTGCCAGTTCCATGCCTCACTGCCATACATCAGGGTAGGTACCAGGACTCCATTGTGAACTGCTAGCTTAGCTTCTTTTGACAGTTTTTTATTAGTGCCAACGGCATTCAGTCCTCCATTAATGGAGTTACCAGCATTCACCCTTCTTTCAATATCCCTATCAGCCTTCCCATCTCTCGTAAACATACTACCCAGATACACAAACTCATCCACCTGCTCCAAGTATTCATCATTCACAACTATATTGCATACTGTTTTCGTACTCTCTCTTTCAAACACCATGACTTTAGACTTACTTACATTCATCATTAACTCATTCTTCATACATACTTCGTTCATCCTAGATACGAGAGACTGTAGATCTTCCATAGTGTTAGAAATCAGCACCGCATCATCAGCATACAACAGGCAACATACTTTCAGATCACTCAATTTCGCGCCCAATCCCACTTCTTTCAATTCTTGCATACAATTATCCATGTACAGATTGAATAACCATGGTGACATTACACAGCCTTGCTGACTAACACCTTTTGTGATGTCAAACCACCCCGTAAAACCACCGTTCACCCTAACACATGCAACGCTTCCCTCGTACAGAGACTCAATTGCCTGTATGAGATTTTTATCATGAGACAAATATCCCGTAAGACGGAAATAAAATAATTCACAACACAACGTAAATCATTTAACCCACAACATTAAAATATTGTTACATCTACTAATTTTGGTTGTTGGTGCACGAGTACCTTCGTAAAATAAGATATTCCTGCGAAATGGGTAACGTTATTCAAGTTCAACCATTTTCTAATTAGGTCTTAAAATTGGTTCTTCTTATTGCAACTGCTTATCATATGTCAGACAAGCGATAAATAAAGTACCCACATTTTGAATGGCTATCCTTTTCGTTAGCGGTGAAACATTTTTTGTTCGGTTAGAATAAGAGTATAAATGTCTTTTATTTTTATAATAGCGTCGGAAAGATGTCGTAATTTTTAGGTTTATTTCTTTTTTGACAGGTCGGATATTAATTTTTATCTAAAATACTTTCAGCTTCACAAATCCTACAAAAATATATTATAATATTCCACGATGTTTCACGGGATAAGAGTGTATTAATATAACAGACGAATTATAATAAAGAATTTAAGAAAAAAAAATAATATTCGAGCTGAAATAAACTTATCGTAAACAATTCAAATGAATCTCAAGAAATATGGCGTACTGAATTCAAAGGTATTCCTTTACCATTTCTCTGCCATTTCCACTTTGGAATTTTGATTCCACAATTCTTGGCTGAAATGAAATGTAAGCAGCGATAAGTTCAACAATTCAGAAATGTCAAATATTTGTTATAATGTTAAACAATCACAGAAATGTTGAGTCTGGGATTTCCAGTATTTAAGGCATTATCGACTAGCCTACGGGGGTTTAAAGTCAGTAATTAGGGACCCAATGCTTGGAAGAACGATTCAGGTACCTGATATCAATGTAATACCTCAATATCTGGGCAGGTTCATGAGATGCCTGCAATACTCAAATTGTTGAAATAACCCCGTGGTGATACGGTCCCGTTTGCTGAAGCAACCCCCTTTGGTGAAATATTCCCAGATAGTTAAACAGCCCCGAGCCGAAAAGCTCTTTGTGAGGCGAAACAACATGGCTGCACAAACGTCCGGGTCGCACGTTATGTGGCCAAAATAAAGGACAGTTATAGTAACAACAATATGTACGAAGAAAAAATCATCACGACACTGAAATTGGCAGCGCCTAATAATTTTATCGTAATATGAACCAATGGTTCAAGTGTGCCCAATACACTTTATTTTTTTTGTGAATACCTCACAAGAGCCCCAGCTGCTCTCATATGGAGCCAGTGAGGCTATGGCATCTCCAATTGGGGTATTTTGTAAGGCTGAAGGTAGTTGGGCAGGTAAGGAGATGGGGAAGAGGAAGGTGGGGAAGTACCTGGATATTCAGAGCTGTCACCAAACACGGCTAAAGCCATTTCAAGAAACATTTCAATTCTGATTGGTGGTCTTACACCAGGCCGATACTGAGAGTATCTTGCACTCTGGAATACATATTATTTTGAAAAATATAACACAAATTATATAATATAACACAAATTAATCAAATAAAATTTATTTGCCCACGTCGGGATTCGATCCCGCGACCTTCGGGTTGTGAGTCAAAAGCCTTACCCCTCGGCGGACGTTAAACTACTTTATAGGGTGTCTTAATTTTTTAAATACTTTTTGGCCTGCTAATATTATGTTTTACACCTCTGTGGGGTCAAGCAACTGTAGTGAAGTGTTGGTAAAAGAACGTAAAATAAGCCGCGCCATCATTTTAAGTAATTAATTCCAACCAGAGATAGTGTTCAGGTTTAGGTATGTATAAATTAATATGGAGAAATACTTACTCGTGCAGAATACTAATTAGATTAGGGTATTGATTAGTCAGCATGTGCGGGTAATGCGATCATTTAATATCAATTCGGCAATATACTAAATCGACTACATTTAATTGATATTTGCAATATCAAGACTTTCATAATAAGCAAAAGGTTGTAAGAGGGTTATTGATACGAGTATTTTTGATGAAATAGAAACAAGGAATATATATTCTTTAACTAATGAAAGGTTTTTAATAATAATTAGTTAATTATTATTTTAGTAGCAGATAGATTGACTGAGAATCAATTGGATATATGCGTTTCAAAATGAGACAACTATGGGACTAGTTTGGTGAACAGTAGACACTGAGAAGAAAACTGACTGTTCACACAATATGAATGGAATTGGTAGGTATGCAATCACAAAGACTTAGTGAAGAGAAAATGTCAATAAAATCCTGCAATTACCCCACCTACCTAATTTAATGTCAGCATGACCGATATAATTGTGGTAAGAAAAATACCTAACTTTTTAAAAGGTGTTATATTTTAGTATTTTTGTATGAACAAATTTAACCGTCACGACGGCGTCATTCGTATTTCAAACAGAACGAAATTATTTATGTTGTTAAATGACAAATGAGGCTACGTCCGCCTCATCGAATTCGTTCGTTATTATTTATTTAACAACCAACATATTCACTAGAAATAATTCATATGGCAGAACAACGTTTGTTGGGCCAGCTAGTATATTATAATATGGTCCTATACCTAATATAAAAACTAAACATAAGAAACACACGAGAATCAGTCAGAACCTATGACACGCAAATTTGGTTTTTCCAAAATTCTTTTCCGATATAGTTGTAATGTTAATTCTATTCTAGTCCACATTTGGTTGGGGCAGCTCTGTGGCCGGTCGAAGAGATAAGGCTGCGGGTCACTATTCAAATAAGGAAGTATTTAAAGCCCGCTACGATATCAGCCGAGTTAGCGTAGCACTCGCGTAGCAAACGTAGCTCGTAGCAGGTAGTAAACGCTTGGGAAATCATTTATTACATGATATAATGCAGGTATGTAAATTTTAAATGGTGTGTTATATATTAACATCCATTAGTGGTTCTGTGAATGGTGTTTCTAATTTTCTAATTTAATAACAATATAACAATCGAAATTTTCTCCGAAATCATAAGATTTATAGGTAGTACTTAAACACCTGGCTATTAATTTATTAGCGATATACTTTTCTAACTCTTTTTCGCAAAATCGAATAAAGAAAATCACAATTTATCCAAATAATATAACTATCTAAATGACTATTTTTTTTTCAAAACTAGCTTCTAGAAAGTCTGAGGATGTGTTATTTAAAAAAAATTAAAATTCATCAAACATTTGAAGTTAATTTTTTATTGTTCTATGATATCGATGTTCACTTTATACTGCGGATTCCAAATTGGCGAAGTATATTCCAGTGTTCTTTTGACTAATGCAAAACATAGCTTTACTATTGTCCGCGGATTACCGAAAATTTAACTTATATGAAGAACAAAACCAAGCATTTTGTACGACTTATGAATGATTGAGTCGATGTGCTTATTCAATATAAGTTTGCTATCATGATAAACGCCAAGATTTTAACAATCCTATAGAGATGACAGGTTCGCTGTGGAGTGAATAAGAATAGTAGATAATCATAATTCATATTATATTCCCTTGTAATACCTATCCATTCTGAAGTTAAAAAATCTAACAATAAATAGCATGTTGTAACAACATAACTTTTTTACATTCAAATTAAAACGTATCGTTTCCTTCATTATGGTTCTACCAGCATATTTTTCTAAATTTTCCTATAAAGGAAATTTGTAATATGGGGTGCACATTGTAACGATTTTACCAGAAGTACATAAATCTGCCGAGATCGATACACCGCGCTTCCAGTTAGTTTGCCGCTCGCGGCTCTACGCTGATCGACGTGCCATTGAGCCGCCGCATTAGGTATTTATTCTGCCTGAAAACTGTGCATAGAGCACCGTATTATATCCGTACATTAAGTGTACATATGTCGTACCGTACCACGGTACGGGCTGTGCCCTGGGCCTGTACGCCATGACACACCGTGCTGCACATGACAACTTAATAGGCAAGCTAATTGATTGTTAATCACATCGCCGGCAAGTGTTGATTACTGAAAATAATTAAACGTGCACAGACGTTATAAATACTAGCATCAATCAGACGTCAGAGTGTTAACGAGAGTAATCAGTATCGACGATTCAATTAGAACAAAAAACTTTCAGAGAGATTACAGTGGAGCAATTCTGTAGGAGCACTGTGGTGTGCGTATCTAAAGCTTCAATAAGAATTTATTATACTGAGAGCTAAAACAAAATCATGCGGGCGGATTGTTGAGTAATGTAAGTAGTACCTATGTTTCCGATTATTTTTTTTTATATAAACTAGAATTTCAAGTGCCTGGAGCCAGTGGAACAATGGTATCTCCAGTTATGAAAATGTTGCGAGGTTGTAATTGTAACTGCCCAGGGCCTGTGGAATAATGGAATCACCAGTTTTCATAATGTTTTTAGGCTGAGTAAGAGTAATTAAAACTGCCTGGAGCGAGTGGAACATTATAACGGTATTTCCAGTTTGAGAATGTTGTAAGGCTGAGTAATTGTAACTGCCCGCTGCCAGTAGAACAATGCTACTCCTAATTTTGAGAATTCGTCGCCTCATTTCTTAATTTTCCAAACGACGATTTGAAAATTATGCAGGAGGAGAAGGTTTTGTTTCATTATTTCAATAAAACATTATGATAAGTGTTTAAGATTAAGCTATTTCCGTAAAGGTAAAGGTCTCATTAGTTTAAATAATTCTTAGTTAAGTGATAAACTATCATTTTTATGCTTTATTGTTAGTTTTAAAGTCGAGATTGAACAAAAACTAAAATGTTCGTTTGGACAATTAAGAACTGAGGCGACGAATTGTGTTGTCTGCGTAATTGTAACTGCCTGGATTCAGTGGAATACTGCTACCTCCAGTTTTGAGAATATTATGGGGCTGAGTAATCGCAACTGCTCGCTGCCAGACAATGTTATCCCCAGTTTTGAGAAAGTTGCAGTGTAACAATGGCATCTCCAGTTTTGAGAATGTTGTCAGGCTGTAATTGTAACTGCCCGCAGGCAGTGGATTAATGCTACCTCCTATTTTGAGAATGTTATCAGGCTGAGTAATTGAAACTGCCTGGAGCCAGTGTAACAATGGTATTTCCGGTTTTGAGAATGTTGTCAGACTGAGTAATTGAAACTGCCCGGAGCCAGTGGAACAATGGTATTTCCAGTTTTGAGAATGTTGTCAGACTGAATAATTGGATCTGCCTGGAGCCAGTATTTCCAGTTTTGAGAATGTGGTCAGGCTGTAATTGTAACTGCCCGCAAGCAGTGGATCAATGCATCTCCTCTTTTGAGAATGTTGTCAGGCTGAGTAATTGGAATTGCCCGGAGCCTGTGGAACAATGGTATTTCCAGTTTTGAGAATGTTTTCATACTGTAATTGTTACTGCCCGCAGGCAGTGGATTAATGCTACCTCCTCTTTTGATAACGTTGTTAGGCTGAGTAATTGAAACTGCCCGGAGCCAGTGGAACAATGGCATTTCCAGTTTTGAGAATGTTGTCAGGCTGAATAATTGGATCTGCCTGGAGCCAGTATTTCCAGTTTTGAGAATGTTGTCAGGCTGTAATTGTAACTGCCCGCAGGCAGTGGATCAATGCATCTCCTCTTTTGAGAATGTTGTCAGGCTGAGTAATTGGAACTGCCCGGAGCCAGTGGAATAATGGTATTTCCACTTTTGAGAATGTTGTCAGGCTGAGTAATTGTAACTACCCGAATCCAGTAGAATAATGCTACCTCCAGTTTTGAAAATGTTGTGAGACTGGGTAATTCTAACTGCCCAGAGCCAGTGGAACAATAGTGGTATCCCCATATTTGAGACTGTTGTTAGTAATTGTAAAGGGTAGGCCAAGTGAAAGGTTGGAAAATTTCTGAATTTTCAGATTTGGTCACGAAACCTAACGCAAGCCATTGAGAAGCGACTTCAATATTCTGAATGATGTTCTCTCAACAATGATTTGTATTCTGCATTAAATAAACATATATTATTAGTGAAAAATATTGCCCAAATTGTAAGTCACAACCTCAAACCATCACCTTTATTCCCCTTTTTAAACATGAGTGGATTAAATTATTGATAGAAAGTATTTTTGATTGCGATGCAATATGTCATAGCTACCATTTCCGTCCTGCCCCACATATTCAGATTGTTCTTTTCTGCCCCATGCCATTTAACCCCGATGTTTTTTATGGCCGTAGTTATCCCATTTATCACAGCAAACCATTAAAACAACAAACAGCCATTTCATTGTT
This sequence comes from Limnephilus lunatus, assembly GCA_917563855.2. Lineage (NCBI taxonomy): Eukaryota > Metazoa > Arthropoda > Insecta > Trichoptera > Limnephilidae > Limnephilus > Limnephilus lunatus. The sequence continues at coordinate 85,392,092 of OU830593.1, forward strand.
TTTTGCCCGGCAAGCTTTTATTATAATTGTTATTAGTAAAACAACAACTTTGTATTCATAAACTGGATGTGTTGGTTTAGAACGGTCCAGGTTGACTTTAGTGAATAAAAATTATCACAAACAACCAGTACTAGACACTGCTGTACTAATGCATTGTACATGGAGTCCTAATTAGAACGGAGACAGGTTCGATTTAGTGACCCTAAATAATAAAAGTATCATTATATGAACCCTTGGGGCTTCTGATATTTTGGAATGTATTCTCAGCTTTTAATGAAATATTTTCATATTGCATTCGATTTCTGCAAAAACCGTTGTTTTTGAAAGGAGTTTAAAAAAAAACTATTGTTTTTAAAGCAGATTGTACATTTTACAAATCAAATAATAATAAAACTTTGAACACAAAAGTCGATTAAGTTTTTAAAGTCGCTTTTAAAAAAAACAAATGTTTTTGTGGTGTAATATGTAATTACTACTTGAAACTGAACAATTATATTTAATTAGACTATTAGATCTGATATACAAACATATTTTTTGTTTTAGATTGCAAACCTTGACAATATTTTTAAAATGCTAAATATTGTTTTATCAAATTATTTCAATGTTTTCTGGAGCGTCTGTGGTAAATTTTTCGAGTGTTTCGTGATTTGAGTCGTGTTTTATTAAACAGTTTCACAATTTTTGCATAATTGTTATGAGCGCGCTATAAAACATAATTTTTGAAATACTTTGTTTTTATATTGTCAAAATTAATTATATACGTCATAATTATTATTAGCACGCTATAAAACATAATTTTGGAAATACTTAATTTTTTAATACAAACATAAAAAAATTAAAAAATGGCGCACCTTCGTTTTTTAATCTAAAATTTCTGAAAAAGAAAATATTTAAAAACACACTTACATATTTTATTAGGCAACTGTATTATAAATGTTATTATCGCATCACGTTTTTGTCGTTTCATAAAAAAATTATTATTAAAAAATTCTCAAAATTTTATACATTTTTCACAAATTGCTGTCGGAAACTTTGGTTTCGTAAAATGCACATTTAAATGATTCTATGGTTCAATTCTTGATTTGAATATGAAGCGTGAAGTTTTCTTTTTCTAACATTGCTAAGATTGTGATCATGTGTCTCAACTGGTAAATTGTGTTAATTTATTTGAGACCTATGTCAGCTGGGACATATTTGGTCTCCTGTGATTAAATGGGTTAAAACATTATGATACATAATGAATTTCAAGACACACGCTGATTTAAAATTAATATTATTTCTATAGAAAACTCTTAACGACCCCATTTGGGGTCATATTAGTTAGGAACCTATGCTCTATCGGTTCCTCGCTTCACAATATTATAGAAGTAGTCGTGAAAGTAAAACTGATAGTAATACCCCAGGTGACCTCACTAATGGACCTAATATGACCATACAAAGGAATTCTACGATAGTTTGACAATATTCACTCGTAGCTAGTTTGTGTTATTTAATTAAAACTTGACCATACTTCAAATGAAGTAAATGAGAGGTTTTCAGGAACAAACGATTCGAATGCCACTAGGAATCGATGTTTTCGTTTAATATATATTTAAAATAGGCAATTCATTCTAAAAATAGTGCTTTGTGTCGTTTAACATTATTATGATGTGATATTACGGAGAGAAAACCCATTTATATTTCTCGTTTCCAATATCGATGCATATTAAATTTCCTCCCCTGAATTTGTATCGAAAGATTGTATTTAAATTATTTATTGTCAATTTCGTCCACCGGCCTGCGTTCCGACCCCAATGAACATCAGTGCACTCATTCACAAAGAATTCAATAGGTTGGCCTTACGGTTAAATCTTGTCCTATAAAGCTTACTGATATAAATACAATTTATTTATACATTGTCCTATTTCTACATGGTAAAACCACTTAAAACTAGCTTCCTGAGTTGTACCTCTATCAATAAACCCTGGACAATAAATTACAATGTCACATCATAAAGTATCTGCTTCATACAATAATTTTTTTATGTATTTATTACTTCTCACAGAATGTAAAGTATCTACAAATTATACGTAATAATAAACCCCTCTAGAGTCTAGGATCTAGAACTAATCCTGTATCGTGGTTAACAATTTACACATTTGTGTGAAGCAACGTAAAGGTATCATGCATGTACACAAAATATTCAAAGAAAAAGAAAAAACTCATAATACAAGTACTTGGAGAATGCGTTAAGTTGCCTACTTTGAGAATGCATTAACAATATTTAAACCATGTCAAAATAGTAAATCTGAATGTATATTTGTTAGAAACTATTTTAACTGGATTTTATTTTTAATCAAAAAAAGTGTAATTGGACAGCAAAATGGAATCTACATTTTTACTCCAAATATAATCAGGAATCGTTGTTTTAAGACTCGGTATTCCGAATTTATAACATGCTTTCCTTGAACACTTTAAGCTTTTAGGCTTTTAAAAAATATATGTTATTCTTGAAGATATATTTATATATCTTCCACGCCGAAACGGTAATTAAATATATAAAAATTCCTCGATAGAAAAAAAACGCAAAGTATACTCCGAAATTTATTATTAACACGTTGTTTTCTGTTATTTTACAAGTTAATGAATAAATTAAAAGTGTTTAAATGCTACTTAAGACGTTTCTCGAGAGATTTTTCTCTATTTTAAATTAATCTTGTTTTAATAAACATGTTCAAATTTTTTTACTTAATTTTATTATCGTTTTTAATATTAGCGCGTTGCCTCTGACATTCGTATTTACAAATAACCCCTTCTTCTTCTTTTTGAACGCTTACTACCGGGCCTTCAGACTGTCGGGTAGGTACTTGCTGATAAAAACTTTACCACTATCCCGCACAAGCTCTGAAGCCGATTGTAAGCAAGTTAGTGCAAATCGCTTGGTAAAATATTGTATCCAATCTAGTACTAGTTAAACCAATGAGCGCACCGCAATACCCATACCTTTCCACAGATATCGACTTGTATAGGATGGTGTAGGTGGGGGTTGGGTATACGCGGTCTGTGGAAAAACTGTCATTATCGTATCGCAATTTGCATCACGTGGACAGGCAGGAAATGGACGTTTTATTCATGTTTCATTCTGATATAAAAACTCATCATTTACAAACTCGCTTTAATAAAACACATTTCGATACTAATGAACTATAAATAAAAGATCACGAGACATTATTAATATTTTTGAATTTCAAGCAGAGTGCTGACAGTCGGTAATGATGCTAAAAATAAAGCATCGAAAGGTGAAGCTTCACAATTTTTGATTTTGTTAACTTTTGTGTTCCATTTTAAATAAATAATAAAATTAGATAAATATGGCGTATCGACTCTTTTCTAAAAGAAAAATATAAATTGATTTCGAAAGATTGCTATTTTATCCGGTAAAGTTATGTTTCAAATTTTGAAAAAATGTGATGATTTTAATTATTATAAGGTTATACCGTCAGTCGTTGGCAGATTTGTTTAATTTTCAACCAAAATGTTGTGTTATACAACACACATTTCAAATCATATCAAACAGTAAAATAAATTTTCTAGGAAAGCTATTTTTTATCATTTTAATTTAATTCCGGATTTCTACAGATTTATAACAAATTAACCTTCAATACAAGTTTTAAAGCTCTAGAGAAATGTTATTTCTGAAGAAAATATCTGTGCATTTGCCGAATTGAAAGGTAACTACATGAAATTTCTTTGATTGAAAAAATCGCAAAGTATGCTACTAAAATTATTTAAAAACACATCAAGAGGTCTAGCGTGGACGATCGATAAAACACTATATCAATCCGATATTGACCAAATCCGGCATCTATGGTCAGTTTATCGATATTTGTGATCACAGTCAACAATTTTTATGAGAAATTCCGACAGACGATTAATAGATTTTGGCCTGGACTCCATAGTATTAGAAAAGTTTCGTTTAACCGTCAATTTACGCATTAACTTGGATAATATTGGTCTTTATGCAAACTTACTGGCTTATTAATGAACGGAGTTTAACTAACAAATCTTTTAGAAATGAAAAAGTCTTATGTGCGATCCATGGACTTAAACAATTCAACTAAGACGCGACGAATTTATTCCGTTCGGTCTTTGAGAAACTAAAGTGATTGAAATGTGACTAAAGACCTGGTGAACAAAGAAGTAATGAACTCCCGTTTGGTATCAAAAAGAAAAAACAGAACGTCAATCAATATTTAGGTTAGGGTTCAGCATTGCCAATTTATTAATATTTTTAAGTAATTGTTTGTCGTTTGACATTTCGTATTGTCAATTCATAGATTATACCTTCAGCGTTGCCAGAGTGTCGATTTCTTATTCAAACCCTGTCAATATCGGTTCGGCTATCACCGTTGAAACCGAGCTAGCTATATCGATATAAAATCAACGGAAGTTACGACTATCTATGCGATATTGTAGAGTTATCAATTGATATGATAACTCTTGGTAAATTTTCAACGTCCTTAGGACAACTGCAAATCGCTAACGTACACACAACAGTTAACGTCGAATATATTAATAACACTTACTCATTGAATTGTAACTTATTCGTTAGCGATCTGCAATCGTTGGCAAAGAGAAGTTGCCGTAAGTTACCTTATCAAACCTCATCGACCGACTGTGCTGTTCTATTATTTAACATAAAGGTAAGAAAAAATTGCAGAAATTCTATAAATGTCGAGAGATATTTACTCTATTTTAATTAAGTCCTGCTTCATTAAATATTTTTGCTTACGCGGGTCTATTAATTTAAAAAAATCGTATTAGCATATCCCTCTAACATTAATATTTACGTTTATATCACCCATTTAAAACCTATTTTTCTCTTTGAACGCTTACTACAAACTTTCATTGCAATTGTTTCAACATAAAATAATTCATAGCCCATTTTCATAAGCATTCAAAGTTTTGGTTTTCATATTTTTCTTCCCAGTGCTTTGCGTTTAATTTAAATATCAAAGGATTGTTTCTCTGGTATTGTTTCACAGTCGGAATTCAAAAATAGCTGTCTCAAGCACTTACAGGGAATAAGCTCAATTTAAAATTCCTCCATTTTCTGGAAACGTTACTTGGCGAGTTATAAGTACCTGTTATAATAAGAAATTACTACTTTATATTTTAATAACGTAGCTATCTTATTACTAAACTAGCTATTTGAAACATTATTTGATCGAATAAATATATTATGATCAAAATAAACGGGACACGTAGATGGTTGAAATTGAAGATATTAATGGAATTTTTTGCCAAGGTTGATGATGAAATAATGAAAACATTAAACTTATGTGTCTTGTTAAGGTGACTAGTACTGGAGAAATTCGACAACGCGATCCACTCCTCTTTCTCCGCGTCTTGGAGGAGACTAAATTCGACTAAACGATGCGATCTTCGGATGGCATAAGATTGAAATTCGCAGTTGGGTAACGCCTCTTTTAATCCTTTGGAAAAAAAATCGCCAAAATTCATGATTTATTTTATTTTGTAAAGTTCATGCATTAATGTCATTTTTTGCGATTATTATAAAAAAAACTGAATTTGCCACATTATACAATAAAACCATATCCGAAAAGGGGTTTGTAAGTTGGAGAATTTGCACTTGAAAGTGTTTTTTATAGACCTAATACTTTATTTTTTTCTAGGCTTATTAAAAAACTTATAAAAATAATTATCTATTTTTTGAAAGGCCAATATATGTTCTTCTCGCAGTATTTAATTAAAGCATCTATAATACTTCTAAGCGACCAAATTTTCAAAACAAAAACATATGATTTTGTATTATTTTGAAGTATTTTGCATGGCTTCATCTTAATTGTGATTTTTCGGTTTTCGAGCTCTACCAAAATAATTTTTTTCAAATAATTTTTTTCATATTACCGCTTCTTCAGAAGTTTTTATATATTTCTGCAGGGTGTTAGAGATGTATCTGACTTTAACCAGTAAATCGGCGGCCTACGTGATCGAGGGGTAAGGCTCTCGACTCGCAAACCGAAGGTCACGCGATCGAATCCCGGCGTGCACAAATAATTTTTTTTTGATTATTTGTGTTATTTCACAATTAATTAACAATAATATACGGATATTTCAGGCACGTTACAGAGTTCAAGATACTCTCAGTATTTCCTTGATATAAGACCACCATTCACAATTCAAACTTTCCTTGAAATGGCTTAAGCTGTGTTTTGTACCAGCCGAGCGATTGTATATCTTTTGTGGGATCGTTATGAGATAGCGGACTGATCTCCTGTCAGATTTGTATGCTTTATTTTCGTTTTCTATGTACAACGTACGTTAATCATTCAATTTATCGTTTAATTTAATTGAATAAATAATCATGCATACCTGCAGGAATTCGTGTTTAAAACGATCTAAACTAAAATATGTGACATTAAATATGTAAAAATCACACAAATCTGATAGCAGATCACGTTCGCTATCTTGATAACGATCCCACAAAAGATATAGAATCGCTATGCAGATCAGAATAGCCGGTACTTCCCCAGCTTCCTCTTCTAAAAACTAGGCTCATTCCCCTAACACGCTATTCATTGAATTGATCACAGTAAACATTATGAGAAATCCTTTGTGAACATCATTTATTATCCTTTACGATAGACCCTGTAAAAACCCAATGAGATCATCACTTTTGAAAGTTTGGATCTATTATTCAGACATGGTGAAGAAAAAATCCCCCCTCCGACAACAAAACCAACGTAATGGCTCCGTCGTAACCTCTCCCTCTTTCCCATAAAAAACGCATGCAAAAGAGAGGGAATTTACAGCCTTGCTCTCAGTGGCAGGACTATCATCCCTTTGATCAGCAACACAACAGGAACAAGGGCCGGACATGCAGGTCATTTCCGACACATTTCATCTCATTCAGGATCTTCATGGATTCTGGGAAAGGAAATGACAAGTAATTCTGATTGACGGATATGATATTAGTATTTACCTAAATAAGCAAAAATAATTTAATTTAAATGAGGAAAAAATTTCCCTCAAGACCTATATCATTTTAGGGGTGTGGAGGATTTTTTTAGGGAAAGAAAAAAGAGGATGTTCTGGGAAGGAAATAGGGGTGGGTAGAATATGGGGATCAGTATTTCCAGGAATGACTGAAGAACGCATCTTTTCCATCAACTGCGGCAATGTATCGAAGAATTCTGGTTGGAGAGGTCAAAAGGCCTCCTCAACCAGTCTCTCTCAAAGGCGATGTTCCGAGAGAGTATGGCTTGAGAAGTCAAAGGGACTCCCTCAACCATACTCTCCTCATCCGGCCTGCCATACAGCTGATGGGCAGTCACGAGACCTTGACGAACCTTGCCCCATTCGTCGCTCCTGCTAGGCAACCAAATGTAGCGAACCACTTTTTAACGTAACTCGACTTAATAATGCGATAGTTCAGTTAGAGATGTCTCTAGAACATAGGTTCGCCCCTCCAGTTTCAGAATCGAGGTGAGCTAGCAGTTAGAATTCTAGGAAGAGAGAGATTTTGAGATCTAGTTTAATTAAATATTTAACCATCACGCCGTTTATCCGCAGGGGTCGGGAAAGATGACGAACCGCCAAACAACTCTGTTTTGGGACACTTCTTCCAACATTCACAATCATACATCGTCTCATACATGCCCTTATATTATTTTGACTCTTTACATTGCCCGACTCAAGCATCTGATTCACTTGATCGTGCCATGTCTACCTCGAGTATCCCCCAACTCTTCTACCATTCACATTTGCGTCATATATTCTCTTTACACTCGTTTCTCCATCCAATCGTTGTACATACCCAAACCATCTTAGCATCCCTTTCTTTATCTTACTCATCACGCTTACATCGGCATTGCATTCTTTGCTGATCTCCACATTTCTTACACGATCATACATGGTTTTTCCACATATACGTCTCAGGGGTATCATTTCAATCTGGTCACCGCCGCCCCGGGAAACACTTATCGGATAACCAACACCTCTGTCCATAGATCATCCCAAGTGGTTAACTACATTTGGAGACTTAGCACGGGTGCCCAGGTTCATGAGGTAAGGTTTGCCTAGGTCTTGATGGCGAATGCTTCTGCCCATTTTTATGTGTGGCGGAGCAGATCGAAAGAGGAGTCTTATCCAGCTGGACTATCTCGACCCATCCCCTTCCACCGCAGTTGAAGGGATGGATTCATTGGTCAGTAACTGACCCCCAGATTCATACCCACCCCTATACCTTTTCCTTCCCAGAACTTCCTCTCCTCCCTTTCCTTAAAAATACCCTCCACAAAGCATCTCCTGTGTAGAGCTAATGTAAAAACAAAATTTAAAAAAAAAAAAGTGCAATTCCGATGCGGTAGAAGAAACTTTCAGAAAAGTAAAATAGACAAGAGTGGGGAGGCTACGAAGCATCGCACAAAGAAGAGACCAATTATTCTATCTCATTTTATAGCAGGCTAATCCTGTAGATGTATGTTTTTGTCTCTTTTTAGTGTCGCTTTTTCGTTTCGTCGAGTTTCAAATCACAACGGTGCTAAAGAAGTATTCACTTCAAAAATTCTACAGCAATCAGTCTACTTTCATCCTTATTCTGCATGTTCCATGCATTTTTTAATTTATTTTTTATTATCCGACTTATTTGATTCGCTGTGTGGTGATCTTCCGGAATAATATTTTTTTTATAGTTAAACATATAATTCACTTATAAGTTTAACTTCTTGTATCTACCATCAAAACCTAAACATTATTTATCAAGTGTTCTTCTATTTATCAACTTCTTGTATCTACCATCAAAACCTTAATATTATTTATCAAGTGTTAAAAGCAATATTACAGTCAACACACTAATTACATGTAAAAAATCTGTTCATTTTGACTGTTCTAAAGCGGTCAAATTCCCTGGTTGGACAGCCAAAGATCATTATAAATATGTAATAGGGGAGAGTAGGGTATATCGTACCACTTTGCTCTTAACTCTCAATATAGTATGATGGAATTGGATTAGAGAAGTGGAATTAGGTTCAATTGAAAGCCTGTTTTATTGGGTACCATTTATATATAAATCATATTTTTCATGCATCTGTAAAGTTTTCAAATTAAAGCTTTTATAAAAAATGATTTTCGGTACGATTTGGCCAACCGGTATGGTAAATCGTACCACCGGTACATAAATCGTACCTAGAACATTATGTCAATTTACATTAAAGAAAATATGGTCATTTTTAAGGCATGCATGCGTCGCAAATGTCTGGGTTATTGGTGCAAGCTTCATGCACCCATTTATGGCATCGAACACACTGGATCCAGTCTCCTTTGGGTCCGGCCTTGTCAAAATAATTTCCAAAACATAGATGGCACACTTTTTCTTCATCATCATCATCAATATCCGTGTCCGAATCATCCAAAACGACAATAGTATCAGCATCTTCACTATCGCTACTACTGCAATTTCTAGGCTTCTTTCGTCGACTACACTCTTACCCTTATTGGGTTTTTGCCTTTTTTTAATAATCTTTTTTGTCCTTTTCTCAATTTTTAATTTTGAATTTAGACAGTTGAGCGTCTACCAGCAGCAACTTCTAAATCATTGGTGGCGTTTCATAAAACTGTAAAACCACGATTTACCTGCCATTTTTTTGGTTTTGCTGAAAGTATGTGGAATACAATTCTTCTCAGCAACTTGGTAAGATAATCGACGAATATGGTTAAACCAAACAAACGAGCCTCAAGTTTTAACAAATGCTCTACAAGTATACTTTTGAGCTGATTTTGAAAAATCGTTAGTCTTCCCCTTTGTAAAACCAAGTTATTTGCAAATACATTCCTGTTTTGCATTTGTCTTCTTAATGTAGGTTTAGAAACTTTGAACACTCGTGAAGCCTCGTTTGGTCCCATTACGTTGTTCTTGATATCCGAAATCGCTGCTTCCAAATCAGCGTTATACCACTGATAATACTTTCTTTTCGACGTCATCTAAAATAAAAAATAAAAAAACCAAAAAAAAACAAGAAAACAACCTATGGTAAATCGTACCGGTACGATTTATCAAATCACTGGCGGTACGATTTAGCGAACTCTGAGTTTCTATGAAATAATGACTGCAGAATATGTAACAATACACTTGACAAATGTGATTTTGTAATAGCAAATTATAGAATATAAACATGTTATCTGATGATAATTTGAGAAAAACAAACATACCTTTGAACACGATATCACCTTAGGTAGGAACCAAAAAAATTAGATCAAGATTGTGAAAAAGCAAAAAAACTCTACTGCAAACAGATGCACGATCCAACACTAATTAAAAATGACGGGACAACTATAATACTCCAAAGGGTTCACGGAGTGTTGTCAGGCTTAATTAAAAGCGACCAGTAGCGGAAATAATCAGGTGGTACGATTTATCGACCGGTACGATATACCCTACTCTCCCCTATGTAATGTTTTCAAAATAAATAAATAAATAAATAAAATATGTCGACAATATTATTCGAAAATATCTATGAGTAGTTCACCTATTTACTGGCTTATAATATCTAGGTAATACGATTATCTATAAGCCAAGTCGTAGCGATGTCGGCGCACAATACCGACTAATTTATGTATCAGATACCATTTCACTTGTAAGCAAAGAATGATTAGTTTAATCTCCTGTCTGCTGGTATCGTGTATTCCGGTGTATTCATAAATTACCTTCTATATGCCCTCTTTGCTCTTGCTTTGGAGTGTTGATGATGTATAAGTAATGTAATTAGCTCCCTTGTCAGACAAGCCACACAAATATTAATGTAATAATATTTGAAAATAGACTCTTACGTGGGTATGCTAATATTCTAAACGCATTAGGTGACTTTGCCACACAGCGAAATATTATGGATATTGGATATTAGATTATTTTACACGACATCGAATATTTCAGAGTTTCCTAAATATTATACACTTGTCTCATATTTCTGACAAACAAAGACAAATTAGATAAACAAGATGCAGAGTTGAAGATCTTTCTAAAAATTTAATGAATTAGGTGTAATTTTGGGATAAGGCGAAACCTAATGCAAAATCACTATTGAAGTAAAACTTATTTACGCACGCTTGACTTGGGGAGTAAGCTGGTGAATGCGTGACGAGAGCGTTACGAAAAGTGTGATCGGGTGTGGCGAACGGAAGTTGAGAGGAAGATATAAGTTAGTGAAGATAGAAAGAGAGAGAGTTACGTTTCGTATATTACTGTAGAGGCAAGAGAGAGAGGTGCAAGCACACATTTTCTTTCTCTCTTTCTCTCATAGCCAGTTACTTTTCGTATATCTAAGACACAGTGCAGGCCTATTGTCTGTATCACACTGTAGGAGCAAGAGAGAGCAGTGCGCGCGCACATTTTCTTTCTCTCTTATTTTATAAGTTAGTGAAGTTTTACTTCAGTCGTGTGGTCTAAACCAAAGCACATTCGTTTTTTTTTATTTTCGATTAATCTTTATGTTTACATTTTTATTATGGATACCAAATTTATCCTTAAATAAATTGAAGCTTTTTCCATGGTTTCGCTTGAATAGAATTAAAATAAAATTGTTAACTTCTTAATAAAAAATATAAACTACTTAAAAACGTTTTTTTTCATTAGAAATGTGTAAAGAAATATGTTAATTTAAAAAATACTGTTCTATGGCTAAGATTTCCAGTCACTTAATTTACTTTTTTCTTATAAAATAAGTAAAAAAAAACACTTTTTCCTTAAAATCGATAAATCTAGACTCAGTTTGCCGCGTGATTTTTATGCCTATTATCGATTTATTTATATTCGAGGTGATGTAAGCTATAAAGGGGTACTAATATTTTTATCTTCTGAGTTATATTTTGATACACGTCACCTGCTAATAAAGCTATCTTCCAATTTTTCAAACTTACCCGACACTTAATATTTTAACGTGTATCCAATTTGGATTATATAATCTTTACCTAAAGTTTTTAGTGATAAATAGTACAATTTTGATTGAATATTATAAAATGTAATAATATAATTTCAAAAGTACAACTTAGGGTAGTTACATAATCACTAACAAACTAACGGATGATGATACGAGTAACATCGACAGTAGAGTTAAAAACCTGTAACAGTTTGAAATTATAATGATAAGCAATCTGTGGTGTTCTACAAGGGGCGCCAGTTCAAATTGAACAGAATATTAAATGGTAAATCAATATTAGTATATTAAACTCAAAACTAAACGAAATATTAGCTCACAGGTCAGCAGATATCCACCGAAGTACGTGTCTTCCCTCGTCGGAACAAACGTCCAGACCCTTTGACTTCCTATTTGGAACTGTTTGAAAAATTACCTTGTTCATAGTATGTTTTATACAACAGAAGAATGCAGGATTCTATTTGTTCTAATTTGTCTTTCCAATTTGTGTAGCAACCGACTTAATGACTGGGACTGCTTAGCATTATAATTTCAAACTCTTACAAACTGAGTATGAAACTAATCCAATATGATTAGTTAAAGATTTCGGCTCTGCAACCCACACGTGAAAAAAAAGGTCGTTATTCTTAGCTATCGAACACCTTGTATACATGCTAGTTTTGGGTTATTTAAAAAAAGGCAACCATGAAAAGGCTTCGGGTATAATACAACAAAACAACTCGTTTTGCGTTCGAACTAAGTCCATTTGCTCATGGGACAACTAAAAAAAAACAGTTTGCAACTCAATAGCTATCCACAGGAACGCAACTTGCGAATTTCTATGGCAGTCCGCACACAGGCAACTACTCAAAAAACAGTTGTCATGGGCGACACGTTGCGTCGCAACTCTCAGTGCTGATTGCCGCGGCCGGCGCGTTTCAGTTGCCAGGTTGACAGATTGCTGTTCATGAGGTTAATACATTATTATAATACTCGTTAATTAAGGTTATAAAAGAAATTATAAATTATATAATCGGAAATTATAAAAAAAAAAATTTTTGTTGAACAAGCTGATATAATTACTGAAAATGTAAAGTTGAGTTGTGCCAGTGAGTTGTCAACCAGTTTTTGGTTTATCCGTGAACGAAGGTCCTATAAGCTTGAAACCATTAAATATTGCAAAATTCGCGTAGTTGTATAATTATAAATTTGCATATTGTGTATTATGTAGAGTTCCATTGATTTCGTGAAGTGGTTTATTTCACCCCACGGAATCAAATCGTTTTGCGTTATCTAAACGTAGCCAGTGAATGGATCTGAATTTCCGGTTTCCCGTCAGTGGGGTATCTCGTTTACCCCTTGTAGAGGATGGGGTTGTGTAGTGTGTCCCCCAGCTGAAGGGTTAAATGGCTTAAATTAGGTGGTGTGCATTCGGGTGTCCATTTCGTGTTACCAAAACAAAGCGTCATACATTTTAGATCGAACTTAGGAATGCGCACCTCCATTATGTTATTAAGCGACGAGATAGAAGTATGTCTGCATTACGGTTTGTAAATCCCACACCTTTTTTCAAATCCCGAGGGATTACGGATATAAATATTATGTCCGTAATCCCGCAGGCAGACATCACAAAGGCCCTGAGGGAAATTATTTTCCTCAGGGACTCCTGTGTGGAGCCAAAGTCAAAAAAGTAGCATAAAGTATTTGAGTAATTTGCGATATGTCAGAGCCCGAAAATATCAATTTTGTTCAGGAGGTTGATTTTTTTAATATTTTTTCTAACTATAACGAGACTTCATTGTCTCATACGTAACGTTTAAATCAATAAATATTTTTGAACGACCTATTGTCATTCCATCATAGGCCGGTTTTTATTCGATACTCGGAAAATAACAAAACTCGAATAAGGCTTTCACAGAACTAGAATATTAACTTTGAAATTAGATAAATTGAAAACTTGTTAAAATTCTATGAAACAATCTGTCAAGAAAATAAGAAATGACACCTTATTGTTGTCTTTTATTTCAAAATCTTCAGTTTGCCTTCTCGGTATTAAAGACAGTAATGTATAAATAATGATCTGATTCTCAAAGTACTGTAGTTAAGAATTTATTTCTAAAAAGAACGGAATTTTATTGAAATTTTATAATATCAGAACCAACTTTTACAACTTCTATGAAGATGTGTTTCAGGAATTCAGAAGTTTTTATTCCCCTTCTCCGTATAGTACAAAGTTTAATATATCTCGCCCCGAGGCGCATAAAAAGCCATTTACAAATAAACAAAAACAGTAAGTTGCGCATTGTTTCCCGGAAGGAATAGCGGAAGTTTTAATGATAAGGAAGTAGAAATAGGCGAAACCGAGACCATATTTATTCTTTAAAGATCCTTCTAATGGCGCTCCGATAGGGAAACATCGACCCGGGACCGCTGTTTTTCTAAAAACAATTTTTATCATTTTATTAAATCACCTTCAAAGATTTTTTTTTATGAATAAATATGATAAAATTTGTGATAAGCAAGCAAAGGCACTACTCTTTATGGCAGATTTTAAAAATGAAAATAATTTTTTAATATTGTAAAGGCTTATTTTCATTCTTGGAATTAGTGATTTTAAAATTGGACTAACGTAGCCTAACTGATAAATGGTGACAACTCAAAAATATGCCATAACTTCTTTGAAAATTCATTAAAATTGATGAAAAAACTTGTTTAATTAGGTTACGTGTTTTTTATCATTTTAATCTCTCAGGCCGCGGGTCTCAGGCCTGAATATTTTCTCTTTGCAATAAAATACCAATAAATGTAATGTTTCTGAACGAATCTAAAAACTAAAAACTTTTTTAGGAAGGTGATGAAATATACTTTCATGATTTATTATTAGAAATAAACATATAATTTTTTAAATATCAAATTTTCGATGCAGCATAAAAAAGTTTTAAAAATGGCTCAGCTTACGTTTTTTCATACTACAATTACCGCAAAGGAAGAAGATAAAAACGCACATACGTTTTATTAGACAAATATTATACATATATTAAACGTTTTCAATTCTTTACTTTTTTATCGTGTCATGAAAATAATTAATGAAAAATTCCCAAATTTTAACATTTTTTTTCCCAAATTGTGGTCGAAACTTTGGTTTCATAAAAGTGTACTTTTAATTCTATGGCGATTAACTTTTAGATTTTAATATAAATCAATAAATTTTGTCCCAGTTTACATAGGTTTCATATAAACCGTTGTAGCTCACTTGCTGTCATGGTGATAAACAAGATCTAAACAATGTTAGAAATAGAAAACTCTTTATATTCAAATCTAGAATTTAACTATAGAAAAAAGTATATGTGCCCCTGTGTGAAACCAAAGTTCGCGATAGAAATTTGAGAAAAAAGTATGAAATTTCAATTTTTTTAATGAAACGATTAAAACGTGAGGTGATAATAACATTTATAACATTATCCTAATAAAATATGTGTGGGTTTTTATTTTTTTCATTCAGTGATTTTAGACAGAAAAAACGTTAGGCTGCCCATTTTTAAACCTCTTTTTATTTGTATTAAACGTTGTAATATTTCAAAAATTATATTTTATCTCTATGACATTTGTAGACGTATTTCAATACCTTTCAAAAATAGTTTTTAATTTAGGATATGTTCAGAAACTAAATACTATTGATTGGCTTACATGAGCAAAAAGCGTTAGAGGAAGAAGCAATGAATAACATCACTGAGATTACATACGATGGTCTTGGCGAGCTTCAGTGGCAGCTTAGGGGAAATGCGATTAACTGTATTCGAGGAGAGATTTGGCGTAGCAGCGCAATAACATCAGAGGCTCACAAAAACAACTTTGCCTTTGTTAAAAATGAGGTTAAGTGGAGTAGATCTGACCGCTGCTCACGTCCGAGGAACCGAAAACAACCGCATGTATTAACTTTGCCCATAGTTCCACAGTTCCCGGGCCAGCTGCCAAATGGATGAATCTGAGATATTTATGTGTGCCAATCTCTGAGAGAGGTATCACTTGTAATAACGAAACAGTTTTTCGGACTTGATGTCGATAAGATAATTTATTTGTATTTTTATTTTGCGAAACATTTCACCCCGTTCAACAGAGTCGCAGGTACCTACTATAATTTGAAATCATGTTTCAAGTGATATGTGTATACTCAAAACATTATCCGACATAATTATTTGATAGTTTTTTTCCAGACGTTACAAAAATGAGCTATATACTCTGTTTAAGGAGCTAAGCCTCACAAAAATTATAAAACTGGAAAGACTTCGATGGCTGGGTCATGTAGAGAGAGTGACCAAGAATCAAGCACCAAAGTCCCTGCTGAACTCAAGACTGATAGGGCGAAGGAGCCTGGGAAGACCAAGATTAAGATGGAGCGACAATATCCTCAATTTATTTTTTTTAAACGAAAGACAAAAATTCCCGGGTTACGAATAACCCAACAATGTTTGAAAGTCTCCTACTACCACCACAGAAAGCCGAAAATGTTTCTTGTGTTGTGATGAATACATCCATAAATATCTATCTTGGAGCTTCTAAACTGAAGAGAGCTGGCACAAAACCGAGATGAGTGGAGGAAGACTCTTGAGAAGGCCAAGACCCACCAGGGGTTGTAGAGCCAAGAGTGATGATGATGATTTTTTTTCATCAGCTTAACAGGAAAATAATTCCCTTCAGGGCATGCTGTGTGGAGAGTCTTTTTAGGAAAGGAAGAAGAGGAAGTTATGGGAAGGAAAAAGGTAAAAGAGGAAGTAAGAATCTGTACATCCTATAGATGTATGTGTTTTAGTGTCGCTCATTTCCGATTCATCGAGTTTCAAATCACAACGACGCTAAAGAAGTTTTCGGTTCAAAATTCACCGAAAACCAAAATTTCATCAACATTTTTTACTCCAAATAATGTCAGGAGTCACTGATTAAAGTATCTCAAGTACGTCCCTTAACACTCTGAATAATTTAAAGTATAACTGGTATGAAGGTCAAAAATGGAAGAAAGTCTCTGACACGCAAACGGGCCTTTTATTTCCATGGTTTGCATCATACATTCATCATAGACATAGTATATGTATATTACATAGATTTCATTGTTATTACACAATCTCCGACCAACATTTGTACACGGTTGACATTAGTCACATGAGAACGGGTCGTTTTTGCGATTCGTTCTTAAGTTCAACAGCTCGGCTGTGGAACGATTTACCGGCCTCTGTGTTTCCTCCCTCCTACAATATAGGTCTCTTCAAGACCCATGTTCACTCCTTCCTTTCCTCAAAAAGACCCTCCACACGGCATCCTCAAAGATGACACAGGCCCTGAGGGAAATTATTTTCCTCAGGGTCTCCTGTGCGGAGTTAATGTAAAAAAAAAAATTCAAAACACTCTGATTGGTAGAGATTTTTAGACATCTTGTGTTGAAATAACGTGAATAGAATCTTTAAAGCACGTGGCAGGGTCATTACTCATGTTTTAAAGATGATAGAATGTAAAATAATGTATTTAATAATGTGTGTTTTGAGGATTTTATATTCCGTAAAATGAACAGAGTTAAATTACGATTGATGATGGTGTATTACCCAGTTTGTCTACCAATGTCAGACAGGTAGGTACATGGTGATGTTATTTTTTGTACTATTTTCCCCATCTACATTTTCAGCTAGTAGTGAAATGTTTATTTTGCTGCCATGGAATGATGGATGGTCTGATATAGATGCTTACAATAAAAGGTTTCATTCGAATGTAAAATAAAATATCCCTAATAATAGAAACCTTCCGTATTCCTATCCATTGCAATAGTTTATAATATAATCTTACCAGCCCAACATCCCTTACCGTAGACTCCGAAATAATGAATTGCTGTTCCTCAATCAACATTCTACTAACTATGGATATCATTCTCCTTTATCTAGATTGTCGAGACTTGTTAACGCTAATCAAAACATCGATTTTTTTAGTGTAAGCCTAAATAACTTTCAGCAGTCTATACGCAATGTGATTTTTAACGCCTTTTACATGTATATCCATCTCCAAGCTACTTGTAGTTATCTTCTATACGTATTTTGTCAATACTCTTCATCGATATGTACTCTCCTTTCATTTTTATCTCTTTTTTTACTTGTGTTATTATTATATTGTTAATGGACTATTTGTCCGTAAATGAATAAATAGGCAACAATTGAGCGCTTTTATAATTACCGTGACGATTCACGGTTACGGTACCGTGACGGCAAAAAAGCCTATAAACATACGTTTTTTATCGCTCTAATGATGCATCTCTTTCTTACACATTAAATAACGGTGACACACATAAAATACGTGTGCCTGTTTTCTCCAAAGTACTCCTTTTTCCTTGCGTTTCATTTTCTTTATACGTGTGAGGGAGATGTATGATAATGATTGTATATTTCCTTTAGGGGGGTGCAGACATACGTTCACTATTTGTCTCATTTTCGATTTTTGTTTTTTAGTATGTAAGAAAGAGCTACTGCGTTATATACTTCAATATTATCCTTGTAACTATATTCAATGCTTTCAAAATTATCTTCACGGCTAGTAGTAGTATTATTGAGGTCTACAGAGACGTCACGGTGCGATGTGTGAGAGAGATGCTAGAAACTGATCACTTTTTTTCCTTTTGGAGGAAACAGACCTACGTGTGACCTATTGTGTATCTCATCTTTTGAAAGAGCTGCAGCATTATGGCGATTAGGAACGTTTGGCAATATTGGTATATTTTAATATTTTATCCAGTTTGACAGCTTACAAACCTTGCCACGTCTGTAAACTGTATGCGTGTGTTGTGGAGGTTTTCAATAACAACTCTTGTTTTAACGGGACTCAAATATATTTACAAATGAAACTTTGTGTTACGATAATTAGCACAGATTTAATAATTATCTTGCTTAGAAGAATAGCAGATAGAAAAAACGAACGCTAGAACCGGAATGAATGTGCATTATTATGCACCCAGCCAGAGAGTGGTGGCTGGTGATACCATTGTATAAAATCAGATAAATATAGTATTTTTATGGTTGTTCGTTGCTCGGCTACAGTTTTTGCCTTTTTTGCTGTCACGATAATAATAACAGCGCTCATTGCCTTTCAAGCTACGAGTTAGTAATGTAGGCCGCAGGTTTCTGTGCTGACCTCGGTATTACATCTGTATGTATGATAAGCACTTTTATGTCTACTTTGTAGTAACATGCGTTAAAGTTTGCTTTTGCGTTGTTTAGCATGTTTCCTGCCCTTATTAATTATTTATCCCACATTGCTTGTTTCGTAACAAAACATTATTCTCAGAGCTCGTTAGAGTTCCATATGTGTTTAGAGTTGGTCCATTTAAAATCGTTTTGCAAATGAGCGCTGCAAAATGAAAGTTTGCTAATAATTTTGTCACGTCTTCCGGACTAAGGTCGTGGGGTTTTTAAGGGGGTGGGTGGTTTCAGCGGGAATGCCAGAGAAGTTGGGGGGGATGATAACAGGAATGGGCCGAGGAAGAAGGGGTGACAAAGAGTTAGGAAATGGAAAGTTCCGGAGAGAATAAAGTCATTTTATTCCACCTTCAAACTGCCTCAATAACATTATTATGAACTTGACATTTTTGAAGTTTTGTCAAAGTTTAATTTGCGCAATTTAATAATCTCGCAAATTTTCAAATATAATTATCCATCTTGCAAATTTCTGTAAAATACAGACAAATCGTTTTCTATCAGTTCTAAATATAGACCTATTTTATTTTTCGGAATTAAATACCTGAACGGTTTGTTTTCTATTTACGTCGAGTTCACTTTACAGTGACTGAGAGATTACCTGTCATAATTCGTGGAAATTGTTGTTCTTACGCTTTATATGAATACTAATGAGGATAAACACTTTTTTTTTAATTTAACAGTTAAAAAATATGCAACAAAGACAATGGGTATTCCCTGTATTTTTTAATTATAAAGCTCCATTACTCATTATGAAAATGACGTAGCGGGCAAATTTCCCGACGCCAATGCTCGGAGTTCAAGTGTATTTGCTTATTCAAACAAATCATGGCTTTAAAATGAAATAAAATTTCTTACATTGACCGTAAACAGGGTATTTTTAAGATGTATTTTCTTGAGCAATTTAACAGGAGTAGGTACTTTTTTTACTTGGAGACCCTATTTATTTATTTACTGGCGTATACCCATGAAAAGTCGTGGGATATTATAATTTTTTTTTAAGTAAATATCTCACAAGAGTCCCAGCTGCTCCGGTGAGACTACGGCACCCCAATTGGGGTATGTTGTGAGGCTGAAAGTAGTGGTGAGGGGAAGGAGATGGAAAGGTACCTGGCTATTCAGATCTGGTCACCAAACCCGGCTAAAGAGATTTCAAGCAATATTTCAATTCTGAATGGTGGTCCGACACCAAGGCGATACTGAGAGTATTTTCCACTCTAATTGTAGGTTTTGTGAAGCTGAAAGTATTAGTATAGAAATTTGCCTACCGAATAAATAAATTTACGACATTTGTCAAAAATTTAAACAATTGAAATACACAATTCAAAAACCGTTTTATTAACTGATTATTTAAAATAAAATAATTTGGGTACTTTATCGCTTTTATGAAGTGTTCCCACAATAATTTCCAATTTTGAAAATCAAAGCATATCCCAGCACTAGAGTTCATTGAACCCGAGTTACACATAGGCACGGAGGCACAAAAATTAAATTATTATTCTTACTAATAATATGTATTTCAAGCTTTGCCAATTTTAAAAAATATGTTTTAACAAATATATGCTTCAATGGAAAACCAACAAGCCACTCGGTCATGAGATTCTGTATCTTTTGTGGATACGGAATCGATTCCATTGGTAATCGCCTGTCAAATTTGTGTCAGCTGTCTGCGCTGATACCGACTTCAAAGAGTTTAAAACACAAAATGCGTAAGTATGCATGCTTAATTATTCATTTTATGTACGTTTAAAGTTGTATACCATGGATTTGACATTTGCGTAGTCGGCAACAGCGCTGACAGCTTATCAGCTTACACATCAGCCCGTAAAAAAAATTGACAGGCGATTACGTATGGAATCGATTCCGTATCCACAAAAGATATAGAACACTCTTCTGAATTAATTTGCAATTCATTTAAATTGGGAATATTTTTCTTTGCTCTTCGCTCAAATGTTCATTGGATATGCAGGTTAATACATTTTGTGCGTGAATGCACATTTTCCCGTCAATCTAAAGTCATTTTTAGTGCTAATAAGTTTCAAATCCTCCGACAAAGGATTCCCAGTGAACAATTGTCCGCCTGTGCGCGCAACTCCATCCAAATATTAACGAACTATTAATATTCACTTTTAATTTGGCGCAAAATGGGGACGGGCCGCTCGAGGACCTGCGGAACTTGGGGGGAATGTACAGTGTACGGTACAGGCAGCGCAGTACAGCCTGCACGCTGTAAGGGTAATGAGGTTTTTTGTGCGGAGACTGTGATGAAAGGCCGTGAATGTTTAACAGGGGCGCATTAATACAGAGGGAGCGCAGAATGACGCCTTTCAGCGGTACAACTACACATTGTAGCCGGCTTGATGGGAGATGGGTCCTGTGGTGATTGTGATGAGAAAATTAACATGCTCGCGGGGGTTAGTTGCAATGGCAGTTTGAATCTTTACTATAAAGCAGAAAATCTGTTGGTAAAAAAACTAACGACATTGCGCAGTCTACCGTCATGCCGATACATTATTAAGATTCATTAATGATTGCCTACTCGAATAAATAATAATAATAATAATCTGTATTCAATTAAATTGGTAACATTGTAACTAAAAAAAGTACATGTTCGATGTAGTTTACAAATAGATTACATCAGTACAAAAAAATTAACAAACAGTTAGTAAGTAATGTAAGAAGTAGCATAATTATACAATATTTTTAGTTGTACATAGCCTGCCTCACTAGGTGAACCTGTATTGAGGCAGAATTTTTTTGAAAATTGTTTCTCGCATTTTATCTATTTTTTTATTTCATTTAATCTAACGTTAACTTTAATAAGGACGTCTGTCATATTTTTTGAAAGAAATAAATTCGGCTCGGGGAAAATTAATAAAAAGCGTGTATGTAAATCCGAATGTTATGGGGAGCGCGCTAATATTAAAAAACGATAATAATTAAGCGAAAATTGTGAAAACGTTTAACAAAACGTGAATCGTTTAAAAAAGAGCAAAAATCTCTCGACAAATGCTTATGTTTCATTTAAAAACACAAGTGCAAACCCATAACATGTTAAATAACGATATTTTTCCGTGCATTATTGTCATATAATTACCGTTTTGGCTCTAGAAATGTATAAATAATGTCTTCAAAAATAACACATATTTTTTTTGGAAACATAAAAACTTTAAGTGTTCAAGAGAAATATGTTACAAAACAAAAATATGTTGCAACAAAAAATTAGGTCAATAATAATGCATATTACTTGTAAGGTTTTCCCAAACAATATTGAAGTAAGGCTACAAGCCCGAGGTAATTAAGCCTACTGGAAGAATCCAAAATAATTAGAAATTAGACAGCCAAAGACCATTTAGTAACAATTGTAAGAAAACCAATATTTTCAAATAAAATCTTTGTTATCACCCTCCCCATATTTGTGTTTATAAACCGTGATTTATGAATAATTTATACCAGTCTGAAGATGGCTTTAACAGGCTGAAACCGGTTACGTTCAATAAATTAAAGTGGGAATAAATTTTATATTTGTTTTATTATAATATATTATGTTACAAAACGGTAGAAATTCGGAAAGCGGGGGCTCAACACTGTTAAAAAATCGTGTTAAATTAATGCGATGGTGGTACAAAGACACACTTTAAATGTTAACAAATTCCAAGACCTTTGTTAATAGTCTCAAAAACACTCGAACCGTGAACTCTTGCTTCATGAAATTAACACAGCCTATTCTTCCTGTTACACACTTCATTATGTCGCTTACCGAAAGACGAATCACATTTAGGAAGATAAATTATAATCCAATCCTTGTTCTGCCCATCACAAATTTTGCTTTTCCTTTCCTAAACATGTTCATTTTAAAATAAATATACTGTATAAAATAAATGCCAGGAATAAATAATGGCATTTCAAATGTCGTGTTCTCTCTATTATGTCCTCTGCGTGCAAACTGTATCTAAATATATTTAACTAATACGTAAACAGTATTAATATCAATTGATCTGCCAGATGAAGATAGTTATATACAATATTAATTAAGTCTCTACATAACATAAATAAATAATATGATTTGTTCATTTTAACGCAGCATCACGTTCATTGATTAAATACGATGTTATGTAAATTGTATTTAATCCATGAATAGTTTAGCATAGTTTTGTATTAGCCTTTGTCTATCATGGATGCAATCTGATGCTATATATGCTGTCATATTAGTTATTATTATAGAAGATTCTTGGCATTTGATCCCCCGATAGTTGACCTCTTGGCATACTTGTATACAATATGTAGTCGTTTTAGGGAAAATTGAGGTAAAAAAAGAAAATGAACAAGACATAGAAAAATAAAAAAAGATAACGGTTGCAACTGGGACACGAACCCAGAAACTCTCGTCTTGCCAGAGCGCCTTACCAATTAGAATACTGCCACCTCTTATCGAACAGTTGTTTTTAGTTCGCAATGAGATTTTAGTTATAAACGATGGAGCATTAACATAATTTAACTCTGAAAATATAAGAGCAGCGTTTATTCCTTGTTCCATATTTTTAAAATTTAATTCTCGAGTGAGTCGCGCAGCAGAGCTAGTGATTATATAAAAGTCACCGGTTTAAATGTTAGGTACTTGAAGATAGACAGGATGTCATGTATTTTAAGTGGAAACCTTTTAAATAGTCCACTTTGTGATGGTAATTAAAGCATATTGTCGTGGAGTTGTCTCCTCTGAAAAAGTTCATTAAAACTTCCAGTGAACTTTTTGTGTAATTAAGTCTGAAAGTTTTGTCGTTTTATAAGTCGCTTCATGCGCTGCGTGTGTTATCTCCAAGCAGCCTACGCGTTTCCCGACTCAAAAGGACAAAGCTTTCACATTTTAAAATTAATATCGTCGCAGAGCTTTTGAGGATGAATGTAATTATTTTTTTTTTGTTTTAAGTGAAATCTTCTTTAACACCGTTTGTGATTTGAAACCCGATGAAACGGAAGACACATACATCTATGGAAACACAAACACATGCATTTATGGGATTTAACCTGCGCGAGAATGAGATAGCAATAAAATGTTTATTTAATTCACGGGTATTCGTTTCCAAAAAAATACGAAAAATCCACTATCCCATGCAAGTCTTATTTGGTCAGTGGTATAATGCGCCTGACGAACCTCCGCAAACATTTAGCGGACCAAAGATCGAATCCTACGAAATCCAAAAAATATATATTTTTTTAAAATCAGTATCCAATCTCCAAACCACTCCAATGTGAACAAGCAAAATAAAACACAAAAGAAAGCTACATCTAGCGACTGCTATGAAGGAAACACAAATACTAATAAGACGACCAAAGGAAAAGATGCACTGGAATTCGACGACAAAAATATGGAAAAATTTTTTTTTTTTTTTTTTTCATAGGAAGCAATTACTTTGTGGTTAGACATTATATTATAAAAATAAAACACAAACACTTTGTATTTAACCACGAATTTATTATTGCATATATCGACCGGTTTCACTTCGACCAAGCTTCTTCAGGATATAAATAATAACTTACTTAGTTATTGAATGAGATTGTGTGTGTGTAGAGTGGATTTGATATTTGCGAAGATTGACTGACGAAGGACCTTGAATTTTGTGTTACTGTTTACTGCTTGGAATGAGGAAAAAACATATGCTGCATATAAAGGAAAGGACTCACCGAAACAGGATAAAGAACTTGTATGCTGGCAATTTTGTCTTCTTTCTCCCCGTCCAATTGGCACTGAAAACAGCAATAAGCGTGCGTTTCGTGTACACGGCGAACACGGCGGAATTAGGTTAACAGATAGCGGGAGCACGGGGGCTATAGTAGGTATGTTATACACTGTCTAGTCAATGTCTACCTGTCTGGTATGTTTATATCCTGAAGAAGCTTGGTCGAAGTGAAACCGGTCGATATATGCAAAAATAAATTCGTGGTTAAATACAAAGTGTTTGTGTTTTATTTTTATAATTAGAAAAAAAATTCATTCACATTTATAAAAAAGTGTTTCCTAGTCTCCCCACTCTTGTCTACTTTAATTTTCTTGGGGGTTTACTTCTCCCGCGTGTGAATTACACACTCTGTTTTTTTTATCTTACATACGTTAGATCATATTTTGGTTCGATATTTTAAAATAAGTTCGTTTAAATGTGAAGCAGAAAATCTCGTAGTGTGTTCCGCTAAAAACTTTCGAATGAGAGGTCCAGTTTTATTAAATTTTCTACAGGTCATCCTGTCTGTAATTGACTGGGCGTAGCGAGTCCTGTTTTAACTCGAGCATTAGACATTTCATTTTCCTGAAAATTTGTTACGTTCATTTGATATTCCTGAAAACTTGGAGCTGTCATAACTGAAAAAATAATATTATGGTACCTACCGCCCTGAATTTTTTTTTTTCAAATATCATCGAAATGGTGATATTTCTTTGGACTAATTGTAAAATTATTTATTTGATATAAAAAAATGGTACTTAAAATATTACAGGTTATTTTATTAAATTATTATATGACATATGTATTCTTCTGGTCCCATGTTCATATTTTCATAGAGTCTTTTCCTTTACATGATGATATTATGACTGTGTTTCATATATTTTTTGTTAACAGTGGCATAAATAGTTTATTTTCATAATTTCAAACCATGCCATATTTCTTATTATGTTGAATATTTTATTCATTATCAGACGTCTTGTGAAGTGTTGGGCTTTTTCCAGTAAATATTAGGTTCTTTGGTTACTCTTTGTTTATTAGTTATCGTGTAGGTTTACAATGTTATATTGTACTGGACAGACAGTGTTTTGTTATCCTTACAAGATCCTGTACTGATCCTGTGATCCTGTGATTAAAGTACTGCTCTAACAGTACTACTTCAGCGTCCGTCTATTGGGATGTGACAGAAGTTCTAAACTATCAACATCTATTAATAGTAACCGAAACTACATGTATACCTACCTAATACATTATACTTTGCCTATATAATTATTTTATTTGTCGGTTTATAACATATCAAATGTTTTAATAAAGATAATAAAAAAAGCTGTATGGGTTGATTTAACAATAACATTTTATCCTTTTTTAATTTTGTATTTTTCTGTTTGTTTCAGGTAAGCCAACAAGCATTTCAACAGATTTTCGTAAAGTGATTGCACTATTATATAAATCAGGTAAGCGAAGTTAATACATATCTTTCTTCTTACCATTCTCATACGCTATTTTGATCTTTGAATTTTTAAATAAGTATGCAGCTGAAGTTAAGAGCAAAAGTTTGAATTGTACACTGTTATAACTAGGGTAGTTTGTTGGAGAAAATAAACTTAAGTTTTATAAAACTGATCTAAAGACAAATGGACTAATCCGTTGTTTCAATGCGAATGGACCGGAACGATAGATAAAGCTAAACTTTCTTATCCAATGTGTTAAAGGACATACTTGACTTACTTTAATCAGTGATTCCTGACCTTATTTGGAGTAAAAAAAAGTAGCTGAAATGTTGGTCTCCTTAATTCTCCGTATTATAGGGATAAAATAATCTCGATTGAAATACTTATATTTAAAATTTTATAAGCCACCGCGTAATTCACGATTTAATTTAGAAAATTTCGTTCTGCACTCAAAATACTTCCTGGAAACGGATTAAACATGCTTAATTTTGATATTTTGGAAAGGATGGGCGGGCTGAATTTAAAAGTGATAAATTCTTTAATATCGCAAAAAATCGTGTTAATTTAATTTGGTGGTAGCACAGAGCCATACTTAAGGTGTGTTTCCCCCTGCGGAAAGGGGGGGGGTGGAGTGCAAATTAATTTTGCGTGGAAAAGTTAAGCTGCTCTAATCCCGACTAACTAGGGATGGGGAGTGGTGGGAGGGGGTGCGCCCCTGGGAAATCAAATAAGATTTAAATAATGCAGTCACCTGGCCGAGCAGGCTCGCAGGTCATCAGACCAAACCGCTACAGGGCTTATTCTGCCATGTGGGGGTGTTTGTTTGGATAGCTTGATTCTGTTTTTAAATTTCGTTAACATATTGTGAACAAAATACAAAATAGCACATTTTTAGTATAGGTAATGTAGTATAACAGATTATATAATCATACCATATAATCTAAGCTCTTTTTTAATCTAGCATGTAAACATATGTTTTGTGTGTTTTGTTGAAGCGTCGGACATACTCATATTTCGGCATGTCGCTCGCCATACATTCCCAATGGGAATATATGCTAAAATAGGCCAGGCCAAATAACGCCGGCGCTTTTATTTCTAAGTCTGTCGGCCCTATTATAACTGTGAAAAATATAGCGCATAATACTGGCCCTTAAATGGACTCTTGTGGAACTCCTGTTATAAAATTAAACATTTCCGGCAAACCTGCATGGGATTTTTTTGTGTTTTTTCTGGATAAAGAAACATAATAAAGAGCCATAAAAAAGAAGTTTTTAATAGGCTGGGGTATTGGGGAATGGGGCTCAGAACTCGGGAACCGGATTCGGGACTCGGGACTCGGGACTCGGGACTCGGGACTCGGGACTCGGGACTCGGGACTCGGGACTCGGGACTCGGGACTCGGGACTCGGGACTCTGATGTAACATTACCGCCCCCCCTCATTAGATTCCGATTATCCTATTATTAACGACTATCCGTTCCTTCCCCCTCTGGACATGCACGCCCGCTATGTTCCCTCGTTATCCCGCGACAGGTTTATCTAGGGTTTGTTTTCCCATCGATATAATTTTCCTTTAAAGGTTCCGGGGTGACGGGGGCGGTTATTGCGAGAGATATTACAAATTAAAGTGACAACTTAACGCCCCGAGGCGCACTAACCGGGTACGGGCGCTGTATCTTTATACCTTTATAACGAGGATCTTCTTACCTAAAAGAAACTGCCGAGGAAATGGGCTAATAAAATGCTATTGTTATGCCGTATTTCTTTCCAGTACATGTCTTTTTCTTCAGTTTTACTCATTTTAGTAACATACAAATTCTTTACACAACAAAATGTTCTTACAACCAAGTTTTACGTTATTGTATTGAAACTTATGGGAAAATTTCTTTTCAGATTAATTTGTTCGCTTTTCGGAATGTCTTATATAGGTCTCATAGAAATTTTTACTATCAAAGTGAGCAATTGATATAAAAGGTGTTGGAAAGAGATAACACTAAGTTTGATATTTAAATCTAAAAGTTAACCACAAATAACTAAAATGCACACCTTTTTCAAACTAATGTTTCGGATTGTATTTTGACCAAAAATTATGAAATTTTAGGAATTTTTCATTCATTATGTTACACGGAACGACAAAAAGTGAGATGACAATAATACGTTTTTGTAAAAAAATATGAATGTGTTTTTTTTTTATATGTGTAATTATAGACAGAAAAAAATTAAAGTGAGTCATTTTTAAAACTTTTTATGTTGCCTGCGAAATGTTTAAACATACTTCGAAAATTATGTGATTATTTCAATTTATAAAATTTAAAATGTATTTTTAACCCCCGACGCAAGGAGCAGTGTTATAAGTTTTACTTTCTGTGTGTCTGTGTATTGTGTGTCTATTTGTGGCATAGTAGCTCCTAAACGAATGAACTGATTATGATGCGGTTTTTTTTTTTAAAGCTGACATGATCGAGATGGTTCTTAGCTACAATTCATGAAAATCTGTTCAAGCGTTTCAAGGATATGAGTTTTTTTTTTAGTCGAGTTTGAGTTAAGGGGATTGCTTAAGATTTATCACATTTCAAAAATAGTTTTTATTTTGGGTATGTTTAGAAATTTTTCATTAATTTAGATTTTATTGCAAAGCGGAAATATTTTGACCCTCTCACATAATACGATCGAATCCTAAGTGATTAATGAAACCAATTATTAACGGTTTAAATAATATCAATTGAAAGAAAGATTAATACAAACTGTTTATTAGCTAAGCAACAAATTATTTAATTATTTGCTATGTCTCTGAGTTCGTGGAATAAAATAGCGTTTTAACCACGAAATAGCGTGCCAACCGATAATAGCAATATTCACAACACTAATTATATTCCCAAAGTTAATCCTGAAGTTAAACACGAAGCTTATTATTAATATAACCAAAGCTATCAATATTGAGTACACATTTTACTTGCTGGCAACATCAAAGAAAGGGGTAAAATATATTCCCGGTCTTTTAAAAGTAGGTCACGTGGAACGCGAGGCATTTCCAACTACCAACTCCTGAAACTTCAATAGTTTTCAGTAGTTTTCGCCTTACCGAAATATTATACCGATTAGCGCCGCCGATACAAAGTCAAACTTTAACGTCGAGATTTAACTTTCGCAAAAAATGTAAACCGGATTTAGGAGCGCGGATCAAAGTTCAGAGCATTGGCGGCTCGAACTAACAAAGTTCAATTTTTATTATTTTTTACATTAACGCATGAATTCATACCTCGAAGCAGGGCGATAAGGCGATGTTCCGTGAGATTTCTGCTCGAGAGGTCACAAAGTCTTCCTCAACCAGTCTCTCCCAATCCGGCACGCCACGCAGTAGGTAGGCAGGCGTAACTGCCGCCAAGACCGGGACAAACCTCACCACATGAACCCGGGCATCACTCATAAGTCGTCAAACGTAGCAAATTACTTGGGGTCACCTATGGTTTCACTTGGTTGGTTGGTTATCCAATAAATTCCCAGGGCGGCGGCACCCATTTCCGACTACCATCGGGCTTTTGTATACATTTTTTTCAAATTAATATAAGTAATAAACATAATAAAAATAATGTAACAAAATCCTGTTTATTTGTAAAAGTACCAGGACTCAGCATTTCAAACGTTCGCTTGCACCTATATTACATGAAGACCATGAAGTTAGTCATAGATAGGCACATGTGACGGATCCATTTAACTGCATTGAAGAAGGTTATACCAATATATATTTTTAATCAACAGATACGACTTTGAACGCAGAGTATATGTTTAAAACGCTGCACATTGCATTACATTTGATATTATTGATATTACACGTATGAGAAGATTAGTGGCAAAAATAGAGTTGATATTTATTTGGAAAGAAGGGGGAATTTAGGACCCTTTAGAATTGGAAGTCTTACGTGTGCACACAATTAATTATTTACAATGTCGCAGGCCATGATGGCAATGAAGACAATGAAGGTGAAGATGAAAGGCTTTTTATCTCTTACTTTTATATCCCCTGACTTGAGAGCTTTATTCATTATCTGTATGCTTTCCAATGGCATTGTACGAGCCACATTAAATTGAGATTCTAATAATTATTTTTTTTCTTACACTCGTATTTAACTGTGACATGTAAATAATTGTTGTTTATGGTATATCTACACGTTTGATATTAAATAAATAATAATTAACTGATAGAGTAAGTATATGTGCTTTTTAAAAGAAACAATATCACTAAAATTAAATACTTCACAGAACAAGTTTATTCCACACTCAATGAAAAAAATTGTCAAAAAAAATGTTCGAGAAACACTACGTGATTTGGAGCGTGGAGTTTAGTGTTATACTGGGTACTATATATACTGTTTATATTCGTCTTTTTTTTCTACGAACTTATAGAAATTAAGATATCCGTGAACTATTTGATGTGCCGAAGAAATATTAGTATGCAGATATAATTTATATATTTACGACCCGCCACTGGAAACGAAAGTTGGTACACGTATGTGTTTAGATTATTCTCCTTATTGGAACAAAGTTTAGGATCTGCGATGTTACTATAGACTTATAGTAACCTAAGGAAAGTTAGACAGAATCGGGTGTTATAACATGTTCACCATCGTTCAAATAGAAAATCTTTCAGGTGTTTAGGGGCGTACTTGGCTTACTTTAACCAGTGATTCCTGACTTTATTTGGAGTAAAAAAATGTAAATGATATTTTGATCTCCAGTGACTTTTTCGATGACTATTTTTTTCAATATTTTTTCTTCGAAATCAAATAAAAAAAATCTTCCGAAATAAGTCACTGTTCACTCGGCCGAGTAACGGTCAGACCTCTTACCCCGCCCCCAACTGTCCAACAACTACCTTTTTTTTGTTTTTGTAGAAAAAAAAATTCAAAAATTCCATCGAAAATTCCGTCAAAACTCTGACACCGGAGAGATTTTTTCATTTACATATTTTACTACAACTAAAGTCAGGAATCACTGGTTAAAGTAATTCAAGTACGTTCCTTAAAACCCAGTTTAACTTTTTTAAATTGACTTTTATCATTCGTTGGTTATAAGTTGGTTTATCATAAAATATATCAAGGAATTAATATTTGTTTAAGCTTTTTTTTAGAAATCTAACAATTCCACCGTATAAACCAATCTTTTATTATAATATATCTGATGAACATTACAAAAAAAGCATTCGCCAAATAGAGATTTTAGTAAGCATAATGTATTGTTTGTAAAATAACTAGCTCTTTCAATCGGTATGACCACACATACACATTAATTCTCAAAAAGATAAAAAATCATTTCCTGATATAATTCCAGACATTAAGATCTCATACATAAATTCTGGGAATCTTAGTTGACAATTAATAATTCGTAAATAAAGTCTAGCATTCAAACTAAAATAGCACAATTTTCCAAATTTTATCATTTGGTTTAATATAAAACATCAACAGACTAATATTGCATTGATTGCAAATGATAATTTCCTAAACGAAGATACTCAATAAACCACAAAATAATAAACTTTTTAAGTCCTCTTGGTCTGCCACATTAATAAAATGAAGTCTTCCATGACAGAAGAATAAACAGCAATTTGAATGTAACTCAGTCAGCATTAAAGTAAACAAAACAGCGAAGACCGGCGAATGTCAGACGAAGCCGAGCAGCGATAGCGTAGGGGCGATGGGGTGTCGGGGATGTGCCCGCCGCGGCGGATAATCGAAAACGTGTTCGATTTTTAGATTGAAAATCTAAACAAATCAGTCGACTTTACTTCGCGACCAAATCACCAGAAGGTGATAAATTGTTTGTCAGTTCACAGTGAGACGGTTCCAAGAGCTATTACTCGCTCCAGGTCACGGCACCAATAATACATTTTCTCGCCGAAATTTCTTTTTCTGGAATTAAAATGGTTGTGGTTTTTAATACCATCATCTATAACATGTTAGCGGTACTAGCATTAGAGCCATATGTTTATTTTTTAAATGTATTATTTCTACGTTACAAATTGAATAAAAAAGTAAAGAATACGATGTGACGAATAAGATTAAGAAAGTTCCAATCAGTTAAAAAAAAAATCGACGGAAAAGTCGAGCCAGTGAGGCTATGGCATCCCCAATTGGGGTATGTTGTGAGGCTGATGTTAGTGGGGAGGGGAAGGATGTGTGGAAGAGGAAGGTTGAGAAGTACCTGCCAATTAAGATCTGGTCACCAAACACGGCTAAAGCCATTTCAAGCAACATTTCAATTCAAAATGGCGATCTTACAGCAAGACGATACCGAGAGCATCTTCCACTCTGGAACGTGCCTCAAATATATCTTATACTATATATTATTGTAAATGAATTAATTGTAAAAAAAATACAAATTAATCAAATAAAACTTATTTACGCACGTTGGGATTCGATCCCGCGACCTTCGGATTATGAGTCAAAAACCTTACCTCTCGACCACAGCGGGCGTATTTTTCATGACTTTAGAGGCAACTCGGGCAATTATTTGTGAGTTAATAATTTTTATTTTTCTTCACCTACTTTTTAAATATAATGAAATTGAAAATTAAAATAAAAAAAATGGTTAACAAGTGCTTTTAGTGGGTCTTAATTTAAAATTAAAAGCGACCGATTGATGTAGAAACACAATTTTTTCACATTCAAATTACAATTTATTTTTACAATGTTTTATTTTTATTTTATGTTTAAATATATTTACGTTGCATTTTGGGAAAGATTATTTTTTTAATAATTAGAAAATTGAATCCTTTAATTATCTGTATTTTATAATTTAAAACACAAATAAACAAAATGGCACATATCCGTACTAGATATTTGCTATGCCTTTTGATTAAAATACGATTTTTCTGCTTGGTTAAGTATTTTGGCATCAAATCCAAATTTAAGTTTTATTTGAAAAAGAACGCGCAACGTTCCTCTTAAACTTATTACAATTCGTATTGTTTAGATATTTGGCAACTGCGAGTGATTCTATTGTTAAGTAGGGTATTAACTGGGGAACAATTTAATCCATTGCATTTTGTTATCCAGCAATAATACGGCTAACCAACGCTTATATCAAAAGGCCACTAAAATTAAATGTAGCAGAGAATTGTGTTGCTCGGATATACATTTAAACGTGTTTATTTGGTGAACAACTACAATTACGGGTAATGGATGCTACTTGCCTTTTATTCGGTTGTTGTTTTAATCAGAACTCGAAACAAATTATCCGTTGTTCGAATTGAAATATCCCAGAAAATAATTGAGCTGTGTAATAAAAACCAAATGAATACTTTATTTTATCACGAACTCCAACGTAAATTGCAATGTTAAAAAATGAATAAAACGTTTTTTTTTAATTGGTTGGCGAATTCACTTTCTCGCTCATGCCGCGATGTTTAATGGGTAATTCGCGATCAGCTGAGGTAAAAGTAGTTTTTTTTTCATACAAAGCGATATAATTAATTATCTTTATACATAAAAACAAGCTAACCCGGCAAACGTTGTTCTGCTATATATATTATTATAGCGCCGTCTGTCATTCAATAACATAAATAATTTCGTTCTGTTTGAAATACAACGACGGTTAAATTTGTTCATACAAAAAAACTAAAATCGCGATTAAAAATGGGAGGGTCGCGATTAAAAAATGGAGGGGAGGGGGTAGGAGGCACCGTGACACGAGATTTAAATATATATATAGAATATAGATAAATCAATATTTATTTGTTTGTCCCCTATGCGTTCCTATACCATTCATCCAATTGCGATGAAACTTTGGTGAAATGTTGTGCACACTGTCGTGACGGTTTCTATATATAATGGTGAGCTCTGGCATTTTTTTATGAATACTCCTAAAAGTCCCAGCGGCTCCCATCTGGAGCCAGTGAGACTATGGCGTCACCAATTGGGGTATGTTGTAAGGCTGAAGGTATCGGGGAGCGGAGAGAGATGATAATAATAAGGGAGAAGTACCTTGCTATTCAAATCTGGTCACCAAATACGGCTAAAGCCATTTCAAGCAACGTTTCAATTCTGAATGGTGGTCTTACACAAGGGATATTCTGAGTGCATTCCACTCTGGAACGTGCCGCAAATATACTGTTTATTATTACAAATGAATTAACTGTGAAATAACCCAAATTTATCAAAATAAATTTATTTGAGCATGCCAGGATTCGGTCCCTCGACCACGGAATGCTATCTAATACAAATTTTACATTAGGTAGCGCGCGAGTTGTTTGAAAAATGTGTGTATTTCATATAGTTGCAGGGAGGGATGGCGGTTGGGGGAAGGAAATTTGGGAGTAAGGGGGGGCGAAGAAAGGGAGGGCTCGCGGGTGGCGGATAAAGGTGGGTGGGAAGGCAATGAAGGTGGAATGGGATCGCGGGAGGGGAAGGGGGAAAGCTGAATGGGGTGGAGGGACGCGAGAGTGTGAAGGCGGGGAAAGTGGAAGGGAAACGCGGGAGGGGAAGGGGACGCGGTAGAAACAATTTATTTCTTTAGTGGATTTACAATGCACACCGGGTACGCATTAATTCAGTACAATATAATTTGAAATGAGTTTACTTTATGTCTAACTTACAAAGAACGTATCGAACGTATTAAAAATATATGACACAATTTTATTTAATATAACAATTATACGTTTGTCACGTTTTTAGAAATATCTATATATTAACTATTTAATTTAGCAGTATTGACGGGAAACACGTAAAATATTTTTTTATGTTGTTTTATGAATATTAGATTTCTTTGATTGATTGTTTTTTTGTAGGTACGCAGTTTATATATCATATAATCCATTTACTTTTATTATGTTTTCTTAGAAAAGAACATAAATTTAATCATTCCACGGATAGTAACATAAACCTTAGAGAAAATAATACGGTTGGAACGAATTCCTAAGAAATCTTCATTGTATTAGGAGATTCTGGAAATAAGTATGCTCTCGGATAGATCGGGAGATTAAGTACCTGCCTGGGGGGAGAATGGGGTAAGAAGGTGTTATCGGGCAATCCATAAGACAAAGAGCATCTTGAATCGAATTTCTAAGTAACGGTGATGATATGGGAATTACAGGTGATATAACACCGGAGATAAGGTGGAATTTCTCTGGAATTGGAAATTCTGTTTTACTCCGAGGGCTCTCAATCAAGTTATGCAAAATAATTAAACTTTTTTTTTTTCTTTTTTCAATTAAATGTAAAATTCTAAATATTTTAATCCCACAGGCATAGTGCTTCATTTCTCCCCACTTTTATATATTTCTCTTTACTTCGCCACTTGACATTAATTTATTGTTATTTTTTATTAACTAAAATGGTGTGAAAACTAACCATTGTACAACGAACTCTCAGAGGTAATCATTTTGTGAATAGTAATAACTTTATAATTTGAAAAGAACATTTTATTCGAAAGCTTCCTCTTCCCCTCAATCTTACCCCCACCCCCTTCCCTATCCCAATACACCCACTTCTTAAGTTGGTTTTAACTCTCCCTCTTCTATATCTCCTTACCATAATTCTCTATATATCCATTAATCTCTGAGGAAGGTTCTGGTTGAACCAAAACTGGTTGTTTTTGTATGTTTTTATAGTGACCGGACAACTCAGAATGAAATCAACTCAGAACCATCTTTGAAGATAAAAATATGGTCAAATAGGTTGCGTTAGGTTACTGTTATGGGGTATTTTAAAATTATTTTCATCATGGCTTTCAATGGCTTTTCAAAGAGGTTTCGAGTTCACTTGATTCTGATTTGGCATGAAAATGTTTTTTTATACCTTATTCTCTTATTACTCTATACTCAATAACCTGCTTTCAAACTATTTTTAATCAATTTTCATTACACTACAACGTTTTCTTATTAAATCGATAGATCACTATTATACATTCCGCCGCTGCTCTTTTTCCGAGATTTTCGCGGAGTTTTGAATACCGTATATAAAAATGAACTTATTATATAATTTTCACATTGAACTAAAGTTTGGTGTGCTTAATAATGTCGTTTTCCACTCAATTATTTAAAAACCTACAAGACCGTTACATAATGAATATTTTATACATTATGTACACACCAACTCCTTTGCGAACCTTTAGCTTCAAAGAACAACGAACACAATGTACACTGTACGGTGTAGTGTGGGGCGGTGTGGGTCGGTTGTATTGTTGGAAGATTAGAACCCGCTTGCCACGCAAAACGACTCCCAATTAAATGTTGACGGTAATGCCCGACTTAACGTAGAGATACCGTGGCTGGGATGATTCATGCCGCCGGATTTACACAATTAATTAGGGGTACGTTTTTAGCCTAAGACCTCCGCTACCCCTCTTTCCCCTACCCCCGCACCTGTTACTTAAGTCTGGGAGCTTTTTAATTTTCAGTTTGAAAGATAATATTTGAGTTATTGGAGGAATTTAAAATGGGCAATGTTGATGTTTTATTACCTACCGCCAACGCTTTGAAAATGTTTTAATTAATTTCCGTGTCGGTTTGGATATAAATTACATTTAAAAATAATTAAGGGAAGGCTACTGAAAAAACCTTTTCCGGATTACAAGAATTTCTACTTTACGTTCTATTTGATGACTGGCCGATAAAAAATTAGACAAAAACATAATTTGCACTTTTTTTAATTCCGCAGTAATATTATAGCAATTTCTACATTGTAAAACTGAGCACATTTTAATACTCTTGGGTCAAAGACAATGTATAACATATTCTATTCTTAAAAGGAATTACGTCAATTTACTTCAAGGCCTAAATATCTCAAAAATGGTAATCCTATAAATTTTCTTCTTCTTATTCGTGTATCCTATGAGGTCCCCGGCGTTTGAGATCACTCTGGTAAATGTATTCTTTCGCTGCCCGGAAATGCTCCTCCACACTTCTAATATTAACTCTCGTACATTTGGCAGCAATGACATTTGTCTCCTACCAGGCCCTCGGTGACCCCATATCTTGCCTTTTAATATTAATTTGAGCAAGTGGTATTTCTGCCCTCGAAGGATGTGACCCAGATATAAAATTTTCCTGACTTTTACTAATGTGAACCGTTCTCTATCTACTCCGTGTCGGTGATCATGTCGGTCCATGGGATTTTGAGCATTCTCCGGTGAAACCACATTTCAAAAGCTTCTGACCTGTTTATGGTATTTACTTTCAAATAAATTTCATAATTACATAAAAAGTTACACTAACCTCTAAGCGATGTTTTCCTGCAAAGAACGCCTGTTCAAACTTCCAGTTGGTTTCCACACATCGAAGGGCACCTAACACAATTAAATTATATTTCTTGATAAATAAATTAGTATTCTAACTTGACTCGACCGACGCAAGTTTTACAATAATAATCGCAGACGATTTAAATTCATTTGACATTAAAAAAATGGAATTTAAAATTTTTCTTCAAGGGTCATTAGAATGCCATCTATTATGCATTTCAACAAGCCCTATACATTTAACGCAATTAGGTACACAACAGGCAGAAAAATCATCTTTGAGATATAAAAATAATATTTAATTTTTTATTGACAAAAAACTAAAATAAGTTCTTTTATTACGGTGCTAAACCAGACACTGAATCGACGATTGTATAACCACATACCAGTAATTAAATATCCATAAAAGTCACACGAAGATCTTGAATTAAGCTCTAGGTCGAGTGGGTTAAGGGTTAAGGGGTGACACATGGTTCAGTCGGTAATGAATGTCATTTTCAATAAAGCTTTCCTTTAACATTATCGGGAGAATTGCTCTCCACCCCGCTACTCTATTCTCCTGATCACACCAACCCTTTCAGACCCAATATTATTATTTAGAAGGTTGGATTCCTCATGATAAATTTAATCCTGACTCTCTCTGGAATGTTAGAAAAACTTTTTGACCACTGACAATCTCACCAAAATGCTTTCTCTGTGCCTCTCTGGTCTAAAGCTAGGAAATCAATTTTACATTAAAAATTACTTTTCTTGAATATACATTGAAAATTAAGAAAGAAACAAATACTTATTGATCTCCTGCTAAACCAAACATTTGCAGTTGCCTATAAATATTATAATATGCAAAGGTATTAAAGTTTTTATACTTTATAGTATTGATCTTAATATCTTATTTTTTTAACTCGTTCATACATTTCAAGCCAACATTCAATCATCGTTCAATTCACCAATACCATTGACACTATCAACGTCTTTCTTTCAGATAGACATCTTTTCATCAAATTATATCATATTTAATCCGATAATATATTGTATTCCAATACGACACAAGAGTCCCAACTGCTCGAAGCCAATAGCCCTGTAACATTCCTAATCGGGATATGTTGTGAGGATGAAAGGAGAGTTGTGAGGATGAGGATGAAAAAAGGAGAGAGATTTTGGGAGAGGACGGAGATGGGGAAGAGGAACATTTGGAAGTATCTGGCTACTTAGTTCCGGTCACCAAACACAGCTAAAGCCAATTCGAACAACGTTTCGATTCAGAATGGGATCTTTTACCAGAGCAATTCTAAAAGTATTTACACTCACAATAACTCACTCTTATGAAGGAATTATCTGACCCGGCGACGCTTTGCAATGTCTAACGAAACACAACGCTATCTGTGGGTGATGGTTACACAACCTTTCAACTCACACCGCCATCTGTTAATTTGCATAAAAATTAAATCCACACCGCCCACTTGCCAGCCCGCTCGTCCACCACTTCTATATTTCAAACAATTTATGCAAAACCTTGACAAATTATATACTTAAAACTTTCTCATGAATCAATATATCTATTGGTGAAAACCGCATGAAAATCCGTTCAGTAGTTTTTGATTTTATCGCGAACAGACAAACATACGCGGCGGAGGACTTTAATGTATAATATGTAGAGATGGTATTCATTAAGTTACATTATTTGCCAATTAATTAAATATCGTAGATAATATACATTTTATTCCAATATGACACAGGAGCATCAACTGCACGAAGCCAACAGTACTGAAATTCCTAATTGGGATATGTTGTGCGGATGAACGGAGATGGAGAAGAGGTTAAATTAGGAGTAACCGGCTAATTATTTACAGACACCAAACACAGCTAAAGCCATTTCTAACAACGTTTCGATTCAGAATGGGGTATTTCACAATAGCGATTCTACAAGTATCTACACTTAAAATACCTAGCTTTTTTAGAAGTTACCTATTTTATAACCTAATAGTTACCTATTTTTTTAGAAGTTACCTATTTTATAACAAAATACTCACCGCATTCGTTTTTAA
Source organism: Limnephilus lunatus (assembly GCA_917563855.2). NCBI lineage: Eukaryota > Metazoa > Arthropoda > Insecta > Trichoptera > Limnephilidae > Limnephilus > Limnephilus lunatus. Next base: position 85,431,668 of record OU830593.1, read on the forward strand.
ATCAAGAGTTTGAGAATTGAATTCCAGCGTTTTAGTATCAGACCAACATATAAATTTCACAAGATCGCCATTTATTTTATATCATCTCCCCATTTCCTCGCTGCCAATCCTCCATTTATATTGTCAGCCCATTACTTCGTCCCACCACCGCTAGACGGCAGCAGAGTGCCGGGTGCTGTGTGTCAGATTGATGAGCCATCGGCGACAAGTGAGTTGTGAGTGAGAAGTGACAATCCGTCGCTGACTGCTGCAAGTGACAGCCGCCATATTTAACCGCCGCACGACACTGCCGCCATCTGTGGGCAAGAATTTCACAACTAGCTAGAACTAGAACATTCACGTACACGTTATTCGTAATGCCATATGTTGGATGGCTTTTGAAATAAATGTGACGCGAATGGCAAAACGTTTTCAAGCAAGTTCTTAGCAAATAACCGATTATAATCGGTGATTTAACTAGACAGATATAATTATATAATGTATTGAAAACTATCTTAGTGGGTATATAGAAATATGTTATTTTACTAGTATGCATTGAGATATGTGAGCTTAGACAATAGGCCGATTATATTGAGTTTGATTTGTTACAAAGTTTAAATAATATGTATTTACTAGAAGTTCTGTGACCTACAAACATCGCGTACAAAATGATTTTTTTACATTAGCTTCACACAGGAGGCCCCGAGAAAAACAATTTCGTGTGGACGACAATGCGGTGTGGACGACATTGTTAGGTAAAAGAAGGAGGAAAATTCTGGGAAGGAAAAAGGTTTTTTGCACATTAGTTCCACACAGGATGCCCTGAGGAAAAAAATCCTTCAGAGTCTAGGTCATCTTTTGTGTGGAGGTTTCTAGGAATAAAAATTTATGAGGGATGGGTAGGAATCTGGGGTTTAATGTGTCCAGGAGTGATGGACGTATGGATCCATTCAAGACGTTGGATGGGTTAAGATAATCCGGCTGTAGAGATCAAAAGGACTCAATCAACTAGCCACACAGTAGGAGGGCAAACTCATCTGCGGTCAATCAAACGCAACCTCACCCCATGAACCCGGGCACACCTGCTAAGTCACCAAACATATCGAACAACTTAGGGTAACTTATGATAGGGGTGTTGGTTATCCAATGAATGGTGGCAAGGCAGCGGTCCTCTCAAACTGGAAGCTGTGTTAATGTAATTTTCTCTAATTTAATAAGTCAAAACCATTTTTTTTCTCTAAAATTATAGGCGTTTCATTACTATTGTTATTAGTACATAATAATAGTACCACTACCACAATATGCCACTTTATCCATGTAGGATTTTTCTGTGGACTATTGTAAAATATCGGATTAAATACAGTAGTCATAAATCAGTCTTTAGTGTCTATTAATCATCCACAAAATAAATATCAAAAAAGGCAATAAAATTAGTAAGTGGGTACTTAAATACCTACCTAAATAATTGTGAGTCATAAATTTCAAATAAGGAATAATAAAAATTCCAAAGAAAACATCATTATGTCAATGCCATTTATATATTCTTCAATACTCTTATAAATGATATGCATTTATTTACGTCTACGCCTGTCTCAACACAGATATACCCTAGTGAGACAAGCATCGAATAATATAATGTAAACATATCTTATATAGATCAATAAATAAATAAATACAAATTTAACAATTTTGACAAAATCCGAATAAGAAAGTCCAAATAAACACGACGATTCCACATTCGGTAAAAGAATCTTAACCGAAACATTAAAGCTAGAAACGGAAAGAGAACGCAAAAACTAATTTTCAGAAAGAAGATATGCACAACTTTTGAGTTAAAAACAGGACTTCTCTAGGCTCAGTCAACTAAAATATCTTTTATAAATTTATTTTTTAACGCCTTGAAGACATTTACCTGTGTACATTATTATAATAATTTATTCCAGAATGTATGCAGGGGTAGTGCAATGCAATACATTCCATATTTTGAAACAAAAAATGGGTTAATGTTAAAATCAAAAATAAAGTAAATAACAACATATAAATAAATAATTAAAAAAAAAAAAACGAATAAGCATGAAAAACATGAGAAAAATAATAATAAACAGTAAAATTAATTCATGCAGCTGTTTACGGAGGGTATTTCATCGTCTCCCGTCTCCAGAGGGCCATCGGGGGGGACTCCAACCAGGTAGTCATGGCGGTGATGATTGCATTCTTCGATTGGCGTAGTCTGCGCCATAAACTTCCCATGCGGTGGCGGAGAAGTGCTCGGAAAGTGTGCACTCGTCCCTCCAGGAACATTTCCGTAGTACTGCAGTATCTCGGTAGGCGGAAAATTTGACGGTATGCGTTGTTGTAAGCAACCTTTAACTTGTTCCATTGGGATGCAGTGTAGTCAACCCACAGTTCTGATGTGTACAGCGAGGTACAGAAAGCGTTGAACAATATTCTTTTTACTTTTGGGCTGCATAGGTAAAAACGTCTTGACAGCATACCCGCTCTAACAGATATCGCTCTTCTCTGCCTTTCCATATCCTCGATATCCTTAAGGTCGTCTGTGATGATGTGTCCCAGGTACTTAACGCTGTGATAAACATTCATTTTCCTGTCATCTAACCATACTGAGGGTGTTTGAGTTTTCACAAATTCTTAGTAACTTCTGTAATGCGCTTAGTGACGGTGCAAGAAGAACCATGTCATGTGCGTAATTAATGTTGTTCACACATACTCCATGTATATGGCATCCTATTTTCGTGGCATTAAGTTTTTTAATAAGATCATCGGTATATAGATTGAACAGAACCGGAGACATTATAAATAAGTTGTTCAGGAGTATAATAATAAGTGTATAGTACACATAGTAACATAATGATTACTATTATTAATATTTCATTTAAATCTTGAGTTTTTTCTTACACATCTATTGTTATCATTTGCAATATTATGATTTACTAACTCAAATGATAACATATAATTGAGCATGAATTCTCTCACCAAACACAAGAGCCTTGTCTCTTTATGGTGAGGAAAGGCTTTTATTATATTCACATTACAAATCTGTTTAACATGTAAAAAATGTATAGTTATTTTAATAACATACAAAAATTAAATGAAAAAAAAATTAAATGGATATGAGAGATATAAGTAGGTACATGTGTAGTTTCATTATCATCTAAAGTTGAACAAAGGAGTTCAATAAGTGTAAGTAAAGAGAAAAAAAGAAATAATAAGGTACTGTGTAAGAAGTTAGAGATCAACGTGTAGTAACTGTGTTGATATTATTAAAAACATAAACATGAATAGTTTGTTGTAAAGCAAATTTTTAATAATTAGCCAACCTTTATTACGCCCGATTGGATGTTTTAGATAACAGCTAAAATAATACAGCGATAAAAGTTGCACATGAAAAAAGTATGAAATGCAAATGAACCGTAAGAACGAAAATCGTTATTCCGGATATCAATACAAAAGTGTCCTCTTGTTTCAAATATTGGCTGCGTAAAAATAATAGGAAGGTAATCAAAAAAATCGTGATGGTATTTTACAAATATTTTCCCATTTTATCAAATACAAAGCACTCTGTTTAGGGTGAATTATAAATTTTAAAAAAAATTAAAAAATATGCAAAATAGACTTGAAATGAATTAATATTGAATCACTGAAGTATCGTAATCGCACAGATATTTCATCCATCATTAGACGCTTTTATAATCACCGTGACGGCAAAAAGGCAATAAACGTACGTTCCTTATCGCTATAATGCAGCAGCTCTTTCTTACACTTTAAACAAAGGCGAGCCAAAATATGAGACACACATCACACGTATGTCTGCTTCCTCCAAAGTACCTACTACTTTTTTTCCTTTGGAGGAAACAGATATATCTTATTACCTACGGCTCGGCCACAGACGTTTCATTTTCTCTATACGTTTGAGGGAGATGTATAATAATGATTGTATATTTCTTTTCGGGGGTGCAGACATACGTTCACCGTTTGTCTCATTTTGGACTGTTGTTATTTAGTGTGTAAGAAAAAGCTAAAGCATTATATGTTTTAGAAAAAAAGCAAAACCGTCAGCGCATTGACATTTAACGTTTTTGAATTTTTGGAATTCACTCACGCTTCAATATTATCCTTGTAACTATATTCCATACTTTCAAAATTATCGCACCGGCAACTGGTATTGGTAGGTGTCTACGAGAGAAATGCAAAAAAATGATGACTTTTTTCGTTTGGAGGGAACAGACCTACGTACATTTATTTATTTATAAACAGAAACAAACAGTACCTACTTTAGTTACATTTGTGAAAACAATTTACAATTAATAAGTATATTAATTTCATGGTAGGTACCTATTATGTATTTCATTGTAGTGTCTTATTTAAGGTATGCATATTAAGTAAATACGGGGTGAGATGTGTGGTGGGAAGGTGTGTATGTGTGTGTGAGTATGAGTGTATGTATGTATGTATGTATACGCATTGAACAATTTATATTATGGTCATGATGCTCTTTTTAAATTTGGGCAGTGAATCGGAGACAATGTCGATGTTAGAATTTAGACCAATATTATTGAACATAAATATGAAGAGCACGATTGATTGGCGAATTAGTTGCTGCATTTGTCTTGTAATTAACATTAACATTGTGAATCTCATCTTTTGAAAGAGCTGCAGCAATATTGTGATAAGAAACGTGTGTTTATTGACTCTTCTTATGCCGTCACGGTAGGTAACGTAATCGTGAATAGTAACGGTAAATATAAAAGCGTCCATTTGATGAAGTTAAGTTGTAACAAAATACATAAAAATAATATAACGCAGATTCGAAAACCGCGAAGCTCGAAGGAGTTAATTTCCGCGAGATTTCGGCGGTAAATTAAGATAACAAATGGGCGCCTCGGGGAAGAACGTCATCTCTTCATCCCTCGGGAAGCTGGAGGCTGACAATGGAGCTAGAGTAAAGTGGATGTACCGGGAGAGGAGTGGCAAGTGGCGCAGACGTGTCTATTTAGCTCGTCACGCTGAATGGTACTCTCCCCGCATTCAGCTGCCGAGGAATGCTCATTCAGGATGCCAGTTATCACGTATTCATTATTATATTTCACGAGAATAATTATATCGTATATCTCTTGTATGAGATTCGTATTCATTGGAATTTTGATCATTATGTTAAAATATGCCATTATTTTTATTATTATTCTTAGGAAAATAATTCCAATCAGGACCTATATCATCTTTGGGGATGCTGTGTGCGGGGTGTTTTAAGGAAACAAATTAAGTTTTGTGATTGAAAAAATAGGAGGGGTGGTTAGGAATCTAGAGAACAGTTTTTCCAAGAGTGACAAACACATGAATCCATTCCTCTCAATGCAGTGCAAGGCGATGTTCCGATAGAGTCCTGCTGGAGAGGTCAAAAGGTCTCCCTCAACCAGACTCTCTAAATTCGGCCAGCCACGTTGTTGGTGGGCAGACGAATCCGCCGCCTAGGTCCAGACAAACCTCACCCCATGAACCCGGGCACCCCCGCTAAGACACCAAACGTAGCGAACCACTTGGGGAACCAACGGCAGAGGTTTTTTTTCAATAAATGGTTTTCGGGGCGGCGGTACCCATACCCGCCTCCCAAATTAGAAAAACAATAAGCTAATCTTAATGCGAAATCATTATTTTGGACTTATCTTTACTTAGAATTGGTTTGCATTATAAATGAAACATATGCTTTAGATTTTTAGATACATTGAAGCTTTTCCTATCGTTTCGCTCGAGTAGAATAAAAATAAAATTTGTTAATTAGCTTTTATGAAATATTATCGTACACTATGGAAAATATATATTTTCATTAGAATGTATCAACGCTTTTTGCTTTGGAAAACCAACACCTCTGCCATTGGTCACCCCAACGGTTCGCGTATTTAGACGGCAATATTTTTTGCTATTAGTATAAATCTCTTTATCTTATCTTATCTTATCTGTTATATCTCTTGATTGAATTAAATTGATTTGAATTATTATGTAAACAAAAACTCACTCATAATAGAGAAGTCCAGTCCATTTTTTTAAATTTTTTTTTATGAAAAATGACCTTCTAACTTAAATTACTGCATATTTTATTTTTTTTTAGAGTTAGTTTTAATAGTTAAAATAATTTTAAAAATTTAAATTTTTGGAGATTCATCGAAAACACCCATATCAATGGTGAATTTTGTGACGTCATCTACTAAAATAACGATTCACTATTTTATGATTTTTATGTTGGTTTTCTTGAATCTCACATAGATTTGCGTAGGCGCGCGGTCATCTTGTTTATTATTACGCGTTGATTGGCTTATTTATTGCAAATGGCGAAATCAAATTCTTCGCAAAACGATGAATGACGTTGATGAATTTTACTTGCAGTTTTATGTTTTTGATGATAATTTTCGTTTAAATGATTAATTAATTCACTGTGATATTAGTGTAATTCAGCATAAGTACCAATGCTGCCTTTACTTTTTTCAGTTTTAGTCCTTAAATAATGTTTTGTTGGTGATTTAGTTTCGTTCGGTTTTTAGGTTACTGACATTACATAATCAAAGGTTACTTCTCTATAATTTTTATGACTTTTCCGCGTGAATTTAATAAAACTTCCATAAAAGTAATATTATTTAATAATGTAAAAGCCTTATGCATGTGTAAATAAATACAAATTCGAGAAATCAACGCATTAATTGCGTAAAACCGAGTCCAAGATGTCGGATTTTTTCAGTTATTTTTTCGGAATTATTATAATATTTTTTTATCGTTTTTAATTGTATGAACGAGATAAAAAGTGAATTGACAGTTTTATTTCAAATTCATAAAGTAAGAGGACTGTATTTTTTAAATTTTGAAATTTCCTAATTTTTTCGACCATTTAATAGAATATGTTTACAGTCGGCTGTTTTTTTTTAATTTTTTCATTTTGAAACTTAAAATACTGCATTTTTCAAACACAATCGTATTTGTCAGACACAAAAATCTAAAAGGCAATTCTATCAACTTTCTATAAAGGTATAAGCTTTTACGACATCTTCAAAAATAAGAAATATACAGAACATTCTCTTGTGTCATACCTAAATTCCTATATAAATGACCCAAATGAATTACAGTGAATCATCAGTGAATCTTCCATCGTGACGTCACCATGACAGCATTACACAGCATACCAACTTAACGCTGTGTTTTAACGAGAATATTAAAAATGCACTTTTTAATTTTTTTTAAGAAACTGTACGTTTAATATTATTTAATAAAAGTTATATATTCAGAATCAGCGTTTATTGGTCTATATGAACATATTTTTTTAAAGCCATAATATTTTTCACTGGAGTTCCTTATTATAGTCACGGTTGTCGTTTATTGACAACCATATGACAGGATGTGCATAAAACGAATTCAATTCATACCAGATTATAAACACCAGAAAAGTTACGTGCTCATGAGATATCTTTTAAAACTGGAGACAACGCATTTAAAAAGATTATTATTAATTTATAGATAATTTAATGTATTAAGCTACTCACCATGATGAAGGCATTATAAACTAAATCACATCTCATTTACAGACGTCGCATGCTGTCACGCTATGAAAAGGTTGTGATTGGTGCTATTAACCATCCAGAATAAAACCGTGAAAATTATTTAAATTTGCGCAATAGATTGAACAGAAAATGCTGTGTTATAAAAGGTAAAAAACATATCTACAGCTAATTTTATGAAAGTAAATATTGAAAGCCAGAAATTAATTCAAATTTCTTCGAAAGATGGTCTTACGATCGTACCCTTGCAACTGTACAGGGCGGTTCCAATGAAAAAGATTGAGTATTCTACGTACCAGCATGTTTAACTAATAACTCAATGTCATTTATATTTCTTTCAAAATTTACCTACATTCAAATAAAAATAATAATAAGCCTTTATTCAGACAGTAAATTACATAACATTATTTTAAAAAATTTATAACACTTATCATGCATCGACTCCCTGTCTGTATGTCACTAGTTGACAAAGGCCTCCTCCAAGTGTTACCATTTCTCTCTATCATTAGCTACTCTTGTCCATGTACCACCTGCTATGGCTTTGATGTCGTCAACCCACCTTCTAAATGGTCTACTTCGTTTTCTCTTCTTGTCAACGAATTCATGACTAATTTTGACCATTTTTCACTTCCTCTGATTGTGTGGCATGACCACTTCCACTTTAGCTTTTTTATTGTTATTATGACATCTTTTGTTCTTGTTTGTCTCTTAATGGATTCAATTTTTATTCTATCAGACAGAAACAATCAATAAAAATTCTAAAATAAGTGATGATAAAATTATTAAAATTATGAATTTTTTGTAATTATTTTTTTATCATAAAATTAAACAAATGATAAGCGATATCTTGAATCGTAGTCTCAAAAATAACAGCTCAAAACAAGAGAGAAAAGGTATCGTCCAAATGTAAAAGTTGAATACAAAATCAAAAAAAAATGCACAACTACAAGCGACATCGCAATAAAATACAGCGTTGAAATCAGACTCTAGTAAGGGGGTTTGTCCAGTTGTCCACTGCCACGACAATTTATCGTCTTGACCGATGACCGCTTCCCCTCGGGTGGCATATCGATGTTTCGCATACAGAAACTCTGATGTGCGCTAGGTTGGACCCTCAAATCTTTTTTTTTAATTTTCTGTCTGTTGGGGGTGGCGCATACGTGGTTAGGCGGCACCTTTTAATTTCGGGAAAATTAATTTATTTTTGCTCTTTACTCTGAATTAGTTCCAACCACAGTTTTTAAATATACTGTAAAATTTTTATATTTGGTCATTGAAAGTCTTAATTATATATTAACAATTGATTAACAACAACATAATATCTGAGGAGGAGAACATAAATCCCGTCAGGGCCTAGGTCATCTTTTGGGATGCTGTAAAGAAAGATGCTTTGAGAAAGGAAGGAGAAGAAGTCCTGGGATGGAAGAAAGTATGAAGGGTGGGTAGGAGTCTGGGGATCAGTATGTCCAGGAGTGACGGATATTTTAATCTATCCCTTTCACTATAGTAATGCGATGTTCCAAGAGTCCTGCTGGAGAGATACAAATGTCTCTCTCAACCAGTCTCTCCCGATACGGCCTACCACGCAGATGGTGGGCAGACGCATCCACCGCCAAGATCTGGACAAACCTCGCCCCATGAACCAGAGCACCCTTACTAAGTCACCAACCTACAAAGTCACGTGGGTTGAGTTATGACAGAGGTGTTGGTTATCCAGTAAATGCTTCCTGGGGCGGCGGTACTCATACCCACCTCCCTTATTGATTAGATTTTTTTTCGTTTGACTGCAAATATAAAATGACATTTAGTGTCCTCTTCAACCACCACTTACATACATATAAAAATAACTATAAACCTACATTAGAATGCATTGCTGCACTTTTTTTTAGCACTCGAGCGACGTCTCGGTAACTTGCTGATTTTTGAATTTGAACGTGTGTTTATTCTGCGATACTTACCAGTGAAGGAAAGATATAATTAGTGGAATTATTACTGAAATATTATCAAAATGGAACTTCAAACAACCTCATAATACTTGGCATAGTTGTTTATTGCAAATTTAAAAGTAATCAGAGTATTGAACGAAAACGAAATAGTTTTCCGACTTTTATAAGTATATTATATTATACTTCTATCATGAGCATTTGAAGTTATAAAATATGAACAGCAGCCGGCGAATACAGAAGTTTTTGCTACCGCTAAACAAAAATGTGGAAAAATTTTGAACAGTTCGCATTTCGCTACTGGGTCAATTCAATTTCAAAAAAACTACAGAATTTGAAATTATTTACTAAACTTTTAACGATATTTAAAAAAAAACACCACTTTGACGAACAGTAAGTCCATCCACTTACGGGCAACTGAAAAAAAAAACAGTTGGCAACTCAAATCGCTATCCTGTGCATTTTAATGGCGGTCCGCACACAACGCGCATCATTGGAGGGGACCCACCACTTTATTAGGGGATTATTTAACCTCCTTAGCCGCACACGTCAATGAATTTATTTGATTTTTTTGAATGAATATTTTTTAAACGAATCTAGGCCCTCTAATGCCCCTGCATGCATGATTTACAATCAAAAACAATAAAAAGAAAAATGTATGCATAAATTTGCAGTAAAAACAAAATTAAGACACATCATAGATGTGTTTGCCTGTTGTTTCAGCATCTAGTGAAATATTAAGAAAAGAAAGCATTTACAGGTGTAAGTATGTATGATTAAAACCAAAGAAAATATATAAAAAGAAAAATATCGGAGGCAGTTTGTCCCACTATCACGGGGCAGTCCCGGCGAGAATGAGTGGGCAAGCGACCTGGCCGTAACGTGCCCAAACACCCGCTTCCCTTAGCCGGTTTCTCAAGAGTACCCTTGAAGAAGTATACCCTATTACCCTATCAAAGACCAGTTTTCAACTCCAACGTAATCAGTCACTCGCAACTCGCCGTGCTAGTTGCCGTCGTGTTTCAGTTGACAGGGTTGCTCCTCACGAGCTGTCAGTTTTCGAGTAATTTGCGATTAGTCCGAGCAGGAAAATATCGATGCTGTTCAGGAGGTTTGATAATTATTTTAACCATAGGCTTCCTAATTAGATACTTAAGACACAAAATTATGATTTTAGCAATTTGTGAAGTTCAATTTATAATTTTAAATACCTTATATAAGAATAATAAAAATATTAAAAATGCTGATAAAATTACTAAAATCGTAAAATTGAGTTTCAACCAGTTGATAACCCGCAGTTTCCAACCGGTTTTAATTTGGTTTCAATTTCTCTATTCACAAAATTATCTAAAAAATATACTCCTTGATCGACGGCCAGCCTACTACTCTACGTGGTATGTTTTCAGCCGCCGGAATCCTTCCCATTCCTTGAACATGCATTCCTCTACCCTAAATCATCCCTCCTCCTACCCGTCTCCTTTCTCCCTTCTCTCCCAGAAAGCCTCACGTCTGATTTTATCAAATTCCTCCCTATCGTCTCCGTTTTATATCCGTCTCAAGGGACGGGTTAACAACCGCAGTTTCAATGATGGCGGTCGTTTTTTTAAGATGTCAGAAAAACTAGTGTTATATTTTATTGGGTAATATTTTGGGCATTGATAAAACACTCGTTCTGAAGGAAGATTACTTTTTATGGGACTATTATTTACAAAGTAAATATTAATGTAATATGCTTCAATATTGTTAATTTGATCGCCATAGACTTTTTCAAATATCTGTTAGGTTTTGTTTTAAGTTCGGGGTCAATGAAAGTTGGAAATGTGGTCTGGATTATTTTTGGAAATTTTCGTAAATTTTGTACGAAACTGCTCATTATCAATTAACATGTTTTAATTTCAGCTGCGTTTCGATTCTAAATGGTGGTTGTTAAGAAATAAAGCTAGTGTTTAACCAGATAAAACGTTTCTCTACTCCTGACAAAGATATATGTTAAGAAATAAAGCTAGTGCTTAACCAGGTAAAACTTTTTTCTACTCCTGACATCTATGTATAAAAAACCTTGAACTATAATTATGTCAGACATCTTTGTCAGGAATGGAGATACGTTTTATCTGTTTAAACACTAGCTTTATTTCTTAACAGTGGTCTTTTACATTTACACTTTCCAGTAGCCTGGTAAATATTCTCAGATCCAATGAGTTTGATGAGGCAGTGTTTTTTCACATTAAAATAATTTATATTTGCTCACTAAAAAACTAACAATAAAATCGCCAACAATCCAAGTGCCTTTAATTTAATAATTTTGGCAGGGTGATAATGTCTCGTAAAACGCGTAACCTAGCGTGCCAAATGGTATTTTTTCACATTAGCTTTACACAAGGTGCCCAGAGGATAATAATACCCCTCAAGGACTATGTCATGTTTGGGGATGCTGTGTGAGAACTGGAGGGTTTTTTTAATTTCTGATGTGAGGATGGTATTTTAACGAAAGGAAGGAGTTGAAGTTTTGGGAATGAAAAAGCACAAGGAGTGGGCAGGAATCTGGGGTTTAGTGTCTCCGGGAGTGCCGGACGTATGAATCCATTCCTCCCACTACGGTGCAAGGCGATGTTACGAGAAAGTCTGGCGCAGTTAAGCAGCAGGTGAGTAGAAGCATTTACCGCCAAGACTCGGACAAATCTCACCCCATGAACCCGGGTACCCCTGCCAAGTCACCAAACATAGCGAATTACTTGGGGCGACATATGACAGAGGTGTTGCTTCCCTCCAAAATTGAAAATACATAGCATGTTTCCAATTTTCTATTATTTAATAAATGATAACCGAAATTTGTTTTTTTCAAATGAGGAATCACGCAATTTGATCAGAAAAACGTCATTATCTCAACGACAAATCTTTTTTCAAACTTTTTTCAGGTATTTAGATTAACTTAGGTTAAGTTGGGTAAGGATAGTCACCTGGTTAAAGTATCTAATCAAAATAAGGCTTGCTTGAATAAAAAAGTGAATTCAGCAGTTTTATAAACCTGGTACGAACACACAAAACTAATAACAAATAATTGGCCAATTGGTCTAGTTAAAACAGTACTTTGCCATGCTTAGCAAATAGAAAAATAATATTTACGAATACCGCATATAGCTAATATTGTTGAATTTATATTTATATTATTTGCTGTACCTATACACTCGGTTCATGAAAATTCAGAGATTAAAACTGGATTTGCATCTCTCGATCTAAACATCGTATTTCCAAAAAATTGCACGATTTTACGCAATTTTGTACGAATCCTCTAAAATGATATACGCAGTATTAGTTGTTAGCGCTACGCTCCCTACCCTACCTGCACGTGTTCCAGATCACCACCCCCACCCTCTACTCCTTACGGACTCTCGTCACATTCTACCCTAATCACCCCGGTAGCCAAAATCAAATACTTCAGCGGGGATTCAAATTGGACGGAGGCAGTCCTAACAAGCCCCGGCACGGGTATCGCTTACCACCCCCAGCCGCCCTATCTGCCTACAGGGTCCACCTCCTTCCCCCTTATCAGCCTACAGGACCCACACCTCCCGCACTTGTAGCTGTAGTCCAGTGGTCAAGCAAGCCTAATACCTATATCTCCTGGAACGTGCCAGACCTTCCAGAAAATCATCAATCCTGGATCTGACGTGACAAAGCAAACAATATTGCGTATTGTGTCAGATTCCGGCTCTCAGCGAGAAAGACAAAAGCTTGATTGATGATGCCGAGTCTTCTTCTCTCCGTTATTTTGGGCTTTCTCGTATTTCAAAATGATCTGAGATCTAACAATATTTATTTAGGTTTCAACGTAGTAAATTAAATACACCTTGAAACTTATGTCTGCAGGCGGCGATAAGAGGAGCTTACGATTTTTTTCTCAATATTTACAGCTGTGGCGACCAACAATCACGTGAATATCGATTATATTAAGTCTCGAAAGAGCCTTGCCAAGATATTTTTTATATCTATAATTAAGGGTGTGTAAATAACCCCAAAACCCTCTGGGCATAATACCTTAAAAATTATTTTTGTTTGATGAATGTACAAGATAAATATGTCAACAACATGGCAAAACCAGCACTGGTTTGAAAGCAAAAAATAGACACTAACCTTGTAAAGTGGCGCTTGTGAATATAAATTATATTCGGAGACAATAAAATTCATAATGAGGCAGATCACAGTGGTTTGGTTAGATTAGGTTAGGTTATGTTTATTTTTGACATGTTGCAATAACAAATTTTAATAATTCAATTATTTAAATTTTTGATCCAAAAGGATACTTAAGCGATATCTATGGCCTAGTAATATCCCCAATAACACACAGAGATCGCCATACTACCTTTTTTTTTTAATATAAACTTGTTTTTAATTTATAATACTTTTTCCGCAAGGAAAGGTTTCCCGGTAAGAACTGAATAAATGACATCCCGGTAGGAACTACGCAAATTCCGTATGTAAAAGCTATATAAATCAATAAAATAAATAAATTGTCCTGTTTATCAACTTGTTGAAATGTGAGAGCACTTGGTTATAACCTACAATATAACCTGTTCAGTTCACAATAATAAAGTTGAACATTACAAGTATAATATTGTGAACGAACTGCCACCTGCACTGGGTTACTTCACCTGCCATTATTCCCGTATTTGTTCACTCGGGTTCTCCAGCCCGTTGAACATGCGACAAGTATCCTACCCCATTACTGGTCCATGTGAACTGAGCGTCACTAATGCACCAGGATTCATTGACACAGTTACACACTTCATTACATTATACACACATATTAAACACATTTATGAATATTTACCTAAGTGAATTCACACAAAACAACATAGTATTATTGATAACAAGAAGATTGCGTCTATTGTGACTGTTTTGATTAAATAAAACAGCTTCTTCACAACAAGCAAGCGTTTTTTGATTAGTACTACGTTTTTTGATTAGTGCCATTTTCGTTTTGAAAAAATGTTTGATGTAAATAAAAGTCATCTGTCACCCAAGTAGTTTGCTATGTTTGATGACTTAGGAAAGGTTCCCGGGTTCATGGGCTTAGGTTTTCTAGGTCTTGGCGGACAATGCGTTTGCCCACCTACTGCATGGCGGAGGCAGAACTAACTTAGACCTCTACAGCCAGACTCTCTCGATCTATTACCGCATTTGCACCACAATGGGAAGGAATGGATTCGTATGTTCATCTTTCTGAACACATTGAGCCTCAGATTCCTACCCTCCTCTCATACTTTTTTCTTGCTAAAACTTCCCCTCCTCCCTATTCTTAAAAAGACCCTCCACACAGCATCCTCAAAGATGACATAGGCCAAGAGGGATTTAGTTTTCTTCGGGCCTCCTGTGTGGAGCTAATGTAAAAAAAATTGTTTAAAAAAAACCAGCTCGATCTATCCCAGAATTTAAAACAAATAATTTTATATTATTATTGATTCCAGTATTATCTATAGTACCTGGTAAAACCGTCCCGCCATAATACCATCTTAATTCCAAATATCTTAAAAGTTTAATAATATTATTTTCCCCGTCAGTTGAAAGTCCCTGGCCGACGCCGGCGCCGGCGTCTTGTATGCGCGGAATTCCCAATATTGGAAATATCTTGGTTTCCAACTTATTAACTCATTAGCGAAGGCATTCATAAATCTTTCTCCACTCCCTTTGGAGGGAATTACTGGAAAGGGAGAAACTTACTTCGGGTGAAAAATATCCCTACTTATTAGCCGATGGTATTAAATGAATTAATTGGTACCATAACGAGAAAAATTATTATTGAAAAACCATTTCATGTAATATCGGGCAAATTTGTCAGAATTCCCCATAAAGAATATCAACATTGCATGTTTTAGCAAATTTATGTAATGTTACATTACTCGCTTACATAGTTGAGCAAACAAATTCCATTTGAGAGGCGTGAATATGTGCCGCCGCCCCGGGAATCATTTATTGGGTAACCAACACCTCTTCCGCTCACCCCAAGTGGTTCGCTACCTTCGGTGACTTAGCAGGGGTGCCCTGGTTCTTGGGGTGAGTTTTGTCTAGATATTATATATATATATATATTAGCTCCATCGCGAATGGTTGCCACGCCGAGACTAAGCGTCACTACGTGGTGAGGATTTGACAAGGGAAAACCAGGCTACACGCCAGTGCTGCAGTATTGCGCGTAAAATCATTCCTCGCGACCGCAGCGCCTTGGAGACCTTATTTAACGGACAGCCCTACGATATAACTTTTCAAGTGTGTATTGAAATGCCACTGTGTTGAGTTGAACAATTTTTATTGAGCTATTGAAAATTGTAAAAATTTAACATAACTCCACAACTCTTGATGGAATTTATAAAGCGAAATCAATACTTTCAAATGATCTCACAGACGTGCATGAAGCTAGAGCTAACCATTCGAGTATTTTTGATGCTTCAACAAAGAGTTTTCGTATTTTTTTAACATAAATATATAAGTTGAATAAATAATAATTTGTGGCTCAGACTATGTATTGAATTGACGAAAATAAAATATTTCTAATAATAAAACCTGTTTGTTTAACTCTAAAAAGCATTATTTTTTGGCTTAATCTTCGTACGTTCTCTGAATGAATTATTCAAAAATTTCCTTTGTGTCCGCGGGAAAGCTTTATATTATTCCTATTGATCCTCGCCAAACTGTTTCACGATGGAAACAAATATTTATCAAAAACACTATTAATTATGCTTCTCTGTATTTTTATTGGTAATATTTTTCCTCTTTCTGCCTCTGAATTCTTCGCAGTCTGGTGGAAGGGGGGAGGAGAGGGTAGCACATCAAACGCTGTCTCTTAAGACAACAAGCGATGAATTATTTCAACCCGAGTAAACGTATTTCACCTTCATTTTTTCCTGTTTTTATAAATCATTAATTTTTAAACAGGACAAAGGCTGTTCATTTAGCCTTGCAACGTATTTCCACGGTGAATTTAAAGTTAACATTATTGAAAATATTGTTAGAGCATGATAAAAGATCAATACAAGGTAACATATTGGCCAAAAAAAGGCCTATGTCACCTTTGGGGATGTTGTGTGAGGAAAGCTTGGAGAGGACGTTCTTCCAAGGAAAAGGATTTCAGGGTGGGGTAGAATCTGGGCAGGGTATCCAGGAGTAATGGGCGTATGAATCCATGCCTCCCACTGCCGTGCGAGGCGATCGGTTGAGAGAGTCCGATTTAAAAGGAAAAAAAACCCTCAACCTTATCTCTCTCGGTCTGCCCCGCCGCGCAGTAAGTCACCAAACGTAGCGAACCACTTGGGTTGACCTATGGCAAGGTGGTGCAGGTAGGTTGACGACCTCCGTAGTCCAGTCGCTAAGACTCTTGACTCACAATCCGGAGGTCGCGGGTTCGAACCCGGCGTGCGCAAATAAATTTTATTTGATTAATTTGTGTTATTTCACAATTAATTCATTTAAAATAATATATAGTATATTTGCGGCACGTTCCAGAGTGGAAGATACTATTCGTATCGCCCTGGTGTAAGACCACCATTCAGAATTGAAACGTTGCTTGAAAATGGCTTTAGCCGTGTTTAGTGACCAGATCTGAATAGCCAGGTACTTCCCAATCTTCCTCTCCCCCACCTCCTTCCCCTCCCCACTACCTTCAGCCTCACAACATATCCCAATTGGGGATGCCATAGTCTCACTGGCTTCAGACGGGAGCAGTTGAGATTCTTGTGCGGTATTCACTGTAAAAAAAAAAGGTACAATTAGTTAAAAATTAAATAATTCTGCAAAATATCCACATTTTCTATAAGGCAGTTAATTAACTTAGTAAGGCTTACCAGCCTTTAATTTTTATTTTAATATAATATTTCAGAGCAGTTGAACCTACTACGTAAACTGTAAATCATCATCATCATCATCAATCATCATCATCATCATCATCAATCATCATCATCATCATCATCATCAATCATGAAACAGTATTAATATTCTAGCATCTGCGTGTGGTTGAAATTCAGAACCCGACTTCGATTGGATGTCTGACATCACGCCTTACCCGACGCACTATGTAAACATCTGTTTACGTGGAGTTTCAGACAAAGCTACCATTATAGTTCAATTTCTAATTCAACAATTCTTCACAAGATGACGCAACTTTCGTCGGCAAAACGCAAAGAAACGTAAAAATTAAATAAACTAGCTGGGTTTCGAACCAGTTGTCACCGTTAACTTTTTATTTTTCTGTGTCAAGTTTTGTTTCATTTTTTATTTAAATTTATTAGTATTAACTACTTGCTCAATAATACATTATTTTGATAGGGATGACCTTCAAAATTTATTTCTATTAAAATTTAATTTAATAAACTAACTAACTAACTAACTAACTAACCATCACGCCGTTTCCCCGCAGGGGTAGGCAGAGAGGACGGACCGCCACACAACTCGATCTTGGCACACACTCTTTGCCTCGTTCACATTCATACATCGTCTCATACATGCTCTTCTATTATTCCGACTCTTCACATGGCCCGACTCAAGTATCTGATTCACTTGGTCGTGCCATGTCTTCCTCGGGCGTCCCCGACTTCTTCTACCATTCACATTTGCATCATATATTCTCCTTACACTCCTTTCCTCGTTCATTCGCTCTACATGCCCAAACCATCGGAGAGTCCCTTTCTTAATCTTACACATCACGCTTACGTCAGCCTTGCATTCTTTGCGGATATCCACGTTTCTCTCACGATCGTACATGGTTTTACCACACATTCGCCTCAGGGATCTCATTTCTACAGCATTCAGTCTGCTTTCATCCTTCCTCTGCCAGTTCCATGCCTCACTGCCATACATCAGGGTAGGTACCAGCACTCCATTATGGACGGCTAGTTTCGCGTCTTTGGACAGTTTTGTATTACCGCCAACGGCATTTAGTCCTCCATTAATGGAGTTACCGGCATTCACCCTTCTTTCAATATCTCTATCAGCCTTCCCATCTTTCGTAAACATACTACCCAGATACACAAACTCATCCACCTGCTCCAAGTATTCATCATTCACAACTATATTGCATACTGTTTTCGTACTCTCTCTTTCAAACACCATGACTTTAGACTTACTTACATTCATCATTAACTCATTCTTCATACATACTTCGTTCATCCTAGACACGAGAGACTGTAGATCTTCCATACTGCTAGAAATTAGCACCGCATCATCAGCATACAAAAGGCAACATACTTCCAGATTACTCAATTTATAAAGATTTTTTAAATCGAAACATTTAATGTATGTATACTTTCAAAGCCTTTTTTCTTTCCCGTTCGACATAACACCATGAGGACCACTGCACCAAAATACTCATGGTGCGATATGTTAGTAGAGTACGAGTGGGGTGAATGGTGGGGTGGGCAATAAGAAACGGGGGTAGAAATAGCCCCCATCCCTCGGATCAGGAATGCGGATGGAATTTGCCTTCCAATCTTAGAGGAGATAGGAGCCGCAAGTCCCAGAGCACCGAGGAACTTCAGATTGCCGAGAATACAGAAAATCATCCAACTGCTGATGGATAAACAATATTCATACTTTTCTTGTGAAATATGAGAAAACAACAAAACATTCCCATTTAAGACAGTTTTGTATTATTTCTAGAATTATTCAGAATATTGCCAAACACAGCCCATATTTTATTTACATAATTTATAAAGTGTTTCTTCTAAGTTTATGTTTGTGGAAAAGTGTGTGTGGATAAAATTACCGTGAATGTGTACTTACGTTTTTTGTGTATGGATCACGAACAAATCATTTTAAGAACCTCTAC
This sequence comes from Limnephilus lunatus, assembly GCA_917563855.2. NCBI lineage: Eukaryota > Metazoa > Arthropoda > Insecta > Trichoptera > Limnephilidae > Limnephilus > Limnephilus lunatus. Next base: position 85,450,963 of record OU830593.1, read on the forward strand.
GGAGGTGTTCAAGGGTTGGCGTTAGAATGATTTGTCTCTTTACGGCCTCCGTGGTCGAGGGGTAAGGTTCTCGACTAGCAATTCGAAGGTCACGGGTTCAAATCCCGGCGTGCGCAAGTAAATTTTATTTGATTGATTTGTGTTATATCACAATTTTATTATTTAAAAATGAGGTATATTTGCGGCACGTTCCACTCAAGAACATACTCTCACTATCGCCCTGGTGTAAGACCAACATTTGGAATTGAAACGTTGCTTGAAATGGCTTTAGCCCGTGTGGTGTGAGTTAGGTTGAGGTCCCAAAAAACTATCTAATACATTTTACAACCCCTCCCCTCCCTTTGTCCCCTGCCTCCCTTCCCAAGATCAATCTCCCCAACGTGCACCTAAATACGGACCTCCGCACAGATGTGTGGTGACGGTCGCCAAAATACTTGAATCGTCGACATTTGATATTGTCTGGGGAAGGACAACCTAAATCGACTGTAGCCTTCGTAGATTTTTTGCTTATTTCCTTTCTTAAGTTGTAGGCACCACAATACAATGACCCCAAACAGATAATATCTATAGCGTTTGAGATTAATTAACGAATATTTCTAACACAATGCTTTTTTCTGTCTCGTTGTAGTCCCCTAACACATATACCTACTGCACATTGTGATATTTTTTTTATTTATATATTACTTAGCAGAAATACCTCAAGCTATAAAACTTTTTTGTAACATCCACCAACATGACTAAAATGAAAATATTCAACCAAGCACCCATACTAAAATGGAAAAAAAAACCATGTCAACACACGTTTCCAATTTTAATAATGGCTTACGATATTAAGCCATTTGCGCACATATTTCGAATAAAATTAATCGTCTGTAACAAATTGAACTTTGTCACATGACTGAATATGAAAAAAACATTTTATCTGTGCATAAATCCTGGGTTGTGTGGGCTGGCGTATTTTTATAAATTAAAAAACATTAACTTTATAAATGAAATTTTAAAGGAAAAAAAATATTATAATTTAGTTTTATCACTTAAAAAAATCTTTGTTAACCTCTCAGGCTTTGGGCCTATATTTTCGGATGGTCAAATTATTTTCGCTCTGCAATAAAATCAAAATGAATGGACGCATTCAAAAACTAGAAAGAGATAATCGCTAAATAATTAAAATGTACACCTTTGTGAATCCAAAACTTCCAAACGCAATTTGAAAAAAAAAATGGGAAAGAGTAGGCTGAAAAGTAGTGCATAAATGTTTGTACAACGCGAGCAAAATGACCTCCAGAAATGTGCCAGGTGGAATATGGAAGTTATATTCCCCCTCTATACGTACACGCAAGTTTGAAGTCGTTGAATTTAGAGCGTGGTATTTTCTCTTTTTAACACCATTGACCATTTCACAAGTGCGCCCACGGTTGAATTTGGCAGCCATCTCTGGTCTGGAGCTCCAACATACCTGAAAAATACCCTCCACTCAGTAACGTGTGGTCCGTTTGATAGATTCTCCCCTCTTAACAGACGGATTGCAATCTTTGGAGAACAGGCGTTGAGTGGGAATACTATCCTTGTTCTACCATTATTACAATGGAAGATGCTCCGAGGAACTAGCTTAATTGATACAGCTCGGCTATTGAACGATTTGCCTTGAATTGATGTGCTGTGGATTTGCTTGGAACGATCTGTGTGTTTCCTCCTTCCTACAACATGGGTCTATTCAAGGCCAATGTTCATTCCTTCCTCTCCTCAAAAAGACCCTCCACACAGCATCCCAGATGACATAGGCGCTGAGGGAAATTTATTTTCCTCAGGGCCTCATGTGTGGAGTTAATGTTAAAAAAAATCATATTTCCAACCATGATAGTAAGGGAGACACAATGATTTATATGTGATTCGTCAAAACTCAATCTGACAGTATATAGGCAAATCGCATTATAATATCACCACTTATTTAGTTTTTAAAAGTAAACTCTGCTTTTAAATGAATAGACCTTTTTACATGGGAGCGCGAATTGCTCGCCGCGTAACGTACAACTTTTCGAAGTCCAAACACACCAAAGTAAGGTCGCCTATTTTCGATTGAGACCAATATTTTGTTGCCGTATTTAGTTTTAACACTTTTACAAATGTTTCATAATTTACTTACCCCAGTAAACAGCGCGGGCACATCAATGACGTTATATAAATAGACTCGCCATAGTCTCATATACTCACAATATAACGTGGAAAGCAAGCAACACTCTTTTGTTTTCAGCGGTTTTCAGTATAATTTCTAAATTCAAAACATTATTCCTGTGTGATAAAGATAGACAATCAAAGAATATACGTGTGTGAATGTCATAGTTATATGGTAGGGTGGCTTATTAATTTCTTCGCCGAATACTGCTTTCACATCACGGGTGTGAAAGCAGTATTTTATTTTATTTTTATTTTCATCACCTATGGGTGTGACTGAGATTATAAGATACTCTCACTCGGTTACACAATGGACATGGAAGGGTAAAGAATAAAATGACGTATTATTATAAAATTAATTCTAATAATTGATAATAATAAGTAATTTGCATGTACTTACAAATGAAGTGTTATTCCTTCGCCTTTACGACTATTTGCCGTGTAATTTAAGCATTTTCTCATCACACAGGAGGGCATTTTGGCGCTTTGCAATGCAATTTACTTACTGGTAAGACACGACCTCACTCGACGCGTAGCAGTTTAGTACTAAAGTACTAGAAATAGAGACAGCTACAATCGTCTTGTGTTTGGCTTCCCACTTTGAGATTTCTACCTCGCGTCCAGTATTAATGTCATTGGGGCACATGCCATATATCTCGAGTGATAGTACCTATATGTTACTAAAACGATCATATTGTGTTATCTGAATTAGCTTTAATAAATTAAAATAATGCTTAATAATAATAAAACAATTGGGTTTATTCTCTTTTTCACTTCTATTTTTACACGTTTTTAAAACACAAGCCACTTTTTTTACCATGTTATTTCGTAAAATGCACTGATGAGTGCTCGATGCTGGCTCGCAGAAGAATGATGACGTCATATTTTTTTAGATTAACGCGAAGCCATACTCGATCCCAGCCGGTTCCAATGGGAGGGGGAAATAATACGCTTTTATCACTTAGGGCAGGTCTAGTAATATTCATATGTCTATGATTCTTACGCAAGACGACGAGCATAAGTCTGGAAAGAGCAAGCCCGGATCGCTCACAAGTTTCATTGACGGCTGCAAAATAAGAATGTAACCATCACAAACAAACAAATCACCGCAAACAACAAACAAGTGAAGAACGCTCAATCGGTATAATATAAACAATGGGGGGCTGAGGGGGTGAAGTTTCCGGGTAAATGCCCCAGGCCAGCGCCTGCCAAGGCTTCTCGGGGAAACGGTCTGCCGTTATCTCTACACGGAGCTTTAGGTGTTTTTATTCTGTGGAGCTTATGGCGACACGATTAAGTGTACGGTAGCTATTTTTAGTGTTAAGAGGATAGGTTTTAAGGTTCTCGCGACAAAATGTGTTATGTTGGTTAAACATGGCTCAAACTCAATTCACAGAAAAGTAAATGAATGAGTGTAACCAGAAAACGTTACTGTCCACTGCTTATCAACGGGTAGACTCTTCTTTGTCTTACGGTTCTCAAAGCCATATTAATTTTTACCATCTTACATTTCTGCTTCCCTTTTTGCGTGGAAAGGGTTGTCTTAAATGTTATGTGTTAGAAAGGTGACTACTATTTGTTTACATTAACTCACACAGGAAAAAAAACCGCCAGGACCTGTCATCTTTAGGGATGCTGTGTGGAGGAATTTTTTTATGTAAAGGAAGGAGAGAAAGTTCTGGGAAGGTAAAAGAAATTAGTGGTGGGTAATAATCTGAGGGTTAATGCGTCCAGGAGTGATGAAGTTATGCGACACAAGGCGATGATGGTTCGAAAGAGTCCGGCTGGAGAGATCAAAAGTTTACCCTCAACCTGTATCTCTCCATTCTGCCCGTCATTTAGTAGGTGTGCAAACACATTCGCCGCCAAGACTTCAATCAAAAACATACAAACCTCAATCAAGAACCCGGGCACTCTACTAAGTCATCAAACGTAGCGAACCATTTGGGGCGACCTATGGCAGGGTTACTGGTTATCCAATAAATCATTTCCTGGGCGGCCGTACCCATATCCGCATCCTAATTACAGTTGTTTCCATAAAAAACTTTTAAAAATATACGAGCATACACGGCAAAATCTTTTTTTAAATTTTTAATTAAAAGAAGACAATATTAGCGATAATCCAAAAAAGAAAAAAAAAAGATATTGAAACCTCTGGGACTCGAATCTAGGACCTTCGGCTTTCAGGGCCGTGACTCTACCACTGAGCTAAGGTGTCCCTATCCGATTTGGTCATTTTTAACTGAATCATACTTCAACAAGCAAAATTACCTTCATTTTCGTAATGCATATTTTATTGGCTGCTATCTTTATGTATGAGTGCAAGTTTCAAACCCGAACTAAATGCTATCTAGATATTGTCTGGATAAATTATTTATTCATTTTATTTTTAATGTGCGACATCCATTGACTTATCTGCAATTCAACGATGAATATTAATTTTTATTTTTGACTTTATGAGTAAAACCTAATTTTGTAATATTTAATTAAATGAAGACAATATCAGCTTAACTCAATCAAAAATCTGGAAACAGAAAAATCATAAAAAGATATTGGCTCCTCATCGAAAACCTTGTCTTTGTTGAATATCAAGCAATTCAATTAACGGTACGTCCCTGTTGGGTATGCAAAAATTATTTTGTGACAACTTCCATCGAGAACAACGTATTTTCAAAAAGCCAAAGATGTCTTGGAAGTACTCGTCGTAATATTGACCACATCAAAGCCTCGATCATATCCGGGGATGCATCCCTCGCTTTATAACCGGAAAAGCCGCAAGTCAGACCATGGCACCGAGAGCAAGCGGATCACCCACTCAACCCTACCTAGCCACACAACCTCCCGCCGCACTGCCTCCCCAGGCGGGGAATCCCACCGCACGATTTATCATCTCCATTTTAATATAAGACAATCGTCCATAAATTCTTGTCTTTTCATTACGCCGGGCGCCGCGTATTTATCAAAAAGCTTCGCCCTCTGCAATCTCCACTCGTCTCGTTACACGCTGCGGCTGCGGCTGTGGGTCCATCTTCCCTGGAATAAACAACTCGCTTTCTCGACAAATAAATCACAACTGCCTAAAAGCTGCAAATGGTAAATGGCTTCTGCCAATACTTTCTGAATACAAATCTGTCATGTTTTGTTTCGGGAACTATTGGGGTAATATTTTTCAAAGAAAATGCTACTTCTTGGTAAAATGGGTTAATGATTGTGATATAAAAATATGAGGGTTAACTTATATAATATTCTGAAGATTGGTTACTTCATCAGGAAAAAATTGAAGATTTTTGCTGCCTTGCTATTTCTATACCTATGAAATATTGAATGATAGAGTTGATAGTCCAGAATAAGGAACTCCAGTGAAAAATACTATGGCTTTAAAAAAATATGTTCACATAGACCAATAAACGCTGATTCTGAAAATATAAGTTTTTTTTAATAATATTAAACGTACAGTTTTAAAAAAAAACATTAAAAAGTGCATTTTTAATATTCCCGTTAAAACACAGCGTTAAGTTGGTATACTGTGTAATGCTGTATGGTGACGTCACGATGGAAGATTCACTGTAATTCATTTGGGTCATTTATATGGGAATTTAGGTATGACACAGCCGAATGTTCAATAAATTTCTTTTTTTGAAGATGTCGTAAAAGCATATACCTTTATAGAAACTTAATAGAATTGCCTTTTAGATTTTTGTATCTGACATATACGATTGTGTTTGAAAATTGCAGTATTTTAAGTTTCAGAATGAAAAAATTTAAAAAAAAACAGCTGACTGTAAACATATTCTATAATATGGTCGAAAAATTTAGGAAAATTCAAAATTTAAAAAATACAGTCCTCTTACTTTATGAATTTTGAATAAAACTGTCACTTCACTTTTTATCTCGTTCATTCAATTAAAAAGGATAAAAAAAATTTATAATAATTTCTAAAAAATCACTGAAAAAATCCGACATCTTGGACTCGGTTTTACTCAATTAATGCGTTGATTTCTCGAATTTGTATTTATTTACACATGCATAAGGCTTTTACATTATAAAATAATATTACTTTTATGGAAATTTTATTAAATTTACTCGGAAAAGCATTAATTTTTTTTTCAGAAGTTTTCTTTGATTATGTAATGTCAGTAACCTAAAAACCTATCGTTAACCAAACTAAATCACCAACAAAACATTATTTAAAGGACTAAAACTGAAAAAAGTAAAGGCAGCATTGGTACTTATGCTGAATTACACTAATATCACAGTGAATTAATCATTTAAACGAAAATTATCTTCAAAAACATAAAACTGCAAGTAAAATTCATCAACGTCATTCATCGTTTTGCTAAGAATTTGATTTCGCCATTTGCAATAAATAAGCCAATCAACGCGTAATAATAAACAAGATGGCCGCGCGCCTGCGCTAATCTACGTGAGATTCAAGAAAACCAACATAAAAATCATAAAATACGTGAATCGTTATTTTAGTAGATGACGTCACAAAATTCATCATAGATATGGGTGTTTTCGAGGGATCTCCAAAAATTAAAACTTTGAAAATTATTTTAACTATTAAAACTAACTCTAAAAAATATATATATGCAGTAATTTAAGTTAGAAGGTCATTATTCATAAAAAAAAATTAAAAAATGGACTGGACTTCTCTATTGCTTGCATTGGTAAGCTTTCAGATTCGACTACATAATACTAGAAGAAGGGATTTATTTCAGTGCAGAAATTCTGGGACTAACTACTATATATATTTCTCTTTGCCCAGAATTCTAATGGAGGGAAATAATTCTACCCAATCATTGGATATCTTCAATTTTTCACTAAACAATTACAAAATGTTATTTCTGAATTATATTTCTGAATTATATGGAAGACCCGAAAATTGGCAGTAATAAATAAATAAATAAAACTTATTTTAACATTTTATGCGCTATTTTAATAGGATTTAAAAAAAATAATAACCTAAAGGTAAGCGATATTGATTAACAATCGATCAAAAAATTTATTAAATTAATTATTAGAAATGTTTATCACTTTTGCTTAAATTTCTTAAGTTTATAAATCTTGACAAGTAAAGTCAGAATTCATGACATTTCAGGGGACTGTGCTTTTTCTATCTAAAACAAAAATGTGCTTGCTTCTAAAACTTACTTATCTATTCAAGTTTTTTCACGGGCTGCCGCTCTTTTAAAGGGATGAATGATACTTTTTTTTCAGATTTTATAATTTCAAAACTCTTAATATTGTATGTACAATGTGGTTTCTAGGCCGTCATCACTATTCAAATTGAATGATGAATAAAAAATATTTTATTTTTTGTGAGTAAAATTTTATTTTATCACTCAAACAACTTTCCCGTTTTGAAAATAAATATTTTTAAGCTTTTGTTTTCGCCAGATCGTTTCGCCCTTCAAAGGTGTTATACAAAACTGTCCATCAAATGGAAGAAATAAAATGAAAACCATGCAGAACAAAACATTAATTACAAAATTGTGTTGGTTTATGTTATATTGATATTGGATATTCTTTGTTTCTTCAATAATCGCAATTTATTTTGCGGTGTCATTTTAATTAAATGAAAACGAATCACTTTGAATTCACCACTTATTTAATCAAAATTATCAACATGTTTCGAAACCAATGGTTTCTCCGTAAGGTTAAACGAAAATCAAGAAAAATAACCAAAGACAAACAAGTATTATGTTGATATGTTCACTCCGACTGCATTTATGTACACTCCCCTTCCATACACAAGCAAATACTTCAAATGGAAGGGTAGTAACTAACTGATATAAATTGTTATACCGTTAATTAAAAAAAAAAAAAAAAACTTTTTCTATTTTATTTTTATTTTACGCCAATAGGGATAATATTAACATATACCTACTAAGTATTTATAAAATATATAATTTAATGTGTTTATTATTTTATACGAGTACAATGAAGTACTTACATACAATTAGTATCATACAAGTACCTTAATAACATCAAAATTAAATAATAAGATGGAATAATTTTCTTTGAAGAAGAAGATAACACTAATGATCTAAACGAAAATATGAAAGAGAACAAGGCACAGTAAATTAGAAAAAGATAATGGTCGTAACTGGGACTCGAACCCAGAACTTCTCGTCTAACCGGGACGTGCGCTTTTACCAATTCTGTCATTGCCATCTTCCATCAACGTCGTAATTGTCAATCTCATATTTTCTAATTTTAGAATTAACAATATTATCTTCGCCTAATTTTTCCATGTCCTAGGAACTACCTTTCTATTGGAAAATATGTGTGTAATATAAAATATAATCTTCTATTCAATGATATATTACATTGATGGGAATAACCTTCAAAACTTATAAAATAAGAGTTGTTCTTATAAAAAATTAAACAATTTTCTATTTGTGAGAAGCGTCCTTCATTTGGTATTCTCTAAGAGAAGAAAATCTATCCCTTCCATTTCACAGAAAAAGCTCTCGAACGGTCAGATTCTGTCTAAGGAGCTTTCTATGTTAAAAAGGTTTAAAATATTAAGTCAAGTGTAAGAAAATAAGAAAAAATATTAAATAATTTAATCAAATGTTTATCATTATTTTTCAATAATAAAATGAGTGCTGTACGTTGGATAGTCTGGTAGTAACTAGATATTAGATGATATAAATATATTAACGAATTTGGTAATTGATTTTACAAACTTAAAAGTCAATAAATGCACATTCTGAGAAAATCAAAATAATACTCTTCTTTAATGTAAAACATCAATTTAATTTCTTTTTCAATATCTGTTCCAGTTGTTCCTAGTTCACCATTTCATTGTTCAATACATTTTAACAAACTTTTAAGCTCACAAGTTTTTTCTTAATAATAATATCTTTATGGACAGACAATAAAAATAATTTTTAAAATTGTCTTTTAGGAACCTTTGTCTAGAACTTTTCTTTGATTCAATCTTGTATCACTGGTGGGTACAGTAGAAGTTATTTTTTATGTCAAATGGTAGATCTTTTTTTATCTGAATATGTCACAAGAGTCCCAACTGTTCCCGTCTGGATCCAGTGAGACTATGAGACCCCCAATTGGGGTATGTTGTGAGGATGAAGGTAGTGGGGAGGGGAAGGATATGGCAAAGAAGAAAGTTGGGAAGTATGTGGCTATTCACATCTGATCACCAAACACGGTTAAAGTCATTTCAATCCACGTTTGAATTCTGAATGGTGGTCATACTCCAGGGCGAAACTAAGAGTGTCTTCCACTCTGGAGAGTATTTTCAGATCTTGGTACAAAGAAAAAAATAAAATTTTGTCGACTTAATTATATTTTAAAAATAAGTTATTTAATTGAAACATATCATCGATATATCAGAATATTATGCCGACCTGAGTTTCCGTTATCCCTTTAGTACGCCTCGCAGCCTTTGGTTTACAAGTCTGTTTGAATCTGGAGATTAACCTAGCTTTGTTAGAGAATTCCCGCTAGTAGGTACGTTTTGTAAGTATTAATCTGTTGTATTTGTACGTATGGCACGCGTACATTAGATTGGTCTCTTCTTGGATAATCTGACATTGACTTGTCGAATTCACGAGTGTGAAAAGCTGCCTCCTTTCGACTACCAAAGTCAACTATTTCAATCACTTTTTCCGTGATGAAGTTCAGTTTACTTGTCCTAGAGGGAGCTCGTATACACGTCATCGTCCTTTTCCTTCTCACATGTCTTGTGTGAAAACGAAAAAGACAAGATACTAGATCGATTACATCACGTACGACCTCTCTCTGAGACTACTACAAGACACTTCCTAGCGTGTGTAAGTGTGTACCCATTTACTACAGTTTGCTGTTTTGATATCCGAATTTCAAATATTTTTGTGTAGCCTTTTATTTCCAGGCTGTTTTTCCTTTGCCAGATTCAATTCATTATTAAAATAGCAATACATTTACCTATATTTAAGATACCAGATAGAGCGACAGCGTGATTTTAAATTTTTTTCTCCGATTGCTAGTGATTTTGGTGACCATTTTGAATATTTTCCGCCGACATCATAAATAAATAAAAAAATTTAAAATAATCATTTAAAATAAAACAATAACTTTGTAAACACCACTTTCATTTTTTATACTTTATGCCGACCGGGTTTCGCTACAACCGTATTTTCTTCAGGGCAGTATAATACTCTACTAAAATTAATTTACAAGCGTATTGGTTGTTCACCGGGTAAAAGGGTCTCCACACGGTACTGCCGCAGTACGTTCTGCCGCAGAACTGACTAAAAATCGTATGGTCTGTAGTCAAAACCGCCAGCCGTATTGTTATTATTCACCATTCATTTTATTTTAAATAATAAAGGCTTGTGAATAATAACAATACGGCTGGCGGTTTTGACTACAGACCATACGATTTTTAGTCAGTTCTGCGGCAGAACGTACTGCGGCAGTACCGTGTGGAGACCCTTTTAGGCTCTTGACTCGCAATTTGAAGGTAGCGGGATCGAATCTCGAATACCGGCTTGCGCATATAAATTTTATTTTATTCATTTGTGTTAATTCACAATTAATTGATTTAAAATAATAAATAATACATTTGTGGCATGTTCCAGAGTGGAAGATCAGTATTGCCCTGGTGTAAGACCACTGCTCAGAACTGTAACTTTGCTTGAAATGGCTTTATCCATGTTTGGTGACCAGATGACCAGAGACCTGCGCTGGTTAAAAATGAAGAATAACGTAAGTAAAAAAAACGAGTGTGCAATTTACACGCGGTAGAAGTGAAACCTTCAGAAAACTAAAGTAGACAAGACTGGAGAGACTACAAAGCACCGTACAAAGAGGAGACCGATAAGCTATGAAGCACCGCAGAAAGAGGAGACCGATCATACTATCTCATTCTCTCGCAGGCTAAACCCTATAAATGTATGTGTTAGTCTCTTTTTACTGTGGCTACTTTTCGTTTCATCGAGTTTCAAATCACAACGGTGCTGAAGAAGGTTTCATTTCAATAAAAATTTTGCATTAACGTATAAAATTAGTAACAAATTAGATTTTAATAAAAATAACTTAATTAATAAAAATATAAGTATGAAAGAAAGAAATGCTCACGGGAAAAGAAAAAAACGACCTTAAATAAATAATACATTAAAACTCTCTTAAAGAATGGTCTACCATTATTTATCTATGATAATGGATTTATCTAACTGAATATAAGAGATGCCAGAACGAATTTGAAGAATATTCGTGGCAAAGATTCTGGAGTAGGATTAGCTAAGGGTGACCCTTTATACTTTAATACCGGTGCAATATTTCCTTACAAATAAATACTATTCTTTTAAAAAAATCTTAGATTAACTCCCCAAGCGGTAGGTTCTGAGGAAAATATTTTCCCTCAGGATGTCATTCCCCTATGTCATCTTTAAAGATGTTGTGTAAAGGGGAGGAGTGAACGTGGGTCTTGAAGAAACATAGAGGCCGGCAAATCGTTCCATAGCCGACCTGTTGAATTCAACAACGATTCGTGGAAACGACCCGTTCTCATGTGTCAAATAAAAACAATGTTCGTGTGTTACACGTGTGGCATGATTCCTGACTAGGCAATGGAGCCGAAGGGATCAATGACTCTGTTAATTTGGAGCGTCTTACATAATAATATCGGTAAACTAGGACAGCATACCTACCTGGCGCCTGTGCTCTAAAGATTGCAATCCGCTTGTTAAGATAGGAACTAGCGGACCAGGTTTTTAACTAGCAGTTAAAAACCCGGTCCGATGGTTTTTGCTGCTAGGACCTAGAGGTGGTTTTTGGTTCGGCTTCGCCCAGTTTAACCATTTTATAAATCCGGTAGGAACCGGTTCCAAAGATAGCCGGTTTTTCGAATCCAGTGACAGCTAGTCACCGGAACAAAGTAACCGCGACAAGCAATGACGTCAAATATAATATATAGACTATTATTAACAACCGCCCGTTACAATAATAATCGTTTATCTCTCCATATCCGGGGAGATTCACGAAATTACAAATCCAACAGTAGTTACGCCTTCCACACGATGCTCCTCACGCCAGATGTTTTCGGTTATACTACAAAAGTTAATTTGTATACAAACTCCACGTACGGAAATGGTTTTTCGTAAGGTGTGGCTTCAGAGTTCTATTGTTAGACGGATTCTTATATTTCAACGTACAGTCGCTAGGCTATTAATACTGTTTGATGGTATAGTATTTAAAAGCCTAACTTAAAAATTTAACTCAGTAGAACGCAAAAACACAACTAAACATTCAAGCAAATTGGAAAAATATTAAGTAAATCACTAGACACTAACTTTGGGGTACCGCAGAGAAGCACATTGGGACCTCTTCTATTTATAATCTACATAAATAAGTTATGCGACCTAAAAGTAGGTGGTAAAATGATTACATTCACTGACGATACGGTAGCTATATTTGAAGGAGACGACTAGACTCAAACACATAAGCATGCTGAAAGTGGAATTAATGCGATAAAACAATGACTTGACAAAAATTTACTTACACTAAATATACCTAAAACTAAATACATAAGATTCAGCTCAACTATAAAAGGACAACCCAGTACACCACACACAATAAAATCACATAAGACCAACTGTAATTCCGACAATATTGATTCTAACTGCAACTGTGAAGCTTTTTTCAAAGTGTGAAAAACATCAACTATGTAGGCGTTATTATAGACAATCATCTTAAGTGGAAATTTCCCATCGACAACCTTTCAATAAGGGTAAGAAAATTGATTCACGTTGTTAACTAAAACAAAAGAGCCCCTCGTGGAATCGCCAGTGTTTACTAAAAAGGGGCGCCAGGCTATGGCAAACCTGCTTCCGGCATCTAGCTCAATCGTTCCGGCTTTAAGCAGGCTCTCTTCACTCAGGGAGCGGGTTGGCAGCAAGAAAAGGTTAATTGGGGGAAAACTCCACACATGATCTGTCTCAAATCAAAGAATGCTTCAGGGTGACAAAAGCAGTGTATTGTATCCTATAGTTGGTTACATCGTACATGGATTATAAACAGGGTAAAATTGGCTAACGTGAACCTAACTCTCTCTCCAAGTCTGGGTTTATCGCGCAGGTGCAAGGCAATTTACATGGACACAATTAAATGGGAAAATGAGGCAACTCACTGTGTTTGTCGGGCAGACGGCGTGTCTTCTCCGCCGTCACGTGCTCCATAAGCGAGGAAAAAACATACTGAGTCTCACAGGGAGGCCCGAGAACGCAGCGTACGTTAGTTTGAAATCCACCGACGTAGAAAACCACTGCCGGAACGGGGACCAACTCAAATTCCTCCCCGTCCATATATTAGGCGTACGTAAATCTACATGTTTGTTAAAATTGGCCAACGGAGCGAGCGGGACGCGTAGGTCAGTTTGGTTCGGCCGCTCGTTGCTTTCTCGCGCGCGGGGTCTCTCCGGACCGAGGGCGGAAAGGCGGGAGCGGGGAAGGGCGAGGGGTGCCCGCCGTTGCGGTCAGGCGATTGGTACGCACCAATGGAAGCAAGCTTGCAGTGTGACCATTTCAAAAACAATTCCTCCCGGTAACTACTATGCACCTAACCGTGTTACATAACACTGTATACATTTTTGGCATTTTTCACTAGCATTTGGTTCCTTAGAACAGGCAATCTGCCTAGCTAGGAACTAATGACGTACAAGACATAATAATACTTGTACACATTTTAAAATCTACAGTTATTTGAAATATTATTATTATTTAATTTTGCTGTATAAATGTAACTAATTTAATAAAATAAATAAAGGGCTCTTCTTGTGAACATCAGTCAATGGTTCATATACCTACTATTGTCTTGTATGTCTACATACCCCGATACAATATAGTTCAGTACAGAGTTCAGAGGGTAGTTGGTTGGCTGGCTGGTTGCGGCGGCAATACTCGCCCAGCTCAGCAAGTCTGTCTTGAAGCAACAAGCTGTAAACGCTAGTTCATTAGTCTTTGTGAACTTTAGTGGTTTACAAGTTTCTTACTCAGCTACTAAAAAGCCAGACCACTTGGGTTCGCAGTTTTGAGAATTTAATTTAACGTGATGGAAATCAAACAACTTTAGAAGCTGAAATACCAACTTTCGCCTCAAAAATTAAATGTATTCAATCTAACTGAAAGAGAGTCGAAGTTAGCTCATTAATCCGCCAATATATAAATTAAATTTCATCGGGTTCACATATAATGTACATAGCTTTTCTTGGAAGGATCACCTATATGTTATACAATAGTCAATAGTTGAACCCTTGCCCGGAATAATGTTGTATCCAACAAAGCTATCAATGTTGAGTTATTGATGGAATAGTGTTGAGCATATGATTATGCATCTTTGTTAGGTATGGGGATTACAGTAATGAAGGTGACCCGATAGTTGATCCCTCGAAATTTAATTAATTTATTTATGCTGGGTTTTAGAGATATTTACACTTACATGAGAACAATCCAGTTATAAAACTCATTTATTACATAATTATAAAAATCTACAATTACATACAATTAAATACAAATAAATACAATAAGAAAAACAAAAACATCACAAATAACAATACAGAATTATATACAAGGTCACTCATGTAACACATTACAATGAGTGGTAAAAGACAAATATGAAATACGCGAGCACGCATAGAGAGATAATTCACACAATATAATTAGTACTTTTTTAAATCGCTACAAATTATCAACGAAAATATCCACATCAGCGCACTCTATCCTGTTATACAGCCGACACATCTGGGTCAGAGGGCTAAAGTAGGCGATATTATTTTTAAATGTATTCATATGAAAAATTTTATGGAGTCTTAAACAATGGGAATTGGGGATATCACATTGCTTTTTTATTAAATTATATTGCTTTTTTATAAAATTAATTTACTTACTCTTATTATGCTGTCTCAGTACAAGTAAAGTCACAAGGAGGAAATCCATTATTGTTTTATGTTGGCTATTTAATATTATGTACAAACTGAAATAAATGTAAACTGTCGATTTCCTGAAAATTAATAAATAAATAAAAAAATAATTAATTACAATACTGTTAAGACATAATGCAGTATCAAGATGGCCGTGAATAATTTTATGCAAACATATTAGATCCGCCTTTTAGTTTTAAGTGTATCAATCTTATGAAATGATATCTACCTTTCTTCTATCTATATAATCTATCTTATATCTATCTATCCATCTATATAAATAAAAATAAATCGCCGAAATGTATGTAAGCGCATAACTTCCGAACGACTGCACCAAATTGGATAATTCTTTTTTTGTGTTCGTTATTGACAGGATAAGGTTTGTATAAAACTACTGGTGAGCTCTGGCATTATGAAATTTGTATTAAAAAAATTGTAATAGGTGGCACGCGAGCTGTTTGAAAACTGAATGTATCGGGGCTGAATGTATGGAATGCGGGAGGGGGGAGGGGAACCAGGTAGGGGGGAGGGGAACTCGGGAGGGGGGTTCACGGGACGGGGGAAGGGGACGCTGCAGAGGAAGGGGTGGCGAAAGGGGGGGCGAAAGGGGAGGCGGAAGGGGAACGGGATGAATGGGAAAGGACACGCAGGGAGAAACAATTTCTTTATTAAATGGCATAGCAACGCATGCCGGGTAGCAGCTAGTTTACTATAAAATTATTATTTTTTGTGCATTATATACCAATTTCAAACGTAAAAGATAAATATTCAGTTCGAATTCAGAATGAGTTGGTAGATATGAATATCAAAGGAATTTATACACAATGTCGATTTTTTGTACTTATGCGCTGGTACATACAGTAAATAGAGAAGTAGATTTTTCCTTGATGCATTTGAATGAAAATATGTTTTATGCTTTTGTTATTTGGCGGTATATACTCTTTGCACATCCCTACGGGGTCACTTACAATATGTGGATTTAGGTAAATCTTATTTTCCCTAAAGCGACTGCACATTGTATGTAAGTACGCCAGGGGACCAATTGTCGGCGGATCAGCTGTCATTTATTTATTTTATTTATTTCTTATAAAAATACAATATCTGTCCAATTAGGAAGGTTTCTAATTCCGGGACATTCAAATTGACAGGTTTCGTTCATCTTAGGTAGGTAGATACATGAAGATTCCTATGGAGCCTCTAATGAAAAAATTAAAGCGTATGGCAGCATTTTAAAGCTTGGTTTGTGGAAGAACGTTGTATAATTTTGTTATCAAAATTAGTTTAATCCATGGGGCCAAAGGGATAAAATGAATGTCTTGCAGTTTTAACAAGACATACTTCGAAGGCAAGAAGCTGAAGAATGCAGGAAATTAGTATTTGTCTAGAAAAAATACTATTAAGCCATGTGAATAATGTGGAATAATATTGTAAGTTGATGTCACAACTCATAACAACATCTCGAACGTAAATTGTTTGATTTATTCATATCGTTATTTGCTTGAGCGCAAATCAGCGCAAATTCATCACTGAAATTAGTAGATTTATGTTAGAAAAGCACGCTGCTTTCTGTAAGGTATGAAGATTTAAAAAAAACATTTTGTGGAATAACGTATGGGAAATTCTGATGAACAACATGTTTCCACCAATTCTTCAATTTTCTTTAATAAACTCTAATTTGATTGCCTTACTTCAAAACTTTTTATTTAAAGCTTTTAAGAATTGTATCTTTATTATATTTTAAATATTAAATGTCACTAATCGTAACTGGTTTCGTTTTTTTCTTCATTTTTCTCGGAATATGTTGGATTAAACCGTATTTCAGGAAGTGCTTAATTATTATTAATAAAAAAATAAACAATTATCGTTTTCGATTAAGCGCCATGATAATTAAAACCGTATTATGTAAATTAAGCATTTGATGTATAAATAAAATAATGTTGCCCAATTAAAATGAAAACCTGGAGGCCGCGTTTGTAATTCCGGGAAATTTATTTATACATTAAATGAGAAGCAAATTGAATATTCGGATTGAGCGGTATGGAAATACTCACCCGCCTGTTATTATCCGTGTTATTCAATACAGCGCAGTTCCTTCCTCCGCAGATAGCCGATCATCCCCAGACGCGGGTTTTCCACCCAACCCCCCCTTTTCATGTAAATGCGGGATTACGTAACATAATAATTCATCAATCACAAATAATAAAATGAAAGATGAGCAGCGGAAAAGGGGGGGGGGAGTCTCCCGTTCTGTGTGTGGGGAGGTTATGTCCTTTTTTTTACTTTATCCCTTGCCCGGATCTCGGGTAAAATAAACCCACCCTCGGGTCATTATTTTACGCATTTTTTAATGTGAATTTTTATGATTTTTTGTGAATTTCTAAGCTTCGCCTCGCCTCGAGCGGAATTCATTTTTGCTCCGCTGCGAGAATGCTGTAAAGGCTAATCATATTTTTCCTTTAAATCGAATTTGGAAAGCCGTGTTCCTTTTTTAAATTCCGATAGAATTTTCCCGCCATAAGGGGTGAAGAATTGTTTCGAGGAGGGTGAAGTTATTATCGTTTTGAGACAACTTAGTTAGCCGATTGGCGCCGAAAGAGGCGCCCGGCCAACTTTTTGGTGGAAAATAAGGACAATGAACTAAATAAAATTGGCGTTTCCGCCTAACTCTGAAGCTGAACTTCGTTAACTTGATATTCAATCAAAATTCCGCGCAGCTAATAAAATATATATTCACAGCGGGTATTCTCAGAAGTAAAATAAAATTTCAAAGCAAGAAGGACAAATATCGCGCAATAAAATGAAAAAAATTATATCTACACTATGTTGGACAGAATTCATAAATTTATCCATTGAAATGTATTTATCGGTGGTAATATTTTTCCATATTATTTTACCTCTATATTTATTTATTTATCTATTTTATTTCTATTCTTGAACATATATTTAACAGATTATTGCAGTGGTTTATATAGATAATAAAATCACAAATTTAAAAAAATGTTAATGATAAGTAACTGTGGGTAAAAAGACTAGCAGTAGTGTTTTGTGGACACCTGAACATGTGCTGAGGTGTTCCCATGTTTAGGATTAAGTACTATTCTATCGACAGAAGTAAAAACACAGTTTCCTCCTTGCTAATTTCAAGAAGGGCGGGTCAACCCATGGCGGCAGTATCCTATACATTATTTTAAGATTAGTAGCAGTTAGTGAGTAATAATTATGGTTAGATAGTTAATTGTCTTGATAAACAGGTAGGTAAATTTTTTCTATGGACCACACGCCACTGGTGTAAATAATATTGAGATAATATTTTCTGTCCCGAAACAATATTTATAACTTTAAAACTTTTAGCGAGTTTTGGTCGTATTTTGTACAAGAACAAATCATCGTCTAGTAAAGTGCTTGCCACAACTGATCCTTTCTATTTATATTGGAAAGAAGTGATGATATCACAGGAGAGGAAGGGCTGTTAGCTGCGATGACACGTTAGTAATATCGGGGCCTTCGGGTAGAAAAGATTATTTCACGTCATTAAGGTTCGTGTGGTGGTTGATTGAGTGGGATTTAATTTATTTTTATTGGAAGATCCCCTGAAAATTGAGCCTTTAGGAAGCTTTAATGAGAACACTTTTTAATAAGTAATAACTTACGCTTACTTGATTGATCCTAACCACAACCAACAAAGTGTACAACAAGTACATAAAACCATGATTGTCGAAGAAAATGCAGAATTATTATTTTAAAATCTTGACGTATGAGTTAAATACTTGGAAATTTTAATCAATTTTTTTTAATTAAGTACATGTATAAATTAATTTTATATACTTTAAAGAAATTCAACACATACAGTATAATTTTTCTAATTATTATTATTTTTTTTTATTGTAGTAATTTGTACATGATTACAAATTTCTAATAATTTTTATATTATAATTCATGTATATATATACTCGTAGCAGACGACAAAAGGTTTGCGACGTTCGAGTCGATGAAAAGCGATTTCTTCTTCAAATCATAGGCATTACAGCTAATAGATCCTTTGTAAGCTCTTCTATTTTAATATGTTTAGTTTGAGTATATTTGTGCCTAACCAATTTTCTTTTCTTGCTGATTTCTAGCTCCACTGTATTATATACTTCATTCCAGACTTTAGTTTTGAAGAGGAAATATAATGTAAACTAAAAAACTAGTGTAACTGACAATTATTGCATCAATCTCCATTTTACGTAGTTCATTTCTATAAATCATGAATAGAGCAGGCCTTAATGCGATTCCTTGTGGAACTCCACGTCTAATCGGCAGTGGTTTGCCAGAATAATGATTACTTCTTACTTCTTACTTCTTGCATTATTTTACTCTTATAACTTTTCATTAGTTGAAGTTCATTGCTTTAAATACCGTATAAAAGAGCTCTAAATGACAAGAATTCGAACCACATTCTCTTGCATTACGATTATCAGCCTGTAAGCCAACTTGTAAAAATAAAATCCGATAGTACTATAAATACGTAGGTACAAAATCTTTATAAGTAGGTGTATAATGATATCGAAATTCTGATCCTAAAAATGAAATCACCGGGAATTTGCCATGTAACGCGGGTAAATTCGTTTGATATCGCAGACAGTTCCCCTTTTCCAACCCCTTTCCCCTCCATCACTTCCTGCTTCTGCGTCTGCTGCGTGCGGTGAGATTGTAGGTACAAGAAGCACGTTATAATTCTCCCTAACCGCTCGGCGCTCGTATGCCATTCTTTTTTAATCTTCCCTCCCTTTATTTCAGGCCCACAACAGATAAATTTGATCTCCCACAAGACGGATAATCCAGCAGATGTAGTAATATTCCGGTAATATCCGACTGGAGCCTCATTCAGGATTTAGGATTCGCGTTGTGTAAAGCTCAGAACATTTAGTTTAAGTACCTACAATACCGTAGTATTAGTAAGTTGTTAGTTTTGTACGACACGTGTTTGCTGTTTCTTGTGATAGTTGGATATAAATTGTTGAGACTGGATTACTTCCTTCAGATTTGAGAGAGTGGGTGAAAAAAATAATATAATATGCAGAACTTATTGTAATTTTTGGGAATTCTGTGTTGAGATAATTATCCGGTAAAGGATGCAGCGTCAAGTCATTCGTCAACCATAATATTAAAGCCGATATTATAAATAAAATATAAACAGTACACTGAAATTTCGGAAAATAAAGAACATGCTTGATTTCATAATACCTTTTGAATTTTTTTTATTTTTTATTAATGACTATTAAAATGCATAGCACTAGTCTCAGCGATAGTTTGTATGTAAAGACTTGTATATATCGATATAGTATCTGCAATCTATTTCATTTGATGCAAGGCGCGGGAGAAGGAAGAGGGCAATCGTCGATGACGTGCGTACGAGCTCTCGCCGGTATGCGTATTTCCTTTCCCATGTTCAATACGAGTCAACCATGCTTCGAAATCAACACGGGTTTGTAACGCCATTTATCCACCAAACCCGTGTCAAGTAAAAGACAAGAGGCATCCTACTGTGCCCGGGTTTGTAACGCCAATTCTCCAAACGCGTACACTGGTATGGGATGGGAATTGGCGTTACAAACCCGTGCACAGTAGGATGCCGCTTAGTTTCTACTGGACACGGGTTTGGAGAAAAAATGGCATTACAATCCCGTGTTGATTTCGAGGCATGGTTGCCTCGTATTGAACACGGAAAAGGAAACACGTCGCTGGAATAGTAGTTTATTCACATTCCTTCTCATTAGGAATTCCTATTCCGAGGCGGACTGTAGTTAGTTGTGTTGACATTAGATTACGATTTCCTCTTCTTCAAGTTGGTTGATTCCTCATCTTCATGTTTATGGACTGTATGATGTTACTTTATGTTTTTAATGATTTCCCCATCTTTGTGTTTAAATAGCCATATTTTGATGTTGTTTAACTAGTTTCTCTCCGTGAAATTTTTAATTTATTTGGTAAGTCAATTTTGTAGCATGTAATTTAAACCCTTTTGATGGGGGCCGTATTTTTTAAATATTATCCTACTTTTAATATTTTTTTATTATTAAACCAAAAAAAAATTGAAAATTATTTTATTTGTAATTTGAACGAACTTGGATCTTAAATTTTAAGAATAATAATATTTAATATTTTTTTAAATAACAAAACCTGTATTACAAGTAATTCAACACTCGGCACATTCCAACACTACACTCAATTACAATTGCGACGTACACCAACACAACACAAGAAATCACAACAAACTTCACATACCAAAAATCAAATCAACAAAATATGGACTAAGATCCCTAGAATACATAGCTTACACAAAATATAATCAACTACCCAACGAGATCAAATGTGCAAGTCAATGTAAAAAGACCCAAACTAAAATGCTCAAACTTCATTTTATGAATGACTATCTGAAATAATAATGTTGTGTATGTCCTATGATATGTCCATTTAATACATACAGCTATATGTTTCATGTAATGCGTATCATTCCCGCAATGAGTTTATTAACTCTTGGGAGTACAATGCTTTATATAATATACTATATTCTGTATTGTATACTTTTAATAAATAAAAAAAAATAATAAATAAATATAACTTTTTTTTTTTTTTTTTTTTTTTTTTTTTTTTTATTTAATATAAAACATGGGTTACATTTTAATTATACATATTTTACAAAATATCATATTCAAGGTCATGATTGGTCATGTATACCTTATCAGAAAAGAGGAGCTCTTGTGCCTGATAAGGGAGCCACAGTTCTTACTTAGGTTACATTTTATAATATATTTTGTATAAAATATTTATTTTTTAATGTAAGTTTTTTTGAAAAATTGTTTAATTTTATTTATTTGTTCTGATTGGTTCGAAATACAGCGCAATTCAGAAGGAAGATTATTGTAGTTTTTTATAGCTTGGTAAATATAATGGTTGTGCATTTGTGTTGTTTTAAAATTTGGTGTAATAAATTGATTTCCATTTCTCATTAATGTGTAAAATTCTTCATATTCTTTATTATTTTTTTCTTTACACATTTTAATAATAGAAGCTTGCTTAAATATGTCATCGACATTTGGTACTGGAAATAATTTAAATAGTGATTCTGTTGAGAAGGTAGGTTTTTTTTTAAGGATTACTTTAATGATGGTTCTTTGTGAAACTTTTACTGAGTTTAGATTGTTTTTGTAAGAACCTCCCCAACCTAAAATTCCGTAGATAAGCAAAGAGTGAACAAGGGCATAGTACACATTTTTGATTATTTTTACATTCAATATATTTCGTAATCTAACAAATATATATATACATTTCCTTATTCTCTTTACTAGCTCTGCAATGTGACTATTCCACTTCAGGTTTTGATCAATAATTACACCGAGATATTTAATTTCAGTAGAAGAGTTAATTACAGTACAAAAAGGATCATTTTGTTTACAGCTTACATTGTCACATTTTTCATCGTGGATTTTAATATTAACTTTCTGGTTAGGTATTTTCTGTAAGGAGAATAAGACATATGTTGTTTTTTTAGCATTAAGTGTGAGAAGGTTATTATCAAACCATGATTTTAAGATATTAATATCTTCGTTTGCAATTTTGTTAACTAGTTCCCATGTTTGACCGTTTATTAATAATACAGTATCATCTGCATAAGAGATTAATTCGCCTTTAATTTTCTGTTGGAAAATGTCATTTACATATATAAGAAACAATAATGGTCCGAGGACGGTACCTTGAGGGATGCCAAATTTACTTGTTAATGATGTACTAAATGATTGGTTTAATTTTACAATTTGAGGTCTCTCTGTTAGGTAGCTTTTTATCCATTTAAGGGCTATATGGTCAATGCCATTTTCTTTTAATTTTAATATGAGTTTTTCATGAGAGATGCTGTCAAATGCTTTCTGTAAGTCGATAAATATTCCTATACATTTATTCGATTTGTCTAGGGTACTCTGGATACTTGACGATATTTTTGCGATTGCATCTTGGGTACTTTTTCCCTCTGTAAATCCAAATTGATTTTTATTTATGGTTGAGTTATTTTTTATGAATGCAGTTAGTCTTTTTTTAGCTATTTTTTCAAAAATTTTGGATATATTAGATAAAAGTGAAATTGGTCGGTAATTAGAGACGTCCTCCGGATTACCGGATTTGAAAATTGGAGTTATTATTGCTTTTTTATATGTGCACGGGAAAGTTCCTGTTTTAAAACTATTGTTTATGATATGAGAGATTGGTGTAGAAATAAGATTTTTAATATTTTTTAATATATTTACGGAAAGGCCGTCAAATCCCGGAGCAGAACCACCTCGCATTTTTGATATAATTTGTATAATTTCGGACGGATTAGTAGGTTCAAAAAGTTCTAGTTTATTTTCTGTATTCGGAGTATTTTCAATATAATTTTTTTTTTTTGTTGAAATTTTTTCTGCTAAATTCTTTCCAACATTTGCGAAGAAATCATTAAATACATTTGCTCCTTTTTTAGGTTCCTCAATACAGTTTATTATATTATTGTTTTGTATTATGCATTTTATGGGATTATTTTTATTTTTTTGTTTATTTTCCAGGATTTCATTTATTATAATCCAAACTCTTTTGCTGTCGTTTTCGGAGTCATCAAGTTTATGTTTATAATATTTTTCTTTAGTGTTTTTTATGAGAGAAGCTAATTTATTTTTGTATTCTTTAAAATGATTTTTTAAATTTATGTCCAGTGGTTTTTTTTTAGTTTCTTTGTAAAGCCATTCTTTGTGTCTTACGGACACAACGAGTCCATGTGTTATCCACGGTTTGATTTTACGAAATTTGGCTGAGTTTCCCTTATGAATAATTTTTTTTGAATCATTTATATAATTAGTTAATCTATTTTCAAAAATTTTACAGCACTCATTGACGTTATCGTTACGGAGAATATCCAACCATAATTCAGATGATAATTTATTTTTTAAAGTTTCAATATTAATAACAGTTATTTCATTATTATTATTAGCAGTTAGTCCGCAGTGTTGATTAATCGCCTGAGGTATTATTGAGTTGTAATGTAGTAAAGTCATGTAATGGTCGGTAATTGAAGTTTTTATAATTCCAGAATTAATATTATTTATATCTTTGATATTTGTGAAAATATGGTCAATACATGATGGACGTTGCCCATTGACGTTTCTAGTATAAGACTTTATACACGGTACATAATTCAATTCCGCCATCATGTTTAGGTAGTTATCTTTATTATTCGATGTAAAATCATGTGATATATTTAAATTTATGTCACCTAAAACTATTGTATTTGAATTTCTAAAGTTTACCAAGACTTGTCTTAATTCATCAATAAACAAACAGACACTGGATGAATGTGTTCTATACAAAGAGATAATATCAATTTTTTTGTTATAATACTTAATTTGTATATGTAGGCAGTTTGTTCCACTCATTTTAATTTCTTCCTCGTACAATATGTCACAATGATTTTGAATAAACATAGCGATCCCACTGTTCTTGTTTATTCGGTTTGCCGTTGATATATATTTATAACCCGGTATATTGTACGTCACTTCACAACATGAATGAGTTTCTGTTAACACAATGCATACCGGCTTTTTGAGATTATTATTAATTGTTGTTAAAAATTCATCTATGTTTCGTTTTATGCTTCTTACGTTCATGTGTAGAATTAAAGGGCTGCAATTGAGGTCGTCTTGGTGGATACAGTATTCTTGGAAGCTGTTATATATTTTCTCGTCAATATTATATTTTTCGTCTAGTATATTATATAAGAAGTCTGCCATTTTTATTCGTAGTCAATTCTGTCTTTAGCTACTTTAAGCATTTTATTTTTGTATGGACATATGTCGCTGAAAGCCTTATGGTCTGTATTGTTTTTTTCACCATATTTTTTGTTTTGTGACGTGCAGTTTGCACAAACAGGTGTTGTTTCTCTTGCCGGGCACTTGGCGAACATATGGTCACCTGTACAGTGAGGGCATACTGATGGATTCGTTCGTTGTAGACATCTCGAGGCTGTATGCATAAATTTACAGCAGTGGTAACATTGGGTTAATGGATCACAATCCTCTAATTTAACTCTTTGGTACTGGATGTTTAGTTTTCCCAATGCTAATAAACTTTTTCGCGTTGTACCGCTGGTTTCGACGATGTAGTTTGAGAATTTGTGCTGTTTGTCATCTTCTTGATCCGAAGCATCATGTTGATTTTCCTTAGGATGTTTATATTTTATTTCAGTTATAAAGTTTATTTTATTTTCTTCGTTTTTTGATATAATATCTTGAATTCCTTCATTTTGATTGATTATTCCGCTGATTATTTCCTCTGCCGATAGGTTTGATTTGAGTCCTTTAATTATTAATTTAGGTTTTTTCTTTTTGATTTCTTTGACTTCCAAGTTAGGGTCAAGTTTTTTTATTTCTTCCGTAAGCGTGGTCGTGTATTCTTTTTTTGGGCATGATATGATGATTTGTTCTTTATTTGTTTTTCGTAAACCATTTATTCCTATCTTTAGATGGTTCAATTTGATATCTTTCTGGATCTTGTTACATATTTCTTCAGCTTTAGTTGTTTTTTTTGATGATGAGATTATTATAGAGAATCTCTCTTCTTGTGGACTTTCTTTTTTGTTTGCTTGTTTTGTTAGAACTTGCGCGTAAGACATGGTATTTTTATTATTTTTTTCTATAATTTTTTCTATTTTCTTAGTTAGTTCTTCTTGGTTTTCGATGATTTTTTTTTGAAGGTTTATTATTTCTTGTTGATGTTTGATTCTTTCACTTTTCCAAAGTTCTTCTAGAATGTTTACATTTTGTTCAAGGTTTGTTTTCGCTTTTGAGTCTTTTACGGTAGTTATTTTTTTTATTTCGGTTTTTATGTTTTCGATGGCCGTGTCCATAATGTGTTAACTGCGCGGCGCCTAGCGCCTCGGTGCGTTCCGTTCAGTTTTACGGTTGCGGTAATTTTGCGACAATAATAATGTAATGCACTGTGCGCGACCGTTCACGTTGACAATAGAATTGTAACTATAAGTTATATTGTTCTATTAAGAAATCCATCTACGTAAAATGTTATTTTTGCATTCGCCTACACTAGTTACCTCAAAAATATGATTTTATAGGGATACGGCATCATTCCAGGCAAAGTCTCAATTTCAACGTGTACATTTTCTTTTTCGTGTTTTCATTTACCTTCGCCGTTAGAATTTAAATTGAAATGGATCTTGGTCACACATTGAAATAAGCGTGCACAAAATAATAAACATGAAAAACTATCTATCCGCTCGTATTACGGCCTAAAAAATATAACTTGCTGTCAAAAGGCATTTATAAATCCGTGAACGGGCGAGCAATGGAGCCTTCACGCCATGAAACGCGAGCGGGCGTGCGAGGAAGGTATTTCGGAGTCTAATATTTAATGTGCGAGGTCTATAAAAGTGTTTGGAAGGCTCGCCACGTTTGCTAGTTTACCAAGGCGCTTCAGTTCCATCAGCCCATCGGAGTTCCTCCAACAGATTTCAATTTTTCCTTTAATATGTGTTCCGACGCCGAAATGACACATTTCGGGCGGATTCCTCGACGTTCCGTGAATTCGGAATTGATTTGTCGGGCCAACAGATGTTGCTCTAAACGCGCGAGACTTTTCTTTCTTTTATAAAGTGAAAAACTACATCGAATGCTCCACAATATCTTCCGATCCCCCTATCCACTCCCCCAGCCACTTCAACAATCCGCCCGATTCGCCCAATCCCGCCGAGAGAAATATCAACCCGAAGTAATGTCAATTTTTTGTCATGTTTTATCCTCTGCGAAAACAATAAAATGGGATATTTTTATTGCAAAAACAATATCATATTATTCCGCATCGTTCTAAAATCATTTTTCTTTCAATTTTAAACATTTTCTCTATAAATATAAAAGAGGCGATGAGAAAAACGGTTCCGCGACTTTTCATCCCGTGACAAAATATCTCCCGACAAAATATCCCCGACAAACTAAACTACCGACAAAACATCCCCCAACAAAATGTCTACTAAAACCTAACCTAACCTTACCTAACCTGACCTAACCTAAACTAACCAAACCTAACAAAAAAATGGGACAAAAATAATACAGACAACCTGCAAAAACAATAAATTATTGTTAATAATAGGACAAAAATAATTCAGACAACCTGTAAAGACAATAAATTATCATTCAAAAATAGTAAAATGTAAAATAAGGTTAGTTTAGGTTAGGTTAGGTTAAGTTAGGTTGGGTTAGGTTAAATTAAGTAAGGTTAGGTTTTAATTGATATTTTGTTAGAGGATGTTTTGTCCGTAGGATATTTTGTCTTTGGGATATTTTGTCGAGGGATATTTTGTCGGAGTATATTGTGTCGGGGGTATTTTGTCGCGTAATGAAAACGCGCGGTACCGAGAAAAACATGCAAAACCAGTATTTCACCCAGTACAAAGTTTGTATTTGCCAAAGACCTACCTCTGTTGTTCCTGATATCAAGTTACCAGTCTGACATGAATAGTGAGATGAAAAGCGTGGAGAGCATATTCGGGTTTGAATTTCAGATTCATCTGATCTTGTTCGATGTTTTTGGCTTCTGGTACTAATTGGATTCAAATGACTAAAAGGGGCAAATATGATCAGGGGAAATATCCGGGAGAGATTATAATCGGTACAGGGATTGCCTTGGGTTATAAGTTATAATGGTACAGTTTTTGCATAAAAATGTAAATGCCCAATTTTAAAGCCCGACGTTAAAGCCCGATGGCAAACTTAAGCGGACTGTAAAACTTAAGATATTTATTTATTTATTTATTGACGCCCTATTGGGCTTTAACATATAAAATACAAATAACATTTATAACAACAGTACATAACAAACTTAAAAAAAGATTACAAAATATACAAATAAAGCATAAACTCAATAAAAAAATAGGAGTACATACATCTAAAGCTAATTCCACTTGGATGACTTTAGAGAACTCGTAGATACAACAATTCATATACCTACGAACAACAAAAACATTAAAAAAATCAAAACACATTAATTTTTACTTAATTACTCATATGCTTTTGGAATAAGAACAATAAAAAAAAAACAACAAACAAAAGAAAATCGAAATAAAATAAAAATTTCTCATTCATTATTTACATCTAAAAAGTGGTGGACTAATTTGGCTTTAAATGAATCTAAGTTTAAATTAAATATGTCAGCGACATTGAACATTTATTGATTTTGAACATTTGATTGCGTTTTTTCACAGGACAAGAGAATGACGGAAAAAGCCCTAACTTTTAATGTGGCGATTTGCTGGTCAATCCAAGGGGCATATTTATACAGGTTGGCCAATTACACCGTAAAAGCGTCATATAATCTTATATATAAGCGATTTTCTAGAGAGAATCAATAATTGCTGCTATCACAAGCACGACAATACTTCATTTGACAATGTGGGTATTTTAAAAACGATTGTACAATTATGTTTCGAACTGGTTAAGTAGGTGGGAATTTCGTCTTCTTCGTTCTTCTCCCAAGAAGGGCTTTTAAGAAAGAATAGGGACAATGGGATATGAATACATTGAACAGGACCTTGGGAAAATGGATTCGTCCCAAAGCTGTTTCAATACTAAACATCCAATATAAGAGAGTATTAACGAAACTCAGCAATTTTAAAATTGTTGAGGAATATATGTACAAGATTGACTTTTGTTGCGTTAACAAAAACCTCATCGGTCTCTTGAAAGAATGTCGGTGGAAAGGTGAAATTAGGTTCCTGCTTTCGCTGCTATCTTGTCGTCATATTACCTTATTAGTTTTTTTTCATACAAATTGCACACGAGATACCCTGCGGTTTCCCTGAAGGTATTTGGTATAGGGATTCTGTAGGGGGATCTTTTGGACAGCAAGGGATGAAGGGATTATTATTATTATATTATTAGAACCCAGTTTCGAGTGCATGTTGACGCCACGCCGTACACGTTGCGCTACAAATAACATCTGTGTATGTGGAATTTAAAACAAAACTACCGCTGTAATTCGGTTTGAAATTAAAGAATTCGTAACAAGGTGTCGCCACTTACGTCAGCAGCTCGCATGTGGATGTTTCTTCTTTAGGTATAAGTACTACGGATTAATAGAATTTAAGTATCTTTCCGGATATGAAGAGATTACATATGGCGTCATTGCCTGTCACGGTTTCTTTAACTCGCTGACTAGCTGTCACTGGATCACAATGGATCTGAGGAACGGCTATTTTTGTGCAGTTCTTATCAGATTTATAAAATGGTTACCAGCACTCAAACTGGGCGAAGCCAAAAAGTAATGCCGGCCGCAGGGCCCAGCAGGAAGAAATCTGTATTATTATTGTATTACGGGCCTATTTATGCATTGGCTCTTTAATAAGTTTACATCGCTATAAACTAATTGAAAATGTTAATTACTATAAAAAAATCAGGAATGTGCAAACCTTCATGTGAAACCTTCAGAAAACTATAGTAGACAAGAGTGGGGAGGCTACGAAGCACCGCACAAAGAGGAGACTGATTAAACTATCTTATTCTCTCGCAAGCTAAATCCTACAGATGTATGATTTTGTCTCTTTTTAGTTTCGCTTTTTCGTTTCATCGAGTTTCAAATCACAACGGTGCTAAAGAAGTTTTCACTTCAAAAAGTTTGTGGTGTATTTTATCGGCGATCCAATCTAACACATGAGGAAAGATTTGTTTGTTTGTTTGTTTTTTTTTTGCATTGAATAGGCTCCGAAACTACTGAACCGATTTGAAAAATTCTTTCACTGTTCGGAAGCTACATTATCCCCGGGTGACATAGGCTATACTATATTTTCATAAAAATTAGGGATTCTTACTAAAACTCCAAAAATTTAACCCAAGGTGTTAAAAAATTACCTAAAATATTCTTTACATCGCGTGCGCTGCGAAAACTATTCATTTTATAGAATAAAATAATGTACTACGACTTTGTAGAACACATCATTATTTACAAAAAAGGTCGCAGGAGCATAGGTCTAACAATTATAGTTATCTCACAATAAGTGTTCTTTTATTTTAAAAATTTAATTAAAATGTCGCCTCTTGAAAAGGCTCTTTATTTGTTTCTTGGTTTTAATCCTTACCAAAATAAGTTACTACATATTTAAGACAGCTTCAATACCTTTATTTAGCTTTTTGAATTATTCCATTCGGATATTTCATTCGAAAGATATCACGAGTTTAAAAATGTTAGTATTAGAAAAAAGTTGCGTGGTCGCGGTCACCCCGCTTGGCTACGGGCCGGGCGGGAGAGGAGTCAAGAAATGAAGTGCCGCGCGGCCAGGCGGGTATAACTCCGATCCAAAAAGTCAACCGAATCTTTGGTGATATCATAAGTCCCCTTCGATTTGTTTATGGTCCCCGGCTACGGTACGGTACGGTACATACAATACGGTACAGAACGGCTATGGTACCCGGCTAGGACCGAATATTTGAAATGTGGAAGGGGGGTTGGCGGGACGGGGGAGCGGGAGAGCGGTGACGGGAAGGTGGAAGTGGAACGCCGGAGGGGAACGCACGGGAAAGGACATGCAAGGAGAAACATTTTATTTATTTATGGCATTGCAACGCGTGCTGGGAAACAGCTAGTAAATAAATAAATGAACCTCAATCTTGAATTGACTTATGGCAGAAAACACAGAAGCTGATATAATTAGTTCAAAAATAGAAGTTATATCAAAGAGAATGCTGTATATCTTTTTTCGAAGAGAACTACTCCTGTTCTTGTGGAAATATGTTTCTGGGGAAAGTTTTTCTCTAGCAGGTTTTTTTCATGAATTATGTTTTCCCCGAACAATGTATAAAGAATGATGACCCGAGAATAACTCTATTGTCTGTTTACATACACTTTATTTATAGAATGGAGATTTAGAATACAAAATTCTACACCCATAAATATTTTATGTGATGTTCTTTTCAAACTGTTTTATAAGTGAACAAAAACAGTGTTATCAATTTTACATGAATTGTCGAATCCTGTATACATACTCCAACGTAGAATACATTTGATGTATATAATATTTGTAAAGCATATAATGTTTACGTCCTTTTATAGCAAGTTCGATAGTAGGTACGCTATTATCTGGAATTAATTAGTGAGGGGCAATTTCATATATTAAATGAAAAATTTTAACTGTGTTCAAACCACTATTTTAATAAAAAAATATTTACATACTTCAGAACCAAAGTCTTGCTCATTTATGGGTGGGATGCGTTGAAGAAAAATATTCTTGGAAAGTGAGCGTTGAGCCACATAAGATTAGGAACCTCCGCACTATACGATACTGCTAGGCACGACGCGAAGCACATTTACGACTGGCGATCAGACGGGCACTTGAGATACTCCAACAGCTTCCCGCTCTGGTATTAGTAACATATGGTGACTCCTTCAGGGCTCTCACAAGATTCTAATATTTTTTTGTTAAACGAAGCTACATTTATTTATGTTGAACGAATCTAGACCTCCAGTGTCCCCACATACGTTGTTAGTAAGCAGTATGCAATTGCTTAACAGGAAAAACAAAATGCAAAAAATAGTGTTAGTAAGACAAAGATAAATTAAAAAGGGCAAAAGAAAAACTTATTTATGAGGCTTCATGATGGGCAGACACGCTCGAACGCGCACGAGTGACGTCGCGTGGCCCACTAACATTTGAATGGCCAGCCACCAAAACTATTGCCGACTGCCGTGGTTGAGTATTGGCCATTGCTGCACAAAGTTCCCGAAGAGAGCGCTATTAGAAAAGTAAATAGGTTGTGTTGTTTGCAAAAAAGGTGTTGTAATATTTAAAGTCAGCGGAAGGCAAAAGGTAGCGGGTAACATCAGAACATGGGTGTTATAATCCTGGTCTGGAGCACTGCAGTCTGCTTTCTTTTGGGATTCATTTATCACTTTACAGAATGACGACACTCAGTTTATTGTGGTTCAATTGCTAACTTTAACATCCATTTTAAACCAAAGTTGTTTTTATCATATAACTAGTGCAGAACCCGTCAAAAATCATGAGATATTAAAATTTTGTAGTATTGATCGTTATTGGATGTTAGCTATAAAGTGCACACCCTCTAAAAATCACCAAATCTGACTGTACTTGTCAAGATTAATAACATAAAAAAATTTACACAATAGAAATACACCGGTCTCTGTGTTTTATCCTTCCTACAATGTGGGTCTCTTCAAGACCTTCATTTCCACAAAAAGCCTTCCACACAACATCCCCAAAGATGATGTATGCTCTGAGGAAAGACTATTTTCCTCAAGGCCTCGTTTGTGGGGAAATGTAAAAAACTCACATTGATAATACAGAAAATGTTTTTCGGATTAAAAAATATTATACTATAGGTAGTAATATAAGTACTTTACCGGTGGTCTGAATTCGTTGCACATCAGTTCCAATTTCGAATATGACATACAAATTCAAAACAATTCCGAGTTCATTGAACCATAGTTACGGTCACTGACAGACAGACCGAAAACCGAAATTAGAATTTTTGATGATTCTAAGTTATGGTGATTATTTACCGACACAGCGGATAAAGGGCCTCTATCATGTGGCACAATGTTGGTTTCTTCCGAAATTAAATTTTAATTAAATTAAATTTTAATTAAATTAAACTTTAATGAAATTTAATTTTAATGAAATTTAATTTTAATGAAATTAAATTTTAATGAAATTAAATTTTAATGAAATTAAATTTTAATGAAATTAAATTTTAATGAAATTGAATTTTAATGAAATTAAATGATAAACTAATACGGTCTAGGTACTCAACATCCGATTTGCAGAATTGCTTGCTGCAGGACAGCGTGCTGAACCGCCAACCGAATTACTATTATTCCGACGGCCCGACAAAAGTAATAATAATAACTAGCAGTTAAAAACCCGCTCCACAGGTTTTTGCTGCTAGGCCCTGTGGACCACTTTTGGTTCGGCTTCGCCCAGTTAAAGTGTTGGTGACCATTTTATGTATCCGAAAGGAACTGGTTCCAAAAATAGCCCGTACCTCGGATCCACTATCATCCAGTGATAGCTAGTCACCGGAACAGGCAATGACGTCATATTTTATATATAGCCGCGCGATACAACTAAGTATTACCGTCAATCTTTCCATATCGGGAGAGATACTCAAATTTACAAAATTGTAGTACTTATACCTAGGGGGGCACGTTCTCACCCGACCTGCTGACGGAATGGTGCCATCCTATAACGAATTCTTGAATTCTAAACCGAACTACAACGGTAGCTTCGTTTGAAATTTCAAGTTCACAGATGTTTGTATTGCGCGGCGCGTACGGCGCGACGTCAGACATGCATTCGAATCAGGGTTCTTAAATTTCAATCACGCAGACGCTAACGTATTAGTACTATCTTACCGTCAATCTTTCCACGTCATATTTTATATATAGTCGCGCGATACAACTAAGTATTACCGTCAATCTTTCCATATCGGGAGAGATACTCAAATTTACAAAATCGTAGTACTTATACCTAGGGGGGGCACGTTCTTATACGACCTGCTGACAGAAGCGGCGCCATCCTATAACGAATTCTTGAATTCTAAACCGAACTACAACGGTAGCTTTGTTTAAAATTTTACGTACACAGATGTTTATATAGCGCAGCGCGTCAGACATGCAATCGAATCAGGGTTCTTAAATTTCAACAATTAGTACTATCAGATTCGGCTGGTGGTTTTGCAGAGAACCTGCAAGCAGTCCTGCAAGCAATTCTGCAAATCGGATGGTAATTCAGCCGTTAAAATGTGTCTTATTCTCTCGATATTGAGACTCCCTTTCTTTCCTTCTCACACTAACAGATATGTAAATAATACCACAGATAGAAAACTAAATCTTATACCGCTTCTTTGCATATTAAATTTTCCTAGTGTTTTTTCCACTCCTCTCCCCTACAATATTCCGCTCAGTTACAAAAACTCAAACTAAATTATGTATCTAAACGTCTCTTTTTAAATCTAATCCATTATTCTTCCGTGGGATTTGCATTTCCTTGCCTCTGAATCTGTGTTTTTCAGCCAGCCATACATATCCTTTGACACAATCCCCCGTATTAGATCTCTCCCATTTCTGGGTTAAGCCGACACGCCCCTCGTGTGCTATAAAGGGTAGGCAGAGAAGACTAAGCTCCATAAACGGTACTTTCATCATCATTTTTTATTTATTTTTATATAAATTTATATATATATATTTTTTATAAAATATTATATTTAAGGTCATCATAGCTCATGTATACCTTATCAGAAAAGGGGATCTCTTGTGCTTAATAAGAGATGATTCTTACTTAGATTGTATGTTATAATATGTTTTGTAGGTATAAAATATTTACTTACCTATTTCTAAATTTTTACTTTTTTTTCCTTAAAGAAAGACAAACAGTCCCGGGTACGAATAACATGACAATATTTGAAAATCTCCTACTGCCACCACAGTAAACCGAAAATGTTGATTGAGTCGTGTTGAACGATATAGTCAGCCGAGGAATCGAACACGGGACGCCTGGGTGGGACCCAAACGCGATGCCAACTCAGCCATTGACTGATCTTTTAATTATTCTCTTAGTATATTATTTTTTATAACCTTTACATTAAAGATAAGCGTAATTTTTGTCATTTGAATGGTGCCCAATGGTTCTCTGCCCATTTCGGCTTTTGATCTAACTGTGATCAGCTAACGGCAATTAAATTCACGACCAGCGCCATTTTCCCGATTCTCGACCCGTTTCAGTTTTTGATCTAATTGTGATCGGCTGACAGCCATTAAATTCCAAAATAAATAATAAAGTCATTTGTTGGCATTCAAACCGTCTCCAAATCTCGGCCCGTTAAAATTAATTAAAAACTTGAATAATATGTCAGTGTTTTCAAAGTTTGCATGCAGGTATACTAGCAAAGACCTCTGAAAAATTACGAAATTTTAGGATTATAGAATCCAATTATCATTAGCTTTGCTATGGCCACTGAGCTATTTTTCTTTTTCAAATTTTCGTTTGAGAGTCACTTCAATGTTTAAATATTACGGTTTGTGGTTTTACTCATAGTTTTTTGAAGAAAAAAAACAGTATGTATTATTAATTGTTGGTAATGTGGAAAAACTAATTTCAACGGATAATTGCACCGCAGTAAAAATCCTGCATACAAAATGAATTCCAAAAAGCTTTGTCGGCAATTGAGAGTTTTAGTAATATAAAAACAAATACAAATGATGGCTGTATGTATTGGTGTCCCGCCATAACGATAGCGGTAACGACGGGATAAATCCGCGGGAATAATAAACACGATTTGCATTCGAATCGCCTGTTTGAATATCGCACTAATGACAATTATATTGGCCGCATTATTGTCGTGCGGGCGGGGGGAGGGGGGGTACGCGGTGCCGCGTTGGAGTGTTGGGGGGCCATGCCGATACCCCACCCGCTTCGATTCTGTGGGTCATGAGGAAAATAATTTTCCGCAGGGCCTAGTTTATCTTTAGAGATTATGTGTGTAAAGGAAAGGATATAGATGAAATTCTGAGAAGGAAAATGTATTAAAGGTGGGGGGGATTCTGGGAGTCAGTGTGTCCAGAAATGACGAGCGTGTGAATCCATCCCTTTCACTCCGGTGCAGGGCGTTGATTGGATCGAGAGAGTCAAAATGTCTCCCTCAACCGGCCTCTCCCAATCTGATCCACCACGCGGCTGGTGGGCGGTTGCACTCACCACCACGACCTGAAAATTCTTCACCCCATGAACCCAGGCACCCCTGCTAAGTTACCAAATGAAGTGCACCACTTAGAACATGGTTCACACGGGGCGGCAGTGCCCATACCCACCTCACAAATTATTATTATTTTACTTCTTCAATCTTTGCAAAATAACTTTGTGGCATTATTTATTATTTAACTAGCTGACCCGACGAACTTCGTACCGCCTCAGAATCAATAACTGTTGAATTAAATTCAGTTTTTTAATAAGTTAAAAATTACACAATGAAGCAATTATCGATTCGCAACTGTCCATGTTTTGTTTGTCGGTATCAGAGATGGCGTTGTGTACGGATTTATATTTTTGGTGATTTTCTTACTTTTTCACTTACTTATGGGAATTTGGGAGGCGGGTACGGGTTCCGCCGCCCCGGGAACCATTTTTTGGATAAACAACACCTCTATCATAGGTCATCCCAAGTGGTTCGCGTTTGGTGATTTAGCAGGGGAGCCCGGGTTCATGGGGTGACGTTTGTCCGGGTCCCACCCGCTGCGTGACGGGCCGGATCAAGAGAGACTGGTTGAGGGAGGTCTTTTAACCTTTCCAGCTGGACTCTCTCGACCCATCGCCTTGCACCGCAGTTGTAGGGATGGTTTCATACGTCCGTCACTCCCGGACACACTGACCCCAGATTCCTACCCACCCCTCATACCTTTTTCCTTCCCAAAACTTCCTATCCTTCCCTTCCTTAAAAAGACCCTCCACACAGCATCCCCTAAGATGACATAATTTTCTTCGGGCCTTATGTGTGAGCTGATATAAAAAAAATGCTTTTCATTTTCTTAAACGTGTGAGGGATTTTTATTATAATTATTGTATCTTTCCTTTGCATGGGTGGAGACATACCTTCACCGTTTGTCTCATTTTCGACTATTGACATTTAGTGTGTAAGAAAGAGAGGCAGCATTATATGTTTTAAATAATAAAAGCAAAACAATCAGCGCATTGACATTTGACGTTTTTGAATTTTTGGAACTGTCTCACTACTCAATATTATAGGTACATATCACAAAATGCCCGCAGCTCTTTCAAATATGAGAATTCGTTCCATACAAAATGTATGAGGAAAAGAATTTTCTTAAAAACTATACTTTTCGTTAATTTTTGTGATGTTTTAATAGTTATTATCCTATCCAGAGCGGAGACAAATCCAACAAATCAAAGATCATCTAAATCGGCCCAGCCGTTCTCGAGTTATAAATAGTGTAACTAACCCGACTTTGTTTTATATATTAAGATTAATAAGAGACAACTTTGTATAAACCACTTTTATAAAAAAGTGGTTTATACAAAGTTATCTCTTATTAATTAAATATTATTATTTTAACTGAACTTTTACTTGCGGCCATAATTATGTTAACAATTTTAAAATAAATCATCTGAAATTATGACAGATTAACTGATCGTTACTATATTGAACCTGTGGGAAATTCGCGAAATACATGGAAACATTGACTGTCGATACTATGCTGCAAAACAAAATATTAACTTTGAATAATAAAATCGTAGGTTTTGCCATTTAATTTTGTTGAGTAAAAAATATATTTTTAGATCAGAATACTTTTAAAATAATTGTATTTTGCGACTAGAGATTCACTGGATAAATGAAAGGAATATAATCCTCCAAAATCAGTGTGCGTGGTGCCTAATGGGAGAGGGTGGGGTTTTATCCAGCCCCAGGGCCACAAACAGACGATTATAGAATGAATATTTAAATGAAGTTGATAATGTGCCCCGAGCGGCAATAATGCACTGGCGATGGCGACTAGTGGTAAAGCGCCTGATTAGCGAACACAAACCTCGGTTTTAATTCCCACGGTTATGGCGGCGTTCCCCTCGTAAAGGAGGATTATCTATCCTCGTCCTCCTCTTGTTCTATTTGTACCGAAGAACGTGCTTTTGGGATGATGTGTTTGTGGGACATGCAAGTACTCTAATGTTTGTTAATTACTCCATTGCTAATTGCGGAGCAAGCATTGAGCACTAAAAGAAAATTAAATCCACTGATAAATCTTGCCAAGCAATCATCATCGTTCAAGGATCTTTATCCACTGCTTTATGATTTTTTTCTTATTTAAAGGCCCGTTCGCATATCCGTTTTAAAAAACGGACGTGATTCCGTTAAAAAAAGGGATGCTCTAGTGGCTGTTGAGGATATATGGAGCTGTTCACAAATGTCCGACACGATTAAAAAACGGATCCAGTAAGTTTTGTCGGTTTGATGGCCAACGCAGCGCTTACGTTTAAAAATCGTGTTCGAACTCGCTCGCTCATAGATTTATCCTCTAATTCAGGGGTCCAAAATACGGCCCGCGGGCCAAAACCAGACCACGAGCACCGCCAGTCTGGCTCACCATAGTTAATAGTGTTAGTTTAATTTTATTACATTGTAAAATTTACACTATACCTAAGTAAATCATACAAACTAATAATAATACGACAAATTAAGGAACACAATAACTGACGTCCGAAATGAAATTGAACATTTTAATTGTAATTATCTAATGATATCCAGCTGTCGCGAGTTCAAATGCCTGCGGGCGCAAGTAAATTTTATTTGACTGATTTGTGTTTCCACAAATTAATCATCTAAAATTAAAAGGGTATGTTTGCGGCACGTTCCAGAGTGGAAGATATATATCGCCCTGGAGAAAGACCACCATTCAGAATTGAAACGTTGCTTGAAATGACTTTAGCCCTTGTTTGGTGACTAGATCTAAATATCAAGGTACTTCCCGACCTTCCTCCACCCCATCTTCTTTCCCTTCCCACTCACCTTCGGCCTCACAACATACCTCAATTGGGGGTAGCATAGTCTCATTGGACGGTGTGCCATCTCCTCACAGATCAGAGTACGCCATCATTCCCAGCAGATGACGGTGAGCCATTTCCTCGCAGATCAGAGTAAGCCACCTCTCCCAGCAGATAACAGTGCAGAGTAAGTAATCCTTTTCAGCAGATGACTCCGAACCACCTCCTCACATGTGAGAGCACGCCTGAGAGCACGCCTCACAGCTTCTCCTAACAGTTGACGGTCAGCCGTCTCCTCGCCGATCAGAGTAACCGCTTCTCTTTCATCAGATGACAATGACCCATCTCCTCACTCATCAGAATAAGTCATCTCCTTCCAAGTCTCATCTAGCAGATGACAGTGAGCTATTTCCTCACATATCAGAGTAAGCCATCTCCATCTCACTATCTTCTAGCAGTTGACGGTCAGCCATCTCCTCACAGATCAGAGTAACCGCGTCTTTCATCAGTTGATGATGACCCATTTCCTCACAGATCAGAGTAAGCCATCTTCCTCGCAGTCTCTCCCAGCAGATGACGGTGAGCTATTTCCTCACAGATCAGAGTAAGCCATCTCCCAGCCTCTCGGAACATATCTCAGTGAGCAATCTGCCTCCTGCCGCTTTATAACGAAGCAATTAAAACTTGTTGCAGATTCACACAACTTTGCTTACGGATATTTAAGACGTGATAAAATTAAAGAAAGCTTTCTCCGTCTACAAAGTTCCACGACAAAATAAGAAATACCTCGAGCGGAACGCGCGCAATTAACTTAGTTTTTTTTTTGATCCGAGTATTTTTTTACCGTGGGGAATTAAAGAATGTTATAAGAAAACTAGGCAATTAGCATTCGGAAAAAGAAGGCGAAAGAAATGTTTAAGGCCCTAACCTAATTTGTTAAAACGTTTTATTCTTTTATGTGAACTTTCATAAACAGTTGATACAAGTTTTGTATTTATTATTACTTGTGAAAATATTTTTTTATTATTTAAAGATGGGTTTTACGTAAAAACAGTGTTTAAAAATTCGTAATGGGTGATATTCAGTCGGTGAAAACGTTAATTGAAAAGTGGTAAAATTTTTAAAATCCCGGCTGGACATGAGATTAAAAAAAAAAAATTTCGTACTTGCGCCTTGTTAACAAAAACTAACTATTGAAGATTGTTACATGTATTTTTAAACAGTGATTCTACCCTCGTATTAAATTCTTAAAAACAAACAAATAGGTAGAATAATTTCGTACAGAAATTTATTCTAAAGCCTTTTTAGATTTCCGAATAAACGTCGCCTGTGTTTTCACGATAAGAGTCAGACCCGACATTCCGAATTTCTACCTACCTAATATAACATAGGTACTTACTTGATACTGAACGCTTTAAGTTTTTAAGCTCTGAAAATACAAGTTTTTTTTAAGATATGCTCTATTCTTGCGCTATTGAGATGCAAAGTTGAAAAGAAATTAAGTATATGAATTTCTCTCTTTAGAAAAAAATCGCTCTGAGAATCATAAAAGACGGTAGAATTTACAAAAATTTTATTTTGCTAATATAAGTAAATTATTCAGAAAATAGTGTCGGCCGGTGTACAACGGGAGATTAGCATTTTACCCCTGGCATTCCAAGGATTAAAGTCCTATTGACCCCATTTCCTGATATTATGAATTCGTCATTCTCCTTATGTAATTTTTTTTTATTTATTTTATTTTAGGGAAAGTTAACGGCAAATCTGAGATTAAACAATAATAATTATGCCAATTATGAACTTTTCACTGATAACCTGATGATAGTGAATGATAAAGTGTGACATTGTAAGGATCTGATGATAGTGAATGATAAAGTCTAACATTGTAAGGATCTGATGATAGTGAATGATAAAGTGTGACATTGTAAGGATCTGATAATATTGAATGATAATGTGTGACATTGTAAGGATCTGATGATAGTGAATGATAATGTGCGACATTGTAAGGATATGATGATAGCGAACGATAAAGTGTGACATTGTTATAATAATTGTTGTATTTTTGATTGCAGGCCAGTCACACGACCAGTCCCACGTGCTGTTCCGGCTGGGCGCGCGCGTGTCAGGCGCGGTGCGCGCGGCTGCCGAGGGCGCAGGCGAGGCGGGTGGCGTGCTGGGCGTGCTGGGCGTGCAGGGCGCGCACGGCGTGCTGGACGTGTTCACGGCGCCGGGCGTGGCGCAAGGTGCGGGCCGCACGGACGCGGACTTCTCGGTGGACGGCAACCACTCCAAGGTAAAATTATTCACTTTTTATTTATTTTTTATTCAGGTGCACAAATTTATGTAAAAGAAGCGAAGATTTCGTCACTGAAAATCCGTAGAA
Organism: Limnephilus lunatus; assembly: GCA_917563855.2. Taxonomy (NCBI): domain Eukaryota; kingdom Metazoa; phylum Arthropoda; class Insecta; order Trichoptera; family Limnephilidae; genus Limnephilus; species Limnephilus lunatus. Next base: position 85,492,015 of record OU830593.1, read on the forward strand.
ATCCGTAGACGTCATATTTATACAACAAAAATTTTACATCTGTGATCGGTTGTCTTCAACTACTTGAAATAATTCAATTAACCTCCCAGGCTTTGAACATATTCTGTCAGTTGGTCAGAATATATCCGCTGTACAATAAAATCCAAACCAATGAAATATTTGTGAACGTATCGGAAAACTAAAAACTGTTTTTGAAAGGTGATAAAATACGCACTTAAAATTTATTATTACAAATCACTATGTAATTTTTCAAAATATATTTTTTTAATGCAAACTTTTTTAAGTTTTAAAAATGCCTAACCTCACGTTTTTTCTAACTAAAATTACTAGTAATGAAAAAAAATAAAAGCACACACATATTTTATTGGTACAAACGTTATCATTATCTCACTTATTTGTCATTTCATGTAAAAATAATTCATGAAAATTTCACAAAGTTTCAAATATTTTTTATCAAATCGCGGTCGGAAACTTTGATTTCATAAAAGTGTACATTTTCACTATTTTGTGATTAACTTTTAGATTTGAAAATAGAGTGGTGTTTTCTCCTTCCATTACCGTTAAGATCATATTTCTCACCATTATAGTAAAGGATATACAACGATTTATATGAGACTTACATGAGTTGTTCCGAAAAGCAACCAATTTAGCCTGAGGGGTTAAGAGTGTCCATCAGACAAATTCACAAATTGAACACATTATACAACCCACGCAACACTAACTCAAAACAAAACACATTATTTCACCGCGCTTCACACATTTTGAACACTGCTTGAATTCAGCTGGACGTATTGTACAAGGCCCACAGATACTTCAAAAGTACAAAACTGCTAACCCTATATAACTCGCAAGGACTCCAAAATACCTGTAAAAACCCTCGACTCTGTGCAGAAACGGGTGATCCATTTGATAGATTGTATCATCTGTAAGTGGTTTAAACTACAGTGTGATAATGTCTTCAAAAGGCGAAACATCTGCCACGCCTAACAATAATTACATAGCAGAACTGGTTTATAATAAATTGTTTTTATAAATTAAATAATAATATAATTGAAAATATAAAACAAAAGACATCTAAAAACTACGGAGACCAAAATTTCATTTACATTTTTTACTCCAAATAATGTCAGGTTAAGTAACTCAATTACATCCCTTGACACCCTGTATATGTTTTATCATAGCTAATAAAAATACTTTTAACGGTAGATGTTGATTTTCCGAACAAAACGAAATAATTAAAATGAGAGTCCCTGCCCCAAAACAGGTACCTTTCTAATACTGAAAGAATGACGGAATGACATTACTACCAGGCAATAGATATCAGGTTGGAAAAGTAGAACATTGAGATAAGTTGTTATCTCAATGTTCATTGCAAATGCTATTTATTAGGCACCCATGCCGACCTCGTACCGCCAGCCAATATGTAGCCAGCCATGTTGTACTGCCTTATTCATATTCCTATTCAAGTGGGTGGGAGATGGAGACTGTTAATTAGGTATTCCCCACTAAGAGAATAACTAATTCACTCCTAAAGCCTTACAGTTCGCACAGAACCTTGTAGGAAGTGAAAAAATCTATCATTATTTATACCATAGATGGGTCTCGAGGGTTTTTGAGTTTGGCTTCCAATGCTTCAATGCCAATTCGTGTGAGAAATGTGGAGATCCGCAAAGAATGCAAGGATGATGTAAGCGTAATGAGTCAGATTAAGAAAGGAACCCTCTGATGGTTTGGGGATGTAGAGCGAATGAACGAAGAAAGTAGTGTAAGAAGAATACATGACGCAAATGTGAATGGTAGAAGAAGTCGGGCACGCCTGAGGAAGGCATGGCACGATCAAGTGAATCAGATACTTGAGACAGGCCATGTCAAGACTCAGAATAATAGAAGAGTATGTATGAGACGATGTATGAACGTGAATGAGGCAAAGAGTGTGTGCCAAGACCGAGTTTGCCGGTCCGTCCTCTCTGCCTAGTTAATTAGTTAGTTTTAAATTTAATTTACCGACGACTGACCGAAATTTTAATTTCGACGCTAAAGAAAGCTTGTTATATGACGTTTTGTTTTTATTTTATATTTAATCATATTGACATAGAATGTAGGGAAGTAGGGAGTAGAATATTTTTCTGAAAGAATAGTTAATACATATCAACAAACAAGTCTCTCCAACAAGTACATCTTATATCTACAGATCCATATTTTTTTCATACCTTTTTTTATACGTATCAATATAAATATTGTTTTTACAATTACAATTTTTCACCATATATTTAACCTTATTGATAGAATTTCATTGCTTTATAGTAATTAAATATCTTCTATATGTTGTATTCAAACGTTCAATGTATATAAAACTGAAAATAAATCAGAATTAAAGTCAGAACACGACGAAGAAATTACCACTGCTTGTAAAAATGCTCCGAAAGTAGAGAATCCTTGGATCTTTAAGAAGAGAGTTGTTCTAATAACAATTGAAGATTTATTTCTGTTTTGAAATTGAAATTGTTTTATTTTTTTCCATAAATCATTCTGTAAAATCTTGAACATAATTTTTATATAATTTATTTGGTAATAAAAATATTATGTTATTTTTTTTTATTTAATGACAATATAAGATAAAGTAAAATTACACAATAAGTAAAAATACCAAGTTATGTGGTTTGTTTACAGTCCTCCTCACTAGGCTTTCCTGTTCCGAGGCGGACTGTACATATGTTGCTGAATGGGTGCTGATCTTTATTTCCTCATTTTCTAGTTTCTTGATTATAGATAAACAATATAAACAAAATAAACAATAAATAAAATTAAAGTATTGGTTTGTTGTCTGCAGGTTGCATTAGGGTTACTTCATAATTTTAATGATTTCCTCATCGTCCTGTTTACTTAACCATAATTTGATATTTTTTTTAAACTTTTGTATCTCCATGGTGTTCTTGGTTTCAATTGGAAGGGCATTATATAATTTTGTCGCATGGAAATTATGGTTTTTCTGGCCAAAAGATGTATTTAATTGCGGGATGTTAAGTAATTTTGAGGATTTCGACCTTGTAGTGTAGGTGTGTTGGTCCACAGGGTATTCATATTATTCTTTAAATTTGAGTAGTGTATTTTTAGAGTATAATTTAATAATGCTGAACACATTAAAGTTTTTAAAGATTTCTTTTGATGGAGTTTTTATGGGTACTTTTATGATTGTTTTTATTATTGCCTTTTGCGTTTTAGCTAGCTGCTTCATGTGAATGTTTGAGGCAGTTCCCCATCCTATAATTCCATATTCTATGCGTGATTGGCAAAGAGCATAGTATACTTTATACAGATCATTTTTATTAAGTATGTTTCTAAAGTAGTATACAAGCTTTGTAAGTTTCTTTGTGATGCTATTTATATGGGAGTCCCATCGAAGATTTTCATCGATTTCAATGCCGAGATATTTTATGTTTTTAGAATGTGTTATGGTGGGGCAGTGGCATGATTGGGTTAAGTTTTTTCCTTGACAATCGTGTAATTTAAGATCGTAATCCTCAGCTGGTTGTCCTCTGGCTGTTATAGAAAAAGTTAAATATTTAGTTTTGTTAACATTAAGTGTAAGTGAGTTTTGCTTAAGCCATTTTTGCAGAAGTATAAGCCCGTGTTCAGCATCTTTGAAAGTGGTTAACCAATCACTTTCATTAAATAAAATGACAGTGTCATCGGCAAAACTAATGATTTTTCCTTTGGTGTGTAGGTTGCAGATATCATTTATATATATCAAAAATAATAAACGTCCTAAGACACTTCCTTGCGGTACACCGTTATTGATTGGGAGAGGCTTATTTTTACGCTTTTCAATTTTAACACACTGTGAACGTTCTGACATGTAGCTTATTAGCAGATTTAAAGTTGTGTTTGACATCCCAATTTTTTTAAGTTTCTTGAAAAGGATTTTATGGTCTATCGTATCAAAGGCCTTTTGCAGATCTATAAAAATTGCCAAAGATTTATTTCCCTTGTCTAAGCTTTTTGTGATCGTATTTATGACATCGTCTATGGCGTCGGCAGTACTCAAGTTTTGTCTAAAGCCGTACTGGGATTTCGATATTAGGTTATTTTCTTCTAGATACATCATAAGTTGTTTTTTTAGTATTTTTTCCAATATTTTAGAAAATGTACTTAGAAGGCTTATCGGTCGATAGTTATTGATATCATTTTTACATCCTTGTTTATATGTAGGTATAACAGTAGCTTCTTTAAGGGACATTGGAAATATACTTTTAGTTATAGATAGATTGATAAGGTGTGTCAGTGGGACAGTAATTTCTTCACTGAGATGTTTTATTGCATTTGTTGAGATTACTTCATCGCCTGATGAAACATTTGGTTTTAAGGAAGTAATTATATTTTTGATTTCGTCAACGGTTATTTGTTTTCCGGATTGCGAGCTTCAATTGGTTCAACTGCATCATTAGCACACAGTGTTATTTGTTTTGCTAAGTTTGATCCAATAATTGTAAAAAAGTGATTTACGTGATCTAGAATTTTGTCAGGGTTTTCGGCATATAGAGTGGGAACCTTGTTTATGTTCAGTTCATCTATCTTAGATGTATTACTGATGGATTTAGAATTGGTCACTTCATTTATAATTTGCCACATTTTTCTGGGATTATCGTTACTTTCGTATATTCTATTTTTATAGTAGGTTTCTTTTGTGGTGTTTATGATATTCTTGCAAATGTTTCTGTATCTTTTGTAGTATCGTAGCTTGTGTATATCATAAGGATTTTGTTTAAGTTTTTTATGTAATTTTTCTCTTTTTCGTATACAGTTTATAATATTTTGTGAGATCCAAGGCTTAATGTGTATATTCTTATGTGAAATTCTCTTCACAGTTTTTTTGGTATTAGACACTATGTTATGTTGGATTATATCAATGAAGGTGTTCCACGCATCATTTGTGTTGTCAATATTTTGTATCTTTTTCCAATCAGTACATTGCAGGTTTTGCTTAACGGCATTCCAGTTTATTTCAGATTTTTCTATTATCGTCGGTCTATTTTGGGTATTCCTTTCTTTGTTTTGATTTATAGGCAGGATTGTTGTAAAATGGTCAGTTATTGTCGATTCGTATATGACAGATTGAGTATGTTTTTTAGTTTTACTCATAATATGGTCAATGCAGGTTTTGGAATTGTCAACTTTTTTAGTGGGTTCATTTATAAGACTTTTAAGACCATGTGAGGCTAATATCTGCAGATATTCATTTTTTTGGGGATGACCGTTTTCCAGAATATTGATGTTTAAATCTCCGATAAGAAAGACATTTTTAGTTTCTTTTTGTAGAGTGAGTTCATCATCCAAGGATTTAATAAAAGGATCCAAATTGTAAGATGAAGGTGATCGATAGATTGCTAATATAGTTGATTCCTTTCCAATTTTAATTTTAAGACAATTGGCATTTATTATTGTAGTTTCTTTCACTTCGGCTTTTATTTCATTTTTTAAATATACGATTACGCCATCATTTTGTTTATTGCTAGTTACGGTAGAGTAGGTAGTATATCCAGCAATTTCCATCGGTGAATATTTCTTGTTTATCCAACATTCAGTGAGAATTATGATGTCAAAGCGGAGTCCGATATGTTTTAATTGAATTTGCAATTTATCAAAAATTTTATTTATGCTTCTTTTATTTGTATGTAGAATTTTGAAATAATTATTTAAAGTTGTTAAAACCGTAAAGTAAAGTATTGTAGAAAGCAATCACTTTGTGGTTTGACATATTTAATAAATAATAAATTTTGTCTCCCTCTATATTTTGTTTTATATAAGCACACATTATGACTTATTGTTTAGTATTAATTTGTATCCTGATGATGCTTGAGTAAAGCGAAACCGGTCGGTTCAAAAAATTAATAAAACTCGTGGTTTTAAACAAAACAGTATTTTATTTTATTAAAAATATTATGGTCGCACATTTATATATTATGGCTTAGCATACTCGTCAATCGTTATCTCTCAGTGATTATGGGTAGGTAATGTTGAATTACTTTTAAAATATATTTAAGAAAGTTTTTGGAAAATTTATTTTGTTAATTTTACCAATGCATTGATGATTTGTTCAGTAGAACATTAATTGTGAATAGATAAAAAAAAAGATTGTTGTATGACGTTTTCATAGCCAAAAAATTACATAGATCCATAATATTTATTATTTTTTTACGAGTAAAACCTCAAGTAGTAATAATTAATAATAGGCCACTTACATCATATTTAAAAAAAAAATTCGGTTCAGGCAAATATTCTAAGATATTTGGTATTTTTTTAATCGTATTTTTGAAGCCCTGGCAATTTTTTGAAAATTTCAATCCGAAAAATCAGACCATTTTTTATAAACCGGAAAGACAGGACATAATTTTATGGGTGCGAAAAAACGATAATAAGGAACTCCAGTGAAAAATATTATTGCTTTAAAAAAATATGTTCATATAGACCAATAAACTTTGATTCTGAATATATAAGTTTTTTTTAATAATATTAAACGTACAGTTTTTAAAAAAACATTAAAAAGTGCATTTTTAATATTCTCGTTAAAACACAGCGTTAAGTTGGTATGCTGTGTAATGCTATATGGTGACGTCACGATGGAAGATTCACTTTAATTCATTTGGGTCATTTATATGGGAATTTAGGTATGACACAAGCGAATGTTCTATATATTTCTTATTTTTGAAGATGTCGTAAAAGCATATACCTTTATCGAAACTTAATAGAATTGCCTTTTAGATTTTTGTATCTGACATATACGATTGTGTTTTAAAATTGCAGTAATTTAAGTTTAATTAAAAAAAACAGCTGACCTTAAACATATTCTATTAAATGGTCGAAAAATTTAAGAAAATTCAAAATTTAAAAAATACAGTCCTCTTACTTTATGAATTTTAAATAAAACTGTAACTTCACTTTTTATCTCGTTCATACAATTAAAAAGGATTAAAAAATATTATAATAATTCCGAAAAAATAACTGAAAAAATCCGACATCTTAAACTCGGTTTTACGCAATTAATGCGTTGATTTCTCGAATTTGTATTTATTTACACATGCATAAGGCTTTTACATTATTAAATAATATTATTTTTATAGAAATTTTATTAAATTCACGCGGAAAAGTTATAATTTTTTTTTTCAGAAGTAACCTTTGATTATGTAATGTCAGTAACCTAAAAACCTATCGTTAATGAAACTAAATCACCAACAAAACATTATTTAAAGGACTAAAACTGAAAAAAAAGTATAGGCATCATTGGTACTTATGCTGAATTACACTAATATCACAGTGAATTAATCATTTAAACAGGGATTATCTTCAAAAACATAAAACTGCAAGTAAAATTCATCAACATCATTCATTGTTTCGCGAAGAATTTGATTTCGCCATTTGCAATAAATAAGCCAACCAACGCGTAATATTAAACAAGATGGCCGCGCGCCTGTGCAAATCTATGTGAGATTCAAGAAAACAAACATAAAAATCATAAAATACGTGAATCGTTATTTTAGTAGATGACGTCACAAAATTCATCATAGATATGGGTGTTTTCGAGGGATTTCCAAAAATTAAAACTTTGAAAATTATTTTAACTATTAAAACTAACTCAAAAAAAAATATGTTTAATTTAAGTTAGAAGGTCATTATTCATAAAAAAAATGGGCTGGACTTCTCTATTACAAAGCCGAAAATTATTTTAAAAAAAGAACGTTTTCCATACGAATGGCACAGGCGAATAACGAGGCATACCAAAAATATTTCATCTCGTAAATATTTTTTCCTTTGATCCATCTTATTGATCTTTAATCATTTTAATGTTCAATGTCTATAGGTATATAACTAAATCCAATATAATATACTTGAACTTGTAAATTATAATAATGATAATGTTCAACGTCTATATATAACTAAATAAAAATTAATTATAAATAATAAAATTAATATAATTAATTAGAAATTTGTAACCTTAAATTTACAAATTACTAAAATAAAATTCAACCAAAAAATAAAAATCCATTGTAATATACTTGTACTTGTAAATTACAATAATGATAATAATTAATATACTTGTACCTGTAAATTATAATAATGATAATATATTATCAAATTTGGTGTAAAAATCAGCACCATTACCATAATACTTCTAAAACAAGTACAGAAGTCATAAAATGTACGGGGTTCTCTTCGTAACATCTGTCAAAACGTCAAACCAATTGATAAGTTCGAAGAGAACAAACAATAATGTAGTGAATGTTAAATGTCAAATTCAAAAATTCCCCTGAAATCAAAGTGTTGCCGTATAAAAAACAAATTAGTGTGGGATTTTATAAAATTAATAAAACATTATCGGAGACGGGACAGTTTCATGTAGTGACGTAATGAGCCCAAATAATGAATTTATTTTTTAAAAAAAAACTGTACATTTCTAAAAAATTTTACTAACATTTTCACAATCTTACTAAAATAATCTATCCACATGGCTTTTTCAAAGTCGTTATGAAATCCATGCAAGTGGCCTATTGTGGACAATATTAACGACTCTCAAACGAAAAATGTGAATTATTGAGTCGCCTCTAGGAAATGAACCCAGGACCTCTTCTTTACAGGGGAAAATAAAGTTAAAATGTTGGTAGCTCTCAACCGCAGTGTGGGTTCTACAGGTACTATATGTGTAAACAAAAATAAACTCCGACGGTAATGACAAACTTTGGATAAAGACATCATAAATACCATGCAATAAAAGCACTCAACAATCTTTCATTTGATACAAAAAAATGAGGAAAACTGAAATAAATTTAGACTCAAAATTAAAAGTTGGATGAAAGATCAAAAAACAACATTACAATATATACAATACATAATATAAAAGAATAAAACATAACACACAATACCTTATAAAACACACATCATTCACACACACACACGCACCCTCACAACTCATAATAAATGCCTATTTGTATTTTTTTCATGACCGAAATTATATATTTTAATAAAATTTATTATTATTATGTAATACAAGATTCACTCAAAATGAAGGATTGGTGGTTCCGAAATGTACCAATATATATTATGAAAGAACCCTAAACTATATTGTACCCAAAATATTTAATAAACTACCAATGTCAATCAAAAATAATAACGTTTTTACTGCTGAAGTCAAATATGATCTAAGGAAATGGCTATTAGATACTGATCATCTATATTGATGCCCTACCCGAGTCCTTGTATCATTTATTGAAATTCACTTTCGAAGGAATTGGAAAACTTAATTATTATTTTTAATTGATAAACTAACGTTTAAACAAGATTTTTATGCATAGCACAAAGGGTAGATAATAAATATTATAATCAATAATTATCAGCCTGAAACACTCATCTACATTGAAAAAATCTCCCGAGAAAAGATACTGGCCGCCAACGGGAATTGAACCCGTGTCCCTCTGATTGCCGGTCTTTTCTCGGGAGATTTTTTCAATGTAGATGAGTGTTTCAGGCTGATAATTATCGATTATAATATTTGTTATCTACCCTTTGTGCTATGCATAAAAATCTTGTTTAAACGTTAGTTTATCAATTAAAAATAATAATTAATATTTGACAAGTTAAAGTATTTCAGCAATAAATGCAGACATAATTAGTCTCGACGCCACCTAGCGGGAGATTTAGAACTTAACAATACCTCTCTCACAAAAATAAAGTTGGTTGTTTTCAGTTTGAAAAATGTAATAATGAGTAATTGTCGAATGAAACACTAGTATATATTGAATTATTTGGCGGGTATTAGATAAGCCGCCATAGCTCAGTGATCAGAGCAGCTGACCGGCAATCAGAGGGACACGGGTTCAATTCCCGTTGGCGGCCAGTATCTTTTCTCGGGAGATTTTTTCAATGTAGATGAGTGTTTCAGGCTGATAATTATTGACTATAATATTTGTTAATTGGAAAACTCATTATAATTTTTTTAATATCTCATGTACATGAAATTATTCATTTACTTGTTGATTATATAATTTGTTCATACTAAATTCATTTGTACTTGTTTATTATATATGGTTTATAGTGCTATTTACATATATATTAAGGTGGGTCATTTTAAAAAAAAATGATAATTTTAGATTCTGTTAGCGATAAAAGGGTGCCAAATGGATTCAAACCGACGTGTTTAAAATTTTTTAAATTTCTGATACGATCTTCTTCCTCCGGATTCACTTCAAAGTTTAGAAAAATTTCATTTTTAGAGGTATTTTCTAGTGTGTATAAAAGTTACTACGAATCCTTTATACTATATTTTTTGTAATATTCTATGGCAAATATGGTACGTATTTACGAATTCATTTACAAAAAATCCGAGTTTTGATTATTAGTGGCTCGAGGTGAGGGCGGGGGAAGCACCGATTGCACTAAGCGCAGCGACTCTGCGCAACCGACGTCTGAGTTTGGAGTCAGTATCGCTACGGCTCTTTAAGCGGTAGGTAGCTTTACACAAGTTTTCGCAATGGAACGTACTCTGAATGCGTTAAAAAGTCCCATATTTGGTGAAATTTGCGACGTTAAAGACAATGTTTTACCAACTTATTGTGATGTTATGAAGTTTTTTGAGTGGACCAGGCATCAAATAAAATTAAATCAAGAGACCAAACTAGAACCCAAATTTCAGCAAACAGAGTGTACTGTGACAGCACGAATTGAAGAAATATGGAGAAAGGCTTCTATTCCTATCGTTACACACTCGCGAGTAGCACGCATGTTGAGGTCATATAATTTTAAATGCAAAAACCTTCTTAAGTCACATCCTAAAATACCGGAGAAAAAAATGAAGGAATTCCGTGGCAGAAGTAAAGTGCTGTTTGATATTTCGTCTTGCAAATGCAAAGATTTCAGTAAATGTGACTGTCCTAAAGATAAAAAAATACCTGTAAATGAACAGAGTTTCATAAGTGACCAACGTACTACACGAAAAATGATAATAGGAAATGTGGATACCACTACAACAAAACGAATGAAAACTGCGTTGAAAAGAAAACTTCTGAAGCAAAAATCCTTGCGTACGTCTAAAAAGGAAAGCACAGGTAAGCCAACTACCTCTCTAATCGATATTTCCACGTCTTCTGCATCAAATGAATCCGATTGCAATGATGTTTTCAAACCAAATGTTGTATCTCAAATGCCTCAGAAGCAGGCTGCGGTCACTATTGATTATTCTACACTGTCGAAAACTTGTGATAGATATGGAGTTTCGGATAGAGCAGCGGCAGCCATTGCCTCAGCAGTTCTGTATGACATCAAGTCTAATATTCCAGTTATTGACAAAAGTAAACTTCGCAGAGAACGAAAAAAAACAAGGGAAAATATTAAGGCACAACACATAGTTTTACAAATACCCGCATTATATTTTGATGGCCGGAAAGATAAAACATTAATTATCAGGGAAAAAGGGGGGAGGCATTACAGAGAACTAATCATTGAAGAGCATATTTCAATGATAAAAGAGCCAGACTCAATATATTTGGGTTATATTGCACCAAACTTTGGCACGTCGAAAGTTATAGAAAGAACAATTTTCGATTATTTTTTAAAGGAAGAAATACCATTTGAACCATTAATGGCTATTGGATGTGAAGGAACGAACGTGAACGTTGGAAAACATGGAGGTATAATACGTTTGCTTGAAAAGCGTTTGGATAAACCATTGCAATGGATAATTTGCTTGCTTCACATGAACGAGTTACCATTTCGTCATTTGTTCACATATCTTGACGGTAAGACATCTGGACCTCAAACATATTCAGGGACAATAGGACTAGCTTTAGAAGACGGAGAGTTGCCTGAATTATTAACTAAAGACCTAAGTTCAGATCAGATTTTTTATTTGTATAAAATCGTATCTGCAGTTACGGTGGGGGAATTACCTGAAGATTTAGGCCACAAATCTCCTGGAAAAATGTCTCATGCCAGATGGCTTACGCGTGCTAACCGAATTCTTCGTCTTTATGTTGCAACGGAAGCTCCTACAGAGAATCTTATTATTTTAGCAACGTACGTTGTTAAAGTTTATGCTCCGACTTGGTTCAGTATTAAAACTCATCCCACCTGTAAAGATGAAGCACGTCACCTATGGCAGTTAATTTCAGCGTCTAGATACTTATCCCCTGAACTAAAAACTATAATTGATCCAGTCATAGAAAGAAACAGTTACTTCGCACACCCCGAAAATTTACTACTTGCAATGTTAACTGACCCTCACAAGCATATCCGGGAATTAGCTGCGCGTCGTGTTCTTAAAGCACCCAGTAAGAAACTAAGTAAAACAAGGCTGTTCCAACTTCCAAACATAAACCTCGATGCATCATATTACTACGACCTTATTAATTGGCAGCAAAATGTAACCGAACCCCCAATACTGAAGAATATATCGGATGAAGATCTTCAATTATTTGTAGCACAGGGGAGAGAAGGTAAATTGCCTCTTCTGCGTCTGCCATGTCATACTCAAGCAGTTGAAAGAGCTGTAAAGACTGTTACTGAAGCCTCGACTACTTCATGTACGAAGTCTGCAAGAGAAGGTCTTATTAAGGCAAAGATTGAGTCTCGCAAAATAATGCCGAAATTTGAGAGTAAGAAGGATTTTGCTGGTATTTGAATACACTGTCTTGAGATAATGTTAATTATAATCATATATTTTTTTAATAAATAAGTCAGAATATTCTCTCTAATTTGTGTTTTATTGAAAAAAAAATCATTTTTAATTGTTTATCTAATATTTTTTAGAGATTTAACAAGGGTGGGTTTTTCTCTATTTTGTGAAATTTCAAACTCAATCCGGAGGAAGAAGATGATATCCAAATATTATTAAAAAAATTACGTGATTTTACATCTTCATTTAACACCCTTTTATCACTAACAGACAAACCAAAACAAGTTTTTTTTTCCCCCATACAATCGTGACCCGCCTTAAATATATACTGAATGACCTTCTGATGAGTGACTATGATAGTGTTTATAACTTGTTTCATATACTCAGATAAAGATACAAATTTTCAACAACATTACATTCTAGTACCATACGTTTACAGGTTTATTTTATTTACATGTTTGTTTTACGCACTTCTTTTACTCTTTTCTATTTTTTATTATAACTTTACCAATTTAACCATTTGTTTACACTAGACTACACTCAAAGTTACTATCCTTAATTAATCACCATGAAACAGGCATTCGCCTAGTATGGTGATTTAATAAATCTTATCTATAGAAATGTCAAATATATGTAACATGTTATAAATAAAATAAAATAAAATAAAAATATTTACTAATTCCGTAAAATAAACCATTTATTTAATTGTAATTTTAGCATCACATATTATGTACCTGCTGACAATCTACATAATAAGCAGCTTAGCGGGTTTAAATGTTAATACTTAAGTAAAAAAAACAAAAAAATCTAACACTTCTTATCGGTTTTTTTATTGTAAAATGGGGCCCTCATCAGGGGTAGGCTACTCCGTAAGGCCAACATGAATGAATTATGTTATGTCATGTAAATTATTGAACCAAAATAAACTAAAATAAATTCAGCCATTACCATGGATTAAATACGGTTTAAATTTAAATCTCAACGATATCTATATCTTTTATAATATATATATAAAACAATGTATATGTGAGTTGTTTATGTATTGCTATATTAAGCATCGAAAATGTTTGTAACTTTCAAAATAACTTCTTTAAACCCCTACGAAGTTTTCTGGATTATTACAACCATGGCAATACGTATGGAAAGTTTTTTTAATCATTACAAAAACTCTTACCAAACTGTCAAAATTTTAGAATGGCATTTTGCAAAACAATGATTGTTAAATCAAAATTTGATTTTCGAATAAACTCTTTGAATTAATCAATTTAATCGACGTACTCGCCTATGTTACCTACTAACAAAAATCGAATAGGTTCTTTGAATCTAATCAAAAACTATATTTATTTTGTAATATTGTTATAAATTTGATTGATTGTTCTTATTAAATACAAAAATGAATGTTTGTAATATATGAAAAATGAAAATTTATAAAAAAAATTGCAATATAGCAATAGGTGGCATGCGAGCTGTTTGAAAATCTGAATGTACCGGGACTGAATATATTGAACACGGGAGAGGTGAGGAGATCGCGGGAGGGGGGTTCGGGAGAGAGGGGAGGTGGAAGGCGTGAAAGGTAGAAAAACGATTTCTTTATTAGTGGCATTGCAACGCCTGCCGGGAACTCGTCAGTAATATAATAAGATCGATGTTGTATCTTCTTTATATATATTTTTAATGTATACAGCTGTTAGAGCGGAACTAATACGGCTTAAAATTTTGTATGTTTCCATTTGAATGCTTTTACCGAAGGTTAATAATTGTTTATAAACAGGCTCCTAAAGGCGCCTATAAATCTAAAAAGTATTGGAAATTCCTTTTGTTAAGCCAGAGCGCTGTAATAATCCCGACGTTTAGAACTTTCTAGAAGTTAGTTCCAGTTTCTGGCATAATGGGTGCCATTGACTGCTGAAGCTCGGCTCCACTGGAACTTTCCTTTCGGTGCCGGCGCCTTTACAAAACCTTTCAGTGGAATGAAAGGCGCCTGAAAAGTGTTTCAAGGTTCCTGTACTCTTTATTAAGAACTTAAGCCACTCATAATATATAATGTCATGTTGACAGAAGTTTCTACGACCATGTGTTTTTTCTTGTTTTTATGTCGTGAAGCGGGTATTTTAGCTTCAAGGTAAATTAATACTAGTGATCCTAGACTAAATACTAATATGTAATTAAATTACATAATTTTTCCTTCAATACCCTTTGATATGAAAATGAGGCATGTTTATTGTTTACATCACATTATATTTCGAATAATCATCATTTGTCTTGAATTTAGTATAATATATTTTGAAAATTATAGTTTTAGCTCCACACAGGAGGCTCTGAGGAAAATAATTCCCCTCAGGGCTTGTGGAGGGTAAGTTTCAGATGCTGTGTGGAGGGTAAGTTTAGGAAAGGAATGAGCGGAAATTCTGGGTAGGAAAAGGGTATGAGGGGTAGGTAAGTATCTGAGTGACGGACATACGAATCCATACCTCCATTTGCGGTCCTAGGCGATGGGTCACGGCTGAAGAGGTCAAAAGATGTCCCTTAACCAGTCTATTCCGATCCGCCAAAACCTAGACAACCATAAACCCGGGCACCCTTGCTAAATCATGAAACGTAGTGACAGGGATGTTGGTTATCCAATAAATTGTTCCGGGAAGGCGGTACCAAATTTAAAAGGGTTGTCAAGTGTGTAAAATTTCATAAATAAAGGAATAAAATTGTTGATATATTTAAAAATCAAATCCATTGCCCGCATGCTCGCCCGCCACATAAACTCATCTTTGTACAACTAGACAGACAGACCACCGGAGAAAAGAAACACCAGCTGTCGCCTTATTGTAGAAAGAAGAAGATAAACAGTGGTTTATAAAGAGTAGGTTTTATTTACCTTGTACAAACAGAATGGACAGCTTAACTCTGTCTAAGTGTAGCTCTATAGGTTGTTGTTTGATCTTTTTATTTGTTCTGTTGTGTTGGATGGATTACCTGCTCAATTAGGCGCAGGTGTCTGTTAAGCCTGACCAACGCTCTGATTGATCCCTGGTAATTAATGACAGGTATAAAAAGAAAAACCTCATCTTTTGAAAACGCTTTATAAACATCTATTAATAACTGCGTTGAATTTGTTAAATTGATTTCGTTATTTTAACACAATTTTATGAATGATAAAATTATGAATGCTATAGAAATGATATCGATGAGGCGTATAAAGAAGAATGTGAAGATTTTGACAGATTGCAAGGATGATGTAAACGTAGTGGTTAAGATAAAAAAGGGAAAAGTAGAAGAAATCCGTTCATTATCAGCAGCGTTGATGATGATTTTAATTTTTTTAAATCAGAGTGCGCAATCACACGCAGTAAAAGTGAAATCTTCACAAAAGTAAAGTAGACAGAGAGTCTTTGAAGCACTGCATAAAGAGGAGACCGATTATACTATTTTATTCTTTTGCAGGCTAAATCCTATCGATGTAGGTGTTTCGTTCGCGTGGGACCGTGTATTTATCGAACCGAGTACCCGTGAATAAATAAATATTTTATTGCTAGATATCTGATTCTCTCGTAGGCTATCCTATAGATATAGATGTTTTGTCTCTTTTTAGTGTCGCTCTTTCCGTTTCGTCGAGTTTCAAATCACAACTGTGCTAAAGAAGTTTTCATTTAAAAAATTTGTTTGCAGTTCACACGTGGTAGAAGTGAAATCTTCAGAAAACTAAAGTAGACAAGAGTGGGGTGGCTACGAAGCACCGCACAAAGACTGAGACCGATTATTCTATTCCATTCCTCTCGCAGACTAAATCCTATTGATGTATGTGTTTGTCTCTTTTTCAGTGTCACTTTAACGTTTCATCAAGTTTCAAATCACAACGGTGCTAAATAAGTTTTCACTTCAAAAATAGTAAGAAAACCCTTTATAAGTTGCTCTGTAACAACTATTTTAGAACCAATGAAAAAAACGCCAATACTAAAGTAGGAACTTACGTCTTAATAAGTATTATTATTTACAGTAGATTTATACAAGCAAGTCTCCCACAAACGAACAAAATAAAACGCTCTTCAGCGTATCTTGTCTTTTAAAGGACATTCCCAATAATGGTATTGTACAAAATAAAAGGTCTACGTACAGAAACTTACGCAATGTTATATGAAGTAAAGTCTGAAGCACCCACTTAACCCTCCGCCGCCCACGCGCGACTTTTTACGCCGAAGTCAACGAGCAGTCGCGACGTCGTTGTATTTTATTGCTTAAAGTAATACAGTTCCATATCACGTCTCCAGAACTTTCTACTCGTAGCTGCGCCATCTGGAGTCACGTGGCAGAAGCAAAACTCTTAAATTGAGATGATTTTTTGTTTTTATATAATTACTGTTTGAAAATCCCGGCTTTCGGACGGAGGGACTATGGTTTCTCTTATTTTTCTGGTAATGTAAACTAGAAGAATTCAGAATGGGATCTTCTTAAGTCGGTTCCTCATTTCTGAGGATCGTGACCCCTGCTTCAATTTCTATGGTGGACATGGCTCTTCCACTCTTCGTGGTTCTGCTCTGTGTAAAGAGCTGCGGACACCGACGTGCCAGACACCAGTGATACTTGGTCACTCCAGCGCATTGGTGACGTTCCTCTGCTTCTTCTGCCTTCCACTTGACCATAAGTTTCACCAAATTGAAGTCCTCAGTTTGGCCAGCAACGTGTCTAAAGTATCTTAAATTTCGTTGTAGGAGCATAGTTGGACGCCTATAATGGATGCCGTGCTCTTCCAGAATGGACACATTTGTTCGTCTGGCTATACTTGGAATCCTGAGCATTATTCTCCAGCACCACATTTCGAGGGCGTCTACCGCTTTCTTATAGTGCGTATAGGTTACTTTGTACTGGTATTTATTGGGGACCGGCTCACTAGCCAAATAGGACAGATCTCGCATACATTCCATTATACAGCCTCACGCAAGCATTCTATCTCGCTTGCACTTGTAGCCTTACATGCATACATCACACACACCGTATAGAAATATGGAGAAAATCAACGCCCGAACGAGTCTCATTTTGGTGGTTTTCGTTATGTCCCTGTCACTCCATATGTTTTACATTTTACTTATAGCGTGTTTTATCATGCGAATTCTTCTTTGAAGAGAATATAGAGATGGGTTAAAGAAGGTCGGGAATACATGGCTATTCAGACCTAGTCCGGTTTCAAGCAACGCACACCGTTTCGATTCTGAATGGTGGTCTTCACCAGATGGAAATTATTTTCCTCAAGGCCAATGTCATGTACAGTAGCATTTCGGCTACTACTACATATTTCACAAAGTAAAGCTATGAAGCTATAAGCTTTATCACTGTCTGTAAAGTGGATTCTGTAAAAAAAAATCCTGAGAATACTACCTTTACAAATCTGGAGTACTTCGGAATCTAGATAATTGTGCTGAAAGACTTGCTCACTTTAGAGAAGTCTCACTCTTCAAAAGAAGATATTTATCAGATATAATGACTATATTAAATACGAGTATCTAACCTAGTAAACACTGTGACCGTGAAGACTTGAATATTTATTTTAATTTAATCACTAGCTTCAGAAGCAACTTAAACTTGCAAATACCTGATGATCTCCTCACTTGCAATTATTAAATGATATCCAAGTTATGGTGAGATTCATCCATAAAGTTGAGAATACCAGCAGGTCGCAAATAGTTCAGGAATCAGTTTAGCAGTTATCTGAAAAAATATAGCATAAAAACACTAGATTTTTTTGGTTCGTTCTGCGATTTCCATGCTATTTTCCTTTGTCCCTGGTTATGGGCATTCCTGCAATCAGATTTCTCGGAAAGAATCATTCTGCCCGAGTCGAGACGTTAAAATAATATGTAAAGTTTAATCTAGTTTAAACTTTTTACACTCGGGGCATAACTCTACACAATTGCAAATACAATCTTCTTAACTTTACTTAACTTCCAGCGACAGAGGACACGAAGGTTTTATTGTTCTAAAAAGGACCAAACTGATAAAAAAAATCACATTATTTAATAAATAAAAAATAGGAATTAAAAAAGAAGCAGAAGTAAATAAATATATATTGCAGGTTTTAGAGCATAATATTGTGAACGTAAGAAAACGAACCTTTTTATGTGGCAAATGATAGGTAAGACCTGTCATTGACTGAGTTGGCAAATGAGTTCCATGAGTTCAATTCCTTCACTAGTTAAGTCCTCCATCACCGCATAAGCAACACTTTTCGCTTATAATTGTTGTAGTAAAAGTTTTTAAAATATTGTTAGGTTATTCCAAACATGGCAATGTATTTCTTTCTTTGAAAAAAAATAGTGTACAAAAGTTAGGAATTCGTACCTGTGAAGAAGAAATCAATTATGCTGGTTCTTCTAAGCATCATGACATTAGAATAACAGGAGAAGAGTATTTTAACCCGTTTAATAAACAGAAGACCAAATTTGTCCCAGCTCACGCAGGTCTCATATAAATCGTTTTATCTCCCTTACTGTCACGGTAAGAATACGATTAACACTGCGTTAGAAAGAGAAAACTGCATGATTTATATTCAAATCTAGAATTTAACTATAGATAAATTTAAACGAGAACCTGTATACAACATGAGTCCGATAGCAATTTTAGAAAAATCAAATAATAACGTTTATAATACATTTGCCTAATAAAAAGTGTGTGTGTTTTACTTTGTTTTCCATTTTAGGTAATATTAGATAGAAAAACGTAAATTTTAATATTTCAAAAATGATATAATTATTTTTGATAATAAGACTTGTAAAGGTATTTCATCACCTTTCAAAAAAGTTGTTAATTTTCGGATACGTTTAGAAATGTTCCATTTATTTGGATTTTATTTCAAAGCACAAGTATTTTGACCTTGTAAAATGTATGTGTTTTTGAAATGGCAGCTCAATAACGAAATAGTTTTGTAATACATAGTATCTTAAAATAATCTACTTAACGATGCCGATAACTTGAAAATACTTGTCCATCTTTATCTGGTGGTTTTCGTTTTCTTTTGGGCGCGTGGTCCGGCTTGGCAGATATTTGTCTCGCTAATAGAATGTTTATGGGAACAGTTACCCAGCCTCTGTGTCCCGTTAGGCGCTCTGTTTGTATAGTGTGTCTACCATACAAAGTATAGTATAGCGCAGTAATAATCAACCTTTTAGCCGAAGGGATAATTTATCCATTTTAATGTTGTTCGTAGGCCACAGAAGGTAAGGTACATGTAGTTTAACATTGTTAAATTTGCAGTCGGTGGTGCCACAAGCCTATTTGTATTTTTTTTAACGGTGTTTTTTATAAACAACAAAAATATATGTCTTCAAAGCCAAGACAATAAATTCTGTCGATTTTTATTATTTTGAAATATTAAATACAAATACCTACTTGCAGTTTTGGCAACTGTTGATATTTTTCGTCCGAAAAAAACTTTTGATTTTTCATGAAACCAAAATCTTTAAATCTCTTGATCCCGACAAGAAAAGCGCTACTCTGCGAAGGTTCTTTGGATTCTTACTCGGTATTCCAGGCGTCATAAGGTCTGGGAAAACGGCTTTTGAGGTTCGACCGTAAGCCTTACAATACCCAAGCCTTAAATTCCCAATAAAATCATGATTTTTCCAAAACAGGTTATTTTTGAAGATTTTTTGATTGATTCCTATACAAAGACCGTAGTTTTTAGTAAGAATCCAAAATGTCTACCTACGCTTAAGGTCGAATCAAGAAAGGCAGGATAATACGAAAAAAAATCTTGTTATTTTGAGTGGCTGATTTCAAACTCTGCAAAAAGACCGCTTAATCCCTTTTGCAAAACAATCGTTGAATGTTCTTCACCGCAAACTTTTTAATGTTTAGCGGGAAGTAAGAAAAGGCTTTCGGGCCGCAGGTTGCTTATCGCTGGTATAGCGTATAGCCTGTCTGCGCAATGCAACAGCCACAGGGACACATAAATATGTCCAGGCCGCAGTCCGCCGTTAGTTTGTAATGGGGACGCAAGAATCTGATCGCCGGACCAGGGATGCGCAATCCGCAAGCCCACCGCACACTAGGTCAGAGACTCTCCTATTCAGGATCGAAAACGTTGCTTGAAATGCCTTTAGCCGTATTTAGTGAACCCTTTCCCATTACCTTACCCTGCCACTTCCGTCAACCTTACAACATCACCCAAATTGGATATGCTATTAGCTCATGTAGTGCAAATCTTGTGCGATGGTCACATAAAATATCTATAATCACAGTTGGACTAGAGTTCATCTATCGAAGCAACAAATATATAGTAAATAGACAAATGGAATTATTTCAAAGTACTGTCGATTCAAAATCTTCAGGAAGTAATGGGCTTGAAAACTGACCTTTTTGTTTTTCCTCAATCTTATTCTTTTCTCAGCTCCCCCCTCCTATCGAACATTGTCTATCATCGTCATGCCTGAAGCATCTCAGTTAGTTTAGTTTCTGAGTTTTCCTCCAACATGTCTTGAACCATTTTCTCTGAATTATCAATTATTACCTATAGGTTTTCCTCGACCACGTCTTACTAATTTTCCCTGGTTTATCAATTATATGTCTTTCTCGACTACGTCTTTTACCAATTTTCCCGGCATTGTAAAAATTTTACCTTACGTTTTTTCTAATTAAAATTACTGATAACGAAAAAAAAACAGAAGCACACACATATTTTATTAGACAAATGTTTTATAAACGTTACAGCCACCTCATTTTTTAATCGTTCCGTATAGAAATCTCAGAGTTTCATAATTTTTTTTCAAATTGGGTACCGAAACTTAGTTTTCGTGAAGTAGGTAAATATTGCTTCTTTTATGGTTACATTTTAAATTCGAATATATAAAGGGTGGTGTTTTCACTTTCTAACAACGTTTATATCAACGTTTATGTGTTTCTTTTAATACTTCGTTGACATATTAAGTTCCGTAACTATATTTCCAAAGATTTCAATGTATAATACTAAATAAACGATTCAATTAAAATTAATCAGAGATTTTTTACCTAAGCTATTCCATATTCGGTACATCTCCTCTAGTAATAGATATTATGTAGTTTCTTCAAATAAACTTGTCTTTCCTTTGCAAATACAAACTTACTGCAGAAAGTAATATTATTAACATTTTCCAGAAGAACACTCCGAAGTTCTTACTCCTACGTAGGTATTATTATCCGTCTACAGAAGTAGCTACGATTATTTACAAACTGCGCGAGAAAACAATAAAAACTTTAAAAACAAGTGAAAAAGTATTTAAGTCTGGCGGCATCCCTAGCCGAGGTAGGTGTGGGGAAGAGCAGGCCACGACGGAACATAATGTGGAGTAAAAATAACGACCTGCTAAAGTTGTGCGGCTCCTAGACATTCCCGCGGCGCAGGTGCAACTCAACCTGTGCTTATATTCCCCTCTTACCATCTCACCTCTCCCAGTCCTCTGTCTTGCTGATCCAATTCAATCAGGACCTTGCCTCCTCTGGACCCTGACCATCTATGTAGTTTCATTCATGTGATTCTTTCTAAATAGAAATACAAGTAAAGAGGGACCTTTGTTTTAGTATAATCCATTCCCACTTCAATTATCTAATAGTAACGTGAATCACACACTAAAGATTATCAAGAAATGAACTTGCTGAAATTCAGAAAACTGTACGAATACATACTGCCTATTATTATAACATCTAGAAAAGTGTCACAAGTATCTACATACGTGAAAATTGCACAAAATTATACAATAATACAGTAAATTATTGGTCAAATATGCATTGGCCATGAGGGAGTACATATAATATAAAATACAATCTCCTTCCCGATGGCCTGAAAACCATCTGAAAACTACACAAGATAACATAATAATTTATACAATAATAAAGTGAAGGCTGAAAGAGGTAATATATGTTTAGGCCTTAAGGTAGTAGGTACACATAATATCATATACAACATCTCGTTATCTGAAAACTACACAATTATACATTATTACAGTGAAAAATGAAAGTTGTAAAATATGCATAGGTTAGGTTAGGTAAGGTTGGGAGTACACATAATAATAACATAATAAATTATATAATAATACAGTGAAGGCTGAAATGTACCATGACTAAAATATGCACAGGCCATGAGGGAGTACATATAATATACTAATAAACCTACTATATAATCTCCTTCCAGATAGCCTGAAAACCATCTGAAAACTTCACAAGACCACGTAAATTATACAATAATATAATGAAGGCTGAAAGTGGTAAAATACGTATTAGCTTTGATGTATATAATATAGGTACAATCATATCACGTAGATTTTGAATTTATATTAATTTAATTTTAATTTAAAGTTTCCATATGAAAAACCATTGATAACTAGTACATGACACCTCGCGGGTGTTATCCGATCGCATGCATCACGACTCGCAAAAGTAAAGATATGATTTTTGGGATTGAGCGTGGAACAATTATTTTAAATCCTATGATCAAGTGGAACTTAATTAGAAAAATAAAATTTTATTTGAGGCCAAAATACTTAACCAAACTGAATAATTATTTATTTATTCAAAACGTACAGCAAACATCTAGTGCGAAATTGTGCTATTTGATTTATTTGGTTTTAAATTACAAAATTTAGGCCTTTAGAAAAATCTATTTTTCATGGTTTTAGAGGCAACTTTGGTAATTATATGTGAGTTAACGATAATTATTAAAATAAAGTTTTTCTCTATGTATTACAGAAACATGTTGAAATATATAATGAAAAAAAATTAAAATTACTTAAAAAAAACAATTTGAATAAAATAATAGATAGCTATTGCTATAACAATAATAATAGATATAAAATAATAGATAGCAATAAACCATTCGTATTGTTGGCTGCTTTTTCGCTTAAATGAAATAGGTACATATATACATGATAGATAGATAAATAAATGAATAACTCTTCTTGTGGAGATGTTGAAAATAATTCATCCAAATATTAATATGATCAACATCAAAATGTTTTTTTTTTTTTTTTTAATTTGAATGTAAAATAAAATAAAATTAAATTAAAAATAATAATAATAAAACAAATTAACTTAATTTGTTGACTTCAGGCATTCTTTAAAGTAGTTCCTCCCCTTTGTAAATAACCAATCCTGTACATTTATGATATAAAGCTTGTCAGTTTTCGATTTCCTTGTATCAATACTCAGTAAGTTAAACATTTTGGGGGCAATATAGGAGAACTGTCGCTGTGCAAAAGTTGTTTTAGTTGTAGGAATTATGCATTTTAGGTGTGAAGAGTACCGAGTGTGAATTTTTTTTGTGTTTTCTCCATCAAATCATTTTTCCATAAGAATGTGAGAATTGTCTTTATGTATAGTAGTCGGATGTCTAACACTGTGAGTTTTTTAAAAAGTGGCTCTGATGGGTGTGGTAGGTTATATTTGAATATTATTCTTAGCAGAAGTTTTTGAATTAAGACCATGGGATAAAGAATTGACATAGCACACCCTCCCCATCCCACAATACCATATGTAGCAATTGATTGGAAAAGTGCAAAGTAAACACATCTCAGTGTTTGTAGGTTAAGAATAGATCTGAGAGAGTAGAAAATGTAGCATAATTTGCGAAGCCTTTTTGTTGTAGAATTGATGTGTGCCTCCCAACGCAGTTGATCGTCAATAATAACCCCTAAGTACTTAATTTCGTTTGATGTTTTTAGGTTTTTTACTAGCTCTTTTTGTAGATTTAAGTAAGAAGATGAAATTTATCGGAATTGTTTATATCAGGTATAGGTATTGTTGTGTGTTTTTTTATTATGTTTCTAAATTTCAATTTGTGGTTATTTTATTGGTCAATGACATAAATATTATTATCACCGTCATTTATGAATGTATAAAGACTGTTTATAATGCTAATAAATAATTATTTTTTTTATTTTAAAGAAAGACAAACATTCCCGGGTTACGAATAACCCAACAATGTTTGAAAATCTCCTACTACCAACACAGAAAGCCGAAAATGTTGCTTGTGTTGTGCAGGAGGACTTAGCCAGCCGAGGAATCGAACATGTGAACAACTCAACCACTGACCGGTCATATGTAATAATATATCGTAATACCCAGAATAATTTAATATTTGGGAAAATATAAATTAATTACTCCACTAACCGCGGCACTTTTAGGAAGGATTATGAGAATTACACTTCATTTCAACAATTACTACAAGAAACAACTATTTACTTACACAAAAGAGGTTATTAGGTTATAAATTTGAGCAAACAATAATAAGTAAATTCATGCGTATTTAGATTGAAACTCCACAAATGTCAAATCCATGGTATACAACTTTCAAACGTACATAAAATGAATAAATAATCTTGTATACTTGCAGCATTTCGTGTTTTAAACTAGTTAACATACGACTATTAACACATCAGTCCATAGAAAGAGCAATTAAAAGCAACACACTACTGAAAATTTCGCACAATAATATCTCATTAGAACCAGAAGATGTTTATCATAAAACACTGCTAATTTCAATTCCTATTAAAAAAATAAATAAAAACCTGAAAACTAACGCAAATCAAATATTACCATACAGAAAAGCGGATTATTCAATAATAAACACAAAATTAAATGAAATTGATTGGGATCATAAACTTAACCCTTTGAATACTCAACCCGCAACTGACGTCTTATATAACATATTGAACAGTATTAAAATAAATTATGTACCAACTAAACCGGCTAAAAACTGTAAAAATCCACCATGGTACACGTCATCTCTCATAAAATAAATAAAAGAAAAAAATAAATATCATAAAATTTTTAAAAAATTTCAAAATCCACGTGACTACCAAACGTTTTCACTCTTACGATCTAGACAAAAACAACTTTACATTAATTATATACATACTTCTGAAAGTAACATGAATGGTAATCCTAAACTCTTCTGGAATCATTTCAATAACATGAAAAAAACACAATCGTTTCTTCCAAGGACGATGCACCTAGATGACAAAAAAGCAGATAATGGCCAAGATATATGCAATATTTTCATGGAATGTTTCCAACCAGTTTTCATAAATGATAATAACCTACCAACAATAGATATACCAGAAAACACAAATAATATAAATATCACCACGGTTAAATTCACACGAGAAATAGTCTTAAAAGAAATAAAAGCTCTTGACATAAACACAAGCGCGGGGTGTGATTATATTTCCTCATACTTTTTAGTTAATTGTGCGGAAACACTTGCAAAACCTCTCTGCATTATATATAATAAATCAATGAACGAAGGCACGGTACCAGAAATATGGAAAAGAGCATACGTAACACCAATCCATAAAAATGGTGAAAAAAATAATGTTAAAAACTATCGGTCGATTTCAAAACTAACAATATTTAGTAAGTTAATGGAAAAAAATATTTACAAATATCTAAGTCCACAACTGAATCACATCATTACAACAAAGCAACATGGTTTTACAAAAGGCAGAAATGTGGAAAGTAACCTCGTTCTTCTTACTGAATTCATTGTCGATCACATGGACAACCGCACTCAAGTAGATATCATATGTACAGACTTTGCCAAAGCATTTGATAAAATTAATCAAAAACTATTACTCAGAAAACTTTGGTCATTAGGTATACGTGGTAATTTATTTCGTTGGGTTACATCTTATATACTTAAGAGATCACAGGCAGTAGCAATAAACGGCTTCGAATCAGATTTTAGTGAAATTTCCTCTGGGATCCAACAGGGTTCTCATCTCGGACCATTGTTTTTATTTTTTTTATTTTGTATATCAATGATTTGGTCAATGTTGTTAAATACTCTGAAATAGAATTATTTGCTGATGATGCCAAGCTATACAAGTCAATAAAAAGTCAAAATGATTGTGTCAATTTACAACATGATTTAAACAATATATTTACCTATTGCCAACAAAATCAACTATTTCTAAATGTCATCACATTACCTTTTCAAGAAATAAACATAAAAAATTATTTAATTATTCTATAAATAACAACAACATTGCAACAGTCTCAGATATTCGTGATCTTGGAATAACCCTTGATAGTAAACTACAATATAACCTTCATATACAACAAATCACAAATAAAGCTGCTTAAATGTTAGGTTTCATCATAAGAAACACAAAACTTTTTAATAGCATCAATATCATTAAGCAACTCTACTTTGCCTATGTACGGAGTCATCTGGAGTTAGCATCAGTTGTTTGGTCTCCATTTTACAAAATCCACATAAACAAATCGAGGCAATTCAAAACAAATTCCTAAAATATCTTTGTAATAAGTCATTTGTAAGATTTAATAATCATACAGAGGCAGCTTCACACTTTAAAATTGATTCATTGAGTGTACGAAGGCATCATATGGATGCACTATTTCTGTATAAAGTAGTTAACAATAATATTCAATGCCCAGAGTTGCTAAATAAAGTTCATTTCAATGTACCTGCACGTTCAACACGCTCTTCTGTCCTGTTCAGGGTGGATCAATGCAAGACAAACTGTAAGCAGAATTCTTGCCTGAACAGACTATGCAATAGTTATAATAACGTATTATCCAATGTGGACATTTTCAATTGCGAACTTACCAAATATAAGAGGTCCGTAAAAGAATATTTCTCTGATGGTTCGTGAATAATGTTATGTTTTTTATTGTTTTATATTTCTGTTATGATTTGATTTATATGTACAACCTCTCTCCATGGCTACCAATGTATTGATAGATTTTTTGTTTAGTAATGTTTCATTTTATATAAGAAAAAAATTGTTTTATATTTTTTGTTTTTTGGTTTTTGTTTTATATAATTTTTGGATTCATATTGCTTTTTTATAAAATTAATTTACACTATTTATGCTGTCTCAGTACAAGTAAAGTAACAAGGAGGAAATCCATAATTGGTTTTGTTTTGGCTATTTAATATTATGTACAAACTGAAATAAATGTAAACTGTCGATTTCCTGAAAATTAATAAATAAATAAAAGCCATAGACAATCTTACATTTGGGAGGCTGGTATGGGTACCGCCACCCCAATAACCATTTATAAGTGGTTCGCTACGTTTGGTGACTTAGAAGGGGTGCCCGGGTTCATGGGGTAAGGTTTGTCTGGATCTTGGCGGCAGATGCCCACCAACTGCGTGGTGACCGAATCAAGAGAGACTGGTTAATGGAGATCTTTTGACCTCTCCAGCAGGACTCTTAGCAGGATTTGGACAGCAGTGGAAGGAATGAATTCATCCGTTACTTCGGGACATACTGACTCCCAGATTCCTAATCCACCCTTCATACCTTTTTCCTTCTCAGAACTTCCTCTCCTTCCTTTCCCTAAAAAGATCCTCCACACAGCATCCCCAAAGATGAAATAAGCCCTGAGAGGAATTATTTTCCTCAGGGCCTTCTGTGTGGAGCTAATGTAAAAAAAACGAGTATGCTTTAGACCACACGACTGAAATAAAACCTCACTAACTTATAAAATAAGAGAGAAAGAAAATATGCACGCGCACTGTTCTCTCTTGCTCCTACAGTGTGATAAAGACAATAGGCCTGCACTGTATGTTAGATATACGAAACGTAACTGGCCATGAGAGAAAGAGAGAAAGAAAATGTGTGCTCGCACCTCTCTCTCTTGCCCCTCCAGTAATATACGAATCGTAACACTCTCTCTTTCTATCTTCACTAACTTATATCTCCCTCTCAACTTCCGTTCGCCACGCCCGATCACACTTTTTGTAACGCTCTCGTCACGCATTCACCAGCTTACTCCCCAAGTCAAGCGTGCGTAAAGAAGTTTTACTTAAAAAATAACACAAATTTGACAGTAGATTACGTATGGAATCGATTCGTGTCCAAAAAAGATACAGAGTCGCATGGCTGGTTGGCGGTGGCCAACGCTCACTGGATGTACGAGTAGCTTTGCCCGCCGAAGCAATCACCACAAGTTGCTTGCCTTTATTATTATTCTGATTGGCTGAGCGCGAACTACTAATCCCCGCTGTGCTAATTCCCGGTGAAGCCGGGTCCTTTGGGGCTCTCCGGCTGCGGTATGCTGTAATTATTCCCTCTTGCTAATTCTAATAAATTGCCCGCAATTACTATCTACGAACACACACGCGTGCAAAATATACAAATGGAGAACACCACGTCAATAGAACCCACGTATTAGTTGGTACAATAGATATAACGGGTGGATTATGCGGTCATTCTTAACTTATGAGGGTTTATTTCCTAATAATGAGCGACCGATCCTTAAATGTTGAGACATTTAACATTTTCATGAATAAGTCGTAGAAATGATAGGAAAATAAATCCCCTCAGGCCTTTTATCATCTTTGGGGATGCTGTGTGGAGGGTATTTTTAGGGAAAGGTAGGAGATAAAGTTCTGGTAATGAAAAAATCGGAGTTTACAATTCCCACCCAGTAGAAGTGAAACCTTCAGAAAGCTAAAGTAGACAAGAGTACAGGTACAAGTACACAAAGAGGAGACCTATTATACTATTTAATCCTATAAATATATTTGTCTCTTTTAAGTGTAGATATTTTTCGTTTCAGCGAGTTCCAAATCACAACGGTGCTAAAGAAGTTTTCACTTGAAAAACTATCAGGGATGGGTAGGAATCTGGGGGTCAATGAGTCCAGGAGTGCCGGAAGTATGAATCCGTGCCTTCCTCTGTACAAGGCGATGGGTCAAGAGTGAGTCCGGCTGGAGAGGTCAAATGTCTCCATCAAAAAGTCTCTCCTGATCCAGCCCGTTACGCAGTAGGTGACCAAATGCATTCGCCACCGAGACCTAGACAAATCTCACCCAAAGAAACCCGGGGACACCTGCCAAGTCACCAAACGTAGCGAACCACTTGGGGTGACCTATCGGTTTTCCAATAAATGGTTCCCGGGGCGGCGGTACCCATTCCCATCTCCCAAATTGAAAGTTTAAACCAATGACGTTGCAATAGATCTAAACTTTCTACCGTATCACAAACCCAACAATAAATGTAACAAGTAAGAAACACTCTTATGCTTACAATAAATTCTTAATTCAAAGGTTGTTCATGTAAAGAAAATCAGCCCATTCTCTGCCGGAAGATTTTAATTTACTGCAATACAAGTTAATGGCGTCAAGCGACTGAATGCATTTACAAATGATTTATTTATAATACGTTGGTAATTATGCCAATTATTATTTATTAAAACTAGTATTCGGATTGAAACGGAAATAATCCCTAGATTACTTCCATGTTACTTCCATATCGATGATGTACTAATGTAGACTAACTGATTTAGTCAAAAACTAATGCTTCCTATTTTTTTTATAATTAAATAAAGTTAGTTAAATGAAAAAATTGACCTTGGCGCTGTTCTTCAAACCTTCATCTACAATCTGTTGCAATACTAACTTTCTGCGTCAACAGGTGGCAGCACTGCAATCGTTTGCAAAATGGCCGATATCAATGTTCATAGTAGTCAGCGTTCTGTGATTGAATTCTTACATAAATACAGAAAGTGAAACGCCTATTCGCATTCATGAAAGACTGAAAAATGTGTAGGTAATGGTGAATGGTGATGCAACTTCACAAAAATTGTTACCGGAGACGAAACATCGGTTTCATGTAACCTGAATCAAAGAGTCGCTCAATGGAATGGCATCACACAAACTTAACGAGGACGAAAAAAATCAAAACTGTGCCATCGTTGTGTTCAGTTATTTTTTTGTTATTTTTTTTACAATTTATTTTAGAGAAAAATGTGTCCTTACTAAGGGTACCCTTAGGAATGCATAGTGTTGGATTATGGTTGATTTTTTGGAGGACAGATCCACAATAAATTCTGTCCAATACATCACAACCCTTAAAAAGCTTAACAAAAAGTTTTTTTTTACATGAATACCGCACAAGAGTCCCGACTACTCCTGTCTGGAGCCAGTGAGACCATGGCATCCCCAATTGGAGTATGGTGTGAGGCTGGTGGGGAAATACCTGACTATTCAGATCTGGTCACCAAACACGTCTAAAACCATTTCAAGCAACGTTTCAAATCTGAATGGTGGTCTTACACCAGATCAATACTGAGAGTATCTTCCACTCTGGAACGTACCGCAAATATACTATATATTATTTTAAATGAATAAATTGTGAAATAACAAAAATTTATTTGCCACACCGGGATTCGATCCCACGACCTTCGGAATGCGAGTCAAAAGCCTTACCGCTGGATTATGCTGGCCGTCAAGCTTCGCCCAACAAAAACTATGGAGGATGGCCTTAGGAAGCAGAATCGTGCTTTTTACCACTCCGGGATACACGCCCTTGTTAAAAGATGGACCAAAACTTTAGAAGTGGACGGAGGATATATTAAAAAGTGGCAAATTAATCGTCAATAGTGTGGTTTTCCACCTATGTAATTGCATTTTTTATTTATTGATAAATTAAAGGAGAGAAAAATAGGAGGCATTACTTTTTGACTGACCCTCGTGGATTCGAGGTTCTTAGCGCCTTATGTAATTATATACCTAAAATGGAAAGATCACATCGGCCATACAATAAAAAGAGTTGGGAAGTTAATTCATATATTCTTACGGATTAGAAACTTCTTATCAAAGAAAAATCTATAATCAATATACTACGCATTAGTACAGTCTATTCTTCAGTATGCCATTATCAGTTGGGGAGCAGCTTACAAAACTAGTCTGACCCCCATAGAAATTGTTCAAAAACTAATAATAAAAATTATACTTAAAAAACCTCCGGACTTCCCAACTGATCGCATATTCGAAGAATTCATAGTCCCAACATTTAAAAACTTATTTATAAAATATTCAATCGTACAAATTATAAAAGAAAAAGACAAATACTCATTCATAACCGAAAATCGTACTAGACTTAAACATGTATTTGTGTGCCCCAAATTGAACACTTCTTTTGCCCAACACCATTATACTCACCAAGGAAAATTCTTTTTCAATAACCTACCAATAGAAATCCGAAGCATTAGGAACAAAGTTCAATTGTTGAACTCCATTAAAAAGTATTTTAGAGAAAGTCACACTAAAAATCACACTTCTTTTTCTTCTTACTGAATACATCTATGTTTGTATCTTTTAGTTTACGGGTCTGATTGCCATGTGCCTGTATTAACTGCACCTATAGGTATATTGAAATACATGACTATAGTAAACAGTAATTGTACATATATGAAATGTATTAACTGTACACGTTCTGTATTTGTACATATACGATATGTAAACTCTTCTTCCATCCACAAGCTAATGCTTTTAATGGAAGACCAGTAATATTTTAAATTGTAGCAACTTTAAGATAAACAAATAAAAAAAAATTAAAATATATATATATATATATATATATATATATCAGATAGTTGTTGCTTGACAAATAATGTCAATTTTTCAAATTTAAATTCTCACTTTTCAAACTCTCATACCCACGATAAAACTGTGAAAGTATTGAGAAAAATCGAATAATAATAATAAATCTAAACGAAGTATTATCAGGTGCGGTAAATCATACATGTCAATCATAAATGCCGTCACAAATCTATGAAAATTTTAATATATTTATTTGTCGACCTTATTTTTAAAATCACAATATTGTGTTCTGATGTAAATGAGATTAAAATGTTTATTAAAATTCCAAACAATGACTGAGTAATTTCTTCTGGAATTTCATTATTAAGTTGCGTGTCCCGTACATAAGAACTGCTGTATTTTTTCTTGTAGAAAATCTCACGCAATTTTCATTTTTCAATTTCATCGTCCCATATCCAGCGTGTTTAATAATTATTAATTATTTTTTCTTTAAATTATTTTGACATCGTCATGATACTTTGTATGGCGGGTGAAGTTTACAGATTGATACAAAATTCAAATGGATTTATTACATTACTAGCTGACCCGGCAACGCGTTGCTGTGGCTAACGAAACACAACGCCTTCTACTGGATGGTTACCCAACCTTTATAACCAAATGTTTTTTTCGATAAATTAACTCACACCGCCATCTTTAAATTTGCATACAAATCAAATCCACACGGCCCGCTTGCCAGCCCGCTCGTCCACTACATGCAGACATTCTAATTTATATATTATATATTTCAACCAATTTACACAAAATCTTGACAAATTATATACTTTAACCTTCCTCATGGATCGCTCTGTATATTGATGAAAACCGCATGAAAATCCGTTCAGTAGTTTTTGAGTTAACAGACAGACAAACGCGACGGTGGACTTTAATTTATAATATGTAGAGATTGGTGTGGAATTATTGAATATAATAAAAAAATTATAATGTGAATGAATTTAAAATGTAGAATGTATGGGTAATATGATTGTAAGTATTTAGAGCATTATTTATGTTATGAAGGTATGGAGTTGGGTTTGGAAGAAGGTTAAAGATTGTAGAAGGTAGATATGTGAATTGTCTTTGTGATGACGTAGTATGTAGTTTAGGCTTTCGATAATGTCTGTTATAGTTATTTAACCGGTGCCCGAGAACCATTTATTGGATAACTAACACCTCTGCCACAGGTCACTCGAAGTGGTTCGCTAATTTGGTGACTTAGCAGGGGTTCCCGGGTTAATGGGGTGAGGTTTGTCCGGGTCAGCGGATGCGTCTGGTCTCCAACTGCGTGACAGACCGGATCGAGAGAGATTGGTTGAGGGAGACCGTGTGATCTCCCCGGCAGGACACTCTGGGAACGTCGCTTTAACCGCGGTGAAGGGTTGGATTCATACGTCCGTTACTCCTGGAACTCACTGACCCCCTCAAACCTTTTCTTCCACGAACTTTCTATCCTTCTTTTTCCAAAAAGACCCTCCACAAAGCATCCCCAAAGATAACATTAGACGTGAGAAGAATTATTATCCTCAGTGCCTCTTGCGTGGAGCTGACGTAAAAAATATGATACATGACTTGTTAAGTGATAAGAATAAATCAAAAATAATTCACTTCAGCCCACTCTCTAGTAATGTCGTCAAACTTAGAGAATGAATATTGTAACAAGTGCAAGAATTAGCGCATAAAGGGAAGCTTTCAAGGTAAGTTAACACTTCACAAAGTAATGCGAACATATAATATATAGGTATTCAGTTATATGTAGGGTTTCACGCAGACAGGGTGGCCCCGCAATCTTGATCTGAATACATTAAGATGAGTGATGGACTAATTTAACCCCTACCAGCGGGTCAAGCTACTGCAGGGTGTCCCACGGGGCCCGCTGCCTTGGTGCAACCACCTCCCGCATCATGGGATGTCTCCAATTGACACCAGCCGCAGGAATGTGTTAGGAAGGGCGGCACTTGTATAGTACTAATGCAGACAGGGTAATTACGGTCAAGCGAGTTGGAAGAATTCCTCCACAGAGAATAACAGAAGACTGGAATAATTGCGAGGAATTTGACGGACGGTTGAAAGGAATTCGCGAATCCAGCTACTAGCGAAATCACCAAGCTCGCAACTAGCTGGGCTACGATTCTCCAATAACGGTCAAAAGTTACTCGTTACGCGGCATCTACGAATGAAAAATTACTCGTCGTCTCGACAATTTTTTTCGAATGATTCATTTACACGTATAGTTCAACGAAGAAGGGTTGACGAGATGATTACGAGTATATTGGCAGTGTTGTGAATATTGTACTTGTTTTTGAAGTTTTTAATGTTTCTATGATGTGTATTTGAAATTACGAGAAAACTTTCTTCGAAATGGCTAGCGAATGTATTACTCAAAACCATAAACAGCTGGTATTTTTTTGTTTTATATGAATACCGTACAAAAGTCACCAACTGCTCCCGCCTGGAGCCAGTGAGGCTATGACATCCCCAATTGGGGTACGTTGTGAGGTAGAAGGCAGTGGGAAAGGGAAGGAAACCGGGAAGAGGAAGGTGGTGACGTATCTGGCTATTCAGATCTGATCACCAAACATGGCTAAATCCATTTCAAAAAACTTTTCAATTCTTACACCAGGGCGATCTTCCATTCTGGAACGTGCCGCTTATATGCAATATTTTACTTTAAATGAACTAATTGTGAAATACCACAAGTTAACCAAATAAAATTTAATTCCGCATGCCGATTTCAAACCCGCGACCTTAGGATTGATTGATGATCGAGAATCTTACCGTGGAAAAGAAATTTAAGGCTGTTAAGTCATGCAAAACGAGGTAAAACAGATTTTTTTTTAAAATTTTTCTTTATTCATTAAATACAAAAATAGGGTTACATTAGTGGATTTTTCGACCACCATGCTAGGCTGATGTCCGTGTTATGGTGGTATTAGATTAATTGTGAAGTAAATTTTCGTGTGAAAGCTATCTACACTCCGGTGAAATATTCTTGTTAATCTCAAAGCATCTGCTTCAGTTTTCTGTACATTTGTATTGCATTCAATATAGCCGTTAAATCAGCCATTATTAATTATGATGCACCTTAAAACAACTTTGTAAAAATATACGATCCCTGTCAGAGTGCGCGCGGGAAACTATCTTAGGTTAGAAAACAATAATACTAGATTTTTACAAAGACAACGTGGTATTGACCGGTTCGATTCACTCATCGTTCGAGTGGAATGACTTTTAACGTTTGGCGTCCAAGTATTTTATTTATCCATTCGACCATACTCGAGAATAACAAAGTCGACCAATGTACATACGTGCTTTTGATAGCGATTGCGAGCGGCCTCGACTGGAGAATCGAGTCCCTGGTATCTCCGACTGTTGCGTATGTTCAAGTAGCAGCTTGCATGGATAATTATCTTCATTCAGAATAATTATGACTGGAATTGAAACCATTTCCAAGTTCATTGCGGTTCACATCTTCCCTCGCGTGTACTTTATAATACAATGAACCTCGTTATGAACTCATCCGAGTTCAGTATTATACTTGTATTTCTAAACGTAGACATTTATATCTACTATTCATGATTATATGCGAATGCAAGACGTATTCAAAACTTCGTTATGTTAAACCTTCGGTCATCTTCAAACATACTAATTTCGCCTGTGATCATTAAATCCTCCTAAAATGATTGTCGTAAAAGATGAACTTATTTTCCTAGAAATATTTCGATGACACAGATCTAAAGAGAAAAAAAACAGAAAAAATGACACATTTAACTCATTTTTGATTTATTGTTCTTTACGGCATTTTTCAAATTTCCGCTATCGATAATATTGGAATTATTCATGTTCTGTCTGCATATCTTAAAATGGGTAGCTCGACGCTATTCATATTGCTAACAGTTTCACCTTTACCTAGTATTCGATAAACACTGGCGTCTTTTTTTCCGACTTCGTTTTAGTTGCATATAGATGACTCTTAGCTCATCTTAGGCCCACAGATACTTTAATAAACCCTAAACGCTTTAATGATAACTGCTAAGGGCGCCGCACCGTTGTATTTGGTAGCCGCCTCTAGTCTGGAGTTCCAAAATACCTCAAATAAACCCTCGAATCTATGCATAAACCGGTTGCAATCTTTAAAGCACAGGTGTCAGGTGGGAATGCTGTCCTTGTTCTACCGGTATTTCAATAGAAAATTCTCCAATCTAGCGTCATTGATCCCCTCGGCACCGGTACAAAGTCGCGAAACACGCAAAACACGCCCCAGCAGGACTCTCTCGGAACATTACCTTGCACTGCAGTAGGAGGGTAGATTCATGCGTCCATCCCTCCTGGAATATGTCATCCCCCAGTAACGTCCATCCCCCAGATTCCTACCCACACCTCATAACTTTTTTCCTCCCAGAATATCCTCTCATTCCTTCCTAAAAAGACCCCCTACAAGACATCCCGAAAGATGACATAGGCCTTGCGGGTAATCCTCGTATTATCCTCAGTGCCTTCTGTGTTGGGTAAATGTAATAATTAAAACACTAATACGTATAATATGTAAATTCACATTGTTTAATTATTTAATATCATCAACATTCTCTTTGTTTTACGAGAAGGCTTGTCCAAAAAATATTGTGTTTATTTATTAGTTTTTGCCTTAATATACAAATATTTTCACACATCATTCCTCAACAAAAGAAGTAAAAACACCCAACCTACGTTAACACCACTAATGATAAAGCTGGTGACAAAGGTATGAACACCTGTGAATGTAATAAATACAATTATATTTCAATTACCTTGTCCCTGGAAAGGCGGCGAACTTACCGTGCGAACATAACATAATATAATTTATTTTTAACTGTAGCGTTTTTCGTCAGACTTCAGACTAGATGAATTCTTCGGCTAAGTCGTGTGATTGCAACCAATATGAAGCATAAGTCAAATAGTTCTCAAGTTAGATTATTAAGAATAAGTTAAGAGGGAAACACAGATATAAACAGAGAAAACTAGAAATATGTAATTTTTAAATCAAATTTTAGATGTATTGACGCTTTTCCACAAAAAATTATAAATTGATTTCGAAAGATTGTTCTTTTATCTAGTAAACGCATGTCTTAAATTTTGAGAAAAATGTTTATTTTTAGTATAATAAGGTTATGCAATAGGACGTTGGCACATTTGTTAAATTTTCAAAAAAGATTTTGTTTTATGCAGTATAATAAATCAATACAATATCTGGGAAATGCAAGTTTCAGAATCTTAATTTAAGTTTAAATAAAATCATTAAAAAATATATACGTACCTACATGTTGTGTTTCTTGGCGAAAATTGGTCCGTTTGTGTATTTATTTGCGCACTAACAAACTAATATATTTCAGATTCTTTTACATTCTTATTTTGCTTAGACATTATTAAAAAATGATAAATATTTATGATTAAAAAATTATTACAAAAAGTACATCATTTTAAAAGTTTTATCATCACGCCTTTCAACATTTTTGGATGTAGGTATAAATTAAAGCAAATTTGGAATGAAATAAAATCGATATTGAGTTATAATTTTAAAAAGCTGGTACGGATAATAATTAATCTTTCTCATTGGAACCGCCCTGTATGATCGTAAGATGTGGATTTTCAGCCGTTGGCTGGTTAAATGCCCTTAAATTATTATGAATAAGTTGAGAGGAAGCCACAAGTCAGAAATGTATTTATTTTTGTGCGTATTCGGTTCCTCGGCTGGCCAAGTCCTCCATAGCAACATTTTCCGATTACTGTGGTGGAGTAGGAGATTTTCAAATCTTGTCGGGTTATTCGTAAAGTTCTGTGAGAGTATTATTATTCAAACACTTTCCCGGAAATTGATGAATGCCTTTGTTAAGTAGGTACTGAATAAATTGATACTTAATTTCGTAATAAGATGACAGTTATTTAAAAAAAGAATGCTGTTGTTTTTGTTTGTTTTTTAGTTGCTATCTTATTTTTGTTAGAGATCAAAAGATCGTATTGAAAGAAGGTCAAAATTATTTTTAATGTGTGTTGTTTGTAAATAAATGACTCAAAGAGAAAAGAAAGTGTATTTTGCATGTAATAAAGATTAGAAAAAACCCCTAACAGCCTTTTAAATTATATGTACTGTTGAAATTCTATGAAACAACCCGTCCTAAGAGTATTTTCCACTCTGGAACTTGGCGCAAATATTATTTAGGTATTATTAAAATGAATTAACTGCGAAACAACGCCAACTATTAATTTCACTTGAGCACGCCGGGATTCGAACCCGCGATCTTCGGAATCATAGTCGAGAGCTTTACCCCTGGACAGTTTATCAAATTCAATACTTCAATCGAACTGATGCTAGTGGAACTTTCAATTCACGACTTCACGACGGCCTCCGTAGTCGAGGGGGGAAGCTCTTGACAAGCGATCCGGAGGTCGCAGGTTCAAATCCCGGCGTGAGCAAGTAAATTTTAATTGAATGATTTGTGATTTCACAATTCAATCATTTGAAATAATTTAAGATATATTTGCGGTATGTTCCAAAGTGGAAAATACTCTCAGTATCGCCCTGGTGTAAAACTACCATTCAGAATTGAAACGTTGCTTGAAATTGGCTTTAACCGTGTTTGGTTACTAGATCTGAATAGCCAGGTACTTCTCCACCTTCCTCGACTGCATCTCCTTCCCCGCCCCGTTTACCGTTAGCCTCACAACATACCCCAATTGGGGATGCCACAGTCTAACGTCTCTAGGCGGTTGTGAGCAGTTAGTACTCTTGTATGGTATTTACATTAAAAAAAACTGTTCCCGTTCTATTCACACATCTGAAAAATAAATATTATATTGAATTTTTGCTTATAAAATATAATAATATATTCCCTCAATTTATTAGACCCTCCAGGCATATAAAATTGACAAGTTTAGTGGCAATTTGGATTGCCATTTTCACGAGCGAGGACCCCCTCCCTCTTTCCAAGTCAGCCATTCGTTTACACTTCATATTTCATTTATGAGAAAATTCATTTAAGCTACTGGTTAATCATGTATTCGAGAAATTTAAAAAAAAGGTTCAAATCCCTATTCAAATATTCGTAAAATTAATGAAAAGTTTTGAAAACTTGGATCCCTCATACAAAATTTATTGTAATTGCCTGTACGTATTTTTAATATTTACCTTTTATTATTGATTCAATAAAGTCTTGGCTGGTATAGATTAACACTGCCTAGATTTACATTAATAGAAAAAATGAAATGATGTTGGGTTTCACTTATTCAAATGCTCTGTGTAAGTATACTGAAAATACGTATACGCGTCTTCAAGTATTTTATTTGTACAATTTACACCGTTTATTGAATATAAAATCGATTAGGCATTTCTCGAGCGAGACGGTCCCCTCCCTACAGAATTTTCTTCATTGCTTTTTTATTATCATTTGGCGCAAATAGCAAAAATGAAAAGCAAACATTTGCATGGAAACATGGCGGTATAATAAAGGCGGGAATGAGTGTAGAAACGGCGGAAAATTGTTCGCCGTGACAATAGCTAGGGATGGGAAAACTGCCAATCGATATTTCCACACCGACAGGAATATTGGACCTGTTTTGCCTGGAGTTTTATGGACCCCTAGGGATGTGCAGTGACGGTTTGATCGATATGCATTCTTGAGCGTTTTCCCGGCGTTGAATTTTTCTTTGATGCAGAGCGCTGCTCAATCTTTTCCGTCAATTATTATTATGGAAACCGGAATCAAAAGACGGTAAGCTCATTTTCTTGGGAGCTTTATGTACACATTAAGTCAGAAATCGTTGTACAGTTCATAATTAAGTTTGTGTTCGTGGAGCCCCTGAACGACAAGAGTTTATTAAAAGAGTGTGTATAGTAAATTATATACATTTTTTTTTGTATTATTTCACCCGCTATGCCAGGCTATGCTAGGGATGTCCCTGTGTTATGGCAGGTGAAGTTAACAGATTGGAATTACACATAGTGTGCTTGACAATAATAGTAATTCGATTAAATAGTTCAGATTAAGTTAATAATATTTTACATAGCATTTAAATTAGGAAAATGACATAGGAATTCTGGGAAGATATGAATGTAGATTAGATGGATTGAGTGTAAAATGTACGGGTAGGTATTATGATTTAAATGTATTGCAGCTGTAAGGTTCTATGGCGTTATTTCATTTGTTTTAAAGTAAGGAGTCAGGATTCGGTATTTAGGTCGTCAGGGAGAAGGTAAAAAATTTTAGGAACTAGGTAGATGAATTGTCTTTGTGCTGTCGTAGTATGTAGTAATGTAGTTTGCATTAATACAATAAGTCAAGTTCAGGGTCAACACCGTGACCTGCCATTTTCTTATACCAACATTTTCAAGAGTGATAAGAAACTAGAAGGTTTCAAGAGTCATAAGAAACTAATATGATACGTGCTAAATTATTTAAGACATTATTTTTATGTATATAATTTATTTTTTATTTTATTGTAGTCAGGGTCTAATCTTAGCTCTGTCGCTATAAAGCAAAAAATATGTGGCGTGCAATCATATATTCCTATCCAACAATTAACGAAAAATGGATTAAAATTTATTTATTAACTAAAGTAAGTTACCGAACAGTTGTTTAGGGCAAGTGAATTGATATGCGTTTCTATCTAATATTAGTGTTAAACGCACACGTGTGGAATAAGCTACCGGTATCTATAAAATCTCCCTCATTTCTTCTGGGTCTATTCTGGGTCTCTTCAATAAGTATATCTTAACAAATTGATTGCAATCATCTTAAGAACACAGGCGTCAGATGGGAATGAACATGCTCTATGGAACTAGCTTCATTGATCCCTTCGGCACCGGTGCATATTCGGGAAACACGCCAAACGCGCGCCCAACTGTTGTACACGGTTGATATTTGTCATGTAAGAACGGGTCGTTCTTCAGTTTAACAGCTTGGTTATGGAATGATTTCCTCCCTCCTACAACTTGAGTCTCTGCAAGACCCATTTTCACTCCTTCCAATCCTCAAACGACCCTCCACACAGCATCCGCATTAATTTAATTCAGAAAAAATACATTGCATATTGTTAAAAATCAACCCGTAAAAAAAAAAATTTTTAACAATAAAACTTTTTTTTTTATTATTTAATTTTTTTTGTTGAGGTTTGAACCTTCCTACCCAGTGATCGAAAAAACTGCGCTACCAACCGAGCCAAATCCCGAATTGGGAAAACCGATATTTATTTCACATATTAGGTTTAATTTCATCGAATTTCAGAAAAATGTATGCATATCCGCGTGTTTGTGCATGATTGTCATTATTAAAATTGATATAATGGTTTAAATTCATCTGGAGCTTACTAATTTTAAACAAATACAAAATTTAATTGTTCTTTTGAATTTTTCCATCCGTGAATTCAGTTCTAATAACACACTACGTACTAATTATATCTACTATTATTTTATTATATTATATAATAGTAGATATAATTAGTACGTAGTGTGTTATTAGAACTGAATATATATATATATATATATCTACTATTATTTTATTATATTACGGTGCTCCAGATTTTATGTCCGGGTTGAATCTTTCCCAAATGAAAGACTAAACCCTTCCACACACTTTTCCACAAATGAATATCTAGTAAATTAACGCAATGTAAGTGCACTATATAAGAATAAAACAATACAAGAACAATACGTCAATCCACCAGAAACATAATGGGAAAATATTTCACCGACTCCAGATATTTTCATATCAGAGGGTTCGGCTCTGATGAAATCCTAACTGATCCGATAAATCCTACTGATCCCTCAATATAAATATTTAAAAAATCTTTCGTAATCCTACATGTATTTAAAATGACCGACTTTTGCATTTTTATGTACAAATTTTTTGACAAATCTATTACGCCTAAATTTTGAATGAGAGAGCTAGGTATAATGCCAGTAGCCGAAATAACAAATGGTAATATTTTTATAGTCTGAGAATGCCAAATTCTTTTAATTTCATTTCCTAAATCTGTATATTTTCTTATTTTTTCAGAAACAGTTTTCTGAATATTACAAGAATTTGGAATAGCGACATTATATTTATATTATTATTATTATATTATTATTATTATTATTATTATTATATTATTATATTATATTATACACTATATAAAGAGGTAAGATTTGTTTGTTTGTTTGCATTGAATAGGCTCCGAAACTACTGAACCGATTTGAAAAATTCTTTCGTTGTTGGGAAGCTACACTACCCCTGGGTAACATAGGCTATATTATATTTTCAAAAAAATTAGGTATCCTTACTAAAACTCCAATAATGCAACCCAAGGTGTAAAAAAATTACCTAAAATATTCTTTACATCGCGTGCGCTGCGAAAACTATTGATGATAGAATAAAATAATGTAGTACGACTTTGTAGAACACTTC
The DNA here is from genome assembly GCA_917563855.2 of Limnephilus lunatus. Lineage (NCBI taxonomy): Eukaryota > Metazoa > Arthropoda > Insecta > Trichoptera > Limnephilidae > Limnephilus > Limnephilus lunatus. Next base: position 85,534,436 of record OU830593.1, read on the forward strand.
ATTATTTACAAAAAAAGTCGTGACAGCATATGTCTTACTATTATGGTTATGCCACAATAAGTATTCTTTTATTTTAAAAATTTAATTAATATGTCGCCGCTTGAAAAGGCTCTTTATTTGTATCTTGGTGTTAATTCTTATCAAAATAAATTGCTTCATATTTTTATTTAACTTTTTGAATTTTTTAATTCGGATATTAAATTAGAAAGATATCACGAGTTTAATAATGTTAGTATTAGAAAAAAAGTTTCGGCTACGGGCCGGGCGGGAGAGGAGTCAAGAAATGAAGTGCCAGGGGGGTTGGCGGGACGGGGGAGCGGGAGAGCGGTGGCGGGGAAGGTGGAAGTGGAACGCTGGAAGGGAACGCATGGGAAAGGACATGCAAGGAGTAACATTTTATTTATTTGAATATGGCATTGCAACGCATGCCGGGAAACAGCTATATATTATAAAAGAAAATCCAAAAAAACGCGCGGACCGCAAAAACTCAGAAACGAGTCCCGGTACGATCAAGGGAATTATAAGGTGTGGTAGATCTCTGTCCCCTATCGGGAAAAAAGGTACCCGTTTTTACCTAAAGGGCGTGCTTTAGAAGATATAAGGGCTGGATGTTTCGCCCTCTTGAAATTTCGGAAAGTTCAAGAAGGTTATATAGAACTCTAGAAAGTTCTGGAAGGGGTGGCGGAGTATGTCGTGGAATGTTCGGGAATAGGGAATCGGGATCATCACTGTGAAACATTCCGTAACACTCTCAAATGTTTTCCTGAGCGAAGCCGGGTAACCCAGCTAGTAATTTAATAAAGGTACAAACAAACTCACGGTTAATAAACTCTATCATCGACTAACAAGAACAAAGTGTTTATTAAAGCTGGTTGAAATAACATTGGCATATCTAAACATAGAGTACATGACCACCGAATATCTGAGCCGCAGAATAACTGCCGAATGTGCCCGGATGTGAAGGCACACCTGAAAAAACATTTATTTTTCACATAGGAATCTCGGCAAGCAACAGTTGTTGTTAATATCGCGGTTATTTCACTCGCATCATTTCCAAATTTACCGAAAATCTCGCTTTATTTACAATTCAACATTGTTTGTTTGAAAGTAAAATTGGGATGAGTCAAAAAAACGGGGATATTAATGCGGTACACAACCCTAATAATTTTTGTTTGCTCAAAACTCACATTTTGCTCAAAACTCACTCAAAACAATCATTTCCGGCGAATTCATAAATATAATACTCGTAACTATTCTATTTACAGAACACTGGGGATGTAAGTTCTTTGAATTTAAGATTAATAAAAACAATACCTTAACATTAATATATTTTACGTACAACGGTTTTAAAACTTTACAACCCGTTTTTCAACTATAAAGTTAGCGGTTAGCACCAGATTTTATTTTCGAACAATGAATTAATAACTTCGGTAGTGCGACATGGAGGCACATTTTAGATATGTGTAACACGTTCTTCGGAATTGATTAAAATTAACGCGGCGGAAAGGTCAAATCTCCAGGCCTGCTAGGGTGAATTCGACCGTACTTCCGTCCAATACGCCGTGCCGCGAGCGCATATTTGTTTACACGCTTTCTTCACTTACGTCGTTAAGATACCCACATTATTTGTCTTCTTCTTCATTTCTTTGATAGGGCAAATTCGACAGTAGGTCCGTCAAATACACGGGTCGCGAGTCGCAATTTGTATAAGTCTTCTTTATTTGCGTCATTAACAGTCTGAATATATTTTAGGGTATTTTGTCGTCTTAACATAAAATATCATGTATTTGGTAAAGAAAATATAACAGGTCACAAAAAATTTTATGACTAGTACAGACCTGTGGAAAATTGCGCAATATTACGATTGTGGTATTTGTGAAGCTGAAAGTATTTCAAAATATTTGCCTCGGGATCATTGGGGTTTCAAAAATAAGTAGGTATATTTGGTTTTGATATGGGAATATGTTTAGTTCTTACCGGGATGTCATTTATCCAGTTCCTACTTCTCTCTAACCATCATCTTTTGAGAGGCGGGTATGGGTACCGCAGCCCCAGGAACCATTTATTGGACAACCAAAACCTCTCCCATAGGTCAACCCAAGTGGTTTGCTACGTTTGGTGACTTAGCAGGAGTGCCCGGGTTCATGGGTTGAGGTTTTTTGTGTGTTTTTCTAATAAAATACGGGTGAGTTTTATCGGTAAATTTAGTAAGAAAAAACGTAAGGTGAGCCATTTTCAAGAATTTTTAAAGCTTGCATTCAAATATTTTATTTTAAAAAATGCTTTAAAAAATACATGGTGATTCATAATAATAAAATTTTAAAACGTAATTCCTCACATTTCGAAAGCAGTTATTAGTTTTCGGATACGTTCACAAATATTCCAATTATTTGGATTTTACTTCAAAGCGGAAATGTTTTTACCTACTGTCAAAATCGTTGGTTCGTATTTGTCCAACAGACCATTAGAAAATTTTACAGGAGAAGAAGGTTTTCTTTCATTATTTCAATAAAACATGATAGATGTTAAGATAAAGATATTTTCGTATAGGTAAAGGTCTCATTTGTTTAAATAATTCTTAGTTAAGTGATTAACTATCAATTTTTACATTTTATTATTAATTTTAAAGTGGAGATTGAACAAAAATTAAAATGTTCCGTTGGACAATAAGAACTGAGGCGAAGAAAGTACGCCCGAATTTCGAAGGGTTAATAATACAACAAAACTAGTTATAAAATCGTACGTAATATGATGCGCCTCTATAATATAATACTACCCCCTATTATTATACCCTCTCACAAGGTGAAAGTTTTCATCTGGCTCGTAAAAGATACGCTCCAAAGTTAGGTTTGTTTGTTCGCTATTTGGCTCTTTATCTCCAGAAGTTGGCTGCGTTCCTGGCCGTTAATGTGCCCGTGTTGTTGTCTTGTCTGTGTGGGCTGCAATAGACCCCTGGCCTCGCAGTGCGGATGTGTGGTACGCTGTAACTAGTTCTAACTAGAATATCATGTCACGAGAATCCCAGAGAGACAGGTAAACTTTAATCAACTCAGAACTCAGCCAAATACTATATATAATTCAATGAACAAGAGCAATATGGTACGCATTGTAGGCAGTATGCAACGTTCTCGGGTTGAGCTTTAGACGTGCTAGTACTTTGAACTATAATATAAAGTTAATGCTTTTACCTATAAACTACATTTTAAAAATCATTCAAAAATCTGTTCATGGGTTGTTTTTGTTCAAAAGAAAAAAAAATCTGTTGTTGGACTTGAGAGAAAGATAAGAATTTCACAAGCTAAAAGCCTAATGCAACCTCATTATACTTTTTTTACCACACAGGACGAGGAGGGTAAAATAATTTCCCTCGGGGCCTATGTCATCTTTGGGTTTTGGTTTAGCACCATAATATTTTCTTCTTTTAGATGTTGTTTAGAAGTACATAATTATAAATAAATCAATATTATTTTATGTCTCAAAGATGGTTGTCTTGCCCAGTGGCGGACTAACGAAGGGGCGGAAGGTCTTTGGTCCTGGGGGGCCTCCAAACGCCTCCATGTTTCCTTGATAAAATCCTAAACAAGGCACCAGAACACTGAAAGATGCATTTGGTATGAATGCTCTCACAATTTTTTTTTCTAAAAAAGTTCGAAAAATTGACGGAGATATATCATTTTATGTGAAATCGTTTGAAACTTATGTTGAATTATCCTTCGGCAATAATTTGAATGCGTGTTTCTGGAATAAGATTTAAAAAAATAACATTTTTTTTACAGTGTCCTGGTGCCTTAAAGTCTTGTTTTTGATTTGATCAAGGGAACATGGAGGCGTTTGGAGGCCCCCAGGACCAGAGGCCCGTGTGAACTGAATAAAAATCTTGTAAAATTACATCAACTTCTTAAACCAAGGGGGGGGCTCATTCAGCTTTGCCGCCCCGGGCCTCTGACGGGCTTTGTTCATTGGTCTTGCCTCTGTGTATTAGAGAGGCAGTTCTGTTAAGGAAAAAGGTATGAGGAGTGGGTAAGAATCTGGGGTTCAGCGTTTCTGGTAGTGATGGACGAATTAATACGTCCCTCCCACTGCGGTGCAAGGCAATAGATCAAAAGAGACCGGCTGGAGAGGACAAAGGGTCTTCCTCAACCAGCCTCCCCCGATCCGCCCTTCCATGCAGCTGGTGGCATCCGCCGCAAGACCTGGACAAACGTCATCCTATGAATCCGAACACTCCTGTCAAATCACCAAACGTTACGAAATACTTCAGGTGATCTGTGGTAGAGGTGTCGGTTATCCAATACCTAAATGGTTTCCGAGGAGGCCAATATACAGGGTGGGTCAAAAGTAATCATCCGATGTTCTTTTGCTGTAATTTTTTTAACGAAAAACTTTGGTTCTGCTTGTGAAATTTGTTAATTTAATCCATTAGAATTTATTCCATCAAGTCGAGAAAATGATATCACAATGACCAAACAGGCCCGTTTTATGACATTTTCCATCACTCTTGCCAGAATTTCGGGCGACAGGTTCTCGCATTCCTGGCAAATATTCTCCTTAAGGGCTTCAAGAGTCTGAGGCTTGTTGACGTAAACCCGCGACTTCAAAAAAAAAACATAAAAATAAGTCTGGAACGGTTAAATCGGGTGATCTGGCCGGCCAGTGCAAATCACCCAAACGAGAGATTAAGCGACCCGGAAATGCTGGAAATGGAAATGGAAATCCTCTACCTCTTCGTTGATATTCAGGATGGCTTGAGCGTAGGATATGATTTTCTCGACTTGATGGAATAAATTCTAATGGATTAAATAAACAAATTTCACAAGCAGAACCAAAGTTTTTCATTAAAAAAAAAATACAGGAAAAGAACATCGGATGATTACTTTTGCCCCACCTTGTATAAGGCCATTTATGAGGCCAATAATAACCCAACCAATACCCGCCTCCCAAATTGAATATAACATTTTCATAATAATATACATATACAATGTAAAACATTGATTGACTACAGATGTCAAATGATACCCGCTACTCTAAACTGTACGAAAATCGGTAGCAAAGTAGAATACATCCTTTTACTCATCCCGAATCAATATGGAAACTGGGTGGAAAAAAGCGTATTGTAAAATAACCATATATATATATATATATATTATATAGTATTGTTTGGTTTTTCAAAAAACTCACTTTTCGCTTGACGGGAAAATCGACCGCACCGCCCCTCGCGTTTCACCAACCTCAAGGTTCACTTTGGCTTGGCGACGCAAAAACGCCGCTGGCACGCCAAAACGACCTCTCCGGTCCTCGAGTTTCGCACACCTCAAGGTTCAATTTTGTTCGAAGGAAATTGTCCCAACGGCTGACACGCGAGAATGGACATTAGCGCTCGCTATTTTGGAACGCTTCAAAGTTCACAATCCTTCGAAGAGTCGATTATTTTCCAGCCACTAGCAGTTGTTTTTTTTTTGATAGGGGAAACATTTTTCATCGTTATCAATATGTTTGCCAAAACTTTACGGGAGACTTCTAGCGGTGCGGAATACAAGTATGGATTATTCACATTAGAAAAAATCAAAAGTCTATCGAATACTGTTGTAGTTCTATTTTCATCCGTTCGAAATGGCAGCTTCGTCTGAATTTAAATAAATACGCTAGCTTCACGATTTTCACAAAAAAATAGACTAGACAGGAAACTCACATAAAATTGAACTGACACATTTTAAGAGCGAAAATTATATAAATTTGCGGCGAAAACTGGAACTACTCATTAAATCAACCAATTCGGCTCAGTTATAGTTCCCGCCGACAGGTTCGCATTAAAAAAAAAACCACAAATTAGGCCTTAGTTTCGATGCAATGGAAAATACTAGAGAGAATGTTGAGACAGGTCAGTTATCCGAGATGTCAAAACAAAACGGATCTCTCAGCGGTTTGGGTTGTTGTTTTTCGGGAAACGGCATTGCAGCCGAAAAAACGATCCCCGGTTAGATGTTTTTGAAAAATTCGGTACCCGGCAATATAAGGCAACTTTTAACACCAAAATTTTTTGTCCTTTCCGTGTAAAAAATTTCAGGGTCTCCGAAAAACCTATAAAATTTTCCAAAAAAAACAAGAAAATACGTGTCCATAGATTCCCTTCAGTAGGGTGGATATTAACCGGCCAGTACAAATTATGTTATTAATTCAGGGTAGGTACCTACTTATCTCGGTAGTATTGCAAATATGATGAAAAAAGCAAAACCATTGCCGGAATTTTGTAAGGAGATGCGCCGGTACCTACCGGAATGGGTAGTTGGACAATTATTTAGGTTTTTGATGCAATTTAATTTACTAAGGTAATGTTGTTTCCACGATACTAAATAATTTAACAATTTTTTAAAGTTCATTTTCACTTTCTGTGTAAGTTCTGTTTTTTTATCAGTAAATGCCAGTTGCATCACAAAACTGAAATAATTACAGAACTTGAATAGAATTCGAACCGAACTTTTACAGAACGTTAAAATTGACTTGAAAAATTGAAGAATTTTTAATTTCGTTAAACAACCTAGCCTTAATATGAGTTCTTTTTTACGTATGTATGCAAGTACCTATACTCAGAATATAAGTAGGTTCCTACCTGCACATAAACACTCGATATCATTCGACGATATTGCATACGTATTAGTTTTCTAATTTTACAATGAAATTACTCGAAGTTGAACGGAATATTTTTTTTAAAGTATTAAATTCATATAGCGCTTTATTTTAAGCAGTAAAACTACTGGTGAGTTCTGGCATTATAAAATTTGTATGAAAATGTACGTACGCTCATAACTTCCGAAGGACTGCAACAAATTGAAAAATTCTTTTTTTGTTGTGATCGTTATTGTTAGTACAAGGTTTGTATAAAATTACTGGTGAGTTCTGGCATTACGAAATTTGTAAAAAAAAAATTATAGGTGGTGCGCGAGCTGTTTGAAAAATAAATGTACCGGGAATTAGTGTATGTAATGCGGCAGCTGGGGGGGGGGGTGGAAACAGGAAGGGGGAAGGGAGCCTGGGAGGGGGGAGGGGAACTCGGGAGGGGGTTTACGATACGGAGAAGCCTAGGAGTGAAGTGGGCTGAGGGAAGGTGTGGGAGGCGGAGTTGAAAGGGGAAGAGGACGCTGGTGAGGAAGGGGGGGGGATTCCTGGTTCCTGTATACAATAGTGAGCTCTGGCAACACGAAATTACGCATTGCTAAACCGTTCATCCGATTGTGATGAAACTTTGGGGATTTGACGTGTGCATTTCTACAATGGTGTTTATATACTAACGTATAGCAGGTTTTTGCTGCTAGGTCCTGCGGACGGCTTTATACATAGTTGTATGTTTAACCGCTAAGCGTTGCTAAACCATTTATCCGATTGCGATGAAAATTTGAGGATTTGATGTGTACATGCCCACGACGGTTTCTGTATACAAAAGTGAGCTCTGGCATCATGAAATCACGCATTGCTAAACCATTCATCCGATTGCGATGAAACTTTGGGGATTTGACGTGTGCATGTCTACAATGGTGTTTATTTACTAACGTATGGCAGGTTTTTGCTGCTAGGTCCTGCGGGCGGCTTTATACATAGTTGTATGTTTAACCGCTAAGCGTTGCTAAACCATTCATCCGATTGCGATGAAAATATGTAGATTTGATGTGTGCATGCTCACGACGGTTTCTGTATACAAAAGTGAGCTCTGGCATCATGAAATTACGCATTGCTAAACCGTTCATCCGATTGCGATGAAACTTTGGGGATTTGATGTGTGCATGCCTACAATGGTGTCTATATACTAACGGATGGCAGATTTTTGCTGCTAGGCCCTGTGGGCGGCTTTATATATATTTGTATGTTTAACCGTAGGTACCTACCCGCTTACTTTGATTTTTTTTTCTGTTAGTTAGTAAGTCAAGTTAGTTTTAACCCGTTAGTTGCATTTGCAATGGGCATAAGCTAGTTATATAGTATTGCTTGGTTTTTCAAAAAACTCACTTTTTCCTTGATGCGAAAATCGACCTCACCGCCCCTCGCGTTTCACCAACCTCAAGGTTCACTTTGGCTCGAAGTCTAGAATTGTCCCTTCGGCTGACACGCGAGAATGGACATTAGCGCTCGCTATTTTGGAACGCTTCAAAGTTCACAATCCTTCGAAGAGTCGATTATTTTCTAGCCACTAGCAGTTGTTTTTTTTTGATAGGGGAAACATTTTTCATCGTAATCAATATGTTTGCCAAAACTTTACGGGAGACTTCTAGCGGTGCGGAATACAAGTATGGATTATTCACATTAGAAAAAATCAAATGTCTATCGAATACTGTTGTAGTTCTATTTTCATCCGTTCGAAATGGCAGCTTCGTCTGAATTTAAATAAATACGCTAGCTTCACGATTTTCACAAAAAAATAGACTAGACAGGAAACTCACATAAAATTGAACTGACACATTTTAAGAGCGAAAATTATATAAATTTGCGGCGAAAACTGGAACTACTCATTAAATCAACCAATTCGGCTCAGTTATAGTTCCCGCCGACAGGTTAGCATTAAAAAAAAAAACCACAAATTAGGCCTTAGTTTCAATGCAATGGAAAATACTAGAGAGAATGTTGAGACAGGTCAGTTATCCGAGATGTCAAAACAAAACGGATCTCTCAGCGGTTTGGGTTGTTGTTTTTCGGGAAACGGCATTGCAGCCGAAAAAACGATCCCCGGTTAGATGTTTTTGAAAAATTCGGTACCCGGCAATATAAGGCAACTTTGAACACCAAAATTTTGTGTCCGTTCCATGTAAAAAATTTCAGGGTCGCCGAAAAACCTATAAAATTTTCCAAAAAAAACAAGAAAATTGGAGTCCATAGATTCACTTCAGTAGGGTGGATATTTACCGGCCAGTAGGTACAAATTGAAATGTTGTTTATTCAGGGTAGGTACCTACTTATCTCGGTAGTATTGCAAATATGATGAAAAAAGCAAAACCATTGCCGGAATTTTGTAAGGAGATGCGCCGGTACCTACCGGAACGGGTAGTTAGACAATTATTTAGGTTTTAATGCAATATAATTTACTAAGGTAATGTTATTTCCACGATACTGAATAATTTAATAATTTTTTAAAGTTCATTTTCACGTTCTATGAAAGTTCGGTTGTTTTATCAGTTAATGCCAGTTGCATCACAAAACTGAAATAATTACAGAACTTGAATAGAATTCGAACCGAACTTTTACAGAACGTTAAAATTGACTTGAAAAATTGAAGAATTTTTAATTTTGTTAAACACCCCAGCCTAAATATGTGTTTTTTTAATCACTCTTTTTGCACTCGGAATTTAGGTAGGTACCCATCTGCACATAACGACTCGATATCATCCAACTATATTGCATACGTATTAGTTTTCTAATTTTACAATGAAATTATTCGAAGTTGAACGGAATATTTTTTAAAAGTATTAAATTCATAGAGCGCTTTATTTTAAGCAGTAAAACTACTGGTGAGTTCTGGCATTATAAAATTTGTATGAAAATGTACGTACGCTCATAACTTCCGAAGGACTGCAACAATTTGAAAAATTCTTTTTTTGTTGTGTTCGTTATTGTTAATACAAGGTTTGTATAAAACTACTGGTGAGTTCTGGCTTCACGAAATTTGTATAAAAAAATTTAATAGGTGGCGCATGAGCTGTTTGAAAACTAAATGTACCGGGAATTAGTGTATGTAGTGTGGCAGCTTTTTGCTGCTAGGTCCTGCGGGCGGCTTTATACATAATTCTGTTTTTAACCGCTAAGCGTTGCTAAACCTTTCATCCGATTGCGATAAAAAATTGTATATTTGATGTGTGCATGCCCACGACGGTTTCTGTATACAAAAGTGAGCTCTGGCATCATGAAATTACGCATTGCTAAACCGTTCATGCGATTGCGATGAAACTTTGGGGATTTGATGTGTGCATGCCTACAATGGTGTCTATATACTAACGTATGGCAGATTTTTGCTGCTAGGCCCTGTGGGCGGCTTTATATATATTTGTATGTTTAACCGTAGGTACCTACCCGCTTACTATGATTTTTTTTCTGTTAGTTAGTAAGTCAAGTTAGTTTTAACCCGTTTATTGCATTTGCAATAGGCATAAGCTAGTTATATAGTATTGTTTGGTTTTTCAAAAAACTCACTTTTTCCTTGATGCGAAAATCGACCTCACCGCCCCTCGCGTTTCACCAACCTCAAGGTTCACTTTGGCTCGAAGTCTAGAATTGTCCCTTCGGCTGACACGCGAGAATGGACATTAGCGCTCGCTATTTTGGAACGCTTCAAAGTTCACAATCCTTCGAAGAGTCGATTATTTTCCAGCCACTAGCTTTTGTTTCTTTTTTGTTAGGGGAAACATTTTTCATCGTTATCAATATGTTTGCCAAAACTTTACGGGAGACATCTAGCGGTGCGGAATACAAGTATGGATTATTCACATTAGAAAAAATCAAATGTCTATCGAATACTGTTGTAGTTCTATTTTCATCCGTTCGAAATGGCAGCTTCGTCTGAATTTAAATAAACACGCTAGCTTCACGATTTTCACAAAAAAAATAGACTAGACAGGAAACTCACATAAAATTGAATTGACACATTTTAAGAGCGAAAAATTATTTAAATTTGCGGCGAAAACTGGAACTACTCATAAAATCACTCAATTCGGCTAGGTTATATTTCCCGCCGACAGGTTCGCCCCTTTAAAAACGTCGGATCGAGAAGGGAAGTAAAAAAAAGTTAGTTTCCCGTACAAAACTGATTTTGCTAGGAATTTATTCTAATTAATTAAACGGCTTCGAGAAAGTTCTTTAGAAAAATTGACATTTTATAGGGGCATTACGGAATTAAAGATTGCGTTAAAAGTACACCTTCCGGCGGAGATGTTTTTTAATAAACATAAACAATACAAGTTTTAGAAACTTTTAAAACCAAAACATGTTTAGCTCCTCCTTGAAAATGTTTCACAATATTGCATTCAAATTCGACATTTTTCTGACATTTGCTAAAAATTCACTTTCATAGATAATGTTAATTGTTTGCAGCCTGTAAAATCGCTTATAAAATTCGGCAGATATTTAAATTTTCCCCAACTGTGCAACACTGAAAATGGAATGATATTCCAATTCTCAACATACTACCTCAAGCCCTCGGCAAGGCCAGGACAGCTTATTTGTATGGAATTTTTTTTAAAAACGATGCCTTTATTCGATTTTCAGGCCTGGTTTGAGGTGCTTTTTGACAATGTTTTCCGTTGGTCTTGCCAGCATTGAAAAAAATAATTTTAGAATATTGAGATGAACTAGGTAGGGACCCGATAAATTATATCTACGAGTATTTATTTATATTATTATTACATATGAATTGTCGAAATATGTCCGCACATAACTTCCAAACGATTGAACCAAATTGAATAATTCTTTTTACGTTGTGATCCTTATTGTTTGGACAAGGTTTTTATAAATTTACAGGTGAGCTCTAGCATTATTAAATTTGAATAAAATGAATTACCGAAGTTTATGTACGCTCATAACTTCCGAAATACTGTAACAAATTGGAAAATTCTTTTTTTGTTGTGTTCGTTATTGTTAGGGCAAAGTTTGTATTAAACTAATGGTGAGCTCTGGCATCATGAAATTTGTATTAAAATGAATCCCCGAAATGCATGTACGCTTATAACTTCTGAACGACTGCACCAAATTGGATAATTCTTTTTATGTAGTTATTGTTATTGTTAGGACAAGGTTTTTATATAACTAATTGCGAGAACTGGCATTATGAAATTTGTATAAAAATTAATCGCCGAAAAGTATGTACACGCATAACTTTCTAACGACTGCACTAAATCGGATAATTCTTTTTATGTTGTGTTGGTTATTGGCTGGTGAGCACTGTCATTAAGAAATTTGTACAAAAAAATTCAATAGGTGGCACGCGAGATGTTTGAAAACTAAATGTACCGGGAATGAATGTATGAAACGCGGGAGTTGTGGGAAGGGGAAACAGGGAGGGGGGAGGGGATTTCGGGAGGGGGTTTACGGGACGGAGATGGGGGGGGGGGCCATGTGAAGGGGGGGAAGGGGGGGGGTGGAGTGGAAATGCGAGAAGGGAAGAGGACGCGGGAGAGGAAGGGGGGGGGGATGGGGAACGGGACGAATGGGAAAGGACACGCAGGAAGATTTTTTTATTAAATGGCATAGTTACGCATGCCGGGTAACAGGTATCTTTTATATATGTAAAAATCAAAAAATGTTTGCATGTATGTATGTATGTCCGCTTAGCGTTGCTAAACCATTCATCCGATTGCGATAAAACTTTTGGGATTTGATGTGCGCATGCTTGCGATGGTTTCTGTATACAAAAGTGAGCTCTGGCATCATGAAATTACGCATTGCTAAACCGTTCATCCGATTGCGATGAAACCTTGGGGATTTGATGTGTACATGCCTACATTGGTGTCTATATACTAACGTATGGCAGGTTTTTGCTGCTAGGCCCTGCGGGCGGCTTTATGTTTATTTGTATGTTTAACCGCTAACCGTTGCTACACCATTCATCCGATTGCGATGAAAATTTGAGGATTTGATGTGTGCATGTCCCCGACGGTTTCTGTATGCAAAAGTGAGCTCTGGAATCATGAAATTACCCATTGCTTAACCGTTCATCCGATTGCGATGAAACTTTGGGGATTTGGTGTGTGCATGCCTACAATGGTGTCTATATACTAACGTATAGCAGGTTTTTGCTGCTAGCCCCTGCGGGCGGCTTTATATATATTTGCATGTCTAACCGCTAAGCCTTGCTAAAACATTCATCCGATTGCGATGAAACTTTGAGTTTTGAATTTTTCGCCTTATCCACATTCAAACGTCGTTTTTTTCTTCATATATTTAGTTAAACACCCGCTCCTCGCTTCATCCACGTTCACACGTCAAATCGCATAGTGTTTTAACCCGTTAGTTGCATTTGCAACAGGCATAAGCTAGTTATATAGTATTGTTTGGTTTTTCAAAAAACTCACTTTTTCCTTGATGCGAAAATCGACCTCACCGCCCCTCGCGTTTCACCAACCTCAAGGTTCTCTTTGGCTTGAAGTCTAGAATTGTCCCTTCAGCTGACACGCGAGAATGGACATTAGCGCTCGCTATTTTGGAACGCTTCAAAGTTCACAATCCTTCGAAGAGTCGATTATTTTCCAGCCACTAGCTTTTGTTTCTTTTTTGTTAGGGGAAACATTTTTCATCGTTATCAATATGTTTGCCAAAACTTTACGGGAGACTTCTAGCGGTGCGGAATACAAGTATGGATTATTCACATTAGAAAAAATCAAATGTCTATCGAATACTGTTGTAGTTCTATTTTCATCCGTTCGAAATGGCAGCTTCGTCTGAATTTAAATAAATACGCTAGCTTCACGATTTTCACAAAAAAAAATAGACTAGACAGGAAACTCACATAAAATTGAACTGATACATTTTAAGAGCGAAAAATAATATAAATTTGCGGCGAAAACTGGAACTACTCATAAAATCACTCAATTCGGCTAGGTTATATTTTCCGCCGACAGGTTCGCCCCTTTAAAAACGTCGGATCGAGAAGGGAAGTAAAAAAAAGTTAGTTTCCCATACAAAACTGATTTTGCTAGGAATTTATTCTAATTAATTAAACGGCTTCGAGAAAGTTCTTGAGAAAAATTGACATTTTATAAGGGCATTACGGAATTAAAGATTGCGTTAAAAGTACACCTTCCGGCGGAGATGTTTTTTAATAAACATAAACAATACAAGTTTTAGAAACTTTTAAAACCAAAACATTTTTAGCTCCCCCTTGAAAATGTTTCACAATATTGCATTCAAATTCGACATTTTTCTGACATTTGCGAAAAATTCACTTTCATCGATAAATGCAAATCGTTTGCAGCCTGTAAAATCGGCTGGTATATTAAAATTTTATAATTTTTCTCGAACTTTGCAACACTGAAGATGGAGTCGTGATGGCGTTAAAATCCACTACCACCTTAAAAAAAGCAGACCCCGCCCTAATAGGTTTTGTATGAAGAATTTTTTTTTTTAATGGCGGATTTCAATTTGTGTGATTCGGCAGGGCCTTAATTTAAGCAGGAATTGTGCAAATTTGTGCATCGGTCTTGCCTGTTTAAAAAATATAATTATGGAATATTATCTGTCTGTGTATGATATCGTAGGTAAGTACCTAATACAAAAGCGCTAGATTTACCCGCGCTTCAACAGCAAATTGAAATGTCAAAAGAAAACGGATCTCTCAGCGGTTTGGGTTGTTGTTTTTCGGGAAACGGCATTGCGGCCGGAAAAACGATTCCAGCTTGGATGTTTTTGAAAAATACGGTACCCGGCAATATTAGGCAACTTTTAAGACCAAAATTTTGTGTTAGTTCCATGTAAAAAATTTCAGGGTCGCCGAAAAACCTATAAAATTTTCCAAAAAAAACAAGAAAATTGGTGTCCATAGATTCACTTCAGTAGGGTGGATATTTACCGGCCAAATTGAAATGTTATTAATTCAGGGTAGGTACCTACTTATCTCGGTAGTATTGCAAATATGACGAGAAAAGCAAAAACATTGCCGGAATTTTGTAAGGAAATGCGCCGGTACCTGCCGGAATGGGTAGTTGGACAATTATTTAGGTTTTTGATGCAATTTAATTTACTAAGGTAATGTTGTTTCCACGTACTGAATAATTTAACAATTTTTTAAAGTTCATTTTCACGTTCTGTGTAAGTTGTGTTTTTTTATCAGTAAATGCCAGTTGCATCATAAAACTGAAATATTTACAGAACTTGAATAGAATTCGAACCGAACTTTTACAGAACGTTAAAATTGACTTGAAAAATTAAAAAAAAATTAATTTCGTTAAACAACCCAGCCTAAATATGAGTTCTTTTTTACGTATGTATGCAAGTACCTATACTCAGAATATAAGTAGGTTCCTACCTGCACATAAACACTCGATATCATCCGACGATATTGCATACGTATTAGTTTTCTAATTTTACAATGAAATTACTCGAAGTTGAACGGAATATTTTTTAAAAGTATTAAATTCATATAGCGCTTTATTTTAAGCAGTAAAACTACTGGTGAGTTCTGGCATTATAAAATTTGTATGAAAATGTACGTACGCTCATAACTTCCGAAGGACTGCAACAAATTGAAAAATTCTTTTTTTGTTGTGTTCGTTATTGTTAGTACAAGGTTTGTATAAAATTACTGGTGAGTTCTGGCATAACGAAATTTGTAAAAAAAAAAATTATAGATGGCGCGCGAGCTGTTTGAAAAATAAATGTACCGGGAATTAGTGTATTAATAATGCGGCAGGTGGGGGGGGGGGGGGGTGGAAACAGGAAGGGGGGGAGGGGAACTCGGGAGGGGGTTTACGATACGGAGAAGCCTAGGAGTGAAGTGGGGGTGAGCTCTGGCAACACGAAATTACGCATTGCTCAACCGTTCATCCGATTGTGATGAAACTTTGGGGATTTGATGTGTGCATTTCTACAATGGTGTTTATATACTAACGTATAGCAGGTTTTTGCTGCTAGGTCCTGCGGGCGGCTTTATACATAGTTGTATGTTTAACCGCTAAGCGTTGCTAAACCATTCATCCGATTGCGATGAAAATTTGAGGATTTGATGTGTGCATGCCCACGACGGTTTCTGTATACAAAAGTGAGCTCTGGCATCATGAAATTACGCATTGCTAAACCATTCATCCGATTGCGATGAAACTTTGGGGATTTGATGTTTGCATGTCTACAATGGTGTTTATTTACTAACGTATGGCAGATTTTTGCTGCTAGGCCCTGTGGGCGGCTTTATATATATTTGTATGTTTAACCGTAGGTACCTACCAGCTTACTATGGTTTTTTTTCTGTTAGTTAGTAAGTCAAGTTAGTTTTAACCCGTTAGTTGCATTTGCAACAGGCATAAGCTAGTTATATAGTATTGCTTGGTTTTTCAAAAAACTCACTTTTTCCTTGATGCGAAAATCGACCTCACCGCCCCTCGCGTTTCACCAACCTCAAGGTTCACTTTGGCTCGAAGTCTAGAATTGTCCCTTCGGCTGACACGCGAGAATGGACATTAGCGCTCGCTATTTTGGAACGCTTCAAAGTTCACAATCCTTCGAAGAGTCGATTATTTTCCAGCCACTAGCTTTTGTTTCTTTTTTGTTAGGGGAAACATTTTTCATCGTTATCAATATGTTTGCCAAAACTTTACGGGAGACATCTAGCGGTGCGGAATACAAGTATGGATTATTCACATGAGAAAAAATCAAATGTCTATCGAATACTGTTGTAGTTCTATTTTCATCCGTTCGAAATGGCAGCTTCGTCTGAATTTAAATAAATACGCTAGCTTCACGATTTTCACAAAAAAAATAGACTAGACAGGAAACTCACATAAAATTGAACTGATACATTTTAAGAGCGAAAAATAATATAAATTTGCGGCGAAAACTGGAACTACTCATAAAATCACTCAATTCGGCTAGGTTATATTTTCCGCCGACAGGTTCGCCCCTTTAAAAACGTCGGATCGAGAAAGGAAGTAAAAAAAAGTTAGTTTCCCGTACAAAACTGATTTTGCTAGGAATTTATTCTAATTAATTAAACGGCTTTGAGAAAGTTCTTGAGAAAAATTGACATTTTATAGGGGCATTACGGAATTAAAGATTGCGTTAAAAGTACACCTTCCGGCGGAGATGTTTTTTAATAAACATAAACAATACAAGTTTTAGAAACTTTAAAAACCAAAACATGTTTAGCTCCCCCTTGAAAATGTTTCACAATATTGCATTCAAATTCGACATTTTTCTGACATTTGCGAAAAATTCACTTTCATCGATAAATGCAAATCGTTTGCAGCCTGTAAAATCGGCTGGTATATTAAAATTTTATAATTTTTCTCGAACTTTGCAACACTGAAGATGGAGTCGTGATGGCGTTAAAATCCACTACCACCTTAAAAAAAAGCAGACCCCGCCCTAATAGGTTTTGTATGAAGAATTTTTTTTTTTAATGGCGGATTTCAATTTGTGTGGTTCGGCAGGGCCTTAATTTTAGCGGGAATTGTGCAAATTTGTGCATCGGTCTTGCCTGTTTAAAAAATATAATTATGGAATATTATCTGTCTGTGTATTATATAGTAGGTAAGTACCTAATACAATAGCGCTAGATTTACCCGCGCTTCAACAGCAAATTGAAATGTCAAAAGAAAACGGATCTCTCAGCGGTTTGGGTTGTTGTTTTTCGGGAAACGGCATTGCGGCCGGAAAAAACGATTCCGGCTTGAATGTTTTTGAAAAATTCGGTACCCGAAAACATTTCGCGTCTTTTGATACCAATATGAGGTGTCTGTCCCATGTAAAAAAGTTCAGGGTCGCCGAAAAACCTATAAAATTTTCCAAAAAAAACAAGAAAATTGGTGTCCATAGATTCACTTCAGTAGGGTGGATATTTACCGGCCAGTACATTGAAATGTTATTAATTCAGGGTAGGTACCTACTTATCTCGGTAGTATTGCAAATATGATGAGAAAAGCAAAAACATTGCCGGAATTTTGTAAGGAAATGCGCCGGTACCTGCCGGAATGGGTAGTTGGACAATTATTTAGGTTTTTGATGCAATTTAATTTACTAAGGTAATGTTGTTTCCACGATACTGAATAATTTAACGATTTTTTAAAGTTCATTTTCACGTTCTGTGTAAGTTGTGTTTTTTTATCAGTAAATGCCAGTTGCATCATAAAACTGAAATATTTACAGAACTTGAATAGAATTCGAACCGAACTTTTACAGAACGTTAAAATTGACTTGAAAAATTAAAAAAATTTTAATTTCGTTAAACAACCCAGCCTAAATATGAGTTCTTTTTTACGTATGTATGCAAGAACCTATACTCAGAATATAAGTAGGTTCCTACCTGCACATAAACACTCGATATCATCCGACGATATTGCATACGTATTAGTTTTCTAATTTTACAATGAAATTACTCGAAGTTAAACGGAATATTTTTTAAAAGTATTAAATTCATATAGCGCTTTATTTTAAGCAGTAAAACTACTGGTGAGTTCTGGCATTATAAAATTTGTATGAAAATGTACGTACGCTCATAACTTCCGAAGGACTGCAACAAATTGAAAAATTCTTTTTTTGTTGTGTTCGTTATTGTTAGTACAAGGTTTGTATAAAATTACTGGTGAGTTCTGGCATTACGAAATTTGTAAAAAAAAAATTATAGATGGCGCGCGAGCTGTTTGAAAAATAAATGTACCGGGAATTAGTGTATTAATAATGCGGCAGGTGGGGGGGGGGGGGTGGAAACAGGAAGGGGGGGAGGGGAACTCGGGAGGGGGTTTACGATACGGAGAAGCCTAGGAGTGAAGTGGGGGTGAGCTCTGGCAACACGAAATTACGCATTGCTCAACCGTTCATCCGATTGTGATGAAACTTTGGGGATTTGATGTGTGCATTTCTACAATGGTGTTTATATACTAACGTATAGCAGGTTTTTGCTGCTAGGTCCTGCGGACGGCTTTATAAATGGTTGTATGTTTAACCGCTAAGCGTTTCTAAACCATTCATCCGATTGCGATGAAAATTTGAGGATTTGATGTGTGCATGCCCACGACGGTTTCTGTATACAAAAGTGAGCTCTGGCATCATGAAATTACGCATTGCTAAACCATTCATCCGATTGCGATGAAACTTTTAGGATTTGATGTGTGCATGTCTACAATGGTGTTTATATACTAACGTATGGCAGGTTTTTGCTGCTAGGTCCTGCGGGCGGCTTTATACATAGTTGTATGTTTAACCGCTAAGCGTTGCTAAACCATTCATTCGATTGCGATGAAAATTTGAGGATTTGATGTGTGCATGCCCACGACGGTTTCTGTATACAAAAGTGAGCTCTGGCATCATTTAAAAATTACGCATTACTAAACCATTCATCCGATTGCGATGAAACTTTGGGGATTTGATGTTTGCATGTCTACAATGGTGTTTATTTACTAACGTATGGCAGATTTTTGCTGCTAGGCCCTGTGGGCGGCTTTATATATATTTGTATGTTTATTCGTAGGTACCTACCAGCTTACTATGGTTTTTTTTCTGTTAGTTAGTAAGTCAAGTTAGTTTTAACCCGTTAGTTGCATTTGCAACAGGCATAAGCTAGTTAAATAGTATTGTTTGGTTTTTCAAAAAACTCACTTTTCGCTTGACGGGAAAATCGACCGCACCGCCCCTCGCGTTTCACCAACCTCAAGGTTCACTTTGGCTTGGCGACGCAAAAACGCCGCTGGCACGCCAAAACGACCTCTCCGGTCCTCGAGTTTCGCACACCTCAAGGTTCAATTTTGTTCGAAGGAAATTGTCCCAACGGCTGACACGCGAGAATGGACATTAGCGCTCGCTATTTTGGAACGCTTCAAAGTTCACAATCCTTCGAAGAGTCGATTATTTTCCAGCCACTAGCAGTTGTTTTTTTTTTGATAGGGGAAACATTTTTCGTCGTTATCAATATGTTTGCCAAAACTTTACGGGAGACTTCTAGCGGTGCGGAATACAAGTATGGATTATTCACATTAGAAAAAATCAAAAGTCTATCGAATACTGTTGTAGTTCTATTTTCATCCGTTCGAAATGGCAGCTTCGTCTGAATTTAAATAAATACGCTAGCTTCACGATTTTCACAAAAAAATAGACTAGACAGGAAACTCACATAAAATTGAACTGACACATTTTAAGAGCGAAAATTATATAAATTTGCGGCGAAAACTGGAACTACTCATTAAATCAACCAATTCGGCTCAGTTATAGTTCCCGCCGACAGGTTCGCATTAAAAAAAAAAACCACAAATTAGGCCTTAGTTTCGATGCAATGGAAAATACTAGAGAGAATGTTGAGACAGGTCAGTTATCCGAGATGTCAAAACAAAACGGATCTCTCAGCGGTTTGGGTTGTTGTTTTTCGGGAAACGGCATTGCAGCCGAAAAAACGATCCCCGGTTAGATGTTTTTGAAAAATTCGGTACCCGGCAATATAAGGCAACTTTTAACACCAAAATTTTGTGTCCTTTCCGTGTAAAAAATTTCAGGGTCTCCGAAAAACCTATAAAATTTTCCAAAAAAAACAAGAAAATACGTGTCCATAGATTCCCTTCAGTAGGGTGGATATTAACCGGCCAGTACAAATTATGTTATTAATTCAGGGTAGGTACCTACTTATCTCGGTAGTATTGCAAATATGATGAAAAAAGCAAAACCATTGCCGGAATTTTGTAAGGAGATGCGCCGGTACCTACCGGAATGGGTAGTTGGACAATTATTTAGGTTTTTGATGCAATTTAATTTACTAAGGTAATGTTGTTTCCACGATACTGAATAATTTAACAATTTTTTAAAGTTCATTTTCACTTTCTGTGTAAGTTCTGTTTTTTTATCAGTAAATGCCAGTTGCATCACAAAACTGAAATAATTACAGAACTTGAATAGAATTCGAACCGAACTTTTACAGAACGTTAAAATTGACTTGAAAAATTGAAGAATTTTTAATTTCGTTAAACAACCTAGCCTAAATATGAGTTCTTTTTTACGTATGTATGCAAGTACCTATACTCAGAATATAAGTAGGTTCCTACCTGCACATAAACACTCGATATCATTCGACGATATTGCATACGTATTAGTTTTCTAATTTTACAATGAAATTACTCGAAGTTGAACGGAATATTTTTTTTAAAGTATTAAATTCATATAGCGCTTTATTTTAAGCAGTAAAACTACTGGTGAGTTCTGGCATTATAAAATTTGTATGAAAATATACGTATGCTCATAACTTCCGAAGGACTGCAACAAATTGAAAAATTCTTTTTTTGTTGTGATCGTTATTGTTAGTACAAGGTTTGTATAAAATTACTGGTGAGTTCTGGCATTACGAAATTTGTAAAAAAAAAATTATAGGTGGTGCGCGAGCTGTTTGAAAAATAAATGTACCGGGAATTAGTGTATGTAATGCGGCAGCTGGGGGGGGGGGTGGAAACAGGAAGGGGGGAGGGGAGCCTGGGAGGGGGGGGGGGGGAACTCGGGAGGGGGTTTACGATACGGAGAAGCCTAGGAGTGAAGTGGGGTGAGGGAAGGTGAGGGAGGCGGAGTGGAAAGGGGAAGAGGATGCTGGTGAGGAAGGGGGGGGGGGGGATTCCTGGTTCCTGGATACAATAGTGAGCTCTGGCAACACGAAATTACGCATTGCTCAACCGTTCATCCGATTGCGATGAAACTTTGGGGATTTGATGTGTGCATGCCTACAACGGTGTCTATATACTAACATATGGTAGGTTTTTGCTACTAGGCCCTGCGGGCGGCTTTATAAACATTTGTATGTATAACCACTAAGCGTTGCTAAACCATTTATCGGATTGCGATGAAACTTTAGGTTTTGATGTGCGCATGCCTACCATGCCTTTATGACAGTAGATACCTACCCGCTTAATATGAATTTTTTAAGTTAGTTTTAACCCGTTAATTGCATTTGCAATAGGCATAAGCTAGTTATATAGTATTGTTTGGTTTTTCAAAAAACTCACTTTTCGCTTGACGGGAAAATCGACCGCACCGCCCCTCGCGTTTCACCAACCTCAAGGTTCACTTTGGCTTGGCGACGCAAAAACGCCGCTGGCACGCCAAAACGACCTCTCCGGTCCTCGAGTTTCGCACACCTCAAGGTTCAATTTTGTTCGAAGGAAATTGTCCCAACGGCTGACACGCGAGAATGGACATTAGCGCTCGCTATTTTGGAACGCTTCAAAGTTCACAATCCTTCGAAGAGTCGATTATTTTCCAGCCACTAGCAGTTGTTTTTTTTTTGATAGGGGAAACATTTTTCATCGTTATCAATATGTTTGCCAAAACTTTACGGGAGACTTCTAGCGGTGCGGAATACAAGTATGGATTATTCACATTAGAAAAAATCAAATGTCTATCGAATACTGTTGTAGTTCTATTTTCATCCGTTCGAAATGGCAGCTTCGTCTGAATTTAAATAAATACGCTAGCTTCACGATTTTCACAAAAAAATAGACTAGACAGGAAACTCACATAAAATTGAACTGACACATTTTAAGAGCGAAAATTACATAAATTTGCGGCGAAAACTGGAACTACTCATTAAATCAACCAATTCGGCTCAGTTATAGTTCCCGCCGACAGGTTCGCATTAAAAAAAAAACCCACAAATTAGGCCTTAGTTTCAATGCAATGGAAAATACTAGAGAGAATGTTGAGACAGGTCAGTTATCCGAGATGTCAAAACAAAACGGATCTCTCAGCGGTTTGGGTTGTTGTTTTTCGGGAAACGGCATTGCAGCCGAAAAAACGATCCCCGGTTAGATGTTTTTGAAAAATTCTGTACCCGGCAATATAAGGCAACTTTTAACACCAAAATTTTGCGTCCGTTCCATGTAAAAAATTTCAGGGTCGCCGAAAAACCTATAAAATTTTCCAAAAAAAACAAGAAAATTGGTGTCCATAGATTCACTTCAGTAGGGTGGATATTTACCGGCCAGTAGGTACAAATTGAAATGTTATTAATTCAGGGTAGGTACCTACTTATCTCGGTAGTATTGCAAATATGATGAGAAAAGCAAACACATTGCCGGAATTTTGTAAGGAAATGCGCCGGTACCTGCCGGAATAGGTAGTTGGACAATTATTTAGGTTTTTGATGCAATTTATTTTACTAAGGTAATGTTGTTTCCACGATACTGAATAATTTAACAATTTTTTAAAGTTCATTTTCACGTTCTGTGTAAGTTCTGTTTTTTTATCAGTAAATGCCAGTTGCATCATAAAACTGAAATAATTACAGAACTTGAATAGAATTCGAACCGAACTTTTACAGAACGTTAAAATTGACTTGAAAAAATGAAGAATTTTTAATTTTGTTAAACAACCCAGCCTAAATATGTGTTTTTTTTTACTCACTCTTTTTTCACTCGGAATTTAGGTAGGTACCCATCTGCACATAACAACTCGATATCATCCAACTATATTGCATACGTATTAGTTTTCTAATTTTACAATGAAATTACTCGAAGTTGAACGGAATATTTTTTTAAAACTATTAAATTCATATAGCGCTTTATTTTAAGCAGTAAAACTACTGGTGAGTTCTGGCATTATAAAATTTGTATGAAAATGTACGTACGCTCATAACTTCCGAAGGACTACAACAAATTAAAAAATTCTTTTTGTGTTGTGTTCGTTATTGTTAGTACAAGGTTTGTATAAAATTACTGGTGAGTTCTGGCATTACGAAATTTGTAAAAAAAAAATTTATAGGTGGCGCGCGAGCTGTTTGAAAAATAAATGTACCGGGAATTAGTGTATGTAATGCGGCATGTGGGGGGGGGGTGGAAACAGGAAGTGGGGGAGGGGGACCTGGGAGGGGGGAGGGGAACTCGGGAGGGGGTTTACGATACGGAGAAGCCTAGGAGTGAAGTGGGGTGAGGGAAGGTGAGGGAGGCGGAGTGGAAAAGGGAAGAGGACGCTGGTGAGGAAGGGGGGGGGGGAAAGGGGGGGGGGGGAGGGGGAGGTGGGGGAAGGGGGGGGGGGGGAAGGTGGGGGAGGAAGGGGATCGGAACAAATGAGAAAGGACACGCAGGTAGAAAATTTTTCTTTATTAAATGGTATCGCAACGCATGCCGGGTACCAGCTATCTTCTATATATATAAAAATCAAAAAAATGTTTGGCTGTATGTATGTCCGCTATGCGTTGCTAAACCATTCATCCGATTGCGATGAAACATTGGGAATTTGATGTGCGCATGACTGCTATGGTTCCTGTATACAATAGTGAGCTCTGGCAACACGAAATTACGCATTGCTCAACCGTTCATCCGATTGTGATGAAACTTTGGGGATTTGATGTGTGCATTTCTACAAGGGTGTTTATATACTAACGTATAGCAGGTTGTTGCTGCTAGGTCCTGCGGACGGCTTTATACATAGTTGTTTGTTTAACCGCTAAGCGTTGCTAAACCATTCATCCGATTGCGATGAAAATTTGAGGATTTGATGTGTGCATGCCCACGACGGTTTCTGTATACAAAAATGAGCTCTGGCATCATGAAATTACGCATTGCTAAACCATTCATCCGATTGCGATGAAACTTTGTGGATTTGATGTGTGCATGTCTAAAATGGTGTTTATTTACTAAAGTATGGCAGGTTTTTGCTGCTAGGTCCTGCGGGCGGCTTTATACATAGTTGTGTGTTTAACCGCTTAGCGTTGCTAAACCATTCATTCGATTGCGATGAAAATTTGTAGATTTGATGTGTGCATGCCCACGACGGTTTCTGTATACAAAAGTGAGCTCTGGCATCATGAAATTACGCATTGCTAAACCGTTCATCCGATTGCGATGAAACTTTGGGGATTTGATGTGTGCATGCCTACAATGGTGTCTATATACTAACGGATGGCAGATTTTTGCTGCTAGGCCCTGTGGGCAGCTTTATATATATTTGTATGTTTAACCGTAGGTACCTACCCGCTTACTATGAATTTTTTTTCTGTTAGTTAGTAAGTCAAGTTAGTTTTAACCCGTTAGTTGCATTTGCAACAGGCATAAGCTAGTTATATAGTATTGTTTGGTTTTTCAAAAAACTCACTTTTCGCTTGACGGGAAAATCGACCGCACCGCCCCTCGCGTTTCACCAACCTCAAGGTTCACTTTGGCTTGGCGACGCAAAAACGCCGCTGGCACGCCAAAACGACCTCTCCGGTCCTCGAGTTTCGCACACCTCAAGGTTCAATTTTGTTCGAAGGAAATTGTCCCAACGGCTGACACGCGAGAATGGACATTAGCGCTCGCTATTTTGGAACGCTTCAAAGTTCACAATCCTTCGAAGAGTCGATTATTTTCCAGCCACTAGCAGTTGTTTTTTTTTTGATAGGGGAAACATTTTTCATCGTTATCAATATGTTTGCCAAAACTTTACGGGAGACTTCTAGCGGTGCGGAATACAAGTATGGATTATTCACATTAGAAAAAATCAAATGTCTATCGAATACTGTTGTAGTTCTATTTTCATCCGTTCGAAATGGCAGCTTCGTCTGAATTTAAATAAATACGCTAGCTTCACGATTTTCACAAAAAAATAGACTAGACAGGAAACTCACATAAAATTGAACTGACACATTTTAAGAGCGAAAATTATATAAATTTGCGGCGAAAACTGGAACTACTCATTAAATCAACCAATTCGGCTCAGTTATAGTTCCCGCCGACAGGTTCGCATTAAAAAAAAAACCACAAATTAGGCCTTAGTTTCGATGCAATGGAAAATACTAGAGAGAATGTTGAGACAGGTCAGTTATCCGAGATGTCAAAACAAAACGGATCTCTCAGCGGTTTGGGTTGTTGTTTTTCGGGAAACGGCTTTGCAGCCGAAAAAACGATCCCCGGTTAGATGTTTTTGAAAAATTCGGTACCCGGCAATATAAGGCAACTTTTAACACCAAAATTTTGTGTCCTTTCCGTGTAAAAAATTTCAGGGTCTCCGAAAAACCTATAAAATTTTCCAAAAAAAACAAGAAAATACGTGTCCATAGATTCCCTTCAGTAGGGTGGATATTAACCGGCCAGTACAAATTATGTTATTAATTCAGGGTAGGTACCTACTTATCTCGGTAGTATTGCAAATATGATGAAAAAAGCAAAACCATTGCCGGAATTTTGTAAGGAGATGCGCCGGTACCTACCGGAATGGTTAGTTGGACAATTATTTAGGTTTTTGATGCAATTTAATTTACTAAGGTAATGTTGTTTCCACGATACTGAATAATTTAACAATTTTTTAAAGTTCATTTTCACTTTCTGTGTAAGTTCTGTTTTTTTTTATCAGTAAATGCCAGTTGCATCATAAAACTGAAATAATTACAGAACTTGAATAGAATTCGAACCGAACTTTTACAGAACGTTAAAATTGACTTGAAAAATTGAAGAATTTTTAATTTCGTTAAACAACCTAGCCTAAATATGAGTTCTTTTTTACGTATGTATGCAAGTACCTATACTCAGAATATAAGTAGGTTCCTACCTGCACATAAACACTCGATATCATTCGACGATATTGCATACGTATTAGTTTTCTAATTTTACAATGAAATTACTCGAAGTTGAACGGAATATTTTTTTTAAAGTATTAAATTCATATAGCGCTTTATTTTAAGCAGTAAAACTACTGGTGAGTTCTGGCATTATAAAATTTGTATGAAAATGTACGTACGCTCATAACTTCCGAAGGACTGCAACAAATTGAAAAATTCTTTTTTTGTTGTGATCGTTATTGTTAGTACAAGGTTTGTATAAAATTACTGGTGAGTTCTGGCATTACGAAATTTGTAAAAAAAAATTATAGGTGGTGCGCGAGCTGTTTGAAAAATAAATGTACCGGGAATTAGTGTATGTAATGCGGCAGCTGGGGGGGGGGGGTGAAAACAGGAAGGGGGAGGGGAGCCTGGGAGGGGGGAGGGGAACTCGGGAGGGGGTTTACGATACGGAGAAGCCTAGGAGTGAAGTGGGCTGAGGGAAGGTGTGGGAGGCGGAGTGGAAAGGGGAAGAGGACGCTGGTGAGGAAGGGGGGGGGGGATTCCTGGTTCCTGTATACAATAGTGAGCTCTGGCAACACGAAATTACGCATTGCTAAACCGTTCATCCGATTGTGATGAAACTTTGGGGATTTGACGTGTGCATTTCTACAATGGTGTTTATATACTAACGTATAGCAGGTTTTTGCTGCTAGGTCCTGCGGACGGCTTTATACATAGTTGTATGTTTAACCGCTAAGCGTTGCTAAACCATTCATCCGATTGCGATGAAAATTTGAGGATTTGATGTGTGCATGCCCACGACGGTTTCTGTATACAAAAGTGAGCTCTGGCATCATGAAATTACGCATTGCTAAACCATTCATCCGATTGCGATGAAACTTTGGGGATTTGATGTGTGCATGCCTACAATGGTGTCTATATACTAACGTATGGCAGATTTTTGCTGCTAGGCCCTGTGGGCGGCTTTATATATATTTGTATGTTTAACCGTAGGTACCTACCCGCTTACTATGATTTTTTTTCTGTTAGTTAGTAAGTCAAGTTAGTTTTAACCCGTTAGTTGCATTTGCAACAGGCATAAGCTAGTTATATAGTATTGTTTGGTTTTTCAAAAAACTCACTTTTCGCTTGACGGGAAAATCGACCTCACCGCCCCTCGCGTTTCACCAACCTCAAGGTTCAATTTGGCTTGGCGACGCAAAAATGCCGCTGGCACGCCAAAACGACCTCTCCGATCCTCGAGTTTCGCACACCTCAAGGTTCAATTTTGTTCGAAGGAAATTGTCCCGACGGCTGACACGCGAGAATGGACATTAGCGTTCGGTATTTTAAAACACTTCAAGGTTCACAATCCTTCGAAGAGTCGATTATTTTCCAGCCACTAGCAGTTGTTTTTTTTTTTGATAGGGGAAACATTTCAATATGTTTGCCAAAACTTTACGGGAGACATCTAGCGGTGCGGAATACAAGTATGGATTATTCACATAAGAAAAAATCAAATATCTATCGAATACTATTGTAGTTCTATTTTCATCCGTTCGAAATGGCAGCTTCGTCTGAATTTAAATAAATACGCTCGCTTCACGATTTTCTCGAAAAAGGAGGAATCAACATAACGACAGTATTCGTATAATGTTGCTATATGCTTGGTTTTGGAATGCCTAATTTTGGAATGTTGTTTTTTAATATTCAGAATGTTTCTTACTAAAATTTTTAACTTTGTCAATAAATAATATGGATACATTAAAATATAGTGAATATTTAACTGCTGTAACTATACCAACACTAAATAGAAAAAATACATTATTGTAGTTGTGGAAGAATTTCTTTTACCTCATTTCATGAATATTGTTTGTTCTTTTTTTTTCAACTCATTTATAATTTCATATTATTATTTGAAATATATAATATTCAATAATATTTTAATTAATAATATTAAAAGTACATAATATTTTAAATGAAATTCTACATACTTTACGCTTGACAACAGCAAAAAATATGTAAAAAAAAAAAAATTTTAGGGTGTTTTTTCAAAAAAATAATTTTTTCATGCTATTCGCAGGTATATTAAAAAATTTTGTTTTTAAATAAAGCATCAAAGTTAATTTATTAAGATATCTTTGTTCTCAATAAAAAAAAGTTTACGAAAACCATGTTTTTTCTTAGTAAGCATTAACATTTTTTACCCCTGAAACATGTTTTTTTGAGATATGGCATCACTGGACACTCGGTATTCAAGATAACAACTTATAAAGTTTTATTTTCGTATAGGTTAATGAACAAGATGGCGATTACGGGCTTATAATTTATAATAATTATACACTGACTGATGAACAAAATTACTGACTGCAAGTAGGTAGGATAATGATGTAATATATAAAATAATACTTCATTGATAATTTTATGTAAATTTTCAACAAATTTGCTTGGAAATAAGGTACTTTTACAACACGGTCAGACGTATGGAATCCTAAATTGTGATTTATTTACTTACAGGAAAGATGTTGAAAATGCCCCTAGATATAATATTGGATATGTATTTATACTATAAATAAAGATGTTGGTATGATATTTATGCCCAGTGATACTTCAACGTTAAGACAAAACATATCTTGATTGCAGGAATCCACTTTCCTTGAAGGCATAATATGAAATCACCCATTTTGAAGGTATTTATTTATTATTATAGTGTCAAGCAACATGAACAGACTAATGTAAAGTCAGTAGTAATAAATATAACCTGAATGGTCCTCTGTTTACAGGAATGAAGTTGAAAAATGCTGCTATAATTATTGAATGTTTGAAATTACCTAATTATACTGTAAAATCCTTAGTGATAACATAACGATGCAATCTTTCAAAAAAATTAACAAAGGAATCTATCAATTTACAAGATAATTATTATTGAAGGTATTTATTTCCCATTTTTTATTATTTTTATTAAAAAAACGGCAATTTTCAAGATAATTATTATTAAAAATGTATTTCCTATTGTTTTAACCTACAATAACTTTCTGAACTTATTTGTGGGTGCAAACATCTTCATTTCAAATGTCGTTATATTTTCTAGCAGTGAAATAGTATAATGAGGGTTCAATAAAACTCAACAAAGTGGAATTTCAACACCCCCTTTGAAAAATCGACTAGAATGGGCCAAGGCACACCAAAAAATGACCAATGACGACTGGAGGGTAGGAAATTAATATTTATGTAGTTTTCAAAAGTCAAAGCGATGAAAAAAGACCGTTAATCTAATCTATTTAAACCAAATTCTTTTTTTTTCATCGCTTTTAACCGCTATGTACTATAGCGCCGCTTGCTACATTTGCAGTCCAGTGAAATAATGACTACCTTGAGGTTCACTGCAGTTTAAAGTGTGTAGAGCTAGGTTTTAGATGTTTAATGTACAGTGGAATCTGTTGAACATTGAAGGGAAATGACAAACACATCATACTAAGCAGACGTCATACAAAGCAGTTTGTAAAAAATAAACATCCTATTTTTGCTGGGTATTTTATGTATGTATTTATTTTAATAGAGAGATCTATTCTAAAATAATACTAAAATCTAAAGTTAATACGCTGACATCTTCCGTACAGACCTGCTTCATGTACTGGTTACTAGCAGAAGCATTACTGATGTCATCTTCTTCATTCTGCTGTTTGAACAGGTAAACCTATGTGGTTTTCAATGAATCCTGCATGCAATGAGGAAAGCATATGTTTTAGGCTTAAAATCAACTGTTAGGAATCATGTCGGTCACTATAACTGGACATAATTTATTCAAAATGGGTTATAATAAGCGTCATGTCACTATAAGCAAAGTCATCATATCTGATTTTGTTATTAAGAATATTATATGAAAACCAAACTTCGCTGTGTAATTACTGAATTTAAATAATATTTACGTTTCAAGATGCTGCAGCTGCACTGATATCAACTGTCTCTGTTGACGTAATATTGAGTATATACTGTGGAGATTCATCATTGCTGAAGATCATGTACCCTACTCTAATATCCATGGTGGATAAGAATCTTTCTTCCGCTCCCCGCACTCCTGCGTTGTGTGGAGAGCCAAAGACATCAACTTATCAGAGACACCAGTGACACTTGGTCACTTCAGCGCTGCAGTGACCTTTCTCTGCCTTCTACTTTGTCAGCGATTATGAGTTTCTCCAAGTTGGAGTCCTCAGTTTGGCAATCAACGTGGCCAAAGTATCTTAAGATACGTTATAGGTACATAAATAAAAAAATCAAATATTGTTTATTATTTATAATATACTTTATTATTTTTATTTATGATATACTTTTTGTAAATAAAGGGGGCTAATAACTTTAAATGTTTTTTTTAGATACAAAGCTTTATATTATAGTGTCATATCCTGATTTTGAAAAATTGCAGAATATAATATACTTTTTGTAAATATAAATAAGAAATATTATCTTTTTTTTACATTAGCTTCACGCAGGAAGCCCTGAGAAAAATAATTCCCATCAGGGCCTATGTCATCTTTGGGAATGTTGTGTGGAACGTTTTTTAGGGTAGGAAGGAGAGGAAATTCTGGGAAGGAAAAGGGTATAAGGGGTGGGTAGGAATCTGAGGTTCAGTGTGTCCATGAGTGTCGGACGGATGAATCCATTCCTCCCACTGCGGTGCAAGGCGATGTTCCGAGAGAGTACGACTGTAGAAATCACAAGGACTCCCCCAACCAGCCATCTCTCCCAATCTAGCCTGCTAGGCAGCTGATGGGCAAACAAATCTACCCATAAATGAACTAATACCTAGATGGATATCTTCGGGTAAAATAAAATAAAAAACTCAATTCCATGTAGTATTTTATTACTAATGCATATAACACAAAACAAATGTAAATACAATCATGTACAAACACATTTAGAAAGGACCGACCAATGTCTTAGTAATTTCATCTGGAATGGGAAGGTTTTTTAATCTTAACTAATGAAAATGAGTAATAATAATAGAAAAGGAAGAAAGTGTTAGGATAGATTTTTTTTTGACATTGGGCCTATGTCGTCTTTAGGGATGCAGTATGGAGTGTTTTTATGGAAAGGAAAGGGAGGAAGTTTTGAGAAGGAAAAATGTACAGAGGGGTAGTTGGGAATTTGGGGGTCAATATGTTCAAGAGTGATGGACGTATGAATTTATCCGTCTTACTGCGTCGATGGCGATGGGTCGACTGAGTATGGTTGCAGAGGTCTGAAGACATTGTAATAACAGAGTGCAATTCACACAGCCCAGGGAACACGTTTGGTTCTGAAATATATTCATCACATTAACCAAAGTTCGCAAGAAAAACATAGAACATGGAAGATTATGCAGGTATACATTTGTATTTATATTTCATTAAAGGAAATATCATTTAATGAAATATAAATACAAATGTATACCTGCTTAATCTTCCACTACTTTTTTGGCGGCAAAACGCATGATCCTCGGCCCCGGGGGGAATACGTTTGGTTCTGAAAAAAAAATAAATTCATTACATTACCCAGCCTCATTATATGAACTATATCCTACCATTGCAGAGTATAAAAGAGAAAATAAAATAAGAACAACGACCGCGCGTCTCGGATATGCGCCCGTCATGTAAAATATCTTAATAATAATGGAATTGCTGTATTTGAAGAAATAATGGTAAATATTCGGAACAAAAGTCAACGGTTAATACGCACGTTACGTTAATTTTTTTTTGATAAAACCTTTAGCTTCATGTCATCATAATTTTAAAAAACATCCCATGTTTTGAATGGTTTGAGGGCAAGGCAGGGTTTATCCTAGCGGATTTGTGTAATTATGATTGATTGTTATGAAATTAATATTCCGTATTAACCGTTGACGTTTGTTCCGAAAAATTACCGAAATAATAAATGTATTGAATATCTTTATAATAAGAAAGACTCAATGAATTAACATATATCTCTCTACCAACAACCACAATCGTATGAATAAAACATAGAGAAGACATTTATACCTTTTAAACTGTAGTTGTGGTCTTGGACGGCACCATTCGTGCTGGACACTCCAGGAAGAACATAGATTAAGGGTCGGCAAAGCGTCTTTTTTGACATGCCATTGGAATTTTTGCAGTTCATAGTGAAATGGGAACCAAAGGTAACTACAATTTCCCAAAATCGGATAAGCAATAGTCAGATTTGCCGATTCTCCACGCTCATTCCCGATAACGACTCTCATTATTTTCGCAGCTCGGTACTCTGTGCTCTGGGTCGAACTGAAACACTATCTTCACAGCCTTTGACACTGTATCGAAATCTAGGAAACATTTTTTCAAAATATTTACTTCTGTGTTTTGAATGTTCGGACCGTCCTTACTGTGCTATTTGACATATAATACCATAGATATCCCATTGTATACAACTCAGTTCTCAAAAGTTTTTCTATGAAAATAATAAGATTCCTATTAGTAGTCATTACTTTGACGTCACAAACCACGTGATTTGGTCACTTCTATGTAATTATGTACTGTTTATTTCTGCAAAAACAATTAAAATTTAAAAAACTACAAGAAGTTTGTATGTGCAAAAGGTAATATATATATAAAGGAAGTCTCGATTGTTTCTTATTTATTTTTATATTTTACGTACTGTGTATGTTATAATGTAACTTAATTTCCCTGAAATAAAAATAAATAAGTATTATGTTCATGATTTTTTTTTGCATTATAAATATATAACAATAATGTCTGACTTTTTGTTTCCGTCAAAATGTATAATTTTTTTAATTTTACATGTATGCTGAATAAATATAATTGAAATAAGAGGACTCATAAAAAAGTTTTTTTTTCTTCATGTATTTATATAAAATTATATGTTGTGTGTGAGAAGTGCACGTAAGTAAATTTTAATCAAGAACTCTGAATTTACTCATAAAGCAATATTTTTTAATTATATTATTCCAATATCAACGCATGCAAGCATTTTAAATTCTCCTTTGCTGACCTATCCAACGTTATTAGACTTTGAAACCTAAAAATAAATTCTGCACACATTTTTTTCTTATTTTGGGATCGTGTTGTAATAAATTTCTTCCCAGTTTTGTATGCATCTTATTAATTATACCTAAGAATCGAACAGTATTTGTATTTATTAATTTGAATATTGTTAAATAATCAAAAGACAAAAGGTTATAATTTCAATATTTTCGGAAACAGAACAAATCTATATTATGTAATCGATACTGTTCAATGGGTAGGATTATTGTAAATATTTGATTTTTAGATAAATTTGCGGTTTTTAACGCAGCGACTATTTTGCTAATTTATTTACCGTTTTTTTTTTCGATTTTAAAATTTAATTTGTGAGATGTGCTTTTAAATTCCTATGTTTTCATACATAATTTAATTTATCAAGCAGAAAATAATTTTAATGTTTTTGTCACGATGAGAAAGTACCCGATATCGACAATTTCGCTTCATGACGCTGACTTTGTCTATGATAACCTACGACGCCTACTTTGTCTAATCCTAATTCTTTTGATTCTACATTTTCTGTCGAAATAGCCGTTGGGATTTTACTGGTCGTAACCAATTTTACTTTTGATAAATTTAAAACTTGAATATGTCTGAGAACTTTCCTAATGATATTGCTGGTCCCAGTTGTACGCGTGACAGTGAAAATCAATTGTGTGGAAAGCGACCTATACGTGATGGAAAGATGAAGTCAGCAAAAGGTAATAAATCAAAATTAATGAAAACAGTGAGTGATGGTGTGAATACTGTGCAAGAAGATCGTAAAATTGTGCAAAAACGAGATTTAACTGTTCACCAGAATGAATGTTTGGCTGGGACCAGCTCTAGCGTGGAGCAGTTTGCGCGGGAAAATTTGACGGACATGATTGGTGATGCATCGAAACGCGAATGGCGACATGAGAGGGAAAATGCGAAGAAAATGAAAGAATATGAAAGAAAAAAACGGGCCGAAAGTATCGTACAGATGAGATTAAAAGTAGAAGAAGAAAAGAAGAATGCAAAGCAATTGGCAAGAAAGATGAAGTATGACGGGACAAAGCAAAAAGTCGATTCGAAAGCAAAAGAAAAAAAGAAGAACGCAAAGCAATTGGCAAATAAGATGGCGTATGACAGGAGAAAGCAGGAAGAAAAAAATAAAAAAAAAGAATACGATCGCAAACGAAGAGTTCAGCGTAAACTTATAGACCAATTGAAGCATGAAAGTCCATCTGCATCCACAACGGAAGTGACAGCTTTCATGATAGAATCCGTCAATGTGCAACAGGTTTCTACACCTGGTGAAATAGTTTCAGTTCCAGCTCCAGTTCCAGTACCAGCGAGAGATGTGACAGGATCCGTGACAGAGGAGATTTTGAATGTTGAAACGGTTTCTGTGCCCAGTATAGATATCACCCCCAATAGAAGCTCTCGGGCTACATACAGATGTGCCATTGCAGGAACGTTGAATACAGTTACTCCATCTGTCCATTATTTAGGTCTTTTAGATTGCGAATGTCCTATTGAACATTGCCGGGCGGTTCATTTTGCAGCTGAGAGCAGTCGATTGAGGCACAGTTGCTGTCATAATGGAAAAGTGTTTCTGAATTCACAGCCTGAGTATCCAGCCCAGTTCAAAGATCTTTTGTTAGGTAGCAGTGAGAACGCCAAGAATTTCAGATCGTTTATTAGGCAATATAATAATGCGAGCGCTTTTGCTAGCTTTGGTGCTAAAGTCGTTGACATTCCGGGCAGGGGTCCTTTTTGTTTGAAGATTTCAGGAGAGATATGTCATCTTACATCCACAATGCTGGAAGCTGGAGAGAACGAGGTGCCGTGTTATGCGCAGCTATACGTTTACGACACAGATGCAGCTGTCAATCTACGCATGAATCATCCGGCCAATGTAAATTGTTTTCAGGAAATCATGTCGGTTGTGGATAGGATAATCCGTCAAATAAGTCCTTATGCAGGTAGTTACCGGAATCTTCGAACTGCTGTTGAGGAAGAAGAGGCGCGTAGCAGGGAAACCGGTGATCCGCAGCGTTTTGTTAGTTTGTTGTTTTCGCGTTCTTCATCCGATGATCAGAGGAGATACAATGCTCCGACATCTGCTAATGATGTTGGTATGGTCTTCGTCGCAGACCACGAAGGGAATTTGCCAGCCGACGTCGACATAGCTGTTTATCCAAATAGGTCACATAATACGCAACGCATCAGCATTTTATCTCCACATTTGGATTCGATGGTCTTTCCAATTCTATTCCCAGCAGGCGAGTTAGGTTGGTCGGTAGACCTTCGGCATCATTCAGATTTTGCAACTCGAGTTCGAAATAATGTCACTTTGCTGCAATTTTATTCTCATAAAATTGCTGTAAGGCGCTTGGTTTTCAATCCCATTCATTCTTCAGGGAAGCTGTTCCAGCAATATATTGTTAATTCGTATGTTCGTTGCGAGTCCCACAGGCTTACATATTTGAGGTTACACCAAAAGGAGTTGCGGGTGGAGTGTTATCAGGGATTGTTGGATCATTTAAACAACAGACATGTAGAACATGATATCCGTGCAGGAAACATCGTCATTTTACCTTCCACGTTCACCGGTAGCCCGAGGTACATGACTAAGATGTATCAGGATTCAATGGCTGTTGTTAGGAAATACGGTCGCCCAGACCTGTTTATCACATTCACCTGCAATCCTAAATGGCGTGAAATAACAAATGAACTCCATCCATGGCAAACTGCCTCTGATAGGCCAGATTTAGTTGCACGAGTGTTCCAGCTGAAGGTTGATGAATTTATCGGTGACATAGTCAAAAAAGAGGTGTTCGGTAAGGTTTTAGCTTACGTTTACGTAATTGAGGAACAAAAGAGAGGTTTGCCGCATCTTCACGGTCTGTTCACTCTTGGTGATTTAGACAAGTTACATTTACCTCCAGATATAGACAATGTCATCAGCGCAGAATTACCTGACAGAGAGAGGGACCAGGATTTGTATAGGGCGGTTATAAAACATAATATTCATGGCCCATGTGGTACCGTCAATCCTGAAGCAATTTGTATGGTTGAAGGAAAGTGTTCTAAGAAGTTTCCTAAAGCATTTCGAGATGAAACTGAAGCAGATGTAAACGGCTATCCGGTGTACAAACGACGAGACAATAGTTCAGAAGATCACATATGTAGAGGGTTTAAAATTGATAATAAATTTGTCGTCCCGTACAATCCATATTTGACTAGGAAATTCAACGCACATATTAATGCTGAAATTTGTTCTTCCGTCATCGCCATTAAATACATCCACAAGTATCTCGCCAAGGGTCACGACTGTGCTCGCATGGAAATACGACTTCTTCAAGAAGCAACAGACAGTACAATTGTCCATGATGAAATTAGTCAGTTTCTAGACTGTCGGTTCATCAGCGCTCCAGAAGCTGCTTGGCGTATTCTCGAAAATCCCATTCATGGTCAGTCGCACACGACAGTTTTACTGAGCGTACATTTGCCAGGCGGAGAACAGGTATATTTCAGAGACGGTAACGAGGAAGAAGCGTTAGCATTATCCCACATTACTACATTAACAGGTTGGTTCAATTTAAATCGTTTAGATGATTCTGCTCATTCTCATTTTTATCAGGATATTCCGAACTTCTTCGTTTTTAACAGAAATAAAATTTGGAAACGGCGTAAGCAAGGCGGAGACAAAGTTATTGGTAGGATAGTTTCAGTGTCTCCACGTCATAGAGAACTATACCACCTTAGGATTTTGTTATTGAAAGTTAAAGGTGCAACTTCGTACGAACATCTCCGAACAGTCGACGGGGTTATTCTTCCTTCGTTCAGTGATGCGGCCCGTGAATTAGGCCTGACAGACAACATCAATGAATGGGTTAAGTGTTTAGAAGAAGGGGTTGTCTTCATGATGCCAAAGGCACTTCGAAACCTTTTTGTAGTTATATTGGTTCATTGTCTTCCTTCAGATCCATTGCAAATATGGAATTCTTTCAAAACGCCCATGTCGGAAGATTTTCTGAGAAATGTTGAGAACGCAGACTTGGCTATAAATCTCGCACTTCTCGAAATAAGTGACGCCCTTCTGAACGAAGGTTCTTCTTGCACTGCACAAGGTCTGCCGGAACCTGATCGAACAATAAATACAGATATAGGACCTGCAGATGTTGTAATTGAAGAAAACCTGGGAGCGGAGATGCAGTCATTGTTGAACATCGAACAACGAGAAGTGTTTGATTCTATCCTTCAAGTTCTCTCAGATAGGTCAAACGAAAATTCTCCGAGGTGCTTTTTCGTAGACGGACCAGGAGGTACAGGGAAAACGTTTTTGTATAGAACTTTAATTCATTCGTTGCAATCGCAGGGAAAAAACGTGTTAAGCGTGGCTTGGACTGGAATAGCGGCAATTTTACTTCCCAGGGGCAGAACATGCCATAATGCATTTAATTTACCTCTCGATTTAAATAGCTCTGCAACATGTAAAATTTCAAAAAAAAATAAAATTATAATTAAAAATGCAGATTTAGTAATATGGGACGAAGCTTCGATGGCCCCAATAACAGCTTTCGAAATGATCGAACGTGCCATACGGGATGTAATGAAAAATGAATTGCCCTTTGGGGGTAAAGTTGTCGTTCTTGGTGGTGATTTTAGGCAAGTTTTACCTGTTTGTCGCAGAGCGGCTCGCGGGAAAATTGTTGCATCGTCCATCAAAAAAAGTGGGCTTTGGAGGTTATTTAAGGTGGTCCACCTTAAGGCTAATATGCGGGCTTCAAGTGACCAAACTGCGTTTGCCGAATGGTTGTTGGAACTAGGTAATGGAACTCTTCCATGTCCTCAAGGTTGTGTAGCGTCTTCTGTTGTTTTACCGTCGAGTAGCATTTGCCAAGATGTTGTTAGCGCAATTTACGGAGACTCACATTCGGTAGCCGATGCAAATTTATTCTGCGACAGGGCAATATTATGTCCCAAAAATGTTGATGCTCGAAAAATCAATGAAAAAGTTTTAGAAAAATTAGAAGGTCCCTTGAAGACATTTTACAGTATCGATTCGGCGAGAGACCGGAGAGGAAATCCAGATCCTGAGGAACAGGTGAGATTCCCTTTAGAATTTTTAAACTCTTTCAATCCGCCAGGATTACCACCTCATGCCTTGAATTTAAAAATTGGTTCGATTCTTATGTTGTTACGTAACATGTCCATCGCGAATAACTTATGCAACGGCACTCGAATGATTCTTCGAGGTTTTACAGATAATCTATTGCAAGTTGAAATAATCACAGGAGATAGAAGAGGAAGCGTTCATTTTTTGCCTAGGATTATGCTGGATACTTCTGCAGACGTAACAGTTCCCTTTAATCTTTACAGGCACCAGTTCCCAGTTCAGCTTGCATACGGTATGACCATAAACAAATCACAAGGTCAAACATTTAATCAGATTGGCGTTTTTCTTCCAGAACCTGTTTTCACACATGGTCAATTGTATGTAGCTTGCTCTAGGGTGAAATCAGAAAATTCTTTAAAAATTCAAATAGTTCCAGGAACACGTCAGGGAGCAAATGCCAGCGGATCTACAACCCAATATATAGTTTATAGGGAGATTTTAGATTAGGTATTAGCTATTTTATCCTTATAAAAGTAAAATGCGCAAACTTAAAATTAACCATCTCTATGTATAATTGCCAAATTAATTACTTAGTTAAACTAGCCGGTTAAAATCTATCTAAACCACTAATGATAAGACAATTGTTCCCCTGACAGTTGGTTTCTCGAAAGTATAATTCTTATATTCTCACCTCTTCTAAAACAAGTATTACCTAAAATCGACTAACTATTTGCCCAGTGTAAACAAAAAACTTAAAAGTTTAATTTAAAACTTTTAAGTCAACCCTGATGAAGTAAGCGTAGCTTATGAAACACATTGATTTTTAAACAATAAAAGTGGTTGAAACTAAGTATTTTATTAATTTTTAATATAATAAACTATTTACCTTACATGTGTTTGTAGTTTGCAAATAAGAAACGCATCCAATAGATCACTGCTGTTAAAAATAACTAATAATGATAAAATAAGTTCACTTAATATAATGCCTTCATAATAATAACGCAAGAGCATAATAATAATAAAATTATTATGATAAAACTATATTAATGGACAGAACAATTAGTCATAATAGACCCGATATAGTTTTACATGACAAAATCATTGATGTCGCTATTCGAAATTCCTGTAATATTCTGAAAACTGTTTCTGAAAAAATAAGAAAATATACAGATTTAGGAAATGAGATAAAAAGAATTAGTCATTCTCAGAATATAAAAATATTACCATTTGTTATTTCGGCTACTGGCATTATATTAAAAATTTATGCTTATTAGATTTGGCAAAGAATTTATATATCAAAATGCAATAGTCAGTTATTTTAAATAAATGTAGGATTACGAAAGATTTTTAAAATATTTATATATCAGTAGTATTTATCGGTCCAATTAGGAGTTCATTAGAGCCGAACCCTCTGATATGAAAATATCTGGAGTCGGTGAATTATTTTCCCATTATGTTTCTGGTGGATTGGCGTATTGTTTTTGTATTGTTTTGTATTTATTATACTTATATTGTGCACTTACATTGCGTGGATTTACTTGATAATCATTTGTGGAAAAGTGTGTGGAAGGGTTTAGTTTTTCACTTGGGAAAGATTTAACCCGGACATAAAATCTGGAGCACCATTAGAAAAAAAATTTGTGACCCGTTGACACACACAATTGCATCTCTTTCAAACCCTACGTAAGAAATAATTTACTCAATTTCTCAAGAATGACACAAATGATTCCATTTGATATTGATCATTTTGATAATTAATTTTATCTTTACATTTTTAAATAATTTTGTTAGATATGGTATTTTTCTCTCAGAACATGTTTCTAATATCTATGGAACAGGTGATATCGACGAATATCTACAATACTGGCAGAGGTTGGATTTGCAATTATGTATAGCATATTGGCAAAACATAATATATAACCTAACTTAACATAAATTAAGTTTTTTGAACTGCATGCGCAATATTACGAGTGCGTTATGCCAATATGCTATACATAATTGCAAATCCAACCTCTGTTAATGCTGTAGATATTCGTCGACATCACCTGTTCCATAGATACCTATTAGTCAGCAGTTTGAGCTGTAGATATTTGTCCTCACTTTGGTTCTCATAGATATTAGTCAGCAGTTTGAGCTGTAGATATTCGTACTCACTTTGGTTCTCATGGATATTAGTCAGCAGTTTGAGCTGTAGATATTCGTCCTCACTTTGGGTGTCATAGATATTAGTCCGATTTGTTCAGTTTTTGGAATTCCTATAGATATTAGTAGTGATGATAAAAAACATGGTTAAATAAGTTAGGTTAGGGTTACCAGCTATTTTAAAATTATTTCTTCATAGCTTTTAATGACCTTTCTGAATAGGTTTCACATTCTAAGATGGCATGGAACCATTCGAAAGACATTCAAGTATCGATCTGCTTCAGTTATTCAAGACAAACCGCCAAAATTGTCACACAAACAAATTTCGAATACGTACTGAATTAATTCACGCAGTTTGGTTATGATATTCTTTGCATTATGTCTATGCGCATAAAAGTCGTTTTCTGCGGATGTGTCTGCCCACCTACTGCGTAGTAGGCCAGATCGGAAAAGACTGATTGAGGGAGATCTTTTGACGTCTCCAGTTGGACTCTCGATTCATTACCTTGCATTTATTCAGTGGGAGGAATGGATTTATACGTCCATCACTCCTAGACACACTAACCCCCAGATTCTTACTCACCCCTCATACTTTTCCTTCCCAGAACTTCATCTCCTTCCTTTCCCTAAAAAACCCTCCATAGAGCTTTCTCAAAGATGACATAGGCCCCATGGGAAATTATTTTCCTCAGGGCCTCCTGTGCGGAGTTGATGTATAAAAAACATCATATTCACAGTGCCTTTGTGGTTATTTTTCACAAAACCGGTGTTGTCAAAAATATTAATCGTTTATGTCACAATGGACAACTTACTCAGAATGAAATCAACCCAGCATCTCCTTTGAAAACTCATTAATAAGATCTTAGTATTGTATTTCATAGTAAGTTGACTTTTCATACTCATATTGTGACATACATACACACACACATAGTATTTCACTGAGAATGTTGGGTTTTATCATACAGTATTTCACTGTGAGAAATTTCAGAGACACCTCAAAGTGCTGTACAATGCTTTGGTTAAAAGAAGGCTTGAGTTGATCAGTGGTTTAGAGCTCAAGCCAAGTAAAGTATTCCGTCACATTAGAAAAG
The DNA here is from genome assembly GCA_917563855.2 of Limnephilus lunatus. Lineage (NCBI taxonomy): Eukaryota > Metazoa > Arthropoda > Insecta > Trichoptera > Limnephilidae > Limnephilus > Limnephilus lunatus. The sequence goes on from OU830593.1 coordinate 85,575,941, forward strand.
ATTCAGAAGAAATTTCTTAAGATTTCTCTACCTGAGGGAGTACAGCTACTTCCCGTAGCTTTACCTTAATGACTTTTCTCTTAGGCATACTCAGATGAACCATTTAAGAGTCAGAAGGGGCGTGTATGGGATTCGTGTATAGTTCAAAAACTCGACTATCATGGAGAGCATTAATTTCTATGTTTCCGATGGTTATCTTCGTCACCGACAGCATAGACTGTTTTATCTCCCGGCTTGCAGAATTAACTTGCCAGCAAATTGGGAGAACAGTTTAGTTGTTAAATAGAATCACTTCGAATTTAGACGGCTGCCGTCGCTTTTTAAAATCTGCTCATTGAATATTAATATTTTTTCTTTTAAAAACGATTTTAAGATTTAATTTTGTAATGTTTTTAAAATGAATAACTTGAATTGAATTAAAATTGATGAAAAAAAAATAGGTTAGATTACGAGTTATTTTTCAATTTTTTAATTAAAATATATGTTATTGTGTATTTAATTTCAAAATAATAATATATTAAAAAGAGTTATTTCAAAGAATTTGAACTCATCAAATTTTGAAGTTAATTTTAAAGTTCTGTGAAAGTTCTTTTATTTGAGCTATATGAAGCAAGTAGCCCGTGGTGATGTAATAACAGAACTGAAATATTTTGTTTTATTATAATCTGAATGTGATTTAATCACTAAGGTATTTTGCCATTATGCAAGTTTTTTTTGTCTTAAACGAACCGTCAGATTTATAAAAATTTTGTGTTATTACCGCTTCACAATTAAAGCTCTATAAATGAAACATTTCTGAACGTAGCCGAATACTAAAAACTGTTTTTGAAATGTAATAAGGTTTCAAATTTTTATATTACAAATAAATATAAACATTTATAAATATTAAAATTTAGAAAGCAAACATTAAAAAAATTGTAAAAATGATGTAATGTTTTCATGTGAAAACAGTACTAAAATTACAAATTATGTAAAAATAACACTTATTCTATTGTATATAATAAACAATTTTGTCACCTACCTTTTACCATTTCATACAAGAATATTTAAAAAATTAACAATGTCTATCGGCGTGATTTGGCGTGTGAAAACTGTTTCCACAAAATAAGTCTTTTTTATGTACTTCTGTGGACAACTTTGAATAGAAATATGAAATTTAATTCAATATGGATTTCTACTTTTTGTTTTAGGGTTGTCACTAGAACAATAACAGTGTTCTAACGACTTCTGTGGGAATGCATGCGTTAGTGTGAAAACGCACTTATTGTATTTGACTGCTATTGTAATATTGTCGTATAAACACGCCTACGGGTCAAAGTGGTTAATATTATTTTTGTAGTTAGTGGTACTGCTGAACATAAACTGCACTATTGTGTAATATAAAACATAAAAATATAAAACTTTAATATTAAGTTACATTTCTTCAGACTCCTTGAATTGATACATTTTATGTAAAAAAAAATCTATTCAATTTGCACAACATGTGTATTTGAAAACAGGATCGATTTTCAATCTTTTAATTGCTGATTAAGTTTCACTTAATTCGGATTGAAGTCAAGAAATCGTCTTTTCGGTACCTCGCTTGCATCTTGATGATTATTGATTTATGTTGCCATAATATATGCGAAAATGTATCCACTAACTGCAATAGTCTGATTTGTATGTAATACCATGTTTTGTATATTATTTCTAAACAACATTTTACATTGTGTATATATATTGGATGGAATTGTATAGGTACACTTCTTTAACTTAACTTACTATAACATAAGTATATTGAATGTTACATAAATAAAAAATGTCGTAATTAACAAAATGTGGTCAGTTTTTTTACTGGGTTTTTCTGACAAAAAAGACACATTATTAACCCAGCGTAATAAATAATAAAAGCTTTTATGAAATAAAACGTTTTTTATTCTATCACACAAACACGAATATGAATGCAGTGCATGTTGTACAAAAAGATATTTAAATATAAGAGATGTGCTATCAACAGTTTTTAAAGACTGCTTCTTGGTGTCACTGATATTGTTAACCAATACTACTACACACAAAAACTAAATTTCATATTCAAACTAAGACCATCAGACAGTAGTCCGCCGACAGTCGGGCAACCATCATAGCATATCTCCTATATTTCAATATCTTTGTGTAGAAAAAAATCATCTTTTCTTTTACATTATCTCCACACAGAAGATTCTGAGAAAAATTATTTCCCTTAGGGTCTATCATCTTTAGGGATGCTGTGTAGAGGGTGTTTATAGGGAAAGGAAGGAGAGTAAGTTTACTTTTTTTATTCCACTATACATATGAAAATATATTTATTCTTTTGTTATTCAGCGGTACATCCTCTCTTCACATCTCTACAAGGTCACTTAGTTATATATTGTGTAATTTTGTGTTAATTAAACGTTGTAACACATGGTGACTTACAAGAACTTAGACGCTCGCTTAACATTATGCTCATATTGAAAATATCTGTAAACAACCACAAAGATGTTGAATTTTGTCACATAATACAAAAGAATTGACTAATCGTGCAGTTATAAGGTTGCTTTACTTTAGCTTGGTGTGTAGCATTCTCAAGAGTGGATCTCAAATATGATGGCCAGAGGGAGGCGTCTACTAATATCTACAGGAATTCCAAAATCTGAACAGATCGGACTAATATCTATTAGAACCAAAGTGAGGACGAATATCTACAGCTCAAACTGATGACTAATATCTATGGAACAGATGATGTCGACGAATATCTAATAGGTTTAAGTCAAGTTAGTTTTAACCCGTTAGTTGCTTTTCAACGGGCAAACTGCTGTCTCAAAATAAATTTATGTACTCAGTGAGTAGGTACTGAAAGTAGGAACTGTTTTTCTAAAAATATTTTATTCATGAAATCCTACAGTACCCGAGATGGATATCCAATAACGCATCTCGACCTTTACAATCAGAAGAGCTGAGTGAAAAAATTGAGCGGTTAACTCCTAGGCCCCCTTTTTCGAGATAAGGCTCTATTAGTTTTTCAAAATTAAATTAAATGAAATACTGAACGCTCTGAGTCGGGAGGCTGAATTGGTTCATTGCAGATGTACTGATTTGAGCGGTAAAGCTCCCTGGGCCGTTTTAAAAATGTCATCGATTAAAGTAGCTCAGTGGTAAGAATCTTCTTTACAACAGGACGGGTATCAAATTACGCGTATCGATCTGCACAACCCAAATGGCGCAATGAAAAATTGAGCAGGAAGCTTCTTGACCCCATTTTGCGAGAAAAGGCCCGTACTGAACGCCTAGAACCGGACGACCAAAGCGGCTCGAGAGCGGGTATACGAAATTGTGCCGTCGTCTACCTGTGCCCTATTGTAGGCGCACATTCGCTTCATCCGCATTCAAACATCGTTTTTTCTTCGCTTCATCCACGTTCACACATCAAATCGCATAGTGTTTTAACCCGTTAGTTGCATTTGCAACGGGCATAAGCTATATATATATATATATTAATGTCTGGTTTTTGAAAAACTCACTTTTTTCCTTGACGCGAAAAACGACAGTACCGCCCCTTACGTTTTACCGACCTCAAGGTTCACTTTCGGATACAGCATTTTAAGACTTTTGATGGATCCGAAAATGAGCTCTCCGCTCCTCGAGTTTCAAACACCGCAGAGACCATTATCCGATTTAGGGTAGCGTGCCCAAATCGTGTCCCGATTAGGGAAAAAATTTCATACAAAACACCGATGCACGGTTAGCAGTGCACCCAAGCGGCGAAAACTACAATTAAATCTTCCACCGACGGAGAAATTCGGCCTTAGTTCTATTTCCCGCCGTCAGGTTCACCCGTTGAAACGGCGCGACGTACGCGTAGGCTCAAAAAGGGAAAGAAAAAAGTCTTTTTTGGGTACGAAAGCACACTTTTCAGTACTTGAGAAAACTACGGAAAAATTAAGCATTTTGTTTGCCTACATTTTTGCTAGCGATTTATTCACGGAAAACTGAAGCAAATCAGCGGCAAAAACTGGAACCTCAAAAAAAAGTACTCAATTCGGCTCAGTTATATTTCCTGCCGACAGGTGTACTTCAAAAAAAAGATGTCATTTTGGCCATTAGTTTCAATGCAAAATAAATTGCTACGAATGTTGAGTTAGGTCAGGATTCTTACATGTCAAAACAAAACGGATCTCTCAGCGGTTTGGGTTGTTGTTTTTCGGGAAACGGCATTGCGGCCGGAAAAACGATTCCGGCTCGGATGTTTTTGAAAAATTCGGTACCCGAAAACATTCCGCGTCTTTTGATACCAATATGAGGTGTCTGTCCCATGTAAAAAAGTTCAGGGTCGCCGAAAAACCTATAAAATTTTCCAAAAAAAACAAGAAAATACGTGTCCATAGATTCACTTCTGAAGGGTAGATTTTTACCGGCCAGTAGAAATTGAAATATTATTAATTCAGGGTAGGTACCTACTTATCTCGGTAGTATTGCAAATATGATAAAAAAGCAAAACCATTGCCGGAATTTTGTAAGGAAAAGCGCCGGTACCTACCGGAATGGGTAGTTGGACAATTATTTAGGTTTTAATGCAATATAATTTACTGAGGTAATGTTGTTTCACCGATACTGAATAATTTAATAATTTTTTTAAGTTGAATAAGTTGAAAAAATGCAACAAATATTTTCTTTGATTATTTACCAATAATTTTATTTCTAAATAAATTTGTGAAATACGTTCATAATTTTCCTTATTATAATTTATTTTCTATTACACTGTTTTTATAAAAATAGATATTTTCTTTCATTTTGTCACAGTGACGGCGAAGTCACCGATATAATGTAACAAGTGTATCGACCATCCTTATTGACTCTGAAATTCGTGCATCTATACAATCTATGGTTCTTTTGCTTTGGAAATTTGAGATTGGGACAACGTTTTTAATATTGTCTCGAAAATATATTTGAATTATTTACGTTTTATGATATCAGAAAGTGTTCAAAATATTGTTTCGAATCTGAGATTTGTACTTGAGAATAATAGAGTGATACGATTGTTCAATTTGACCGGTGAAATATGGACGGGGAAAACGAATCTGGTAAGCAATCGAATAAAAAACTTTATATGATAACTAAAGAAAAATCCACTGAAAAAGAGTTTGCTGATGTGAATATTGTTATAGGAGATCCTGAGACGAGAGAAAGGCGAGAATTAGCTATTGATCACTTGGATGAATGTGTCGCTGGGTCCAGTAGAGGAGTAATGCAAAATACGCGGGAAATCGAAAATATGACAGTTGAAAATGAAACGCCGATGATAAATGCATCTACGTCTGGAAAAAACCATAAGAATGTTAAACAAAACCAAAATGAACGAGATGATGAGCTTCGAAAATCTAAAAAATTGGAATATAATGCAGAATATCGAAAAAGGCGAGCTAAAGAAAAGGCTGACGCCATGAAAGCAAAAGTAAGTTTGACAAATACTGAAAATAAACAGAAGAAGCGAACTGAGGTGAAAGAACAGGAAGCTAAAAAGGAAATGATTGTGGAAGACAAACGAGAGATTGCCAAATTAAAAAAGGCAGAAAGTGAACGTAAAAAACGTGAAAGCAGCTTGGAGATGAGATTAAAAGTACAAACTCAGGAACATAAAAACACTAAAGCATTAAAGAACAAAATAGCATATGAAAAAAGAAAACAAATTCACCCGGAGACAATATCAAAAAAAGTCGATCCGAAAGCAAAAGAAAAAAAAAAAGAATACGATCATAAAAGACGTGTTGAACGCAAACTTTTAGATCAAATGAAGCTTGAAACTCCATCAACATCTACGAGAGTAACGGAAGATTCTGTGATTGGCGCCATAATTGATGAAGAATTGAATGTGGAAGACATTTTAGCACCCGATGAAAGAGTTTCAGTTCCAGTACCAGCGAGAGATGTAACAGGTTCCGTAACAGAGGAGGTTTTGTTGAATGTTGAAACAGTTTCTGTGCCCCCTATAGACATTACCCCCAATAGAAGCAGGCTTTCTCGATCTACATTCAGATGTGCCATTGCAGGAACATTGAATGCGGTTACTCCAACTGTCCATTATTTAGGTCTTCTAGATAGCGAGTGTACCATTGGCCATTGCCGGGCCGTTCATTTTGCAGCTGAGAGCAGTCGATTGAGGCACAGTTGCTGTCATAATGGAAAAGTGTTTCTAAATCCACAGCCTGAGTATCCAGCCCAGTTCAAAGATCTTTTGTTAGGTAACAGTGAGAACGCCAAGAATTTCAGATCGTTTATTAGGCAATATAATAATGCGAGCGCTTTTGCTAGCTTTGGTGCTAAAGTCGTTGACATTCCGGGCAGGGGTCCTTTTTGTTTGAAGATTTCAGGAGAGATATGTCATCTTACATCTACAATGCTGGAAGCTGGAGAGAACGAGGTGCCGTGTTATGCGCAGCTATACGTTTACGACACAGATGCAGCAGTTAATCTACGCATGAATCATCCGGCTAATGTAAATTGTTTTCAGGAAATCATGTCGGTTGTGGATAGGATAATCCGTCAAATAAGTCCTTATGCAGGTAGTTACCGGAATCTTCGAACTGCTGTTGAGGAAGAAGAGGCGCGTAGCAGGGAAACCGGTGATCCGCAGCGTTTTGTTAGTTTGTTGTTTTCGCGTTCTTCATCTGATGATCAGAGGAGATACAATGCTCCGACATCTACTAATGATGTTGGTATGGTCTTCGTCGCAGACCACGAAGGGAATTTGCCAGCCGACGTCGACATAGCTGTTTATCCAAATAGGTCTCATAATACGCAACGCATCAGCATTTTATCTCCGCATTTGGATTCGATGGTCTTCCCTATTCTATTTCCAGCAGGCGAGTTAGGTTGGTCGATAGACCTTCGACATCATTCAGATTTTGCAACTCGAGTTCGAAATAATGTCACTTTGCTGCAATTTTATTCGCATAAAATTGCTGTAAGGCGCTTGGTTTTCAATCCCATTCATTCTTCAGGGAAGCTGTTTCAACAATATATCGTCAATTCGTATGTTCGTTGCGAGTCCAGCAGGCTTACATATTTGAGGTTACACCAAAAGGAGTTGCGGGTGGAGTGTTATCAGGGATTGTTGGATCATTTAAACAACAGACATGTAGACCATGATATCCGTGCAGGAAACATCGTCATTTTACCTTCCACATTCACTGGTAGCCCTAGGTACATGACTAAGATGTATCAGGATTCAATGGCTGTTGTTAGGAAATACGGTCGCCCAGACCTGTTTATCACATTCACCTGCAATCCTAAATGGCGTGAAATAACAAATGAACTCCATCCATGGCAAACTGCCTCTGATAGGCCAGATTTAGTTGCACGAGTGTTCCAGCTGAAGGTTGATGAATTTATCGCTGACATAGTCAAAAAAGAGGTGTTTGGTAAGGTTTTAGCTTATGTTTACGTAATTGAGGAACAAAAGAGAGGTTTGCCGCATCTTCACGGTCTGTTCACTCTTGGTGATTTAGACAAGTTACATTTACCTCCAGATATAGACAATGTCATCAGCGCAGAATTACCTGACAGAGAGAGGGACCAGGATTTGTATAGTGCGGTTATAAAATAACAGCTTTCGAAATGATCGAACGTGCCATACGGGATGTAATGAATAATGAATTGCCCTTTGGGGGTAAAGTTGTCGTTCTTGGTGGGGATTTTAGGCAAGTTTTACCTGTTTGTCGCAGAGCGGCTCGCGGGAAAATTGTTGCATCGTCCATCAAAAAAAGTGGGCTTTGGAGGTTATTTAAGGTGGTTCACCTTAAGGCTAATATGCGGGCTTCAAGTGACCAGACTGCGTTTGCCGAATGGTTGTTGGAACTAGGTAACGGAACTCTTCCATGTCCTCAAGGTTGTGTAGCGTCTTCTGTTGTTTTACCGTCGAGTAGCATTTGCCAGGATGTTGTTAGCGCAATTTACGGAGACTCACATTCGGTAGCCGATGCAAATTTATTCTGCGACAGGGCAATATTATGTCCCAAAAATATCGATGCTCGAAAAATCAATGAAAAAGTTTTAGAAAAATTAGAAGGTCCCTTGAAGACATTTTACAGTATCGATTCGGCGAGAGACCAGAGAGGAAATTCAGATCCTGAGGAACAGGTGAGATTCCCTTTAGAATTTTTAAACTCTTTCAATCCACCAGGATTACCACCTCATGTCTTGAATTTAAAAATTGGTTCGATTCTTATGTTGTTACGTAATATGTCCATCGCGAATAACCTTTGCAACGGCACGCGAATGATTCTTCGAGGTTTTACAGATAATCTATTGCAAGTTGAAATAATCACAGGAGATAGAAGAGGAAGCGTTCATTTTTTACCTAGGATTACGCTGGATACTTCTGCAGACGTAACGGTTCCCTTTAATCTTTACAGGCACCAATTCCCAGTTCAGCTTGCATATGGTATGACCATAAACAAATCACAAGGTCAAACATTTCATCAGATTGGCGTTTTTCTTCCAGAACCTGTATTCACACATGGTCAATTGTATGTAGCTTGCTCTAGGGTGAAATCAGAAAATTCTCTAAAAATTCAAATAGTTCCAGGAACACGTCAGGGAGCAAATGCAAGCGGATCTACAACCCAAAATATAGTTTATAGGGAGATTTTAGATTAAGTGTTAGCAATGTTATCTTTATAAAAGTAAAATGCGCAAATTCATTATCTCTTCAGAAAATCGTGTCAATTTATAGTATAATTGCCAAATTAATTACTTAGTTAAACTAGCCGGTTAATATCTACCTAAACCAGTAATGATAAGACAGTCGATCCCCCGACAGTTGGTTCCCTGAAAGTATAGTTTTTATATAATTACAATATTTTGTAATTTTCTTTACTATCAAACCTACAACCTAACCTGCGGGTTTTGCTTTTAAATGTGATTTTAACCCTTATGTATAAAGCATCTGTACGAAGGACAAGGTCAGAATCCCTTGCGCCAATATCAATTTAAAATACCATCCAACATTCAATGGGTTAAGGGCATTTTTGAAGTCAAACTGAATATTTTTACGTTTGAAATTGGTAAGTTATGGACATAAACTTATAATTTTATAGTAAATATCATTTCAGGGGATCAACTGTTGGGTCACCATATCAAATATATCATTTCTTTCTATTTTTTCGGATGAATAGCAACCCCCCACAACGCGTCCCTGCACACTAATATGCGTGAACCTGTCATTTTTGTAGACTTCATTAGTAGAGATGCTATGTCGTGCCATTGGAGCAAAGATTATACTCTAAAATTCTTTATTTTTGCTGTTATTAATATCTTTTCACATCAACAGTTTATTAGTTTCATCTTATTTATTTATCCTTTCACCGCTTCTAAAATAAGAATTACGTAAAATCAACTAACCATTTGCCCAGTGCAAACAAAAAAACTTAAAAGTTGAATTAAAAACTTTTAAGTCAACCCTGATGAAGTAAGCGTAGCTTATGAAACACGACGTTGATTTTCAAACAATAAAAGCGGTTGTAACTAAGTTTTTTATTATTTTTTAATATAAAAAAAACTATTTACCTTACATGTGTTGGTAGTTTGCAAATAAGAAACGCATCCAATAAATCACTTCTGTTAAAAAATAACTAATAATGATAAAATAGGTTCACTTAATATAATGCCTTCATAATAATAACGCATGAGTATAATAATAACAAATTTATTATGATAAAACTATACTAACGGAAAGAACAATTAGTCATAATAGACCCGATATAGTTTTTCATGACAAAATTAAAAAAATAACTTATATCATTGATGTCGCTATTCTTAATTCCTGTATTATTCAGAAAACTGTTTCTGAAAAAATAAGAAAATATACAGATTTAGGAAATGAGATAAAAAAATTAGGAATTCTCAGAATTAAAAATATTACCATTTGTTATTTCGGCTACTGGCATTGTACCTAGCTCTCTCATTGAAAATTTAGGCTTATTAGATTTGTCAAAGAATTTATATATAAAAATGCATTAGTCGTTAATTTTAAATACATGTAGGATTACAAAAGATTTTTTAAATATTTATATTGAGGAATCAGTAGGATTTATCGGTACAGTTAGGAGTTCATCAGTGCCGAACCCTCTGATATGAAAATATCTGGAGTCGGTGAATTATTTTCCCATTATGCTGGTGGATTGGCGTATTGTTTTGTATTTATTATACTTATATAGTGCACTTACATTGTGTGGATTTACTAGATAATCATTTGTGGAAAAGTGTGTGGAAGGTTTTAGTTTTTCACTTGGGAAAGATTTAATCCGGACATAAAATTTGGAGCACCATTAAAAAAAATTAAGTGACCCGTTGACATGCAAAATTGCATCTCCTTCAAACCCTATGTAAGTAATAATTTACTCAATTCCTCCGGAATGACAAATGATTCCAACGCTGGTGGAGGCCGTGCTAATGAATTAATTTTATCTTTACATTTATAAATGATTTTTTTCAGATTTGGTATTTTTCTCTCAGAACCTGTATTTACACAGAGCAACTTAATCTTGGCACACACTATATACATCCATACATACTTACCATATACTTCATTCAGATACATAAGATTATATCCATAACTGGTATAAGTGTCAAAGCTAGCCAGTTAGTATCTACCTATAGCAGTAGTATATAATTATAAACCTTAGTTTATAGGAGTTCTAAATTCATCATTCAAATATTTAATAACCTTTTTAAAAAATCCTTGCTTGCAATTAGAGCAACTGTTGATTTTTTTTGATTTTTATCATTCGAAAAGTTTAATGAAATTTAGTCAAGAAAACTTTTGGTATTTTATAAAACAGAAACCTTTAAAATGTACCAAACGCTTAACCCGCAGACCACAGAAATTTGTTTATTTAACGATTTGGAAAGTAAGTTTCAGTTGCGGTTAATAACTTTTGGGTAAATATGTATTGAGTCCATCTCACGGATAATGCGGAACGTTCATGTTGTCGAAGTTTGATGCACGGATAATACGGAATATTCCTTTTTTTGGTTGAGGTTAAACTACGAAAGCTACATGTCATCATAATTTAAAAAAACATCCCATGTTTTGAATGGTTTGTTAGGCAAACCAAGGTTTGTGTAATTTGTGATACTATGAAATAAAAATGGTAAATATAAAATTGCTTTACGGCGTAAGCGAATTAATTTAAACAAAATTAAAATGTTAAATGCATATTTTTTAATCCTTTTTTGTCTCCCGCGACATAAATACTAACTTTTTGTGATAATAAAGCTAAATCTAACTGTTTGAATAAAAAATAGTCCATATTAACGAGTAAGCGGTTCAAAACATAAATAATAATTTTTATATAAGGGATGCTAAAGTACGTACCTAATATCAAATATAAAAATCTGTAATATAGCCCACGAACAAGATGCGATTACTTATAAAAATGGTATGTCAAATTACCTATGTAAATCCTTTATACTTCACATCAATTATTACAGTTCTAAATTAAATTTATTATATAGATATGCGAAAGGGTAACCGGCCAACTCAGAATGAAACCAACTCAGAAGGACTCCAGATACTAATATCTACAGCCTGTATGTCGGACGAATATCTACAGCTCAAACTGCTGACTAATATCTATGAGAAATATCTACAGGAATTCCAAAAACTGAACAAATCGGACTAATATTTATGAGACCCAAAGTGAGGACGAATATCTACAGCTCAAACTGCTGACTAATATCTATGAGAACCAAAGTGAGTACAAATATCTACAGCTCAAACTGCTAATATCTATCAAACAGGTGATATCGACGGATATCTACAGCACTGGCAGAGGTTGGATTTGCAATTATGTATAGCATATTGGCATAACGTAATATTGCATTATATATAACCTAACCTAATCTAACCTAACTTAACATAAATTAAGTTTTTTAAACTGCATACGCAATATTACAAGTACGTTATGTCAATATGCTATACATAATTGCAAATCCAACCTCTGCCTGTGCTGTAGATATTCGTCAATATCACCTGTTCCATAGATATTAGCAATTTGAGCTGTAGATATTTGTACTCACTTTGGTTCTCATCATTAGTCATCAGTTTGAGCTGTAGATATTCGTCCTCACTTTGGGTCTCATAGATATTAGTCCGATTTGTTCAGTTTTTGGAATTCCTGTACATATTAGTAGACGCCTCCACTCAGAAGCACCTCAGAAAGGTCATTAAGAGTGATGATAAAAAAAATTGGTTAAATAGGTTAGGTCAGGGTTACCAGCTATTTGAAAAATTATATTATTTTTGTATAATGTATTCGTCAATTCAGTTTAAGTTTTTGAAAGCGAAAATTCCATTGCTGATTAAGTTTCGCTTCATTCGGATTGAAGTCAAGAAATCGTCTTTTCTGTACCTCGCTTGCATCTTGATGATTATTGATTTATGTTGCCATAATATATACGAAAATGTATCCACTGACTGCAATAGTCTGATTTGTATATAATACCATGTTTTGTATATTATTTCTAAACAACTTTTTACGTTGTGTATATATATTGGATGGAATTGTATAGGTACACTTCTTTAGCTTAACTTACTTTTACTTTAAGTACAGTCCCTAGCCAAATTATTAGACGCACTGTATTTTTTTTTTTGTAATTTTATGTTTCTTAAGAGTTTTTATGCAATAATGGTATATTTAAACTAAAATATTATTGATTTTTATTTAAAAGAATTGTTGTAGACTACATATTTGTATTTATTTTTAACATATGGCAACACTGTGTTGACAAAGTGATACATGAACATAAACAAATACAAACCTGTATCAGTTGCGATCGGAATCGAGTCAGGTACGGACGTGTTTCTGTGGCTCTATGGACTGTGGTTGTTTGTTTAACAGTTTTATACTACTCAGTTATTAGTTTATTTTGTATGCAGTGTTTTAAAAAAGTAATTGGACTATTTTCATTATGGGTAGAAAAGGCGGTCTTTCACAATTTTCACTTTTCTTTAAAACTTAATAAACTTATGCTTTTCTAAATTAATGTCGTTTTATTTATGTCAAATAAATCGGTAATCGATTGGATAATATAAAAATAAAAAAAAACAAATCAATCTAAAATAATAAAACGGTACAATATCACCCGATAATTAATATTTTACATGAAATCTTGCATTACGTCTAATAATTTGGCCAGGGACTGTATATTGGATGTTACATAAATAAAAAATGTCGTAATTAACAAAATGTGGTCAGTTTTTTTACTGGGTTTTTCTGACAAAAAAAGACACATTATTAACCCAGCGTAATAAAAAATAAAAGCTTTTATGAAATAAAACGTTTTTTATTCCATCACACAAACAAGAACATAAATGCAGTGCATGTTGTACAAAAAGATATTTAAATATAAGAGATGTGCTATCATTGTTAACCAATACTACTACACACTTTAAAAAAATCAACTAAAGTTCATATTCAAACTAGGACTATCAGACAGTAATCCGCCGACAGTCGGGCAACCATCTTAGCATATCTCCTATATTTCAATATCTTTGTGTAGAAATAAATCATCTTTTCTTTTACATTATCTCCACACAAAAGATTCTGAGAAAAATTATTTCCCTTAGGGTCTATCATCTTTAGGAATGCTGTGTAGAGTGTGTTTATAGGGAAAGGAAGGAGGTAAGTTTACTTTTTTATTCAACTATATATATGAAAATATATTTATTCTTTTGTTATTCGACGGTACATCTTCTGCACATCTCTACAAGGTCACTTAGTTATATATTGTGTAATTTTGTGTTAATTATATGTTGAAACACATGGTGACTTACAAAAACTTAGGAATTGTGTAAGACGCTCGCTTAATATTATGCTCATATATTTTGTCACAAATAATACAAAGGAATTGACTAATCGTACAGTTATAAGGCTGCTTTACTTTAGCTTAGTGTGTAGCATTCTCAAGAGTGGATTTCAAATATGGTGGCCAGACAAACTATTATTGGTACCTGTTTGGATATTGTACATTAGAATAGATTGATGTGCTCAGTGGGTAGAAACTGAAAGTATGAACTATTTTTCTAAAAATATTTAATTCATGGAACCCTACAGTACCCGAGATGGATATCAAATTACGCGTCTCGACCTGTACACTCCGAAGGGCTGAGTGAAAAAATTGATAGGCCCCCTTTTTCGAGATAAGGCTCTATTGGTTTTTCTAAATAACCTCAAATTGCTTGGTGTTTTAACCATAAATATACCAAACCACCCACGTATTAAATTAAAGTTAAGTTAGTTTCAACCCGTTAGATGCCTGCAACAGGCAAACACCTACGCCTTGAATCAGGCGACTGAAACGGCCTAAAAGCGGATGTTCAAAATTGAGCGATCGACTACCTGTGCCATTTTGTAGGGGCACACTCGCTTCATCCACATTCAAACATCGTTTTTTCTTCATATATTTAATTAAACACCCGTTCTTCGCTTCATCCACGTTCACACATCAAATTGCGTAGTTGTTTAACCCGTTAGTTGCCTTTGCAACGGGCATAAGCTAGTTATATAGTATTGTTTGGTTTTTCAAAAAACTCACTTTTCGCTTGACGGGAAAATCGACCGCACCGCCCCTCGCGTTTCACCAACCTCAAGGTTCACTTTGGCTTGGCGACGCAAAAACGCCGCTGGCACGCCAAAACGACCTCTCCGGTCCTCGAGTTTCGCACACCTCAAGGTTCAATTTTGTTCGAAGGAAATTGTCCCAACGGCTGACACGCGAGAATGGACATTAGCGCTCGCTATTTTGGAACGCTTCAAAGTTCACAATCCTTCGAAGAGTCGATTATTTTCCAGCCACTAGCAATTGTTTTTTTTTTGATAGGGGAAACATTTTTCATCGTTATCAATATGTTTGCCAAAACTTTACGGGAGACTTCTAGCGGTGCGGAATACAAGTATGGATTATTCACATTAGAAAAAATCAAATGTCTATCGAATACTGTTGTAGTTCTATTTTCATCCGTTCGAAATGGCAGCTTCGTCTGAATTTAAATAAATACGCTAGCTTCACGATTTTCACAAAAAAATAGACTAGACAGGAAACTCACATAAAATTGAACTGACACATTTTAAGAGCGAAAATTATATAAATTTGCGGCGAAAACTGGAACTACTCATTAAATCAACCAATTCGGCTCAGTTATAGTTCCCGCCGACAGGTTCGCATTAAAAAAAAAAACCACAAATTAGGCCTTAGTTTCGATGCAATGGAAAATACTAGAGAGAATGTTGAGACAGGTCAGTTATCCGAGATGTCAAAACAAAACGGATCTCTCAGCGGTTTGGGTTGTTGTTTTTCGGGAAACGGCATTGCAGCCGAAAAAACGATCCCCGGTTAGATGTTTTTGAAAAATTCGGTACCCGGCAATATAAGGCAACTTTTAACACCAAAATTTTGTGTCCTTTCCGTGTAAAAAATTTCAGGGTCTCCGAAAAACCTATAAAATTTTCCAAAAAAAACAAGAAAATACGTGTCCATAGATTCCCTTCAGTAGGGTGGATATTAACCGGCCAGTACAAATTATGTTATTAATTCAGGGTAGGTACCTACTTATCTCGGTAGTATTGCAAATATGATGAAAAAAGCAAAACCATTGCCGGAATTTTGTAAGGAGATGCGCCGGTACCTACCGGAATGGTTAGTTGGACAATTATTTAGGTTTTTGATGCAATTTAATTTACTAAGGTAATGTTGTTTCCACGATACTGAATAATTTAACAATTTTTTAAAGTTCATTTTCACGTTCTGTGTAAGTTCTGTTTTTTTATCAGTAAATGCCAGTTGCATCATAAAACTGAAATAATTACAGAACTTGAATAGAATTCGAACCGAACTTTTACAGAACGTTAAAATTGACTTGAAAAATTGAAGAATTTTTAATTTCGTTAAACAACCTAGCCTAAATATGAGTTCTTTTTTACGTATGTATGCAAGTACCTATACTCAGAATATAAGTAGGTTCCTACCTGCACATAAACACTCGATATCATTCGACGATATTGCATACGTATTAGTTTTCTAATTTTACAATGAAATTACTCGAAGTTGAACGGAATATTTTTTTTAAAGTATTAAATTCATATAGCGCTTTATTTTAAGCAGTAAAACTACTGGTGAGTTCTGGCATTATAAAATTTGTATGAAAATGTACGTACGCTCATAACTTACGAAGGACTGCAACAAATTGAAAAATTCTTTTTTTGTTGTGATCGTTATTGTTAGTACAAGGTTTGTATAAAATTACTGGTGAGTTCTGGCATTACGAAATTTGTAAAAAAAAAATTATAGGTGGTGCGCGAGCTGTTTGAAAAATAAATGTACCGGGAATTAGTGTATGTAATGCGGCAGCTGGGGGGGGGGTGAAAACAGGAAGGGGGGAGGGGAGCCTGGGAGGGGGGAGGGGAACTCGGGAGGGGGTTTACGATACGGAGAAGCCTAGGAGTGAAGTGGGCTGAGGGAAGGTGTGGGAGGCGGAGTGGAAAGGGGAAGAGGACGCTGGTGAGGAAGGGGGGGGGGGATTCCTGGTTCCTGTATACAATAGTGAGCTCTGGCAACACGAAATTACGCATTGCTAAACCGTTCATCCGATTGTGATGAAACTTTGGGGATTTGACGTGTGCATGTCTACAATGGTGTTTATTTACTAACGTATGGCAGGTTTTTGCTGCTAGGTCCTGCGGGCGGCTTTATACATAGTTGTGTGTTTAACCGCTAAGCGTTGCTAAACCATTCATCCGATTGCGATGAAAATTTGTAGATTTGATGTGTGAATGCCCACGACAATTTCTGTATACAAAAGTGAGCTCTGGCATCATGAAATTACGCATTGCTAAACCGTTCATGCGATTGCGATGAAACTTTGGGGATTTGATGTGTGCATGCCTACAATGGTGTCTATATACTAACGTATGGCAGATTTTTGCTGCTAGGCCCTGTGGGCGGCTTTATATATATTTGTAGTTTAACCGTAGGTACCTACCCGCTTACTATGATTTTTTTTCTGTCAGTTAGTAAGTCAAGTTAGTTTTAACCCGTTAGTTGCATTTGCAACAGGCATAAGCTAGTTATATAGTATTGTTTGGTTTTTCAAAAAACTCACTTTTCGCTTGACGGGAAAATCGACCGCACCGCCCCTCGCGTTTCACCAACCTCAAGGTTCACTTTGGCTTGGCGACGCAAAAACGCCGCTGGCACGCCAAAACGACCTCTCCGGTCCTCGAGTTTCGCACACCTCAAGGTTCAATTTTGTTCGAAGGAAATTGTCCCAACGGCTGACACGCGAGAATGGACATTAGCGCTCGCTATTTTGGAACGCTTCAAAGTTCACAATCCTTCGAAGAGTCGATTATTTTCCAGCCACTAGCAGTTGTTTTTTTTTGATAGGGGAAACATTTTTCATCGTTATCAATATGTTTGCCAAAACTTTACGGGAGACTTCTAGCGGTGCGGAATACAAGTATGGATTATTCACATTAGAAAAAATCAAATGTCTATCGAATACTGTTGTAGTTCTATTTTCATCCGTTCGAAATGGCAGCTTCGTCTGAATTTAAATAAATACGCTAGCTTCACGATTTTCACAAAAAAATAGACTAGACAGGAAACTCACATAAAATTGAACTGACACATTTTAAGAGCGAAAATTATATAAATTTGCGGCGAAAACTGGAACTACTCATTAAATCAACCAATTCGGCTCAGTTATAGTTTCCGCCGACAGGTTCGCATTAAAAAAAAAAACCACAAATTAGGCCTTAGTTTCAATGCAATGGAAAATACTAGAGATAATGTTGAGACAGGTCAGTTATCCGAGATGTCAAAACAAAACGGATCTCTCAGCGGTTTGGGTTGTTGTTTTTCGGGAAACGGCATTGCAGCCGAAAAAACGATCCCCGGTTAGATGTTTTTGAAAAATTCGGTACCCGGCAATATAAGGCAACTTTTAACACCAAAATTTTGTGTCCGTTCCATGTAAAAAATTTCAGGGTCGCCGAAAAACCTATAAAATTTTCCAAAAAAAACAAGAAAATTGGTGTCCATAGATTCACTTCAGTAGGGTGGATATTTACCGGCCAGTAGGTACAAATTGAAATGTTATTAATTCAGGGTAGGTACCTACTTATCTCGGTAGTATTGCAAATATGATGAGAAAAGCAAACACATTGCCGGAATTTTGTAAGGAATTGCGCCGGTACCTACCGGAATAGGTAGTTGGACAATTATTTAGGTTTTTGATGCAATTTATTTTACTAAGGTAATGTTGTTTCCACGATACTGAATAATTTAATAATTTTTTAAAGTTCATTTTCACGTTCTGTGTAAGTTCTGTTTTTTTATCAGTAAATGCCAGTTGCATCATAAAACTAAAATAATTACAGAACTTGAATAGAATTCGAACCGAACTTTTACAGAACGTTAAAATTGACTTGAAAAATTGAAGAATTTTTAATTTTGTTAAACAACCCAGCCTAAATATGTGTTTTTTTTACTCACTCTTTTTTCACTCGGAATTTAGGTAGGTACCCATCTGCACATAACAACTCGATATCATCCAACTATATTGCATACGTATTAGTTTTCTAATTTTACAATGAAATAACTCGAAGTTGAACGGAATATTTTTTTAAAACTATTAAATTCATATAGCGCTTTATTTTAAGCAGTAAAACTACTGGTGAGTTCTGGCATTATAAAATTTGTATGAAAATGTACGTACGCTCATAACTTCCGAAGGACTGCAACAAATTGAAAAATTCTTTTTGTGTTGTGTTCGTTATTGTTAGTACAAGGTTTGTATAAAATTACTGGTGAGTTCTGGCATTACGAAATTTGTAAAAAAAAATTTATAGGTGGCGCGCGAGCTGTTTGAAAAATAAATGTACCGGGAATTAGTGTATGTAATGCGGCAGGTGGGGGGGGGGTGGAAACAGGAAGGGGGAGGGGGACCTGGGAGGGGGGAGGGGAACTCGGGAGGGGGTTTACGATACGGAGAAGCCTAGGAGTGAAGTGTGGTGAGGGAAGGTGAGGGAGGCGGAGTGGAAAGGGGAAGAGGACGCTGGTGAGGAAGGGGGGGGGAAAGGGGGGGGGGGGGAGGGGGAGGTGGGGGAAGGGGGGGGGGAAGGTGGGGGAGGAAGGGGATCGGAACAAATGAGAAAGGACACGCAGGTAGAAAATTTTTCTTTATTAAATGGTATCGCAACGCATGCCGGGTACCAGCTATCTTCTATATATATAAAAATCAAAAAAATGTTTGGCTGTATGTATGTCCGCTATGCGTTGCTAAACCATTCATATGATTGCGATGAAACATTGGGAATTTGATGTGCGCATGACTGCTATGGTTCCTGTATACAATAGTGAGCTCTGGCAACACGAAATTACGCATTGCTCAACCGTTCATCCGATTGTGATGAAACTTTGGGGATTTGATGTGTGCATTTCTACAAGGGTGTTTATATACTAACGTATAGCAGGTTGTTGCTGCTAGGTCCTGCGGACGGCTTTATACATAGTTGTTTGTTTAACCGCTAAGCGTTGCTAAACCATTCATCCGATTGCGATGAAAATTTGAGGATTTGATGTGTGCATGCCCACGACGGTTTCTGTATACAAAAGTGAGCTCTGACATCATGAAATTACGCATTGCTAAACCATTCATCCGATTGCGATGAAACTTTGTGGATTTGATGTGTGCATGTCTAAAATGGTGTTTATTTACTAAAGTATGGCAGGTTTTTGCTGCTAGGTCCTGCGGGCGGCTTTATACATAGTTGTGTGTTTAACCGCTAAGCGTTGCTAAACCATTCATTCGATTGCGATGAAAATTTGTAGATTTGATGTGTGCATGCCCACGACGGTTTCTGTATACAAAAGTGAGCTCTGGCATCATGAAATTACGCATTGCTAAACCGTTCATCCGATTGCGATGAAACTTTGGGGATTTGATGTGTGCATGCCTACAATGGTGTCTATATACTAACGGATGGCAGATTTTTGCTGCTAGGCCCTGTGGGCAGCTTTATATATATTTGTATGTTTAACCGTAGGTACCTACCCGCTTACTATGAATTTTTTTTCTGTTAGTTAGTAAGTCAAGTTAGTTTTAACCCGTTAGTTGCATTTGCAACAGGCATAAGCTAGTTATATAGTATTGCTTGGTTTTTCAAAAAACTCACTTTTTCCTTGATGCGAAAATCGACCTCACCGCCCCTCGCGTTTCACCAACCTCAAGGTTCACTTTGGCTCGAAGTCTAGAATTGTCCCTTCGGCTGACACGCGAGAATGGACATTAGCGCTCGCTATTTTGGAACGCTTCAAAGTTCACAATCCTTCGAAGAGTCGATTATTTTCCAGCCACTAGCTTTTGTTTCTTTTTTGTTAGGGGAAACATTTTTCATCGTTATCAATATGTTTGCCAAAACTTTACGGGAGACTTCTAGCGGTGCGGAATACAAGTATGGATTATTCACATTAGAAAAAATCAAATGTCTATCGAATACTGTTGTAGTTCTATTTTCATCCGTTCGAAATGGCAGCTTCGTCTGAATTTAAATAAATACGCTAGCTTCACGATTTTCACAAAAAAAATAGACTAGACAGGAAACTCACATAAAATTGAACTGATACATTTTAAGAGCGAAAAATAATATAAATTTGCGGCGAAAACTGGAACTACTCATAAAATCACTCAATTCGGCTAGGTTATATTTCCCGCCGACAGGTTCGCCCCTTTAAAAACGTCGGATCGAGAAGGGAAGTAAAAAAAAGTTAGTTTCCCATACAAAACTGATTTTGCTAGGAATTTATTCTAATTAATTAAACGGCTTCGAGAAAGTTCTTCAGAAAAATTGACATTTTATAGGGGCATTACGGAATTAAAGATTGCGTTAAAAGTACACCTTCCGGCGGAGATGTTTTTTAATAAACATAAACAATACAAGTTTTAGAAACTTTTAAAACCAAAACATGTTTAGCTCCCCCTTGAAAATGTTTCACAATATTGCATTCAAATTCGACATTTTTCTGACATTTGCGAAAAATTCACTTTCATCGATAAATGCAAATCGTTTGCAGCCTGTAAAATCGGCTGGTATATTAAAATTTTATAATTTTTCTCGAACTTTGCAACACTGAAGATGGAGTCGTGATGGCGTTAAAATCCACTACCACCTTAAAAAAAAGCAGACCCCGCCCTAATAGGTTTTGTATGAAGAATTTTTTTTTTAATGGCGGATTTCAATTTGTGTGGTTCGGCAGGGCCTTAATTTTAGCGGGAATTGTGCAAATTTGTGCATCGGTCTTGCCTGTTTAAAAAATATAATTATGGAATATTATCTGTCTGTGTATGATATCGTAGGTAAGTACCTCATACAAAAGACCCGCGCTTAAACAGCAAATGTTGAGACAGCCCAGTATCCGAAATGTCATATGTTTACTCTAATAAAACGGATCTCTCAGCGGTTTGGGTTGTTGATTTTGCGGTATACGGCATTACGGCCCAAAAAACGATTCCGGCTTGGATGTTTTTGAAAAATACGGTACACAAAAACATAACGCATCTTTTGATAATAATATAAGGTGTTCGTCCCATGTAAAAAAGTTCAGGGTCGCCGAAAAACCTATAAAATTTTCGAAAAAAAATACGACAATATACGCCCATAGATTAACTTCAGAAGGATAGATATTTACCGGCAAGTGCAAATTGAAATGTAATTGATTTCAAGGAAAGGTGCCTACTTATTTCGGTAGTACCTATTGCAAATATGATGAAAAAAGCAAAACCATTGCCGGAATTTTGTAAGGAAAAGCGCCGGTACCTACCGGAATGGGTAGTTAGACAATTATTTAGGTTTAAATGCAATTTAATTTACTAAGGTAATGTTGTTTCACCGATACTGAATAATTAACAATTTTTTTAAGTTCATTTTCACGTTCTGTGTAAGTTCTATTTTTTTATCAGTAAATGCCAGTTGCATCATTAAACAAAAATATATATAGAACTTGAATAGAATTCGAACAGAACTTTTACAGAAATTACCCGAAGTTGAACGGGATATTTTTTAAAGTATTAAATTCGTATAGCGCTTTTTTTAAGCAGTAAAACTACTGGTGAGTTCTGGCATTATAAAATTTTTATGAAAATGTACGTACGCTCATAACTTCTGAAGGACTGCAACAAATTGAAAAATTCTTTTTTTGTTGTGTTCGTTATTGTTAATACAAGGTTTGTATAAAACTACTGGTGAGTTCTGGCTTCACGAAATTTGTATAAAAAAATTAATAGGTGACGCATGAGCTGTTTGAAAACTAAATGTACCGGGAATTAGTGTATGTAGTGTGGCAGCTTTTTGCTGCTAGGTCCTGCGGGCGGCTTTATACATAATTCTGTGTTTAACCGCTAAGCGTTGCTAAACCTTTAATCCGATTGCGATAAAAAATTGTATATTTGATGTGTGCATGCCCACGACGGTTTCTGTATACAAAAGTGAGCTCTGGCATCATGAAATTACGCATTGCTAAACCGTTCATGCGATTGCGATGAAGCTTTGGGGATTTGATGTGTGCATGCCTACAATGGTGTCTATATACTTACGTATGGCAGATTTTTGCTGCTAGGCCCTGTGGGCGGCTTTATATATATTTGTATGTTTAACCGTAGGTACCTACCCGCTTACTACGAAATATTTTTTTTTCTGTTAGTAAGTCAAGTTAGTTTTAACCCGTAAGTTGCATTTGCAACAGGCATAAGCTAGTTATATAGTATTGCTTGGTTTTTCAAAAAACTCACTTTTTCCTTGATGCGAAAATCGACCTCACCGCCCCTCGCGTTTCACCAACCTCAAGGTTCACTTTGGCTTGAAGTCTAGAATTGTCCCTTCGGCTGACACGCGAGAATGGACATTAGCGCTCGCTATTTTGGAACGCTTCAAAGTTCACAATCCTTCGAAGAGTCGATTATTTTCCAGCCACTAGCTTTTGTTTCTTTTTTGTTAGGGGAAACATTTTTCATCGTTATCAATATGTTTGCCAAAACTTTACGGGAGACTTCTAGCGGTGCGGAATACAAGATGGATTATTCACATTAGAAAAAATCAAATGTCTATCGAATACTGTTGTAGTTCTATTTTCATCCGTTCGAAATGGCAGCTTCGTCTGAATTTAAATAAATACGCTAGCTTCACGATTTTCACAAAAAAAATAGACTAGACAGGAAACTCACATAAAATTGAACTGATACATTTTAAGAGCGAAAAATAATATAAATTTGCGGCGAAAACTGGAACTACTCATAAAATCACTCAATTCGGCTAGGTTATATTTCCCGCCGACAGGTTCGCCCCTTTAAAAACGTCGGATCGAGAAGGGAAGTAAAAAAAAGTTAGTTTCCCATACAAAACTGATTTTGCTAGGAATTTATTCTAATTAATTAAACGGCTTCGAGAAAGTTCTTGAGAAAAATTGACATTTTATAGGGGCATTACGGAATTAAAGATTGCGTTAAAAGTACACCTTCCGGCGGAGATGTTTTTTAATAAACATAAACAATACAAGTTTTAGAAACTTTTAAAACCAAAACATGTTTAGCTCCCCCTTTAAAATGTTTCACAATATTGCATTCAAATTCGACATTTTTCTGACATTTGCGAAAAATTCACTTTCATCGATAAATGCAAATCGTTTGCAGCCTGTAAAATCGGCTGGTATATTAAAATTTTATAATTTTTCTCGAACTTTGCAACACTGAAGATGGAGTCGTGATGGCGTTAAAATCCACTACCACCTTAAAAAAAGCAGACCCCGCCCTAATAGGTTTTGTATGAAGAATTTTTTTTTTTAATGGCGGATTTCAAATTGCATAGCTCGACAGGGCCTAAATTTACGCGGGATTGGTGCAAATTTGTGCATCGGTCTTGCCTGTTTAAAAAATATAATTATGGAATATTATCTGTCTGTGTATGATAAAGTATAGGTAAGTACCTAATACAAAAGCGCTAGATTTACCCGCGCTTCAACAGCAAATTGAAATGTCAAAAGAAAACGGATCTCTCAGCGGTTTGGGTTGTTGTTTTTCGGGAAACGGCATTGCGGCCGGAAAAACGATTCTGGCTTGGATGTTTTTGGAAAATACGGTACCCTGAAATATAAGGCAACTTTTAACAGTAATTTTACGTGTCCGTCTCATGAAAAAATGTTCATGAGGATATGATAAACATATAACATTTTCCAAAAAAATGAGGAAAACGCGTGCCATAGATTTCAGAAGTGGAGATTTTTACTGGCCAGTTTAAATATGTTCCTACAGGGTAGGTACTTATTTCAGTGGTATTGCAAATATGATGAAAAAGCAAATATTGCCGGAATTTTATTAACAAATGCGGAGGTACCTACCCGAATACGTAGCTACACAATTAAATGCAATACTTAGGT
Source organism: Limnephilus lunatus (assembly GCA_917563855.2). Lineage (NCBI taxonomy): Eukaryota > Metazoa > Arthropoda > Insecta > Trichoptera > Limnephilidae > Limnephilus > Limnephilus lunatus. The sequence continues at coordinate 85,600,424 of OU830593.1, forward strand.
TAGGTTGTTGTACAACGATACTGAATAATTCAACATTTTTTTAAGGTTCATTTTCAAGTTCTTCGTAAGTTCTATTCAAGTTCTGTTATTTTATCAGTACATGCCAGTTGCATCATAAAACTGAAATAATAACTGAACTTGAATAGAATTTGAACCGAACTTTTACAGAACGTTAAAATTGACTTGAAAAATTGAAGAATTTTTAATTTCGTTAAACAACCCAGCCTAAATATGTGTTTTTTTTTACGTATGTATGCAAGTACCAGCACTCAAAATTTAGGTAGGTACCCATCTGCATATAACAACTCGGTATCATCCGACTATATTGCATACGTATTAGTTTTCTAATTTTACAATGAAATTACTCGAAGTTGAACGGGATATTTTTTAAAAGTATTAAATTCATATAGCGCTTTATTTTTAGCAGTAAAACTACAGGTGAGTTCTGGCATTATAAAATTTGTATGAAAATGTACGTACGCTCATAACTTCCGAAGGACTCCAACAATTTGAAAAATTCTTTTTTTGTTGTGTTCGTTATTGTTAGTACAAGGTTTGTATAAAATTACTGGTGAGTTCTGGCATTACGAAATTTGTAAAAAAAAAATTATAGGTGGCGCGCGAGCTGTTTGAAAACTAAATGTACCGGGAATTAGTATATGTGATGCGGCAGGTGGGGGGGGGTGGAAACAGGAAGGGGGAGGGGAGCCTAAGAGGGGGGAGGGGAACTTGGGAGGGGGTTTCCGATACGGAGAAGCCTAGGAGTGAAGTGGGGTGAGGGAAGGTGAGGGAGGCGGAGTGGAAAGGGGAAGAGGACGCTAGTGAGGAAGGGGGGGGGGGGGGGGGATTCCTGGTTCCTGTATACAATAGTGAGCTCTGGCAACACGAAATTACGCATGGCTAAGCCGTTCATCCGATTGTGATGAAACTTTGGGGATTTGATGTGTGCATTTCTACAATGGTGTTTATATACTAACGTATAGCAGATTTTTGCTGCTAGGCCCTGTGGGCGGCTTTATATATATTTGTATGTTTAACCGTAGGTACCTACCCGCTTACTTTGATTTTTTTTTCTGTTAGTTAGTAAGTCAAGTTAGTTTTAACCCGTTAGTTGCATTTGCAACGGGCATAAGCTAGTATATTATATAGTATTGCTTGGTTTTTCAAAAAACTCACTTTTTCCTTGATGCGAAAATCGACCTCACCGCCCCTCGCGTTTCACCAACCTCAAGGTTCACTTTGGCTCGAAGTCTAGAATTGTCCCTTCGGCTGACACGCGAGAATGGACATTAGCGCTCGCTATTTTGGAACGCTTCAAAGTTCAAAATCCTTCGAAGAGTCGATTATTTTCCAGCCACTAGCAGTTGTTTTTTTTTTTGTTAGGGGAAACATTTTTCATCGTTATCAATATGTTTGCCAAAACTTTACGGGAGACATCTAGCGGTGCGGAATACAAGTATGGATTATTCACATTAGAAAAAATCAAATGTCTATCGAATACTGTTGTAGTTCTATTTTCATCCGTTCGAAATGGCAGCTTCGTCTGAATTTAAATAAACACGCTAGCTTCACGATTTTCACAAAAAAAATAGACTAGACAGGAAACTCACATAAAATTGAATTGACACATTTTAAGAGCGAAAAATTATTTAAATTTGCGGCGAAAACTGGAACTACTCATAAAATCACTCAATTCGGCTAGGTTATATTTCCCGCCGACAGGTTCGCCCCTTTAAAAACGTCGGATCGAGAAGGGAAGTAAAAAAAAGTTAGTTTCCCGTACAAAACTGATTTTGCTAGGAATTTATTCTAATTAATTAAACGGCTTCGAGAAAGTTCTTTAGAAAAATTGACATTTTATAGGGGCATTACGGAATTAAAGATTGCGTTAAAAGTACACCTTCCGGCGGAGATGTTTTTTAATAAACATAAACAATACAAGTTTTAGAAACTTTTAAAACCAAAACATGTTTAGCTCCCCCTTGAAAATGTTTCACAATATTGCATTCAAATTCGACATTTTTCTGACATTTGCGAAAAATTCGCTTTCATCGATAAATGCAAATCGTTTGCAGCCTGTAAAATCGGCTGGTATATTAAAATTTTATAATTTTTCTCGAACTTTGCAACACTGAAGATGGAGTCGTGATGGCGTTAAAATCCACTACCACCTTAAAAAAAAGCAGACCCCGCCCTAATAGGTTTTGTATGAAGAATTTTTTTTTTTAATGGCGGATTTCAAATTGCATAGCTCGACAGGGCCTTAATTTAAGCAGGAATTGTGCAAATTTGTGCATCGGTCTTGCCTGTTTAAAAAATATAATTATGGAATATTATCTGTCTGTGTATGATATAGTATAGGTAAGTACCTAATACAAAAGCGCTAGATTTACCCGCGCTTCAACAGCAAATTGAAATGTCAAAAGAAAACGGATCTCTCAGCGGTTTGGGTTGTTGTTTTTCGGGAAACGGCATTGCGGCCGGAAAAACGATTCCAGCTTGGATGTTTTTGAAAAATACGGTACCCGGCAATATTAGGCAACTTTTAAGACCAAAATTTTGTGTTAGTTCCATGTAAAAAATTTCAGGGTCGCCGAAAAACCTATAAAATTTTCCAAAAAAAACAAGAAAATTGGTGTCCATAGATTCACTTCAGTAGGGTGGATATTTACCGGCCAAATTGAAATGTTATTAATTCAGGGTAGGTACCTACTTATCTCGGTAGTATTGCAAATATGACGAGAAAAGCAAAAACATTGCCGGAATTTTGTAAGGAAATGCGCCGGTACCTGCCGGAATGGGTAGTTGGACAATTATTTAGGTTTTTGATGCAATTTAATTTACTAAGGTAATGTTGTTTCCACGTACTGAATAATTTAACAATTTTTTAAAGTTCATTTTCACGTTCTGTGTAAGTTGTGTTTTTTTATCAGTAAATGCCAGTTGCATCATAAAACTGAAATATTTACAGAACTTGAATAGAATTCGAACCGAACTTTTACAGAACGTTAAAATTGACTTGAAAAATTAAAAAAAAATTTATTTCGTTAAACAACCCAGCCTAAATATGAGTTCTTTTTTACGTATGTATGCAAGTACCTATACTCAGAATATAAGTAGGTTCCTACCTGCACATAAACACTCGATATCATCCGACGATATTGCATACGTATTAGTTTTCTAATTTTACAATGAAATTACTCGAAGTTGAACGGAATATTTTTTAAAAGTATTAAATTCATATAGCGCTTTATTTTAAGCAGTAAAACTACTGGTGAGTTCTGGCATTATAAAATTTGTATGAAAATGTACGTACGCTCATAACTTCCGAAGGACTGCAACAAATTGAAAAATTCTTTTTTTGTTGTGTTCGTTATTGTTAGTACAAGGTTTGTATAAAATTACTGGTGAGTTCTGGGATTACGAAATTTGTAAAAAAAAAAATTATAGATGGCGCGCGAGCTGTTTGAAAAATAAATGTACCGGGAATTAGTGTATGTAATGCGGCAGGTGGGGGGGGGGTGGAAACAGGAAGGGGGGAGGGGAGCCTGGGAGGGGGGAGGGGAACTCGGGAGGGGGTTTACGATACGGAGAAGCCTAGGAGTGAAGTGGGGTGAGGGAAGGTGAGGGAGGCGGAGTGGAAAGGGGAAGAGGACGCTGGTGAGGAAGGGAGGGGGGGATTCCTGGTTCCTGGATACAATAGTGAGCTCTGGCAACACGAAATTACGCATTGCTCAACCGTTCATCCGATTGCGATGAAACTTTGGGGATTTGATGTGTGCATGCCTACAACGGTGTCTATATACTAACATATGGTAGGTTTTTGCTACTAGGCCCTGCAGGCGGCTTTATAAACATTTGTATGTATAACCGCTAAGCGTTGCTAAACCATTCATCGGATTGCGATGAAACTTTAGGTTTTGATGTGCGCATGCCTACCATGCCTTTATGGCAGTAGATACCTACCCGCTTACTATGAATTTTTTAAGTTAGTTTTAACCCGTTAATTGCATTTGCAATAGGCATAAGCTAGTATATAGTATTGTTTGGTTTTTCAAAAAACTCACTTTTCGCTTGACGGGAAAATCGACCGCGCCTCCCCTTAAGTTTCACCAACCTCAAGGTTCACTTTCGGATAAACCATTTTAAGACGACCCCCTGCACGCCAAAACGACCTTTCCACTCTTCGAGTTTCACCAACCTTAAGGTTCGTTGTCGGTCAAATTGAAATTCAGTCGCTGAAATGAGGTGTTTTTTTTGTCGAAAAAATAAATGTCGCCAGCGATTTATTCTCTCAAACGAATCAGTGGCGAAAACTGGAACTTTTCATTAAATCACCCAATTCGGCTAGGTTATATTTCCCGCCGCCAGGTTCGCATTAAAAAAAGGAAAGACAAATTAGGCCTTAGTTTCGATGCAATGGAAAATACTAGAGAGAATGTTGAGACAGGTCAGTTATCCGAGATGTCAAAACAAAACGGATCTCTCAGCGGTTTGGGTTGTTGTTTTTCGGGAAACGGCATTGCAGCCGAAAAAACGATCCCCGGTTAGATGTTTTTGAAAAATTCGGTACCCGGCAATATAAGGCAACTTTTAACACCAAAATTTTGTGTCCTTTCCGTGTAAAAAATTTCAGGGTCTCCGAAAAACCTATAAAATTTTCCAAAAAAAACAAGAAAATACGTGTCCATAGATTCCCTTCAGTAGGGTGGATATTAACCGGCCAGTACAAATTATGTTATTAATTCAGGGTAGGTACCTACTTATCTCGGTAGTATTGCAAATATGATGAAAAAAGCAAAACCATTGCCGGAATTTTGTAAGGAGATGCGCCGGTACCTACCGGAATGGGTAGTTGGACAATTATTTAGGTTTTTGATGCAATTTAATTTACTAAGGTAATGTTGTTTCCACGATACTGAATAATTTAACAATTTTTTAAAGTTCATTTTCACTTTCTGTGTAAGTTCTGTTTTTTTATCAGTAAATGCCAGTTGCATCATAAAACTGAAATAATTACAGAACTTGAATAGAATTCGAACCGAACTTTTACAGAACGTTAAAATTGACTTGAAAAATTAAAAAAAATTTAATTTCGTTAAACAACCCAGCCTAAATATGAGTTTTTTTTACGTATGTATGCAAGTACCTATACTCAGAATATAAGTAGGTTCCTACCTGCACATAAACACTCGATATCATCCGATGATATTGCATACGTATTAGTTTTCTAATTTTACAATGAAATTACTCGAAGTTGAACGGAATATTTTTTAAAAGTATTAAATTCATATAGCGCTTTATTTTAAGCAGTAAAACTACTGGTGAGTTCTGGCATTATAAAATTTGTATGAAAATGTACGTACGCTCATAACTTCCGAAGGACTGCAACAAATTGAAAAATTCTTTTTTTGTTGTGTTCGTTATTGTTAGTACAAGGTTTGTATAAAATTACTGGTGAGTTCTGGCATTACGAAATTTGTAAAAAAAAAATTATAGATGGCGCGCGAGCTGTTTGAAAAATAAATGTACCGGGAATTAGTGTATTAATAATGCGGCAGGTGGGGGGGGGGGGGTGGAAACAGGAAGGGGGGGAGGGGAACTCGGGAGGGGGTTTACGATACGGAGAAGCCTAGGAGTCAAGTGGGGGTGAGCTCTGGCAACACGAAATTACGCATTGCTCAACCGTTCATCCGATTGTGATGAAACTTTGTGGATTTGATGTGTGCATTTCTACAATGGTGTTTATATACTAACGTATAGCAGGTTTTTGCTGCTAGGTCCTGCGGACGGCTTTATACATGGTTGTATGTTTAACCGCTAAGCGTTTCTAAACCATTCATCCGATTGCGATGAAAATTTGAGGATTTGATGTGTGCATGCCCACGACGGTTTCTGTATACAAAAGTGAGCTCTGGCATCATGAAATTACGCATTGCTAAACCATTCATCCGATTGCGATGAAACTTTGGGAATTTGATGTGTGCATGTCTACAATGGTGTTTATATACTAACGTATGGCAGGTTTTTGCTGCTAGGTCCTGCGGGCGGCTTTATACATAGTTGTATGTTTAACCGCTAAGCGTTGCTAAACCATTCATTCGATTGCGATGAAAATTTGAGGATTTGATGTGTGCATGCCCACGACGGTTTCTGTATACAAAAGTGAGCTGTGGCATCATGAAATTACGCATTGCTAAACCATTCATCCGATTGCGATGAAACTTTGGGGATTTGATGTTTGCATGTCTACAATGGTGTTTATTTACTAACGTATGGCAGGTTTTTGCTGCTAGGTCCTGCGGGCGTCTTTAAACATAGTTGTGTGTTTAACCGCTAAGCGTTGCTAAACCATTCATCCGATTGCGATGAAAATTTGTAGATTTGATGTGTGCATGCTCACGACGGTTTCTGTATACAAAAGTGAGCTCTGGCATCATGAAATTACGCATTGCTAAACCGTTCATCCGATTGCGATGAAACTTTGGGGATTTGATGTGTGCATGCCTACAATGGTGTCTATATACTAACGGATGGCAGATTTTTGCTGCTAGGCCCTGTGGGCGGCTTTATATATATTTGTATGTTTAACCGTAGGTACCTACCCGCTTACTATGATTTTTTTTTCTGTTAGTTAGTAAGTCAAGTTAGTTTTAACCCGTTAGTTGCATTTGCAACAGGCATAAGCTAGTTAAGCTGTTAATGCTCACTGGTGCCCGCTGCTCGGTGTCCATGTGACCGTGTGTCCGGTGTCCAGAGTACTCCAGAGTCCGGTATCTGGGTAATGTTCATACATACGGTTCACGTTGTGCATGTGTCCCGTGTACAAAGTGGGGGTGAGAGTGGTGTGAGAGAGTTCGGGCACTCAATAAATTGGGAAAGTTAGAACACTAACCGTAACATGATCAAGATTATTTAATCTCTTCTTCTTGGAACGAATCCAACGGCTTACAGGGATCTGGAAACTTATCTAAAAATACACCCCGAATATTTTTAATAGAATCATTTACCTAACTAGTACCTACATATGATTTTAAAGACTTCATTTTCACGTGACGTGGCTGTTTCACCTTCTGAAAGCACCACCAAAGTGGTTAATAGGTAATAATTCATTAAGCCTGGAATGCACTGCCACACGAGTTAAGAATGATCACAGATTCAGCTGAATTTAGAGCTAAACTAAAAACTCATCTTTTCAGACAGTCGTATCCTTAAAAAAAAAAAAAAACCTTTCAACTTCAGCTTCACGGCTCGCGACATACTAAATAACTAATTTTGTAAAAATAAAGCAAATTCTTACAATTCTCCAGTCTTTCAAATAAATATTAACTCAACTTTGGCATTAATCTTCTTATAAATATAAATGTAAAACCAACAGTGATGAGGGTTGCAAAGTCATGCAATGTCCAGTGTTTTTAATATATTGTCCTCCACGTGCAAAGTCGTACCTTTCCCAAGCATAAACTTTCTAATAAAGTGTGTTTTTCGGAAGTGACCTGCAGGTAAGTATGTTTTTGTATCTTTCTGTAAATAATAAAATTAAATAGAACCTAGGAATTCATAATGAATTGTAAAGCGCCCTTGAGGTGATTTTTCACAAAAACGGCGCTCTACAAATTGTCCAATTATTATTATTATTATTAAGAAATCGAATTAGCCTTCTTGCATTTGGAGTTCGATTGATAATTTATTAACCCATCAGACTAGTTCTTTCACTTTTCGTAACAACTCACGTAGGTCTCATAGAAAACGTTGTGTCTCCCTTACTGTCATGGTGAGAACTATGATGTAAACGGTGATAGAAAGAGAAAACATCACGGTTTATACTCATATATAAAAGTAAATTATAAAAGAAGTAAAATATACACCTTTTTAAAACCAAAGTTTAGGATCGCAATTTGAAAAACATTTGCGAAACTTTGGGAATTTTTTATTAATTATTGTACATGGAACGACAAAAAAGTGAGATAACGTTAACGTTTATTATCATTTTTCTAATAAAATATTTTTGTTTTTTTGTGGGTTTTCAGTAATTTCAATTATAAAAAAGGTACGGTGAGCCTTTTTTAAAACCTTTTTCATTTTTGCATGCAAATTTTTTATATTTCAAAAATTATATTTTTAATTTCATTTATATTATTATGGCGTATTTTATCACCTTTCAAAAACAGTTTTTAGTTTTCACATATGTTCAGAAATATTCCATTTATTTAGATTTTATTTCAAAGCGGAAATATTTTGACCCTCTGACAAAACATGGTCGAGTTCTAAGGGGTTAAAAAGTACTATTTTTTAAACAGTTGTAAAGGAAGGAGATTTTCTTACATGGATGTGTATTTTTGTCACCTTGTTAAATGTTACAAATAAACACTAAAATTAAACAAAAATATGTGAAAAAACTACATTTTTCGAACGGTGAGTTCTGACGCAAATATTTCAAAATAATGGTCGAATCTTGGACACTTCGTTTGTATTCGCTATTGGTGTTAATTTTGAAGAGCTCCATTTTGTATTTTAGTGGCAGCTTTTCTGCTTTATAGTCTGGTGTGGTTTTCAACTCCATTTCTATTTTGACTTCACGCTGTTTTATTCTTACCGCAAAGTTCGTGGGATCGCACGTGCGAGATTCGAGTATTTAGAAATGGCGCCCGCACACGTGTCCGCCACTCGTATCACGTACGCCCACCGCAGCTTGTGCACCCCTGCCTCGATGTGCCCGAGAGAAGTAACTGCCAAATAATAATTATTGCCGAGGACCAGCGGTGGAGTGGGGATTAATAAAGAAGTTAATGAAGAAGTTGAAGTGAAGAACAGTCGTAGCTTGTGCGCGGTGAACTGAACTAAACACTGAGCATATTTGGCTTCTCATTCACTGTAAGGAACTTACTCCTATATCTTCTACCCACAATCTAAAACAGAGATTCTAAACCTTAAAAAATATGTAGTTCTTCTACAATCCATGAATTTCATCATTGGATCAACCTACTTATTTATACTTTTTTTTGCATTACTTCCACAAGTTTTCCTATTTTCCTCAGGGCCTATATCATCTTTGTGTAAAAATTAAAAATTGTGTAAGTTATTCGAGTGAAATCTATAAATTACACCATTGGATCAACCTACATATTTATCCTATTTTTGCATTAGCTGCACAAGTTTTTCTATTTTTGTCAAGGTCTACATCATCTTTGTGTATAGACCTTACCATATCTCAAAAATTATGCAATTGTTCGAGATGAATTACATCATTGGATCAACCTATATATTTATCGTATTTTTGTATTAGCTGCACAAGTTTTCCTATTTTCCTCAGAGTCTATATTGTGTATAGATCCTGTATAAACCTTAAAAACTATGTAGTTGTTCGAGTCAAATCCATGAATTACATCATCGGATCAACCTACATATTTATCCTATTTTTTGCATTAGCTGCACAAGTTTTCCTATTTTCCTCAGGGCATATATTATCATCTTTGTGTATGCTGTGTGGAACGTCTTTCAAGGAAACGAGAGAAAGTTCTGAGAAGTAAAAGTATTCCGTCCTCGTAAATCCGTTGGTTGCATGACAATTCAACAAAGTGATATTTCAACACCGCTTTGAAAATTGATGATTTTTTAAAAATATCCTATAACCTAACCTATTTTGAAAGGAGTGATAAAGTTGCACATTGTTCAGTTGTCCGGTCACCGAATCTATTCCTCTCACTGCGGTTCAAGGTGAAAGGTCGAGACAGACGCATCCAAAACCAGGAAAAACCTCACCCCTTGAATCCGAGCGCCTCCGTTAAGTCACCAAACGTAGCGAAGCACTTGGTATGACCTATGGCAGAGTTTATCTAATAAATGATTTCGAAATCGGCGTGGCTGGTTTGAGTGCAGTTCTGGTGAGCTACTCTGGCGCTGATTATGTTAATTTCTGCCTATTGAAATTTTCCACGGACCACAGTTAAGAAGCACTGGTCTACATTTAGTACTTTCAGAACGTTTAACTTGTAGGAACTTTGAATATTTTGAGCTGACCTCAAATTCCGGACGCCTTTGTAGTTAGTTCTGAGGGTGGGCTCGTTGTTCAGTACTTAAATACAATCAACTTATTATGTATCTTTGGCTATTGATCTTCTTAGCGAGTGAAATACGCAAGGCAAGGTAACTATTTATTTCCATAAGTATAACTTTTCTTGCGTTCTACGGGTGGGTACCTAAAACGATAATTAAACATTTTTAAAAAATGGCACAATCAAATGAATCTAAAGCTTGAGTCAGAAATCAGAATACCAAAAAATATTTATAAGAATATGGATGAATGTAAATTAAACAAGACGAGCGAGTGAGTATGGCAATCAAGTCTCTCTGCTTATTAGGATGTGATGAAGTTAGCTCGATACATCGATGACATTTTTTAACATCATTTTTTTACGTTAACTCTACACAGAAAGACCCGAGGAGAATGATTTCAGTCAGGGTCTTTGTCATCTATGAAGACGTTGTGTGGTCTTTCTGAGAAAAAGAAGGAGGTGAACATGGGTCTTAAAGAGACCGATATTGTAGGAGAGAGAAAACAAGAGACCAGCATATCGTTCGACAGCAGAGCTTTTCTGAAGTAACAAAATGTCAACCGTGTAATGTTGGGCGCGTGTTTCCCTATTATGAACCTACGCCGAAAGAATCAATGATGTTAGCTCCTCGTAGCATCTTCCATTGAAATACCGATAGAACAAGGACAGCATCCCCACCTATCGCCAATGCTCTAAAGATTGCAATCCGTTGTTTTTTTTTTTTAATTTATTAATACATCTTTATTAACTTCACACTTACAACTTGTGATGTCCTATGCAGTCATGTCAAATAATAACACAATAATACGTTTAAAGTAACAGACAATCATCATCGTACAATTAAAAAATACATAAATACTTATTTATTTATTTATTTATTTCTATAAATTACAGTTTTTACCTTATATTTAATATTTTTACATAATATATTTTGAAAACATTTTTACATATTAATATTGCATTTTATTATGTTGGGTGTGTGAGGTAGGTTTGAGAAGGTGAAACTGTTAGTTGATAATGTTGTATGTTTCGTGAACACCTCACTAGGAAAACCTGTGCTGAGGTGTTTACGTGGTTATGATTCAGTGTGACAAGTATAGGTATTTATGTGTTGTAGTAGAAAGTTAGTTTTTTTTTTTTATTTACATTTAATGGTTATTGTACATGGATTATTTGGAAGAAAAAAATATATAAAGTATATATAAATATATATGTATACATGAATAGTTGGTAAATTCTTGAAAGACATGTTTATTTATTTTACTAGATGATATTAGATGATATAAGTGCCAATATTATAAAAAGAGTTATGCACTATTAATTAATTTTGTAGATCTAGTGGTTTAATTTAAATACCAAGTGAATTTTTATGTTTGGTTTGGAGTAAAGAGGTTTTGGAAAAATAGTGTTCCTTTAGTTTTTATCCAGTCTGTGATTTGTTTTTTTAGTTTATTTTTTGGTGAATAATCACCAAGATGTTTCAGAGAAGGTGGCATGCAGTTATATAGTTTAATGGAATAGTAGTTTAAGGATCTTTGTCCGTGGGTCGTGTGCTTTAGCGGGATGTTGAGTGTTAGGTTTGTTGAAGACCGGCTTGTAATTGAGGACTGAGAAAGTAAAGGGATATGTAGTTTGAATTTGGAGAGGTGAAGAATAGACGATTTAGCGTAGAGTTGTCTGATTGACAAAACGTCGAGCATCTTGTAAATTTTTACAGAGTCTGTGTCATATGGTACTTGAAGAATTAGTTTGATTGTTGCCTTTTGTGCCTTTTCTAATGGATCTAGAGAAATATTACTTGCACTTCCCCAAGATAGAAGACCATACATGATTAAGGATTGGGAAAGAGCAAAGTAAATAGATCGTAGTATTGAGCGTGGGAAGATGTTTTTTATGTTATTTAGGAGATACATGATTTTTTTAAGCTTGGATGTAATTAAGTTAATGTGGTCATTCCAGCGTAGGTTTTCGTCAAATATGACACCTAGATATTTTATTTGTTTGACATTTTCTATGATTTCGCAATTGCATGTTGAGGAGATATTATCAAAACCAACTTATAAGTTGGTTTTGATAATATCTTTGATGTTGGATCTGTTTTGGCTGGTAATCCAGGATTTGGTGTCAGATTTATATTTAAGATACATTATGTTTTGTCTAATGGCTATTTGATATGCATTGTGTTGTTTTGTTGCAAAGTATCTAAAATTTCTTTGGCCAAAAGTTGTTTTGGCAAAAGGAACGATAGATTATGCCCTTTGGTCCTAGTGTCTCGAGCAGTTTTGACATTTTCAAAGGTAATGTGTTTGAAGAGGTGTGTTAAGTTATGGGAATCTGTTTTTTTTTTCAGTATTTGACAGCCAAATTCCACAGTGTGGCGCACTTGTGATTTGTTCAGCTTTTGTGTACTATTATAGTACCTATCTGCGGGCCATGTAGATGTAGGAACAGTATCTACTCTCGGCTTCTGACAGGCCAGTTCTACTCTGGCTTCGATGGAGCCCCCGTACCTAAATTGGTCGCTAAGAGTTACACCACAAAATCGAAATTCCATCAAAAGAACCAAGAAAGTTGCGTATTGAAACAGTGAAACTAAACCCTTCGTCACCTTTCCAATGAAAAATACAAGTGGCGCCCCTTGGCGTTATTGGGTGGCGTAGTGGGGGGTTGGGGGAGGGAAGAAGTGTGTGTTACATGTCAGGACGATGATAGATGATGATGAGGAGCTTTTCTCATCCCCCTCCCCCCTCCCCCCTCCTGGACCTAGACCGAGAGATCGCGCACAGATAATTGGTCATTACTCCTGGCAACGCCCCGCTTCACTATAACTTGTTATTTCGCTTTTTACGCACTTCTTTTATTTTGCGTCTCAGAGAAGAAATATTATTTTTATCAAACGTCAATTATCTTTGTTTATTGCCTGAAATGTCAATGATAATAATTGATTTATGAGGCTTGGTTATTTATTGGTCGAACGTAAAAGTCGTGTCCAATTATTCCACAGCGAAAACAAATGCTTTTTTTATACTTTTATTAACCCCCCACGCTTTACGTGATGTTACCACATTTTTCATTAAAATTTTTACTTATTGGTCGACCTATTTTAAAAACATTGTTAAAACATTAGTTCAAATATGTGAAGTAACATTTTTGATGATTAATTGACCCGCCTTATAATCCTTCAATCATGTACACAAAACAAATGTTATAATACATTGTTTTTGTTACAATAACAATGAATCTATTCTTCGAAAAAACTACTAACCCAGCCAGTCACTAAAGGAAATGTCCACAGATTCGCATCGTACGCATATTTGCGATTCGCAGAATTTCCTCTCCCAAGAAAGACCCTTGACACAGCATCCACAAAGATGACTGTTTTTTTTAAATGCTCACTTACAGTTAACATAATCAATCATAAACAATTGTTTATTATAATTTGTGAAGTAATAATAACATTTTTAAATAATTTAATATTCATTAAAGAAGAAGATAACACTAATTATCTAAAAGAAAATATGAAAGAGAACAAGACACAGAAAAAGAAAAAAAAACGTTCGCAATTCGGACTCTCACTCAGAACCTCTCGTCTTACCGAGACAAATGCCTTACCAATTCTGCCACCGCCACCTCTTATTTGAACCTCATATTTCTAAATCTCATGTTTCAAATTGTACACTTAAAAATAATATCTAAGACTTCTTTTCCATATTACTGGCAACTATCTTTTTTATTGTAAATAAGTGTTCTAAGAACTGGATGAAATTTTTTTCCATTTCTTTTTGTATTTTTTTTCTTTTTGTAAAAGTCAATGAATATTCAATTTTTATTAAAACAACTCTATTTTTATAACTTTTGAAGTAATTTCCCATCAATGTAATATATCATTGAAGAAGAATATTGAATATAGAATGTTGAATATTCAGTTAAAAAATATCTATGTCAGGGACAAGTAATTTAGTAACACAATCAATACTCACACTTAATAACAGGAGGACATAAGTAGGTCCTGAGGGATTTTTTGCCTCAAGGACTCCCGTGTGGAGCTAATAGTAGCGGAACAGAATAGAGCGGTATTTTCGAACACTAAAATCCCGTGCAGTTTCGTGTAAAATATTGAAATGTACAGGAAACAAAGGCATATCCAAAGCCGCGTTTCGTATTCAGGCGCCATAGGAACACGACTAGAGCTTTATTAACCAGCGCGGCGTAAATACTTCATGCCTGTATCAAACAGACTATTTATTTTATTCATTTGTCAGGAACAATTCAGTAGCAAGAGAACTGGGAACTAGCGATGCCGTATCCGTTTTCGGATTCACCATTCCAGTCCCGTTCTGACGTCATTACGCTTTCCAAGCAGGTTCGCCGAGCGAAAGAAAACATCGTGTTCTGTTTAGACGGAGTTTTTCCTTTCCCAATTACACCAACTATTAGGCAACTCGGCTAGCAGGACTGGGCAAGCTAGCTACCTAACCGGCAACCATCGAGCGCCGAATGTCGAATCGTTTCGGGATTTCAGGAACTTTCAGAAATGTCTTTCAATTTGATCGTGATGGCGGTTTTACGGCGAAAGTTGTTGTGTTTGGATGGAAAACAATTTGGTTTCTAATGCTTTCATATACTTTTGCTATTGCATAAATTCGCTGTGTTTTGGTGGGCCGACGCTAAATTTTCACCGTCCGCTTGCTGATTCTATTTTTATAAAAACTTATTTGTTTTTGGCAAAATTATGTTCTTGTAATAAGAAGATAGTGTGTTTATGCACTTATTAAAAGATATTGCATAATCTACCACCAATATTTCAGTAGAATAGCTCACAGAAATTAAATATTTAAATGGGTTATAATTTTTACAATTTTTTTCAACTCAATTTTACAATGGATTCGTAGGCCAAAATAACTGTCAAGCAAAAAAACAAAGCTCTAATCAACATATGTAACAAAAAACGTAAATCGTAGCCACAAGGACGGGTTTTTCACAAAATTTTAAATATTCATCTAATTTCAAAGTTAACGTTATTAAGTTCTGTTATTATCCAAGTCTGTGAAACAACTGACCCATGATTAAATAATAACGAAACTTGAATAGAACTTCTGCAGGATTTGAATTTGATATTTGAACCACCCATCTTTGGTTACTAATAACCTGTTAGTAGAATAGCAAGTGTGTAATGAATAATTCCTTGATGCCCAGTGCCGAATAGTGTTGCCTGGCCGAATATTCGGCCACCCCAGTCTCCGCGCCTCCCAACCCTTCAGCGGACAGTTTGCTCCGGGGAAGATTGATGAGGAGAGGTGTTTTTACTAGGAATATTTCCTCTGTCCTGATTTATGGCAACTTTAAACGTGCGAACACGAACTTGTACTTGAGAAACTCGCACTCCTAGGAATTTCCTTTTAAAATCCGGCTCGAAAAGCTTTCTATGTCTTGTCCAGAACCACGGGCGATCTTCCACTTTTCTCTATGGAGCAGCTTCGGAAGCTTAGAGATATATAAATTTATTGACCACATTGAATTTGAATCAGTGGGTTGCAGGTTTGACTAATACCAAACATATATTCACTAAAAGCACAGATTTTAATACTTAAGTACCTAATTTTTTTAAAGTCTTTTGTAACCAATTATTGTTCGTTTGGAACTAAGGTTTGTAATTTTTGCAAAACTTAAAAATAAAAGTTAAATATTATATATTAAAAAAATAAAAATTAAATATTATAGGTTTCCGAAGAAAACTGAAACAAAAGTTAAACCGAGACAAAATGAATAAAAATGGTAATTTTTGAAGTGAAAACTTCTTTAGCACCGTTGTGATTTGAAACTCGATGAAACGAAAAATAGCGACACCAAAAGAAACAAACACATACATTTATAGGATTTGACCTGCGAAAGAATGAGATATTATAATCGGTCTCCTCTTTGTGCGGTGCTTCGTAGCCTCCCTACGCTTGTCTACTTTTTACTTCTGAAGGTTTTATTTTAATGTAATAAATAAGCAGAGAAACAGATTTAAAACTTTTATTTTCACGTGTAAAACTAGACCAGTTAAAAAGTGCCAATATTTTGTAAATTCGGTTACTTTTCTCTAATAGTTTTTTAACCTCTAATGCGCCAAAAAATGCATTGCGGATTTTAACGTTTGTATCCAAGTGCCGGCGATTTTACCTAGAATCTATTTTATGTCATTTTGAACCTTAAAAAAGGCTCATAGCGTACTTTAATATACTTTATTATTCGCTTAGCAAGGAATGAATGTACCTCAATATTATCATACCGTTTAGTTTCGTCACTTGCAAATATATATATTTTATCTATGAAAGAACGCGTCGCAAAATTCCATGTCAAATGTCGTAGTTCCGATTTTCAGAAGTCGTAGAACTGTAGTTATTTACAATAAAACATCAAATGGCTTATTTTTTACATCAAATAACGCTTATTTAGCTTGAAAATATAATATAACTCAAGAATATTTTCGTACGTTTTCTTTATATTAATTTTTTTAGCAATGAGAGAAAAAATCTCTGGATGTAAGTAGCTATCCTGGAGAAACTACATATGATAGATGTATACATTATTTTTAAATATATAAACACATTATCTGGTAAGACGTAAGACGGTACAATTTACAAAAACACCATTTGGCAAATTACAACTAAGTTATTACGAAAATAGTATCAGCTGCCGCACGGTGGGTGATTGGCATTTCACCCCTAAGGAGTACTTACTGTAGGTCGCTGGAGAAAAAGGGACATGATTTTCCAAGGGTTTAAAAAGACGATGAGGTTTACAATATCGGTATTAGAAAAGCTCCCTAGTTAGCTGCCTTGCAAAGTGCAGCGCTGTAGTAGGGTGGAGGTAGGGGTCTGCGGTCTTTGGTCTGCGGTCTGCAGACTGTGGACTCCAGTAATGAGTCCTAGGGGACTTCCCCGCTTAAAAATTGCTGCAAGAATGCTCCATCTTTCCAAGCGTTTATTTGCAAAGCGGTCATGTCATAATTGGAATAATCTCTGCTTTTTACCTCAAAGACTCAATATTTCATTAGAATGATCCAATGTTCAGTTTCATTCAACTGATTTAAAATTGCGCTTATAAAAATTTGCCCAAAAAAAAGAAGCTAACAGTCCACAGTGGAGTCTGGATACCCACCTTGATGTATGGTAGTGAGCATATAACTGGTAGAGGAAATGGGATGAAAGTAGGCTGAATGTTGTAGAAATGAGATCCCTGAGGCGTATGTGCTGTAAAACCATCAGAGTTTATTACCTTGGTGAAATCATCAGGATTACCACCTTAAGAACCATGTATGATCGTTTGAGAAATGTGGAGATTCGCAAAGAATGCCAGTTTGATGTAGGCCTAATGAATAAGTTTAAGAAACGGACTTAAAAGCTTAGATGGACAAGGCTTATACGGTTTTGGGATGTCGAGCGATTAAATGAAGAAAGGAATGTAAGGAGAATTTCTTTCAAATGACTTTAGTTGTGTTTGGTGACCAGATCTGAATAATCAGACACTTTCCCACCTCCCTTTTCCCTATCTTCTTCCCCTTCCCGAGACCTTCAGCCTCGCAATTTTAAAAAGTACGTAAACCAAAACTATTATTTATGTATTGTTTATTTATTCATTATTTGCTTAAACAATGTAATCATTACATAGTATAAAATGAAGTCGCTCAAAATTACTTAGATCTTTTAAACTACGCAGCGGATTTTCTCTGTGGTTTTTACCAATAGATAGAGTTATTCAAGAGGAAGTTTTATATGTATAATACGTACTTATTATAGTAGAGAAAAGTCGAGAAATTTAAATATTCAATTCAGGCAGCGGGCAGCTGGCAAGCGGGTGGTGTGGATTTTATAAAGGTTGGGTAATGGCGTTGTGTTTCGTTAGCCACAGCAACGTGTGGCCGGGTTGGCAAGTAAAATATAAAATAACTTTTATTATCTATTTGCTTCTTAATCTATAACCATATCAGTCACCAAATATAAATAATTTATTTTAGATAACCTTATGTTTCCTAAATAAATTTAAATAAAACATATATTAGCGTATATGGCCAATCCAAAATATATTAAGGGTATATCATATTAAGTGCATGTGAGGTTAGCATTATACTAGACGTTTTTCATAATATTATCAGGTTATTTGTAATCAGGAAAAATTTGACTTTCGTTTAAAAAAATGTCGATTCGATTCCCACAGTTTGAAAGCCAGGGTCAGGTTTTCCGATCTCCTTCATTGGTTCCAGTGTAAATATGGATTGTTCCTCCGGGACTGAGTTCCTGGAATCGATAAACACTATAAAAAAGAGGCTCTTACCCAAGCACAATATTCCTTCAAGGGTCCTCCACACGAGCCTATTCCAACGGAAGTAGTTCACAAGAACACTCCTGGAGATATTGTTCACTTTTCTCCAATACACTAAAGCAAAAATGTTGATGTATTCATTTAACGAGGTGAACTCTATCCTTTTTATTTGAATTTTGTAAACAAGTATATCGTTAATGCTGGACGGCAGTTTCCGTAATACTTACCTCGGCATCCATGGATTTCGATGTTAGACTCTCAATCACAGGAGGTAATAAAAGTAATTATTATCATGCTGTATAAAATTTGTAATATATTTATTTTTACTTGCGACAATATTTAAAGATGAATTAACAATAATTAAGAGCTACAACGAAACAACCACGAGAAGACGGGTCTCCAGCGGGAATGAAAACCGATCTCGTCGCGAATTGACAAGTCATCCGTGTTTCACTTATTCAGTGTTGCTTTCTTAGAAAATATCTTTTATGGCTGTTAAGTTTTTGCTGAATGTAGGTACCACCACACAAGTAATACGAATTACATATATTGTACAGTTCAGATATGGTAATTTAAGATTTAGTTTGGTGGCATCAGATTTATGACTGTATTATATTTTGTACTTTGTAGTAGTTGAGTTGAAATAAACCTAGAAAGCTTGATGGTTTAAACGTCATCTAACCAGTTCGGATTTATACATATTTTTAATATTACTATTTAATACTGTTAAAAGAATGTATGTTATTCGCTTTGCCTCTGGTGTCCAAAATATCATTTGCATTTTTTACTTCCAATAATCTCAGGAATTACTAGTTAAAGTAAGTCCTTAACGCCTTGTATAATTCAAAGCTATATAATATTAATAGAATAATAATAATTTTACTGGTTAAATGGCTGAGTTGGCATCGCGTTTGGGTCCACCCAGGCGTCCCGTGTTCGATTCCTCGGCTGGCCAAGTCCTCCATCACAAGCAACGTTTTCCGCTTACTGTGGTGGTAGTAGGAGATTTTCAAATATTGTCGGGTTATTCGTAATCCGGTAATGTTTGTGTTTCTTTAAAAAATAATAATTATAATATAATCTTATCTTAAAAAAATATTCCCAAGTTAAAGTGCTTTAGAATTTTGTTCACTTTATTAAAAAATATTAAAATTATGATTCCAAGACAACTCAACAAATTGGCATTTCAACAACCCTTTGAAAAATCGTTAAAAGTGATAAAAAAAAATAACCCATAACCTAACCTAATGTAACGTATATGACCAAGTTTTTTTTTTGGTGCACCTTTTGATCACCTTTAATGCACGTTGTTGAGTTATCTAGTCTTAGCGGCGAATGCGTTTGCCTACTTACTGCATGGCGTGCCATCGGCGTGCACCGCAGTTAGAGGGATGGATTCATAAGTCCGTCACTCCTGGAAACATTGATCCCCAGTTTCTTACCAACCCCTCATTCTTTTTTTAATAAAAAATGTCGGTTGTATAATAATCCAATGTGTCTGTTGTTTCAGGTGTCCGTGATGTCCAGAATGATCCCATCCCCCGACTGGTTCATTGGGATTGACAGCTTTGACCTGTGCGTCAACGGAAACTGGCTGGATAGCATCACCATCGAGGTAAGTATTTTTGTAACATTGCTAATAAATAATCTTTCCGATACCAACTTGCCAGCTTGTTGTTCTGAACTGCAAGTGCAGATTGCCATGCTGTTAGCCAACCACTACGACCCCTATATCAAATGTCGTGTTTTCACATGATTTTTGTTAGCCCAAACTTATTGTCTCTTATTTTTGTTGTTTGATTTGATATGTTTTCGTTTGATATTAAATATTATTTATTTCCATTTTTTAATGTTTATCTTCTGTCTGTTGTGTATATTACAAATAAAATAAAGATGCATTAGCACACAGTGACAAATCACTGTCGCAACCCTCGCTCTGTAGTTCTACATTTTTCAGTTAAGTACGATGAAACAGCAAGGTTCAGTTATTGCACTGTAATTCAAATGTAAAAATTGTCGTCCAATGGCCATTTAGTGCAATTTTGCTTTTTTGACATTTGGATGGTGGCCGATTCTGTACGTTTCAGCTTTTCATCAAATTGTAAATAGCTGAATACGCCTAACAATATGATGATGGCTGTCCTTTTCTGCTGATCACAAATAGTTCAAAAACTGCAACATACTTCGGAGAATGAGTATTTAACAGAGACCTTTCAACTACTTTCAAAACAGATGACAGTGAAAACCATTATTTGATGAAAATATTACATTTGAATTTCGGCAAAAAAACCCGTCCCAATTGAGAAAATGTTGGCACCTCGGAACCTGCGATAATTCGGAAGACAGTTGGTGATGACGACGAGTGTTGTTCCTCTTGCAGGTGGATCCCATCGACGCGGGCACGGACAACGGCTTCACGTTCACGGCCCCCAACTGGCCCACGCAGCCGCAGGGGGTGGCTTTCCGGCTGACCGCGCGCTACCCCGCGCACCCCGCAGGCAGCTTCTACTACCCGCATGTCAAGCGCCTGCCGCCCATCGCCACCTTTCAGTTCATCAAGGTGAGCAATCACGCATTTACTTCCTTTTATTATTATCTTCGTCTTTAATTTATCTACTATTTTCTTAACTATTCTGAAGATCATTTGTGGGTTTATTACTTGTCTTTTCTTCCTTATCAATATCTTATGAAAATTATCTGGAATTCTAATTAACTATGTCATTTACCGCTCTTGTTCCAATAGACCGGTCAGTTGCTGAGTTGGCATCGCGTTTGGGTCCCACTCGGGCATCTATTTGATTCCTCGGCTAGTTAAGTCCTCCATCACAACACGAGCAATATTTCCCAATGTCAGGTTATTTGTAACGCGGGAATGTTCGCGTTTCTCTTAGATTTTTTTTTAAATTTTCATTTGCTCCACACAGGAGACCCTGGGGAAAATAATTCTCTCGGGGCCTAAGTCATCTTAGGGGATGAATAAAGATGAACAATACAAATTTTTAAAAATTAAAAGGTGGCAATAAAAAAATGCGTTAAGATGAAATTAAAGATAATTTTGGAAGTTCTTAGTCATGATGCCGTTAAATATGACCGAAGAGGATAGGGTCGAATTAGCTCACAGGTAGAGCAGAGTGAATTTTTTTTTAAATGGCTCTGATGGATGTGATGGATTGCACTTGAATATTATCCTTAGCAGAAGTTTTTGAATTAAGATCATGGGATAAAGAATTGACATTGCACCCCATCCCCATCCCACAATACTATATGTAGCAATTGATGGAAAAAGTGCAAAGCAGACACATCTCAGTGTTTGTAGGTTAAGAATAGATCTGAGAGAGTAGAAAATGTAGCATAATTTGCGAAGCCTTTTTGTTGTAAAATTGATGTGTGCCTCCCAACGCAGTTGATCGTCAATAATAATCCCTAAGTACTTAATTTTGTTTGATATTTTTAGGTCATTGCATGAGCAATTTTTGTAAAGTAATGTAGGCGTGTTAGAGTTCTGTGAACATGAATGTATGGTCAGTTTATGACATTTTTGGGGGAGATTTGGTTTCCGTATAGAAAAAAGTAGGTATATTGTTTTATCAATATTAGGAGTGAGGAGGTTTTGTGGAGGAGTGTTTTACTACATTTATGCCATAGTTAGCTTTTTCAAAGGTTGAATTCAAATTTTCACCTTTAATGATTAATTACTACAATTTGAGGTTTAACACAAGTTTATTTAAAAAAATATATATTACATTTGAAGAAGTAAGTAAATTTCATTCATCTTTAAATCCTTGACATGTCACAATATAAACCAGCAACAAAATATTAAAAAAAAACTCTGGTCAACGGGTGTTCAAAGTTTCATTTAAATTTCTGAAACTACTCTCAAGAAGGACCAAATTCAAACACTTTAAAACACTCAATGGGCTGGTGATAAGCTATGGCTCAGAATGCTTATACCTGGAAGAAAATTGGATAACTTCGAAAGGAAAATCTCCAGTAAAATCTTTAATGCTGCAAAAGAAAACATAGGAACATAAAAACAAAAATTTTAATGGAAGGGCACAACAGCAAACTGCTCCAGCTGTTGAATGAACCGTCAATAATACGATTGAATGGGTATGTATGAAACAATAGTGGAAAGAAAAACTGCATTATTTTACGTTAGACCCACACGGGAGGCCGTGAGGAAAAAATGCCTCGGGGCCTAAATCATCTTTAAGGATGCTGGGTGCATGGTCTTTTTAGGGAAAGGAATAAGAGGAAGTTCCGAGGAGGAGAAGGAAAAGTTATGAGGGGTGGGTAAGAATAAGGTTCAATGTATCCAGGAGTGACGGATGTGTGAATCCATCCCTCACTGCGGTGCAAGGTGCTGGGTTTTGAGAGTCCGGCTGGAGAAGTCTAGACTAGCTCGGATCCGGCCCGCCGGCAAATGCATTCCAAGAACTAGACAAATCTCACCCCATGAACCCGGGCACCCCTGGTAAGAATCCAAATCATTTGGGGTGGCCTATGGCAAGGGTGTTGGTAATCCAATAAATTATGACACCCATATCCGCCTCCCAAATTGAGGATTGCATCAAATTTGATTTTTAGATTTTCACGGCCAAAAGTATTTTCGTTAGTTGTTTTTGTCACATCTGCCCTGATGACACCTGTTCCTGTGTGTATTTGTCGCGACCCGCACTGCCAGTCGATAATAATCGTTAGTTTTTATTTTTGTCACATCTGCCCTGATGACACCTGTTCCTGTGTGTATCTGTAACGACCCGCACTGCAGGTCGATAATCTTTAGTTGTTTTTGTCACATCTTCCCTGATTATACCTGTTCCTGCTTGTATCTGTCAGGACCCGCACTGCCAGTCGATAATCGTTAGTAATTTTTGTCACATCTGCCGTGATGACTGACACCTGTTCCTGCGTGTATCTGCCACAACGCGCACTGCCAGTCGATAATCGTTAGTTGTTTTTGTCACATCTGCCCTGATGATACCTGTTCCTGTGTGTATCTGTGTGGACCCGCACTGCCAGTCGATAATCGATATCTGCTTGATATAGTATAGAACATACCGCAACGTACATAAATCCGCCACCCGCGCCGCTACAAAAGCGGCGATCCGAATAACGCATATTCGGCCACCGCTAAATAAAAATATTACTCCGCTAAATCAATCAAGCTCACTTTTGTGAGTACCGTGAAGATAATGGGGCTTTTTATTTTAATTACCCTCGGTGAGCCCTTTCCCTTTTACATTGAAACATGTTTCCTTGGTGCAGCGGTAAATCACACACATCATACAAAGATCCTTCGAAAACACATAGTTTAAACCAAATTACACGACAAATTGTTTAAATGATGCACTTATCCTTCAGCAAAATATACGAGTTGAGCCTTGCAAGCTGTTGTGAAATAAATAAATTATTCCTAAACGTTAGAAAATGTTTCCACGTGTGTGTTTATCGTTCGCAGAATCCAATAACTACATCTTATTCAATTAATAATAACAAAGATAATATTAGTACCCTGGAGTTATTTTCGACAGCAAACATTCCTTTCATCTTCACTGTGAAACAAATTCCAATAAGGGCATACAAATGTTTTAATACGTAACAAAGGGACGTTGAGTCACTGAAACTTTACGTTATCGCAACTAAAATATGCATCTCTTGTGTGGTCTCCTATACTTATACTTATAACCGCTTTACGGAAAGTACAAAGGAAGTTTCTAAGATATTCAATATAAGTTGAGACAACCTGTAATTGTTCCAGTACTTGCTGCAAAACTTCAATTTCTAATCTAAAACTGTCACTACTTCCTACCGGCAGAACGATTTATGGTATTTTTATACTTTTTAGATATCGAAATATTTATTTTTATTATAATATTGGTTGGTCATTGGCAGATTTGTTAAATTTTCAAACAAAATGTTGTATTATACAATACATTTCAAACCACATAATCTCGGAAAACTGCTTTTCAGAAATTTAATTTTAGTTAAAATAAAATCATTAAAAAAATACGCGCACGAAAATACTTCAGTTTGTCTATTTATTTCCGGTCTTACAAACTAGTATTATTTCGATTTTTTTTACACACTTATTTTGATTAGACATTTTTGAAAAATTATTAATAACCAAAAAATAATTGCAAAATGTTTAATTTTATCATCACAAGTTTGAGCATTTTTATTGCCAGCTTTGATGTAGGTATCTACATGTTTATTAAATCAAATTTTGAATGAAATTAAATCGATATTGACTTATTACTTAAACATGTGGGCACGCAGATTAATCAATATTTGTCATTGGAACCACCCCGTACAGTTGCAAGAGTTTTGCAATTTGAATCCTCAGCCGCTAGTTTAAGAACATGTTCATTGTTCATTACTATTTTTGTCTATTTGGCGGCTGTAAGCTGTCAGTACAAAAACGCCCGAGCCTTCAGAACGTCACCAACACGAAATATAAAAAATAACAAATCTAGAATTTCTGATGAGAAGCAATTTCAGTAAAATGTCGAATCCAGAATTTGAGGCAGAACGTCAGGCCAGTTCGGGACGAAACAAAAACTCCATAATTCACAGATTCATATTTGAAATTTCATCTGCCGTCGGGTGGAGTGGATGCGAGGGATGACAAAAAGAGTAAGTTACTCCGTTGAATTATGGCATTATTCAACGGGAAAACCTGTGTACGTGTTCGACGTGTGGAGGCCCTAGATTGCCGTACGAGGTATAAAGGAGTGTTGAGTGTTGGTCTTGGGTACAATGTGTTGGTGCTAAATTATTATATATTGACATACCTCAATGGTTTGCGTAGCTTTTCATCCATTTCTAGTAATTGGACACGGTTTGGTCATTCTTGACAATATTTTCTCTGTGCATCGGCTCCACACGTCCAAGACATCATATATTAATATTTATATCCTCAAATAAATTAGATTTATTATTGCAATGTAGTGAAAAAGCTTTCAAGCTCCTCCGCAAGATGTCAGCAGGAAAGTATTTCTCCGCTTGGCCGATAGGGGCGCCTGTGTCGCCAGCACCGTCCAGGCAGGCTCGCTCTAGAGAGCGACTAGGCCGACTAGATTCACTAAATCACATTTGCCTCTCATGCAGTTAGGTCGGCTGACTTGCAGCCTTATTAAAATACGTAATCTCAAATAAACCAGATTGTTTTATAGTGAATTTTATACAAAAGACCTCCACAAGTACCTATGTAGGTGGAATACTTATAAAGAAATACCCAACATAACAATTTTTAATGAAAATTCTGGCTCCGACTTCTTCGATCGTTTCATAATATAGAATTTAGGAAAATAAGTATTCCATCATCCCTGGCCACCGGCACCCGTTCACATGCAGTGTGCCCGGCGGCGCCCGTGCAGAAAGTGATTGAGACGAGCGGGACGAGGGCAGCAGTGTGGAAGAATTTAATAAAGAGGGTTAGTAGGTCTCATTCCACCCTCTCTAGCCACTCCCCTCTCCCACTAACACTCCCCATTCCATCTGCTTACTAATGCGATTATACATTTTATTATAATCTTGTAGTTTTTTTTTCAATGTTTTTAGTTTTGCACCCTACGAGTTCTAGGGGGTTCTAGGTCATCATTTTAATTAATGGAAAGAGGGAAAGTGAATTTATTTATAGGTACCTTCGACCAAGTATAGTAGGTACATATATAATAAATATTTTTTAATTTAAATTGCAAATTTCATGATTACATGGAAGAATGGAGTCGAGTTCAGACTTAGAAGACTCAACTCAATTTGGGAGGCGGGTATGGCTACAGCAACCCCGGGAACAATTTATTGGATAATCAACACCTCTGCCATAGGTCACCCCAAGTGGTTCTCTACGTTTTGTGTCCTAGTAGACGTGCCCGGGTTCATGGGGTGACGTCTTTCCAGTACTGGCGGCGGTTGCGCTTGCCAGGTTCTGCGTGCCGGGCCGGATCGCAAGAGATTGGTTGGGGGAGACCTAACCTAGACCTCTTCAACAGGACTCTCTCGGAACATCATCTTGCACCGCAGTGGGAGGGAGGGTTTCGTACGCACGACTTCCTTGGACACACTAACTTTCAGATTCTTACCTACCGCATATATCTTTTTCGATCCCAGAACTTCCTCTCCTTCGTTTCCTAAAAATCCTCCCCACATTCTGGCTGGAGAGGTCAAAAGACCTCCCTCAATCAGTCTCTCTCGATCCGACCCACCAAGCAGGCTCATATCCAAGACCTGGACAAACCTCACTCCGTAAACCCGGGCATCCCTGCTAAGTCACCAAACGTAGCGCACCACTGGAAGTGACCTATGGCAGAGGTATCGGATATCCTATAAATGATTCCCGTGGCGGCTGTACCCACACCTGCCTCCCAAAATATTAATTTAACAGTAATATCTAGAATCTAGATTTATTTTAAAGAAATTTTTCAATTCTTACAACTCTGGAATCACTTTGCTTACCCAATATCCCGCCTGCGATTTTTTTATTCATATTCCCTCACTTTTTTGTTTCATTTCAAGTTCCATTTTATTGAATTTATAAGCAATTCCCAACGGTGCACCACATTACCCTGGCCATCCGACTATCAGGTGTAACTCAACAACCCTCCCGTGGACCATCCCCAAACTCCTGAGCTTAGCTATTACCAAGGTTGGTGCAGATTTCGAACACACGCGTCGACTTTAGCAGTTTGAGTGGCCTTGTAGTTGGACCGAGAGACTCACTTAGTAGAGGTACTCTCAACAAGCAAATGCCTTCAATGAGATTTTACTGCGATATTATTTTTTTTTTAACTGTGTTAAGTTATTTTATTGTTCATTTTTTTCTTTCCTTTCGCTGACGACTTTCGTATTTAACTTAGCTCTCACTCAGTTTTAATTGGATTTAACAATATAATACATTTGATCTTCTGTTAAATACACAGTTAACTTTCTGGATTACGACACAAGCACCAAAAGAAAACAGCTTGATTACGGTTAATGCCTAGACGTTATTGTTTGTACTGCCGCTGTTTGCGGAGAGAACATAAGATTTTATTATCGCGAACTTTACAGCCAATATTCAATAATTGAAAATGAAATCGTAATGAGAAGTTGTATTCGGCGAGCTTTTCGGGTCTAATTTGTGGATTAGCGGCGCCGCGAGTGCCCGGCCCGTAAATTCATTAGTTTAGTAGGTACCTATCGCCAAACGAGCAAAGATTACCGGACAATAATGGAAAAGGTCTTGCCGATAAACATACGGATTTACTGCAGCAATATTCCCGCTTTAAATTTGGCAATAAACATAAGGCTTTAGTGTCAACATATGGCGGGAATGGGGCTCTCCGTGAGGCGTGGGCGGCCATCTTGTTCAGCGACGGAGGTTAATAATCAGGAATACAATGTACTGAATCACCGGACGATACTTTCTTTTTTCTTATTTAGCGTTTTTAGTTCTATTGCACATGCGTCAGCGCTTTTCAAATGTGAGAAGAGTCTGAAACAAGGAAAAGAAAAACCTAAGAAAAAGCAAACCGAATTCTTGTATATATTGCAAAAGTCAATTCAGTTTGGGTGTTTAGGTATCAGTTTATTCAGGCTTTGTCTTATCAACTTAAACACACATAATGTATGAGAGAGCCAAATACATGGTGTGATTCTACTTCTTATTTTGATTTAATTGTTGCAATGCCGCTAATAAATAAATATTTCTCACTGCATGTCTTTTCCCATTCGTTCCATTCCCCTTCCAGCTCCCCTACCCCATCTCATGTCCCCTTCCCCTCACGCATTCCCCATCCACCTTTCCTGCCTTCCCTCTCCCGCGAACCCCTCTCCCGAGATCCCCTCCCCTCTCATATATTTAGTCCCGGTACATTCAGATTTTAAAACATTTGTAAAAAAAAAAGCTGCAATAGATATTTTCATATATTACAAACATTCATTTTTGTATATTATAAGAACAATCAATCAAATTTGGTACCTTATATAGGAACCTATACAATATAAATATAATTTTTGATTAGATTCAAAGTATTCGATTTTGGTTACTAGATACCAAAGGTGAGTGCTTCGATTAAATTCATTAATTTAAAGAGTTTATTCCAAAATTCAATTTTGATTGAACAATCATTGTTTTGCAAAACGTCATTCTCAAATTGTGACATTTTTGACAGTTTCGTAAGAGTAAACTTTTCAGATATATTGTCATGTGGTTGTAATAATCCAGAAACCTTCGCGAGGGCGGAAAAAGGGTATTTTGAAAGTTTCAAACGTTTCGTATGCTTAATACACAGATAACTCACATATATGCTTACTTGTATATTTATATATATTAAATATAAGTAAAGCAAAAAGCAATCAAGCAATCCGATAGTAAAATACCTCTTTTTTATTAGATACTTTTTTGCATACCTACCCCAAAAGTGGAGACAGAGGTGTGGTGTAAAAGTGGGGTGGGGTGAAAACACCTCCAGATTCTGGAGACGACCTGCGCGACCCTAATAAGACGTGAATTCCAGCCCAACCACCCCCTCTGCCGCTTGGAGCTATAAAACATAACAGATGAGAAACCTGCCTCACCGTCCCCTAATTGGCCGCGGGGAATTTTTCAAATATTTCCCCAAATTACGGGGAAAATTTTCACACGTTTGAATTATAACGATGTAAATTTAAGGTTATGGCGGGTTTCTTTCCACAAATTGAAATGGGGGCGGTGCTGGTTGGTGATGCGTGTCATTTGGTTACGGAAATGTTTCCATCGCCCAACTTTACTCACAATTCCGCGGTTTAATTCCGGAATTAAATTATTTATGTTTCCTTCAAAACGAGAAATGTTACGTTATAATGTGCCTCGTTTTATTTACGCATTATTATCGTGCTAGTAATTCAGGGAAACATTACTACAAATCGGGTTAAATATTAAAACAGAAAACCTTCCGTTGTATCTACGAATTCAGGCCCCATATCACGGTCGATCGATTAGCATAATATACCTAATAATAATAATAATAATTGGATGACTTTTATAGCGCCATTTTCGTGAGAAAATCACCTCAAGGGCGCTTTACAAATTCATTTATAGGAACATTAAATCTATACCTATATACTACAAGTGGCTTATAACTAAGATTGATAACTAATGACATACAACTAAGACTTATATCACTAGTGACTTAGAACTATACTTATTTTTATAACCGAGTTTGTACTTGCAAGTCATTATACGAACAGAGCAGTATTGTTACTGCTCTATTTGAATCATGACTTGCAACAGTCTTACAATTAGTTTGATGAACCTAAAGATTGATAAGATAACTGCCGGTTATTTAAAAAAAAAAAATATATTGTTTGAAACATTTTTTTTACATTAACTCTACACAGGGCCTATGTCATCTGAGATACTGTATGGATGGTCTTTGTGAGGAGAGGAAGGAATGAACATTGGTCTTGAAGAGATCCATATTGGAGGAAGGAAGAAACACACAGGCAACAACGAGTCGAAGAGGATACCCGTTCTCATGTGACGGATGTCAATCGTGTACATATGTTGGGCAAGCTTTGGCGTGTTTCCCGACTATGCACTGGTGCCGAGGCTATCAATAATCGCTGGTTCCTCGGAGCATCTTCCATTGAAATACCGGTAGAACAAGGATAGCATTCCCACCCGAGGCCTTCGCTCTAAAGATTGCAATCCGTCTGTTAAGATGGGAGAATCTATCAAACGGAGTGCCCGTTTCTGCACAGAGTCGAGGGTATTTTTCCGGTAATTTGGAGCTCCAGACCAGAGGTGGCTGCCAAATTCTACCGTGGGGCGCACTCGGGATTTCACCAGGGTTAGCTATTGTACTATTGAAGTATCTTCGGGCACTGTACAGTACGCCCAGTTTTACAATTTTACAACATAATATAATGTAATATTTCAATCACTCTCCTAATAAAATCCTAAGAAAATACAATAAAAGTAATAAAATTTTTGGTAAGTGATTAGTGATTCTTAACGGGGGCGCCAGTGCCCCCCTGGGGGCGTTTTGGAGTTCTGGGGGGGCGTTTTTAAATTTTTAGCATTTGGAGGGCGCTGCAGAAGTTCGAGTGGGCTTGTGTCAAAATAGAAATTAAGCTCATTCACGAGCTATGCCCACTGACACATTGACTTTCTCTCTTCACAGAAACTTTCTTAATTTGCAACAATTATACAATTTCTGTTAAATAAACTACACTTACATGCACACAAATTTAAACTGAGGCATAATAACTCAATTTCAATTTAATAATAATTTTATTTGTAATAGGAAATCCATTTCTGCATAAATGGATGACATTTTTGAATTTCGTTTCGGGGGGGAGAGGGGCGCTGGATAATTTTACTACGGAAAAGGGGGCGATTCTTTCAATATGGTTAAGAAACACTGTTATAAATGGTACAGAAGAATGATAAGCAAAATCATAATATTCCTTAGGACAACTCCAGATCGCTAACATACAAACAACATTTGACGTCGAATATATTAAGAACACTTAGTCATTGTGAGCTGTTACTTATTCGTTGGCGATCTTCAGTCATGCTAGGGAACGATGAGAAGTTACCGAAAATTAGTCTATCAAACCTTATCGATTGCCTGGCCTAGGGGTCCAGGAACTTATTCAATATTCAAACAGATGAGACATTTTCCGTGTTTTTTGTCTCATTTATTTATTTATTTTTAAACAGAAACAAACAGTACATTAGTTACATTGTTGAAAACAATTTACAATAATTAATAAGTATATTTCATGGTGGGTAGGTTTATGTGTTTCATTGTAGTGTCTTATTTATGGTATGCATATTTAATAATTACCGGCTGATGCGTGTAGTGGGAAGGTGTGTGAGTATGTGTATATGTATGTATGTATTTATATTATTTATGATGCTCTTTTTAAAATTGGCGAGGCACTGGTGGAGGCATTGGTGTACTTCTGACGAATGCAAAATATAACATAACTACGGTACGCGGGTTACTGAACACTTTACTTATACGAAGAACAAAACCAATCGTTTTATATGACCATAAGTTTGATATCAAGGTATCTTTACATTCCGTTTTAGAGATGACAGGTTCGTTGTTGAGTGAATAAGAGTACTTAATTACATGTTTATTACAAATAATTATTTTCTAATGCTCGTTTGAGAGTTGCCAACACTGTCTTCAATGATTAAACATTACAATTTGAGGTTTTACTCATCAAGTTATTCCTTAAATACTATACATAATGTACATAGCCGTGTGCAAGCTGTATGAGACGAATCGTGATCGATGACAATTTGACAATGATGTGAAAAGCCGCCGCCGGATAAAGGAATGCCAATATATTACATGAATTATTATTTTTAATTGGTAAACTAATGTTTAAGACAAGATTTTTATGCATAGCACAAAGGGTAACAATTATTATAAGCAATAATTATTAGCCTGAAACACTCATCAACATTGAAAAAATCTCCCGAGAAAAGATAAATGCCGCCGACGGGACTTGAACCCGCGTCCTTCTGATATCCGATCAACTGCTCTACCAAAAAATGTAATAAGCAGTAATTGTTGAATGAAACACTAGTATACATTCAATCATTTGGCGGGTGGGAGATAAGCCGACGTAGCTCAGTTGGTAGAGCAGTTGACCGGATATCAGAAGGACGCGGGTTCAAGTCCCGTCGGCGGCATTTATCTTTTCTCGGGAGATTTTTTCAATGTTGATGAGTGTTTCAGGCTAATAATTATTGCTTATAATAAATATTACATGAAGTTCTGCCAACAAACTGCAAGGATTTAAATCCTTAAAAAGTTAATTTTCAGATCAAACTTCTTTGTGTATTTATCAATGTTCCTTATTGGACTAGGGAGCTGCACAGCCATTTTAATAAGATTTGTTAAATTTAACGACCAACATCACAACTCCCAGATTGCACCGCTCATTTATAAGAATCGTCCGTTCCTTGGAGAAGCAGATCAGTGGCGGCTGGTGACTTTTGGTGATATTTCGATATTAGCGTATTTTTGTGTTAGAATATGCTTAGTTCCTACCGGTATGTCATTTATCCAATTCCTACCTCTCCCTTACCATCGTCTTACTGAAAGAGTGTTTGAAATATGGAACCATGTCGAGAAAAATAGTGAAAATTCAAGTGTGTTTGTTTTGAAAACAGAAACCTTAGTAAAAAGTTGTTGGTGTTTTTCGTGTACATAATCTCGTTTTTAAGTAAAAAGAAGGAATTTGATCAGCTTGGAAATACTCGCGCACCACTTATTTTAAAAATTTTAGACAAATTTCGTAACGCCAGAGCTCACCATTATATATAGAAACATTCGCGGGTGTACACATAACAACTCACCAAAGTTTCATTGCAATCGGATGAATGGTATAGGAAATAATTTCATACGGCTAGAGTTCATCATTATATACAGAAACCTTCTCGGGTATGCGTACGACAAGTTACCAAAGTTGCATCGCAATCGGATGAATGGTTTAGGTACCACATAAGGGACAAACAAAGAGTCATTAACTTTTATTTAGATAAGGATTACTTGCTTCCTTTCAAAATCTTTTGTACTAACGATTTAAAACATGGAAAAAGTCCGGCCTCCGTGGTCGAGGGGTAAGACTCTTGACTTGCAATCCAAAGGTCGCGGGATCGAATCCCAGCGTGGGCAAATACATTTTATTTGATTAATTTGTGTTCTTTCACAATTAATTTATTTAAAACTAGCTGGGTTACCCGGCTTCGCTCAGGACAATAAGATAGTGTTCTGGAATGTTGCACAATTATGTTCCCGATTCCCTATTCCTGATCATTTCACGACATACTCCGCCACTCCCTCCACAACTTTCTACAGCTCTATGGAACCTTCTAGAACTTTCCGGAAGACTGTTCTAGAAATTTCAAGAGGGCGAAACTTTCAGCCCTTATATCTTTAAAAGCACGCCCTTTAGGTAAAAACGGATACCCTTATTCCCTAGGGGGGATAGCGATCTACCACACCATATAACTCCCTTGATCGAACCGGGACTCGTATCTGAGTTTTTGCGAGCTGCACGTTTTTTTGGACTTTCTTTTATAATATATGCCATATCCAAATAAATAAAATGTTACTCCTTACATGTCCTTTCCCGTGCGTTCCCCTCCAGCTTTCCATTTCCATCTTCCCCACCACCGCTCTCCCGCTCCCCCGTCCCGCCAACCCCCCTGGCACTGCATTTCTTGACTCCTCTCCCGCCCGGCACGTAGCCGAAACTTTTTTCTAATACTAACAATTTTATACTCGTGATATCTTTCTAATTAAATATCCGAATTGAAAAATTCAAAAAGTTAAATAAAGCTATTAAAGCTGTCTTGAATATGAAGTAATTTATTTTGATAAGGATTAAAACCAAGATACAAATAAAGAGCCTTTTCACGCGGCGACATTTAAATTAAATTTTTAAAATAAAAGAATACTTATTGTGGCATAACCATAATAGTTAGACATATGTTGTTGCGATTTTTTTGTAAATAATGATGTATTCTATAAAGTCGTAGTAAATTATTTTATTCTATCATCAATAGTTTTCGCAGCGCAAACGATTTAAAGAATATTTTAGGTAATTTTTTTACACCCTGGGTTACATTATTGAAGTTTTAGTAAGGATGCCTATTTTTTTTAAAAATAATATATCCTATGTCACCCAGGGATAGTGTAGCTTCTTAACTGCGAAAGAATTTTTCAAATTGGTTCAGTAGTTTCGGAGCCTATTCGATGCAAACAAACACACAAACAAACAAACAAATATTACCTCTTTATATAGTGTATAGTAGATAATATACGTAGGTATAGTATATTTGTGGCACGTTCCACACCACAGTGAAAGGTACTCTCAATATCGACCATAATTCAGAATTGAAACGTTGCTTGAAATGGCTTTAGCCATGTTTGTTGAACAGATCTGAATAGCCAGGCACTTCCCCACCTTCCTCTCCCTCATCTTCTTCCCCACCCAACTATCTTCAGCCCTACAAATACCCCAATTGGGGATGCCATAGTCTCACTGGCTCCAGACGGGAGCCGCTAGGACTCTTTTGAGGTATTCACATAAAAAAGCTCAACATTATTGGGACATGACCTTTTTGTAATTTTGGTTAGCAAAATATCTTTTCTGATTAAAATGATTTTTCTGTTTTAAATTTTCGATTGATAGTCGCTCATATTGTCTTCGGAATTATTAATCATTACGTGAAGACTTGCAATCAATTAGAGTGATTGTCAACTGCCTTAGTTCCTGCTAGTCTCCGTATTGTACTATTAGTAACACAGCAGTGTGCATAGCGCACTAGAAGTACTCCGTGTGCAGACTGAAGTGTCAGTGAATCGTACCCACTGAATGCTCAAGTGCCCGATACGGTATCCGTCGTGGGCTGTCGGTCAGTAGGCTGGGCAGGGCCGGTCCGGTCCGTTGTGGCCCTTGTATGGCCGGGGCTAGTTGGCCACACCACTACACTGTCACAGTGGCCCCGCACACCCTCACACTCTCCTTCTAGTACGCGTCACAGCTGATTACTAGCCCCATTCGATCTACCCACACGTTCTCAGGAACTGAGTGACTCAACAATGGTCGTCTGATACTATACTATTGTATTATCTACATAAATATATACTTCGTCCAACATTTTTGAGCGTGGTTGTCATTTTTTCGCGTGACAACGAGTCCTATTAATTTTATTTTAACTAAAATTTATATTTTGAAACATACGTTTACTAGATATTGTATTGATTTACAATAATGTATGATTACATGGTATGAAATATTGTCTTGTAAAATAAGTTTTTTCGTTTGAAAATTTAACAAATCTACCAACGACCTATGGTATAATCTTATTATTCTAAAAATAAACATTTTTCTCAAAATTTAAAACGTGCGTTTACTAGATAAAAGAATAGTCTTTCGAAATTAATTTATAATTTTTTTTCGAAAAGAGTTAATACGGCTGAAAATTGATTTTAAAATGACATATTTCCGGTTTTATCTGGTTATACCCTCTTAAAGGGAGATACTTCATTTTTACAACGAACGACACAAATTTCACTGGGCATACCTATAACATTCGATTATAATATAAAATTTAAGTTTTAATTCCTTATCTACTATTTTTCCATCTTCCGTTAAAATATTTTTTTTTATGTAGTTGTGCAAGTTTAAATATGTGAGCGTAAAAATTCAAATAAATAAATAAATTATCGCCATCGAATCCATTTCTGTCAGTTCCAACAATGTGTTGCGAAGGCAAAAATAAATAAGGGTATAAGTTTAGAAAACTAATTTCATTGTAGGTAAATGAAAGCTAGTATTTCTTCCGTGATCGAATCTATTTCGGTTCATGATATCTTGTATTAGCTTCCTGGAAGTAATCAGTCAAATGAAAATATTTATTAAGGGAATGGTTGGTATTGCGATGGGACATTGGCAGAAAACGTGACGGGGTAAGAAGTCTCGGCTGAGTAGCTACTAGCTAAACCTGCCCCCCTCTTCCCTTATTAGCTTTACACGGTGTCCTGGTATTGTAGGCGGCTTATTATTTATTCTAAAACATCTCAGTAAAATGTTTTGTTTAACATTACGAAACTTTAAATAAAATAGTAGATTCTTAACTAATTTTCAATTATTTTTTATAAGGTTTTGGTCAAGAATAAATAATACAAGGTGGACAAAACGTGGACACAAAACAAAATATAGGTACTCTACGTGAAATCTGTAACTAGGTAGATATAGGTAATCCACGGGAACTCTGTAAGTAGACTGATATAGGTAATCCATGTGAATTCTGTAACTAGACAGATACAGGTAATTTATGTATTTATTTATTATAGGTGGATATAAAAGAAAGTAAAAATAACATATTAGGAAGCTTTGCCTGTCCAACTAGGAAAATTTCCCG
Source organism: Limnephilus lunatus (assembly GCA_917563855.2). Lineage (NCBI taxonomy): Eukaryota > Metazoa > Arthropoda > Insecta > Trichoptera > Limnephilidae > Limnephilus > Limnephilus lunatus. The sequence continues at coordinate 85,636,706 of OU830593.1, forward strand.
TTCCAGGACAGACAGGTTTAATTCATATTATTCCAAGAAATGTACATAATTACATGACAAGAAAACAAAAACAAAAAGATTTCTTTCTTCTCTGAAACTAAGTTGTGTAATGAAGAAATATATATGTAGGAACACATACTTTTTTTTGTGACAGTGTACAAAAAGTAACCTGGTAGCATATATTATATTCGGATTTACCGAATTACCTGGTAACACATAATACATATATTCGGATTTACAGATTATGAGATAAGTAGGTATGTTATTAGTATTGAAAAGTGTAAACCGGGTACCTGATAACAAGATGGAGGAATTATAATAAGATTTACAACATAAAGAGATGAATTTATGTTGGATTATGTGTTTAGAAGTGTGAACTTATAATACATTGTACATATTACACTTGTAAGAGAAACTACATTAAATTTTACAGAATTAGATATAATTTATTTATGCAATAAAATATATGATTTTTTTAAGCGTTGTAACTACAATGTGTAATAAATTATTTGCAAACGTGATTATTTTCACTGATTTAAAAAATGTTTTCAGTACATTTTATATAATATAATATGTATTGAAAACATGTTTTACATCAGTGAAAATAATCACGTTTGCACATAATTTATTACACATTGTAGTTACAACGCTTAAAAAATCATATATTTTATTGCATACATAAATTATTTCTAATATTTTAAATTTTAATGTAGTTTCTCTTATAAGTGTAATATTTACTATGTTTTATAAGTTCACACTTCTAAACTAATCTTCGTGAACTTTGTACCTAGGCAGGTATAGGTAATCCACAGGAACTCTGGTAACCAGACTGATATAGGTAATCCATGTAAATTCTGTAACTAGACAGATATATGTAATCCAATCGAACTCTGTTAAGTAGGCAGATATACATTATGTAATCTACTTGAACTCTGTAACTAGGCAGATGTATGTTAACCCACGCGGACTCTGTAAGTAGACTGATATAGGTAATCCATGTGAATTCTGTAACTAGACAGATACAGGTAATCTACGTGAACTGTCTTCTTCTTCTTCTGTGAATCTTTGTAACTAGGCAGGTATAGGTAATCCACGGGAACTCTGGTAACCAGACTGATATAGGTAATCCATGTAAATTCTGTAACTAGACAGATATAGGTAATCAACGTGAACTCTTCAACTAGAAGTATAGGTAATCCACGTAAACTCTGTAACTAGGCAGATATATGTTATTCATGCAAACTCTGTAACTAGATGCTGTGATATTTATGTTATTTACAAGCAATACTATTTATTCTTTGGGGGTAGTTAATAAGGTCCTTGATACAAACTGGTTTATTATGAGTTTACGTATTTACAATAATTATACTACTGGTCGCTTGACCTCTCTATACTGGCTGTTAATTGCCACTGCCTACCCGGGAACCCCCGGCATCTGTCGGCAATTTATAGAAGCTATTTTCCTGCTGCCATCTGTCGACATCCGATAAAAGCTCTCTCAATATATTACAGATACCTAATTTAAAAAATAAAATACATTAACTCCACACAGGAGGCCTTGAGGAAGATAATTACCCTCAGGGCATATGTCATCTTTGGGGATGCTGTGTGGAAGGTATTTTTATGGAAAGGAGTGAACCTGGGTCTAGAAGATACCCCTGTGGTAGAAGGAAGGAAATAAAGAGGTCTGTAAATTGTTCCACAGCAAAGCTGTTGAACTCGTAGAAACGACCCGTTCTCATGTAACAAAAGTCAACCGTGTACAAATGCAATTTGAAACATGGGGGGTATTTTGAATTTCCAGCCCCCGTACATTTCCTAGAGAGAGGGAGGATTCAGGTGGGGCGCTTCATTAGTTTGTCATTCTTTCACGGCACGTGACATCACAGCGGCGTCCCACCCGCTCCCCACTCCCCACTGGGGGGGGGGCGGAAAAACCAAGCTATCGTCCTACAACTTACACCCAACACCCACCTGCAACTAGACAACACCCGCACATACCATGACACACCATGATTTCTTGGTATTGTCATCATGAACTAGCTTATGCCCATTGCAAATGCAACTAACGGGTTAAAACTAACTTGACTTACTAACTAACAGAAAAAAAATCAAAGTAAGCGGGTAGGTACCTACGGTTAAAGATACAAATATATATAAAGCCGCCCACAGGGCCTAGCAGCAAAAATCTGCTATACGTTAGTATATAAACACCATTGTAGAAATGCACACATCAAATCCCAAAAGTTTCATCACAATCGGATGAACGGCTTAGCAATGCGTAATTTCGTGTTGCCTGAGCTCACAATTGTATACAGGAACCAGGAATCCCCCCCCCCTTCCTCACCAGCGTCCTCTTCCCCTTTCCACTCCGCCTCCCTCACCTTCCCTCACCCCACTTCACTCCTAGGCTTCTCCGTATCGTAAACCCCCTCCCGAGTTCCCCTCCCCCCTCTTAGGCTCCCCTCCCCCTTCCTGTTTCCACCCCCCCCACATGCCGCATTACATATACTAATTCCCGGTACATTTAGTTTTCAAACAGCTCGCGCGCCACCTATAATTTTTTTTTTACAAATTTCGTAATGCCAGAACTCACCAGTAATTTTATACAAACCTTGTACTAACAATAACGAACACAACAAAAAAAGAATTTTTCAAATTGTTGGAGTCCTTCGGAAGTTATGAGCGTAAGTACATTTTCATAAAAATTTTATAATGCCAGAACTCACCAGTAGTTTTACTGCTTAAAATAAAGCGCTATATGAATTTAATACTTTTAAAAAAATATTCCGTTCAACTTCGAGTAATTTAATTGTAAAATTAGAAAACTAATAGGTATGCAATATAGTTGGATGATATCAAGTTTTTATGTGCAGATGGGTACCTACCTAAATTCCGAGTGCAAAAAGAGTGAGTAAGAAAACACATATTTAGGCTGGGTTGTTTAACAAAATTAAAAATTCTTCAATTTTTCAAGTCAATTTTAACGTTCTGTAAAAGTTCGGTTCGAATTCTATTCAAGTTCTGTAATTATTTCAGTTTTATGATGCAACTGGCATTTACTGATAAAAAAACAGAACTTACACAGAAAGTGAAAATGAACTTTAAAAAATTGTTAAATTATTTAGTATCGTGGAAACAACATTACCTTAGTAAATTAAATTGCATCAAAAACCTAAATAATTGTTAAACTACCCATTCCGGTAGGTACCGGCGCATCTCCTTACAAAATTCCGGCAATGGTTTTGCTTTTTTCATCATATTTGCAATACTACCGAGATAAGTAGGTACCTACCCTGAATTAATAACGTAATTTGTACTGGGCGGTAAATATCCACCCTACTGAAGTGAATCTATGGACACGTATTTTCTTGTTTTTTTTGGAAAATTTTATAGGTTTTTCGGCGACCCTGAAATTTTTTACATGGAACGGACACGAAATTTTGGTGTTAAAAGTTGCCTTATATTGCCGGGTACCGAATTTTTAAAAAACATCTAACCGGGGATCGTTTTTTCGGCTGCAATGCCGTTTCCCGAAAAACAACAACCCAAACCGCTGAGAGATCCGTTTTCTTTTGACATCTCGGATAACTGACCTGTCTCAACATTCTCTCTAGTATTTTCCATTGCATTGAAACTAAGGCCTAATTTGTGGTTTTTTTTTTTAATGCGAACCTGTCGGCGGGAACTTTAACTGAGCCGAATTGGTTGATTGAATGAGTAGTTCCAGTTTTCGCCGCAAATTTTATATAATTTTCGCTCTTAAAATGTGTCAGTTCAATTTTATGTGAGTTTCCTGTCTAGTCTATTTTTTTGTGAAAATCGTGAAGCTAGCGTATTTATTTAAATTCAGTCGAAGCTGCCATTTCGAACGGATGAAAATAGAACTACAACAGTATTCGATAGACATTTGATTTTTTCTAATGTGAATAATCCATACTTGTATTCCGCACCGCTAGAAGTCTCCCGTAAAGTTTTGGCAAACATATTGATAACGACGAAAAATGTTTCCCCTATCAAAAAAAAAAAACAACTGATAGTGGCTGGAAAATAATCGACTCTTCGAAGGATTGTGAACCTTGAAGTGTTTTAAAATACCGAACGCTAATGTCCATTCTCGCGTGTCAGCCGTCGGGATAATTTCCTTTGAACAAAATTGAACCTTGAGGTGTGCGAAACTCGAGGATCGGAGAGGTCGTTTTGGCGTGCCAGCGGCATTTTTGCGTCGCCAAGCCAAATTAAACCTTGAGGTTGGTGAAACGCGAGGGGCGGTGAGGTCGATTTTCCCGTCAAGCGAAAAGTGAGTTTTTTGAAAAACTGAGCATTAATATATAACTAGCTTATGCCTGTTGCAAATGCAACTAACGGGTTAAAACTAACTTGACTTACTAACTAACAGAAAAATAATTCATAGTAAGCGGTTAGGTACTTACGGTTAAACATACAAATATATATAAAGCCGCCCACAGGGCCTAGCAGCAAAAATCTGCCATCCGTTAGTATATAGACACCATTGTAGGCATGCACACATCAAATCCCCAAAGTTTCATCGCAATCGGATGAACGGTTTAGCAATGCGTAATTTCATGATGCCAGAGCTCACTTTTGTATACAGAAACCGTCGTGGGCATGCACACATCAAATCTACAAATTTTTATCGCAATCGGATGAATGGTTTAGCAACGCTTAGTGGTTAAACACACAACTATGTATAAAGCCGCCCGCAGGACCTAGCAGCAAAAACCTGCCATACGTTAGTATATAAACACCATTGTAGACATGCACACATCAAATCCCCAAAGTTTCATCGCAATCGGATGAATGGTTTAGCAATGCGTAATTTCATGATGCCAGAGCTCACTTTTGTATACAGAAACCGTCGTGGGCATGCACATATCAAATCCTCAAATTTTCATCGCAATCGGATGAATGGTTTAGAAACGCATAGCGGTTTAACATACAACCATGTATGAAGCCGTCCGCAGGACCTAGCAGCAAAAACCTGCTATACGTTATTATATAAACACCATTGTAGAAATGCACACATCGAATCCCCAAAGTTTCATCACAATCGGATGAACGGTTGAGCAATGCGTAATTTCGTGTTGCCAGAGCTCACTATTGTATACAGGAACCATAGCAGTCATGCGCACATCAAATTCCCAATGTTTCATCGCAATCGGATGAATGGTTTAGCAACGCATAGCGGACATACATACATGCAAACATTTTTTGGATTTTTATATATATAGAAGATAGCTGGTACCCGGCATGCGTTGCTATACCATTTAATAAAGAAAATGTTTCTAACTGCGTGTCCTTTCTCATTTGTTCCGATCCCCTTCCCCCCCCCCCCCCTTCCTCACCAGCGTCCTCTTCCCCTTTCCACTCCGCCTCCCTCACCTTCCCTCACCCCACTTCACTCCTAGGCTTCTCCGTATCGTAAACCCCCTCCCGAGTTCTCCTCCCCCCTCCCAGGTCCCCCTCCCCCCCTTCCTGTTTCCACCTCCATCCCAGCTGCCGCATTACATACACTAATTCCCGGTACATTTATTTTTCAAACAGCTCGCGCGCGTTACCTATAAATTTTTTTTTTACAAATTTCGTAATGCCAGAACTCACCAGTAATTTTATACAAACCTCGTACTAACAATAACGAAAACAACAAAAAAAGAATTTTTCAATTTGTTGCAGTCCTTCGGAGGTTATGAGCGTACGTACATTTTCATACAAATTTTATAATGCCAGAACTCACCAGTAGTTTTACTGCTTAAAATAAAGCGCTATATGAATTAATACTTTTAAAAAAATATTCCGTTCAACTTCGAGAAATTTCATTGTAAAATTAGAAAACTAATACGTATGCAATATTGTCGGATGATATCGAGTGTTTATGTGCAGGTAGGAACCTACTTATATTCTGAGTATAGGTACTTGCATATATACGTAAAAAAGGATTCATATTTAGGCTGGGTTGTTTAACGAAATTAAAAATTCCTCAATTTTTCAAGTCAATTTTAACGTTCTGTAAAAGTTCGGTTCGAATTCTATTCAAGTTCTGTAATTATTTCAGTTTTATGATGCAACTGTCATTTACTGATAAAAAAAGAGAACTTACATCGAACGTGAAATTAACTAACGTAAAAAAAATGTTAAATTATTCAGTATCGGTGAAACAACATTACCTTAGTAAATTAAATTGCATCAAAAACCTAAATAATTGTCTATCTACCCATTCCGGTAGGTACCGACGCATTTCTTTACAAAAATCCGGCAATGGTTTTGCTTTTTTCATCATATTTGCAATACTACCGAGATAAGTAGGTACCTACCCTGAATTAATAACATTTCAATTTGGCCGGTAAATATCCACCCTACTGAAGTGAATCTATGGACACCAATTTTCTTGTTTTTTTTGGAAAATTTTATAGGTTTTTCGGCGACCCTGAACTTTTTTACATGGAACGGACACAAAATTTTGGTGTTAAAAGTTGCCTTATATTGCCGGGTACCGTATTTTTCAAAAACATCCAAGCTGGAATCGTTTTTCCGGCCGCAATGCCGTTTCCCGAAAAACAACAACCCAAACCGCTGAGAGATCCGTTTTGTTTTGACATCTCGGGTAACTGATAACTGACCTGTATTAACATTCTCTCTAGTATTTTCCATTGCATTGAAACTAAGGCCTAATTTGTGGTTGTTTTTTTTAATGCGAACCTGTCGGCGGGAACTATAACTGAGCCGAATTGGTTGATTTAATGAGAAGTTCCAGTTTTCGCCGTTAATTCTTATGAGAGAAAAAATCGCTAGCGACGTTTTTTTGTCTACAAAAAAACTCTATTTCCGCGATTGAATTTCACCTCCTCAGTAAACGGTCTCTCAGAAACAATTGCTAGTGTCAAACAAATTCGAAGGATTGTGAACTTTAAATTGTTCCGAAATACCGACCGCCGAGGTCCATTCTGGCTTGAGATGATCGACACATTTTTTGGCTGAATTTTTCCCATACAAAGGGTGGGCCGCGGGCCTTTGAGGGAGAGTGAACCTTTAAGTGTGCGAAATTAAAACAGGCTAGAGGTCTTTTTGGCGTGCCAGCGGCATTTTTGCGTCGCCAAGCCGATTTGAACCTTGAGGTTGGTGAAACGCGAGGGGCGGTGCGGTCGTTTTTCGCATCAAGGCAAAAGTGAGTTTTTCAAAAAACCAAACAATACTATATAGTATATGTGTTTACTTCTGCGTATTTTTAAATTGTTAAGGGACCCTTAAAATACTCACCCATCGATAATATTATGTAGATCATTATTTTTTTATTCATTTACGCCTTGATGGCTTTTACAAGTCAGGTAAATTGTACAGGAGCATTATAACAAGTATATAACATAACAGGCTACAGTAGATTTAGCAATTATTGTCACAAAATTACACAAAACATGATTACAAACATACTCGAAGTATACCGGTGACAGTGGAGTAAAACATTTTTTAGCAATTAATATAAAAGTCGGTAAATTTTCCTGTAAATACCTTTTTTTTGCTTTATAATTGTTCGTAAGTTTGTTATTATTAATTATTATTTTTAATTGATAAACTAACGCTTAAACAAGATTTTTATGCATAGCACAAAGGGTAGACAACAAATATTATAATCAATAATTATCAGCCTGAAACACTCATCTACATTGAAAAAATCTTCCGAGAAAAGATACTGGCCGCCAACGGGAATTGAACCCGTGTCCCTCTGAGAGCAGCTGACCGGCAATCAGAGGGACACGGGTTCAATTCCCGTTGGCGGCCAGTATATTTTCTCGGAAGATTTTTTCAATGTAGATGAGTGTTTCAGGCTGATAATTATTGATTATAATATTTGTTATTATTGTTAAAAAATTTAAAAATAAAATTAAAAATAAAAAGGTACACAACAATTACATATACCTACATATAAAGAAGTAAGTAGGTACTATGAAATTAGTTACTTAGTAGTTTGTATTGAATTTGTTATTATTAACAATCTGAAACATTTAAGGATTTTTGCATACAAACCTATATGCTTTTTAAAGGAAGCGATGTTTTTATAAGAAAATATGCCACATCCCCACACGATGGAATCTCTGAAGGCAAGAGTTGAACATAAAATTAGTGCGAGAAGCAACTATATTAAATGGAACATGGAGTCTAATTGTGTTATTGGGTACAAGATAATTTATCATATTTACTAGTTCAGGGCTATCCAAATATCCGTTGATGATTTTAAATAATAATAAAACATCACAGATTTATGACCAATCAATATTTACACAATTTCAGAGAGAAAACTAAAAAGGGACGAACAGACGTAGAAGTGAGTTTCTGGAGAATGTATGTAGCGTCATTACATTACATGGCATAATCAAATCAGTCGGCTGAGAACAATTGGGACTCTTTTGCGGTATTCACATAAAACAAAATTAAAACGCGTGAATGTGAGCAAAGCAAGGAGTTTTCAAGAACTGAGTTATATGAAATTTCATCCTATCTGCCCGAGTTTGAAAGATAATATATTAATTAATTATAATTGTGCTTACGTTAAAGTGTAAAAGCTGAATTTTATATATGTTACTTGAGGAAATATCAACATATGTTTTCTCAGTTGTCAATGGTTGTCGGACAGTTTCGATGGTTCCTTCACCTTGTCAGACACATTAAAAGTCTACCGTATGTGCGAGCGCGATATAAACATGCAAGCGAGTGGGAGTGAAATAGTGCGAAATTTCGACGCTAGCACACTACTACCTTGAAAAAGTGCGAGCAAAATGCTCTTGAAATTATGGTGCAATTTTATATACCTTTGCAACAAGTCGGGGGTCGTCTTTACCTGTATTAGGGACATACACGGATAAACTTTCAGGTTTTATTAAATGACGAAGGCCTGATCGTCGCGGGCTCTTGCTCTAATAGAGTGGTATTTGTATGTACTTACTTATTGTAATAACAACAAATTATTATAATTCTAGCTTTTGCCCTCGGCTTCGCTCGTATATTCGCCCCTCCCCCCTCCCCCAACCCTACCCTACTCACCCCCCCTCCCCCCTCCCCTTCCACCAATCAATCAAAAATCAAATACGCACCGTTTCGCATTCATAATATTAGTATAGCCGTTGGCTTAGGTCAAAATGTAGATTAGTACATATTTTATATTTATACACAAAATATTCATATAAGAATATTCATATTCGAATTTTTGCTATCAAAAAAATATCCATAGTAACCTAAACAAATAACAAAATGACAACCAACGTCAAATAATTACTTACCGACAATAAACGTATAATAAATAATTCATTACGCCACGACTTATTCATAACGCCAGAGCTTACCAATATATATAGCCAATTTTTATCGCAAATAATGTAGCTTTCTATTAGTGAAAGAATTTTTAAAATCCATTCAGTATTTTTTGAGTAAAAGAGTAACAAACATCCGTACAAACTTTCGCCTTTATAATATCTAAAACATCCGTACAAACTTTCGCCTATATAATATCTATAAGATTATATTTTCAAACTCATTTGTACAACTTTTCACGAGACTGTAACAACATACTTGTACTTTACCTACTTATATCTTTCGTATTTTTTCATGTGCATCTTTTACTTATTATATTTACACTTATTGAAATACTGACGGTAAAATTATATACCTACTTGTATTGTACCTATTTACACCTTTCATAATTATTTTATAAATTTAATATGAAAGACATAAGTAAACATTATGTAATATACGTATACTTATTATTACACTGCTGAATAACTTACATATAACAAAGTGTACATGCAAAAGCCTTCAAGGCGTTCATAAATAAATAGATTTAATTAAGGATACGCGTCAAGGGTTCCATGCCAACTCAGAATAAAACCAACTCAGAACCACCTCAGAAAGGTAATTAAAAGCTATGAAAATAGAATTTTAAAATAGCCGGTAACCCTAACCTAACTTAACCTATTTAAAAAAAAAAATTATCATCACTCTTAATGACCTTATTGAGGTGGTTCTGAGTTGGTTTTATTCTGACTTGCCCGCGCCAAGGGACATTCAGCAAAAATGTTTTGTGGAATTTAGATTAAAAATAGGTCGGAAAAGCTTTTTCTACTCAGATTTTGATATTAATGAAAAACCGTACTTGAAAATCTTTTTTTAAAGCGGTTGATTTATGTATTAAGTTACTAACTGGTACCCGGCATGCGTTGCAATGCCATTAAAATAAATAAATGGTTTCTCCCCTGCATGTCCATTCCCATGCGTCCCCGTTCCCCTCCCGCGTCCCCTTCCCTTCCTGCGTTCCCATTCCACCTTCCCCGCTTTTCCCCTCCCTCGTCACCCATCCCGCGAACACCACCTCCTTCGTTACCCTCCCCCTCCAGCCTGCCCTCCCTGCCGCTAAAATAGAAATACACAAATTTTCAAACCACGCACCACCTGTAGTAAATTTTGTATACAAATTTCATAACGCCAGAGCTTATCGTTATATATAGAAACACTCTTCTGATAAAATGCAATGCTCTGTAAAAATTTTAAGTCAATCCATCGATTATCTTCCGAGATTTGCGGACCCAAACCTACGGAACACAAATTTTATATACAGGGTGTCCGGAGGTAAAGTGCATTAACTTCTATATGGTATATATATACGTATATTTAATATAACTAAGGATGTACTTTGAGAGTGATGGAATCAGATTTGTTCGTTGCCATCAAGTTGAAGATGTGATACCAGAATGCACTATTGCGACAATAAAAATTCTTCTGAGTGTAATGGTGTGGGCTTGCCTGATAAGGGATAGTTTTGGAGGTCTGGGAGTGGTAGAAGGCACAATTAAGGCTAACAGGCATCATTATGTGATTCTGGAGCCAAAATTATAGCCCAGCACAATGATTTGTTCGAGGGTAACCGTGGTAAATGCAATTTCCAGCAGCATGGACCCCCACGCCACATAGCAAAATGAGCATGAAATGTTTACAGAACCACCATATTGTTGTTCTACCATGACCAAGGAACCATCGAGAATTCAATCCTATTGAAAATCTCTGGTCTAGATTGAAAATGCTGGTTTCTTGTCGCAATACCAGCAATAAAAGAGAAATAATTGAAGCGATTATTCAAGCATGGTTCCATGTCATGAAACCTGAAAATTAGTGACGTTTGATGGACTCCATACCTAGAAGAATTGAGGAAGTTATTAAACAAAGAATTTCCAACAAAATTCTCACGTTTGAAATATTAAGCAAAATCTTCGTAAATAATAAATAATTCGTGTTTTGCCATGTCGTTGTTTTATACAGCATTTTTGTCATTTTCCTAAAAAATATATTTTAATCTATTCAAAATATAACAGTATAATATATTGTTGAATTAATTACCAAACAAACTTACAGTTAAACACCAACGTGATTTGAAAAAGAGAGAATGAATATCAAATACAAGAAATTTGTGAAAAGTGTCCATACTTAAGTCCACTAGCGTAGATAACTCGATGAAAAGGTATCCGAATAATTTTATGTCAAAGTTTGTTTTCATTTTCTTGTTTTTTTTTATACATAAATAGATTTTTGTTTGAGGCCCATCGATGAATATCTAACCTACTTAAATATCCGTATTAGAAAAACTCCCACAAAAGCCTCCATTGACGTCACAAAAAATGACAGCTGTCTAAGGAAATCCAATTCCGTAGTTCTGTCTGAAAGGAAATGAGCCAAACGCGCTGAGGGAAAAATCGAGGATTTAAATTTAGAATATTAACCTTGTTTCTCTCCTCTTATATTGACAGCAAGCTTGCACGAACCACAAACCCATATTTTTATTTAAATTTATTTCAGATTTTAAATTTATAATTTTTTTGGCTATATCGGAAATAGATTATTTTCGATGAATGAAGACAATATTAGCGAAACTCAATCGAAAATCTGAAGCAGAAAAGATACGGTCACATCTGGGACTCGAACCCAGGACCTATGACTTGCCGGGTCAGTGCTATACCAACTGAGCTAATGTGTTTCTATCCGATTCGATCATATTTAACTGTATCATTCTTCGACCAAGAACTACTTTTTTATATGGTGCTTCAGATTTTATGTCTGGGTTAAATCTTCCCCACAGGAAAGACTAAACCCTTCCACACACTTCACAAATGATTATCTAGTCAATCCACGCAATTTAAGTGCTACATACAAGTATAATAAATAAAAAAACAATACAAGAACAATACGTTAATCCACCAAAGACCAAATGGGAAAATAATTCACCGACTCCAGATATTTTCATATCAAAGGGTTCGGCTCGGTAGAACTCCTAACTGGACCGATAAATCCTACTGATACCTCAATATAAATATTTTAAAAAATCTTTTGTAATCCTACATGTATTTAAAATGACTGATTTTTGCATTTTTATATATAAATTCTTTGACAAAACTAATAAGCCTAAATTTTGAATGAGAGAGCCATAATGCCAGTAGCCGAAATAACAAATGGTAATATTTTTATATTCTGAGAATGCCAAATTCTTTTAATTTCATTTCCTAAATCTGTACATTTTCTTATTTTTTCAGAAACAGTTATGAATATTACAGGAATTTGGATTAGCGACATCAATGACATAAGTTATTTTTTTTAATTTAACTATCAATACATCTTAATTTTCTTAACGTATATTTTTATTGGCTATTTAATTTTAGTTCATTCACTGTTTTAAATTAATGTGGTTTTATTTTTTTGAATAGCTTATGAGTAAAAATCTAAAATTGCAATATTTTAGTCATTGAAGACAATGTTAGCGACACTCAAACGAAAATTGAAATAAAGAAATCGAAAAACATACGTAGCATCTAGGAATTGAACTCACGACCTTAGCCTTACCGGGACTCTGCTATAACCACTGAGCTTATTCGACCGTTAGGATAATGATGTTAATGTTGATAGTTCTTAGTCGAAGTATGCTACCGTTAAACATGACCGAAGGGATAGGATCGAATTAGCTCTGTGGTTAGAGTTGGAGCTTCAATTCCGAGATGTGAGCGTATCTTTTTCTGATTTCTCTGTTTAAATTTTTTGTTAGAGTCGTTAATATTGCCTTCAGCGTTAGCTCTACATAGTCTTTACAGCAGCTGCCTACCTCCTTTTCATTATAGTTACCACTTTAAATAACTGCCGCCATTTTTTTTGTTTTTCGCTTTCTTTCTTTTTTAATGAAAAAATACATTTTTTAATATTTTACTCTTATATTTTTGATAAAATAATAGACATTTGTATTTTAATTTCACTCAAGCCAAACGATAGAAAAAACTTTAGTTTATCGAATTACATTTTTGTACTAGCTGGTTCCCGGCATGCGTTGCAGTGACATATTCAAAGAAATTATCCCCTTCCCATCCTTTTAATACCAAAAAAACAGCTGCCTCGCTAAATTCAATTTCATCAAGCAAACTGTCAAACTTGTGAAGTTAACATAGTCGTTAAGTTATCTGAAATTATTCAATTTTCCGCGCAATTTTCTTAATTTTTCTTTCTGTAAGAACATTCTACAAAGTTTTAGAAAACTGATTGAAAGAAAGATAATTGAAAGAGCTAAAGTCTTTTTGAAGTTATGGCGTGACCAAGGGAATCAGGGATTCATTTTTATAAATATACAGATTCATACCTTAAACTGCCTCGTAGTAAAGATGTATCTAAAATACTGATTTGATGTCAAGCTTCGCTTTAATCTTGATAGTGGTAGCTTTTGGCCGTGAAAATCACAGATTACATTTCACCTCCGAACCGGTTCTTCTAGTTGTATCTCAGTTCATGAAAAGTAATTCCATCCACATGCTAAACTTAACAACAAAATCTGTTTAATATTCATGGTATTCATAGAAATTATGAAAACCTATTGAAAAGCAATACCAACAATATGCAATTTACCTTTTTTTAATTTTAACTCCACACAGGAGGTCCTGATAAAAATAATTCCTCCTGGGAAGGAAAAATGTATGATGGATGGGCATGAATCTGGCGGTCAGTGTGCCTAGGAGTGATGGACGTATGAACCCATCCCTCTCACTGCGATGCAAAGCTATGTTCCGAGAGAGAGTTGCTGGAGATGTAATAAAGTCTCCCTCAACCAGTCTCTCCCGATCCGGTCTGAAATGCAGTTGGTAGGCAGGCACGTCCACGCCAAGGCCTGGACAAACCTCACCCCACACCCCTGCTAAGTCACCAAACGTAGCGAAAAACTTGGGGAACCTATGGTAGAGGTGTTCATTATTCAATAAATCTGTTTGGGATTAGGAAGTTCTTTGGATATTTGATTAGGAAGAGGTTTATTATAGTCATCAGTCATCATGATACAGTTTCTGCTGCCTGCTGTGTTGTAGTTTGACTGTATAGATGTAAGTCTGTCTGTGAGTCTGTGATGCTGGGTTAGTTGTATGGTTGTGTGTCTGTTTGTGCCTAACAGAGTCAATGTTTGCGCTGACAGTAGTGGCGGTACCGACGAGCACCAATATTGACGGACGTGTCTTGCCTCTCCGTGACTACTGGTCTTAGTAGGCTGGTTAGTTGGTTAAGGGGTTCCATTGCCGATATAGTTACCCAGTTACCCATGCAGCCCTGATATATCTACATTACTTCCTTCATCATTTATGTTCACTGAGCAGGCCAACGACTAATCTTAAAGAAGACAACCTAACACAGTGAAGAGCAACACTCGGCCAATAGAAGTTAGTGTTGCAAACTATAAACGTACTTCCCAGCTATAATTTTTGTTTGAATAACTGTATTTAGAGTTTTTTTTATTATTTTTATTTATTAAAAGTATACAATAAAGAATATAGTATATTATATAAAGCATTGTACTCCCAAGAGTTAATAAACTCATTGCGATACGCATTACATGAAACATATAGCTGTATGTATTAAATGGACATATCATAGGACATACACAACATTATTATTTCAGATAGTCATTCATAAAATGAAGTTTGAGCATTTTAGTTTGGGTCTTTTTACATTGACTTGCACATTTGATCTCGTTGGGTTTGTAATAATAAAAGGTTTCCATTTTTAATATTACATTAAGTCTACGTGTATTTTTTTCAGTGAAACTTATTTAGCCCTATTGTGATTTTCAATTCGGATGAAACGGAAATGACGCATTACAGCACCTGCGAAGTATCAAACTGCCCTCATTGACCGCTTTAATCATGATGTCATTTTTAAGGCTCCTATTGGTTTAGATATGAAAAGGAAATGACACTAGGTCTACGCACATTAACCGCTTCGATTATGACCTCACTTTTCAAGACTTCTATTGGTTGAGATTGTTTTGGTAAAGTTTCGCTTCTACCGCGTGTGAACTACACTCGATTTTTTCTTATAATTTCTATAATTTTACGCTTTGGAATACAAGGTTCCATCTGTTGCGTTAACGTTAACAACACTTAATCGTAAATATACAGGTAAACACCTCAGCACAGGTTCTCCTAGTGAGGTGTTCACGAAACATACAACAATACCCATCCACAGTTTCACCTTCACAAACCTACCTTACACCAAACATAATAAAATTGAAAAATATATTATGTAAAAATGTTTTCAAAACATACCTATAATGTAAAAATGTTTTACAAATTATAACCATTATGTAAAAATGTAAAAAATTAGGTTAATACTGTAATATCTTGGTGTTTACCTTGATAGCAAACTTATATTTAATAATCACATCGACTAAATCGTCCACAGGTCATATAAAATGCTTGGTTTTGTTCTTCTTATAAGTAAAGTGTTCAGTAACCCGCGTACAGTAGTTATGTTATATTTTGCACTAGTCAGAAGTATACTGGAATATGCCTCGCCAATTTGGAACCCGCAGTACAAATTATACATAGATAGCATAGAACATATTCAAAACAAATTTATAAAGTATCTTACCTTCAAATTCAACAATAACTATGAATGCACATTTCAAACTTTGCAACAAGGACGAGTAATTGCAGATTTGACATTTATACACAAAATTTTAAATAATAACATTGACTGTACCAAACCTCTTTCCCTAGTTAATTTTAACATACCATTAAGACGTACAGAACTATTCAACACACTTAATTGCAAGACAAATGTAGCAACCAATTCGCCGATCAATCGTGCTCTTCACATATTCAATAATATTAATCTAAATTCTAACATCGACATTTTCTCCGATTCACTGGCCAAATTTAAAAAGAGCATCATGTCAATCATATAAATTGTTAAATGCGCATACTTACATACATACAAACACACATATTCACACACACACACCTTCACATTCCTTCCCACTACACACATTACCCGGTAATTACTTAATATGCACACCATAAATAAGACACTACAATAAAACACATAATAGGTCCCCACAATGAATTATATTTATTATTTGTAATTTTTTCTCACCAATGGATATTATAATGTACTGTTTGTTTCTGTTTATAAATAAATATATAGAAATATATTTTTTTTAATTTTTTTTTTTTTTAAATTTCATTGGATCCACTGTGATCTATAGTAAGCTACTTTAGAGTTCATTATCGCATGACAGCGACAGGTGGAATCTTAGTATTCCATAGGATCGAATTGTGTTGCTGGCGTTGCTGCCCTGCTCAGTACAGGGATGCGCTAGTGGCGGCTTATGAATTTTAGTGTTTTACTATTTTTAAGCACAGATTATGGAAATCCACTTCATTTCAACAAGAAACAACTACTTACGTCCACCATTTTTGTTATTTGGTTTTTAGTTTAGGTAAACTAAGTAATTCATGCGTATTTAGTTTGAAACGAAACTCCGCAAATGTCAAATTCATACAAAAAAATGGCGGCAATGGAGATGTTTTATATGAGAAATGTTTAACTTTTATTGAATGAAAATCGAATTTTAATGCATATTTTTCTGGCTATCCCGACTGAAACCGAAGTTTCCTTTGGTAATTAAGTTTAAGAGTAGTTTACTTTCAAAATCTATGCATATTAAAAGTGTAGCGGCATGTGGCGGCTTATGGATTATTTACCATAAATTGTATTGGGTGTCATCCGTATGATAAAATAAAATAACAACATATATTAGGATTATTGTGTAGCCATAAAAACAATTATGAAGTGTGTTTTTTAAAACCATCACAAAAGTCATAAAAGTGTTATGTTTCGTTTTTGTCTCCAGCTACGAGAATACGAGCTGTCCGAGACCTTCCACCATTCGTCGGACGAGCGGAGCTACGACGTGCTGCGGCTCGAGCAACCGTCAGCCAACAACATCGACGTGCTCGACGGCAACAACGCGTTGTCACTGGCCATCGAGCAAGAACGGGCCGAGCGAGAGCCGCACACACCCGCCAGCACAGCCGGCCCAGTCCTCCCACCCAGAATACTGGACCGGGACGGGGGCTACAAGACGACACCGGAGAACAAGTATACTGCCAGGTCATTATACTTATCACTTCTTCTTTTTCTTTTTGTGCAAGTTCTTAGACATCCAAAAGGGAAACAAACCAAGTCAGTAGGCGTGACCGTTACCCTTTCTGGGATTTGTCGATAAATAAATCTGGCAGTTTACATACAACTCCTTGGTTTTAGAAAATAAATTGTGTTTAGTAATAATTACAAGTCTTTTTACAAAATCCCGCAAATTTGTGGCTGCATAAAAACCACAAATCAAAAAAATTTCAAAATTGAATATTTTGTTTCACCGTCTAGTTAGATACTGTCATAAATATGATATAACTTACCCTCCTCACTCATTTTTAGCATCGTAAAAAATGAAAATTCAGATCCTAAAACGAATAATCCTATAATGGACTGCGCTGCAAACCATTGCCATTTTTAGCGGACCTTACTTTTCTGTGCAGGGCCAGGTTATTTCAATGTGCGCTCTTCAGTGGTCGACGTACGACTGATGTCGTAGTTTGTTCAGAGCGTTCTCGAACTCTCCTGGTTCCAAAAATATGGTCACTTGGTTTGCATCCAACTCGTCGAAATGATACCCATATTTTATGTTAGGGCAAGTCTATCAATCTGGATTTCTATGCTTCTCTATCATATTATGCAAAATGAAAAAAATATATTTTACAATAGAACACTTCTCAACCTTTAACACCCTATTTGTACATTTTTATAATGTAGCTTAATTATAAAGTATGTTTATTTTTTACACTACGTAAATTATCATCATCATCTTCTTCCCCTTTTCGGGTAGGGGACTCATTGTATCCACAAGGCTCCCCCATACGTCCCTGTCTTGTGCTGATTGTTCGGCCTCGGTCTATGGTAGACCCATCCTCTCCTCACACAGTTTCTGGAGTTACCTCGCCCAAATGTGTCTGGGGCGGCCCACTGGACGTCTACCCTCTGGAATCGCAATCAGTATCTTCCTCGGAATTTGGTTATCAGACATTCTTAGTACATGCCCAAGCCACCTCAGTTGCGATTTTTCTATGAAGAGTAGCAGTGGTTCAATGTTTAGATCATCTCGGATCGTCGAGTTTTTTATATGATCCCATTTCGTAACCCCTGCCACTTCTCTCAAATACCTCATTTCGGCAGCTTAGACTCTAGAGCAAAATCACTACTTAAATCAACTTATTTACTTTTTGTACGAAAAATCATTGAATATTATTTAATTAGAATATTACCCAATAAAACAAATAAAATTTAATAAATATAAAAGCGCTGAATTTAATGTCACTGAAACAATTATATTCAAATAATATTCTAATGTACGCATTCAAAAACCCAATGACATTAATACTGGACGCGGGGTAGAAATCTCAAAGTGGGAAGCCAAACACAAGACGATTGTAGCTGTCTCTGTGTCTAGTACTTAAGTACTAAACTGCTACGCGTCGAGTAAGGTCGTGTCTTACCAGTTAGTAAATTGCATTGCAAAGCGCCAAAATGCCCTCCTGTGTGATGAGAAAATGCTTCAATTACACGGCAAATAGTCGTAAAGGCGAAGGAATAACACTTCATTTGTAAGCACACGCAAATTACTTATTATGATCAATTATTATAATTATTACAATTAATTTTATAATAATACGTCATTGTATTCTTTACCCTTCCCTGTCCATTGTGTAACCGAGTGAGAGTATCTTGTTATATCAGTCACACCCATAGGTCACACCCGTGATGTGAAAGCAGTATTCGGCGAGGAAATTAATAAGCCGCCCTACCATATATCTATGACATTCACACACGTACGTTCTTTGATTGTCTATCTTTATCACACAGGAATAAAGTTTTGAGTTTAGAAATTATACTGAAAACCGCTGAAAACAAAAGAGTGTTGCTTGCTTTCCACATTATATTGTGAGTATGTGAGACTATGGCGAGTCTATTTATATAACGTCATTGCAAAAACCAGAATAACTTTACACAGACAAACTTGAGCCGATTCACAAGATCTGCTTTACAACATAAATTCCACCAACCTTCAACTAAAACGACTTTTGGACAATTAAATATGCAACACTTCTCAATAAAAATATTTAATTTACTCCCTCTTTCAATAAAAACCCGTAAAAAAATAACCGACTTCAAAAGAAGCATAAAAATATGGATTATGGACATGGGAAGGAAAAATATAGATATAATTTTGCAACCTAACAAATATTATTGCTGTATTGTACTCTCTATTAGATTTAACTGGATAATTTTCCTCTGGAATGTTTTAACATAGGTATTTACTTACATTTCAACCAAAAAAACTTGTAAAATGTGTCCTTAGAACGGGGTACCACAATAAGGACACATTTTCTCTAAAAAAACTGTAAAAAAAAAATATATATATATATATACGTATTTCCACTGAAATTTAAAAATCGATGTAAAATGTGTCAGGCAGTATTTTGTTGTTTTAATCTCATATTTTAGTCAATAATTATTATTGACATGCGTTGCGTATGTAGTACCTAATGTTTTTCTTGTAAAATGCTGTTTAGTCCGAGCATCGATGGGAACAACACGGTGACGGTGTCGATGGCGGTGGAACCCCGCGAGAACAACGAGCTGCCGCGGGGAGACAAGGAGGCCATCCTCAGCAGCATCGCACGCTCCTACCGGGGCCGGGGCAAGCGCAGGAAGCACCTCCATCACAAGACACGTGGGTACCATTACTACTATGTACGACTACTCCCTTCCTTTGCAAAGCACAACAGGACTAATGGAAATCTGACACTTTAGACCACTCAACTACTTATCCATTCCCAACCAATTGCTGAAAACTATATAAAAACCAGAATAATAAAACTTACTTACATTATTCATTAGATTGAGAAACATCCTGTCATCTAAAATGATTAAAACTATTTATTTTTCCCTTGCCCAATTTGTTCTACAATATGGTATAATCGCGTGGGGGAACTTTTAAAGCTAACATCATACCTGTAGAAAAGGCACCGAGGTTGATTCTGAGAGTTATCCTACGAAAAACATCTTTATTTAAACGATACAGTTATTTAATTATTTTACGATTCACAGTCTTAATAAAATCTTTAAAAAGAACTCATTGTCATAAACTTACAAAGATCATTTCAATATAACAATAACATTCACAAACGTAAGTAACCGACGAAGATCACGTGACAATTTAGATATCCCAAAATTTAAAACGAATGCTTCTCAACACTATTATGTTTATCAAGATATAATTTTATTAATGCCCTCCTACATAAAATCACATCTTTAAAAAATTGTAAGGTTTCTAAATTCCAAATCAAACGACTACTAGACAAACCCAACATTAATAAATTGTAAGTTGTAATTTCGTAGAACGAATTTTATGTATCTCTTGATAACATGTTCTTATTAATCAAGTGTTAATTTTAAAATATGTAATTAATTATTTAATTTCATCGTTATTTAATTTAAAAACATAAATAATTTTTTTCTTGAACTTTTCGTCTTGAAATATCATATCAGCTTTAGAAATGAAATAAAAATATATTTTGTTTATTTGTGTGCACCTATCGATGCGTTTTATTATTATGTTCATACCTACTATTACAATATTGTCAGCTCTTCCATTCCAAATAT
Organism: Limnephilus lunatus; assembly: GCA_917563855.2. Lineage (NCBI taxonomy): Eukaryota > Metazoa > Arthropoda > Insecta > Trichoptera > Limnephilidae > Limnephilus > Limnephilus lunatus. The sequence goes on from OU830593.1 coordinate 85,657,781, forward strand.
CAATGTTAGAACCAACTTTGTGTTCTTGCCACCTACCTATTAAGTACATATTTCCACCAACCACCTACCTATTAAGTACGTATTGCCGCCTACCTCCCGCCTTTTAAGTTAATAAGCAAATGTAATAATATTTATGTTATTTCTACTACATCTGTATTCTTACATTTATTTATCTATATTGAATATCAATTTAGTAACTGTTATGTTATTGAAGTTCATTTGTAGATCTGTTATCATGCTATTTAAGTTTATTTATTTCTTACTTCAAATAATATAATTTCTTTACCTTTTCTGTCTATAATGGCACTGCTCCCAAATTCAAACAATTTTTTTTTCTCTATTGAGTTGGGTAGTTTCGTTAACAGGAAATTACTTAATTGTAGTTAGTTTTAAGAACAATATGTTTTCTTTTTTAAACCTGTTATATGTACGTATTTTCAATAATAAAAAATAAAAATAAAACGATAAACTGGTCTATTTTCCAGGTCCCACCCGCGACTGCCGCGTATCCGAGTGGGGCGAGTGGTCGGCGTGCTCGCGCACCTGTGGCATCGGTGAAACGCGCAGGGTCCGGCGCGTCGTACGCAAGGCGCGCCGAGGTGGCACCGCGTGCCCGCCCACGCTGCAGACACGCTGGTGCGGCTCCGCACGCGACTGCCCCAAGGGATACTTCAACTGGTAGATGACCTGCACCGTCCACTGGAGCGGCGGAGTATTACCTTTCACTAGTGAAACAATCATCAAGAAGAAGATTCTTAAAATCATAATCGCAGCAAATGGTTCATCAGAGATGTTATGAACAACCTTAGAGAAAATCTTGATGGAAACATCTAGAAAGAAAGCTAGAGAAAAAACCAACTCGAATCGTTAATACCTGAATCAAGCAAGCCTACAAACAGCAATTATAACAGCGTTGGTTAAGTAACATCAATCCTATTCAAGATCATCGAAATCAAAAAATATGCAAAAATCACCAACAATCAACTATAACAGAATTACGAAGTGTTTTATATGCAACAACGAGACCTACAGATTGATAAGACGCGATGATTGTCCTAAATTGTACCTTACATCCGATACGAAGCTATGAAGTTTTTTTGGAAAAGATACACTTGTTGATATTTTCGATGGTAATTTAAGATCAGTTTCCAAGCCATTTCTTGAATTTGTTAGAGGAAAACGCATATTGGTATAGAATGTAATACCGACTAGCCTGTTAGTGCAGGCTGCCCAGATTGAATTGGTAAATATTGCGAATCCGCGAGATCCCAAACTGATGACTGATAAACATTAGGCTTAAAAGTACAATTTTCATTTACAAACATCAAATCATTTTATTTCGTCAAAGAATTTCGTAATAATAGTCCATTATAATCTATTCTACAATATGGTATAATCGGATGGGGGGGACTTTACCTTATTTCTGTAAGGTAAAGATGTATCAGTCCTTCACCACACTATCCCGACCAGGATGAAATAGGAGACATGCAAACGTTTATGCCAGTACAAAAAAGTGCGACTTATTTTAAGAAAAAAATCTATTTTACAAAAATACTTGAGTTCGGAAAGTTTAATAAAACATTTCGAAAGTGTCAAATAACAAACTGTTGTTGTTCTCGGCCATGTTTAATACTAACATTAAAAGGGTAGATTAAGTTAGAGTAAGTCAATGTTACCATACTTAAGAGTGTAATATAATATTTACTGCTATTTTTACGTTTTCAAATCAATGATTTCTTTAAATAAATGTTTTTCGGAGAGTTGAGAAAAAATATTTATGTACCTACTTTAAAAACTATTAGCATTAGTACTGTAATTACATTATATCAAATCATTGTATCGTTCTCTGCAAACATCGTATTTAATTTAATGATTACGCTTGGTTTAGGTAATGTTTTTTTAGCAGCATCCCTTTGTATTGTTTAAGTGGTCGGAGTAAACCACTCCATGACAAACTCAGCCAAGCTTTCTCTGAGATGACGGGGTAATCAACACCAAGTCAATCACATATTCTATTTAATGGTTACCTCTGGTTCAGAGTTCTTTTAGCAGCTGCCTTTGTGTTGTTTTAGTGGTTGAAGTAAACAACTTGATGCCCAACACAACTAAGCTCCTATTGTCATGTCGAAGAAATTAACATCAAGTTAATCACAAAATTAATTTAATGATTACGCCTGTTTTAATGTTCTTTTAGTAGATTCCCTTTGTATTATTTAAGTGGTTAGAATAAACCACTCCATGACAAATACAACCAAGCTCCCTTTGACAAGTCGGGGAAATCAACACCAAGTCAATCACATATTTAATTTAATGATAACGCCTGGTTTAAAGACCTTTTAGCAGCATCTCTTTGTATTGTTCAAGTGGTCGGAGTAAACTACTAACCAAACTCCCTCTGCCATGTCGGGTAAATCAACACCAAGTCAATCATATATTTAATTTTATGTTTGCGCTTGGTTTTTTGTTCTTTTAGCAGCATCTCTTTGTATTGTTTAAGTGGTCGGAGTAAACTTCTCCATGACAAACACAACCATGCTTCCTTTGTCGTGTCGGGGACATCAATATCCATATTTAATGTAATGATTACGCTTGGTTTAATGTTCATTTAGCAGTATCCCTACGTATTATTTGTGGTAGGAGTAAACTACTAATCAAACTCCCTCCGACATGTTGAGAAAATCAACACCAATTTAATCACACATTTAATTTAATAATAACTCTTGGTTTAATGCTCTTTTAGCAGCACCTCTCTGTATTATTTAAATGTTTGGAGTAAACTACTCCATGACTAACACAACAACGCTCCACCTGTCATGTTGCGGAAATCAATACCAAGTCAATCACACATTTTATTGCTCTCGGAAAATCTGTCAAAATAGTAAAATTTTATATCATTTGTAAATATTATTCAAGGAAACAGTAATTTCTGATGATAATTGTCTTGTGAGATATTTAGCACCTGGGTTATTATTGAGTTTTGTTGCCAATGAAATGAAACTGGGTTTCCCTCTACAGATGCGCAATGCGTTTAATGTTATTATTATAATGTACTGTCAATTAATAAGTACGTGTTTTGTGTATATTAGCAACCAGCACCGATCGCTTACAAAATTAGCTGATTGAAGTACTGTCTCCTTCTAAGATAAAAGTTCGTCCAGTGATAATGGTAAATAATTATAACGTAATAAAATTGAAACAATACAATTTACGTATCGATTATATTTTTTCAAACACTATCACCGTTTAATTGATCAATTTTAAACAATGACTTATGTTAATTTTACGTAGTCTTAAGGAAAATTAACATAGAACTCAAATTTTGTTTTGTTTTAATAGAAAAATAGTAAGGAATAAGCTCCATTGATTTTAGTTGACTTTGTGTATTTTTACCATGTAAAAAATGATTGAATAATATAATATGATGTCTCCAGTTTAATGTTTTTAAATAAATAATATAATTTACAACATAACGTTTTTTTGTATTTAAGACACCTTTCTGACTGACTGCACTGACTGCACAATTTTCATATGTAGAGTAAGTTCGGGTAACATGGCCTAGTCGGCCAATATGGCCAGTATTATTTTTTCCGAAACCGACCAATATTAGTGGTTTACGTATTCGCCATATTGTCAGGCCCCTTCCCTTGACCCCCTCACTCGATCCCTGCGTTGCGACGAATACGCGTTTGTCCGGTGCGTGCGACGATCTAAAATTATCTGATTTGATGTTATTTTTTGGTTTAGTTTCACTCATTCCTGTTCCTCAAATAATCATTGTTTTTAAATTGCTTGTACACAGTTTTGTAGGTAAACTTTTAATTAATAGTGTGGAGACTTTTATTAAGCACATTGTTTATTAGTTTTTAAATTATAATTTTATTTGTCATAAACGTCCTTGCGGCCATTATGGCCACAAGGTAGGTGGCCAATATGGTCTACCGGGCCATATTGGCCTCACATAAAGTAAATCTTTCTAATAAGTTAAAAAATATTTCCTAAAGGCAAAGGCTCCACGAAATCCAATTTCACAAAGAAAACGGCAAACTTTGTGCAAGGTGTCAATGGAAAAGGCAATCGAAGATGTACGAAATAATAAAATGGGTCATAGAAATAAATATAAGTCATACTAGAAATCTGGAATTGATAGACCTCGCGAGAAAAAATATTGTCCACTTATTATCAATTCTTTATCATTCCAGCCACAAAATACAACCACTAGATAATTCATACATGTTTGAACCACTGAAAAAGTATGTTTCTGATAAGATGAGATCATGGGTCAGGAACAATTCATGCCCACTAACCCAATATGGTTACCGGTCAGTGGTTGAGTGGGCATAGCGCTTGGGTCCCACCCGGGCGTCGCATGTTCGATTCCTCGGCTGGCTAAGTCCTCCATCACAACACAAGCAACATTTTCGACTTTCTGTGGTGGTAGTAGGAGATTTTCAAACATTGTTGGGTTATTCGTAACCCGGGAATGTTTGTCTTTCTTTTAAAAGTAAAAAAAAAAAATGAAATGATAAAGGTTTTTGAACACGCATATCTACGTACTTAAAGCGGTGAGATAGCTGTCAGTGGTGTTCGTGCAACAGGGTTATATCCTATTAACAGAAATGTTTTTAAAAATCACGATTTTATTTATATGGACAATGAGCCAGAATGTAGTAGAATCAAATCAAGAAAATATTACACCAGAACCAATTACTTCAGGTTCTACTCCTACAATATAAAATGAATTTGTTGACATGACATCCACCATAAATGAACCTGATATGAGTGATGCGTTGGCTACAAGTGTAACCTCTGCTTCAAGAGACGAGAACAGAACACTACCTGTCCATTTTGAACAAGTTGTAGTTCCCATTGCGAGGTCGCCACAGCCTTCGACTTCAAGAGATATAACGCCATCCAAATTGTCTCCAATACCAGAAATAACATTTAGAAAACTACTAACCGAGGCAGAAAGGCTGCTACGCCGACATTGCTTACTTCATCACCGTACAAAATGAATTGCAAGACTATTTAAAAAAGAAACAAGATAAAATTGAAAAGACTATTGATGAAGGTAAAAAACGAAAGGGCAATGGTAAAAAGCCAAAGTCAAAATCAAAAGAGGTACAAATGTTGAGCTCGGAGGAAGAAAATGAACCATTGTATGATGACAGTTCTGACGAAAGTCCAGATAGGAGCAATGCTTCTGATGCTAAGTGTTTGTATTGTGACGATCTCAATTCTATGAATAAAATAGGTGAAATATGGGTTCAATGCCTATGTTTAAATTATGGGCTCACGAAGAATGCTGAGGAGTGGAAACGGAAGTTTTTTTCTGCGAATTTTGTTCTGCAAAGTAGCACAAAGTTTATATATTTTGATTTTTTTATTTTATTTGATATGGTGGGCAATATGGCACACTTCATTTGTGGCCAATATGGCCTAGGGCCATATTGGCCTACTACATTTATGATTTTAAGATTTCTCAAGATTAAGAAAAAAGGTTATTTTAGTTATGTTTCGAAGTCAATAACCTTAAATTTATAAATATTTTATACTATTAAGTTCAAAGGACTGATTTAACCAATAAAAGCTGTTTGATCTCAAAAATTTCGTGTTTTATTTCCAAAAAGGCTTATGGTGTGCCATATTACCCGAACTTACTCTATATACAACAGAGGATAAAATAGTATCTATCATAAACGATATGAAAGGAGGTTCGGCCCCAAGATTTGATGGAATTACAGTTAATATTTTAAAAAATATTAAAAATCAAATTTCTAAACCATAAATGCATATAGTAAATATAAGTTTCCAAAGCGGGGTGTTTCCATCTATTTACAAACAAACTATTATTACTTCAATATTTACTTCTGTTAATCCAGAAGAAGTAGGCAACTACCGACTAATACAAGTAATCTCAAATATATCAAAAAATTTTGAAAAGATTGTAAAAAAAAGATTGAACCAGTTTATAAAATGTAATAAAATAATTAATGAAAATCAGTTCGGATTTATGGAAGGTAGAAGCACTCAGGATGCAATTGCAAAATTAACTAGCCTTGTTCGCAATTCATTAGATAAATCTTTAAAATGTATAGGAATTTTCATAGATCTAAAAAAAGCGTTTGACAGCATATCACATGACAAACTTATAACTAAATTAAGAAACATTGGATTAAACGGTGCAGCTCTAGAATGGATAGAAAAAACCACAATTTCAAACACCCTCAAGTTGTAAAAATCAACAATGTGCTTAGCCAACAAGATACGAGTAACTTTGGCATACCTCAAGGTACAATCCTGGGGCCGTTACTGTTTATCATCTATTTAAATGACATATTCACACAAAGAATAAACGGAAAAATAATATCTTACGCTGATGACACTGTCATAATAATTGAAGGTGCTGATTGGAATACTGTGAATAACCTAGCGAATTTTGACATTAATACACTAAAAAACTGGTTCTATAAAAATTTTCTCTCACACCGAAAAGACAAACTTTATCCCATTCTCTATCAATAAATTTAAATCGAAACCAGAAATAAAAATTATAATACATCAGAGTAGATGTAGTGGAACTAATTGCAATCCAGCTTGTTCTATACTTAGTTCAACATCCAAAATTAAATATCTTAGTGTATATATATATCAACATTTTAAATGGAAAACACATATTTGTGAACTTGTCAAAAGAATTAGGAAATGTATATATATATTTATAAGATTCAGAAATATTCTTAGACTAGAAAACCTAAAAAGAGTGTACTATGCAATTGTTCAATCTATATTACAATACGGTATTATAGGATGGGGAGGAACATATAATGTTGTTTTAAATCCTCTAAAAATTGTTCAAAGATTAATAATTAAGGTTATTCTGAAAAAACCATCTACATTTTCTACTGAAAAAATCTTTTCAATATTCAAAGTATCTACAATAGACAATATATATAAAAAATATTCAATATATACAAACTTTCAAAGAAATACAGCAAAAAATACATTTCAATATATCAGCAAGATATCAAAACAATATTAAAATCCCAAAATTCAATACCAAGCACATTCAAAATTCCTATCTGTATCTTGGTATAAATTATTTCAACAAACTCCCATTAAAACCAAAAATTATCCAAAATAAACGTAAATTTAAAATTAAATTAAAAAATTACCTGAAACAACTGTAAGAGTGCATTACTATTATTAATCCTTCATATCTCAAGTTTCTCTTACATATGTATTGTTATTAGTGGCAAAAATATTCACTTACTCAAATGATAACATCGATAACATAATTAAGCATGAATTCACTCACCAAACACAAGAGCCTTGTCTCTTTATGGTGAGGAAAAGCTTTTATTATATTCATATTACAAATCTGTTTAACATGTAAAAAAAGTATATTTATTGTAAAAACATACATATATTAAATAAAAATAAAAAAATTAAAAAATCAAAATATGCTTGCTTGGATTGCAAAATTAAATTTTCGAATCTCTTCAAATTAATGAATTTATTTGAAATACTCGCGTAATAGATACTTTGAATCGATTCAAGAATTATACTATTTTCAATAAACACATATGTTAGGTATAAAATTTGATTGATTGTTCTTGTAATATACAAAAATGAATATTTGTAATATATGAAAAATGAAAATTTGAAAAAAAAAAATTTAAAAGTTGTCACGCGCGCTGTTTGAAAACTGAATGTTCTGAGACTGAATATATGGAACGCAGGAGGAGGTTTGCGGGACAGGGGAGTGGGAGAGGGGAGAGGGAGGGAAGGGGACGTGGGAGGGGGACGGGAACGCACGGACATGCAGGGAGAAATAATTTATGTTTTTGAATATGGCATTGCTACGCATGAAAATAAAATTCTTATAATAAGTTTATTTTTATATGGTGATGAGTGATGGTGATGATGAAGTTTTTATGCTAAACACATAGAAGATATTCAATTTGATGTGTTTAGAATGAACGAAGTAATATAATTTTTTGTATTTCTTGGGCATTAACTTTGTAACACTTTTTGGACACTTTGTTTTGAAGAGTTTTACTTTCCATGTACATTTGATACATAATTTTTTCTAATATCGGTTTCGACACATCCGTCTCATTTGCTAGAGTTTTAGGTTTGCCAGTGAAGACACGGATGTGTCGAAACCGGTACCAGAAAAATCAAAACTTAAAAAACAAATTTCTTCTTAAAAATATCTTGTCATTCTTTATTTCTCAGCTTTGTGTTTATATATGTGTGCCGCCGCGATAAGTGCCGCCATCTGTGGGCTTGAATAGAAAGGGCCGCCCTATCCCTAGCTTAGTACAGATCAATCTAATTAGATTTGCTTCATTTTTACACTTTTAATTAAGTAAATTGCATCCGACTAAGCACATAGAAATCAAAATTTCAAGTCTGAATTCAGATTTACATCCGGAATCCATATAGGGACCTCTCGGTATACCCTTTGTCTCCATAGTCCAAGTACAAGACTAATAATAATAATTTTACATATTTTTTCTGATATATAATCTCTTCCAACACAACACTTTAACTAACAATAATTCTGACTCCCCGAGAAAGCAGCGGTAATAACAAAATACAACGCACTTATACGTGCAGTCGGCATAGAAAAAAACGATAAAGGTTCCTACATGCATATAATACAACATATTTTATCTGAATACCACATAAGAGTCCCATTTGCTCCTAACTTTATGGAGCAAGTGAGGAATCCCCAATTTTCGTATGTTGTGAGGCTGAAGAATAGTGAAGAGGGGAAGGGGATCTAGAAAATGTACTTGGCTTTTCAGATCTAGTCAACAAACCCGGATTGAGCAATTTCAAGTGACGTTTTAAGTCTGAATGATGGTGTTACATCAGGGCAATTTTGAAAGTAAAAATATTTGTATAGAGAATTTTCGCCTGCAGATATAAGTATATAAACGGATCAACAGCCGTATGTCCTCTTTGCATGCTTACTTGAAGAAATAATCTTTTTGAGGATCATTTGGCAGTGGAATCAACTGTTTGGCGGGTCAACTCTCCGCCGGATCAACTGTCGAGGAGATCAACTGCCGGCGGGCCAACTGTCGGCGGGCCAACCGTCTGCGGGCCAATTGTTGCCTGTGAAAACGTACTGCGAAACTGTACGACCTATTATCATACTTACCAAATATACAAAGTCCAATACATCATACAAAAAATCCATCAAGCCGTTTCGGAGAAGTGCGACTACAAACACCGTGACACGAGATTTTTATATATATAGATTATATTAAATTGTGAATGAATTAATTGTGAAATAACAATAAAATTTATTTGCGCATGCCGGGATTCAATCCCGGGACCCTCGGATTGTGAGTCAAGAGCCTCACCCCTTGACTATGCAGGCCGACTGGCTGCTTACTGCTAACAGTAACTAAAAAAAATCGCTGTTGAACTGCCTTTGACTGTTCTATTTTTTTCTCACGGTGCGGTGCTAATGCTCTTTGAACAACGGCGGCCATTATATTGTATGGAGGTCTCAGAGTTTCAGAGCATAAGTACCGAGCGGTGAGCAGTGGGCACATTGAGCCAATAAAAGGCAGATTGTGATCGTCCAAGGCTTGTCTGCACTTAATACCGCGCAATTCATCTCCTTGTTGACTATAAGATGCCAAATAGATAGTTACTTATAACCTTCCTAAAATTAATGCGCCTCAACCTTTTTTTATATCCCCTTATTGATTTTAAATTTTGCAATTTATGTATGGTAAACGGTAGTTTATCATTTATGTAAAATTTAAACAGTATTAGTATGTACTTAAGGGTATTAGATATTATTTGAGTAGGTTATTTTCAAGTTTTATAAAAAAGAAAAATAGTGTTTCTTCGTAAAATTCAAATGATTCACTCGTCATCGTCAGATGGGCAATTTTGGATAACATTTGGGATCTAATGATCTCAAGAGAGGAGAAAACAATCCACGTTTGCCAACCTTCGCAAGAGACCGGAGATGAAAAAGAATAGGTACATAATTGTATCCAAAACTAGTTGGTTTCATATCAGAAGGACGTGGTGTAATGTTCCACCATGTTCCAAAAAGATATTGATTAAGCAAGTTTTTTCACAGTCACCAATGTTTACGTAAAGTTGCTGTGTGTGAAGTCCTACTGTAGTGTGTGGTAGGTAAAGTGATTATCATGAGCATGCTAAGTAATTTATTCTTCAAGTTCGACAATTTGCGAGGTGGGGATTGGAACCGCCGCCCTGGGAACCATTTATTAAATAACCAACACCTCTTTCATAGATCACCCCAGAATGTTCGTAAAGTTTGGTGACTGAGTAAGGCATAGTGGTGCCCGGGTACATAGAGTGAGGTTGTGCTCGTCTGGATTCATATAGACCTATGTTTAAAAATTTGAAAATTCTGCCAGTCACAGACATACATAGTATAATGGAGTTATGCATGTTAGTGCGATCATCTAAAATCAAGTTCCCACAAAATAACTCAACATATAAATATGTTACAAGGTTCACAGAAAACTTATTAATACCAAAAGCAAACAAAAAAATATTCCAAAAAGGACCATACTACATGGCCATTAAAGTATACTTATAACAACCTTCCACATAACATTAAACAAATACAAGATACATACAAATTCAAATCAAAACTAAACACTTTCCTTATAAACAAATGTCATTACACCTTAAGTGAATACCTCATATAAATGAAACACCTTTTTTGGTACTACAGATTTTATATCCGGGTTAAATCTTCTCTACAGGAAAAACTAAACCCTTTCACACACTTTTCCACAAACGTTTATCTAGTCAATCCACGCTATGTTAGTGCACTATATAAGAATAATAAATACAAAACAGTAGAAGAACAATGCATCAATCTACCAGTGACCAAATGGGAAAATATATTCACCGACTCCAGATATTTTCATATCAGAGGGTTCGGCTGGGTAGACCTAACTGGACCGATAAATCCTACTGATCCCTCAATATATAAAAAATCTTACATGTATTTAAAATGACTGACTTTTGCATTTTTATATATAAATTCTTTGACAAATCTAATACGCTTAAATTTTAAATGATAGAGCATGGTATAATGCCCGTAGTCGAAATAACAAATTGTAATATTTTTATTTCTGAGAATGCCAAATTCTTTTAATCTCATTTCCTAAATCTGTATATTTTCTTATTTCTTCAGAACAGTTTTCTGAATATTACAAGAATTTGGAATAGCGACATCAATGATATAAGTTATTTTTTTAATTTTGTCATGAAAAACTATATCGGGTCTATTATGACTAATTGTTCTGTCTGTTAGAATAGTTTTATCGTAATAAATTTTATAAAATTCATTTTCTAAAAATGAATTTGATTCATATTCATAATATGATACATTACAGTAATCAATCACGTTATGTTTAATTCCCAAACTTTCGTGAATTATTTTAAAAACTTTATTGTGCCTAAATGTATAATCGGACGGCAATAATACAGAACATCCCGATATAATATGTTCTATAGTTTCCGGAAAAGCCAAACATTTTGTACATAAATTATCAATTTTATTTGTATCTTTGATGATATGCTTCCTATAATTTTTAATATTAATGACTCTATCTTGAATGGCAAGCATAAATCCTTCTATTTCTGCCCTCAACTCTCCAATACTCAACCATTTGTTTGACGAAAGTTTGTCAACATATGTTTGGTTGAGATAGTTGAAGTGTTTTGCGTGAAGATTTTTATTTGACCAGGAATCTCCTGAATTTAATTTGACCAGGAATTCCTGGTTGGTATTTATAATAATGCTGGCATTCTCGTCGTATACATTTAATGGCGAATATTTTTGTATTTTTATTGGTAGGTATATTGGTATTATCTTATTTTTATAAACATTACAATATTCTTATTTGTATAAACATTGTAATAAAACATGTATGTGGTTAGCTGAAAGAAATGGGGTCTGCCTATAAGCCAAACCTTTTGGGCGGGCGTGGCGGGCCAGATCGGGAGAGACTAGTTGAGGGTCACCTTGTGTCCTCTCACCTCTGCAGGCGAATTTATGGAAATAAGTGTCTGAAAAAATGAGTTTTTACTTTTGGATCTAAATTCTGTTAGGCTGGCTATGGTTATACATCTCAATTGCATAGGAAGTTTATTCCAAGTCTCAGTGCCGGATACTCCGATTGCACGATCACCATTTTTAGTAATGTTTAAAGTTCTTTGGATATTCCGATAGCAGAAAAAAATCAAAAGTGCAGCAGATAAACAAATTTATTATCATTTATAAAATTAATACATCGGTTGTAGACAGATTTAATACATGAAGTTATTAATGTATATCATATTTTTGTTTAAACGATGATGTCTGTAGATGTATTGTACTGTCAAATATTTACCCGATAACAAAAAAATATTATTGGATCCAATAAAATAGAAATATATATATATTTATAGAAATTCGAAAAAGTAAAAAACGCTAAATTTATACAAAAACAATCGAAAAGCCGTCAAGTGAGAAGTCAAGATGTGAGATCTTAAGATAATTGTGGCAGAAGTTATTGTTGTTAAACTTGGGGATACAAGGCATATTTCGTGATTCCGCACTCGTGGTCCTTGTTCCTGGCCATTCTGATATAACCATTTTCGCCCCATTTTGCTCCCCAGGAGTTCTTCACGAGGTAGTAGTCCTCACCAGAAGTTTTGTCAGTTCCGTAGCCTGCGACAAGCACCTGTAAAGTTGCAAGTATTGTACGATTATAAATCTGCACTGTTACATTCGGGTAAAAATGTCCCACTGGTTATGTTATAAGTAATACCACATGCGATTTTAAATTCGAAAGGCGGTTTATGGATACCGCAGATCGTCTGAAGTACAGAAAATCTTAAATGATTACTGTTCTCATTGCTTAATTGAAAAAATGTATTTTAGCTTTAAAGAAAACGTAAACATGTTTTAAAACTAAATGTTTCCTTGAATCGTATTATGTTCATGTTCTGTTTTAGTTAAACACAAGTAATAAAACAATAATTTTTCAAAATTTCTTTTACAAACAGAAAGATATTTTTAAAGATACCGATACGTCCGTTGCATTAACAAAGTTACAAAAAATTTTATTTCTCTTATTACCCATTACAATCTCACTATCTTACGTTTGGTGACTTGGCAGGCTTGACATCCCTGGGTTCATGGGGTGACGTTTGTGAAGGGTCTTGGCAGAGGGATGCGTCTGCCCATCCGCTGCGTGGCGGGACGGATCGAGAGGGACTGGTTGAGAGAGGCCTCTTGACCTTTCCAGCCGGACTCTCTCCACCAATGCCTTGCACCGCAGTTGGAGGGATGGATTCATACGTCCGTCACTTCTGAACACACTGAACCCCAGATTCCTACCCACCCTTCATACCATTTTCCTTCCCAGAACTTCCTAACCTTCCCTTCCTTAAAAAGATCCTCCACACAGCATCCCCTAAGATGACATAGGATCTGAGAGAAATTATTTGCCTACAGGATTTTTTTTTAATTACACTATTACCACCAGAAATATGACAAAATCCACCAAATAAGGGGGAAAGTATGTGTGTTTAAATGGAAAAATTAACCATTTACATTTGCTTGCGACTACTAACACTTCTGCTAGATTTAACATAACTCTATTAATATATAGGTAATTATTTCAAGACTCATATTATATCAACACTCCGGTGTACTCACCCCATGGTTGTTGTCACTTTTTTTTTCACTGCATTTTGGCTCGTAGTAGACCCCGGATTTGTAATGTTGGAAGGACTTCAAGACTTGGATAGCCACCGCGATGGGTCCTTTCTTGGCTGTGGCCTCCGTCAGCGCCTTCTGAGTGTCGTTAACGAACGTGTAACCGCTGACGGTAGCTGCTGATTCTAGGTGTCTGTACAAAAGATGAACGTAAGTAATTTGTGATATTTTCAGTAAAATACTAAAATAATAGTTCACAAAAGAAGTAAAAAATTTACATCTGTTCTTAAACCCTGATGTTAAGGGACATACTAGACATATTTTAACCAGTGATCTCTGGAATTATTTTTTATTGGTCTAGGGGTGACTTTTTAATCTTTTTTTGACTGGTCACTAAGCCAAGTAACCAACCAATCCCTTTCCCCGCCCTTAACGATTTTTCGTGTTTTAGTTTTAGTTTTTAGTTAAAAAATTTACCGCCCACCAAAATTTCATAAGCATTTTTTACTCCAAATGAAGTCAGCAATCACTGGTTAAAGTAAGCCAAGTACGTCTCTTAACCCTGCGAACGTAAGGTTGGGTATAATTTACCCGGGGCAATTGACGTTGCTCGATAATTTTAGTTTTTCAAGCTCAACTGTTCCATTCCCCTCAGTAGCTGTGCGGGAGCAGGTAAGGAAGCGACAAGAAATAAGTATTTAGTCAACCGCCGCTCAGCGAGGTAGTTAGACATCATCAAAGTTGTCGGCGTGTAAGTTTTACCCACCTAGCGCTCGGTGTTAGTATTGTTCACAAGTAACTAAGATTAGTTGTAGAAGAAAAAACTATTATAATTTGTGTTTGTTATGATTAAAAGTTTGGAAGATGTTCATTTTGTTGTGTTTTTATTTTGTTTTAAAATGGGTAATTAAATGCCATAAATTGAATTCTCTTAGAAAAACGTTTGATTCGAATAAAAATGATTAAATTATTAATTAAATAATTAAAACACTTTGTTTTTACCACAATAATCTTTATTTAAAAAGTCGACATGTTTCGAGAACGATGTTCTCTTCATCAATGTTCTGTTACATATAATGTATAAAGTACATATAATGTCCTGATGAAGAGAACATCGTTCTCGAAACATGTCGACTTTTTAAATAAAGATTATTGCGGTAAAAACAAAGTGTTTTAATTATTTAATTAATAAAATGGTGCCACAAAGTGAATTTGCAAAATTTGAAGATTAAATTATTAATAAACACATTTTTATTCCTACTTTCTTATAACATGTTCGTGGAAAACAGGTAAAATAATTATTATTTTTACTTGATAAACTAACGTTCATTTTTAAGACAAGATTGTTATGCATAGGACAAAGGGTAACAATTATTATAAGCAATAATTATCAGTCTGAAACACTCATCTACATTGAAAAAATCTTCCGAGAAAAGATACATGCAGCCAACGGGACTTGAACTCGTGTCCGTCTGACTGCCGGTCAGGTGCTCTACCACTGAGCTATGTCGGCTTATCTAATACCCGCAAAATAATTCAATATATACTAGTGTTTCATTCAACAATTACTGTTACATTTTCCACCTGAAAACAACCAACTTTATTTTTGTGAGAGAGGCATTGTTAGTACTAAATCTCTCACTAGGTGGCGTCGAGACAAATTATGTCTACATTTTTTAGTGAAATACTTAAAATTGTCAAATATGAATTATTATTTTTAATTGATAAACTAACGCGGGTAAAATAAGTATACCTTTAATTAAAAAATAGTAACAAGTCGAGAAAAAAAATGATCTAAGTGAGAATTTCGGGTGAAAATTACCCAACCTTACGCTCGATGTTACAAATTCGAACCTAACGCTTGGCAGGTTAACACCCTGTACAATCAAAAAACACAACAGAGGTTGGAATAAAATCAAAAGACCGAACGATATCGGCGTCATTACCTGCACAAAAAATCCACACCCAAATAGGGGTAGGATTCCTCACTATCGATTCCACCTATCATTTCTATGTCATCGTAAGCTTTTCCCATAAGTCCTCCAAAGCAACCGAAGTTTCTTATGGAACAGTCCACCAGGAATTGCTCCGAGAGTGAGATGAGTTTTCCGTTAGCCAGGAACTCCTGACCTTCTAATGCTCCAGTCTGCGAAAATATTTTTTTTAATATGGTTGGCTTAAGTTCAAATATCTTTGTGGTAGGCACATACATACCTATGTAACATTTGTTTTTCATTAAAAAAAATAAAATTAGTTTGCATGTTCCAGGTTTATATATATATATACAAATATTTTATGAATCATTTAATAACATAACAGCACAGCGCTGCATCTGAAAGAAATTCAGTTTAACCTTTAACTGCTGACGTTGGGGCCGCTCCGTCCTAGCAACAATAATAATATCAAAATTCTCCCCTCCCCCGCGCGCGACGCATACGCCCCTTCAAATAGTTTCGAATTTGGTGACGCCAGAGCCGTATGTTTAAAAATTTTAACTTTTAAAGTTAAATTTCTGTAAATAGATTCATTTAATTTTTTTGCGGGCCTCTCTGACCCATCGTCAGTACTTTTTTAAAGTTGATTTTTACTATATAAAAATAAACATAAACAACTTTACTAAAGTTGATTATATATAGTTTATTCGAGACACTGTTAAAATATTATAATAAGAGTGAGTTCATTATTTTTATTTTGTTTAATAGATAATACAGACTGATTTCTGATCTCAAGTGATTTTTGCCAAAAATTATTACATACTCGTAATATCCAAATTGATAAATATATGTTACTTAACAATAAGAAGTATTTTATTTTATTATGTTTTATTTAAATTGCCCTATAAATAATTATTTGGATCTCAAAATTTTCATGGATCTCTAACATATAAATATTTTAAGTAACGGGCCACCTCGGCTCCCACGTCAGAGTATAGGTAAAAAAAAATCAAGACAGCCGTTAAAGGATATTTGAAGATTATTATCAAGATTGGAAAAAAGACGACACTTAAGAGACCTATTTTATTAAATAAACCTGCTGGAAGGAATACTGGAAGGTCTAAGCTGGAGGTGACTGCGACAGTGGAGGCAAATGATGTGTGTCTGTGTATACACTTACGGGCCGAAGCACGAATTATGGAAAAGAAACGAACCAAGCGCAACCTTGGTGGCTTTGGCTACGATAATACGCAACATTTGATGTGTTCAACTGCATGCAATATGGTTATAAGAGGACTATAATAACATACGTCTTATATATATATATATATATTACAAGCAATTACTGGATAATGGAGAGCACTGGCATTATGATATTTGTATAAATATTTTTCTATGGATGATGTGTTAGTAGTAGTAGAAAAATGTGGGACGGAATGTGGGGAGGTGAATCCGGGAGAGGCGAAGGCAGGGAAGGTTTAAGGGGATCTCGGGAGGGAGGAAGGCCTTGAAAATAGTGGAACGCGGTAGGGGAAAGGGACGCGGGAGGGGTACGGTGTCGAAAACGGTGGCGAAAACAAGGACTCACAGGAAATAAAAGCGGGAAGATTTTTTTTCCTTTATGTGGCATTGCAACACATGCCGGGTACTTACTAGTTAGAAATAAATATATAAGGATGGGAGGGAAATAATAGAAATGAAGAAATTTCCTAAAGGTGGCCAGGATTCTCCAAATGCTGTAGCACCGACGACTATACAGAATTACTCACGGCACTGAATGCCCAGCACGATCCGCAGAAGCCCTGATCTTTAACTGGCGTCACAGCACCGTCAGCGGTCCAGTTTTTGCTTTCGGGGATGGAATCGCCCGTTGCGGTGAAGGTGGCTCCCTCCAAGTTGTCAGGGCTGGACAAAGAATTGACAAAATATTATTTACGAGTATATTATCATGAATGAGAAAGCGGCCTCCGTAGCTCTCGTATGCTCTCAGTCAATAGGCACAATGGTGGTGATACCTGTCAAAATCACTTAACTTTTGACTTTGACATATTTTTATAAATAGCTCCGGGCCAAAAAGGTCCGTTTTTCATTCACCATTATGTTAATTGGCTCTTGGAAAAAGTAAAAAAGATATAATTTGGAGTGTGTTAAAAATAATTTGCAATGGACCATGGCTGCAAAACGAGAAAATTAGACTCTCCTGAGGATTTTCTTGGTTTTTTTATGTTTGGTACGTACGTACGTATGTTTGGACGCGTTTTCATGGATGGGAATTCATTGGATATTTCTGCAAGTTTTAAAATGTATATTTTAAAGAGATTTGGTTAAGTTGGAAAACCCTTATCCATTTGGGTGCTCCCAGAACTATATATTCTGGAATATTTAAAGTTTTTTCAAGTGGAACCCTGCGAAGCATGGGTCCAAATGGGGCTTGCATATTTAAGTTTTGGCCTTATCGTACATTTGTGTATCAGGAGTTTGTTTTTTATTAACATTTTTTCCATAGCATGGGGTAAAGGGCTGCTAGGATTTTATTGTTAGATGCTACAGTTTAATTAATGTGCTTTTTCCAAGTTAAGTCTATTTTTAAGTGTTGACGTATGGACGTTTTCTCTGAATCTACACATGAGAAAATTAGTAGAATAAAAGATATTAATACAACAGAAAACAAATGCGGCGCTTTTAGAGGGATTTATACTAATTTTACAAAAACAATCTAGTTTTAAATAAAATTATTTACCTCCTGTGTATTCATATGTTCCTATAACTAAATACGAGTTGTTATCATACATATATATGTACTTGGTTTAATGTACATTATTATTTTGTTATCATTATAATTACCCTCCTGTGTACCATTGTGTATCATGTATCATCGGATTGTAAAAGCCATTTTATGGCGTTGAAATATATTAACAAAAAGATCTTGGCTTGTAATTTAAAAAGGTACTCTTGCAGTATATCGGGATATTGGGAGAAGATCCTCGAAACACACCTCGCAATTAGCTATAATTTAGTGGTCAACATTCATTGGGTAAGTTAAAACTTCACTATAGTAGTTGTCCATAGTGTAGTTCAGTCAGTCATCGTGATGGATGGATAGTGATAGGAAGTTAGTACTTACCTGTCATACGTGAAGCCGGTGAGAGCGGCAATGAATTCACTGTGGAGCATGTCTGAGAACTTGTTGATGCCCTGACTGTAAGAAACCAGACCCTTCTCGTACTCCTGGTTGTGTGCGTCGATCTCGTGCTTGCTCTCCAAGAATATCTTCTTCCTGAATTTCTCCTCATTATCACTCTTATACTTTTTGTCGTACTGGGTCTGCAAAAAACCAAATAAAATTTTCTCGGCTTTTTGGAATTTTATGTGTCACAAATAGTATTTCATTCAAAACATTTCAATGGATATAAGAATGGTTCTTCTTCAAATTGCGAGAAAGAAAAGAAAACCTAATGTTCGGAATCGAATCGAATAGTATCAATACGTGAGCGTCTGCGTGGTTGAATTT
This sequence comes from Limnephilus lunatus, assembly GCA_917563855.2. Taxonomy (NCBI): domain Eukaryota; kingdom Metazoa; phylum Arthropoda; class Insecta; order Trichoptera; family Limnephilidae; genus Limnephilus; species Limnephilus lunatus. Next base: position 85,676,949 of record OU830593.1, read on the forward strand.
CAGAACCCGGCTACGAGTACATGCACCAAAACATCTGTGTACGTAAAATTTCAAACCAAGCTATCATATTAATTTCAAGAATTCGTCAAAAGATGTCGCCACTTTCGTTAGCAGGACGCATGAGGACGTGCCCCCCTCCCCCCTTCATTACCTGTTCCGGTGGCTAGCTATCACTGCATGACAGTGGATCCGAGGAACGGGTAATTTTTGGAACCAGTTTCTATTGGATTTATAAAATGGTCACCAACATAAATAATTGGGCAAAGCCGAACCAAGGGCCTAGCAGCAAAAAACTGCGTAGCGGGTTTTTAACTGCTAGTTATTAGTATTATGTGATGTGCTTACCTTGAAGTCGTTCCACGCCTGGTCATCATCATCTGTATTTGCGATGGACGCGCACTGTGCGGCCGCAAACACAACAAACAACAAAAAGACGAACTTCATTTTTAATCTGTAAAAAGAAAAGCGAAAATTAGGACAGTTGTTAAATAATTAAATTTCTCTGTTAAAAAATATTTGTCCTACAAATACAAAAAAAGTGATTCGATGAAATAGTATATAGGTATTTTAATTAAATTAAACAAACTTTTTTTTTCAAAACTTGCGGTCCGCGATTTATGCATCTCATATGAAAGTCTCCAATCTTTATGACACCGAAGGCAAGCGAAACCGGTTGGTAAATTTAAATATAATATAATGCCTGGTAAGTTATATTTGTGCGCCTTCTTGAGATTATTTTACAAAAAAGGCGCTATAATAAAAAAAATACAATTATCACAAGAACTCCGGTGTAAGAAAATTATGAAAACGTTAATGTTTTCCATATTATTAAGATCTATTAAAAAATGATCCACTTAATTGGCTCTGTGGTCGAGGAGTAAGCCTCTAGACTACGAATTCGGAGGTCGACGGTTCAAATCACGGCATGGGCAAGTGAATTTTATTTAATTTGTCACGTTTAGCAATCAATTCTATTTTAATAATATTTAGTATAATTACTGCAAGTTCCAGAATGGAAGATACTCAGTATCGCCCTGGTAAAAAAGCACCATTCAGAATAGGAAAGGTTGCTTGAATTGGCATTTTCCGTTTTTGGTGACCAAAACTGAATTGACCGGTACTTGCGCACCTTCCCTTCCCCTTTACTTTCAACCTCTAGACTCTAGACCTAGACGTACCCCAATTGATGGAGATGTCTTAGTCTCCCTGGCTACGGTTAGGAGGGAGCAGTTGAGACTCTTGCACAGCATTCATATTTAAAAACACTACAAGAATGAAAACCTTAAAGTGGTTAACTTTCCAAAATTAAACAAAACTGACTTTAAAGAGTAAGGCACAAAAGAATTTTTAATTTTGGTGATTTTAAAGGCAATTTTCGCAATTGCTAAATGGAAGTAATTTAAAAAAAAAAATTATTTCAGCTGTGATGAAAATTAAATGCTAAAATTGCGTATTTACAAATATGTAATAATTAAAGTCCGAACCGAACAAAATACTCACCACCGCTAGTAATAAGAATCCTTGGACCTTTGAAAGAACGTTCGACCAAAGGAAAGTAATTCGACTGTTGCTGGTGGTTGTGAAGATTGGGTTTTTATAACGAATTGGTTTACTAGTCCCTTGAAAACTACGGAAGATTAAAATACTTTTTTTTATTACTGACTATTAAAAAGTTTTAATTTTTTATAGTGTTTTACACGTGGAATTAATGATTATAATTTTATTTAAAACAATAAATATGAAAATCATATTTTCGAAAAAGTAGAACAACTTTTTATATACCTACTGAGTTAACCGTAACAACGCGAAATAAATAATATATTAGAATATTATCAACTAGGTACTACAGCAGACTATTCAGTTTTACATTAACTCCACACAGGAGGCCCTGAGGAAAATGATTTCCCTCAGGGCCTGTGTCATCTTTGAAGATGCTGTGTGAAGGGTCTTTTTGAGGAAAGAAAGGAGTGAACATTGGTCATGAAGAGACCCATGTTGTAGGAAGGGGGAAACACAGAGGCCGGCAAATCGTTCTACAGCCGAGCTGTTGAACACGAGAACGAGTCGTAGAAACGACTCGTTCTCGTGTGACTAATGTCAACAAATGTTGGACGCGTGTTCGACGTGTTTCCCAACTATGCACCGGTGATGAGGGGATCAATGACGCTAGTTCCTCGGAGCATCTTCCATTGTAATACCGGTAGAACAAGGACAGTATTCCCACCTGACGCCTGTGCTCTAAAGATTGCAACCTGTCTGTTAAGATGGGAGAATCTATCAAACGGACCGCCCGTTTCTGCACAAAGTCAAGGGTTTTTTTTAGGTATTATGAAGCTCCAAACCAGAGGTGGCTGCCAAATTAAACCGTGGGGCGCACTTGCGATTTGTACTGGGTTAGCAGTTGTGTACTATTAAAGTATCTGCGGGCCCTGTCAGTACGCCAAGTTTCTGAGAGGCTAACTTAATAATAATAATAAATAATAATAATATTTGGACGATTTATATAGCGCCGTTTTTGTGAAAAATCACCTCAAGGGTGCTGTACAAACTTACCATACATGCCTAAAATCTAGAAAGACTACAAGCTAGACAAACAATTAAAAACAACTTATGGCTAAAAATTGCATACACCGGTTCATTGATCACCGATACGAAAATATATGTACAATATTTTGACCAATGAACGCGATGCTGCCTAAAAATGAATTAATACAGGACCATACTTACCTGGGAGGTCGCTTGAAATTAACACTGCTTATTTTCTATTTAAAGAAATTTAGATAGAGTTCGCACGCAGAGGACATAATTGTGAACATATGTTGTTTAATTCTGAAAATATTTTAATATTAATATGTAATATATTCTTTAATGAGTGTATTTTGGAAAATAAAAGCAACATTTAATGGTGGGCGGTGCAGTAGTAGAAGGATTTGATCTTCCGAGAGATAGATTGATGTGTAAGGATTCGAGTAATTTTAATTCAGTAAGAAAAGTGTGATTAAGACATATCATAGGCAATACAAGTATGATACTCTCAGATAGGTGTATTTAAATTAAGTTAAGGGTATGAGAGCCCGAAAAGGTAGGTTTTCAGTTTGGACCTAAACTCTGTTGGGCTTTTTATGCATCTTAATTCCGGAGGGAGTCTATTCCAAGCCTTAGGCCCAGATACTCCGAAAGCATGATCTCCGAACTTAGTATTTGGCTTTCGTTTGGGTTCTATTAGTCTGCCTATAGCAGATGAAGTTGCCGATCTAAGGGTTAATTGCCTCGGACCGGTATTTTCCGGGACGCATAATTCAGAGATGTAAGGTGGGGCCATTTCGTTAATTGATTTAAACACCATCCAGCACAATTTGTACTGGATTCTTTCAGGGCACTTGAGCCAGTGAAGGTTACGAAGGTGTTCTGAAATATGTGAATATTTAGAGACCCCGGTTATGAGCCTTGCCACTGCATTAAACACGGATTGAAGTTTGTCAGTTTGGTATTTTGGAAGACTAGCGTAGATGCCGTTACAGTAATCAAGCCGTGAGATTACGTAAGAGTTGATTAATAGTTTTGTCGCCTCTGTAGGAAGGTTTCTTAACTTAACTCTGGTTTCGATGGAGCCCCCATACCTGAGCTGATCACTTAGAGTTACGCCAAGCATATCGATGGAGGTCCTGTTCAGAAGATTGCTTTCGTTGAAGGAGACTATCTTATCATTTCGATCCCTTTTAGACTTTATCAGACATGATTGGGTCTTTGAAACATTAAATTCGATAGGTCATTCTTAACCCAAGAGAAAACACTCTCGAGGTAACCGTCCATTCTTTTCTTCAAAGCCCTCCGAGCTATTGGGGTTTGTGTGCTCTTTGGAGGCTTGTCAAACAAAAAGCTATCATGTACTGTATCATCCGCGTAACAATGAATTGGTGCACATGACACGAGGTCGTTGATGTGCACCAGAAACAAAGTCGGAGGCAGAACCTAATATATAATATTTATTTATTTATTAATGGACTACGTTTAATTACAACACGATAGGAGAAAAAATACAATAAAGGATTTAAAACAGAATAAAATTGGCCACAAAAAAGTCCATCATTGATCAAGAAACCTGCAACCAATATTATGATGATGGATAATGGAGCAATTTGCGTTTTTTCAGGATATTCGTAACCCGAGAATATTTGTCTCCAAAAACATTTAAAACATTAAATTCGATCGGGATGACTTATTCTTTAATAGTTGAAGACATAATGATACTTCTCCGGGTTGGAGATCAATGGGTTCCACAAACCCCTGTTTTTTTTCAGTTAACCCAAATCGGGGGTGTAGATTTTGGGTGTTGGGAGCCGTGTATAGACTTATATTTCATGAGGTGACAGAAAAAAAGAGAGATCACGCTGCTAAACATGTTGTTTTTCATTAAACCCACCAGTGCCTCAATAAATACATATTATCTATTATTATTACTCCTGTTGTTATATATGTGTAGTTATTAATATGCGTATTAATTATAACAGAGTATCATTTATTTGCTTCCTTACTGGAATCATACAGAACAAATAGTAAACTAGATCTAAGTCGTAGAAGTTCGCTCCCCGCGCCCGTCTATGAAGGAGGGAGGTACCACATTGTATATGTTACAGAAGGAAGCTGACAAGCTGGAGCACGCTAATGATGATGAAAGATCAAATATTATCTTTGAAAAATAAACTCTGGTAAGTAAGTAACAATAATGTCGGCCAGCCGATTCCGTTGACATCAATGACTCTTTAACTATGATTTGAACATTTTAGTCCCTCAGAACAACCGACTCGGCCGAAGGGTAGCGGTGCAAGAGACCATCAATAGTTTCGCTCATTTTTTTTAATAGCTCGGATGTATCTGATTCGAAGTTTCGGTGAACGGTATAGTAATCCTACCGTACTGGCAAGATTGACACGCACCCACATTATGTCGAATCTGGAATTTTCCAGAAGCAAAGGTCACTCGCAGTTGACGTCAGCTCGGCTATAGACTCGACAGACACCTCATTTGGATCTGAACTTGCCTGTGAGGGTTAAGCTCGAGCAGTTCAGGTAAAAAGAGTCTAAAATGTCTAGATGCATGGCTATCTGGGTTTTGGAAAGGTAAAAAGGTTGGCACATTGTGACGAATGGTGGTGACGAACAGGATTAAAGTGTTTGTGTAAGCCGCGAATGTTAATGACATTCACCAACAGTTTTGGGCCGCACCGGGGACTCGCTGTAAAGGACATGTGAGGGAGGCTAGGGATCATTGTAACCAGGAGTGTGGAAGAATCCATCCCACTCGTTACGTTGCTTAAAAGAAATAGGTAGATAAGTAAGGTCTAAAGTGTCGGTATTTGTCAGTTATCTAATCGGTAGCAGTAATTTTTGACATGTGTTTGAATAATAACCTCACATGTGTTATCACATCGAAGTATCACAAATATAACAATCATTTTGATTAATTGCAGTAGGTACCTCGTTATTATTTGATTTATTGCAGTAACCTACTTATTTTAATTTGTGGTTTCTGATAATGTGACATTAAGTAAACAAGTACTGTCAATGAGCAATAAACAATGATAAAAATGTAATAAATAATAACTATAAGGAAATACTTATTCACACACTTATTTCCTTATCATCATCACTCTTGGCTCTACAACTCCTGGTGGGTCTTGGCCTCCTCAAGAGTCTTCCTCCACTCATCTCGATTTTGTGCTCGCTCTCTCCAGTTTAGAAGATCCAAGGTAGATATGTCTTTGAGAACTTTGTCGCTCCATATTAATCCTATCGGTCTTGAGTTCAGCAGGAACTTTGGTGCTTTATGCTTGGTCTTTCTCTCCACATGACTTAGTCACGGAAGTCTTCCCAGTTTTATATTTTTTGTAACATTTAGCTCCTTAAACAGAGTATAGAGCTCTTTGTTGTAACCATTGTTGGAAATCCATTTTTTAGAACCGTTCCGAAGATAAAATTTTCTTTTCAAAAACGTCTAGTGCTCGCTCATTCCTCTTCCTACCCACGTCTCAGCTGCGTACGTGAGACATTTCCCTATATTAAATAAATATGTATCTGGGAACAAAAATAGAGCATTATTAGTATTGATGTTCAGGTGGAAATAGGAGAAGCATTTTTTTATGATTTCACTAAAATATATTTAGATGGTGAACAATAATTGTATTTTATCATTAATGCTTGTGATTTCTTGTAGTACTTTATTAAATAAACATTTTCCTTTGTGTGTATAATGGTTTTGAGCAAAATAAGTGTTTAGTTTGGGGAATACAAATATATACAGGGTGTCCAAAAAGGGTAGCGGTGTTTTGTATTGGTTGTGACGTCATAAAGGAGTGGTGCGGGGATACGGGGTATGGACAGCATTTACAGAACTACTTCGTGGAGATTCATTTTTCAGTGATGGTATGTATATCTAGGGAAATTTCCCTAGATATAGGGGAGAAAAATATTTTTTAGGGAAAACGGAAATCAGCACAAAATCTAGGGAAATTTCTAACTCTGGCAAAAAAAAAACTATGTATGGCAATTTTACTGGTATTGCTAGTCGCTAATGTTTTTTAATGTACTTACATTGAAGCAATGTTGTTTTAAAAACACTGACAACTCAAAATGATATTATGCATCTAAAAAGATAATTGGGGACTAATAAAAAAAAAAAATCAGGTTTCAAGTTACGTTTTTATCTCTGTTTATTACAAGAAATTTTCTTCATTTTTGGTCATTGCCTTTGATTTTATTTTGCAAAGTGATTTTTATTAGGAATTCCGTTTCAAATTCAGTGGGAAGTGTATAAATACTTTGAAATTATGGTAAATTTTCGATCGAATGAATATTTTTTAGAAAATATAAAAAAAAATTATTAAATAATAAGAAAATATGGAAAATATTTTTTAGAAAAAACCTTCAGATTCGCCTTAATGACTATAAAAGGCATTCGGGGCAATGGAAAATAAGGCAATTAAAATTTCAAGAAATTTTACTTCGTGTACTGATTTTGCGGGCATTTATGATTTATGCTGTAATTATGTTCTGTCGGTTTTCCTGAAAATATACGCAGGGTAGCTGACTTCATACGGATATATGGTAAACACCCAACCGCCAATGGTCCAAGTGGTTGGGTTATTCTGGTATTTCGTTCTTGCAACATTAGCGCTGCTTTGGATTTATTTCATACAAATTCAGGCGTAGTCGAAGTGATTGGCTTTTGACTAGCAATCCGAAGGTCGCGGTTCCAAATCCCGGCATGCGCAAGTCAAATTTTATTTGATTGATTTGTGTTGTATCATAATTTAAAATAATATACGTTATATTTGTGTTAGGTATGTTCCAGAGTGGAAGACACACTCAGTATCGCCCTGGTATAAGACCACCATTCCAGAAATGAAACGTTACTTGAAATGACTTAAGCCGTGTTTGGTTTTGGTTTTGGTTTTGGCCCTTCTTCCACATCTCCTTCCCCTCCCCACTACCTTCAGTCCACAACATATCCCAATAGGGGATGCCATAGTGTCGGTTCAAACGGTTGGGAACAGTTGGGACTCTTGTGTGGTATTCGGTGACCTGACAGTTGATTCGCCAACAATTGGCCTCCCGAAATGGTATTAACTATAAAATTATTATTTTTTGTGCATTATTTACCAATTTCAAGCGTTTAATCGACCTCAAAAATACCTTTAATAATAAATTGGTATGAATACCAAACAAATGTATACACTGTGGCGATAAGAAAAAATTACTGCATACAATATTTAAAATATATATTGTCTCAAAATATTATTTTTACCAAAAATAAAAAACCGATTTAGTAATAGGTTAAATAATGTATTTGAAGTTCCACTATGTAAAACTGGGCTTACGCAAAGACATGCGTATTTTATGAAAATGTATAATGCTCTCTATAAGACTGCAGAAATTGAATGTAAAAATATATCCTCCTTCAGCAAATATAAAAATGTAATAAAGTCTTGGATAAATACCATTGATGCAAACATTTGCTTGCTATAACATCTGACCTGCTGTAACATCTGACCTGATGTAACTTAAGAAATTTTTTATCTTTATTAACATGTCATTCGGATTGTTATTCAGTAAAAACTAATTTTATTTTTTATTAATTTAATTTTGTTTTAATATTTACAAAGATAATGTACGTACCTATATGAGTAAAATTTAAAATGTTTTAAAAACACAAAAGTTTACCCACGAACTCGCAATGCCTATTATGGTATTTTTTTGGTTAATCTGCTAATTGTATTATTCTTTAGTTTTTAAATCTTTATATAAAAAAAGTTTGTATGTATTGTAAAATTATACCAATGTATATACCAAAAAATCTTAATATATAAAACAAAGTCAGGTTAGTTACACCCGTTACACTATTTATAACTCGAGAACAGTAAGACCGATTTTTATTATTTTTGATTTGTTGGATTTGTCTCTGCCCCGAATAGCGGACAAAAAGTTCATTTTTTCAAACATTTTATATGGAACGCATTTTCATCTTTTGAAAGAGCTGCAGCAATATTGTGATAAATATAATATTAAATAGTGAGTGAATTGTCGAAAATGAGACAAACGGTGAACGTAAGTCTGCACCCCTCCAAAGGAAAAATACAATAATTATAATACATGTCTAAGCTTCACGCAGGAGGCCCTGAGGAAAACAATTTCTCTCAGGACCTATGTCATCTTAGGGGATGCTGTGTGAAGGGTTTTTTTAAGGAAGGAGAGGATAGGAAGTTCTGGGAAGGAAAAAGATATGAGTGGTGGGTAGGAATCTTGGGGTCAGTGTGTCCAGGAGTGACGGACGTATGAATCCATCCCTCCAACTGCAGTGCAAGGCAATGGGTCGAGAGAGTCAGGCTGGAAAAGTCAAAAGGCCTTCCTCAACCAGTCTCTCTCGATCCGACCCACCACGCAGCAGGTGAGCAGACGCATCCGCCTCCAAAATCCGGACAAACGTCACCCCATGAACCCGGGCACCCCTGCTAAACCACCATCGTAGCGAACCACTTGGGGTGAACTATGGCAAAGGTGTTGGTTATCCAGTAAATGGTTCACGGGGCGGCGGCACCCGTAACCGCCTCCCAAACTCCTGTAAGGAAAAGTAAGAAAATCACAAAAAAATACAAATCGGTACACAATGCCAACTCTGATACTGACAAAAACAAAACAAGGACGGTTGCGCATCGATAATTGCTTCATTGTGTAATTTTTAACATAATTAAAAAAAACTGAATTTAATTCAACAGTTATTTATTCTTAGGCGGTACGAAGTTTGTCAGGTCAGCTAGTTATTAATAAAGAAAAAAATGTATATATACATATAGTACAACGGAGGGCCAATAAGGAACTCCAGTGAAAAATATTATGGCTTTAAAAAAATATGTTCATATAGACCAATAAACGCTGATTCTGAATATATAAGTTTTAATAAATAATATTAAACGTACATTTTTTAAAAAAATATTAAAAAGTGCATTTTTAATATTCTCAATAAAACACAGCGTCAAGTTGGTATGCTGTGTAATGCTCTGTGGTGACGTCACTGTGGTAATCACTGTACGTCACATAAATAAACCAGGTACGTCGTTTGTATGGGAATTTAGGTATGACACAAACGAATGTTATATATCAGGGGTTCCCAAACTTTTCCAAGTCGCGGTACCCTTAGAAAATTTGAATTTTCTCACGGCACCCCTGTCTCATATAATGTCTATCTGTGGTAGCCTCGGGATCTCTCTAGCCACCGCCACTCCCCCCCCCCCCCCCCCCCCCCCCCCCAGGACCGAAGGATCAATTTTTTACCTACTCCACTGAATAATACAACTCGTAAAATGAATAAGTGCATTTATTGATAGGAAAATTTGCAAGGAAAATGCAAATATAATACAAGTACAAAAACCGTTTAGTGCGACCGGATTGATACAGCTACTCCTCATTTCTTTTTCCACATTTATTTTTGAGCGATATTTGCTCTTCATACAGATTCATCTTCATACTTCGCACAGATATGAAGTAGCAAAAGGAATGAGGACCCTTACAGTTTTTCCACTTAGAATCGAATACTGATTTCTGATATCAAAGACTCCGTCAAATCCGAACAAGCGTATTTAATTTTTATGCTGCTGTCGGTCGAGAGGTCAATTAAATCTTCTTCTTCTTGCGTAGTAAAATCTTGGGTAGCTTGAGCACGGAATGGATCTTGGATCCATACAAACTTCTCCACTTGGTCTTCTGCGAAGTACTTGGCAGTTAACTGTGATAGGTGCTCTGTGAAAAGGGTCAGCAAGATATTTGAAACCTTAACTCCGCTATGGGCCATTTACTGTTGCAATATTGGAAAACAATCTTTGCCTCCATCATCACCCATTTTTATCTTCCACACTTGTAGTTTTTTCCTGAATGATGAAATCTTGAATGAAAAAACTACAAGTGAATGCGGCACGCGGCCGCTGCAAGCGCAGCACCACAACCGTATCCCCACTCCCGTGCCTCCGGACTGGCAACGCGGGTGATTTTCCATTCCATAAAATGTTTGTATTCGTTCATGTCAATTTTGATTTTTAGTAGAGACATCAGGGGCGCCTCGCGGCACCCCTGACCTCTGTCCGCGGCACCCCAGGGTGCCGCGGCACCCACTTTGGGAACCTCTGTTATATATATTTCTTATTTTTTAAGATGTCTTAAAGCATATACCTATATAGAAACTAAATAGAATTGCCTTTTAGATTTTTGTATCTGACATATACGATCGTGTTTGAAAATTGTAGTAATTTTAAGTTTCAAAATGAAAAACTTAAAAAAAAAACAGCTGGCAGTAAACATATTCTTTTAAATGGTCGAAAAATTTAAGAAAATTCAAAATTAAAAAAATACAGTCGTCTTACTTGATGAATTTGGAATAAAACTGTCACTTCACTTTTTATCTAGTTCATACAATCAAAAAGGATAAAAAAATATTTTAATGATTCCGAAAAAATAACTGGAAAAATATGACATCTTGGACTCGATTTTACGCAATTTAATGCGTTGATTTCTCTATTTTGTGTTTATTTACACATGCATAAGGCTTTTACATTATTAAATAATATTACTTTTATAGAAGTTTTATTAAATTCACGCGGAAAAGTCATTAAAAAAAATTTCAGACGTAACCTAAAATCTTTTGTAAAACGAAAATAAATCACCAACAAAACACTATTTAAAGGACTGGAACTGAAAAAAAAATTAACGCTAGCATTGGTTATTATGTTGAATTACACTAATATCACAGTGAATTGATCTTACGAAAAATATCTTAAAAAACATAAAATTAACTGCAAGCATAATTCAACATGTCATTTGCGAAGTACTTGATGTCGCTACGCCATGAAGTAAACCAATAAACGCGTAGTAAAAACAAGATGGCCGGCGGCGCACAGTGGTTCCGAATACCCCATTAGTTGGAAACAATTCACAGGCTGGATTAACGAGGAAAAAAAGTGATACATGTAAAATGATAAGGTTACAAAAAATAAGAATATTTGATTTAAGTAAGTTCTACTGGATTTTATTAACGATTTCTGGATTTTATGAACAAGAATTTTTTTTTTTTTTAAATCTAAAATTGAAATTATTTATATCCAGATCCATGTAAAAATAAAGGCCGAGTTATTTTTTTTTTCAACATTCTGATGCAGACTATGAACAATCTTCATCATCGTCGGTGCCAAAGATATTTATATAATGAATATCCGGAGGAAATATTAAATCGAAAACTTCTTTAGGAAAACGATTTAATTTAATTGTTTATTTGGGGGTTACCTGTAACTAGTTATGACAGGATCAGATATAACTAACATTAAATTAAGAACATCCTCATTAAATTTCTCACGAGAACATTTTCTAGAATAGTTTTCGCGATATTTTAAAAAATCTTTCTTCCGAGCTTCCGGATCCTCTTATGATAATCTTAATCGGGCGGCAATATCTAGTGAATGATGGGCTATAATATATATAATATATATTCTGCTACAATAGTCAGACTTCCTGCAAACTAATCGCATATGTAGGTACACTTGAAGACATAAAAATACTAGAATAATCGCATCCTCTCACGTCCCAATGAACATCTGTTTTTAAGAAGAGCGATTATCTTCAAATTTTTTGTACACTTGTCTGTTAAAAGATGAGCGCCTAGAATAATGTCTTCTAATAATTTTGATGCAACCGATTGACCGAAAAGTTCACTTCTTTCTCAAACGCCAAATGAGAAAGTGGTGCACTTTTCCGAAGATCTTCGGTTTTCAAGCTGTTGGATCGGTCAGAACTACATTCAAATTGTGTTTTTGACCACGACGTGCCGTTTTTAGGGAAAATTGCGTGCAATATAAAACCAATCGGAGCCTCAAGTCACTTTCTTTTATTTTCCATCATAAATCTAGCTTCATCTCGACGAGCAATTTTCCATCTTTTTTAAAAGCAAAATTTGAAGCCCGCGATCTTTTTACAAAGTTTAACCAACCCCTCTTTAAGGCAATTGGTGAGGTTTATAAGTTTTTTTTTTTCAAATATAAAAATCTTTTTCTATCTGTTGACACTTTGAGTTCATCATTATGTCAAATAACTCCTTTTGTCTGAAGAAAAAATCCTTTGAAACCGAACCTGTGACAATAATGATATTTATGAAGCACTCAAATTTTACAGTAAGTAAATTACGTAAAAATTACTGGGCCGTAGAGACGCACAAATAGGTAAGATTTTTTTTTTATTACGGAATATTAAACTAAAACCTTAACTATTTCAGAAATCGTCGTATTTTTTTTTAATTCACGAGAGGTTTTTTAAAAAAGATATCTTTAGTTTGTCATATTAAATATATGAAAAAAAATACTTTACATATTTAGTACACATCCAAAGGTATTGGATCCATGTTGAAAAAAGATTGCCAGCAAGCGGTGTAAAAAGTTATTAGTCCCTAAATGTTATGTAACAAACGTTGCATTTTCACACAAACGTCCTGACTTCTCGGTAAGTCATTCTTTGCTGACATGTTACGCAGTGACGAAACGTTTTGATGAGTTTGGTGGTATGGGGAAAGATGCGCTGTATGTGGTGTCAAGATATAGAAACAAAATTTAGTGATCCCTGCAATTTGAAATTTTGAATTGTTTCCAACTCTCTCATACTAGTAAAACCATTGTACGGCGCCTGCGCAGATAGATCTATGTGAGATTCAGGGAGACCAACATGAAAATCATAAAATGCGTATCGTTATTAAGTAGGTGAACTGTTGATGACGTCACAAAATACATCTTAAATTTGGCGGGTTATTGAGGGACCTTGAAAAATTGAAACTTTGACAATTATTTTAACTATTAAAACTAACTCTAAAAAAAAAAAAAATGCAGTTATTTAAGTTAGAATGTCATTATTCATAAAAAAAATTGGACTGGACTTCTCTATTGCTAAATGGAAGTAATTTAAAAGAAAATCTTATTTCAGCTGTGATGAAAATTAAGTGCTAAAATTGCGTATTCACAAATATGTAATAATTTAAGTCCGAACAGAACAAAACACTCACCACTGCTATTAATAAGAATCCTTGGACCTTTGAAAGAACGTTCGACCAAAGGAAAGTTATTCGACTGTTGCTGGTGGTTGTGAAGATTGGCTTTTTATAACGAATTTTTTTACTAGTCCCTTGAAAACTACGGAAGATTAAAATACTATTTTTTATTACTGACTATTAAAAAGTTATAATTTTTTTATAATTTTTTCACGTGGAATTAATGATTATAATTTTATTTAAAACAACAAATATGAAAATTGTATTTTCTAAAAAGTAGAACAACTTTGTATGTACCTACAGAGTTAACCGTAACAACGCGAAATAAAAAATACATAATATTATCAACTAGGTACTACAGAAGACTATTCAGTTTTACATTAACTCCACACAGGAGGCCCCGAGGAAAATAATTTCCCTCAGGGCCTATGTCATCTTTCCAAGATGCTGTGTTGAGGGTCTTTTTGAGGAAAGGAAGGAGTGAACCATGGGCGCCCGCAGAAAATTTTCTAGGGGGGGGGGGGGGGCAAAATATTTGAGGTAATGTTTAAATGTAGTTTTAATTAACTGTAGCGTATTAACATTGTGAACGAACGGACAGGACACTGTAGTAATGAAGGGCATACTGCAGCAACAAATTTAAAAAATAATAGTAACATTATTTTACTCTTTTCAATCAAGCAGCAAATTTTTATAAACCCTCTTTTGAACCTTTTCCCACTTAACCGGTCTTTCCCTGCTAATGGCTTTGAAATCCCTAATTGATAAACGTTCCCCACTCTTACCCCTCCCCCTCCCTTATACCCTTTTATTCCATGTGTAATCTATATTTAATTTTTAAGTTTAGCACAATACAAGGAAGAAAGATACAATAATGGATTTAAAAATGAAATAAAATTGGACCCAAAAAAGTCCATCATTGATCAAGCAACTTGCAACCAATATGATGATGGATAATTGAGGAATTTACGTATTTTCGGGATATTCGTAGCCCGAGAATATTTGTCTCCAAAAACATTTAAAACATGAAAATCGATCAGGATGACCCATGCTTTAATAGATGAAGACATTGGGTTCCACAAACCCCTGGTTTTTTCAGTCTACCTGAATTGGGGGTAAAGATGTTGGATGTTTGGAGCCGGGTATAGCTTATATATCATGAGGTAACAGAAAATAAAGACGCTGCTAAACGTGTAGCTTTTCATTAAACCCACCAGTGCCTCAATAAATACATATTATCTATTATTATAACTCTAACTAACTAACTAACCATCACGCCGTATCCCCGCAGGGGTAGGCAGAGAGTACGGACCGCCACACAACTCGATCTTGGCACACACTCTTTGCCTCGTTCACATTCATACATCGTCTCATACATGCTCTTCTATTATTCCGACTCTTCACATGGCCCGACTCAAGTATCTGATTCACTTGGTCGTGCCATGTCTTCCTCGGGCGTCCCCGACTTCTTCTACCATTCACATTTGCATCATATATTCTCCTTACACTCCTTTCCTCGTTCATTCGTTCTACATGCCCAAACCATCGGAGAGTCCCTTTCTTGATCTTACTCATTACGCTTACATCAGCCTTGCATTCTTTGTGGATCTTACCACACATACACCTCAGGGATCTCATTTCTCTGCCAGTTCCATGCCTCACTGCCATACATCAGGGTAGGTACCAGTACTCCATTATGGACGGCTAGTTTCGCGTCTTTGGACAGTTTTTTGTTGGTGCCAACGGCGCGGCGTTCAGTCCGCCATTAATAGAGTTACCTGCATTCACCCTTCTTTCAATATCTCTTTCAGCCTTTCCATCTCTCGTAAACATACTTCCCAAATAAACAAATTCATCCACCTGCTCCAAGTATTCATCGTTCACAACTATATTGCATACTGTTTTCGTACTCTCTCTTTCAAACACCATGACTTTAGACTTACTTTCATTCCTCATTAACTCATTCTTCATGCATACTTCGTTCATCCTGGACACGAGAGTCTGTAGATCTTCCATACTGTTAGATATCAGCACCGCATCATCAGCATACAATAGGCAACATACTTTCAGATTACTCAATTTCACGCCCAATCCCATCCCTTTCAATTCTTGCATACAATTATCCATGTATAGATTGAATAACCACGGCGACATTACGCAGCCTTGTTTAATACCTTTTGTGATGTCAAACCACCCCGTGAAATCGCCGTTCACCCTAATACTTACAACGCTTCCCTCATATAGAGACGCAATTGCCTGTATGAGATTCGTATTCACTCCATACTTGGACAATACCTTCCAAAGCTTTTTCCTGTCATCTCGGTCGTATGCTTTTTGTAGATCTACAAAGGCACAGAAGAGTTTCTGGTTTTTTGCAAGAAACTTCTCAGTGAGCATTCGCAATGAGAAAATCTGGTCCATGCACCCCCTTCCACTCCTAAAAGCACATTGCTTATTGCATTATTACATTATTATTACATGCATTATTACTCCTGTTGTTAATTTTTTTTTTCATATTTAATGCCGGTAACCCGGGCGTTTATTAACATCAATGCTGTACTTTAGAAGAAAAAGGTCGGTTGTCACATTTTTTTAATTGTTCAGGAGAGAGGAAATAGTAAAATAATTAGTCTCTATTCTCTATCTCTTGATGGTTAAATTTATGTATTTTTTTTCCTGTTTTATTTAATTTGTCTTAAGGCACATAACGTATACTTTTTACAAAAAAAAAATAGTTAGTTAATTAATTAACAGACGTTTTTCCTTTGAACCATTGTGGGGACGCCAGACCTTTTATGTTGACCTAACTTTGTTTTCCGTTGTCGTAGGTCAACATTCTTTATACCTGTGTGTAGATACTGAAAAAACTAAAAAGACCTCATATATAACTCATTTTCACAAAAAACTGGACAACCAACCTTTTTCTTCTGAGGTACAGAATGGTATATACAAATCATGTGCGCTACACGACTCACTAGACAATATCTGTTCTGAGCCGGGTAGCAGCATTTATCATTACATAAAATTTAAATAACAATAAAAGTAACTAAAAATACAAAAGATAATAAATAAAAATACAGAATACGATAAAAAGAAATAATAAAACTATAGTAGAAATATATAAGATTATCTACATAAAATAATTTTAATTGAAAATATTACATATATATTAAAAAAAAAATTATAGTGTGAAAGAAATAATCAAATCGTTTTTTTAGTGTACATGTTTTTTTTTTCATATATATTTAAATATCAATATACAGCGTACGTAAAAAAAATAACACGAACGGTTTGCAAGTAAGTTGTTAATGAAATTTTTTTTTGTTAATTAACAACGTATTAAAGTTTTTATATGTACGTTTTCTGTTGATTTGAGTTATATTTTGTGCTTATTTTAAGAAAGTGTTGAATATGGAAGGTGCGAGGTAAGATTCATGTTTTTTGGCAAGAGTGGATTTAATTTTTGGCACTTGTAAATGATTGTTAGATTGAGCTCTAGTGTTCTGGGAGTGAGATATGTGTGAAGGTGACGATTTTATGCAATTTATATGGATATTTTTTTTTATGAATAGCTTCCTGATATCATGTATTTTTTTTTAATTAAAAGATTTTCAGTGGGATGAAGATATGGTTTTTTGAACATAGTTCTAATAAGTGATTTATGAGCTGTATTAAGTAGCTTAATGTATGTGTCTGCAGCTCCACCCCATGCCGATATACCATAAATTAAAATGCTTTGACAAAGGGAAAAGTATACATCTTTTAGTAGTTTAAGTGACATAATGTTTCTAATCGTTTAGAAAATATATATTTGTTTCCGGATTCTCATTACAAGTGAATTTATTTGAAGTTTGTGGTTTGTGGTTTGGTACATGGATACAGATGTAAAAGCGGGACGGTTTTTGGTTGCCCAATATTGGTTTTACTGAATGTTAAAAATTTGGTTTTCGAGGTGTTTAGGATAAGAAGATTTTTATCAAACCATTTTTTTATCTCCTTCATACCAAATTCTGCGCTTTTAAAGGCCTTTTCCCATGATTGCTCTTTAAAAAGAAGTACAGTGTCATCTGCGTAGCTGATCACATTATAGCTGAGTGTTGGGATTTTAATATCAGTGAGACCATTAATATAGATAAGAAAAAGAATAAGACCTAAGACACTACCCTGAGGCACTCCGTACTTTATTTCTGCTGTGTCACTCAAGCATTTATTTATTTCAACTATTTGTTTCCTATTTTTTATATAACTGATGAACCATTTAAGCGGTTTTCCAGTAATGCCAATATTTTAAAGTTTTTCGTATGAGATGGTGTCGAAGGCCTTGGCCAGATCTATAAAAACTCCAATTACTTTAGATCCCTTATGAAGTTGATTAATTCAGAAATTTCCTGTTCTGTGCCCATTTTTGCCCGAAAACCGAATTGATGACTTGAAAGTAAGTTATTTTTGTCAAGGTAGGATAGCAGTCTTTTTTTCATTGCTTTTTCTAGGAGTTTTGATAGAGAGTTAAGTAGTGAAATAGGTCTGTAGTTAGATATTAATTTTTTGTCTCCAGATTTATGTATCGGGGTAATACAGGCAATTTTAAGTTTGTCAGGTACAATACATTGGGAGAAACTTTGATTTAATATATGTAGCAGAGGTATACCGTATTCTCTTAGATTTATCAGGATTTTTTTTATTGTTTTTATTACTTGCTAGAGCAATCCCGATGAGAACTCATTTTAGGACAGGAGGAAAATTCATGGGTATGAGAAAATAGTTACAGTTTTACTTGGAAAATGGATATTAAAAATATAAGTTTCACATACAACAAAGACTAAAAATAAACAAAAAAAACCGGTTGAGTGAGCAAACAACAATAGAAAATAATTAAAGAAACAAGGAACAAGGTTATACAAATGTGGATGATTATGATTACAAATAAATGGAAATGAAAATAAGAGAAAAGGACACAAGACAATTGAGAAATGACAAGAAAATTTACATAGTTTCATCCTTAAACGTATTTAAAAAATATTATTTTAAAGCATTATTCTTAACTTTTTTATTTTGCTGGATTCCCTTGTACATATCTGGAAGCGAATTATATAGTTTATAGACAACATAGTTCAGAGATTTTATCCCATATTTTGTAGTGAGTGTTTGAGGTATGCGGATTTTATTGCTATTTCGAGTATTGTGACTGTGAATGTCTTGATTGTAAAGTGGCTTGATGTTAGTGTGAGTTGATTGTTGAGTAATTTGTAGGATGGTGCTTGTGATTTCATGTTTAGGAAGGACTGTGATCAGAAGAATACCGGAAACTGAATAGATGGTCTCTGACATGGGTGTCCCATGGAAGTCCAAAAACATTTCTGAGAGCTCGGTTTTGAACCACCTGCAGATCAGCTATCAATTTCTTTTAGGCAAATCCCCAGATACAGCAGAAATAAGAAAGGTGTGAATGTACCATGGCGTAGTACACTGATGTTAGTAAAGGAATGGGCAATAATCCTTGGAGTCTATACATAGACCGGTCAGTGGTTGAGTGGGCATAGCGCTTGGGTCCCACCCGGGCGTCGCATGTTCAATTCCTCGGCTGGCTAAGTCCTCCATCACAACACAAGCAACATTTTCGGCTTTCTGTGGTGGTAGTAGGAGATTTTCAAACATTGTTGGGTTATTCGTAACCCGGGAATGTTTGTCTTTCTTTTTAAAAAAAAAAAAAAAAATATAGTACACCAGTTATGGGGGTAATTTTCTCCTTTACATGATTTATGTGGAGATCCCACGAGAGTTGGGAATCTACGATCAGGCCCAAATATTTTGTGCTCATTTTCTTTTCGAGGCAGTTATCACCAACTTTGATATTGAGGCTGAAATTTTTCTTGTTGCCAAAAAGTATATAATGAGTTTTTTTTTACGTTAAGGGTTAGTTTGTTTATTCTTAACCAGCTTGTGAGTTTAGAAACATCAGCATTCATTTCCGTTTCAAGCTCCGCTAGGTTCAGTTTGTTGTAAAAAATTACTGTATCGTCCGCATAAAGTTGTAGAGTTCCTTTAATATCCCACTTTGTCATGTCATTCACATAGATTAGAAATAGCAACGGTCCAAGAATTGATCCCTGTGGCACTCCACATGTTATTTTACCCAACTCACTCGTTTCTCCTCCCAGTTCTGCTGCCGAAACGCGATTTGATAGGTAAGATCGGAAAAGTTCCAGAGGAGGACCAACAATACCCAAATGTTTCAGCTTTTCGATCAATACGTTGTGATCCACCGTGTTAAACGCCTTCTTTAGATCAATAAATATTGCCGCCGTAAAATCCCCATGATCAATATGTTTCTGTAGATTTGATATAAAATCGAAAGCTGCACATTTAGTGTTAGATCGTCGTCTGAAACCGTATTGTTTTGACGTGAGAATTTTGTTGTGTTCGAGATATTTCAATAGTCTTTCTTTAATGATACATTCAAAAATTTTAGAGATAGCTGGAAGTATAGAGATTAGACGATAATTTTGGAATTTTTTTTTTGCATTCGTTTTTATGAATAGGAATTATTTTCGCAATTTTTAGTCTGTCTGGAAAGATACCTTTTGATAGAGAGATTTATTAAGAATACAAGATCATCCGCCAGTTCCTCCTTGCAATTTTTGGGAAGGATATAATAATATAATTTGGTTAGGTATGTTGTCCGGGCCAGGTGCGCAATGAGTTTTGAGTGAAAGAATGAGCTCATCAATTTCTGTTTTATTTATTTTATAAATGTTAAAGGAATGATTTGGTCGCAAGGAAGAGCTTTTTTTGACTAGTAGTTCTTCTGTCGTGTGGTTCTTTGTAAGTATTTTTTCCGCTAAATCTAAGCCAACGTTGGTAAAATGATAATTAATGTGATTTGCATTTTTTTTGGTTCGTTTTTTGTTAAGCAGATTTCCCCGTCAACTAACAATTTATTGATATAAGTACTGTTCTTAGGTTTTGAATAAGCGGCATCTTTGATAACTCTCCATATATTTTTTTGTATCTCCTCCGGCACTATCTATTTCTTTCCTGTAGAACTCATGTTTCGCCTGCTTTACTAGTCGATTACATAGGCATATTTGATAACTCTCCATATCTTTTTTGTATCTCCTCCGACACTATCTATTTCTTTCCTGTATAACTCATGTTTCGCCTGCTTTAGTAGTCTATTACATAGGTTTCTGTATAATAAATAATTGTGTTTTAGTTTATTGTTTATTGGGTTATTGTTTACTCTTGCATGCATCGTATACCCTTTGTGTATGCTTTTTACTAGCCCTGTTGTAATCCATGGTTTAATTTTAAGTGTTTTGTGTGTAATGTTTTTACGGGTTTTTATTATAGTGTGTTTAGTGGTAAACGTTGTTATGTAACACAACAAGCAAGTATTTGTTTTTACGCGCGCTAAGTTCGTACCTAGAGAAGGCGACGGGTCGGGAGCCGGCCACCGTGACCCCCCGTTACCCCCCGTTACCCCCCGCTGCCTGCCCGTCTCATAAACACGCCACCCCGCCGCCGGCCAGTCCCAGCCTTGCCCTAGCGGTGTCAACACATATCTCGGCCGCGTCGTCGCGCCGAGAGTCCGCCTCAACACGCATTTTGCAATTACGTAAGGTGGTTTGCCTCGAGAACCATTGCGAATGTTAACTACCGTTTCTCTGTAACCATGTAATCTGCGCCTATGCTTAAAATATTTATTTATTTCTATTCTTTAACATAATTACATTATTTTTTATTTATTTACAGATAATTACATTATTTTTTATTTATTTTTTTATTTGGGAGACCAACAGTTTACATTCATAACAGAGCATAATAGTAATTAAGTGACAATAATTGAACCATTTACAGGTTTCCACATGGGTATTGTATACAAGTGTAGTGGTTCCATAGATATTTGCTAAAGAAGAAAAAAATTACATTTCAAGAGACAAGTTAATTAGGGGGGAATAGGGAGGGGGTAGGATGGGGGGGGAATGGGTTAGGTTGAGGTATAGTTATAAAAATATGAGTAAACAAAAAATAAAAAGAGAAAAAAAAAAGAATTTAATATAATGGTGACTGGTGGTATTAGAAATTATTGTTGTTATAAAGTGTCGAGAGATCGTCTGTGTGATTTTAAGGAATGTGGTGCAGAATTAAATATGTCAAATTTTTTGTATTGTGTGTTAAAAGTATTGGACGTACGATAGATGAAAGAGTTCTGCTTAGAATTAGTATTACACCGAGGGAGGCTAAGAATCATGTCTGGGGGCCTAGTCTCTATCTTTTATTAACCTCAGTTAGCGCGTTAATTACGTCACAAACACGTATTTCGGCAGTTACGCTAATTAGCGCAACTGTCAAAATACGTGTTTGTGACGTAATTAACTCGCTAACTGAGGTTAATAAAAGATAGAGACTAGGCCCCCTGGTTCGTCTGTTAGGAACTCGTATCTGTATACGTTGTAGGAGTTCATAGCCATAGGAGTTCATAGGAGGCCATCAACGACGGATCTGGCTATTTTTTGAAGAAAGAGTACATCAGCCGAGTTTCTTCGAACTTCCAATGATAGTATATTGAAGTGCGTGGCTGAATCTTGGTGACTTAGGTGTGGGCGGTAGCTCCGGAAATCTAAGTATCGTAGAAAACGATTTTGAACACGTTCTAGAATTTTTACATATGATATGTATTGCGGGTTCCAAACTTGTGACGCGTATTCTAGTAAGCTGCGGACATAAGCAAAATATAGGATTTTCATTGTTCTAAAGTTATTGAATTTTTTACATGTCCTAAGAATGAATCCTAACATTTTAGAGGCTTTTGATGTGACTGAGTCTTACTATTAATATTAGTATACATAGATATCAAGTTAAGTAATCAGTAAAAAAAAATAAAAAAAATGTTAATGATCCGTAACTGTATAAAGGTAAGTACCTAGTAGTAGTAGTTTATGAACACCTCACTAGGCGAACCTGTGCTGAGATGTTCCCATGTTTTGGAATAATTGAAATTCTGACGACAAAAGTAGAAACACCGTATCCTCCTTGATATTGTCAAGGAGGAGACTGTGGGTCGACCCATGGCGGCAGTAACGTATACATAAAATAAAAGATTAGTTGCAGTTAGGATCTATACATACAATTATACATAGCATCTAGTTTATGTACAAGATAGATAGTAGTTTTGATAAATAGGTAGGTATATTATTCTAGGGACCACACGCCAATGGTATGAATAATATTGTGATTTTAATGTTTTGTCTTAAAACAAAGTTATAATTGCCTACTATTTCTTTTTAATATTTGTTTTTGGTTATGTTTGGTTAGGTGTTATGATTGTTTGAGTAAATTGAATACCTTGTTGTTTGATCCAGTCTTTGATGTATTTTTTGTGAAGAATTGTATATGGATTTGTAGTTAGTAGTTGTTTCAGTGTGGTGGGCATGAGGTTATATAGTTTGATTGCGTAATACTTGAAGTGTCTTTGCCCGTGTGAGGTATGAGTTATCGGTATGTTAAGTGTTTTTTTTGTAGAGGCCCTGGTTTTGATTGCAAATTGAGGTTGCATTTGAATGTGCAGTTTATGTTGGAAGAAGTATAGTAGTACAGCTTTGGCGTAGAGTTGTCTTATTGTCATGACGTCTAGTGTTTCGTAAATTACATTCGAGCATGTGTAGCGAGGAACTTGGAGGATTAATTTAATTGTTGCCTTTTGAATTTTTTCTAATGGATCTAATGCTATATTTGTTGCACTTCCCCAAGCAAGTATGCCATATGTAATAATGGATTGGCAAAGTGCAAAGAATATGGTTCTAAGGATTGTTATTGGAAATATGTTTTTTTTTGTCTTTATCAGATGCATGACTCGTTTCAGTTTGTTTGTGATATAAGTTATGTGGTCAGTCCAGCGTAAGTTGGCATCTATTATAACTCCTAGATATTTTGTGTGGTCAACCCTTTCTATACGCTCGCATTGACATATGCGAGAAGTTTGTCCGCAGTCGTGTAAGATAAGGTCTATGTGCGGTGGAGGTTGGCCTCTTTGTGTGATGCTGTGTGTAATATAATTGGTTTTTGTTGTATTTAGGGTAAGAATGTTGTTGTTTAGCCAATATATTGCCTTGTTTTACCCTGAACACTCTTTCATTTGAATCAGTCCTCCTGTGTGGGCCTGAATGGAGAAACCCTAGGTCCAACCCTTCTTAGCTACAGCCGCAACCCCCCTGATGATGAGAGAGACCCTACCTACTGCCTGAGCTAGCCTTCGGGAACGGTTTATTGCAAACGAAGGTAGCACTGGAGCCAGCGTGGATGCAAAGGTAGCACTGGCGTCCTACGTGGGGCCCTTATTTGCAAAGGTAGCACTGGCGACCAATTGGCCGGTTGAGGAGGGCTAGAATTTTTTTTCTTCATATTTCTTCTTCCATATCCCAATTGTGTCCCCGTGAACACCACATGTGGGCTGTTTCGGATGGAATTAGTGTTAAAACATTATATTACTATGTCGTAAGGCTGCCCCCTAATGTATTGCCGCATTTCGTGAAAATCAATGTGAAAATCATTGATTTTTACGAGAACTGCGAGACAAAAATTCATAAAGGAAGTCGTTGTTATTAAAAAATTGCACATTGAATTCGTCGCAAATCAACGCGGCGGCCATTTTGGTGTTCTAGAAGCTTATGGAAGGAAAGCAAACTTGTTCCCGCGCGAAAACACAACAGACATTTTGGCCGGTTGAAATAATACCGTTTGCGCGCGCAACAAGCGTTATGTTTCATGAATACATGTAAAGTTTTTTCATCTGTTTCTGAACGAACGGATGAAGTACTATTGCAGTTTTTTAACGGAATGCACCGAGTGGCTCTTTAGAGTATTTTAAATGACATCTCGCATTAAATTTTAATGGGCACTCAATTAATGACATTTCTTCCCAATATCTCTCTAGGTACAAAGTTGTACTATTATAGTGAATTAAAAAAAAAAATGATGACAGTTTCATAAATAAAAAACCACGGACTCTCAAATATTTCAGTGAATCCTTTTCAAAAGTGTTTCTCAAATTAAACAATAAAAGTGAGTGATTAGTTCAACAAACTTTTTTGAGAAATAATCTAATAATTCCAAGTTTAAACAGTTTTTTCCTTTGAAAAGTGTGTTGTATTTTTTCCAGATAGTGCAAATTTGAGTTTTTTTCTCTCTTTTTCGGTGCAAGTGTTCCCAAGTGAATGAAAGTGTCTACAAAAATTTTATTTTGCGTTTTTCTAGGGGAACCCCTGCGCAATTTTTTTTTTAAACTTGACCTTAATTCATCACAATAGAAAGCAACCAAGCATATGCATCATCGGACCTGGGTATCATTCCCAATGTGCAAAGTCTATCAAAGACTCATTTACAATCTGCTTTGAAAGACAGGGGACTTTCGCCATTAAATAAGTCAAAAGCCGCCATGAGAGCTTATGCATTATTGTTCAACAAAAAATACACCAAGAAAATAAACCTTGTTTCATCAAGCGCAAACAATCCACGCATTACTTCCCAAGTTTTGGAAGATCCTGTTCCTAGTAAAGAACCTGGGACAACTGTCAAAGTGAAACAAGACACCGCATTCATCACCGCACAAGAAAAAACCTACGACCTCTCCTCTTGGAAAATCAAATACAACGGCGTTCCTAATGTACCGGATTTCATTGATCGAATTGAAGAAACAGTCACAATCAAAAACATTCCATTTGATGTGCTGCGGAGAAATTTTATAGAATTCATTTCTCCAGAATTAATTCCTTTGCACCGCATACAAAAATCAGAGTGAAAGGATTGGAATAAGCTCAGAATAGCTCTAATTTCCAGCTTTGGTAAAGCAGAGGCTCAGCACAGAATTAAGCTATCGTTACTATCCATTAAAAAATTGGTAAACAAAACTGTAGCAACGTTCATAGAAAGGGCCGAGTCTATCAATATCAAGCTTTCACATCCTGTCCCTGAAGCTGAATTATTGCCAGTTATAACTGACGGTCTCCTACACAAATATGAAAACATTATCACCTCACAAAGAATTTCGTCGTTGGCTCAATTAAACGAAGTCTGCCTTCTTCTGGAAGCCTACCAAGATAGAAGAAACACCAAAGCTGTTGCGGACAATGTCGTGGTGCCAAGTCATTCTTCTGGATTAAAACCAGAATTCGATAATAAAAAAATCTGCTCCTTCTGCAAAAAAGTAGGTCACCTGGCCGCTACTTGTTTTAAGCAAGCCAAACTCCTGGAGCCAAAAGAGTCCAGAACCTTTAAGAGACACCGCTCTAGGGACCGTTCTCCTCCACGCGACGAACTGCGTGAAAATTTTAAAAGGTCAAGGAATAATATGGAAAGACTACAAGACACAAGGGATGTTAAACCTCAGGTAGATTTCTCCAAACCCCCACCGAATTTTTATATGAGGAAACCAAAAAACTAGTGCTAACCTCTCAGGTATTCGTTCTGTACCGAGGTCTAAGGAATGGACTGATTGGTTATCACATATTAAATATTTCAACCAGACCTTGAATGTTTCTTCGATTTGCAAGCAGGCTAAAGATGGAAGACCTTATGCCCTCTTCTCCGTTAACAATGTCCCCTTTTCTGGACTACTGGATAGTGGTGCATCCGTTAGTTGCCTCGGCAACAATGCCCATCTACCTTTTGTTAACAATGGTTTTAAAGTTTCTTCCCAACCTACACACGTGACAACTGCGGATAATGCTTCCTAGTCAGTCATTGGTGCTCTTGCCCTGCAAATTAATTGTAATAATAAAATAGTTACAATTAATTTTCTAATAGTTCCCTCTATATCCCAGAACTTCATCCTTGGTGTTGATTTCTGGAAGTCGTTCAACGTTGCTCCACAAGTATTTAATACTCTTGGTGAGACATCTCCAGTTGCCCAAATCAGTGAGGTCCGTACAATTATACCTCACGAAAACTTAAGCACTGACCAAGCTTCCCAATTAAAGGAAATGGTCACAAAATTCGAATCAATATCTTTCGAAAAATGTGGTTTGGGTTTAACAAATCTGGTAGAACACCATATTAAAACCAATGGCCCACCAATTAAGCAACGTTATTACTATTTGGCCCCTCAAAAACTTAAACTTTTAGAAAACGAACTAAACGAAATGTTGAAAATGGGAGTGGTGGTTCCCAGCAGAAGTGCTTGGACCAACCAACTCTCTTGGTTTCAAAAAAAGACGGCTCTGCACGCTTTTGTCTCGACAGCAGGCGTCTCAATTCTTGCACGGAAGCCGACGCGTTCCCCTTGCCATACGTTCACGCAATCTTAGACAAATTGCGTAACGCAAAATACATCTCTTCTGTCGACCTAAGCAGAGCTTTCTGGCAGATAGCCCTGGACGCAGAGTCTTGCGAAAAGACTGCTTTTGTACATGGTAGAGAAATTTTCCATTTTAAAAGGTTACCTTTTGGTCTAAAAAACAGCCCCGCCGAGCTACAGAGACTGATGGACAAACTTTTT
Source organism: Limnephilus lunatus (assembly GCA_917563855.2). Taxonomy (NCBI): domain Eukaryota; kingdom Metazoa; phylum Arthropoda; class Insecta; order Trichoptera; family Limnephilidae; genus Limnephilus; species Limnephilus lunatus. Next base: position 85,704,010 of record OU830593.1, read on the forward strand.
GTTCCTGAAGCCGACAATAATTTATTCTGCTATCTTGATGACCTCATCATCATCAGCGATACCTTTGAAAAACATCTGTTAATGCTGGAAAAAGTTTTCCAACATCTTAAGTTTGTTGGTCTCACCATCAACTTAAAAAAGTCTGAATTTTGTAAGTCCCGGTTACATTATTTGGGATTTATTGTCGACGAAACAGGTCTAAAAACAGACCCTGCTAAGGTCGAAGCCATGGCAAATTTTCCCCGACCCAAAAACGCGAAGGAAGTCAAAGGTTTCCTTGGACTTGCAGGTTACTATAGGAGGTTCATTAAAGACTTTTTCACCATTACCGCCCCTCTTAATAAGATTACTGGTACCCGTAAAGGTGTCAGCAACTTTCGTTGGTCCACTGAAACCAAAGAAGCTTTTTTAACTTTAAAAAATGCCCTTCAAACAGCTCCCGTCCTGAATTGTCCGGATTTTGCACTCTCTTTTACTCTGCATACGGACGCCTCTAATGTAGGAATCGGCAGAGTTTTAACTCAGGAATTCCCCGATGGAGAACACCCTGTGGCCTATTTTTCCCGTACCTTGAATAAACACGAGAAAAATTACGGAATTACCGAAAAAGAGCTACTGGCAGTATTGGATTCTGTTCATCATTTCCGCGGTTACATAGACGGTAGCAAATTTACTGTAGTCACTGACCATAGTAGTTTGAAATGGTTGATTTTCTTAAGTAATCCATCCGGTAGACTCGCTCGGTGGGCCTCTCGGTTGTCCCAATATGTTTTGATGTCATCCACCATAAGGGCGCGGACAATATTGTCCCAGACGCTCTTTCAAGAATCAAACTTGCCACATTGAATGTCGATACAATTGCCCCCACGCCATCCACAAAAGATGAATGGTATCTTAGAATCTTTGAAGGTTGCAAAAGTAATCAACAAAAGTTTCCTAATTTTATTATAAAAGAAGGAAAACTATACCGCAATTGTAAGGTTCCACTGTCTATCCTTGAAGATTATTCTTGGAAACTTGTTGTCCCCCTCGAGAAAAGAGAACAAATAGTTATCGACAATCATAGTGCCCCCGATTCTATACACCCAGGAACCTTCAAGACGTATAAAAAGATCTCCTTGAAGTATTACTGGCCAGGCCTCTTTAAACAAGTTCGCAATTATGTCTCTAAATATGAAACATGTAAAGCGTATAAACATAGTACGGTATCACCTGCCGGCCTAATGGGCAAACCCAAACGAGCTGATAGACCCCTCCAATCGTTGTCTATGGACCTCGTTGGACCTTTCCCTCGAAGTTATGCTGGACATATGCATATACTCAGCGTAGTGGATATTTTCACTAAATTTTGTTGGATTTTCCCTTTAAAGAGAGCCAACTCTGCCACCATTGTTAAGCTCCTGGAAAAACATATATTTATACCTTACGGAACGCCCAAAACCGTAATAGTTGACAACGGAAAACAGTTTATAGCCCAGGAATTTAAGGACTTCCTTGCTAAATACGGGATTAAGGATATTTACTATAATACCTTGTACACGCCCCAAAATAACACCGTCGAAGATCAACGTACTTGGTGTAAAAATTTGGATAAAATTCAAGCCGCCATGAATAATACTGTTAACCTAACCACTGGTTACACCCCTTTTTTCCTAAAGCACGGTATGGAGCAAGTTGTCTATGGTTCGTTACATTGGGACACAAATTTTCCTACGTCAAACACTCCTACAAGTGATCCTACCGTAGCCTATGCCCATCATTTGGAGGAATTATCTGCCATCTATAGTGAAGTCACTGACGCTCTATTACTGGCCCACCAAAAGAGTGCGGACAGATATAACTTACGTAGGAAACACGTCACATTTAACATCGGCGATGTTGTCTGGAGAAGGAATAATACCCTTTCTCAAGGAGCCCTGTACTTCTCTGCCAAATTGGCACCCCGTTTTGTCAAAGCCAAGGTTCTAAGAAAAATATCGGATCTAGTGTATTCTTTGTCTGATTCCTCTGGAAAGCATATTGGTAATTACCATATTAAAGATATTGTTAAGTCTGGAAGTGAGGAGCCAGTTGAAACTGCTCCCACTGTCACAACAATCACACACTGACTAACGGTGTGTCATCACGTTTTTTGTAAGCTTACAAAGTCTTACTATGTCAGGCGTGTAATGTGTCAATTACATGTCCATAATTTCGTTAACGAAAAGAGTTTTAATCATTTGTGTAAATTAATGTATATCCACGTTTGAAGTGTATATCCACCAAATGTATATCCACCATATATATGTATAAATGTATATCCACCAAATTTGAAGAAATGAAAAAGGATTTCCTTAAGAAAATGGATGAAGAAAATGCAGAAGCTCGTAACTTGCGTAATTTCATAAGCAATCAATACGATGATCTCTCTCTCTGGTTTCAATCCTGGGATTGGTTTGCAGCAATTTCCTCTAATTTTCTCTTCCATTCTTCCCTGTCTTGTGCGGCTCTTTTGAATTCTGCGTATGATGAGCAGCGCACGTCCACCAGCAGGTCGTCCAGGTACTCTCGGCGTGGGCGTCCCCTAGAGTTTGTCCCCTCGGTCATACCCTCCATTATGGTATGCAAGAGGCCTTCTTGTCGTATAACATGTCCGATCCATCTTGCACGCCTTTTGGACAAGGTCCTGAGCAGGTGCCTTCCTCCTTCGATACTTTGGAGAACCTCCTGATTTGTAATGTGGTCTCTCCAGGAAATTCCTAATACGATGATATCAATGTCAAAATAGGAAGCGTTTCCAAACTAGTGACGGAAGTTGAGATACTCCGGAGAGAACTTAATGATAAAAATAAGGTCATCAAAAGCCTAAAAATAAGAATTGCAGATCTCGAACAAGCCTCAAAAGACGACTGCTTAGAAATATGCGGAATCCCTCAAGCAGTTGAAGAACAGACACCATTACTTGTGCAGCAGGTGGCTGCGGCTACCGGGGTGACCATTCAACTACAGGACTTGAAGGATGTAAAACGGATCCAGGACAGACGACCTGGAGCCTACCCGAGGATCCTACCCGAGGATCCAAGTAAAATTCCATGACAACTACAAGCGGAACCAAATCCTTACAATGCGGAAGAAAATTGATGCCAAAACTGTGACAGCACTGGGGAGCAAAAAAATATACATAGGGGAAATCATTTGCCCATACTACAAAGAACTCCTTTGGAAAGCCAAACAGAAAGCGAAGGAAACTAGTTACATTTTTGTATGGTTTAAAGAAAATAGAATTCTAATCCGCAAATCATCTAATGAAAAAATAATTTATCTCAAGCATACAAACGGGCTGTATAAACTAATCTAGACGGTATACGGCAACTCGCACCATCGGCTGTCAGTTATATAAGCAAGTCAGTACCTACGTACTATAATTATCACCCAAAAATAGTTTATTTATTTATTTATTTCTATTCTTCAACATACATACATATTACAGATAATTACATTGGTATACATAGATATTAAGTTAAGTAATAAGGAGAAAAAATAAAATGTTACTGATCCGTAACTGTATATAGGTAAGTACCTAGTAGTATTTTGTGAACACCTCACTAGGCGGACCTGTGCTGAGGTGTTCCCATGTTTTGGAATAATTGCAATTCTGACGACAAAAGTAGAAACACCGTATCCTCCTTGATATTGTCAAGAAGGAGACTGTGGGTCGACCTATGGCGGCAGTAACGTATACATAAAATAAAAGATTAGTTGCAGTTAGGATCTATACATACAATTATACATAGCATCTAGTTTATGTACAAGATAGATAGTAGTTTTGATAAATAGGTAGGTATATTATTCTAGGGACCACACGCCAATGGTATGAATAATATTGTGATTTTAATGTTTTGTCTTAAAACAAAGTTATAATTGCCTACTATTTCTTTTTAATATTTGTTTTTGGTTATGTTTGGTTAGGTGTTATGATTGTTTGAGTAAATTGAATACCTTGTTGTTTGATCCAGTCTTTGATGTATTTTTTGTGAAGAATTGTATATGGATTTGTAGTTAGTAGTTGTTTCAGTGTGGTGGGCATGAGGTTATATAGTTTGATTGCGTAATACTTGAAGTGTCTTTGCCCGTGTGAGGTATGAGTTATCGGTATGTTAAGTGTTTTTTTTGTAGAGGCCCTGGTTTTGATTGCAAATTGAGGTTGCATTTGAATGTGCAGTTTATGTTGGAAGAAGTATAGTAGTACAGCTTTGGCGTAGAGTTGTCTTATTGTCATGACGTCTAGTGTTTCGTAAATTACATTCGAGCATGTGTAGCGAGGAACTTGGAGGATTAATTTAATTGTTGCCTTTTGAATTTTTTCTAATGGATCTAATGCTATATTCGTTGCACTTCCCCAAGCAAGTACGCCATATGTAATAATGGATTGGCAAAGTGCAAAGAATATGGTTCTAATAAGAATATGGTTTATGTAGTTTCTAGTTTCAACCGATGGTTGTGAGAGCCAAACTGTCGTCAAACTTACTATCTAAAAATGGATGTTATAACAAACCTTGTGAATTCTCTAGCCATAACAAACTTTATACTAAAAAAAAAATCATTTTTACACTCTTCATTAACCTATTATTATTATTCTTTTAAGTACCTTATTTTTCGAATATATTTAATACTCTCAATCTTGATTAAAGTCATTAAAATTAATCAAACAACACATTTACTTCATTGTACAAATCACGTATCCCATATAATCATTTTTGTTGCTATAAAAATTGCGCTCTGTATACTACGTCAAACTATAAAAAAACAAAGGATTCCTACAATAAACATATTAATTTTATTCGATGAAAAGAATTTGCTTTGTTCGATTAGCAAAGCTTTTCCAATCTACTTACTATATTTAACCCAAATTGTAAATCATATCTATTGATCATTTAATTATATTTTCTATACTTATCTATTTTTATTTACTACACTTAATATTACTTATTTTAATTCTTATAGTTCTGCAATTAGGTAATTCCCCTAAAATTATCACCTCTCAAATTATGTTTCATAAACTTATTTACATTGATTTATCCAAATTCCTTTTTTATATCTATGTTCATTTACTTCCTTTTTTATATCTATGTTCATTTACTTCCTTTTTTATATCTATGTTCATTTACTTCCTTTTTTATATCTATGTTCATTTACTCAATTTAATTTTAATTATTTTAATACTTATATTATACACTTTTACCATATATTATATTATACACTTTTATTACACTTTTATTACAAACTTAAATTATACAAATTTATTCGATAAAAAGAATTTAATTTGTTCAATTAGTAAACCTTATTCAATCTACATTTAATTATGTCTTCTATACTTATCTACATCAACTTACTACACTTAACTTTACTTATTTTAATTCTTATAATTTTGCAATTATGTGATTCCCCTAAAATTCTCATTTCTCAAATTATCGTTCACGATCTTATTCACACTAATTTATCTAAATTACTTTTTTATACCAAGTATTTTACATTCAAATGATACTACACTACATGTATATATTACCCAAATTATTTTAATTATTTTAACATCAAATTTTATTGTTCAAAATGTTTTTATTACCCTAATTATTTTAACGATTTTGCCAACAAATTTTATTGTTCAAATTGTTTTTTTACTCCAAATTATTATAATCGTTTCGTATATTTTAATAATCGTAATATTAAAAAAAAATTGTAATCTTAGCATTTAATCTCCGAATCGTTTCATTATCTTCACTTATTTCAACCAACCTCATTAATAAATTTTTAATGATCTATTACCACCCTTCAAATCACTCTAAGTATGCAATTCATTGAAAGTTTTCAATTTCTACATTTCTATTTAATCCTATATCTAATGAAATTATTTTTCCTGTTATAAAACATATAATCTGTCTGTTCATATTTGATATTCATGTGCTTATCATTAACTTATCTATCGCAAATTATTTCTATTTTTTTATTCCTCCAATTAGCCTGATACTTTTGTCTTTGCATTATTCTTAATTCTCTTAATTATTGAAGTTATTTTAGAAAACCTTGTACTGATAACATTTATACAAATATTCAATCTGATCTATAATTTACATTCCCTACATTTATCTATGTTCATTGACTCAATTTAATTTTAATTAATTTAATGCTTATATTATACACTTACACCAAAATGGCTGAATGCTCAATATACACTCGCCAAATGGCTGAATGGCTCAATATACACTCACCAAAATGGCTGAAAACATGTAACATATCGACTCGGACAACCAACACTACTGTATAAGTACAAACGATACTATTATATGGACCAATATCACAAAAGAAAAAAATAAAATCAAAATATTGCACCAAAACGATGATTTATTGATCGATCAATAAAAAATTTGATGAGTTCACTGTATACCTAGAACAACTAGATAATAACTTCGATATAATTGTGCTGACAGAATGCTGGCTGAATGAAAAACATATTCCAAAAAAATTGAACACTACAACACACACCACACAAAAAACAAAAAATCAAAATGATGGCATAGTCATATACACTAATTATAAAATAAACACATTCGTCCAAGAAATACATATCGTAGACTTCAACTGCATACAAATAACATATGAGAAAGAATCGTGTATTCTTGCAATGTACAGATCTCCATCCAAAAATAATATTACAAATTTCCTAACTGCACTTAATAATACATTAAATGATCTCAACAAATACAAAAATATCGTCATCATTGGAGACCTAAACATAAACACTCTACAAAACGGACACCCACAAAACTTATAATACCTAACAATAATAGCACAGCATGGACTGGAGCCAACGATAAATGTTCCAACACGAGTCACACACAATACAAAAATTTGTATAGAACATATAATGATCAAAACAAAACTAAAAACCAAAACCATTGCACTTGAAAGCACTATTACAGAGCACTTCATGAATATGATAGCAATTGATACCGAAAACACAAAACCTAACCAATATAAACTATTCACAAAAAAAATAATTGTTACACAAACTTAAAAGAAAAACTCGAAAAAATAGACTGGAGTACAATATACCAAATAGAGAAGGTCAAAGAGACCTGGGAGAAATTTACAACAATTTTAGCGCAAGAAATAAATAATAACACTACTCTAAAACAAGTAAAACTTAGACACAAAGCTAAAAAAATTAAACTATGAATAACACAGGGAATATTAAACTGTATTCGTAAACGAGACATAATTCACAAACAAATTAAACATATGCCGTATGACATACAATAACTTAATTACTACAAAAGATATAGAAACATCTGCACAAAAATTATTAGAGTAGCTAAGGAGTTGTATTTTAGAGAAAAACTAAAAAAAAAGAAAACAATAACCCAAAGGAAATATGGAAAATATTAAAAGAAGTTACATACACACAAAAATTCAAACAAGAAAATACAATCGAACATCTAAGAATTGAATCAAAAAAAGTAGATGCCAATACAAATAAAGAAACTATGGCAAATCATGAAAACAACTTCTTCCCAAGTATAGGAAAAGTCTTAGCGAATCGTAAAATTCTCAACACAAACACACTAACACAAACAAACAGTTCAAACATCAATACACAACCGACACAATACAGATTTGCAATAAAAACAACTTCGGAAGAGGATATAGACAAAATAATAAACTCATTAAAAAACCGAATTGCTCCTGGATTAGATGAGATAACGACGGTTTGCATTAAGATAATAAAAACCGAAATTTTAAAACCCAAACCACACTTAATCAACCTAAGTATAACACACTCATGCTTTCCTAGTACAATTAAAAAAGGACTAGTGATCCCTATTTACAAATCCGGAGACAAAATGCAAATAACTAACTATAGACCTATCACATTGTTAAACTCGCTTTCAAAATTTTTCGAAAGAGTAATAAAAAACCAAATTTTAATATACCGGGAAGAAAATAAATAAATCTCGGAAAAGCAATATGGATTTAGAGAAAAAAATAGGCACAAAAGAAGCTTTGGCGTGTACAATAGACTATATACATAGTGTTACATAATTACGGTTTTGAACCGCTTGATTACAGACTTCTTGGTAAATAAATAAAGAAAAAACCACAATGTTGTATTTAAATACTTACGAATCCTCACCGCTATCTCATTCGGTAGATTATCGTGTTTGCAATCCGCTCGGGTACTTGATTCAGAACAATCATCGCTTCATTGGTTAAAATTAATACAGGTAAGGTGTAATAAATTAAAAGATTGATTGTCGCTTTAAATACTGAAGAATTTATTTATGCTTCTACGCTTCTAGGAAAAAGCTTGTATCTCTTTGGGAACGGAAAGTTAATGATTTTCAACAAAATAAAAGGAATGAATTGATAACATAATGAAATAAGGCTTACGTTCGTTATCTCGCACGGCTTACATATGCAGAGCTGGCTCCTCGTCAGAAATAAATCACTGAATTTATTTTAATCTCTAAACACCAAAAAACTATTGTGATATTAAGGATCACAGAAAACTATGAAGATTTCGTGACCAACCCCTAGGGAGGCTAAAATAAGAAGAGTTTGGAAAGGTGCCTGCAGCCCTGTGGCGCTCGCCTCGCCCCTCCCTCCACCGAATTCCTGGCCAATCACAGCGTCTAGCCAAGCTTGCCAACGTTTGACAACTAATATTATTAAATTTAGTACTTAAAGACGGAAATAATCTTATAGGGGTAGGAAGTTAAGATTCAAGAAAGTACTTCATAACAATAGCAAATTTAGATCAAGGGTATAAATGCATAGCGATATATCTAGATTTAGCTAAAGCTTTCAATTCAATCTGCCACCAAACACTTTTAAAAAAATTAGAAAACATAGGTATCAAAGGCAAGGAACTCCAACTATTAAAAAGTTATATGAGTAACAGAACACAGCAAGTAAAAATTAACAACCATATCAGCAAGCCACTACCATATGGAGTATGGAGTACTATATGCTCCACATATGGAGTATATGGAGTATATATATACATGAAGATAAACTAAGTGAAAACAATCTATCAGTTTTTAAATCGATTACGGAGGAAACTATTGAAAACATAATAAAATCACTAAAAAATGGTGCTGCACCTGGATATGATGGTGTAACTACAGAAATCTTAAAAAAATGTTCTAACTCACTAACTAAACCAATTACTCATATAATTAATGTAAGCATTGAAAATGGAATATTCCCATCAAATTACAAAAAAGCCATTGTAACACCTGTGTATAAATCCGGAGATTCGAAAGAAATAAACAATTACCGCCCAATATCGTTAATATCCAATGTAGCTAAAATATACGAAAGAGTAATAAAGAAACAAATTGTAGATTATGTGGAAAATAAAAAATGTATTAATCCTAGTCAATACGGTTTTAGAGAAAAAATGAGCACACAAGACGCAATAGCGGAATTAACTAGAGTTATTTATAAAGCATTGGATAAAGGGAAAAAATGCTTAAGTATATTCATTGACCTCCGTAAAGTTTTTGACAGTGTTTCACACTCAAAATTAATCAACAAACCAAATAATATAGGAATAACCGACAAAGCTAAATCGTGGATAAATAGTTATTTATATCAAAGAACACAGCAAGTGAAAATAAATAACGAGTTAAGTGATATAGAAAAAATTAATTTTGGAATCCCACAAGGAACTGTACTGGGCCCAATACTATTTCTATTATATGTAAATGAACTTTTTGAACTCCCAATCGTCGGAAAGATTATATCTTATGCGGATGATACAGTATTAACAATTGAAGAAAACTCTTGGAAAGAAGCCGAAATATCGGCAAATAATGCAATAAATATCATTAAACAATGGTTTGACAAAAACTTACTTTCTTTAAATGTTGAAAAAACTCTTTTCTACCTCTGAGCCTAACAGAACATATTTCAAATATAAATGTAAACATTAAAGTTCACGACAAAAACTGTCTACTTAAAATCACACCCTGTAACTCAAATTGTATACATATTAGTAGTAAAGAACAAATAAAATATCTTGGAATAATTATCGACAATAACATTAAATGGAAAAATCAAATAAACTCCACAATAGACAGAATGAGAAAACTAATATATATATTTTTCAGACTTAGAAATACTATCACATTAAAAATATTAAAAGAAATTAACTTTGCACTTGCGCACTCGGTATTAAAATATAGAATCATAGCTTGGGGGGGTGCATATAAATCATCCCTTCTCCCACTCGAAACAATTCAAAAAATTCTTATAAAAATTATCCTAAAAAAACCGTATTACTACCCAACAATAAACGTATTCCAAGAATTCCCTGTTCCCCCACTTACAAAAATTTACGAAAAAATAGCACTACTTCAGCTACACAAAGATATATTTAAAAAAAATATTACCCCACTGCTAAATATTAGCATAAGGAATACTTCTATTGGTGGACTAACTATACCACCCATACGAACCACAACAGCACAGAATCACTATGTATATAAAGGAATAAAATTATTTAATCAATTACCCGCCGATATGCGAACAGAAAAAAATTACGACAAATATAAAAAAAAATTAAATCATATTTTGGTAGTCCCACCATATAATTTTAACTTTTATTAGATATGTTTTTGACTGTTTGTTATCCCAAAGGTTTTATGTACATCCTATATATATTTTGTTTAATTACCCTTATAATCTTTAAAAAATATGTTATTAAGTCTAAATCTATTCATAAGTTAAGTTCTTAAGATTGTTATAAGGTTTTGAAAAAAAAAAGAAAGTTATTATCAAGTTGTCCTCTCCTAAACACAAGCACTAGCTTTATTAGGAGAGTATATAAAATATGTAATTTTAGAATGAAATAAACTTATTGTAAAAAATTTACTCAATAAAAAAAAAAATATAAAAAAAAAATATATGGATGGAGTTCCACAAGGAAGCATACTAGGGCCCGTTCTTTTCTCTATTTACATTAATGAACTTTGCAGCATGAAAATAGATGGTGAAATAGTTGGTTATGCAGACGACACAGTTTAACTCTTTAAATCTAAGGATTGGAAAAATGCATACAAAATAGCGAATTTAGGAATCACGCGAGTGAAATCATGGCTAGACTCAGACACACTTACACTAAACATATTGAAAACAAAATTCACAACGTACAGTATAAATAGCACAGGACAGCCAAAAAATACACGAATGTTTAAACACCAACATCTGCGTTTGCCCTCCTCTAGAAAAAGTAGAACAAATAAAGTATCTAAGAATCATAATTGACCATAACCTTAGATGGACACATCACATCAAACAAGTCACAAATAAATTCCTCAAAACGATACACATTTTCCTAAACATAAGAAACATATACAAAATACAACACATGAAAACAATATACTTTGCTCTATGCCAGTCTATAATAGAATATGGAATAATTGTTTGGGGAGGAGCAACTAACTCAGCTATCGAACACCTGGAAATTGCGCAGAAAACTATCTTAAAGGTAATACTCAAAAAACATAGACTTACTGATACAGACCAAATATTCAACCGTTGTGACGTACTAGACATACGACAATTATACGTTAAATCGCTGCTAAATTACGTTTTTAACCAAAAAAACAATCTTCAACAAATACAAAATATTACAAACAGACAAGTTAGACAAGCAAATAAAGAAAACTTAAAAACTCCGACGGTAAATTCAAGCTTTGGACAAAGACACTACCAATATCACACTATAAAAGCTTTCAATAGACTAACACTTGAAAATAAAACTGAGGAAAACAAAAATAAATTCCGACACAAAATTACAAAATGGATCAAAGACCAAAATAGACAATACTACCAAGATAACATAGCATAAAATAATAAAACATACAAGTAGGTAACACACAAAAACAACATAAAACAAAATCACCCACAAACACACAACACTTATTAAAAATAACGTTTTTAACCTAATATAATATTTTTTTAATTTTCTTTATTTTAATTCTTCTTTATTTTTATTTTTTATTTTAGTTTTTATAATTTTTGATTTTCTTTAATTTAAATCTCTAATTTTTAAGTTTAATTTATATTTATATTTATATGTATTGTGTAAATTTTGTATATGAAATGGAGGCCTCAGCATGGGTAAACCACCCAGTGAGGCCAACATCATTGAATTGTGTATAAATTGTAAATACATTGCATCAAATAATTAAATAATAAATATTAAAGGGTACATTCAAAAGTTGCTTTTGTACTGGCTTCATTTCTCTCACGGCAGTTTGTTTTTTTCTTTTTCGCTTATTTTCTGACCCGTTCTAAAATTGATCACTTTGGAACGGAGACACTTTTTGAGTTTCAATATGTGGGAAGTCATGAGCCCATTTGTTGCTTCTCAACCCTTACACTATGCAATGTTCATGCCATGTCATATCCTGCCTTGTCATGTAATTTTGTAATTTTCTTTTATTTTTGTTTCATTTTTGTCATGTGGAAAGGAACTTTCTCAACTGTTTTCTTTTCTTCATGTGAAGTAGTTGACAATTGCCCATAGGCGTGCCGTTCTAGAAGTCAGATTTTGTAAATTCCAAAGTGTTAAAACCCGACTCAAAACTAGTTAACTATTTTTACAACGTTTTTTTCTTTTGTTCATCGTGAGTTGTAAAACCTTCCGAGGTATCTCTAGTATAAAAAAAAAAACAAATAGTGGTGACTTACATAGTTGCCTCTCTTGTATATAAGTTTTTCAATTTTTTCTTAAATTAAAAATTGATGGCGTCCTACCCAAACTCATGCTTTTGTACCCAAATTGGATATTGACACGTCCATTTTGGAATTAGTATTTATGAAGCCAAAGATTGGTCTATATAATCCTGTATATAAATCAATTTGGCTCGTTTCAACTAAAGTACGTAAAACCGAATCATCCGGTCTTAGGTTGTTATAACGAAGTCACTATTTTTCTGTTTTTTTTTCTTTTAAGTTACGTATGCCTTGTATGGCACGTTTCGACCCCACGGGACAGGTTAATAAAACCTCATGGTTATCCTGATTCTCGAATTCACATTCAACTTTTGGTTGACCATTTAACAAAGTGTGTGCAACCCAAATTGCGCATCACGCGGTACGCTGGTAGCTATACAAAAGGTATGTAAAACCCCAAATTGGTCCTTTTGTTTTCCTCACTAAAGGTTGCTACAATAGACAGTAAGTAAAACCAAACAGTGGTGTAAGTAGAAATATACTCTGCCATCACCCTCGAACTTTGTAACATATGAAGTAACATTAAATTGTCTATCTTCTCTGTTGTTATATCGTACGCCTTTTGGGCTACGGAGTTAGTTAATCTAACAAATCTTCACTTACGGTATTAAAATACTACTGGTAACGTTTTTGTGTTGCATTTAAACGTAATCTTGTTACCATTATAGGGGAGATCCTTGAAACACCTAACATTATAGGAGAGATCCTCATAATACCCACCATGATACGAGAAGTTCGTTATAATTACTTTTGCTTATAACTAAATGTTATTATTTTGGTCGTGTGTCATTCATTTGTCATGAGTACCGCTTTTGTATTTTGGTCGTGTGTCATTCGTTTGCCATGAGTACCACTTTTATGTGTAATTGTGTACAACCTTGTACACGAGACGTGAAGACGTAACAATAATATTTACCGTGATTCGTGCGAACGATACAATATCGAATGTCATCTTTTATGATGAAATTTTTACTTTTTTTTAAAAAATGCTAGGTATGTCTTACTTATAAGATGTAGCCCTTATATGAACTACCACACGTAGCTCATTTTACCCAATTGTGACCATTGATATGCTTTCAATCTTTGCTTCTCTTATACTTGTTTAGCAAGTCCTTCTTCTCCTCGGAGTTGAAGTCACGTAGTTTTTTTCAAAAACTCAATCTCTTTTGAAGCTGTGTATTCAGCAATGCTCGGTCTAGTTGTTGTCCATGGACTTCTTGTAATTAAACCCAAGAACCAATCCATTATCCTTTTGGCCAAGGACTAATCGGAAGCTTTACTTCTGGTTAAGGGACAACGTGTCGGTATGAGGTCAGTCGGGACAAATGACACAAAAACACATAACTCGTTGTCTGGGGAACGAATAAGAAAACCCACAGGTTTGTGAAATTGGAGCAAGGGTCTGTCTTTTCTCACAATCATGTAGAAGTTTCAAAACGACCCCTAATCTTTTGTCAAATACACTCGAAAGATTAGCCCTTTAGTATAACGTGTATTACAATTCTCATCTCATTGCTTTTAAAAGTAACCCACTTTGGTTAATGTAAAGAGTCAGGAAATCTGCTGGTCGATTATGTTTCATTCTCACATGGAGTTTGAATTGGAAATCAGTCCAGTCTATAGCAAGTTTCGTCACTCAACTCCTTTCCTTTTCCTTTCCTTTTTCTCACCCTCATGTTCTCAGGCACATGGTATGAAGTGGAAAATCTGTGTTGACCATATTTCGCCCTCACGTGGAGTGCGAATCGGTAAATTGACCGGTTATCAGCAGGCTTTCACCCTCACTCTTTACGTATGTCTCTACATTTTCATTTTAGTTTTAACGAAACACATTCATGAACGTTGGATATGTATGGTATGCACTTGGCGTATCATCTGTCTCTCGGACAACCTTTATTCATGGATTGCGTTCTCTGCTTTTGCCGTGACTCGTTCACGACTTCTTTGTCTTGTTCTTTGAAATTCTACGAAAATGTTACCACCTTATGTTAACATAGGCCATGCAAGGCCGGTTGTTTTTTCAACCAAGGCATTTTGTCACTCGGCAAACGCCAGGTTATCCTAATAGAGGAAAATGTTTATGTTTTAAAAGAAAAAACTTTTAGTTAGGAATCTCTCGTTCTCTCTCTGGGTCTGTGGTTGTTAAACTTCGTTTGTTTCATTCTCTGGACACATTTTGTTTCTCTCAAAATATTTTCTTCATTGGTCTTTAGGCAGGTGTAATAATTTCTCCCGGATTTAAAAAAGAAGCCCAGAAGGATGTCCCTATCGGCAGCCAAGCTGGGCTCCACTTCCTGGCAGTCCTCGCTGTGGTTACAAAGGTCTCTCCACTATTATGTTCTACACACTTGTTCCTGAAAGCACAGACCATACCGCACAAATGTATGTCGTCTTGTTGTGCCGCTGCGAGCCGAGTTGTCCCACTATACATAACGACACTCTGAACTACCTTTCGGGCACACTAGCCCTAGGTTTGTTCTTGCTCTTGCTCCCAAAGCCAGTTATATCATCTCTTGCTCTGTCATGCAGTGACGTAAACCATGTCTTGTGTAAACCATTATTACCTTGACTCCCCAGTATTCGCTGAATGCGTATCTCCACAAGTTATTCCGAGCTACACTATGCTTCGATAACCATTATATATGATCCATGCTTACCATAATAGCATATTAGGATTCGTACTGGCATGTCTGCAGATCCTGTTTTCTTCTCTCCATCGACCTCTGTGACCATAGCCCAGCACTGCAACCACAGTCTCCACTCCGCAACCTTCGACGTCTACGATGAAATGAAGTATTTTTTTTCTAAGACCTAGTGTACTCCTGAGTGTTATCTCAAATGGGTCAGATTACAGTGATATTGTAATCCTTTTAGAGTCTGTGAAACCACGTTTTCTTCACAATTCGTCGAAAACTCTTCAAAACTCTTCGAAATCCAAAACAAATCTACGCACCGCAAACTTAGCTCCCACACCAATGAAACCCTTAGATTCATATTTAATAAGCATTTTTTTTCCTTGCATAAATTTGAATTCACATTTTCAATTGCATAACCTTGTTGATTGTTTTTTCCAATTACATAACCTTGTTGATTGTCCTTTTCCCGATTGCATAATTTTGTATGTTGTCTTACGCCATTATGTTTTTTAAACTAATTCGGTCCTTGTGTTTCATGTACCCTTCCTCCCAACCCTTAAAAACATTGTACCTAGCCTATGGCATAAGCTGTTCTGTTTTATGTTTTAGCTAGGCATTTTCTTTAGTCAACCGAAGTCTCTCAAAGCCCAGGGTCTCTGTTGTCATTTTGTCAAATTTCCGATGAAGGCATAGAAGATGTTGCCCTATTGCTCCATTAACACGTCGCTTTTTTTCCAAGCGCGGGGGGAGGTGTTTTGTAACACAACAAGCAAGCATTTGTTTTTACGCGCGCTAAGTTCGTACCTAGAGAAGGTGATGGGTCGGGAGCCGACCACCGTGACCCTCCGTCATCCCCCGCTGCCTGCCCGTCTCCCCGTCCGAACACGCCACCCCGCCGCCGGCCAGTTCCAGCCTTACCCTAGCGGTGTCAACACATATCTCGGCCGCGTCGTCGCGCCAAGAGTCCGCCTCAACACGCATTTTGCAATTACGTAAGGTGGTTTGCCTCGAGAACCCTTGTGAGTGTTAACTTAACTTTCGGTGTGCATTCCGGTATCCTCCCGGATTGGCGTGAGGATGCCACCTGGAACTCTGCCCACCTGAAAAGGGAGCTGCCGCCCTGCACCATGCTGTGAGTAAACTCTCCAACCTAATCTTAATGTGTCCACTCGTTCAGATAATTTTCGAGATGCTAGACCCCAGGCTCGGAGAGATTAATTAGGGCATTTCTTAGATAGGGCTATGTACCGTTTCTCTGTAATCTGCGCCTATCCTTACAATATATTGCCTTGTTTTACCCTGAACACTCTTTCATTTGAATCAGTCCTCCTGTGTGGGCCTGGATGGAGAAACCCTAGGTCCAACCCTTCTTAGCTACATCCGCAACCCCCCTGATGATGAGAGAAACCCTACCGACTGCCTGAGCTAGCCTTCGGGAACGGTTTATTGCAAACGAAGGTAGCACTGGAGCCAACGTGGATGCAAAGGTAGCACTGGCGTCCTACGTGGGGTCCTTATTTGCAAAGATAGCAACGTATTCAGAGTTAATAGAAATTCGTATAGCACTTTATTTGCATCCGTTTCTTTTAGAGTTGTAGTCTAAGGTTCATGACTTATATCTGAGCTAAGTGTTTTGAAATCTATGATATTCTATGACGTATTTGTACTATTTTTTTTTTTTTTTTTTCAGTTTTCAATTGTATGCCAATTGTGGTGGTGAAATGGTCGGTAACCGTGGAATGAATAGTGGATGAAATAGTTTTATTTTTAGTTTTAACAAAAATATGATCAATACAGGATTTTGTCTCTATTGTGGTTCTTGTCGAAGAATTAATAGTTGACTGAAGGCCATAGTGAGCTAGAAGACTTAAATATTCGTTAGTTTTGGGTTTAGAGTTAAGGCAATCCACTAGTACAGGAAAAAATCGAAATCGGAATTCACGCCCTTTTATGGGAGGAGTTTAAAAATACTTGAGAAAAAGCTTTTGGAAAGGTTGGAAAAGATATTTAAGATTTTTTTTTACATGTTGATTTCGTAAAGGCCTGTAAAAAACATTAATTCCTTTTTTATGCATTGTTTATAGCAATAAAACGGAATTTTTAAATTGATTTCACGAAAATAAGCGGCGCGGAGCATAAAACGACCGCTCTCCGCTCCGTTCGTAAGAGTAATGACGGAAGACAGGGGGGCGGCTGCCAGTCGTTCTTCGGTGGACGGTATAAGGTTCACTTTGATATAGCAAATTCGTCGACTGCCGTATTGTCGTCGTGATGTCAAAAATACCAACGCGAAAATGCATATTATATTTTATTTTGTGAGGTTTGGGCGTAAATATAATTTTTTTTTCGCGATAATTATATAAGAAACTGAATTTGCCACATTATGCAATAAAACCATATCCGAAAAAGTGTTTATAAGTAGGAGAGTTTTCAGTTAAAAATGTTTTTTATAGACCTAATACTTTATTTTTTTCTAAGCTTATTAAAAGACTTATTAAAAAAATGACCGATATTTTTAAGGGCCACAGTATGTTCTACACGCAGTATTTAATTGAAGCATCTATAATACTTCTAAGCGGTCAAATTTTCAAAACGAAAACATACGATTTTGTATGATTTTGCATTATTTAGTATGGCTTCATCTTAAGAAGGTTTATATTTATGTTTACTGCTAAAATGAGTTGTTGAGTATTTTTATTGTTTTCCATGAGATTTTGTAAAGAATTTAGGAAAGGTGATATATTTTTGTAGCATGGGGGCCTATAAATAGCAAAAATAGATATAAATATGTGTAGTTATTAATATGCGTATTAATTATAACAGAGAATCATTTATATGCTTCTTTACTGGAATCATACAGAAGAAATAGTAAACTATAATAATAATATAAATATATCTTTATTCAACAAAATTTGCAAGATTTATAACAAAAAAAGAAACGTACATATTCAGTGGTAATATTTACAATGGTTTATGTAAGTACAAAAGATTAGAAACAGAAGATAAATATGAATATGAACAGAAGGTACCTACTTGAAGAATAGAAAATAGTTATAAATTATGGTTTTTCGTAATCCACCTCACTAGGCTAGCCTGTGTTGAGGCAGTAGTTTTTAAGTCAATTTATATTTCTTATTTACATACCTACACATATATTAAAATATAATCATACAATAGATTGGTTGCATTAACAATAAATTTTGAATAATAACAATCAGTACATTGGTTTAGTTACGAATTTGGGTGAGAGTGCCGATAAAGGCCCTATCATTATTTTTTATCCAAATTTTTATGTTATTTTTGAAATTTTTTTGTGAATAACATTTTTTTTGCTCTATATGGAAGAATGTTATAAAGTTTTGATGCAAGGTATCTGAAGCTTCGTTGACCAAAAGTAGTATGCGTTATGGGAATTTGAAGTAAGTCTCTGTTATTGTTTCGTGTATAGCGTGTATTTAATCTTTTTTCATAGTGTGTATGTATATTTGTGTACAGATGATTGAGGATTGTTTTTGCGTATATCTGCCGAACGTCAAACACATTCATAATATTAAAGATAAAATTCGAGTTTGTAATTAGAGGTAGTCTAAGGATTATTTTTATAATAGTTTTCTGTGCCTTAATGATTGGGTCTAGTGCAGATGCAGTGCCACCTCCCCATGCTATGATGCCATACTAAATAATAGATTGACAGACTGCAAAATAAATCATTTTCAAGTGTTGTAAGTCGAGAAAGTTTCGTATTGTTCTGAAAAAATGCATTGTTTTTCTTATTTTGTTTGCAACTATTTGAGAGTGAAGATTCCATTTGAGATATAGATCAATGGTGAGGCCGAGGTATTTCATTTGTGTAGTGCGCTCAATGTAAGGACACTGGCAATATTCATTGGAATTCAAAAACATGTGTGTATTCTAATAGAGGCATCATCGTGAGGTTGTCCTGTAATATTTATGCTTGATGTGACGTATTTAGTTTTCTCGGTGTTCAGTGTGAGTGTATTCGTATCTGACCACTTTTTTATAATGCTTATATAGGTTTCAGCTTTTTTGTAGACAGCTTGCCAAGTGTCAGCGTCAAAGAGTATGACAGTGTCATCGGCAAAACTAACAATTTTCCCCTGAATATTAATGATGCATAATTCGTTACTGTACAAAAGGAACAAAGATGGTCCTAATATGCTACCCTGAGGAATCCCATAGTTAGAAGAGAACTGATCGCTAAGTGTTTTATTTACTTGAACTTGTTGCTTGCGATTGTTAAGGTAGCTTTTAAAAAAGTTAAGTTCGTTACCTGTAATACCGATTTTTATAAGTTTGTTTATTAATTTACTGTGTGATATTGTATCAAAGGCTTTGGAGAGGTCTAGAAAGATTGAAATACATTTTTTGCTTTTATTTAGGTTTTTGACAATGAAATCAGTTACGGCGGCAATAGCGTCTGCGGTACTCTTTTTTCTTGAAACCCGTATTGGTTTTCTGATAATAGTTTATGGCCAACAAGAAATTTAACCAACAGAGCATTGACAATTTTTTCAAATACTTTAGATAGATTGGTCAGTAGAGTTATTAGTCTGTAATTGTTTATGTCTGTCTTGATACCTGTTTTATGTATGGGGATAACAATACCATGTTTCAGGTTTGAGGGGAAGTATCCCTGATTGATGCTAAGGTTTATTAGATATTCAAGGGGCAATGCAATTTCCATAGATAGTGTTTTCAAAATCTTGGTCGTTATTTCATCAACTCCGGCAGAAGAAGTATTTTTTTAGGGAGTTAATAATGTTAAGGATCTCTTCTGCTGACACAGTTTGAAAATTAAACCTTCTTTTGGAAAATTGAAGTTCTGCTTCAGTAGGTTGAACATTCCCACAATTTGGTAGACGAGAAGCAAGATTTGAACCAATGTTTGTAAAAAATTTATTGATGTAATCGGCAATGAGCTTTGGGTTTTTTGAGGTATCAAAAATTTTTCCATCAATACAAAGTTTACTTATGTCCTGTTTGTCTTTGGTATTTTGTGTATTTGTGGCTTCTCTTAGAATTTGCCACATTTTTTTGGGATCGTTGTTACTTTCTTTGATTTTGTCTCGATAGTAGATTTCTTTTGCCTTTCTAATGACCTCGCCGCACGTATTTCTGTATCTTTTGTAGATGTAGATTTTCTTTCACTTTTTTTGTGTAGTGTGTTTCTTCTACGAATGCAGTTGATGATTGAATAGTTTATTAGTAAGTCTATATTTAGGTGATTCAGCTGTATTTGGAGTTCATAAAATTTTTTATTAATTGACATAATATTTTGTTGCATAATAGTAATGTTTTTTGGATCGGCTGTCAGATATTTACATATTTTAGCATCTGATATGGTAAACAAATTATCTTGTTCACTTAGTTCTTCATAAGTGTTAATGGTAATAGCCATATTAAAGTTTATATTACAAAAAGAAAAAAAAAAACAGTTTAATTAATTAATGAGAGCTCCACTACTCCGTGGCCATCACTGGGGATTTCAACCTTTGATTAAATGTGAAGGAGGTAAAATTATTGTTGAAGTGAACAAATAAAAGTACATAACTCACTCACCAGACTGGGGGAAATCGACCCAGTGTATGACCGGTGAGAGCGGGGCTCTCACCAAAAAAAGTTAAACATTTTTTTTTAGATCATCCGCATGTTTGATGTGTATTATTCTATCACTTTCATTTTTTTTAATCATTATTTTACATTCTTTAAACCAGACAATTTTGTATCCCATTTCTTTTGCTTTAGTTTTCGACCTCCACAGAAGATCTTTAAAGTAGGCTCCAAGGATTTCGCTAACAAAGATCTTCTGGTATCTGTTTCCTTGAGTTGTGGTTAGGTTCAGTTGCTTCCTGTTGAGTAGAATCTGCCGTCTTTTTTGGGGTTGGTAAATCTGACGTGGAATTTTGGGGGGACTCCTGGTCGTCGGTCCGGTATTTTCTTGATATCGAGAATATCATCGCCTTTTAAGTCGACACCTGTGGCTGAGGCCACCCGTTTAATTGTTTCTGCAGGCTGCTCTCCCTCTCTTTCTGGAATCCCTGCAAATTCAAGGGTATTTTCACGAGTTCTTTGTTCCACTTCTGCCAATCTGACTTCAAGGCTCTTTATTATGCCATCTTTTTCTGTTAATTCCTTTCTCATGGCTTCTACTTCCGAAACTAGTTTGATTATAGTCTCCATCTTAAGATGGATGTCATCATATTGATGACTGATGAAATCTCTTGTACTTCTACTCTCTTTATTTTCATAATCAATTTTTTTATTATCGCTCTTTTAAAGGTTTCTAATTTTTTATCCATGCTCGTTTCTATTTTTTTCTAATAAGACATCAATGTTTATTCCCTGGGACTCATATGTAACACTAGTCCCGGTTATTTGTCCTTTACTTCTCAGATTTTTATCTGTAGTTGACATTTTGAAGGACTGGATTTAGTTTGTAAGGTCAAACATTGCCTATGTTACTCTTTACTTGACACTTGGATTCACTTGCGAATTTCTGTTATTGTTTTCTTTTATAAAACTGTTAATCACTTATTCACAAGTGGGAAAGAAACACTGTCTAAGCAGTGGCGGCTCTCCCCTTAGGACAATGGGTGTTTGACCCCCCAAAATTATACGACATAATAATAATATTTTTTTACGGAATAAACGGCACAACGCATCAAATTCTTTACTTGAAATGAACCGCAAAATAGTAGCAGTTAGCGGCGACGACTCGCCGGGTGACGAGCAGTGACATCTATCGTGTCAAATGGAAGCTCCAATTCTCACAATATTTAGATCCCTGGTCAATTTTTGACATGCCCCCATCTTATGTCTCTATGCGCGCCTTACAATAAACGCGATGGCACTATGTTTTTATCCTGGAGTAAAAATTCCCGCGTATAGGTACCATAGAAACCCTAGCGACGTTTTGGACATGACCGAATGTCGTGGAAGGGAGACAGCATTACGCCTCTTATGCGTTGTTGAAAGAGATGGCGATACAACATAGGTCGGTTTGCATTTTGCACGCATGCCTCGTCCATTGTATTTGGACAGTTCGGGAAAGATTTGGAATAATAATTATTAACGTTGTTATCGGCGACGTTTCAAATTTAGTTTAGCGGCACATCGAGAAGTAGATTTTTCAAAGATTATTAATTATTTTATTATGATCACTTTTCAACGGACATGGAAAACAGCTTTTAAAAAAATGTTCGTTTTTTAGGTTCCTAA
Source organism: Limnephilus lunatus (assembly GCA_917563855.2). NCBI lineage: Eukaryota > Metazoa > Arthropoda > Insecta > Trichoptera > Limnephilidae > Limnephilus > Limnephilus lunatus. The sequence continues at coordinate 85,726,665 of OU830593.1, forward strand.
CCTAAGTGACAGCAGATTCTATACATTTAATTATCTAGTTACAGGTAAATCATTTGAAAGGGACCTTTGCTTGTTTAGTGGTGTATTAGATGGATAAAAAATATCTAATACCTATAATTTAATAATAAATCTGTTTTTGTTAGGTAGCTGAAAAATGCAAAAAAAAAAACATCGTCAAATTGAAACGCAAGTCTAAATTTAAATAAAATTGATAAATGTCTTTTCTCACCCAATATTTTTGGGCATTTTAGGGGTAAAAGGTGACTGCGGACATGTGTTTCAAAGTCAATTTTTGCTTTTAAATTTTTGATATTATCGGTTTCTATTTTTTCTAATCTACCTACCTAATTTAGTTTTTAAATTTTGGATACTTAGGTATATACTATCGGTGTACATAACTATATTGAAAAGTACCCTCTTTAAAATGATGTACCAGCAAGAACACGAATTATTTAGTGATTTTGCAATTTATAAATAATACCCATGTAATTTGAGTTGCGGATTCATGACCCTACCTATCTTCAAATTGATATAGGTAATAATATGTCGCAAGGGCGGATTTAGGGGGGGGGCACGTGCCCCCGTGCCCCAGACGGTGTTTTTGTGTACTGTGGAGATTCCATCACAGTCCATACTTAGAAGCAAAAACTGTCTTTATTAAACATTTATTTTTTCTATTGTTTTGACACTTTCATAAACCTTCCTATACATACTTGAATTTGTCGAAATATACATTTGATTATGATACTCAGTGGCGGACTAGGGGGGGGGGGGGCGCCCGGGCCCCCGGTCCCCAAACATGGGAGGCCCACAAACGTCTCCATGCTCCCTTGATCAAATCCTAAACAAGGATAAAATGTGTTGGAGGCGCTAGGCAATGCACGTCTCGGCAGGGGCGTGCACTCCATATAGGCACATAAGCACTGCCTACCCTGCCGTTTTTGTAAAACATAAGCATGTAAATAATATTATAATTTATTAAATTATTGCTAAAAATAATTACACACTTTCAAAAATAAGCGTGAAAAAGCTGAGCAACCGAAACTACACGGCATAAACTGTAACTAGAAACTACACGCGTGCCCTCCGACTGCTTCACTAAAATGCGGTCTAAGCAGGAATTATTTCTGACTAGAGCTAACTTCGAACAAGACATAATTCAATGTTTACGAAATGCACAAAGTATAGAGTAGAACTGTCGTTTTGAATTTGCTATGTGGTTTTTTTGTTAGTATTAAGCAGTGCTTTCTAGATCAAAATTAGCAAATAGCAATCCGTGACGACAAAAATATCTGTTGTTACGTACTTCTATCAAATTGTTGTCTTTCATAAATGCTAATTGTCGGTTCAAAAACGTTTGTCGTACTATAATTCTGAAATTATCTGATAGAATATGGAAATTTTAATTTTAACCTGTGAAACTTGTTGTATTTTCATACTGCCTACCCTGATCAAAAACTCTGTGCACGCCCCTGCGTCTCGGGGCCTTTACCATAGGGGCCCCTAGTCGATGCGTGCCCCCTAGGTAGTGGCCTACACTGCCTTGTTGATAATAAGGGCCTGCCAGGGCTGGCTTAAATATGCCGAGGCTCCTAGGCAACGTACGTCTCAGGGCACTTTTACCCTAAGAGCCCCTACCCGATGCGGGGCACCTAGGCAGTTGCCTAAACATCTAATGGATAATATGGCCCTGACTATAGCGACTGGATTTTCGAAGGCAGTGGCCTACACTGCCTTATGGACAATCGGGCTCTGCCAGGGCCAGCTTAAACATGTCGGGGCCCCTGCGCAATGCACGTCTCGGGGCCTCTTTACCCCAGGGGCTCCTTCCCGATGCGGGGCCCCTAGGCAGTGACGTATATTGCCTTATGGATAATAGGGCCCTGCCAGGGCCAGCTTAAACATGTCGGGGCCCCTAGGCAATGCACTTCTCGGGGCCCCTTTACCCTAGGGGCCCCTTCCCTATGGCAGTTACCCATACATCTTATGGATAATTCGGCCCTGGCTATAGTGACTGGATTTTCGAACAGTTTAAGACTTGGTTCATCAGATGTATAGTTTTTCTAATATGTTGTCAACCAGGTTGAAAAGGGTAGTTTTGAAAAAAACGCATTCAAAGTTTTGCTGAAGGATAATTCAACACACAAACTGTTAAAACGATTTCATATATGATGCTGTATCTCCGTCAATTTTAAGACATTTCTTACAATATTTGGTGAAAGATAAAATAGGAATAATTAAATGCAGCCTGAACGGGTAATTTACTATTTTTAAAATAAAATTACTAATTTTATCTTTTTCCTTTTCAATATGTTGTATTTTTTTAAACTTGTATTTGTAAAATGTACTTATATGTGTCTGTCCTTCCCGTAATGAGTCTTTTTCTCAACTTAACGGAATAATGTGTTACTTACCATGTTTTTGTAATACATTATAATTAAATAAATAAAATAATATTTTTAATGTCTATAAAGTTTTTAGTTCCAGTATCACTTATGTATTGCATTTCGTATTATTTTTACTAACTTAGGCCCTTTGCTAAAGGTTATCTTATCATTACAGACAGTAAAGATAGTAATAAAATAGGCAAGTAATTAAAAAGATTCAGTGGCCTCCTAATGGGGGGGGGAGGGGCGGCCTCTGGTCCCCGGGGGCCTCCAAACGCCTCCATGTTTCCTTGATCAAATCCTAACAAGGCTTTCATTGTAAAAGAAATGTTTTGGATTTTTTTTTAAATTTAATTTTCTGAAGTTAACAATGCTTTCACCAAATGTTTTTACAGCATTTTACGTGAAACCGTTTGAAACAATGTGTACGTTGAATTTTATCCTTCAGCAAAATTTTTAATGCTTTTTTCTCGAAACTTTTTAAACTCATTTTTCAACCTGGTTGATAACATATTAAAAAAACTGTACTTCCGTGTGTAGGTATTTTTATTGCATTTGCATTTACATTTTCATGAACCAACTCTTAAACTATTCGAAAATCCAGTGTCTATGGCACCTCGTAGGGGAATTTTCATATTTAAAAACACGAAAAAATTGCGAACCAGCGAATTTTATATTCGATTTTTCATGGAAAATTTTCAGCGTTCTTTAAAAAAATAGAAGGAAAATCCCTATTTGTGGCCATAGTGACTGGATTTTCTAACAGTTTAAAACTCGGTGCATGCAAATCGGATGTTAAATCATAGTTTTTCTAATATTTTATCAACCAGGAAGAAAAACGTAGTTTCGAGAAATATGCGTTCAAAGTTTTGCTGAAGGATAATTCAACATACAAACTGTTTAAAACTTTCTTAAAATTTTCTTAAAATTTCCTTAAAATTTTCTTAAAATTTCCTTAAAACATAAGATGATAGCATTATTAACAAAGCATGAAATACAAAAAAATTACAATATTTTTTACGATGGACCCGAGGCCTGTGTGAACTGGAGGTTATCCACCGCATACCCGCCCCGGTATAAGTAACTTATGGTTACTCCTTCAGGGCTCTCACAAGGAAGCTATTTTTTTTTATTTGAACGTCTCTACATTAAATTTAACAAAACTAGACCCCCAAAGCCCTAGCCCGTGTGAACTGAATAAAATTTACATCAACTTTTTAAACTAGGGGGGGGGGGCTCATTCAGCTTTGCCGCCCCGGGCCTCTAACGTGCTTAGTCCGCCACTGATGATACTTCAAGTTTATTTGTAACAGTAATTGTTGATTTTTTTGCTCGTCCGCCCCTTGTGCCCCCCCCCCCCCCCCCAGAAAAAAATCCTGGATCCGCCCTTGATATGTCGGCATTTTTCACAATATCAAAAAAAGGTTATTTCACAAATTTTTTTCAAGTGACCTCCCATACCTGGAGCTCTAGAGCCGCCTCTGTGTCTAAGTATAAAATAATAATTCTTATTTGTTTGATAAGGGCACTGAAACATTTGTTCACTAAAACAGAAAAATTATGATTTATTTCGGGAGCAGAGCAAAACGCAGCTGTCACTTTTATGTAGGTATTGTTGAATGTCATAGAAGTTCGCTCCCCGCGCCCATCTATGACGAAGGTAGGTTTTGGTCTCGCAAGTTAAGTTAAGGGCCAGATCGGGAGAGACTAGTTGAGAGACCTCTGCAGGCGAATTTATGGAAATAAGTGTCTGAAAAAATGAGTTTTTAGTTTGGATCTAAATTCTGTTCGGCTGGCAATGGTTTTACATCTCAATTCCATAGGAAGTTTATTCCAAGTCTCAGTGCCAGATACTCCGATTGCACGATCATCATTTTTAGTAATGTTTAAAGTTCTTTGGATATTCCGATAGCAGAAAAAAATCAAAAGTGCAGCAGATAAACAAATTTATTATCATTTTTAAAATTAATACATCGGGTGTAGACAGATTTAATACATGAAGTTATTAATGTACATCACATTTTAGTTTAAACGATGGTGTATGTAGATGTATTGTACTGTCAAATATTTACCCGATAACAAAAAAATATTATTGGATCCAATAAAATAGATATATATATATATATATTCCAAAAAGTAAAGAACGCTAAATTTATACAAAAACAATCGAAAAGCCGTCAAGTGAGAAGTCAAGATGTGAGATCTTGAGATAATTGTGGTAGAAGTTATTGTTGTTAAACTTGGGGATACAAGGCATATTTCGTGATTCCGCACTCGTGGTCCTTGTTCCTGGCCATTCTGATGTAACCATTTTCCCCAAAATCTGTTCCCCAGGAGTTCTTCACGAGGTAGTAGTCCTCACCAGAAGTTTTGTCAGTTCCGTAGCCTGCGACAAGCACCTGTAAAGTTGCAAGTATTGTACGATTATAAAGCTGCACTGTTACATTTGGGTAAAAATGTCAGACTGGTTATGTTATAAGTAATACCAAATGCGATTTTAAATTCGAAAGGCGGTTTATGGATACCGCAGATCGTCTGAAGTACAGAAAATCTTAAATGATTACTGTTCTCATTGCTTAATTGAAAAAATGTATTTTAGCTTTAAAGAAAATCTAAACATGTTTTAAAACTAAATATTTCCTTGAATCGTATGTTTATTTATGTTCATGCTTTGTTTTAGTTAAATACAAGTAATAAAATAATAATTTTTCAAAATTTCTTCCACAAACAGAAATCTTTGAAAGATATTTTTAAAGATACCGATACGTCCGAGGCATTAACAAAGTTACAAAAAAAATTATTTCCCTTATTACCTATTACAATCTCACTACCTTACGTTTGGTGACTTGGCAGGCTTGAAATACCTGGGTTCATGGGGTGACGTTTGTGAAGGGTCTTGGCAGGCGGGTGCGTCTGCCCATCCGCTGCGTGGCGGGACGGATCGAGAGAGACTGGTTGAGAGAGGCCTCTTAACCTTTCCAACCGGAATCTCTCCACCAATGCCTTGCACCGCAGTTGGAGGGATGGATTCATACGTCCGTCACTTCTGAACACACTGACCCCCAGATTCCTACCCACCCTTCATACCATTTTCCTTCCCAGAACTTCCTAACATTCCCTTCCTTAAAAAGATCCTCCACACAGCATCCCTTAAGATGACATAGGATCTGAGAGAAAATTATTTGCCTCCTGTGTGGGGTTAGTGTAAAAAAAGGCTTTTTTTAAATTACAGGAGACACTATTACCACCAGAAATATGACAAAATCCACCAAATAAGGGGGAAAGTATGTGTGTTTAAATGGAAAAATTAACCATTTACATTTGCTTGCGACTACTAACACTTCTGCTAGATTAAACATAACTTTATTAATATATAGGTTATTATTTCAAGACTCATATAATATCACCACTCCGGTGTACTTACTCCATGGTTGTTTTTACTTTTTTTTTCACTGCATTTTGGCTCGTAGTAGACCCCGGATTTGTAATGGAAGAAGGAATCCAAGACTTGGATACCCACCGCGATGGGTCCTTTCTTAGCTGTGGCCTCCGTCAGCGCCTTCTGAGTGTCGTTAACGAACGTGTAACCGCTGACGGTAGCTGCTGATTCTCGGTGTCTGTACAAAAGATGAACATAAGTAATTTGTGATATTGTCAGTAAAATACTAAACTAATAGTTCATACAAGAAGTAAAAAATTTGCATCTGTTCTTAAACCCTGATGTTATGGGACATACTAGACATATTTTAATCAGTGATCTAAGGAATTATTTATTATTGGTCTCCGGTGACTTTTTAATCGTTTTTTTTTGTATCTTCAAAATAAATTTTCCATATGTCGTGACTGGTCACTAAGCCAAGTAACCAACCAATCCCTCTCCCCGCCCTTAACTGTCCAATACCTGCTGATTTTTCGTGTTTTAGTTAAAAAATTAACCGCTCACGAAAATTTAATTAGCATTACTCCAAATTAAGTCAGCAATCACTGGTTAAAGTAAGCCAAGTACGTCTCTTAACCCGGCGAACGTAAGGTTGGGTAAAATTTACCCGGGGCAATTGACGTTGCTCGTTAATTTTAGTTTTTTAAGCTCAACTGTTCCATTCCCCTCGGTAGCTGTGCGGGAGCAAGTAAGGAAGCGACAATAAATGAGGATTTAGTCAACCGCCGCTCAGCGAGGTAGTTAGACATCATCAAAGTTTTACCCACCTAGCGCTCGGTGTTAGTATTGTTCATAAGTAACTAAGATTAGTTGTAGAAGAAAAAACTATTATAAGTTGTGTTTGTTACGATTAAAAGTTAAGAAGATATTAATTTTGTTGTGATTTTATTTTGTTTTAAAATGGGTAATTAAATGCCATAAATTGAATTCTCTTAGAAAAATGTTGATTCGAATAAAAATGATTAAATTACTAATTAAATCATTTTTATTCCTAGTTTCTTATAAAATTTGCATGGAAAACAGGTAAAATAATTGTTATTTTTAATTGATAAAATAAATTTATTTTTTAAGACAAGATTTTTATGCATAGAACAAAGGGTAACAATTATTATAAGCACTAATTATCAGCCTGAAACACTCATCTACATTGAAAAAATCTTCCGAGAAAAGATACATGCCGCCAACGGGACTTGAACCCGTGTCCGTCTGACTGCCGGTCAGGTGCTCTACCACTGAGCTATGTCGGCTTATCTAATACCCGCCAAATAATTCAATATATACTAATGTGTTTCATTCAACAATTACTGCTTATTACATTTTTCCACCAGAAAACAACCAACTTTATTTTTGTGAGAGAGGCATTGTTAGTACTAAATCTCTCACTAGGTGGCGTCGAGACAAATTATGTCTACATTTTTTGGTGAAATACTTTAAATTGTCAAATATTAATTATTATTTTGAATTGATAAACTAACGCGGGTAAAATAAGTATACCTTTATTTAAAAAATAGTAACAAGTCGAGAAAAAAAAATGATCTAAGTGAGAATTTCGGGTGAAAATTACCCAACGTTACGCTCGATGTTGCAAATTCGAACCTAACGCTTGGCGGGTTAACACCCTGTACAATCAAAAAACATAACAGAGGTTGGAATAAAATCAAAAGACCGAACGATATCGGCGTAATTACCTGCACACAGAATGCACGCCCTCATACGGGTACTTTTCCTCACTGTCGATCCCTCCTATCTTCTTTATATCATCGTAAGCTAATGCCATAAGTCCTCCATCGCAACCTGAGTTACTTTTGGAACAGTCCACCAGGAATTGCTCCGAGAGTGAGATGAGTTTTCCGTTAGCCAGGAACTCCTGACCTTCTAATGCTCCAGTCTGCGAAAATATTTTTTTTAATATGGTAGGCCAAAGTTAAATATCTTTGTGGTAGGCACTTACGTACCTATGTAACATTTGATTTTCATTAAAAAAATCAAATTAGTTTGCATTTTCCAGGTTTATATATATACATTTTTTTATGAATCATTTAATAACATAACAGCACAGAGCTGCATGTGAAAGAAATTCAGTTTAACCTTTAACTGACGTTGGGGCCGCTCCGTCCTAGCAACAATAATAATATCGAAATTCTCCCCTCCCCCGCGCGCGACGCATACGCCGCTTCAAATAGCTTCGAATTTGGTTACGCCAGAGCCGTATGTTTAAAATTTTTAACTTTTAAAGTTAAATTTTTGTAAATCGTTTCATTTAATTTTTTTGCGGGCCTCTCTGACACATCGTCAGTACTTTTTTAAAGTTGATTTTTACTATATAAAAATAAACATAAACAACTTTACTAAAGTTGATTATATATAGTTTATTCGAGACACTGTTAAACTATTATAATAAGAGTGAGTTCATTATTTTTTATTTTGTTTAATAGATAATACAGACTGATTTCTGATCTCAAGTGATTTTTGCCAAAAATTATTACATACTCGTAATATCCAAATTGATAAATATAAGTTACTTAACAATAAAAGGTTATAAGAGGGCTTTAATAACATACGTCTTATATATATTATATATTACAAGCAATCACTGGATAATGGAGAGCACTGGCATTATGATATTTGTATAAATATTTTTCTATGGATGATGTGCTAGTAGTAGTAGAAAAATGTGGGATGGAATGTGGGGTGATGAATCCGGGAGGGGGGAAGGCAGGGAAGGTTAAAGGGGATCTCGGGAGGGAGGAAGGCCTTGAAAGTGGAGCGCGGTAGGGGAAAGGGACGCGGGAGGGGTACGGTGTCGAAAACGGTGGCGAAATCAAGGACTCACAGGAAATAAAAGCGGGAAGATTTTTTTCCTTTATGTGGCATTGCAACACATGCCGGGTACTCGCTAGTTACAAATAAATATACATATAAGGATCGGGAGGGAAATAATAGAAATGAAGAAATTTCCTGGAGGTGGCCAGGATTCTCCAAGGGCTGTAGCACCGATGACTATACAGAATTACTCACGGCACTGAATGCCCAGCACGATCCGCAACCGCCCTGATTTTTAACTGGCGTCACAGCGCCGTCAGCGGTCCAGTTTTTGCTTTCGGGGATGGAATCGCCCGTTGCGGTGAAGGTGGCTCCCTCCAAGTTGTCAGGGCTGGACAAAGAATTGACAAAATGTTATTTACGAGTATATTATCATGAATGAGAAAGCGGCCGCCGTAGCTCTCGTATGCTCTCAGTTAATAGCGACAAATGGTGGTGCTACCTGTCAAAATCACTTAACTTTTGACTTTGATATATTTACATAAATAGCTCCGGACCAAAAAAGTCCCTTTTTCATTCACCATTATGATAATTGGCTATTGTAAAAAGTAAAAAAGATATAATATTGGAGTGTGTTAAAAATTATTTGCAATGGACCATGGCTGCAACACGAGGAAATTAGACTCTCTTGAGGATTTTCTTGGTTTTTTATGTTTGGTACGTACATACGTATGTTTGGACGCGTTTTCATGGATGGGAATTCATTGGATATTTCCACAAGTTTTAAAATGTATTATTTAAAGAGATTTGGTTAAGTTGGAAAACCCTTATCCATTTGGGTGCTCCCAGAACTATATATTCTGGAATATTTGAAGTTTTTTCAAGTGGAACCCTGCGAAGCATGGGCCCAAATGGGGCTTGCGTATTTAAGTTTTGGCCTTATCGTACATTTATATATCAGGAGTTTGTTTTTCATTAACATTTTTTCCATAGCATGGGGATAAAGGGCTGCTAGGATTTTATTGTTAGATGTTACAGTTTAATTAATGTGCTTTTTCCAAGTTAAGTCTATTTTTAAGTGTTGACGTATGGACGTTTTCTCTGAATCTACACATGAGAAAGTTAGTAGAATAAAAGATATTAATACAACAGAAAACAAATGCGGCGCTTTAAGAGGGATTTATACTAATTTTACAAAAAAAAATCTAGTTTTAAATAAAATTATTTTCCTCCTGTATATTTAAATGCTCCTGGTTGGAGCTAATGCATAATTGTATCTTATAACTAACTAAATACTAGTTGTTATCATACATATATATGTACATTGTTAAATGTACATTATTATTTTGTTATCATTATAATTACCCTCCTGTGTACCATTGTGTATCATGTATCATCGGATTGTAAAAGCCATTTTATGGCGTTGAAATATATAAACAAAAGGTCTTGGCTTGTAATTTAAAAAGGTACTCCTGCAGTATATCGGGATATTGGGAGAAGATCCTCGAAACACACCTCGCAATTAGCAATAATTTAGTGGTCAACATTCATTGGGTAAGTTAAAACTTCACTATAGAAGTTGTCCATAGTGTAGTTCAGTCAGTCATCGTGATGAATGGATAGTAATAGGAAGTTAGTACTTACCTGTCATACGTGAAGCCGGTGAGAGCGGCAATGAGTTCACTGTAGAGCATGTCTGAGAACTTGTTGATGCCCTGACTGTAAGAAACCAGACCCTTCTCGTACTCCTGGTTGTGTGCGTCGATCTCATGCTTGCTCTCCAAGAATATCTTCTTCCTGATTTTCTCCTCATCATCGCTCTTATAGTTTTTGTCATACTGGGTCTGCAAAAAACCAAATAAAATTTTCTCTGCTTTTTGGAATTTTATGTGCCACAAGTAGTATTTCATTCAAAACATTTCAATGGATATAAGAATAGTTCTTCTTCAAATTGCGAGAAACAAAAGAAAACCATCCTAATGTTCGTAATCGAATCGAATAGTATCAATACGTGAGCGTCTGCGTGGTTGAATTTCAGAACCATATTAATTTCAAGAATTCGTCAAAAGATGTCGCCACTTTCGTTAGCAGGACGCATGGGGACGTGCCCCCCACCCCCCCTAGGTATAAGTATTACGATTTGTGAATTGGTAGAGTATCTCTCTGGATATGGAAAGATTGACGGTAATACTCCGTTGTATCAGGCCGCTTTATATTACGTATGACTTCATTACCTGTTCCGGTGACTAGCTATCACTGCATGACAGTGGATCCGAGGAACGGGCTATTTTTGGAACCAGTTTCTATTGGATTTATAAAATGGTCACCAACATAAATAATCGGGCGAAGCTGCGTAGCGGGTTTTTAACTGCTAGTTATGTGATGTGCTTACCTTGAAGTCGTTCCACGCCTGGTCATCATCATCTGTATTTGCGATGGACGCGCACTGTGCGGCCGCAAACACAACAAACAACAAAAAGACGAACTTCATTTTTAATCTGTTAAAAGAAAAGCGACAATTAGGACAGTTGTTAAATACATAATTAAATTTCTTCGTTGTTAAATAATTAACGTTCTGTTTCAAAACAATGCGTCCGCGATTTATGCATCTCATACGAAAGTCTCCAATCTTAATGACACCAAGCGAAACCGGTTGGTAAATTTAAATATAATGTAATGACTGGTAAGCTATATTTGTGCGGCTCCTTGAGATTATTTAACAAAAAAGGCGCTATAATAAAAAATAAATACAATTATCACAAGAAAATTATGAAAACGTTAATGTTTTCCGTATTATAAAGATCGATTAAAAAATGATCCACTTAATTGGCTTTGTGGTCGAGGAGTAAGCCTCTAGACAACGAATTCGTAGGTCGACGGTTCAAATCACGGCATGGGCAAGTGAATTTTATTTAATTTGTCACGTTTAGTAATCAATTCTATTTCAATAATATTTAGTATATTTGCTGCAAGTTCCAGAATGGAAAATGCTCAGTATCGCCCTGGTAAAAGAGTACCATTCAAAATAGGAAAGGTTGTTTGAATTGGCATTATCCGTTTTTGGTGACCAAAACAGAATTGACAGGTACCAGCACACCTTCCCTTCCCCTTTACTTTCAGCCTCTAGACGTACCCCAATTATTGGAGATGTCTTAGTCTCCCTGGCTATGGTTAGGAGGAAGCAGTTGAGACTCTTGCCCAGCATTCATATTTTACAAAGAAAAAAATGAGTATGTACGTTTTTGAGCAATACTCCTACACTACAAGAATGAAAACCTTAAAGTGGTTAACTTTCCATAATTAAATAAAACATACTGTAAAAAGTGGCCCAAAAGAATTTTGGACTTTGGCGATTTTTAAGGCAATTTTCGCAATTGCTAAATGTAAGTAATTTTTTAAAAATCTTATTTCAGCTGTGATGAAAATTAAATGCTAAAATTGCGTATTTACAAATATGTAATAATTTATGTCCGAACAAAACAAAATACTCACCACTGCTAGTAATAAGAATCCTTGGACCTTTGAAAGAACGTTCGACCAAAGGAACGTAATTCGACTGTTGCTGGTGGTTGTGAAGATTGGCTTTTTATAACGAATTGGTTTACTAGTCCCTTGAAAACTACGGAAGATTGAAATACTATTTTTTATTACTGACTATTAATAAGTTATAATTTTTTTTATAATGTTTTACAAGTGGAATTAATGATTATAGTTTTATTTAAAACGACAAATATAAAAATTATATTTTCGAAAAAGTAGAACAACTTTTTATGTACCTACTGAGTTAACCGTAACAACGCGAAATAAATAATATATTATATTATCAACTAGGTACTACAGCAGACTATTCAGTTTTACATTAACTCCACACAGGAGGCCCTGAGGAAAATAATTTCCCTCAGGGCCGATGTCATTTTTGAAGATGCTGTGTGGAGGGTCTTTTTGAGGAAAGGAAGGAGTGAACATGGGTCTTGTAGAGACCCATGTTGTAAGAGGGAGGAAACACAGAGGCCGGCAAATCGTTCCACAGCCGAGCTGTTGAACTCAAGAACCAGTCGTAGAAACGACCCGTTCTCATGTGATTAATGTCAACCGTGTACAAATGTTGGGCACGTGTTTGGCGTGTTTCCCGACTATGCACCGGTGCCGAGGGGATCAATGACGCTAGTTCCTCGGAGCATCTTCCATTATAATACCGGTAGAACAAGGACAGCATTCCCACCTGACGCCTGTTCTCTAAAGATTGCAATCCTTTTATTAAGATCGGAGAATCTATCAAACTAACCGGCTGTTTCTGCACAGAGTCAAGGGTTTTTTTTAGGTATTTTAGAGCTCCAGAACAGAGGTGGCTGCCAAATTCAACCGTGGGGCGCACTTGCGATTTGTACAGGGTTAGCAGTAGTGTACTATTTAAGTATCTGCGGGCCCTGTCAGTACGCCTAGTTTTTGAGAGGCTAACTTAACTCTTTATTTTATTTATTTGTAGATACATCTACATAAAAAGATTTACATTTTTTTTTTTGGCTTTGCCTGTCTCACTAGGAAATCCTGTGTCGAGACTGACTTGTTTACAAATATTTTATAAATACTAAATAAAGTACATTTTTCAATAAAGTTAAAATATTTGACAAAAAATTTCAGGTTGGTAGGTAGTGGTAACAATAATGCAATAAGATGATTTGGGTGAGGTTACTAATTTTATTGCACGACCTATTTCAATGATCCATTGATCAAAATTTTGAATTTGTTAATATTATTCGATTGTCTTATTTTGTCAGGTAGGTTATTGTATATTTTAGACGCGATGTGTTTGAAATTTCTTTGGCCAAATGTTGTGTTTGTTTTAGGTGTTTGTATGAGTTCTTTGGTTTTTTCGTATTTTATTATTTTATTTTTGGTATTTTCATAAAATGTATGTGTTTTATTTTTAAACAGATGAGTTAAGATTGTTTTTGTGTAAATTTGTCGAATATCTAATACATGGAATTTGTTGAATATATCTACAGTACTTGTTATTACGGGAACTTTAAGAATAACTTTCATAATTAATTTTTGTGCCTTCGATAATGAATCTATAGCTGATAGTGTTGCACCTCCCCATGCGATTAATACATATTCTATGATTGATTGACAAAGACAGTAAAAAACAATTTAAACAGATTTGGAATCCAGTGTGTTTCTAATGTTTTTGAAGAAATAAATATGTTTTCTAAGTTTATTCGTGATAAGTAAGCAATGTGTATTTCACGTAAGATATTGATCAAATCTAAGACCAAGGTATTTGGTCCGTTTGATCTAGGCAAGGACATTGACAGAATGTACCGTGAATACTTTCATGTACTTTTATTTCAACATCTTGATTAGGTTTGCCAACGATATTCATACTTAAAGTAATGTATTTTGTTTTGGTAGTATTTAGTGCAAGAGAGTTAATATCAGCCATTTTGTATGCGTCTAACCAAGTCTCGGATAGAATGAATAGCACAGTATCTTCAGCAAAACTTACAATTTTTCCATCTATCATTAGGTTACAAAGATCGTTTATGTATATGAAAAACAAAGTAGGGCCTAAGACGCTTCCTTGAGGAACTCCGTAGGTTATAGGGAGGGGTTGTCTGAATTTGTTTTTGATTTTGACATTTTGAGTTAAGTAACTTTGAAGAAATTCTAGGTCTTTCCCTCTTATACCAATGGTATTTATTTTTTTAACAAGGATGTCAAGGGAGATAGTATCAAAAGCTTTTGAGAGGTCTAGGAAGATAGAAATGCATTTTTTACCCTTTTCTAAATTTGAAACAAGAAAGTCTGTAACAGCCATAATAGCATCGGTAGTGCTCTTATTTGACCGAAAGCCAAATTGATTTTCGGAGAGTAGCTGCTTGCTTTCCAAAAATGTTTTCAGTTGTTTGTTAATTATTAGTTCAACTGCTTTCGAGAGTGAGTTAAGTGTTATGGGCCCATAATTGTTAATGTCCACTTTTATACCACTTTTGTATATTTATTTTATTTGTTTATTTATTTATTTATATATAATTTGTACATATATTTATAACAAATTACAGGCAATATAGCCTAAGACGTTATAATTGTACCATTTATGCAGTGTATATGCAATGCCAAAAATCTTACAAATGCGCTATAGGACACAAAAAATAAATCTATTTTTTTATCCACTTCATTCAAAAAACACGTAGCTCTCCCCACAGGTGAGTTCATAAATAAATTAGTGCGGCTTGCTCTACCATATAGGAGGATGTGATGACGTCCTCGGGAGTGAGACTCTGGTACAAAAAAATTTAATTGGGCCAGTATCTCATTATTAGATAAGTGACCGTTAATTAGTTGAAAAAAATATTTTAGCAAAGCAATACCTCTACGTGTCTCTAGGGAGTGGTAATTGGTCATGCCTAATATATAAATCGATGGGTAAAGCCAAGGGTAACGTCCATAGAGCCGCGAGAATGAAAACCTTAAAAAATTCTTATGGACTCTTTCAATGCGTAAAGTGTATGTTAATTCTTGTGGGGCCCAGATGATCGAATTTGACTCAAGTACACTCAAGACTAGTGTGTTATATAATAACATCAGTGTTTTTGTGTTACGAAACGGATATGAGTTTCTAATTACGAAGCCGAGAAGCCTGTTCGCTCTGCTTATTAAATCATCGATGTGTTGGTGAAAAGTTAGTTTGCTGTCGTAAATAATTCCTAGATCTTTGATTTGGTTAAGGTGTTGGAGAATAATTTCATCAATTGTATATTGAAATACATGCGGTTTCTTTGATCTTGTATACGAGACGATATTGCACTTGGGTGTACTGAAGTTCAAGCCATTTATTTTGGCCCAGTTTGAGACGCAGTCAATGTCACGTTGAAGGAGAATACAGTCAAGAAGATTTTTTATTGATCGATATAGTTTCAAGTCATCTGCAAATAGTAAGTACAGCGAGTGTGTGATGACTGAACCAATATCGTTAATAAAAATCATAAACAGAAGTGGTCCAAGGATAGACCCCTGAGGAACTCCAGAAAAAACTACGAATTCAAAAGAACTGGATCCCTTATAATAAACAAACTGTCTACGATTTCGAAAATATGAAGCAAAAAAACAGAGTAGTCTTTTGGAAAAACCAAATGAAGCTAGTTTATTCAGAAGAATGTCGATGTCAACCTTGTCGAATGCTTTTTCCAGGTCAAAATAAGCAACATCCACCTGGCCACCATTGTTGAGAGTTCGTGATAAGAAATCTGAGATGCATAAGAGGTTTGATGTTACTGACATCTGGGATCTAAAACCATGTTGATGGTCGTCAAGAATTGGAGTAATGTGATTAAGTATATATTTATGTAAAATTTTCTCGAATATTTTCATGATGGAACATAGAACGGCAACTGGTCGATAATTCCGGATATCGCGTTTGTCTCCCTTTTTGTAGATAGGGGTTATTTTAGTTAATCTCCAGATATCTGGGAGAATCCCGTTTTTTAGGCATACATTGAAGAGATGACATAATGGTGGTATTAAAAGGTCGGAACAACCCTTTAGTATAAATGTTGGAATATTGTCAGGACCGATGGAGTGAGGTTTCTTTACGTTTGAGAGTGCCTCCTTAACATCTTTTTCTGAAATACTGTCCGGGTCGAATGAGGGCCAAATCTGTACAGTGTGGAGTGTAGAGTCAATATTGAGAGTTGGTTGAACATTTTTGTACACAGATGAAAAAAAGGTAGCAAAACTATTTGCGTATATGGGTATGATGAGCCCTTGCTTTTATTATTTAGGTAATATTCCCTGTGATATGCTGAGGTTAATTATGTATGGAAGTGAGAGGTTCCAATAGTTCATGAACAAGTGCCTTGAGTAAATTTACGGTGATGCCATCAATACCGGCGGACTTTGTGTCTTTTAATGAGTTAATTGTTTTCTTAATATCGTCATGTGTAACCGTTTGAAATTTAAATTGTTTAGAATGGGGTATATGTAGTTTTTCCTGTAATTTTGTATTAGAATTCAGGGAAGACATTTTGTTTGCTATTTTTTCCCGACATTAGTGAAAAAGTCATTGTCATGGTTTAGGATTTTTTCCGGATTCTTTGAGAAGTCGACGGTCAGTCTATCAATATTGAGTTGTTTTAGGTCAGCGTTTAAGTTAGGCTTAGTATGAGCAGCTTCGCGTAAAATGTTTCACATTTATTTTGGATTACCTTTGCTTTCTTCTATTTTATGTCTGTAATATAATTCCTTAGCATTCCTGATGACTTTTCTACATATGTTTCTATATCTTTTATAAAAGTTGTTAAGTATAGTGTCAGAAGGATTCAATGAAGTTTTTTATGGAGTAAGCTTCTTTTCCTTATACAATTTATAATGATGTGATTTATCCAGAGAGTTAGAGGTTTAAATTTTTGAGGGATTGTTTTTACTAAAGAATTAGTGTTATTATTTATTTCAGTTTGTAGTATGTTTATGAAGTAAGTCCATGCATCTTCAGCGTTGGGTATTTGTAGTAAGTTGTGCCAATAATTACAGGAAAAAGATTTTTTTGGATTCTCATAATCAACTCGTTTTATGCCATAATTGTATTTCATTTTTATATTTTTTGATGGTGTGTTTAATGAAATCATAGTTGCATAGTGGTCAGTAATATTAGGTTTAAAAAAAGTGTTTTATATGGATTATTCGTTTTTATCATAATGTGGTCAACACAAGAGCTGGATTCTTTGGTGACGCTAGTCGGGTGATTTATTGTAGATATCAATCCATGGTAACTAAGTAGATTTAAGTAATCTTGGCATTGTAGGTGTGAATTATTTGGTAAAGTGTTAATATTAATGTCTCCTTAAGTGTTTTTTATGCGCAAGTTGTGATAATTTTTCATTTAGGTTTTGTAAGAATGGGGTTATATTGTAGTGTATAGATCTCCCATGCATTGCTAGTACGCATGTGCCGCCGTACGATATTTGTAGACAATTTGCACCCGGGATTATTATTTCCAAAGTCTGAACATTCAGTACATTATTAACATATATAATAATGCCGTCATTCTGATAGTGATGGGTTTTTGTGGAGAAGTAATCATAATCAGGAAGGTGTTGTGGTACATATAGATCATTAATCCAACATTCTGATAGAATAATTATATCAAATTTAACCTTTAGATTATTCAGTAAGGTGAGTATTTCTTCCCAATTTTTATATATGGATCGAACATTATGGTGACATTTTTTTAAGTTCGTGTAGTCTTTCATTAGTAAATTACAAAATTTTATATCTGAAGATACATAATTATTAATTTTATCAGAAGATACTGTTTCATTATCAAAAATCAGTCTAGCCATTTTTAAGAACAATTTACAAAGGAACTTTAATATTTTGTATTGGGAGTTCCGTCACAGTGGCTAAAACTGGGAGTTCGCCCTATACCCGGTAGTACATAGGTAAGATATATGATTTCTGACAGTTTGGAAATAATCACTGTAAAAAAATTTACAACAGTCAGGATCAGGTTTTGTATGGTAAGAGCGATCGAACCAATGTTCGACATGTGACAGAGCTCATCAACCTCCTAAATAATTTTACACAAGTCATCAGATGGTTTCGATGGAGCCCCCATATCTGAGCTGATCACTTAGAGTTTTACCAAGCATATCGATGGAGGTCCTGTTCGGAAGATTGCTACCGTTGAAGGAGACTAGATTATCATTTCAATCCCCTTTAGACGTTATCAGACATGATTGGGTCTTTACCTCATGTACCAGTATGTACCTCGTTATTATTTGATTTATTGCAGTAACTTACTTATTGTTATTTGTGGTTTCTGATAATGTAACATTAAGTTAACAATTACTGTCAATGAGCAATAAACAATGATAAAAATGTAATTAGTAATAACTGTAAGGAAATACTTATTAACACACTTATTTCCTCATCATCACTCTTGGTTCTTCAACTTCTAGTGGGTCTTGGCCTCCTCAAGAGTCTTCCTCCACTCATCTCGATTTTGTGCTAGCTCTCTCCAGTTTAAAAGATCCAAGATAGATATGTCTTTGAGAACGTTGTCGCTCCATATTAATCTTGGCCTTCCCAGGTTCCTTCGCCCTATCGGTCTTGAGTTCAGCAGGAACTTTGGGCTTTATGCTTGGTCTTTCTCTCCACATGACTTAGTCACGGAAGTCTTCCCAGTTTTATTTTCTGTAACATTTAGCTCCTTAAACAGAGTATAGAGCTCTTTGTTGTAACGGCTGCGCCAAAATCCATCTTTTAGAACCGGTCCGAAGATACGCCTCAAAATTTTCTTTTCAAAAACGTCTAGTGCTCGCTCATTCCTCTTTCTACCCACGTCTCAGCTGCGTACGTGAGAGATTTCCCTATATTAAATAAATATGTATCTGGGAAAAAAATAGAGCATTATTAGTATTGATGTTCAGGTGGAAATAGGAGAAGCATTTTTTTTATGATTTCTATAAAATATATTTAGATGGTGAACAATAATTGTATCTTATCATTAATGCTTGTGATTTCTTGTGGTACTTTATTAAATTAACATTTCCTTGGTGTGTATAATGGTTTTAAGCAAAATAAGTGTTTAGTTTGGGAATACAAATATATACAGGGTGTCCAAAAAGGGTAGCGGGGTTTTGTATTGGTTGTGACGTCATAAAGGAGCGGTGCGGGGATACGGGGTATGGACAGCATTTGCAGCACTACTTCGTGGAAATTCATTTTACAGTGATGGTATGTCTAGGGAAATTTCCCTAGATCTAGGGGAGAACAATATTTTTTAGGGAAAAGGGAAATCAGCACAAAATCTAGGGAAATTTCGAACTCTGGCAAAAAAAAAAACTACGTATGGCAATATTACTGGTATTGCTAGTCGCTAATGTTTTTTAATGTACTTACATTGAAGCAATGTTGTTTTAAAAACACTGACAACTCAAAATGATAATATGCACCTAAAAAGATAATTGGGGACTTCGAAAAAAAAATGATAATTTGGGTTTCAAGTTACGTTTTCATCTCTGTTTATTACGAGAAATTTTCTTCATTTTTGGTCATTGCCTTTGATTTTATTTTGCAAAGTGATTTTTATTGGGAATTCCGTTTCAAATTCAGTGGGAAGTGTATAAATACTTTGAAATTATGGTAAATTTTCGATCGAATGAATATTTTTTAGAAAAATAAAAAAAAACATTTATTAAATAATAAGAAAATATTTTTTAGAAAAAATCTTCAGATTCGCCTTAATGACTATAAAAAGCATTCGGGGCAATGGAAAATAACGCAATTAACATTTCAAGAAATTTTACTTCGTGTACTGATTTTGCGGGCATTTATGATTTATGCTGTAATTATGTTCTGTTGGTTTTCCTGATAATATACGCAGGGTAGCTGACTTCATACGGATATATGGTAAACGCCCAACCGCCAAGGGTCCAAGTGGTTGGGTTATTCTGGTATTTTGTTCTTGCAACATTAGCGCTGCTTTGGATTTATTTCATACAAATTCAGGCGTGGTCGAGGTGATTGGCAAGTCAAATTTATTTGATTGATTTGTGATATATCATAATTTAAAATAATATACGTTATATTTGTGTTAGGTATGTTCCAGAGTGGAAGACAAACTCAGTATCGCCCTGGTATAAGACCACCATTCCAGAAATGAAACATTACTTGAAATGACTTTAGCCGTGTTTGGTTTTGGTTTTGGCCCTTCTTCCACATCTCCTTCCCCTCCCCACTACCTTCAGCCCACAACATATCCCAATTGGGGATGCCATAGTATCGTCGGCGTCGGTTCAAACGGTTTGGAACAGTTGGGACTCTTGTGCGGTATTCGGTGACCTGACAGTTGATTCGCCAACAATTGGCCTCCCGAAATGATATTAACTATAAAATTATTTTTTTTAAATAAAACAATAACTTTGTAAACACCACTTTTATTTTTTATACTTTATGCCGACCGGGTTTCGCTACAACCGTAGCTTCTTCAGGGCAGTACAATCTCTACTAAAATTAATTTACATGTGTGTTTATAACTAATACATGATTTAACCAAATGGGCTGGACTCCTCAAGTAACGGAGGAAGTAGGTATAGGTGTAGATGGAGAATTGGGAAGGGAACGGGCGTGTTCTTTGTCAATAGGGAACAATCTTAGTATGGGACTTTTATTTAAATTTAGTTGGTTATTAACTACCTTACTGTTAGTGTTTATGGCTTTCCTTAGTGCAAGTGCTTCTAGATTGTCTAACCTAATACCGATGTTGTTTTTATGAATTAGTGTGGCGCCTGTATTTTTGTCAAATTTATGGTCTTTTTCGATCAAGTGGTTTGCAAATTCCGAAAATCCAGAGCTGTGTAAACATCTAAGGTGTTCTTTGACACGGGTATTTATATTGCGTGCTGTTTTACCTATATAAAAAAAGGGACAGTCGCTGCATTGAAGTGAATAAATTCCCGAGTGAGATAGACTATTATCTTTGTCCTTGCCGTTCATTAAATGCTTACCTATACTATTATTAGTGTAAAATGCTGGTTTGATATCTGATGGGAGGTTTTTAACGCTGTTTTTAGAGAAATTATTTATGTACAAGAATCTACGCCATTGATAAGGTTGATTATTATTACTTGGTATATTATTATTATGAGGTGGACTGTTGTATAAGAATTTACTTGTGGATAATTTTTTATTTTTTTTATTTAGAATGTTGTTGACTATATTTGGACTGTAACCGTTATTTATTGCGATTTGTTTGATCGTAGATAATTCTAATGCAAAGTTGGTATTTGATAAAGGGACTGTAAAAAATACAGGCGCCACACTAATTCATAAAAACAACATCGGTATTAGGCTAGACAATCTAGAAGCACTTGCACTAAGGAAAGCCATAAACACTAACAGTAAGGTAGTTAATAACCAACTAAATTTAAATAAAAGTCCCATACTAAGATTGTTCCCTATTGACAAAGAACACGCCCGTTCCCTTCCCAATTCTCCATCTACACCTATACCTACTTCCTCCGTTACTTGAGGAGTCCAGCCCATTTGGTTAAATCATGTATTAGTTATAAACACACATGTAAATTAATTTTAGTAGAGATTGTACCGCCCTGAAGAAGCTACGGTTGTAGCGAAACCCGGTCGGCATAAAGTATAAAAAATAAAAGTGGTGTTTACAAAGTTATTGTTTTATTTTAAATTATAATGTCACATCACAAAGTAACTGCTTCATATGAACAAATATAAAATTATTATTTTTCGTGCATTATTTACCAATTTCAAGCGTTAAATCGACCTCAAAAATACCCTTAATAATAAGTTGGTATGAATACAAAACGAATTTATACACTGTGTCGATTTTTTTTGTACTTATGCGCTGGTATACACAGAAGCAGATTTTTCTTAATGCATTTGAATGAAAATTTGTTTTATACTTTTGTTATTCAGCGGCATATCCTCTCTGCATATCCTCCCTTCAGGGTCAATTAGTTATGTTTTGAATAATTATATATTCCGTACTTGCCCTAAACCGAAAACACATTGTATAATAAAAGAATGAAATTGGTGTATCGTGCGTTGGTGCAATCATCAATATCTTATGGAATAATTGGAAGGGGGGTGTGTAAAATACGCACATTAAGCCACTAGAAATAACCCAAAAATTAATACTAAAAATAATGTTGCATAAAGATATAAACTACCCCTCCCTGCAATTATTCCAAGAAGCTGGATTGTTAGAGATAAGAAAAAATTACTGCATACAATGTTTAAAATATAACCAGTTTATAAAATGTAATAAAATAATTGATGAAAATCAGTTTGGATTTATGGAAGGTAGAAGCACACAGGATGCAATAGCAAAATTAACTAGCCTTGTTCTCAATTCATTAGATAAATCATTAAAATGAATTGGAATTTTCATAGATCTCAAAAAAACGTTTGACAGCATATCACATGACAAACTCGTAACTAAATTAAGAAACATTGGATTAAACGGTACAGCTCTAGAATGGATAAAAAGCTACCTTTTCAAACGCCCTCAAGTCGTAAAAATCAACAATGTGCTTAGCCAACAAGATACAAGTAATTTTGAGTACAGTCCTGGGGCCGTTACTGTTTATCATCTATGTAAATAATATATTTACACAAAGAAAAAACGGAAAAATAATATCTTATGCTGATGACACTGTCATAATAATTGAAGGTGCTGATTGAAATACTGTGAACAACCTAGCGAATATTGACATCAATACACTGAAAAACTGGTTCGATAAAAATCTCCTCTCTTTAAATACCGAAAAAACAAACTTTATCCCATTCTCTATCAATAAATTTAAATCTAAACCAGAAATAAAAATTCTAATACATCAGAGTAAATTTAGAGGAACTAATTGCACTCCAGAATGTTCTACACTTAATTCAACTTCCAAAATTAAATATCTTGGTGTATATATAGATCAACATTTTAAATGGAAAACACATATTTGTGAACTTGTCAAAAGAGTTAGGAAATGTGTATATATATACATATATATATATTTATAAGACTCAGAAATATTCTTAGACTGGAAAACCTAAAAAGAGTGTACTATGCAATTGTTCAATCTATATTACAATACGGTATTATAGGATGGGGAGGAACATATGATGTTATTTTAAATCCTCTCAAAATAGTTCAAAGATTAATAATTAAGATTATATTGAAAAAACCATCTACATTTTCTACCGAAAAAATCTTTTCAATATTCAAAGTAACTACAATAGACAATTTATATAAAAAAAATATTCAATACTACAAACTTTCAAAGAAATACAGCTGAAAAAATTACATTTCAATATCTCAGCAAGATATCAAAACAATATTAAAATCCCAATATTTAATACCAAGCACATTCAAAATTCCTATCTGTATCATGGTATAAATTATTTCAACAACCTCCCATTAAAAGTAAAAATTATTGAAAATAAAAGTAAATTCCAAACTAAATTAAAAAATTACCTGAAACATACTATTGCACTTCATTTAAATCTGTTAATCGACAAATCTCAAGTTTCTCATTTTCTCATTTGTTAATAGTTGCAATATTATTATTCACCTACTCAAATGATAACATTGATAACGTAATTGAGTATGAATTCACTCACCAAACACAAGAGCCTTGTCTCTTTATGGTGAGGAAAGGATTTTATTACATTAATATTACAAATCTGTTTAATATGTAAAAAAAATGTATAATTATTGTAAAAACAAACAAATATTAAACAATAAAAAATATATATATATTTTCTCGAAATATTATTTTTACCAAAAATGAAAACCGATTTAGAAAATTTTATTTAAATCTGGAGCACCGTAAAAATAGGTTAAATAATGTTTTTGAAGTTCCACTATGTAAAACTAGGCTTACGCAAAGACATGCGTATTTTATTGCACCAAAAATGTATAATGCTCTCTATAAGACTACAGAAATTGAATGTAAAAATATATCCTCCTTCAGCAAATATAAAAATGTAATAAAGTCTTGGATAAATACCATTGATGCAAACATTTGCTTGCTATTGCAATTTTTTTTTTCATAGACTTTTCAAAGAGGTGTTGAGTTGAGTTGATTCTGAGTTGGCATGGAACCAGATTCATAGATCTATCACTATTTACAGTTAACATAGGCCCTGAGGGGGATTATTTTACCTCTCTTGTGCTCTTAGTAAAATCCACTGTTAAGCAATTACTGATGTTTGTTTTTTTTAGATAAATAAATAATGTGTATGAGTTACCTTCTCGCACATTTGTGCTCCTGGTAGAATCTTCCGGTAAGAAGCGTCAATAATAAAACAAAATAATCATCGTTTATTGCTTATTTTATTTGTATACAATCCATCCCATGAATATATCCCATTCATACCGTTTGGACCATTTTAAAATAATGATCTTTATAATATTATACAATTTGTATTTTTACTTATGTATTTTGTAGTAATAAGAGGATGGGGATGATCTTTTTTTAACTATCTCCGATTTTGCCTTGTGATGAAGAGTTCCATTGAAACCTAGGTAAATGGTCGAGCATTTTATTTATCTTTTTTTTTACAAGATGGTTTTAGATAAAATTACAAGACTCCCCATTTTATTCATAATAGGTGCGCACGGCATTATATTTATCATTATTTATACTAGCATTATTGTAAAGCAACTGAGGTGCCCGGTTTCGCTGAGGGAGTTGATATGAGATTTAATTGAAGTTCGAACCCACGACGGATCTTGCTTTATATACCCCTACCAACGAGGGTTATATACCACCCATACAAAAAGGCTTCGAATGGTTCACAATGTTCCAGAACATTCCACAACATTGGAGTGTTCTCTAAAGTGTTCCACAATGATCTAGGATGTTTCGGGATGTTCCCGAACGTTCCAGACTATTCCGAACATTCCACAACATTTCAGAATGGTCCGGATGTTCTGCAATGCTGTGGAATGCTTTCGAATACTCTCAAATGTTCTGGATTGTTCTAGAAATTTCTAGAGGGCGAAACTTCCAGCCCTTACGTCTTCAAAAGCACGCCCTTTAGGTAAAAACGGAAAACTTCTTCATGCATGGGATGGGGATAGAGGGCTACCACACCATATAACTCCCTTAGTCGTACCGGGACTCGTTTCTGAGTTTTAGTGGCACGCACACTGTACACTTTATTTTATAATATGCTAGTATATTGATTACAAGACCTTCCGTTTTATTCTTAATAGGTACGCACGGCATTATGATTATCTACATATATAAAAATCAAAATATTATTGATTAGGGATATGTATTTATATGAGAAAATAAATATTTTAGATGTATATGTATTGCTATATTAAGCATAGGAAATGTTTGAAATTTTCAAAATACCTTCTTCCACCCCCGCGAAGGTTTCTGGATTATTACATGACAATACATCTGCAAAATACCTTCTTCCACCCCCGCGAAGGTTTCTGGATTATTACATGACAATACATCTGAAAAATACCTTCTTCCACCCCCGCGAAGGTTTCTGGATTATTACATGACAATACATCTGAAAAATACCTTCTTCCACCCCCGCGAAGGTTTCTGGATTATTACATGACAATACATCTGAAAAATACCTTCTTCCACCCCCGCGAAGGTTTCTGGATTATTACATGACAATACATCTGAAAAATACCTTCTTCCACCCCCGCGAAGGTTTCTGGATTATTACATGACAATACATCTGAAAAATACCTTCTTCCACCCCCGCGAAGGTTTCTGGATTATTACATGACAATACATCTGAAAAGTTTTTGATCATTAAAAAATCTCTTGCAAAATTGTCAAAAATGAAAAATTTGAGAATGACTTTTTCCAAATCAATGATTGCTTAATCAAAATTAAATTTTTGAAGGTCTTTAAATTAATTTATTTGAAGTCGAGTACTAACTTTGAATAGAATCATTTTATCGAAATTTTAAATAGATACATATGTTAGGTACCAAATTTGATTGATTTTTCCTGCAATATACAAAAATTAATATTTGTAATATATGAAAAATGAAATTTTGAATACAAAAATTGTAATAGGTGGCACGCAAGCTGTTTGAAAACTGGATGTACTCGGACTGAATAATGTTTTGTGGGACGGGGGAGCGGGAAAGTGGAGTGGGAAGACGGGGAAGGAGGGCAAGGAGTCGCGGGTGGGTAACAGGGACGCACGGGAAAAGACATACAGGGAGAAACAATTTATTTCTTTGAATATGGCTTTGCAACGCATGCCGGGAACCAGGTGATTCCTAATAATTCCTTGCCGCTTACCACTTCCCACCGTATACAATGTTCAATGTCCGCAATTAGTTAACCGTCTGCTGAAAAGGGGACAGTACCTACTATGGAGGCCTAAAATTTGCAAATCGTCGGTCGGAATATTTCTTATCAATGGCTTACCGTACTCTACAACTAACTACAGATGACGAATTTAGTAAATATCGTATTGATACAGAGTTTAATCTAACGTCCATCCTAGACCTCCTGATTATTACATGTCTGATTTGTGCCGAAAGGCACGTCCTTTCTCTACACTAAAACAAAAAAGTTTTCCATTGATGTACTTTTTTGTTTAGAATACAGCTAACATTTTAATATGACATATGCGTCATTTTGCAAACTTAGTTTTTGCTTTTGGGGTGGGGTGCGCACTGCGAAGTGCTGAGGTTCCTATCTGGAACTTAGCTCGTATTTTTAAAATTGTAGATTGATTTCTTCTACTGAAAACTTCTTTACGCACGCTTAACTTGGGGAGAAAGCTGGTGAATGCGTGGCGAGAGCGTTACGAAAAGTGTGAACGAGTGAGGCCAAAGGAAGTTGAGAGGGAGATATAAGTTAGTGAAGATAGAAAGAGAGAGAGTTGCGTTTCGTATTACTGTAGGGGCAAGAGATAGAGGTGCGAGCACACATTTTCTTTCTCTATTTCTCTCATAGCCAGTTACGTTTCGTATATCGACACAGTGCAGGCCTATTGTCTGTATCACTGTAGGAGCAAGAGAGAGCAGTGCGCGCGCACATTTTCTTTCTCTCTTCAATGTATTTTTACTTCAGTCGTGTGGTCTAAATCTAAAGCACACTCGTTTTTTTAGTATTATTTATATTTTTATGCGTGTGCGGTAGCGTAAGCATTTAGTGGTTATGTGCCCATAGGGAATACCATCCATATTTAGATTGGTAGGTTTTTCAATTCAGCATTGTCAGATTATTAATATCTTTATGTACCTACCTAATTGTTTGGCGTTTGATGTTTCGGCACATCAATTCAAAGAAAACACCCAGTAGTCAATATCAGGATATTAATCCTTGTCAATATCTGTTCAGTTGTCAACAGTGAAACCGTGCTCATTATATAGATACATCGATTTCCCAACCCCTAGAGGTTTTGCATGAACACGGTGCGGGTAACGCACGTCCCCCCACGATAGTTTGGCCAAACAAGCGAACTGATGCCTTGCAAGGGGCATTAATTCCTAATGCATGAAGCATTGGGAATTAATATTCGGTGCCATCCAGTATTCATAGCAGAACCGGCGAACGGGGAATTTGTAAGTCCGGGGTTTGTAGGTGCATGAAATCCTGAACAGCTTGTTATGAGCCAAAGCCGCTGCAGGATGTATACATATATCCTCTTTAAGTAAATAATAATTAGTCAGTGAGTCGAGGCACGGCGTTTCTACGAGAGCTCTAAATTAAAAATAAGGAAAATCGATTCTGCCAACCTTGAATCCGCTACTAGCATGCCGATTCACGGTTATCGTACCATGACCGCAAAAAAAGACAATAAACATACGTTCTTTATCGTTATAATGCTGCAGCTCTTTCTTACACATAATGGTGAGACACAAAATACGTGTGACTGATCCTCAGAAGTACTATTTTTTGCGATGGGAATTGCGTTTCATTTTCTTTATACGTGTGAAGGAGTGTGTTTTCGATATTATTTTATGGAATGGAAGCATGGACGCTTACTAATGAACTAATTAGGCAGCTTGAGGCATTCGAGATGTAGATCTACAGAAGAATACTTAAAATAAGCTGGATGGATAGGGTTACGAATGAAGATGTTATGGTTCGGATGAATAAAGAAAAATAAGTTATTAAAACTATAAAAATCCGAAAACTTTAATATCTTGGACATGGACATGATACATGACATGACATGGACATGATACATCCAGAGAAGTATGAGATCTTGCATCTCTTAATGCAGGGAAAGATCGCCGGAAAAAGGAGAACCTCATGGCTGAAAACCCTGAGACATTGGTTTGGCCAGTCTACTGTAGAGCTGTTCCGGGCCGCAATAAACAAAGTCCGCATAGCCAACATGATATCCAACGTCCGTTGAACGGACAGGGCACAAGAAGAAGAAGATGTGTGAAGGAGATGTATGAAAATTGTATGTTTCCTTTGGGGGGTGCATACATACGTTCACCATTTGTCTCATTTTCGACTGTTGTTATTTAGTGTGTAAGAAAGAGCGGCAACGTTATATGTTTAATTACAAAAGCTAAACCATCAGCGCATTGACATTTCACGTTTTTAAATATTTTAAATTCACTTACACTTAAAAATTATACTTGTAACTATAGTCTAAGCTTTTGAAATTATCGTCACAGCAAATAATATTGGTAAATAGGGGTCTATGGAGACGTCACGGTGCGGAGTGTGAGAGAATGCAAGAAAATGATTACTTTTCCTTTGGAAAAAACAGATCTACGTACATTTGTACCTCATCTTTTGATAGAGCTGCAGCATTATAGCCTTTTTTTGCTGTTACGGAACCGTAAACTCTAATCGTCACAGTAATTATAAAAGCGTTTACTGTGTCTCACGCTCGTGAAAATCGAATTGAAAACTCCGAATAAAGAACATAATTGCATTTTTTTTTACTAAATTTTTAAATTGTCCAAAACATGATGTGGCGAAGGCAGAATTTCATACATGTTAAGTTAACGCGCATCCATTGTATCAGAATGTGTTCGCATTTCATTTGAAAGAATCGGTAATTCTTTAGGGAAAACGGAATATTAGAAAGATTTTTGTCAACTTTCAAGATGAATAAATTAATAAGAAATCACTTGCTGAAGTATAGTGGCACAAGTTAAAAAATATTCGCTGTTAAAAATTATTTTATAAATTCAATGATATTATTATTTAATGTATAAAAACAGTTTATTATAAACGATTTCAGCTTCGTAATTATTATTATGCGTTATCTTACTGACCTTCTGATGAGTGACTATGACAGTGTTTACAACTTGTTTCACATACTCAGATAGAGATATAAATTTTCAACATCATTACATACTAGTACCATATGTTTACAGGTTTATTTTATTTACATGTTTATTTTACGCACTTCTTTTTCTCTTTTCTTTTTTTTATTATAACTTTACTATGTGTTTACACTAGACTATACTCAAAGAAACTATCATTAATTAATCACCATGAAACAGGCAGCCGCCTAGTATGGTGATTTAATAAACCTTATCTATGTAAATGTCTCATATATGTAACGTATGTTTTATAAATAAAAAAATAAAACAGCTGTTTCGCCCTCTGAAGGCATTATCAAACTGTGGTTGTTACCACCTACAGACGATGTATTTATAACATTTCTAGACAGGTACTTATGATGAAAAAATTAATTGCTTTTATTTTTATTACCTGTGTCCCTATTAACTTCCCAGTAAAATGATTGAAAATATTAATAGTTAAGTTTCCCAATTACTGCGTTGTTTAATTTTGACTGAAGGCCCGGTCGATAATTATGCCATAAAATAAACCCGTTATTATTCATCGGTTTACTCTAGAAGACAATTAATATTTGAAATTTGAACTGATCATAATTATTCTCTAGAATGAACCCCCGATGACTCACGGATTTAATTCGTAGCACAATAGGCCACTTGCATCACATTTTAAAAAAAAATCAAAGGCAAATATTCTAAGACATTCTGTTTTTTTTTTTTTAAATCGTATTTTTGAAACCCTTGCGATTTTTTGACAATTTCAATCCGAAAAATCAGACCATTTTTTATAAACCGGAAAGACGGAACATCATTTTATGGGTGCGAAAAAACGATAATTACATAGCCGAAAATCATTTTAAAAAAAGAACGTTTTCCACACGAATAGCAATAAATTGTACGGGGTTCTCTTCATAACATCTTTAAAAACACCGCCATCTTTATCAAAAAATCAAACCAAAGGATAATAAGTTCGCATAAATAAAATAAAACAATAAATCTAGTGAACGTTACACAAATTCAAAAATTCGCCGGAAATCAAAGTGTTGCCATATAAAAAAAAAAAATCGTCTGGAATTTTACAAAATTAAGGGAACATAATCGGAGACGGGACATTTTCATGTAGTAACGTCACGAGTTCAAATAATGGATTTATTCATTTAAAAAAAAAAAAAAACTTTTTTTATTTTTTTTTATTTAAAAAGAAAGACAAACATTCCCGGGTTACGAATAACTTAACAATGTTTGAAAATCTCCTACTACCACCACAGAAAGCCGAAAATGTTGCTTGTGTTGTGATGGAGGACTTAGCCAGCAGAGGAATCGAACATGCGACGCCCGGGTGGGACCCAAGCGCTATGCCCACTCAACCACTGACCGCTCTATACATTTCTAAAAAATTTACTAACATTTTCGTAATCTTAGTAAAAAAATCTATCCACACGATTTTTTCCAAGTCGTTATGAAATCCATGCAAGTGGCCTATTAGGTATTTGAACTTGATTTGAATATATCTAAAAGTGGCGATCGAATTATATTTGTTTGTTCGTTTATTTAAATAGCTTTGTGATTATTAGAGTTTCTATTAATTTCTAACTGCTCTAACAGATTGAGTTTACGTCCTTTATTTTGTAAGTGTAACGGATATGGTTTATTATTATCGCTAAGTGAGTGATTGTTTTCTAGAAGATGTTTGGCAAATTGTGATTGTAATTTATTATTATTTTTAAACGATCGCATATGTTCTTTGAATCTTGTGTTAAAGGACCGACCATTCATCACATTGGAGTTTATAAATGCCGCTTTTTTATAATTTAGGTATTTTATTTTTAGATAATAATAAGTACAAAGCAGAACTCGTTTATAATCAATTGTTTTAATACATTAAATATTAATATTATTGAATTTATAAAATAAATAAATAGAAATAAAAATAAAAGTTTGAAATTTATTGATGAATTTTAAGTGCGCCCTCTGCTCCGCCCTGATCCATCTCTGGGGCACGGGGAACTGGGCGGCCGCGGTGCCACTGGTGTTTATTACGTATTGATTCCGCAGCAGAGTGAAGGCGGGGGACGACGGAGGGCAGTGGCACAACAGACAAACAATTTTCCTCCCAATTTCCCAATTACCAAACCTGCCGAATGGGTAAGGCGCGGATTTTACGCGTGGGGTGCATACTGCACGACTGATAAATCATTTACATGGCATGGGCCGAGCGCTGGCGGCATAGCCACTTCTCACGGAGCCCACTAACAGCCACTGAGCCCTGTCTTCCGATAAAGTATATATCTCACATAAAAACAGACACACACACACACCACACAATGCAGGACTTCATATACCGATGTCACCGAAGGTCTTTCAGTTTCATGTTGATTGCCGGACGAATCTTCCCGGATATGATTTTTCAAGGTTTCCTTATTCCCGAAGGCCAATGGCGGATACATATGGGGGGTGCGGGGGGCGCGCCATAATGATGATGCTGACATATTGGAAAATAACTGTTTTTATTCCAACACTGGATCATGTTACGGCTGACATGAGAGAACGTTTTGCTGAAGAAAATTATTAATATCCATATCAAAATTAAAAAATGTAACTACTAACGCCATCTATTAACAAGATTGTTAAAACCTTTTATTACTAATAAAAGCCAGTCTTTTGCGAACTGCATAAGCGTGTTGTCATTCTAAGAGGTTATGGGCAAATATCCATTATATTTTTCGGTTTTTACTGTGTGAATTTAGTATAAAACAGTCGAAAATTGTTGATTTTTCGTTGAAATATGGCCGTGAACTATTTTCAAAGCATTGAGAAGTTGACAGGACGCCAGAATTATGATCAGTGGAGTTTTGCAGTCGAAAATCTGTTGGTGCTTGACAATCTGGTGAACTATATTAAGAGTGTATAAGCAGAGAAACCAGAAATATGTCATTTTTAAATCAGTGGTTAGACGTATTGACTCTTTTCCACAAAAAACTATAAATGGATTTCAAAAGATTGTTCTTTTATCTAGTAAACTTATGTTTTAGATTTTGAGAAAAAAAAAATATTTTTAGAATAATAAGGTTATACCATAGGTCGTTCGCAGATTTGTTCAATTTTCAAAAAAGTACATTTCTTATACAACACCCATTTCAAATCATATAATCATGCAGTAAAATAAATCAATACATTATCTGGTAAACGTATTTTTCAGAATTTTAATTTTAGTTTAAATAAAATTATTAAAAAATATATACGGACATGTGTTTCTTGACGAAAATTGGTCGGTTTGTGCATTTATTTGTGCACTTACAAACAAATATATTTCGGATTTTTTTACATACTTATTTTGCTAAGACGTTATTGACAAATCATAAATAATTTGATCGTAAAATAATTTCAGGAAGTATTTAATTTTAAATAATTTTGAACATCGCATGTTACCATTTTTATCGCAGCCCGTAAACACAAATTTCAGATTTCATTGAATATTTTTTTGCAAAAATTTTTATAATTTCGAATATTTTTTTAATTTTAAATTTTTCTTGTGTGAATACCGCACAAGAGTCCCAACTGCTCCAAAATATTTTTTTGGGGTAAATCTTTTTTACGCACGCTCGACACTTGGGGGTAAACTGGTGAATGGGTTACGAAAAGTGGTGATAGTTACGAAAAATGACATGCGAACGGTAATCAATGCGAACGGTGATCGATTGCTCGGCGGGTCGGGCCTTTACGCACGCTTGTTTTTCGTGTTATTGTTATATTGTTAATGGACTATTTGTCCGTAAATAAATAAATAAATTATATACAGCGGGTACCCGGCATGCGTTTCATGGGCACTGTAACCTCGCGGTCAACTAAACTGTTATGGTTCCATCACAAGTCCCGGGAATTATAATGCAAGCGCC
Organism: Limnephilus lunatus; assembly: GCA_917563855.2. Taxonomy (NCBI): domain Eukaryota; kingdom Metazoa; phylum Arthropoda; class Insecta; order Trichoptera; family Limnephilidae; genus Limnephilus; species Limnephilus lunatus. The sequence continues at coordinate 85,759,941 of OU830593.1, forward strand.
TGCACTATATAACATTATATACAGCGGGTACCCGGCATGCGTTGCAAGGCCACTCAAAGAAAGAAAGGGTTTGTGCGCTTTAATTCTGTTTGTTGAAGTGCTTATTATTAATTATGCACACGAATAAATATTTCAAAATGCGACATTTTTTACAATCCAACTTAATATTACTCGTTTTTTTTTCATGAATACCGCACAAGTCTGGAGCCAGTGGGACTATTGCATCCCCAATTTGGAGTATGTTGTAAGACTGAAGGTAGTGGGGAGGGGAAGGATATAGGGAAGAGGAAGGTGGGGAAGTACCTGGCTATTCAGATCTGACCACTAAACACGGCTAAAGCCATTTCAAGCAACGTTTCAATTCTTAATGGTGGTCTTACACCAGGGCGATACTGAGAGTATCTTCCACTCTAATGGCCGTAAAATACAATTGAAAAACAAAAAACCAAAATATTAAAAAGAATATAACAAATTGTTTATTCATGTAACTATCTACTTAATACCTACTGTGTTTACGCATTTCACTTGTATCTATTTATGTTTATGCACTTCAATATACAAATATCTACTACTAATTAAAATTCTGGAAGCGAGAATAGTAATATAAAGTAGCAATAGTAGCGGGTAGCCCTAGCTCGAGTGAACAAAACCCTCAAAACTCGGATTGCCGCGGAACGAAATTTAGTTCTGAAAACGCCCGCTCGCGAGCCCTGATGTGTTAGCGCTAGTGTCGGAATCGAAGTTGTCATGTGCTGGTTATTCACTCTTAAGTCAGAGCCAGATGCCAATTTCGAGAAAAAAGCATCAGATGACGCAAGGGCCAAGGCGAAGCTAGTTTTAACTATTGATCCTGGGTTGTACGTGCATATTAAGGAAACAAAAACAACTTTAGAGTTATGGATTAAACTGAGGTCTATGTTTAACGACTCAGGTTTTTCTCGTAAAATATCCTTACTAAGACATTTAATCCCGTTTCGACAAGAAAATTGTGATTCCATGACTTCATACGTCACACAAGTGGTCGAAACAGCTCAGAGATTAAAAGGCACAGGATTTGCAATTACGGAAGTATGGATCGGATCATTACTTCTAGCTGGTTTGCCAGAAAAATTCATGCCGATGATTATGGCGGTGGAGCATTCGGGTATGCAGATTACCACCGATTTAATAAAATCTAAGTTGCTTGATATGGAGATTTCACAGAATGACGTGAATACCAGCGGCGCTGCATTCGTTGCAAATAATAGCAAAAAGCATAGATTTAAAAATGGTGCGGAATCATCGATAAACTCAAAAGTGACGGTTGACAATAATGTCACTTGTTACAAATGTAAACAGACGGGTCACTATCGAAACCAGTGTCCATTGTTAAAGAAAAATACAAGTAAATGTGTTTTTAATGTTGTTTTCCTGAATGGAAAATATAACAAGAATTCATGGTACATCGACTCGGGGGCAAGTGCACACATGACGGCGAAGAAAGATTGGGTTAAAAATATGAATACAACGCCGTATTTGCCAGAAATTACTGTCGCCAATGAATCTAAAGTGCAAGTTGTTTGTTCCGGAGATGTCGAAATTGTTTCGGAATTAAATTATCATATAACAGTTAAAAATGTGCTATGTGTGCCTAGTTTGACAACCAATTTATTATCCGTAAGTGAACTTATCAAGAATGGAAATAATGTCTTTTTTGAAGAGAAGCATTGTTATATTCGAAACAAAAACAATGATTTGGTTGCAACTGCGGATTTGTCAGAAGGTGTTTACAAATTGAGATTACAATCACAAAGTTGTTTGTTGACTGTTCCTGTCAGTGGAAAATTATGGCACAGAAGACTAGCACACATTAACAGTCAAGATATGCAAAAAATGAGAAACGGTGTTGTGGATGGTCTGAATTATGAGAGTACTATTGAAATAACCAAGTCTCAGTGTATTATTTGTTGTGAGGGAAAACAAATGAGATTACCCTTTTCTCATGTGGGTGAGCGGAGTACAGAAACGCTTCATAGGATTCACAGTGATGTATGCGGTCCGATGGAAACAAATTCTTTAAATGGAGCTCGATATTTTCTGCTATTTATAGATGATTATAGTCGAATGACGTTCATATATTTTCTGAAGAAGAAGAGTGAAGTTTTCGACAGATTTAAAGAGTTTAAATGAGTTGTTGAAAATCAACTTAGTAAGAAAATTTAAATATTAAGAACAGATAATGGTCTAGAATTTTGCAATAAGGATTTTAAGAGTTACCTAAACCAGGCTGGTATAATACATCAAAAATCAAATTATTATACACCAGAGCAAAATGGACTTTGTGAGAGAGCTAACCGTACAGTGGTTGAGAAAGCTAAGTGTTTATTATATGATGCAAAGTTAGACAAAAAATTTTGGGCAGAAGCAGCTAATACTGCTGTATATTTGAAAAACAGGTCTATTGCATCAGGATTGGATAAAACACCATATGAATTGTGGTATGGATCAAAACCTGACTTAAGTCACCTGCGTTTGTTTGGCAGCAAAGTCATGGTGCATGTTCCTAAACAAAAACGTTTAAAATGGGATAAGAAAGCCACAAAACATATTTTAACTGGATATGGTGAGGATGTAAAAGGTTATCGTGTGTATAATCCTACTAAGAACTCCGTTATTATTAGCAGAGATGTCATAGTGATGGAGGATGAGACAGATGGGATGTTAACCAATGAAGAGTCGGCCGTCTGGATTCCTAATGAGGAGACGACAGAAGACAATCTGGTGGAAGAGAGTAGTGATTCAGTGGGGGAATTTTCTCAGAATATTCCAAAAACTGAGGATCCTTTTGATTGCTTTTCAGATTCTTTAATATATGATGATGGCAATGAAACATTAACTGAATTTCCAACACAAGATGTCTCAGAACACGTAGTTCAATCAACAGAACCACCCGAACAAGTGACAGAAAGCAGCACGCGTCAGAGAAAGAAACCAGAAAAATATGGTTTTAGTAACATGTGTGTTTCCAGTACTTTTCCAGCATCTGAAGAGATTGTATTCACAGAGGCTCTTGAGGGGCCAGAGAAGGAGCAGTGGAAGCAGGCAATGGCTGAGGAACTGCAGTCATTTGAGGAGAGTGAGGCGTGGGAGCTTGTTGATAATCCGGGTGATGTGACGATAGTGAAGTGTAGATGGGTGCTTAGTAAAAAAATTGATATTGAAAATAAAGTGCGTTTTCGAGCTCGGCTTGTGGCAAAAGGTTTTTCACAGAAAGCTGGTGTCGACTACACAGATACATTTTCACCGGTAGTGTGACATTCTACCATACGATTATTGTTTGCCCTTAGTGTAAAGATGAGAACGAGTATTACTCATTTAGATGTATGTACTGCTTTTCTAAATGGAAACTTGAATGAAAATATATTTATGTCATTTTTTTTTTTTTTTTTTTTAATTCCTTTATTTTTCCCATATTTTACAATTTATATTTACATATTTGAAAATCATAACAATAATGTGGGAACCCACTAAGGCGCAGCCTGTGCGTGGGTAATATATTTAAAAAAAGTTTTTTTTTAGTACCTAGAAAAAAAACAAACAGGGGTATATAAAGCAAAAACAAAAATTGTTTAAAACATTTTGTACAAAAAGTGTATACAATAGTGTACAGTTAAATAAGTGTAAGTGTAATTAATGATATACATTGTAATAATAGGTGTAAAAGTTTGTGAGAAAAGTGATATAAAACTAAATAAATAGAGTTTTTAGAAACATAAAGTGAAATAAAACTAAATAAATAGAGTTTTTACATCTGTATGGTTTAGCCATAATTTTAACTCTTTTACGAAATGCGGAAGTTTTGTTGCAACTTGAATATGTTTTGGTAAACTATTGAAGGTACGAGGTCCAATAAAACTACTGTGAGTTTGCATTTGTTTTGTGTGTGTTTGGGGGGTATAGAATACATTATTATTTCTAATGTTGATTCTGTTTACATTTTTTTCGAATTTGTTTACGTTTTTAAAGATATATTTCATAGTTTGCAGTATAAATAGTTTACGGAGACTGAATAGTTTAGATTCTTTGTATAAAGCATCTGTCGAAAATGTTTTAATTCTATTATACATAACTTTGATAATATAATTTTGAGTTGTTTGTAAAGGTTTTATAAAAGTATCAAGGGCACCACCCCATCCTATTATTCCATACATGAGTGAAGACTGCACCATAGAATAATAAATCATTTTCAATTTGTCAATATTCAATACTTCTTTGAGTCTGTAAAATATGTATGTAAGATATCTCAATTTAGAAACGGTATTATTTATTTGTGAATGCCAATTTAAATTTGTATCAATACATATACCCAAATATTTTATCTTTTCAACTTTTACAATTTCAGAGCAAGATGAGCATATTACTTGATTACAGTTAGTATTATGAATTCTAATTTTAAGGTTATTGGGGGGTTTGTTTTTACTGTTTTTATAAAAAGGTAGGTAAAATGTTTTATTGTTATTTAGGAAGAGTCTATTACTATTTAGCCATGATGAGACATGTGCAATACATTTTGATGCATTTAAATAAGTTTCAAGCCAGGATTTTCCGTTTACAATTATTACTGTATCATCAGCATAAGATACAATATCACCAGGGATTACAAGATTACATAAGTCATTTATATATATTAAAAACAGGATTGGGCCAAGCACAGTACCCTGTGGTACTCCATTTTTTATCCTCGTTTCAGTACTATAAAAATTCCCTATTTTTGTTTTTTGTTTTCTGTCTTTGAGATAGTTTGTGTGAGATAGTTTCATTACCTGAAGGTTTTGTAAACAAAAGTGGGGGAAAGGTATTGAAGTTAAAAAAGGCCATTTATGGATTAAAGCAATCTTCCCTAGCATGGTATGAAAGAGTTAAAGAGGTTTTAACTAAATTAGATTTTAAAAATAGTAAATATGAACCATGTTTGTTTACAAAAATGAAGTGTAAAATTAAAATAGTTGTAGCACTGTATGTAGACGATTTTCTAATTTTTTCTAACAGTGAGGTTGAAACTAATAAATTAAAAAATGTATTAGGTTCAGAATTTAAGTTAAAGGACCTAGGGCCTGTTAGACAATATCTAGGCATGAGAATTAATTTAGATAAAAATAAAAATGTTATTACTGTAGATCAACAACAATATATTGAACAGTTAGTTTCTAAATTTCAGATGTCTGATTGTAAAACACAAAGTACTCACAATTGAGCCTAAATTGAATTTGGATAAGTCAACAAATAAATGTTTACCAGCAGATGTACAGACCAAAGGTTTATGTTATAAAAACATTACAATTTCATGAGTTTGCTTGGCGTTGTATGCAATGAATAAACTGTATGTTTAATTTATTTTGATAAGTGGGGGTATTAATATCCATATCAAAATTAAAAAATGTAACTACTAACGCCATCTATTAACAAGATTGTTAAAACCTTTTATTACTAATAAAAGCCAGTCTTTTGCGAACTGCATAAGCGTGTTGTCATTCTAAGAAAAATATTTATCATTTAAAATTCAACATACTTTTGCCCTCACAAGTACTGAAACGTGCCGGTAATGATCTGGAACATAAATTGAATCAGTGCACCGTTCTTTGAAGAAGAATCACCCTCTGTGATTAAAAAGAGACTAATGGGAGAGATTCTTCAATACAAGCAAAAAACATAAACGCCCTTAAGAGGAAACCGGGTGGTGTTTTTTCCATACAAACGTATTCCTCATTTCCCTCTCTGAATTTTGACACTAGAGAAAATATTTTTTTTACATAATATGAATATTGACCGCAAGCGTGTCGGTACGTTTTGATTTTTTTGATAAGTTACTTTTTATAGGAGTTATAACCCTTCAAAAATTGTTAAAATTGCCTTTTTTTAATGCCATCAACAAACGTTCAGTATACAAATTAGACGATGTATTTTTAAAAAAAGCAAAAGGTACAGACATAGAATGTTTTCTTCCAATACATTTGGTAAAAAAAATCTTGGAAATTGGTTCAGTTTTGGAGTAGAAAAATGAGGACTACAAAACCTCGATTTTGACAATTTTATTTAGGTATTATCAGGCTGAGGTGCATGTGTCCCTTTCTCTCAGTATTCGGGGGTGAGGGGGGGCGGAGAGGGTTTTGTTGAATACGTATACAGTCAACGAAGTGATGTGACATTCTCAATAATTATATCGATACACTAGTCCACTAGTGTTGTCATGTCCCGAGTTATCGATGTTTTTTTAAAATTATTTTTCTGTTTGGTGACTTATTTTGAGTGTGCCAATACTTACCGAGCTTATTTACTAAAGTTATTGTGACAAATTTAATTTGTTTACGTCAAATAAATTAATGGAAAAAAATTGAAAAAAAAACACCTGTTACAGACAGACCCCGAGATGATTCCGTTCCGTATTGCCGAGTTGGATATGGAACACAAAAATTAATTAAAATATTTTTTGATAACTTTTGAAGGTTGTACTCAACATAATATTATCCCTTTATAGGACACTTTTTTTAAGATACAACTACCGAACCAAAAAAAAACTTTTATATTTGACTAAATATATTGTTCTAGATTTTTTTTTCAAAAAAATTATATTTTACAAGAAAATGTGTGATGGTAAGTACATACACCACTGATCGTTTGATGGAATGCTGGTACAGCGTATGTTCAGTGGTACATGCATCTACCACATGTTGTTGAATCGATTATGTTATTATAATATCATATTATACAAATTAATATTGAAATCTATGTATAAGAGGCACCATATTGTTTATTGTGCTACATATTAGGTACATACACATAACTAGTTTAGTTTTTATTTAACTTTTTTAATACGTTATATTATTACAGAAAAATGCACTTTTGGGAATACCTCCTACATCACTTGACATTTTCAATCTTCTTCAATGATCTAATATTTTTTGTTTTTAAACGCTTTATTGTAAAAAAAATTACTGTTTAACATCTACACAATGAAATTAAAACAATTTATGGTCCAGACCTTTCCCTCGCCGGTAAATTTCTTGGTATGCGACCGTCAATTATTTCTGGTAAAAGGCATTGGTGGTAGAAATTTTCTAACAGTGGAACGATTTTTTGCCAGATTTCATCGTCCCTCTCAATTTTTTCATACAGCAAACCTTTTGGACTCCACACAACAAAATAACAATAATTACGACGAGTAATATGTAACTGGCCTTGTACTTGGTAGAAGTAATTATGATTCCGTTTTAATGTTAAAGAATGGTCTTCCAATTTACAGTAATCAATTATCTTTTGTGCAATTCCCTCTTCTGGTGACATATTTGCTATACTATAAGGGCATTTAATTTCAATTATAGAATCCTCACCGATAAGGCCATCCGGACTTGCCGCTAAAAAGTTTTTGGTTTTATCGATAAATAGCCCACAAGCGGATACCTGAAAACTTGTTTTTTTTGAAAATTGCGCTATTGCTAGGCTTTCATTTTCTTTTCCATAATTTGTGGCCATAGTTCCTTTGAATTGTGAGTACAGTAAAGAGTTTAGTACTCCCGTAACTGAAGTTTTTTGCCGAAGCTTATATATTTTTCCAAAGTTAGACGCCGTTATCCGCTTACGTCTTTCAATTGCCCACAGATTGTTATTGCTTTGGCCTACCGTATTCCGTTCGAGCTCTTCCTTATTGGTTGAAGATAATTCTTTGAGAAATTCCTCTTTTTTCGTTTCAAATATTTCAGGTGGCATATCTGGTTCTAATTCCAATTGACCATAATTTTCATCGGGCCCTGTAACTTTTTTTCTTTTTTCTGTCGTATTTTCATTATATTTAGTTTTTTTTTTCGACACATTTGTTTATTCTCCTTCGAACGTCGTTTTCTCTCTATAAAGTGCTTCGTGTATTTGCCGGGACTGTGGCCTTGGATTTTCTTTTGTATTCTTGAATGGGTTGCCAATTCACTATTCCACGAAGTTACTGCTCCAAAACATCTTGCTTGGTAAGATCCTCTTGTAGTAAAATTTACCCTTTTTCCACCTATAAATTTGGCGATAACGTTGTTGAATTGCTCCACAGTGTTATTTGTCACGTCAATAATAAGACTTTCTGCATTTGCTATTAGAGACAATAAGAATTGTTGGATATCAGTCCATATTCCACAATCTCGAAGATCGCTTACTAAATTTGGATCATCAGTATACTTCTCCGGCTTGCAATAGTACGATGCACAATTTTTATGATCACCAAACACATGATTTGCGGTATTTTTTATGTCCATTTTCAAATTTTTTATTTTATCACTTTGTACTGTGTTTTCTTGCTCTTTCCTGTAATTTATTGCTCCAACTACAGCTCTTCTCATGCGTAAAACGTTTGCTTCAACCTTTTTCCTTATATGAACTGGTACAAAGCCTTTAGCGTTGTTGGTTTTTTTTCCAAGTGCTTTCATTTTGTTGCAAAAATTGCGGAGTAAGTGATTTTTGCACTCTATTTTTTGTACTATAAGGTTAGGACCATATGGCATTTGTTGCATTATTTTTTTCATGATGCTGGAGTCGCCATCACCAACTAGTTTGTTAAATTTCAATCCATGCATTTCCATGCTTCTCGAGAACCCTTCTGCTATAATGTGGGCTTCCATGGCATTAGCACTGTCACGCCAGTTTATGAAGCACCTGTGCTCAGAAGCAACTATGTGTAGTTTAGTAGCTCTAGCACATATGCAGCAGTATGAGTTTCGCACTCCCAGAAATAAAACCTTTTTAGTTCGTAGTCCAACTATGCACCCTGCGCCAGATGAGGAGCTAAATCCACTTTTGTACGACCTCTTTGCCCAGGAGCCATCTGCAACCACCGTTACCAAAGGATAGCCACCCTCGTCTACGTCACCGTTTAAAATGGCTAGCCTTTTTTCTTCTTCACCAGCTGCGATCATTTCTTCTAAGGCACATTCTTCAATTGTTGGCGCTAAACATTGTTCTATGTTCGTGTAAGTCTTACAATCCATATTTGGCATATTTAAAACCCCACAAATTTCATTCCATTGTGAATACCCATTTCCTGTACACATCACTCCTTCGACGACAGCAGTATTTATAGACATTTTCCGTTTCGGGTCTTCGGAGTGAATGTATTCTATTTTCTTGCACATTTTGCACTCGAAAACATACTGGCTTAGAAGACCATTTCGTCGTTCCTTCATAAATTTTAAATCGGAAAATGTGCAGTTGGTGTGTTCGTGCTTTATATTTGATATCTCCGAAAACAAATATTTTATATCCACAATTCTGCGACCTTCGAAATTATCGGTTTCATCAATATGGTCTGGTTCTATCACCAAATCATCAAGCGTTGTTGATGATGATGAACTTGCGTTTTCGTCTATATTTGGAGCAAATGATTCATCCATGGAAGTTTCATGCATTAGTGAAGATGTAGTTAAGTTTCCAAAAGTAGTATCGATGACATCCATATCCCTGTAAATGCAAATGATTTATTTATTTAAATTTGTCCATCCCATTTTCCCGTTATACATGCTACATAATACACGGCTCTCATAGCATAAATCTTTAGGTTTTTCTCGTAAGTCGCTCACGTAAGAGAGTTATGGCAAAATTATCAATGTAAACGATACCCATTGGTAATTTTGCCATAACTCTCTTATGTGAGCAACTTACGGGAAAAAAAACTTTACGTACGTAAAGGTAACCTTAGGAAGGTTCAGTAGTAAGAGTGACAGGAAAGCGATATTTCGACTTACCTAGATGTCGAACGTGGTGCAACATGAATCTGTCGTTTGATACTAATAATCGGTTTTTTTCGTCTAGTAGATAAAAACAAACGCGCTTTGTTTCCATTTCTTTTACCCATTATTTATCTGTAAGAAAAAAATTTTTGAGTTGAAGGTAGGTAATATAGTAGTCGATTTTATGTAACTCAATTTCTAAATACACATATCTTATGCTACGTATATATTTGCGAATAGTGGCGTGCACAGAATTTGAAAATTGAAATTTCGGAAAAAAAATAATTTTCAGCTTCGACAACATCATTAATGTCGTATTTTCAATCTTAGGATTCTAGCCCACTGAAAAATCAGTGCACGCCACTCTTTGCGGACAGAGACGCGAGCCGAACCACGAATTATGGTAAAGGTACGAAGCAACCGCAAGCGGCGCAGCGTTTCGGGCAGTTTGCTTTTGCTTCGTTCCTTTCCCATAATCCGTTGTTCGGCTGGCGTGTGTATACGCAGCCTAAGACGTAGAATAATATTTATTATAGGTTACTAGATATGTTAACAAATGTACCGACTTGCACTAATGCACTTTATGCATACAGTCAAAACTGATGAATTTACGTTATTCAGGGAGAGCCAAAAAACAACAACATTTTTAGCGATATTTATATGTTTAATTAAAAAAGGAAATTGTGTTGTAATATTGAGTTTTTATGAATGAATAGTTTATGTTTATAATAATAGTTTATGAATAATTTATGAATAGTTTAGTAGGTATCTACTCACCATATGTCCTATATGTGTAAATCGTGAGAAATGACCAAACAGATTTCAATATTCAAGGGGGTTTCAGGGTCAAAATTCGAAGGTCTGTATTTGACGTAGAATAGTTTCCAGTAAAAAGGCTAGTCAAAAACAGTAGAGTGATGCAGCCAGCGAAAAATAAAAACACTATACAATCACAAAGTACGTGATGTACCTACTGCGCCTATGCTGCCGTTTTATAAAAAAAGATGGTATGAATCTCCCGATATTACTAAACCAAAACAGCGTGCATCTTACTTTACTAATAGTAACAAGATGAATGAACTATGAGCGCAGAAGATATCTATTATATAGGAATACGCACGCTCAAGTCGCGACGCGTATTGACTTATCTGTTGCAGCAGGCAGCAACCTGTATACACGCACCCACAAGTCTCATTGACTTGTGCGTGTGCAGAAGATGAGCTCGGAGCAGGCAGTCACATGTATTTGTAGTAAGTAATAATAATAATAAAGTTAAGTACAATACAATATTAAATAATGTAGACCTCGCTATTTTATTACGAATATGTACCTAGGCACCTACTTAATTTTTGGAATAAATGAATAACAGTAAATGAAATAATAAGAACGCGAAGTCGCTGGCGGGCGCGGCGCGGCGCGGCGATTCGTGCTTCCAACACCTGCAGCCACGCACACACACGCATTGGGGTTCACCAATACACCGATAGCGCTTTTGCTGTCCCCGCTGAGATGAACGAAATAGAAATAATTTTTACAAATACCTATCGTTAAAATTTCTCGGCGCTCCTGCGCGCTCTTAATGATCGTGATTATGTGAAGCTTTGTCCATTGCGCGGGCAAATGCCAGAGTTTTGACAGTCCAACACAACAATCAAGGTCATAATTTTTGCCAACACTCAAGGCCATAACTTTACACCAACATCGTTTGGGGTGAAGTTCGCGCGGTCTACACAATTTGACAAGTGATCTGAGGTACGGACATGTCCACGGCACGCTTACCGTAGCTCCACACTACTAGCGAAGTTCCTCGACGAAGTACTCGGGAAAGTTGACCGAAGTCCGAAGTACGTTGCTACACTCTTCGTTCAACTTCGCGAAAAACTCATTCGCGCGGTGGTGCCGTCACGGCTCGCACGTCATGGACGCTCAATTAGCAGCTGCCGTCGCAATGTGCACGCTCGCGTATTATAACTTATAACTATGTGCATATTTATCAAACGAAGAAATATAAAAAAAGGAGGAAAAGAAGATGGTGGATGATTGCAATGCACCGGGACAGAACAATAATAATAATATTTGGACAATTTGTAGAGCGCCGTTTTTATGAAAAATCACCTCAAGGGCGCTTTACATTTTATTATGAATTCTTAGGCTCTATCTAATTTTATTATTTACAACAAGGTTAGTTTAGTCAACCAAACTATGACAAGAGAACAACTGGGAATAAATACTTAAAAAAATAGGTACAAAAGATTTTTTTTTAAATTTATTGTATTTTGTACAGACGTAGGTAGACTAAAGACGGACCCAAGCATCGTTAACTTTCTTTTTGTCCTTATGACCTCTCTTATATGGGTTCCAAATAATTGACTCCGCTTGCAATGTTTCCAGGAGCAACAGAATTTGCAACTGCGACCACTGCGTACCACTCATAATAAAAAATAGTTACTAGCGCGCACGTGTATTCACGTCGACGTATTGAAGCGAACTGAAGTTAGCCAAGTAGTGTAGACAGGCACTTCGTTTAAGCACTTCGTACAACTTCGAGTCCTTTGACTCGGGCGCAAAAACCGACAAAAAATGGAAGTCGCCCAAGGCGAGCCGAAGTTGGACGAAGTAAGACGAAGTAAGACGAAGTGCCCCTCCGCACCATCGTATTCGCCTAACTTCGTTCAACTTCGCTAGTAGTGTGGAGCTACAGTAACACTTGACGTTTGACGTTTATATCAATATTAAAATGCGTTCTGATGACAAAAGAGATGCATCAGGGAGAAAACACAGATATTTTAATAGATATTTATTTATCAGGAAAGATTTCCGACTAATACGCACGACCTAAAGTTACTATTTATTAAGAATTTAGAGTGAATACGTTTTGTTGCTACGTAAATAATTACGTAGCATCAAAAATAGAATATCGATTTACAATGGTCAATTTCTCCCGTGTCTCTGAAACCGATTAATAAATTAATAGACTTTATTTACAAGTGAGTTCACGAAAGAAATAATCATCCATTACGAAAGCGTGTTTATTTACAACTTAAAATCATAATTATTAGGTCCGCGCACCAAAAAATTTGACGTTTATCGTTTGCATAAATGTTAAAATGCGTTCGATGTAGAAAAGATGCTACCTGCATCAGGAAGAAAACACAGATCAGGGTTTATCAGGAAAGATTTCCGACTAATATCGATTATTGCACCAATGACATTATATAATAACGTCATTTTATTGCACGACCTAATTTAGAACTATAGAATCTAAATTCTATTATCTATCTAAAATCTATTTCTACTCTATAGTACGTAAATATTTACGTCAACAACAGAATAATTATAAATATTTGATATTATATTATCAAATATTTCTATTATTTTATTATATTTACGTATAATAATATTTTAAACTCGTGATTATGTTCGCTCATACATAGCACATAACCACAAAAATCCGTTCCGATTTTTCTACATACACGGACCGCACCGCGCGACTTCTGTCAAAAAATGAATTCTCCCCCAAAGACATTAATACTATAACGTCATTGTTCTCCCCCCCCCCCCCCCCCCCCCCCCCCCGCTCGACCCCGCCTGCCTTCCCGCTTCACCCGGGATGAGATGTTTAAGTTTTGTTTTCCGCCGAACACGGGAAGCACAAACACTGCGGCCTTGAGTGTTGGCAAAAATTGTGACCTTGATTGTTGTATAGGGCTGTCAAGCAAAATTCTGGCGTTTGCCGTCGCAATGGACCCCGCCTTTGCAAGCGTTGTCTGTTTGTCCTAGATCTGACTATCCTACTTTGCACACGAAGTACAAAGTATTTACTTGTCTACCTGTATCTATGTTACAGTAGAAAGAAGTTTGTCAACTTTGCGGCGTACAAAAACATGGCTGAGGTCAATGAAGGAGGATAGACCTAATAGCTTAGCTCTATTGAACACTCACCCTGAAATTGATTGTCCTATTGACGATGTAATTATCCAATTTGCCAGGAAGACCAGGCTCAGAGAATTCATCAGAATTACAATATTGTAACCTAATCAGTTTTAATAAAACTTTCTTGAACTTTGCGCATGAGACTTGATTATTTTTTTATTACGTTAAAAGTAAAGGTGGCTCAAGATATGTTTTCGGGGATCTTGAAAAATTAAAACTTTGACAATTATTTTAACTATTAAAACTAACTATAAAAATGAAAAAAAAGCAGTTATTTAAGTTAGAAGGTCATTATTCATAAAAAAAAATTTAAAAATTGGACTGGAGTTCTCTATTTTAAGTTCTTTATAATAATAATAATAATAATAAGTTGTTTATTTCAGCCGAACAGAGCGGTGGGTGCAATACTCTGTCAGCCATAAAAAAGTATACATTACATAAAATGGATTTACCAGATAAAAAATAAAATAACATAAAAAAGAATAAAAAAAATATATACATCTACATATTTAGTAGGTAATCGTATATCTACTACGGGGGCTTCAGATGAATTCTCCATGTTTGGTGAAGAGGCGCGCCCTGCCACTGGGCCACGGCCTGGACGAGAGTGTTCTCCGATCTTTGGTAGCGCTGACTCACCCCGGCTATTCTGTGGCGCATCAAAGCGGCGAACCCATGTACCCTTCCTTCTGCGAACATCTGCGAGGCACTGCATCGCCAAGGTAGGCCGAATAGCGCCCTATATGCGTTGTTGTATTGTACTCGAAGTGAGTTCATGACGCCTTGTGAGTATCTTGTCCAAAGTTCGCTGGTGTAAAAGCTCATGCAGTAGCTCTGGAATAGTTGCTTCTTCACCGGAGAACTGCACCTGTTGAATCTCCTGGCGAGCATGTTGGCTCGAACGCTGAGTACTTGCTACATAATTACGGTTTTGAACCGCTTGATTACAGACTTATTGGTAAATTAATATAGAATAAGACCACAATGTTATATTTAAATACTTACGAATTCTCACCGCTAGCTCATTCGGTAGATTATCGTGTTTGCAGTCCGCTCGGGTACTTGATTCAGGACAATCATCGCCTCATTGGTAAAATTAATACAGGTAAGGTGTAATAAATTAAAAGATTGATTGTCGCTTTAAATACTGAAGAATTTATTTATGCTTCGACGCTTCTAGGAAAAAGCTTTTGTTATCTCTTTGTGAACGGAAAGTTAATGATTTTAAACCAAAATAAAAGGAATGAATTGATAACATAATGAAATAAGGCTTACGTACGTTATCTCGCACGGGTTACATCTGCAGAGCTGGCTCCTCGTCAGAAATAAATCACTGAATTTATTTTAATCTCTAAACACAAAAAACTGTTGTGATATTAAGGATCTCAGAAAACTATGAAGATTTCGTGACCAACCCTTAGGGAGGCTAAAATAAGAAGAAGCTGGAGAGCGCCCGAAGCCTTTCGGCTCCGTTACTTAACCCCTCCCACCGAAATCTGGGCCAATCAAGGCAACGTCGGTGTGGCAAACATTACAAAAAATAATACTGAATTTAGTACCTAGCGCAAATCATCGTACAGGGGTTGGAAGTAAAGATTCAAGAAAGTACTTCATAACACATCCCCGAAAACACCAGCAAAAAACCGCCGTTGTAACGAAGGTTTTTTGACTTTAAACCCATCAAAGAATTCCCACGATAAACTTTACAAAAAAACATCATTCACATAGAGATTCAGCATTAAAAAACCTAGGCAAAAAGTTGTACAGTTTACATACACAATAAGTTATAAGTTTACAGTCTACATAAAAATATCAAAAAAACAGCAAAATCAACACGTCCAAGCGGCCTAGCAGGAACATCGTTAAACGCAGCTTTCAGGTAGTAATGTCCATCAGGGCATCCAGAGCAACAGTAACGATCTTCGGCAGCGGAGAACGACTCAAAGAGAAGCGTCAACATGAAAGCAAAAAATAACATAATTAGAAAAGTACAAACATTTAGGCATCGAGGCACATAGAGTAAACAAAATTATCTGAATGGTAAATGTATTTGCAACAAGATATCAGAGCATAGGGGAACTCCACATTATATGTTTATCGTGATGTATATATATCGTTGAGCAGACGAAGAACATTAACCCCCGTTTAAAGGACAGGCAATGTATAAGTGTAGTCAGTATTCCACCTTTTAATGGTACAGATTACTGGTTTAAGACATATTAAAAACAAAACAGACAATAAAACAGACAACACAAAAATAAAAGTATTTCAGTGATCCACATTGTTTCCTATAATTCAGGACAACAATCAGCGCTTCCTATAATTCAGGACAACGCTCATACCTTCCTATAATTCAGGACAGCACTCATACCTTCCTATAATTCAGGACAACACTCATACCTTCCTATAATTCAGGACAACACTCGTACCTTCCTATAATTCAGGAAAACACTGGAAATGAATGAGTCCTTCTTACTTAAGGCCACCCAAAAATTTCCAGCCACACATTAATAATACCACAAGTTGTATCACAGTTCACTGCAAAATAATTGTCGTCGATGTATTGCGTTTTAAGGCAATATTTATAATTATTATACTCAGAGCATTAGGGGTATCTTTTTAATGCTGACAACAATAATAGTAATTCAGATTTTATTTAATGTTGGCTAGAAAATAGTGTTAGAATATATTACATAAGAATAATGAACTACGTCATGGGCGCCAGCTTATTTTTGTACCGAGAATAAGACAAACTCGAATCAAAATAACGAGGGTATAAATGACCCGCGTTACTCCCACCAGAGAACTGCAATATTCAGATTAAGTAATTGTTACTATAAAATACAATAAAAATATTGTATGATATAGCCGTATTATAAAATGTGAAGTGTGGTCATCACATTCGGTTAATTACTCCGATGCGATTGTAGGGTGAATTGTATGTACACACTGTCTCAAAAGCGTCCTTTCAAAACAGTGCTATGTGAAAAGGGTGTGTGGAAATGTGTAGTGTAAATTTCATATCTTATTTTCATAATGCGTTGATTTGTCATGTTCTTACAAAACCACTTGAATGATAAATCAATCGAAACACGATTCACGTCGCAAAACAAAAAAAATTCAAAATTATTTGGAGAATTTTCCACTTGGTATGGGCCAACATTTCTAATTGGATTCCATCTCGATCTTCTTATCAACTTATCAAATTCCTGTAAATAAGTTCGCTCCTTATCACCACCGGCGGGTGATTCCGAATAATCACATTAAAGTTAATTAATGCCTATTGATGTCGTATGCAATCAGTCTTCCCCGTTAGTTGAATAAATCCAGACACTTGGCCTATGCTGAGCTTTATGTATTAATCTAATCATTATAAATCGAATTAAAATCCGAACTATTAATCGAACCCACCTCCTTTGCTACAATATGATTAATTAATAAATACCGATTATATCAGTCTATTTAAAAAAAATCAGCCATTGTACTTCCGTTTTCATTGATTTCGTTTTCCTATCAATTTGGGTTGCGGGTATGGGTACCGCCGCCCCGGGAACTATTTATTCTATAACCAGCACCTCTGTTAATTCCTACATCTGTCACTCCTGGACACTAACCACGATATTCCTATCCGCCCCTCATATCTCTTTCCTCCTTCTCCTTCCTTTCCTTAAAAGGACCCTCCACTCAGCATCCCCTAAGATGACATAGGCATTAAGGGAAATTATTTTCCTCAGGGCCTCCTGTGTGAAGCTAAATTTAATCGTAAATAAGTCTCTACTCTTCGTTGGAAAGATCGGTGTGTTTGGAGATATGTAAATTCGCAAGGGATCGAACCCGCGACTGAATCTTAAAGTAAGTTGATTACATCGGTGTGCTTTGCATTATAGAAAATATCTAAATCCTATAAAGAAGGCAGTATCATTGAACACTAAAAATGATATCTCACGGTTATATCACGAGGATTGAACTCGAATTTAGGACAGTTCTTTATTTCTGTCGTCATTTTAACTGGTAGGTATAACTCCCAAAAAGTAAATACTGTTTTGTCAATCAAACTTGGATCCACAAGGCTAATTCGAGCTACCTATAACTTTTCTAAGTATCAAACTTATCTTTTAATATCGTAGGTAATATAATATCAACACTAGTCAATATCTTCACTCTGAAAGGATATCGGACCAAGTACCTGCTTTCCCATATTTGAAATAAATGCTAATCCCAGAAAATAATAATAAGTGCATTTCTCCAATCCTAGCAGACAGTAGAACTTTCTATTTACAGATGGACCCAAAATATCCATTAGCCATCTGCCGACGGGTCATAAACTGGTCTGTTGCTTTATCTAACTTTTATGAGGGTGTCTACATTAAATTTTTAAAGAATTTCGAATTCCATTATTTGGGTACTAGCTAGGTACCGACCCGGTCATAAAATTAACACTTGCAAGCTTGTTACAATGGGTTTTTCTGAAATGCCGAAAGCCGAATAATTACAACTAAACATAATATTGGTCTTATCTTCATCTGGAAATATTATCTCGTTTAAAAAGATTTACATTTAGTTTGTCTTAAACTATATAAATAAATCCATAATATTCAGATTCTTTTATCGTTTAGACTGAGTTCAAATCACGTCGATTCTAGCAGAAGTTCACATTATGTGGTCTCCGCATATGTCTAAAACCATTTCGAGGAAGGTTTCGATTCAGAATGCTGGTCTAACACCACTTTCATCGTGATGGGAGACACTGAACCTACAAAATACTTTAATAGTTTTATTTTTCAAAAGATTTAAATGCGCTGTGGTAACGTATTTAATTTACAACCGGCTTCCCGTATTTCTACCGATTTATCGATTTTTTTTTTTTTTTCTTTAAAACATAGATTTTATTCTACATTTTTTTTCACGCCGAAACGGCAATTATACCAAATTCTTTCGATGGAAAAAAAAACGCAAGTAATGCTCGCGCATTTTCTAGTTATGGTGATTCTATAAATGCTATTAGACAATCCCCACGAGGTTTTCGCTCTAATTTAAACAATTCATGTTTTATGAAACACCTTCACAATTTTCGCCTAAATATTATCGTTTTCTATATTGGCGCGCTGTCTCTAATATTCGAATTTAAAAATTGTCTCTTCTTCTTTTTGAGAGGACACACCGCGTCTTAAGTTTCAAATTTGGCGGTAAAACCAAAACGCGTGGGTGGACTAACGGTTTAAAATGGCGTTCTTTCGAAAGACGGCGTGTTTCCAAAACAGAGCCTGTCGATTTTGATTATTCAACGGTCAAAACACATGCTGGTTTAAGATAACGGCATTTGAAAAGACGCGCGAACTTTTTAAAATGCGAACACTTGAGATGCGTGATTTAAAATACCGGCGTTTGAAAAAACACGTGGGTCAAAATGGATGCTAGCGGTTTAAAATATCTCTTTAAAAAACGGCGTGTTTCTAAAACAAAACACGTGGATTCACAGTTCAATTAACAATTCACAATCACTTATTTACCTATATATTTAAAGGGAAAAAATAGTTATTATTTACATATGTATACATACATCACGAAAAAAATATGGAGTTATGAAAAAAATCAAGGAAGCGATAAATATCCCGAATCAAGTTGGCCTCACGTTGGAAGGCGCAAGTGCTACATAATTACGGTTTTGAACCGCTTGATTACAGACTTATTGGTAAATTAATATAGAATAAGACCACAATGTTATATTTAAATACTTACGAATTCTCACCGCTAGCTCATTCGGTAGATTATCGTGTTTGCAGTCCGCTCGGGTACTTGATTCAGGACAATCATCGCCTCATTGGTAAAATTAATACAGGTAAGGTGTAATAAATTAAAAGATTGATTGTCGCTTTAAATACTGAAGAATTTATTTATGCTTCGACGCTTCTAGGAAAAAGCTTTTGTTATCTCTTTGTGAACGGAAAGTTAATGATTTTAAACCAAAATAAAAGGAATGAATTGATAACATAATGAAATAAGGCTTACGTACGTTATCTCGCACGGGTTACATCTGCAGAGCTGGCTCCTCGTCAGAAATAAATCACTGAATTTATTTTAATCTCTAAACACAAAAAACTGTTGTGATATTAAGGATCTCAGAAAACTATGAAGATTTCGTGACCAACCCTTAGGGAGGCTAAAATAAGAAGAAGCTGGAGAGCGCCCGAAGCCTTTCGGCTCCGTTACTTAACCCCTCCCACCGAAATCTGGGCCAATCAAGGCAACGTCGGTGTGGCAAACATTACAAAAAATAATACTGAATTTAGTACCTAGCGCAAATCATCGTACAGGGGTTGGAAGTAAAGATTCAAGAAAGTACTTCATAACATACTCTTCTTTGGCGTTCTATGTCATTTTTATCATTTAGGTCATCAGTGACGACATGCACCAGATATTTTATTTCCCTTCAGATTTTGACAGTGTCTCCGCCGAGGAGAATAGGTGGAATGACAGTAGTGTGACAGTAATATAAAGTGATATTTTGTTTGTCATTTAATTTGTGTTTTTGGAAGATTAAATGTACGAGAACTAATACAACTGTTGTTGATAGCATTTATTTGGTATTGGTAAATGTAAGAGATGTTTTATCGCCAGTTTTTACTCGGTGGGACTGTGTTTCCTGGTATCGCCGATATTGTTAACCAATACTACTGCACACCTTCAAAAAATCAACTAAATTCCGTATTCAAACTATGCCCATTAGTAGTCCGCCGACAGTCGAGGGGTCTATCTCCTAAACTTCAATTTCAAATTACAATATCTTTGGTTTGTTTGGGGGGTGTAAATTTTTATTTAAACCTTTGGCTAGTTTTATCCTTCGCCCCGGGAACCATTTATTGGATAACTAACATCTCTGCCATAGGTCACCCCAAGTGGAACATTGCGTTAGGTGACTTAGCAGGGGTGCCCTGGTATATGGGGTAAGATTTGTCTATGTATTGGCGGCGGATGTATCTGCCCACCAACTGTGTGGCGGGCCAGATCTGGGGAGACTAATTGAGGAAGACCTTTCGTCCTCTCCATTTGGACTCTCTCGATTCATCACCTTGCACCGCCCTGAGAAGGGTGGATTTAAACGTCCATTACTCCTGGACACACTGACCCCAGATTTCCACCTACTCCTCATACCTTTTTCATTCCCAAAACGTACTCTCCTTCCTTTCCTTAAAAGAGACCCTCCATACAGCATCCCTGAAGCTGATAAAGGGCCACAAAGACCTCCTGTATGGAACTAATGTTAAAAAAAAGTGAGAACAAACAGGACAAAAAATAGCATGACGTATTAATAGAATGACGAGTTTATGGAAATAAGTGACTGAAAAAGTGAGTTTTTAGTTTGGATCTAAATTCTGTTGGGCTGGTTGTACTCGTAGTTATGCATCTCAATTCCATAGGAAGTTTATTCCAAGCCTCATGGCCGGATTCTCCGAATGCATGATCATCATATTTAGTTATGTTCAAAGTCCTTTGGATATTCCGATTGCAGAAAAAAAAAACAAAAGTGCATCATGTAAACAAATTTATTATCTGTTAATTTTAAACATGCCATTAAGTGGTAACCATGTAAAATTTTAAGTAACATTATTATATTTTTTTATTAAATGTGGATATCCGCAAAGAATGTAAGGCTGATGTAAGCATAATGAGTAAGATTAAGAAAGGGACTCTCAGATGGTTTGGGCATGTAGAGCGAATGAACGAATAAAGTAGTGTAAGAAGAATATACGACGCAAATGTGAATGGCAGAAGAAGTCGGGGACGTCCGAGGAAGACATGGCACGATCAAGTGAATCAGATACTTGAGTCGGACCATGTCAAAAGTCAGAATAATAGAAGAGAATGTATGAATGTGAGTGAGGCAAAGAGTGTGTGCCAAGACCGAGTTGTTCGGCGGTCCGTCCTCTCTGCCTGATAGTTATGGTTAGTTACTTAGTTATTTTATTATATTTTAAGTGAATATCTATTCTGTTCTGTTTATAAATATATTGATTTTGAAATTCCAAAAGTAAATAATGTTAACATTATACAAAAACCATCAAAAACGCCGTCAAGTGTGAAGTCAAGATGTGAGAATCTTAAGATAATTGTCGCAGAAGTTATTGTTGTTAAACTTGGGGATACAAGGCATATGTCGTGATTCCGCAGTCATGGTCCCTGTTCCTGGCCATCCTGATGTAACCATATTCTCCCCAATTTGTTCCCCAGGAGTTCTTCACGAGGTAGTAGTCTTCACCAGAAGCTTTGTCAGTTCCGTAGCCTGCGACAAGCACCTGTAAAGTTGCAAGTATTCTACGATTATAAATCTGCACTGTTACAATGGGACATTTTTATTTTTACTTTTAGCCAGATGCTTTTTTCGATTTAGGAGGCGGTTAAAGGATACCGCCGCCCTGAGAAGTACTGAAAATCTAAAATTATTACTGTTCTTATTGCAACTGAAAAAAATGTATTTTAGATTTAAAGAAAATGTAAACATATTTTAAAACTAAATATTTCCTTGAATCGTATGTTTATTTATGTTCATGATTTGTTTTAGTTAGTTAACAAATAAATAAAATAAACACAAGTAATAAAATAATAATTTTTCAAAATTTCTTCTCTAAAAAATCTTTGAAAGCGTGAGCAAAAAACTGACACCGATAAGTCTGTTACATGAACAAAATCACGAAAAATGCTCTATTTCTTAGTTTTTTATTTTTATTTTTAGTTTTATTACCTATTACAATTTGATTATCTTAATACGTTCCCAATTTTGAGACTTTTTTTAAAATTATTACAGAAAGACATTATTGGCACCAGAAATATGATAAAATATATCAAATAAGAGGGGAAGTATGTGTATATTAATTGTTTTTGTGTTTAATTCGTAGAACTCCATTTTATTTTTTAGAAAATTAATTAAATTTAAATTTGATATATTATTATCGAGTTCTGTAAGTATTTAAGAATGTATTTTAGTTACAGCTGTTTCGACTTGTAAGGTCATTTTCAAACTGTGGTGAAGCCACGTACGGACGACTTATTTATAACATTTTAAATGTCAATTAATGAAGGTGTCCAAATTGATTTATTACCGGTAAATCCAATTTGCAGAGACACTAATTGAGAGAGTGATTAAGTGGGATTCCGAATCTTTCCCTTTTTGGTTTCACTTGCACTAAGTGCAAGGGTTTTCTTTATTGATTTAGAATGATGTTATTTCTATGACTCATTTAAGTGCATTATATTGTTTAGGTTTAGTAAAAATACTAAGTAGTGGAGAATAAATAATTTTCCTTACTTTATTAATTAGTGTTATGTTGGGGTCATTCGTTTGTTTATTGATTTCTAATTGTTCAAGCAAATTTAATCTAAGACCCTTTCGTTCTACATGTAATGGTTTTGGCTGGTTGTTTTTAAGTGGAACGTGATTATTTTCTAAGAGATGTTCTGCGAATTTTGAAGCGGTGTTTTTATTTTTATAACATCCTAAAAAAAAGGAAGTTTGAAAAGGAAGTAGGAAAAAAAATGTATGTGTGTTTAAATATTAGTCAAGGAAAACCATTTGCTTTCGATGGGAAGTACCTACTACTAACACTTCTGCTAGATATTATATAACTTTACTACTAGGTTAGTATATCAAGATGATCATAATATAATAACAACACTCCGGTGTACTCACTGCATGGTTGTCGTCATTTCTCTGGTCACTACATTTTGGCTCGTAGTAGACCCCGGATTTGTAATGTTGGAAGGACTCCAAGACTTGGATACCCACCGCGATGGGTCCTTTCTTGGCTGTGGCCTCCGTCAGCGCCTTCTGAGTGTCGTTTAGGAACGTGTAACCGCTGACGGTAGCTGCTGATTCTTGATGCCTGTACAAACGATGAATTAAGTAGTCAATAAAAATTTCAACCAATATTGACGCTTTCGACTTGTGGTATCAGTAAAATACTAAGAAATAGTTCATACAAAAAGTAATAAATTTACATTTGTTCTTATACAGAGAGTTAATAGACATACTTGACTTACTTTAACCAGTGATTCCTGATATTATTTCGAATAAATTTTTTTATGAAATTTTGGTCTCCGGTGAATTGTCACTCTTTTTTTTTCAAAAACAAATTTAAAAAAAATTCTTCTACACGTCGTCACTGGTCACTCAAGCCGAGTCAACAACCAATCCCTCACCAACCCCTAATTGTTTAATACCTACTGATTTATTTATGTTTTTAGTTGGAAAAATATTATCAAAAATGTACTAGTAAGCGGAGGCCAAAATTTCATTAACATTCTTTACTCAAAATAATGTCGGGAATCACTGTTTAAAGTAAGTCGAGTCCCTGTATATTAAAAAACATCACACCAGATGTTGGAAATCAAATAAAGGCCGAACGATATCGGCGTAATTACCTGCACACACCATTCACGCCCTCATACGGGTACTTTTCCTCACTGTCGATCCCTCCTATCTTCTTTATGTCATCGTAAGCTGCTGCCATAAGTCCTCCATAGCAACCTGAGTTACTTTTGGAACAGTCCACTAGGAATTGCTCCGAGAGTGAGATGAGTTTTCCGTTAACCAGGTACTCCTGACCTTCTAATGCTCCAGTCTGCCAAATACAATGATACAATATTTTTTTATATGGTAGGCCAGAGGTTCCCAAAGTGGGTGCCACGGAGAGACATCAGGGGTGCCGCGAGGCGTCCCTGATATCTCTATTAAATATCAAAATTGACATGAATAAAAACATTTTATGGAATAGAAAATCACCCACTTGGTCGGTCTGCGCTCTGGATACTGACTGGTTTGAAAAATACTTCGCAAAAGACCAAGTGGAGAAGTTTGTGTGAATCCAAGATCCATTCCGTACTCCACAAGATTTTACTACACAAGAAGAAGAAAATCTAAATGACCTCTCGAGCGACAACTACAGCCTAAAAACACGCTTGTTCGGATTTGATGAAGTTTTCGGTATCAATCGAAAATGGGTATCCGATTCTAATTGAAAAAGCTGTAAGGGTCCTCATTCGCGACTTCATATCTGTGCGAAGCTGGATTTTCAGCGGTTGCTGTTATAAAAAGCAAATATCGCCCGAAAATAAATGTGGAAAAGAAATGAGAGTAGCTGTATCAAGCCTTATTCCCCGATTCGAAAAACTGTGTAGTGAGCAACAGGCTCACCTGTCGCAATAGATACACACACCTCAAGAGTTTATGGAAGTATGTGGTTTTTGTAATTATATTTGCATTTTCTTTGTATTTTCACGTATTTTTTTCTCACAATAAATGTTCTTGTTCATTTTAAAAACGATTTGTATTAGTTTCTTACCTGGGGCCTTCTTCATAGTCTTACAAAATGAAATAAAGCTATTACAGATATATATATATACATATATTATATGACTAGGGTGCCGTGAGAAAATTCAAATTTTCGAAGTGTGCCACGACTTGGAAAAGTTTGGGAACCCCTGTGGTAGGCACTTACATACCTACGTAAAATTTTCAACGTAGCAAAATCAAATTAGTTTGCGTGTTCTACATATAATGTATATAAATTACTAGGGTCAGTCAAAAAGTAATACCTCTTATTTTTTTCTCCTTTAACTGTCGTGAAATAAAAAAATGCAATTACATGGGTTGAAAACCACACTATTGACGATTAATTTGTTAATTTTCAATATATTCTCCGTCCATTTCCGATACTCATGAAAGATCGGAGATCACGTGATATCCATTGTTTTATTATTTTATTGCAGTATTTTAAATAGGTACATAGTTATCTATGTCCTAATACAATCCATAAATATACATACACTTAAAATAACATCTATACCAAATCAATCACATATCTTCGCAATTTAATTTTAAATGCCTTTATGCTCTCTTTCAATTTTATTTCTTCTGGTGATTCTCCAAATATCTTCAATGCTCTGTACACCAATGACTTTTGACTGTGTGTTTTTTTCCTGAAGGGGAGTCTTAGTTCATTTCTTTTCCTCGTCTCATGTGTATGTTTGATTTGTAGTTTATCATTTTTTTTAAGAATTCAACTGACGTATGGCAATTGATTATTTTGTAGATTAACAATATAGTATTGAAGTAAATAATGTGTTTAAATGACAAGATATTTAACTCCTTCAACATTTTCTTGACCGAAGTGTACCTATTTTTCTTCAATATAGTTCTCATAGCTCTGTTTTGTAAAATTGTCATTTGTTTCATTAATCCGTCGTTGGCTAAGAATAGAATGCTGCTACAGTAATTTATATGTGGTACAGTGATTGCGTTGTACAATTTTTTACTGGAGACTGTGTCAAGGAATCTTCTTATTCTTCCCAACAGCGAATATTTTTTTAACAATCTTTTAAATAATTTGTTTTGTATTTTGAGTGAAAGTCAATTTGGAGTCAATAACTACTCCATGACACGGGATCGGCGCCCCAAGCGGGAATGAATTTGGCAAAGAAATGGATAGTTTTGTTTAAATCACCGTCAGAGAGATCTGTATAGGCCGATGTTTTTGCAAGGAGAATTTTGCGCGGAACACATCACGCACAAAATGGACATAGGTACCGATTTCGACGCGGTGCGGTGGTGCGAATTTAAAATAAATATTTTAATGGAGCCCTATAATGTGATTATAAACTTGTTTTATAATGATTCCAAACTTGTTTTATTATATTATTATAAAACTAGTTTGTTTTATTTTATCATCTTTTAATGGGGGTTCGCTGCACAAACGCACTTTAGAGAAAACCGCCACTGTAATATTAACCCCTAATTACGTTCGTTTATCCAACTGCCAAGTGCATCATTATTAGGGGTGTCAAATAAAGAAAAAAATACAAAATTTCCTGCAATAAAACAATTGTTATGTAACACGGTTAGGTGCATAGTAGTTACCACACAGACAGCTTGGACTGAAAGGTGTGTCTCTACCGATCGCCTGACCGCTGCGGGCACCCCTCGCCCTTCCCCCGCTCCCACCCTTTTCCGCCCACGGTCCGGAGAGAGCCCGCGTCCCCAGAAAGCAACGAGCCGCCAAACCAAACAGACCCGCGCTTCTTGCCCAGTCCGTTTCCATTTAACAAACATGTAGATTCACGCGTTCCAAATCTATGGGCGGGGAGGAATTTGTGTTGTTGGTCCCCCGTTCCGGGGGTGGTTTTCTACTACCGTAGATTTCAAATTAACGTACGCTGTGTTCTCGGGCATTCCTTTGGAACTCGCTATGCCTTTCCTCGCTTATGGACCACGTGACGGCTGAGAGGGAAACGCCGTCCGCCCGACAATACGCAGTGAGTTGCCCCAAAATCCCTCTTAATTGGGTCCATGTCAATTACCTTTCACCTGCGCGATAAACCCAGACTTGGAGAGAGATAGATAGATTCAGGTTAGCCAATTTTACCCTGTTTTATAATCCATGTACGATGTAACCAACTATAGGATACAATACACTGCTTTCGTTACCTTGAAGCATTCTTTGATTTGAGACAGATCATGTGTGGAGTTTCCCCTCCCCAATTAACCTTTTTTAGCTGCCAACCCGCGCCCTGATTGAAGAGAGCCTGCTTGTGCCGGAACGACTGAGCTAGTTGACGGAGGCAGGTTTGCCATAGCCTGGCACGCCTGTAGGATTGGCCTCGGGGCTCTTTTGTTTAGTTAACACCATGTATTTGACATAATCAATTGTCACTAAATAATTGAAGATTATTTATTTTAGCAAAGTCTTGACTTGACTTGTCAATTCTATTATCACATCTATTTTTTATGGTTATGTCTATTTTGTCTTTTCTTTTTATATATCTACCACTAGCGACCCGCCCCGGCTTCGCACGGGTGCAATATAGATTCTAATGTGGGGCAGTGTGGAGTGATTTAATAATACTATGATTATGATTAGTCTATACTACAGGATATCTTTATATACAATATTTACAGCTGTTTTTTCACGAGATAGTACAAACATGTTTTCTTTAGATGTTACTCTCGAAAGCGCGACATATAACTGGCCGTGTGAGAAACACTCAAATGTTTGACCCTGTGACTTATTAATGGTCATTGCAAAAGATAGCTTTACCCCCTATCTATTGGTGAAAACCGCATGAAAATTCGTTGCATTGCTTAAAAGATCTAAGCGCACATACATTTTAAGCGACTTCATGCTATGTAAAGAAGATATTTTTCTTTGAATTTCTCGGCTTTTCTCTACTATACTATCCATGTATTATAAAAAAAACCATCCTCTTGAATGACCCTATCTATTTGTGAAAACCGCATGAAAATCCGTTGCATAGTTTGAAAGATCTAAGCGCACATACATTTTGAGCGACTTCATACTATGTAAAAAAGATATTTTCTTTGAAGTTCTCGGCTTTTCTCTACTATAATATCGATGTATTATACATACAAACCTTCCTCTTGAATGATCCTATCTATTGGTGAAAACCGCATGAAAATCCGTTGCATAGTTTAAAAGATCTAAGCGTACATACATTTTGAGCGACTTCATTTCATACTATGTAAAGATATTTTATTCTTACAACGTATGTACAATGTACATTGTACATGATCCCAAATTTCATTGTATTCTATTGTAAATTTGACATACTCGTAAATCCGTTAATAAATAAATAATACCATTACGAAATTCGTGACCTCTTATCAAACAAATCATCTGATAAATCGTCAGAATGATGAATCACGATATTTTTACAAAATTATCTACCTTTTTGGTAAATTAATAAGTAAACCTGTGCATCAAATATCTTCAATTCATACCAGTTCGGGTGTTCAGCGTCTCTAAACAACTTTCTGTAGTAAAGATGAAGGATTAACAAAAGGACTAAGAGAGAAGGTTGCAAAGAGTCCAAGAGATATTGTACGTAAGCACTCGTAAGTACTACATATTTGCATTGCTTAAATTTACTTCATTGTCAGTGACACTCCATTTCCATTATATAATATGTAAAACCACTTATAGACGTATAAAGCCCTCTTGGCGTTGAATAAAAAAATAAATAAATAAATATATAATGATCGGGAGCGAAACAACAGATGAAGAAATTTCCTGGAGGTGGCCAGGATTCTCCAAGGGCTGTAGCACCGATGACTATATAGAATTATTACTCACGGAACTGAATGCCCAGCATGATCCGCAATTCTTCTGATCTTTAACTTTCGTCACGGCACCTTTTTCCGTCCAGTTCACGTAGGCGGGGTTAGAATCGGCCGTTGAGATGAAGGTGGCTCCCTCAAAGTTATCGGGGCTGGACAAAGGAATGACAAAAGCATTATTTTCTTTTTACGAATTTATATGAGCATATGTGTGTATGTGTGTAGCAGTGGTTGTCCGTGAGTTTTCAGTAAGCTAGAGTGCTAAGATTGAAAAATACGACGTTATTGATTGTTGTAGCTGAAAACAAATTTTCACTTTTAATGTGTGTACGTATGTATGAATTTTGTGTAAATATGTGAATGTGTGTTTCAGTGGCTCTCCGTGAGTTTTCAGTGAGCTAGAGTGCTAAGATTGAAAAATACGACGGTATTGGTTGTTGTAACTGAAAACAATTTTTTTTTTCAAAAATTTCAACTTTTTGATGAAAACATACTGAAAATCTTCATACAAAATGTATAATGGTATAATGTGAATTCACATCATAATAGAATCACATCGCGCGATAGCAAAAATAAGCCGAAATTGAAGTATACGGATTCGGAACAGAAAAGGTGTTTTAATTGTAATAAGTTCGGACTTATGATTGTAAGGTGGCAGCTAACAATAAATAATTTAAACTGTTTTAAGAGGCGGTTTTCCGCAGAAAAAAATTGTTTTCATGGAGGTGGGGGTGTTGAGTGTCAAAAGCTAATAACAGATGTATTTGAAGTACGCGGTTTGAAATATGCTGGTTTAAAACTCTGCTTTCCGTACGAACGTCAACATTTCGTTTGAAACTCTGCTTCCCGAACGAACTCGAACCTCGAAACACCACTAGCTAGGGCAACCATACTCAACCTGCGGCCCGCGGGCCGTATGCGGCCCGGCAAGCTTTTGTGTGGGACCCTAAACACTTTATTATCAGGAATTTGATTTTTTTAAATCTATCATTCTAAATTTCGTATATCTTGAGATTCGTTTCGACTTTGTCGCACAGATAGTGAAACCCGAAAAGGATTGTCATTATGGTCCACATAATCTGGTATAAGAGTGAGATAGGTTTTTTAAATTTTCACGGCCAAAAGTATTTTCATTATTTGTTTTTGAGGTGTTATGCTGTGTTGCGCTATCAACTTACTTAGCCGACGTTTTAGTTTTCGACAGCCTTGCAGTGTCCATCATCAGGGCAGATGTATTAGGGGTGTTGCTATTGCAAACGCTAGGTTTATTCCCAAAAAAATAATTTATAAATAAAAAAAAGCCACTTCTAGAAACCACCGTATCAATTATAATACATGAAAACCGGTTAATGCCACTGGTTAGTCAGATACTACTTGCAAATTTTAACAGCATTTCTTGCTGTCGTATAAACTATTGTTCTGTTTTAATAGCGGGAGTGTCTTCAAAATGCAATCGAAAAATATCCGACGAAAAGAGAGTGCTTCAAGACAAATGGGAAGAAAAATATTTCTTTGTTGGGGGGGGGGGGGTGATGATGATTTTTTTTCGTCATTCCAGTATAGTGTTGCGGCCCGCGTAACTTTACAAATACATGTATGTGGCCCGAAGAGAAAAAAGGTTTAGTATCGTTGAGCTAGGGTATCGTACGGCATGTCTATGGTAGGACTGCCACAATTTTAGAATATATATTATATTTATACGAAAATATTTGTTATTTTCCCTGTTTTACGTTAGGTCACAGTGTAATGAATGCGCCCTTGAGGTAAACCATCACAAACTGCGCTATATTATTATATTCTTAAAATTTTTCACTTTTATAACTTTTGGTATAAATTCTATGTATGTGTAATCCTCGATAACTTAAATATTATTTTACAATCTATGTAAAAGCCCCTTTGGGCGTATAACAACAATAAATAAATAACGGGAATACTATTATTATTACAATATGTTTCTCTTTAATTTCACTTTATCAATTTGGGGGGCCGGTATGGGTACCCGCGTCCGGGAAACATTTGTTGGATAACCGACACGCCTGCCGTAGGTCACCCAAGTGGTTCGCTACGTTTGGCGACTAGCAGGGATGCCCGGGTTCATGGAATGCGGTGGGTGTCAATTTGGAAGGCGGGGATAGCCGCCCCGGCAACCATTCATTGGATAACACCCATGCCATAGGTCACCCAAGTCTGATGACTTAGCAAGGTTGCCCGCGGGTTCATTGGGTGAGGCTTGTCTATTTATTGGGTACAACTTTTTTTAAAGAAAAAGAGTCATTATTCATATTTAGAGACAAACATTTATTGTCTTCCTTTCTTAGTACCATATAGAGATAATGATATCCTCACTGGGATCTCCCGTGCTGAGGATTTCATTTTCATATGCCTGTATTTTCCTCTTTTCCTCTCAATTATTTTTATGACTCTAATTTGTTTCTATCATATTTTTTTTTCTATTTTACTCTTTTATTTTTCTTTTATTGTATTTATCTTTCTAAACTTAAATATTTATTTTTTTAATCTTATTTTTCTTCCAAGATTAAGATATCAAAATTAGTTTAAATTCCTGCCAGCTCGGAACAGGCTCAGCCTAGTGAGGTGGTTTATACCAAAAAAAAAAAAAAAAAAATGTACATTGTATTTTGTATTCCAATATCTTGGTCAATAAATAATTTTAAAAAAAAATATATATATTATGATTTAATTGTAAGAAATTAATATGAATTAGTTATAAACATATTTCATGTAGTATTTTTTTGTAATAATTATAAAATAAATAGTGTTTTTTTTATAATTCAGTTCAGTTCAGAATATCCCGACAACTTTAAAATCTTCTACTAGCATCATAATAAGCGGAAGATGTTGCTCGTGCATTGAAAGAGGGCTTAACTGGCAGAGGAATCGAACCCATGAGGTCTAGACCCGACCCATTTTTCAACTCAGCCACCGACTGGTAATATGGCTAGGGTTTGACACGAAATCACAAATTGAACAGTGAGTTTTTGGTCTACGATGTCCTTCCTTGATGTTTTTAGTGTATGTAATTCGACAGTTTGTCACACAAGTTCAGTCCGAACCATTTTTCTGAAATCGCAACCAAACCATAAGTCCATACCAAAAAGTGTATTGTTGGCGTGACCGTCTGCTCAAAGTAATCTTAATTTTTCTTATTTTTTGATGAAATTGGTCAAACGCTCTCTAAAAAATCTCAATTTTTTCTAGCACAGGTGATCAACATGATTAGCCCGTTTATGCCTAGGAGTCGAAAGTCCATTGAATCACATTCTAGTTGGTCATCATGATGGTTGGATAGTGATAGAAAGTTAGTACCTACCTGGTAAACTTGAAGCCGGTGTAAGTGGCGATGAACTCGCTGTAGAGCATGTCTGTGAACTTATTGATGCCCTGACTGTAGGAAACCAGACCCTTCTCGTACTCCTGGTTGTGTGTATGGATCTCGTGCTTGTTCTCCATGAATATCGTCTTCCTTAACTTCTCTTCATTAACACTGTCATACTTCTTGTGGTACTGGGCCTGCAATAAATAAAACAATTTTTTTTATTTTCCTGTTGGAATTCTATGTACCGCCATTAGTATTTTATTCACAGCATTTTAATGGACATTAGAATGGTTCTTCTACAAATTGCGAGAAAGAAAAGAAAACCGTCCTCATGTTCGGAATTGTAATGAATTTGGATCTAAGTTTAAATAGGAACAAAAGAATAATGTTTGGGACTCTTTGTTTGGACATGAATGAATGTTATAAAAGGCCTGTCTTGTATGAGAAACGGTCTCTTCTCCTACGACCACCACGCAGTAAACATGATATTAATATATTCTATAATTATACGAGTTATATTATTTTATTTAACGGTCCCGAACACAGTAAATTAAAGACACCTTAGGAATATATTCTCATATTAGTATTAAGTGACATGCATACCTTGAAGGCTTCCCATGCCTTGTCTTCCTCATTTGTATCTGCAATAGATGCGCACTGTGCGGCCGCAAACACAACAAACAACAAAAAGATAAACTTCATTTTAAATCTGTGAAGAGAAAAGCCAAAATTAGGACAGCTGTTAAAATAAATATTAAATTTCTCTGTTGTTTCTTTAAATTGAAATTTCTTTGTCCAACAAATACAAAATAAGTAATTCGACGAAATAATAGATAGGTATTATAATAAAATTAAACAAAGATCTTTTATTTTAGCAGTGCTGGTCTCGAAAGGTTTCTCAGAATTTGCCGACCTTTTAATTGATACGGGCCATACGTTTAACAGAAATACATAAGTCCAAATAATACATAAAAATAGAATACGCATACGCCTGAATAATTTAGAAGCATCACAAATATCAAAATCAAAGAAAAATAATTGGCAAATTTTGTATAAGCAGTTAGAATTAACAGTCCGATTTTAAAGTTTTTCGTTTCTCCCCATGTAATCCCCACCCTCCCTTTGCCCCTCTTTCTACCCCTTCACCAACCAGTCTCTGGTGTTATCTCCTTATGGTATAAGGCAGCGCGTTATAAGGTAGGCGGTATAAGGTAGCGCTTTTGCCCGAAAAGCGAGAGGCCCTGGACTCGAGTCCCAGAGGTGCCAATATCTTTTTCTGATTTTACTCTTTTCAGATTTTCGATTGAGTTTCGCTTATATTGTCTTCCTTTAATTAAACATTAATTCCTTTTTTTTTTGTTGATAGTCATTATTAATACATTTGCACAAAGAAATACAATTTAGTTGTAATTTTTTGCAAGAATAAACCTTTTTTGACAATTTGATGTACATTTACATGTACGTGTACAGTGAACATTTATCAACATTCCAACAATGGCCGCTTTGTCAGTTATCGTGGGTACAATTTACCTTTTTTTTCATATCCTAATAAGGTGTAATCAATTGGCTGTAGTAGTGTTTGGTCAGCATTTATCCTCTACATAAGTTTGTGTTTAACAAATGTAAATGTAGAGCATATGATGTGCAAGTTGTTTTAATTAATTTGAGCCAAAGCAGATATTTTGAGAAATTAATTTATACCGAAGTTCATCAGCAGTCATTTTTTTTTAAAAGATAGGCGCAAATGGTTTCTAATTCTGTTAACTGTTCGACACTTAGGTATAGATTTCCTAAATGCCTTAGAGTTTTTTTGTATAAAATCCAAGGAAGAAGTTTTTAAAACATTTTTTTGCTGAATCTGCTTGTCGAATCACAACCACATGTAGAGAGGGTAATGCTGGTAAAATACGACAAATATTGTCTCCAGGGGATTGCGCAGCAAAATGACATCATGGAATGTATTTTTCCTTACAAGAACCGTCGAACCATAGACCTAAACAACCAACAACCTAGACGTGCTAGCTTATTACAGAAATAAATTCCCAGGATGAAAACATCTGTTTTAGCGATAAGGATTATGATATGGGAAATATGCGTGAAATATGTTAAAAAAAAAACATCCTTTAATCGGTTTCTAAATGGTTCGAATTTAAATAAATTAATTTGGAAAAAAAAATCTTCGGAATTCTAATTATTTTAAAAGTTATAGCCATGTTAGTGTTGTGGCAATTTGACTGGTTTATACAGAATCTAGCTAGAATCTAAATATAAAACGCGTTTTTCTCGAAACTACGTTTGGCACGAAATCTCAATTTCTAATCTTGAAATTTGGCATGAATTTTCTTAATGTATCCTTCTATAATAGGAACCAACAAAAATTTTAAAAAAAAATTTAAATTCGGAAAAGTCAAAAAATAACTGAAAAAAAATAAATTTTTGAGTAGTTGCCATTTTGCAAGATTTTTTCTTTCATTTTTCCTCATTCCTACCATAATGACATTTTTACTGATGAAGAATCTACCTTTTTTATATTTTTAAGATGACCAGAAGGGTTGAAATCGTGACAAGACGGACACGCTCTTTTTTCCCCCGTCTACTTAAACAGGGTGTAACTTCGTGAAATATTCACATTTATTTATATATAAGTTTTGTGAATTCTTAAAATATAAATAAATACATTAAAAAAAGTGTACCTACTTAAAATATTTTTTTTTATCGACCGTCAAAAAACGCCTGAAATTCGGGATTCTAGACTAGAATACCCCCTTAAATAATTTTTTTATCAACAATTCTTGTTTTTATTTTTAACTTTTTGTTTTTTTTTTCTATTGACCAGCTATAAGTATATTTAATCGTGCGAAACAATTGGATATTGTCACTAAAACCAAAATTAAGTTTACATTAAAAATGAAAGCCGAAAAGGATTTTGAATTTTTGTGATTTTAAAGGCAATTTACGAAATTACTAAATAGAAAACAAATTAAAGTACGAATCTGTAATAATTATGAGCGTTGCTGGTCATTTTCTGCACATCCAGCCAAAAATACCTAAATAAAATCTTCTCCAAAACTGGACCGATTTTCAATTTTTTTTCACTAACTGAATTAGAAGAAAATATTCTATGTCGGTACTTTTGTTATTTTTTTAAATACATTGCTGAGTTTATATATTGAACGTCTTTTGACGGCGTTTTTATCAGGCAATTTTATTCATTTTCGGAAGGTCATAACTTCTATAAGAAGTAAATTATCAAAAAAAACAAAACGTACAAACACGCTTGTAGTCGATATATATATTATGAAAAAAAAAATTTACTCTAGGGTCAAAATCCAGAGAACGGGGAATAAGTTTGTATGGAAAAACGCCGCCCGTGTTCCCTCTTAAAGTACTAACAGAAGAAAATACTCACCACTGCTTGTAAAAACGTTCGGACAGTAGAGATTCCTTGGATCTTTGGAAGAACGTTCGGCCAATGGAACGTAATTCGACTGTTGCTGGTGGTGGCTGAGATTTGGCTTTTATAGCGAATTGATTCACGACTCCCTTAACAACAACGTAAAATTAAAATACTCTTTTTTATTGCGGACTATTAAAAAGTTAAACAATTTTTTATAATGTTTTTACACAAAAAATGATTGATTAAAAAAATGATTGATTATACAAATTTTTAAACCAACTATATGGAAATGTTTCCTACTTAGTTTACCCTAACAACGCGAAACATGTCTTCATCACAGTACTCACACTGATGCAAAACATGTCTTCATCACAGTACTCACACTGATGCAAAACATGTCTTCATCACAGTACTCACACTGATGCAAAACATGTCTTCATCACAGTACTCACACTGATGCAAAACATGTCTTCATCACAGTACTCACACTGATGCAAAACATGTCTTCATCACAGTACTCACACTGATGCAAAACTTTCATACAGCGTGTTTCCTTTTAGGCTTTTAAAAATAAAAACAATTAATAATTCATGTTTGAATAAGTTAACAATAATAATCTAAACGAAAATATGAAAGAGAACAAGACACAGAAAAACAGAAAAAAGATAATGGTCGCAACTGGGACTCGAACCCAGACCTCTCCGTCTAACCGGGACGAGCGCGTTAACCAATTTCGCTATTGTCACCTTCTGTCAAACCGTCATATTTGTCAATCTCATATTTTCAAATTTTAGAATTTACTTTATTATCAACTAATTATTTTTCTCCATATTACGGGCAACTACCCTTTTCATAGGAAACAATCATTCTAAGAATTGGTTTGTAACCTGGATAGCGTCTCGGATAGATATATCCGAATTTATTTGTATGGAACAATTGACTTTTTATAAAGGTCTAAATGAATATAGCGACCATTGTCTTTTTTCTGTATCTTGTT
Source organism: Limnephilus lunatus (assembly GCA_917563855.2). Taxonomy (NCBI): domain Eukaryota; kingdom Metazoa; phylum Arthropoda; class Insecta; order Trichoptera; family Limnephilidae; genus Limnephilus; species Limnephilus lunatus. Next base: position 85,796,469 of record OU830593.1, read on the forward strand.
CTCTTTCATATGTTCGTTTAGATCAATATTGTTAACTTATTCTAATATGATATATTTCACTGATGGGAATAACCTTAAAAAAAAGTGTTTCTTATAATAAATTGAATTAATAATTATTTCACAATTGAGTTTTACAACATTGTTATTGAAATACGGAAGGTTATCAAAATAAAGTTTATTAACTAAATGTGATAATCACGGAGGAAGGAATAGAGAATCTATTCGTTCCTCCGTGGTGATAATCTTCAGGACTGAATTCAAATGGGTATTCATAAATAACGACAAGGTTAAAAAAATTGTGTCAATTAAAAAGATTAATTTATTACAATATACATACATAATCTAACACACTATAAAGAGGAAAGATTTGATTGTTTGTTTGTTTGCATTGAATAGGCTCCGAAACTACTGAACCGTTTCGAAAAATTCTTTTACTTTCACTGTTGGAAAGCTACACTATTCCCGGGTGACATAGGCTATATATTTTATAAAATTAGCTAGGAAGGGGACGCGGGAGGGGAACGGGTATGCACGGGAAAGGTGATTCAGGGAGAAAAATGTATTTATTTCAATATGGTATTCAACGCATGCCGGGAACCATCTATATCGTATAAAGTAAATAATCCACAAGTCGCCACATGCCGCTAGGCATATATTTTGAACACAAAACTACTTTTAAACTTAATTACTAAAAGAAACGTCGGTTTCGGTCGGGATGGACGGAAAAATATGCATTAAAATTCGATTTTCATTCAAATTTAAAAAATTCCCAGATAAAACATTTCCATTGCCGCCATTTGTTTTTTTGTATGGATTTGACATTTGCAAAGTTTCGTTTCAAACTCAATACACATGAATTACTTAATTTACCTGAACTAAGAACCTAATAACCTATTTTGTGTATGTAAATAGTTGTTTCTTGTAGTAATTGTTGAAATGAAGTGTGATTGCCAAAATCTGTTGATTATTTAATTTTTATAATTATGTGTTAGCAATCATCAGCAACAATAATTATTTAGTTATGTAACAGTCATCATCAAGAACTATCTATAAGTATATTATCTAACATATAAAAGATTACTAACACAAAGGTACAAAAGATTAACTGTTATACTACTCTGTGATACTTCAGTTGCCTTAGACGTCAAATCATATAAGTCATTCATGCTTAAAATTAACCACCGTTTTACGCATAAAATAATTTAACATGCAAAATAAAATTTCACGACTTTGTCCGTTCAGTGAATTACCACGTCCCTTTTTTACCACTCCCCTTTCTGTATTAGGACTGCATGATGTCGTAATAAATATTACACTTGCACACTTTACAAACACTCTGTAAATCTACTAATAAAGATTCTAATTAAAAATAATGAAAACTATTTATTATTTCACTTGCGATATGAAGCTGCATGTATGTTTACCTCACATTACAAACCGAATGAATAGGACACCCCGTAAGTGGAGTGTCTTGGGTGTTACTTCTCTTCTTCACTAGTTACAATAAGTGCGCGTAAGGAAGACAGAGGGCAAGTGGTCGTGGCTTGAGGTCTACACGGATGCACCAATACATCAATTTTAAGGCGATCCAATAGTACAGGGAAAAATCGAAATCGGATTTCACGCCCTTTATGGGGGGAGTTTAAAAATACTTGAGAAAAAGCTCTCGGAAAGGTTGGAATAGGTATTTGAGGAAAAAAAATTACATGTTGATTTCGTAAAGGCCTGTACAGAAACATTAATTTCTTTTTTACGCATTGTTTATTGTAATAAAGCGGAAATTTTAAGTTGATTTCACGAAAACAAGCGGCGCGAAGGCACGCGTCTGTTTCCCGCTATGGCCGGGGCGTGACCATAAATATACCAATCCCTAGATCGATATCTTCGGGCCTTTTCTATGGGAAAAATTTCAACATCAACTTCACCACGGAAAAACAAACCCGATATACGTAGATGGGTGTTCAAGGCCATTTGTCATAGACAATGGCACAAGATCTACCATAGACAATATACTCGAATTGCTTTATTAGCCTAATAAATTATTTAAAAAAAAATTGTAAAGCAGAAAAATGCAAAAATTCTTTCCCAGGACAACAAGGTTCCATGTGACAAAGCTGGTTCTGAGGAAATGAGATTTACATAGTTTTTTACAGCTCATTTTCTCAGGAAGGAGCTTTGTCAGACGGAAACCTGTTATCCCGAGGAGATGAAAAATGAAAAAGTCACAGGTGCGTGTTTTAAATATTTTTTTTATTTTCAAAAGAACAAAGGATAAACAACACATAAAAACACAGAGTCGGTTCAACCGGTAGATTGAGCATGAGTCAGAAACTAACGTACCTATTCACGCCTGTATTACAGTTTATTCTCGAGGTACATTGTACTCGTCATATAATTAACAGTAATAATATGACAAGAACAATGTACGTCGAGGGCTTGTCATATTATTACTGTTAATATAATTAACAGTATTAATATGACAAGTTTTATATAATTGTTCATATATCCAATGGAATATCCATGAATACATTATTTGGCTTAATACGATAACTCTGTAATCTTTTATATAAAACGTACAATAAATACAAATACACAAAAATAATAGCACAAACACAGCAGACAAAAAAAATAAACACAAAAACATGTAAGCACAAAAAGCTTTATACAAAAATATGTAAACATTGGAGGTTGCCCACCACTTTCCCACAGCGTTCTAAGGAAACAAATGGTATCCTCCTTCACCGTACACCCCAGGACTTTCATTTTTGTTTAGAAAGAAGCTACTTTTTATTAAAATGACCCTAGACCTCCGATGTCCAGGCATACATTGTTAGCAGGCAGTATGCGAGTGTGTACATGTTTATAATATCACGTCTCATCTCCGCCACTTGATGTAGCTGAAATAAAAGTTTATTAATATAAAGGAAGAGTTAAGGCAGTCCCGCCGAGGATGAGCGGAGCCATCGGTCCAGTTGCTACAATCGGTAAGATTTTGGTCCTCCCTTGTAAACAGCAAGTGCCAGTGACTTGTCTTCTCTGCTGTATTCTCTGTCCTTTTTTGTGACGTGGGCTAAGTTTAGCTTGTGCTAAAATGAATCATAGAGAATGGGGTTTGAACTTGAAAGAGAATCTTCCAAGCTGTTTCTTACTGTATATCGAGTTGCAATTATCAAACGTTTCTGCAACGAGCAATTCTTACACTGGACATATTGCAGCCGACGCCTGGTCTTCAAAATTTCCATATTCACCTTCTTCTTCCTGGGAGTCAGGGCTGCGTTCCGTCCAACATAAGTTAAAATACTCTTCTTATTACCTAGAAAGACAATATTTATTACATTTTAAAAAATTATTACATTTTTAATAACAAAATATGCCAAACCATGATCTACAATCAATAAGCTATAAAAATGCTTACGTTTAAAATGTTCATTTTGGTGTGTTGCGAATGCATGACTACTGCCGGTGCCGGGTCTCACAGGAATGCGTATATCTGAAAAAAAGAATATGTTTCTTAGTTCTTGAAGGAATGGAAGAAAAAATCTACATGTTAGATGAACAAAATGTAGAATTACTATTCCCTTTCAACCAAAAAAAAATATATTAAATGAAAAAATACACTTTGTAATACACCACTTTTTATTATAAATATTTAATTTCGCTTAGCTCAAACTTCATCAGGGCTTATTATATTAACTAAAGCACACATATATACTATAATATAATAAAATAATGAGTAATGTTAATGTTCCGTTTATTATACTGAACAACTTATGTATTCTCCTGAAAACAAGGTATACATGTAAAAGCCTTCAAGGCGCATTTACTCATACCGTTCATTAATAATGCCTTTCTCGATGCACTTTTCTTTCGTGTAAGCACACGAAAAGGCAAGTTTACTAAATGTACATACCTTCGTTAACTTCTGGGATCCCTTTGGCAGGAACAATCTCACTGCTGGTGCCTGCGTATCTGAAATAAATATATTTAATATATTAACTAAAATTTGGGAACAAAAACTACTCTATTTTTTCCCTTTCAAGAAATATAACCCCCCTTGGCAGGAACAACCACACCGATGGCCCTAGGGAAGTCATTATGCACAGAAATCAATATAATTAACCAAAGTTTGTGAACAAACCAGTGTTATACCCAAGCTAAATTGAGGATTATATGTTGCTCAAGGTGCTTTTGACAGTAATAAAAAGGTGCCTCAGAAATAAATAAAAAAACACGGTAGATATTAGGAACAAACGTCAATGGTTAATATGCACTTTTTTTGATAAAACCTTTAGCTTCATGTCATCATAATTTAAATTACATCCCAGGTTTTGAATGGTTTGAGGGCAAGGCAGGGTTTATCCTAGCGGGTTTGTGTAATTATGATTGATTGTTATGAAATAAATATTCCGTATATACCGTTGACGCTTGTTCCGAAGAATTACCAAAACCACTATTCAAATTCTCATGCTGCGGTTTGCAATAATGTCCACAGCTTTGTTGTCAGCAAACGACATTGAGTATGTCGATTAAATCTGAATAAATATAAAAATGAATAATGATGCAATTTAAGATTACATACCGTTTTAATGTTTGATGTAATCTTAGTCCCTTACGGCATCACAATACATAATACTGTACGATTTCGTCGAGTTGGGGTCTACAATGAGAAATAAATTCAGTTTTAGGCAAATAACAACAAAATGAAGCAACAAAAACATTGTAATACCTAACGGATGAGAGATTATTACCTGTAATTTCGTCACCATAACTTTCATTTGGCTTAGTTCTTTTCCTTTTTTCAGTTGGCTTAGGTAAATCTGTGAATTTTCTAATTTCTAATTTCCTCGAAGTGCTTTAGCAAGAAACATTTTAACTTCAAAATATTTACGTATTGGCATAACGCGACTGACTATTCCGTGACTATTCACTGACAGTTGAAAGCATAATGGCCAAACCGGATATACTGGTTCAATGGCGTATTTGTCATTTCCGTTTACTATCTACAATTCAGTTCTTCTATGGTACCCGATATTTTTTGGAGGTTCAAGGTCAAGTAAAGAGATATACGCCCCTGGGCGTGACTGATACGAAATGGGTTGTGTCCAGTGCATGGTTCTTGTGCTCATGCCATAAGGGTCACTTCAAGATCCAAATTCGTAGAGTGCGGGCCGTATTGATTGATGTCAAAAATAACAACAGAAAATGCATGTTTTATTTTATTTTGTGAAGTTCGGACGTAAATATCAAATTTTTTTGCGATTATTATAAGAGAAACTAAATTTGCCACACTATACACCAAGGAAAATGTTTATTTAATAAAATACCACAAGAAATCACAAGTATTAATGATAAAATACAATTATTGTTCACCATCTAAATATATTTTATAGAAATCATTAAAAAAAAAATGCTTCTCCTATTTCCACCTGAACATCAATACTAATAATGCTCTATTTCTGTTCCCAGATACATATTTTTTTTAATATAGGGAAATGTCTCACGTACGCAGCTGAGACGTGGGTAGGAAGAGGAATGAGCGAGCACTAGACGTTTTTGAAAAGAAAATTTTGAGGCGAGAAAATTCTGAAGATATTCAGACCCGTTCTAAAATATGGATTTTGGCGCAGCCGTTACAAAAAAGAGCTCTGTACTCTATTTAAGGAGCTAAATGTTACAAAAAATAAAACTGGGAAGACTTCCGTGACTAAGTCATGTGGAGAGAAAGACCAAGAATAAAGCCCAAAGTTCCTGCTGAACTCAAGACCGATAGGGCGAAGGAACCTGGAAAGGCCAAGATTAATATGGAGCGACAACGTTCTCAAAGACATATCTATCTTGGATCTTCTAAATTGGAGAGAGCTAGCACAAAATCGAGATGAGTGGAGGAAGACTCTTGAGGAGGCCAAGACCCATTAGGAGTTGAAGAGCCAAGAGTGATGATGATAAGGAAATAAGTGTATGAATAAGTATTTCCTTATAGTTATTATTAATTACATTTTTATCATTGTTTATTGCTCATTGACAGTACTTGTTAACTTAATGTTACATTATCAGAAACCACAAATAACAATAAGTAGGTTACTGCAATAAATCAAATAATAACGAGGTACCTACTGCAATAAATCAAAATGATTTTTATATTTGTGATACTTCGATGTGATAACACATGTGAGGATATTATTCAAACACATGTCAAAAATTACTGCTTCCGATTAGATAACTTACAAATACCGACACTTTAGACTTTACTTATTATCTACCTATTTCTTTTAAGCACCGAGTGGGTGGGATGGATTCTTCCGCACTCCTGGTCACACTGATCCCTAGCCTCCCTCATATGTCCCTCATACAGCGGCGAGTAGCAAGAGTCGCCGGTGCGAGCCAAAACTGTTGGTGAATTTCACCAACATTCGCGGCACACACAAACATTTTAATTCTGTCCGTCACCACCATTCGTCACAAGTGCTAACCTTTTTTCCTTTCCGAAACCTAAATAGCCGTGCATCCTTTCTACTTTCCTCCTCCTCCTCCTCCTCCTCCAGCTCCTTTTACCTGAACTGCTCGATCTTAACCCTTAAAGGCAAGTTCAGATCCAAATGAGGTGTCTGTCTCTATAGCCGAGCTGACGTCAACTGTGAGTGACCGTTGCTTCTGGAAAATTCAAGATTCGACATAATGTGGGTGCGTGTCAATCTTGCCAATACGGCAGGATTTTAAGGGTGACTATACCGTTCACAGAAACTTAAGCGAATCAGATACATCCGAGCTATTCAAAAAATTGAGCAAAACAATTGATGGTCTCTTGCACCGCTACCCTTCGGCCGAGACGGTTGTTCTGGGGGACTACAATGTTCAATCCATGGTGGAAGTCCTTGGTATCAACGAAATCGGCTAGCCGACATTATTGTTACTTACTTACCAGAGTTTATTTTTCAAAGATAATATTTGATCTTTCATCATCATTAGCGTGCTCCAGCTTGTCAGCTTCCTTCTGCAATATACACAATGTGGTACCCACCTCCTTCATAGACGGGCGCGGGGAGCGAACTTCTACGACTTAGATCTAGTTTACCTACTATTTGTTTTGTATGATTCCAGTAAGGAAGCAAGTAAACGATTCTCTGTTTCAAAGACCCAATCATGTCTGATACCGTCTAAAAGGTATCGAAATGATAATCTAGTCTCCTTCAACGGTTGCAATCTTCCGAACAGGACCTCCATCGATATGCTTGGTAAAACTCTAAGTGATCAGCTCAGATATGGGGGCTCCATCGAAACCATCTGATGACTTGTGTAAAATTATTTAGGAGGTTGATGAGCTCTGTCACTTGTCGAACATTGGTTCGATCGCTCTTACCATACAAAACCTGATCCTGACTGTTGTAAATTGTTGTTGTGAAATTTTTTTACATTGATTGTTTCCAAACTGTCAGAAATCATATATCTTACCTATGTACTATTGGGTATAGGGCGAACTCCCAGTTTTAGCCACTGTGACGGGGCTCCCAATACAAAATATAAAAGTTCCTTTGTAAATTGTTCTTAAAAATGGCTAGACTGATTTTTGATAATGAAACAGTATCTTCTGATAAAATTAATAATTATGTATCTTCAGATATAAAATTTTGTAATTTACTAATGAAAGACTACACGAACATAAAAAATGTCACCATAATTTTCGATCCATATATAAAAATTGGGAAGAAATATTCACTTTACTGAATAATCTAAAGGTTAAATTTGATATAATTATACTATCAGAATGTTGGATTAATGATCTATATGTACCACGACACCTTCCTGATTATGCTCACTTCTCCACAAAAACCCATCACTATCAGAATGACGGCATTATCATATATGTGAATAATGTACTGAATGTTCAGACTTTGGAAATAATAATCCCGGGTGCAAATTGTCTACAAATATCGTACGTCGGCACATGCATATACTAGCAATGTATGGGAGATCTATACACCACAATATAACCCCATTCTTACAAAACCTAAATGAAAAAATATCACAACTTGCGCATAAAAAACACTTAAGGAGACATTAATATTAACACTTTACCAAATAATTCACACCTACAATGCCAAGATTACTTAAATCTACTTATAGTTACCATGGACTGATGTCTACAATAAATCACCCGACTAGCGTCACCAAAGAATTCAGCTCTTGTGTTGACCACATTATGATAAAAACGAATAATCCATATAAAACACTTTTTTTTAAACCTAATATTACTGACCACTATGCAATTATGATTTCATTAAACACAGCATCAAAAAATATAAAAACAAAACACAATTATTGCATAAAACGAGTTGATTATGAGAATCCAAAAAAATCTTTTTCCTGTAATTATTGGCACAAATTACCACAAATACCCATCGCTGAAGATGCATGGACTTACTTCATAGACATACTACAAACTGAAATAAATAATAACACTATTTCGAATTAATTTTCCCAGAAATTTAGGAGGTAGAGGTATAGTCAAAATAACATCTTTAAAACATAATCAGGTAGAAATGCTAAGAAATTTTTTCCATAGGAAAGCTGATAGTTCAGAAATGCACAAAATAATTTGCGAAGCAGATAGAAATATTTCAATTAAATTTATACGACGAGAATGCCAGCATTCTTATAAATACCAACCAGGAATTATTAGATTCCTGGTCAAATAAAATTCTTCACGCAAAACACTTCAACTTTGACAAATTTTCGTCAAACAAATGGTTGAGTATTGGAGAAATAAATAAATTGGAGCGCAGAAATAGAAGGCTTTATGCTTGCCATACAAGATAGAGTCATTAATACTAAAAATTATAGGAAGCATATTGTATAAATTTGTGGGTTAGTTTTTTAGCTAGGACTCACACCTCTCAAAATATGTAGTTAAAATGAATTGTTTGTTTGGGAACCAAACTAATTAATTGTAAGAATTATTAATAGATGTCGCTAGATGCAAACTCCCACTCGGCCAGGACAAATAATTTATAAAAGATCGAGTTGCGGTTCTTTTAAAATTCTCTTTCCTTCGACGTAGCTTCATAAACAACATAAACTCCTTGGTCTGTCTTGGGTAGTTGGATCTAACGATATTCACAATGTAATTGGGAATATAACAATAAAAATTCACTAGTCCTTTTAATTTCCTGAATGATGCGTTTCATTTACAAGTGTACCTTCTTCCAAAATTTTACACATATCATCAAAGATGCAAATCAAATTGATGATTTATGTAGAAAAAGTTTGGCTTTTCCGGAAACTATAGAATATATTATATCGGGATGTTCTGTATTAGCACCGTCCGAGTATACATTTAGGCACAATCAAGTTTTAAAAATAATTCACCAAAGTTTGGTAATTAAACATAACTTGATTGACTGCCGTAATGTACCATATTATGAATATGAACCAAATTCATTTTTAGAAAATGAATTTTATAAAATTTATTATGATAAAACTATTCTGACAAACAGAACAATTAGTCATAATAGACCCGATACATTTGCTCCTACGAGCCGGATAATTTAACGCGAGTGTTTAAATTAATAAAAGGAACCAGCACTGAAGAAGGGACATCCAGCCAACATGCAGCTTCCAGCATCCAGCCAGCAGCAGAGGCCATCAGATAAAAAAATGGGCAAGTGACCAATCCTTATCCACACTACCTACCTTACCATTAAAATCCCTTTAAAAAAGCAAAATTAATGACATCAATATTGTGAATTACTCATAAAAAAATTGTTGCAAGCCGGTATGATCAAGTCTACAAAAAATACCTCGATATTGCAGTAGGTAATAAGTTTATTGCGAAAAAACTACAGCAATGTTATAAATTCCAAGATTAAATTATTTTTGTTTGAAATATTCATTTGAATCAACCGCGAAGCCGGTAAAGCAGTTTTGCTGCAAATACTCTATGGGCAAATAGACAAAATTGACGGCGTCAGTATAGCACAGAATAGTATTCAATATTATTATTTTATTGTCATTTATGATTGTCATCGGTTGTCATATTATGACGGACGAAGTCAATAACGATCATTTGTGAGGTTATCGGTGCTTTAATACAGTAAATATTAGTTGATTAATGGTGATTGTGATTTGGATTACTCTGTGAACTGTAAGTAGACGCCTGATTGAATCAATATGGATTTAAAAGCGCTAATCGCTCAACGGGGAATATGTAAAGGAAAGGTTACTCGATTCAGGGAATTCTTAAACAAGGGTACACTGACACAGAACGAATTGGAACTGCGTATACACCGTTTCGAACCTTTACTTGATAAGTTTGAAGAAATTCAGGATAAAATTAATGCATTATCTCCCGAGGATGATGAAAGCGAACGAGCGAGCTTTGAAGACGATTATTTTGATTATCGGTGCAATGCGTTCTTCCCCTATTAACGCTTTACAAGTGGAAGCTGTGGAGGCTCCTCTTCATTTCTGAAGACAGTTCTTGGCAGACAAGTTTCTATTTAAATGCTTAAGACTCTCTAATCACCCACTGATAGACAAAATTACTGCACTCACTGCTCAAATGAAATCACTTCCTTATTGGAGGAACAAGTCAATCCCTCTTCTTGTTAAAAGTCTCCATACGTACAGTGCGTATAAACCCCTCTTAAATCCATCTGATAGACTTCATTTATATGCTAACTCCTTTCGTATTCATTTACGTAAACCAAATATTCTTCTTTCTCTCGGCATAATTAACAATCACGAAGCTCCAAGAAAGCTTATCGAAATTTTAAATTCTAAATACTCCAACTGGAAAATTATTTACACAGATGGTTCCAAGTCTTCCTTATCAAACCATGTGGGAGCGGCATTCCATTGCCCATCAGATCAAGTCAATAGAAAAATCAAACTTCCAAAAGAGGCTTCCGTTTTCACTGCTGAATGTATAGCCATTTTTGAATCCCTCAAATAAATTGACAATGATCACATTGGAAACTTTTTAATTCTCTCAGATTCCCTGAGTGCACTTCAAAAATTGAACTCTTCCCCCTTCCATTACCCAGAAGACGATTTCTGTGTTGGAATCCGCACTTTAATTTATAAATTAACAGACTCTGGCAAAGAATTCGTGTTGGCTTGGATACCTAGTCACTGCGGTATCCCTGGAAATGAAAAGGCAGATTCATTGGCGAAAGATGCCATTATTTCGGGGGATATTTTATGTAATTTTTTAAACCCCGATGATATTTTCATTAAATTGAAAGAAAACATGATTTCCACATGGCAGAATCATTGGGATGAGTCTAGTAAAACAAAAGGATATAACTTTTTCATAATTCAGCCAACGATTCCTTCAAAACCGTGGTTTTCTAGACTCTCTTTGAACAAATTCTCAACATCCTCGATTTGCCGCATGCGGATAGGGCATTGCTGCCACAATGTTCACTTGACAAATATTCATGTTAAGAATTCTGCGATGTGTGAATGTCGTCTTGGTGAAGAGGACCTCAATCATATTTTTTTCAGTTGCCCTATAAATAATTCATACATAAATTTCATCCCTCACCTTATCAGTACGGGCATAATGCCTCCCTACAACATTGCATGTCTGTTATCTTCTCAAAACAAACGCGTTTATAGAGTATTGGCTAATTTCCTGAATATTAACAGCATCAATTTGTAATTGTAAGTTTGGTTTAAAAATTTTCATTATTTAGTTTATTTTTTATGTATAATAAATTACATAAGCATATTTATTATTTTCCTGTTACTTCCACTTGTTATACATATGTAAATAATTAAAATCATCTCGTGTTGTAAGAATTTAGCGTATTATTATTATTATTTGTATAGTATTATTATATAATGTAGATATGTTCTTGATACCAAAATTGTAAATATTGACCAAAAATACACTCACAAAATTACACACAAAAATCATTCACTTGACACTGGCCAGAACACTCCTTTGGGGTGAAAAGCCATTAAAAAAAAAAAAAAAAAAAGACGATTATTTCAATGTATTAGCCAACGCGAAAGAAAATTTAACTAAAAGGGATTCCGCGGTCAAGGCTAACAATAATATGAAGCTTCCTATTATAGAATTGCCAAAATTTAAAGGGGATTATTGCGAATGGATAGAATTCCGAGATGCGTTTATTTCATTAGTAGACAGCAATTCTAACCTAGATGCCGTACAAAAATTTTATTATTTGCGATCTTGTCTGAAAGGGGAAGCATTTAAACTCATAACAGCATTGCCTATGCATATCGACAATTATGTTACGGCCTGGGAGATGCTTACGGACAGATACGAAAACTCTAAAATAATTATAAATAATCATGTAAACTCGTTGTTTAAATTACCAGATGTAAAGGCAGAAAATCACGTCGCAATAAGGAGCCTATTGGATGAGGCGCAATTGCATTTAAAATCGCTAAATAATTTAAATATAGCTACGAAAAATTGGGATGTAATTTTAATTTATTTGTTATCAAACAAGCTAGACTCAAATACAAGAGCTCATTGGGAACAATACCCAACAAAAAATAATCTACCTACTTATGAAGAATTTATTAAATGCTTGTATACAAGGGCCCAAGTACTAGAAGCATCGGCAAATAACGAGAAAAGAATTAATCCGGGAAAAGCGAATCTGCATAATTATAAAAAGGAAGCTATGGTGTCATTATCCGTTCAAAAACTAAAATGTTTAAATTGCAACGACAATCATAAGATTTATTATTGCCACAAATTTTTGGAATTAAAACCGAAAGAACGAATTGATAAAATGCACAAATTAGGCGCTTGTTTAAAATGTTTAAACCCCGGTCATAAATTAAAGGATTGCAAATCTAAATTCAATTGCCGTAAATGCGATGGTGAAAATCACAATACTTTACTTCATTTTAAAAGGGAGGAGGAATCAAAACACGAAAGGTCATCAACATCTTCCGCGAAGGAAGCGCCTTTAGTATCAAATCATGCCGCGAAGGTAGAACAAAATTTCGTGTTATTGTCCACTGCCATTATCAACATAAAAAACAATACAGGGAATTCAATTCAAGCCAGAGTTTTGCTAGATTCTGGGGCTCAATCGAACTTTATAAGTGAGGAATTTGCAAATAAATTAAAATTAAAGGCAAAAAGGGCCAAAATTCCGGTCACGGGAATCCACAATAAGATTTTAAATATAAAATCTAAAGTTGAACTAGATATAACTTCAAGCTATTCCAAATACGAAAAGAAGATAGAATGCCTGATAATACCTGAAGTGACCAGTAATCTGCCGCAAATTTCCTTTCAGAAAAAAGACGCTGAGATCCCCAGCGGTCTCCAATTAGCAGATCCGAACTTCAACATTACCAGCCCGATAGATCTACTATTGGGAGCGGAGATATTTTGGGAAGTCTTGCATACCGATCGAATGAGGATTGGAGATGCGGGGCTCACACTACAAAGGACCGAGCTAGGATGGCTTGTATCCGGACCTATCTCCACTCCGAAACCAAAAAGGCCAGTAAATTACTGTCATTTATCTTTAAATTTATTACATAAGCAATTAGAAAGCTTTTGGAAAATAGAGGAACTAGCTCCTGTAAAACATAGAAGCCACGAAGAAAGAGCATGTGAAGAGAGCTTCTTACACACGCATGAAAGAGATGAGAAAGGACGTTTTGCGGTAAGATTACCGCTGCGGCCTAATATTAATCAAATGGGTGAAACCCTAAAGATGGCTGAAAAAAGATTCTATAATATGGAGAAGAAATTCCTTACCAATAAAGACCTGATGCTAGATTATAAAAAATTCATGAAAGAGTATCAGGAATTGGGGCATATGACGCTGTGCGAAGCACCGCCAAAAGATAAAATTTGTTATTATTTGCCACACCACGCAGTGATGAAGGAGTCTAGTACGACAACCAAAACCAGGGTCATGTTTGACGGATCAGCCAAGTCATCAACCGGTATATCATTAAACGACGCCCTCATGGTAGGGCCAGTTTTACAAAAGGATTTATGTGCACAATTATTATTTTTCAGAAAGCACCAGTATGCATTAACTGCCGACATCGAGAAGATGTATCGTCAAATATTGGTGCAGCCGGAGGATAGAGATTTGCAGCGCATAGTCTGGAGGGACTCTCCGGAAGAAGAAATCCGACACTATCAACTCAATACCGTCACCTACGGTTTGGGACCATCATCCTTTCTGGCTACCAGATGCTTGGAGCAGTTAGGAACGGAAAATCAAGAAGCATACAAAAAGGTCAGTCGAATCCTAAAATACAATTTTTATATGGATGATCTGATAACTGGCGACGAAAATGAGGCAGATTGTCTCACTATTAAGCATCAGTTAAGCAGCATTTTGGCATCTGCTGGCATGAATTTACGAAAATGGCGATCAAATTCACCCTCTATAAGTTCGAAACCAGAGAGTGGCACAGATATGATTATTACTGATAACCCAAAGGAAAAGAAAATTTTAGGGTTGTCGTGGAATAACCAGCAAGACTATTTTCAGTACATTGTAGAGCCCTTAGAAACGTGCGTTAAAAGCAAACGCCAAATGCTATCATGTATTTTTTTATTTTTTATTTATTTATTTCTATATATTACAGTTTTTACCTTATATATTTAATATTTTAACATAATATATTTTGGAAAACATTTTTACATATTAATTAAAATAACATTTTATTATGTTGGGTGTAAGGTAGGTTTGAGAAGGTGAAACTGTTGGTTTATAATGTTGTATGTTTCGTGAACACCTCACTAGGAGAACCTGTGCTGAGGTGTTTACGTGTTTATGATTCAGTGTGACAAGTACAGGTATTTATGTGTTGTTTTTTTTTTTTTTTTTACATTTTAATGGTAATGGATAATTTAGAAGAAAAAAAAAATCTATAAAGTATATATAAATATATATGTATATATGAATAGTTGTTAAATTCTTGCAAAAATGTTTATTTATTTTACTTTTTTTATAGTTTTGTTATGTTTGGTTAGGTATTAGGAGATTTTGTATAAAGTGAATATCTTGATTTTTGATCCAGGATGTTATATGTTTTTTGTGAATGTTTGTGTATGTATGAGTAGTTAGTAGTTGTTTTAGAGTAATGGGCATATAATTAAAAAGTTTGGTTGCGTAATACTGAAAATGTCTTTGTCCATGTGTGGTGTGTGTTATCGGTATGTTCAGGGTTACATTTGTTAAGGATCTTGTTTTTTTTATTGTTTTCGGTTGCATTGGAATATAGAGTTTGTTTTGGAGGAGGTGTAGCAGAGCAGATTTGGCATAAAGTTGTTTTATTGACATGACTTCTAATTTTTTGTAAATTTCGCTTGAATCTGTGTAGTATGGCACTTGCAGGATTAGTTTTATTATCGCTTTTTGAATCTTTTGAATTGGGTCAATTGCTATATTTGTAGCACTTCCCCAAGCCAGTATTCCATATGTGGCAATGGATTGACAAAGTGCGAAGTATATGGATCTGAGTATGGTTAGTGGGAAAATGTTTTTAATGGATTTTATTAGGTGCATGACTCGTTTTAGTTTATTCGTGATGAAGTTTATGTGGTCAGTCCAGCGTAAGTGTGTATCAATAATAACCCCTAGGTACTTTGTTTGTTTGACCCTTTCAATATGCTCGCATTGACAATTGGATACAGTTTGTTCACAGTTTGTATCGCCTCTACCTTTGACCCATTGGGACTGATAGGCCCAATAACTTTAGTCGCAAAATTGATAATGCAAGGTTTGTGGCAAACCAAGATTCAGTGGGACGAAGATGTTCCATCTGACCAGATGAATGCGTGGAATTCGTATATAAATGAATTACCTCTTTTGAATAATTTAAAAATACCGAGAAGGGTAATTTGCAAACATCAAGTTAAACTACATCTGCATGGATTTTGTGATTCGTCAGAAAAGGCCTATGCAGCTTGTATATATATAGTGTCTACTGATGAATTGGGAAACACAACTTCTAATTTAGTCACATCAAAATCAAGGGTGGCACCTTTGAAAAGCATATCACTACCAAAGCTGGAGCTTTGTGGTGCTGTCTTACTTACAAAGTTAGTAAACTATGTCAAAATAGCTATGAACTTAGATGAAATAGATACAACCTACTGCTGCGATTCCATGATAACGCTATTCTGGATTCGTGGACAGCCAGCAAGGTGGAACACATTTGTGGCCAATAGGGTAGCTGAAATCCAGGAGTCCAGTCAACCCTCACAATGGAAACATGTAAGATCAGAGGATAATGCGGCGGACGTTTTATCCAGAGGCTCTAAGGCGTCGCAACTACTAAAGTCTGACATTTGGTGGCATGGGCCCACCTGGTTGACGTCAGGCGATTACCCGATTACCAGCAGTGAAGTTACGCCGTTGGATCTGCCAGAAGAAAGATTAAAACTAACTTTAATTTCAGCAGTAAAACAGGATTGGGAAATATTTTCCAGATACTCTTGCTTAACCAAATTGCAAAGGGTTTCAGCTTATATTTTACGATTTATTTTTAATTGCAGAAATTCTTTGTCAAGGCGTGGTGGAGCGCTAACTGTTTACGAATTGGAAAATTCGCTTCACATATTAATATCTCGCGCACAATGTTTTGCATTCCCAGAAGAGTCGAGGGCCTTGCAGGCCGGGAGTAATGTAAAGAATAGTAGTAGGTTAAAGTCATTAAATCCTTATTTGTTTAAAGATTTAAAGAACAGTCCAGAGGGCAATATCAAAACTATGCTTGCTGCCAATTGAGGACAACAAAGGCGGAGATCACTTACCCAAGATGGACCAGGGAGAATAAGAAGCGACCCGGTAGCGCCAATACACAGTGTGGCGTCCACAAGCCCAAGAAAAAACCAGTGAAGCTGGGAGGTTTATAATCCAGTTGCTATAATCAGACTTTTTAACAACTGTGATAAAAAAAGTGAAAAACAATAATAAAAAAACAATCATGAATTAATAAAGGTGGTGGAGGTAGTGACCTCTTGTGACACTATAGTGAAAAATATAATCCAAGTGAAAATTTAAGATGATAATTCAGCCAAAAAAGGGAAGAACACTAATTGCCCGTTCAAATGTTAATACATAGCTGTCCTGGAAGGAAGACCTGGTCCAATTATCATTATATTGTGTTTGTCCTAAAATTAAATGTTTTATTATTTTAGAAATTATTGATTTAACTTTAACTTTAACTAGAACATGTAAATTATGAAGTTATTAGTTAGTTAAATCTGGTGTGAGACAGTGAAAGTTTATAAATATTATAAGTTACTTTTAGTATTATAAGTGAGATATTTTAGTAATTATATTTTATTTGTGTTGTAAAAAACTCTACTGCTGACCGTTTTTTGGGGGGGAGTATGTATAAATTTGTGGGTTAGTTTTTTAGCTAGGACTCACACCTCTCAAAATATGTAGTTAAAATGAATTGTTTGTTTGGGAACCAAACTAATTAATTGTAAGAATTATTAATAGATGTCGCTAGATGCAAACTCCCACTCGGCCAGGACAAATAATTTATAAAAGATCGAGTTGCGGTTTTTTTAAATTCTCTTTCCTTCGACTTAGCTTCATAAACAACATAAACTCCTTGGTCTGTCTTGGGTAGTTGGATCTAACGATATTCACAATGTAATTGGGAATATAACAATAAAAATTCACTAGTCCTTTTAATTTCCTGAATGATGCGTTTCATTTACAAGTGTACCTTCTTCCAAAATTTTACACATATCATCAAAGATGCAAATCAAATTGATGATTTATGTAGAAAAAGTTTGGCTTTTCCGGAAACTATAGAATATATTATATCGGGATGTTCTGTATTAGCACCGTCCGAGTATACATTTAGGCACAATCAAGTTTTAAAAATAATTCACCAAAGTTTGGTAATTAAACATAACTTGATTGACTGCCGTAATGTACCATATTATGAATATGAACCAAATTCATTTTTAGAAAATGAATTTTATAAAATTTATTATGATAAAACTATTCTGACAAACAGAACAATTAGTCATAATAGACCCGATATAGTTTTACATGACAAAATTAAGAAAATAACTTATATCATTGATGTCGCTATTCCAAATTCTTGTAATATTCAGAAAACTGTTTCTGAAAAAATAAGAAAATATACAGATTTAGGAAATGAAATTAAAAGAATTTGGCATTCTCAGACTATAAAAATATTACCATTTGTTATTTCGGCTACTGGCATTATACCTAGCTCTCTCATTCAAAATTTAGGCGTATTAGATTTGTCAAAAAATTTGTACATAAAAATGCAAAAGTCGGTCATTTTAAATACATGTAGGATTACGAAAGATTTTTTAAATATTTATATTGAGGGATCAGTATGATTTATCGGACCAGTTAGGATTTCATCAGAGCCGAAACCTCTGATATGAAAATATCTGGAGTCGGTGAAATATTTTCCCATTATGTTTCTGGTGGATTGACGTATTGTTCTTGTATTGTTTTATTCTTATATAGTGCACTTACATTGCGTTAATTTACTAGATATTCATTTGTGTAAAAGTGTGTGGAAGGGTTAAGTCTTTCATTTGGGAAAGATTCAACCCGGACATAAAATCTGGAGCATAGTAAAAACAATCCCTCACGAATTTAAACCTCTAACTCTCTGGATAAATCACACCATTATAAATTGTATAAGGAAAAGAAGCTTACTCCATAAAAAAACTACATTGAATCCTTCTGACACTATACTTAACAACTTTTATAAAAGATATAGAAACATATGTAGAAAAGTCATCAGGAATGCTAAGGAATTATATTACTGACATAAAATAGAAGAAAGCAAAGGTAATCCAAAAGAAATGTGCAACATTTTACGCGAAGCTGCTTATACTAAGCCTAACTTAAACGCTGACCTAAAACAACTCAATATTGATAGACTGACCGTCGACTTCTCAAAGAATCCGGAAAAAATCCTAAACCATGACAATGACTTTTTCACTAACGTCGGGAAAAAATAGCAAACAAAATGTCTTCCCTGAATTCTAATACAAAATTACAGGAAAAACTACATATACCCCATTCTAAACAATTTAAATTTCAAACGGTTACACATGACGATATTAAGAATACAATTAACTCATTAAAAGACACAAAGTCCGCCGGTATGGATGGCATCACCGTAAATTTACTTAAGGCACTTGTTCATGAACTATTGGAACCTCTCACTTGCATACATAATTAACCTCAGCATATCACAGGGAATATTACCTAAATAATTAAAGCAAGGGCTCGTCATACCCATATACAAAAATGGTATAAAAGTGGACATTAACAATTATAGGCCCATAACACTTAACTCACTCTCGAAAGTAGTTGAACAAATAATTAACAAACAACTGAAAACATTTTTGGAAAGCAAGCAGCTACTCTCCGAAAATCAATTTGGCTGTCGGTCAAATAAGAGCACTATCGATGCTATTATGGCTGTTACAGACTTTCTTGTTTCAAATTTAGATAAGCATTTCTATCTTCCTAGACCTCTCAAAAGCTTTTGATACTATCTCCCTTGACATCCTTGTTAAAAAAATAAATATCATTGGTATAAGAGGGAAAGACCTAGAATTTCTTCAAAGTTACTTAACTCAAAATGTCAAAATCAAAAACAAATTCAGCCAACCCCCCCCCCCCCCCCCCCCTATAACCTACGGAGTTCCTCAAGGAAGCGTATTAGGCCCTGCTTTGTTTTTCATATACATAAACGATCTTTGTAACCTAATGATAGATGGAAAAATTGTAAGTTTTGCTGAAGATACTGTGCTACTCATTCTATCCGAGACTGGCTGGGAGAATGGCTGAGAAATCAATTAACTCTGTTAAAAATTGGCTAGATATTAACTCTCTTGCACTAAACACTACCAAAACAAATACATTACTTTTAGTATGAATATCGTTGGCCAACCTAATCAAGATGTTGAAATAAAAGTTCTTGTATTCACGATACATTCTGTCAATGTCCTTGCCTACATCGAACGGACCAAATACCTTGGTCTTAGATTTGATCAATATCTTACGTGGAATACACATTGCTTACTTATCACGAAAAAACTTAGAAAACATATTTATTTCTTCAAAAACATTAGAAACATACTAGATTCCAAACCTATGAAAATTGTTTATTACTCTCTTTGTCAATCAATCATAGAAAATAGAATAATCGCATGGGGAGGTGCAACACTATCAGCTATAGATTCATTATCGAAGGCACAAAAATTAATTATGAAAGTTATTCTTAAAGTTCCCGTAATAACAAGTACTGTAGATATATTCAACAAATTCCATATATTAGATATTTGACAAATTTAGACAAAAACAATCTTAACTCATCTGTTTAAAAATAAAACACATACATTTTATGAAAATACCAAAAATAAAATAATAAAATACGAAAAAACCTAAGAACTCATACAAACACCTAAAACAAACACAACATTTGGCCAAAGAAATTTCAAACACATTGCGTCTAAAATATACAATAACCTACCTGACAAAACAAGACAATCGAATAATATTAACAAATTCAAAATGTTGATCAATGGATCATCGAAAAAGGTCGAGCAATAAAATTAGTCACCTCACCCAAATATAATCCTCTTATTGCATTATTGTTACCACTATCTACCAACCTGAAATTTTTTGTCAAATATTTTAACTTTATTGAAAAATGTACTTTATTTAGTATTTATAAAATATTTGTAAATTAGTCAGTCTCGACACAGGATTTCCTAGTGAGACAGGCAAAGCAAAAAAAAAAGTTAATTTTTTTATGTAGATGTATCTACAAATAAATTAAATAAAGAGTTAAGTTAGCCTCTCAGAAACTGGGCGTACTGACAGGGCCCGCAGATACTTTAATGGTACACTACTGCTAACCCTGTACAAATCGCAAGTGCGCCCCACGGTTGAATTTGGCAGCCACCTCTGTTCTGGAGCTCTAAAACACCTAAAAAAACCCTTGACTCTGTGCAGAAACAGCCGATTCGTTTGATAGATTCTCACATCTTAATAAAAGGATTGCAATCTTTAGAGCACAGGCGTCAGGTGGGAATGCTGTCCTTGTTCTACCGGTATTATAATGGAAGATGCTCCGAGAAACTAGCGTCATTGATCCCCTCGGCACCGGTGCATAGTCGGGAAACACGCCAAACACGCGCCCAACATTTGTACACGGTTGACATTAATCACATGAGAACGGGTCGTTTCTACGACTGGTTCTTGAGTTCAACAGCTCGGCTGTGGAACGATTTGCCGGCCTCTGTGTTTCCTCCCTCTTACAACATGGGTCTCTTCAAGACCCATGTTCACTCCTTCCTTTCCTCAAAAAGACCCTCCACACAGCATCTTCAAAAATGACATCGGCCCTGAGGGAAATTATTTTCCTCAGGGCCTCATGTGTGGAGTTAATGTAAAACTGTATAGTCTGCTGTAGTACCTAGTTGATAATATAATATATTATTTATTTCGCGTTGTTACGGTTAACTCAGTAGGTACATAAAAAGTTGTTCTACTTTTTCGAAAATATAATTTTTATATTTGTTGTTTTAAATAAAAATATAATCATTAATTCCACGTGTAAAACATTATAAAAAAAATTATAACTTTTTAATGGTCAGTAATAAAAAATAGTATTTCAATCTTCCGTAGTTTTCAAGGGACTAGTAAACCAATTCGTTATAAAAAGCCAATCTTCACAACCACCAGCAACAGTCGAATTACGTTCCTTTGGTCGAATGTTCTTTCAAAGGTCCAAGGATTCTTATTACTAGCAGTGGTGAGTATTTTGTTTTGTTCGGACTTAAATTATTACATATTTGTAAATACGCAATTTTAGCATTTAATTTTCATCACAGCTGAAATAAGATTTTTTTTAAATTAATTAGCAATTGCGAAAATTGCCTTAAAAATCGCCAAAGTCCAAAATTCTTTTGGGCCACTCTTTACAGTATGTTTTATTTAATTATGGAAAGTTAACCACTTTAAGGTTTTCATTCTTGTAGTGTAGGAGTATTGCTCAATAACGTACATACTCATTTTTTTCTTTGTAAAACATGAATGCTGGGCAAGAGTCTCAACTGCTCCCTCCTAACCATAGCCAGGGAGACTAATTACACCCGTATTCAGAGTCGATCCTTAAAAGTCAAGTGTCGTCCTTACCTTAGCAAAGGCAAGTAACGTCCCCGGCCGGCTTTTATACATCTAAAGTCATCCCGTCATAAGGTTTATTTTAGGTTAACATCATGTTTTCAAAATAAGTATGCATTCTTTCATTCTTTGTCGATTTCAAATCAGTATAGACATAATGTAAATAACAAGTTTCATCATAGCTGCATCACAAAATGCAATATTTTCGTTTCACAAAAGTAGAACAGAATTTTACAATAGATATCTAATTTTACAGTAGCGTAGAATCTCAGCGCGATAGCTACCTGAATAACAGGAGGTATGGGCAAGCCTCTATTATTTACTAAAGTGTTATTTGGAAATAATAGAGGAATTAATAAATGCATTACAGAGGTTTTCTCCAACCGATATCGCTCCTTAAATTGGCGGTCACTTGGCAAGTTAAAGGTACCTATCCCACCAACCTCGAGTTTTGACAGCTATAAGTCAAAGTAAGCAAGAATGCGCGTGCGCAGTGTCGTAGAGACTTCCAAACGTCAGTTTCTGAATACAAAAAATGTGCCGAATGTGGCCGAATGTGGCCGCATATGCTTGAAATATGGTCACCCGGATGACAATCGGCACTCGGAAGGTAGCTTCCTTACTATGTGACGTCACACCGACCTTAGGTGTGTCTCTGAATACAAAACGGTGTTTCTTAAAGGAAAGGAAGGCTCCTTGAACTTAAGGATCGACTCTGAATACGGGTGTTAGACATCTCCAATAATTGGGGTACGTCTAGAGGCTGAAAGTAAAGGGGAAGGGAAGGTGTGCAGGTAACTGTCAATTCTGTTTTGGTCACCAAAAAGGGATAATGCCAATTCAAACAACCTTTCCTATTCTGAATGGTACTCTGTTACCAGGGCGATACTGAGCATTTTCCATTCTGGAACTTGCAGCAAATATTCTAAATATTATTGAAATAGAATTGATTACTAAACGTGACAAATTAAATAAAATTCACTTGCCCATGCCGTGATTTGAACCGTCGACCTACGAATTCGTTGTCTAGAGGCTTACTCCTCGACCACAAAGCCAATTAAGTGGATCATTTTTTAATCGATCTTTATAATACGGAAAACATTAACGTTTTCATAATTTTCATGTGATAATTGTATTTTTTATTATAGCGCCTTTTTTGTAAAATAATCTCAAGGAGCCGCACAAGTATAGCTTACCAGTCATTATATTATATTTAAATTTACCAACCGGTTTCGCTTGGTGTCATTAAGATTGGAGACTTTCGTATGAGATGCATAAATCGCAGACGCATTGTTTTGAAACAGAACGTTAATTATTTAACAACGAAGAAATTTAATTATGTATTTAACAACTGTCCTAATTTTCGCTTTTCTTTTTACAGATTAAAAATGAAGTTCGTCTTTTTGTTGTTTGTTGTGTTTGCGGCCGCACAGTGCGCGTCCATCGCAAATACAGATGATGATGACCAGGCGTGGAACGACTTCAAGGTAAGCACATCACATAATACTAATAACTAGCAGTTAAAAACCCGCTACGCAGCTTCGCCCGATTATTTATGTTGGTGACCATTTTATAAATCCAATAGAAACTGGTTCCAAAAATAGCCCGTTCCTCGGATCCACTGTCATGCAGTGATAGCTAGTCACCGGAACAGGTCATGAAGTCATACGTAAGATATAGCCGCCTGATACAACTGAGTATTACCGTCAATCTTTCCATATCCAGAGAGATACTCTACCAATTCACAAATCGTAATACTTATACCTAGGGGGGGTGGGGGGCACGTCCCCATGCGTCCTGCTAACGAAAGTGGCGACATCTTTTGACGAATTCTTGAAATTAATATGATAGCTTGGTTTGAAATTTTACGTCAGATGTTTTGGTGCATGTACTCGAAGCCGGGTTCTGAAATTCAACCACGCAGACGCTCACGTATTGATACTATTCGATTCGATTCCGAATATTAGGATGGTTTTCTTTTGTTTCTCGCAATTTGAATAAGAACCATTCTTATATCCATTGAAATGTTTTTAATGAAATACTACTTGTGGCACATAAAATTCCAAAAAGCAGAGAACATTTTATTTGGTTTTTTGCAGACCCAGTATGACAAAAAGTATAAGAGCGATGATGAGGAGAAAATCAGGAAGAAGATATTCTTGGAGAGCAAGCATGAGATCGACGCACACAATCAGGAGTACGAAAAGGGTCTGGTTTCTTACAGTCAGGGCATCAACAAGTTCTCAGACATGCTCTACAGTGAACTCATTGCCGCTCTCACCGGCTTCACGTATGACAGGTAAGTACTAACTTCCTATTACTATCCATTCATCACGATGACTGATTGAACTTCACTATGGACAACTTCTATAGTGAAGTTTTAACTTACCCAATGAATGTTGACCACTAAATTATAGCTAATTGCGAGGTGTGTTTCGAGGATCTTCTCCCAATATCCCGATATACTGCAGGAGTAGATACCTTTTTAAATTACAAGCCAAGACCTTTTGTTTGTATATTTCAACGCCATAAAATGGCTTTTACAATCCGATGATACATGATACACAGTGGTACACAGGAAGGTAATTATAATGATAAAAAAATAATAATGTACATTTAACAACGTACATATGTATATATGCATGATAAATGATAACAACTAGTATTTAGTAATAAGATACAATTATGCATTAGCTCCACCCAGGAGCATATAAATATATAGGAGGAAAATAATTTTATTTAAAAATAGATTTTTTTTTTTTGTAAAATTAGTATAAATCCCTCTAAAAGCGCCGCATTTATTTTCTGTTGTATTAATATCTTTTATTCTACTAACTTTCTCATGTGTAGATTCAGAGAAAACGTCCATACGTCAACACTTAAAAATGGTCTTAACTTGGAAAAAGCACATTAATTAAACTGTAGCATCTAACAATAAAATCCTAGCAGCCCTTTACCCCCATGCTATGGAAAAAATGTTAATGAAAAACAAACTCCTGATATATAAATGTACGATAAAGCCAAAACTTAAATATGCAAGCCCCATTTGGGCCCATGCTTCGCAGGGTTCCACTTGAAAAAACTTCAAATATTGCACCCAAATGGATAAGGGTTTTCCAACTTAACCAAATCTCTTTAAAAAATACATTTTAAAACCTGCGGAAATATCCAATGAATTCCCATCCATGAAAACGCGTCCAAACATTCGTACGTACGTACCAAACATAAAAAACCAAGAAAATCCTCAGGAGAGTCTAATTTCCTCGTATTGCAGCCATGGTCCATTGCAAATTATTTTTAACACACTCCAAATCATATCTTTTTTCCTTTTTCCAATAGTCAATTAACATAATGGTGAATGGAAAGGGGACTTTTTTGGCCCGGAGCTATTTATGTAAATATATCAAAGTCAAAAGTTAAGTGATTTTGACAGGTAGCACCACCATTTGTGGCTATTAACTGAGAGCATACGAGAGCTACGGTGGCCGTTTTCTCATTCATAATAATATACTCGTAAATAATATTTTGTCAATTCTTTGTCCAGCCCTGACAACTTGGAGGGAGCCACCTTCACCGCAACGGGCGATTCCATCCCCGAAAGCAAAAACTGGACCGCTGACGGCGCTGTGACGCCAGTTAAAGATCAGGCCAAATGCGGATCGTGCTGGGCATTCAGTGCCGTGAGTAATTCTGTATAGTCATCGGTGCTACAGCCCTTGGAGAATCCTGGCCACCTCCAGGAATTTTCTTCATTTCTATTATTTCCCTCCCGATCCTTATATATTTATTTGTAACTAGCGAGTACCCTGCATGTGTTGCAATGTCACATAAAGGAAAAAAATCTTCTCGCTTTTATTTCCTGTGAGTCCTTGTTTTCGCCACCGTTTTCGACACCGTACCCGTACCGCATCCCTTTCCCCTACCGCGTTCCACCACTTTCAAGGCATTCCTCCCTCCCGATATCCCCTTTAACCTTCCCTGCCTTCCCCCCTCCCGGATTCACCTCCCCACATTCCGTCCCACATTTTTCTACTACTACTAGCACATCATCCATAGAAAAATATTAATACAAATATCATAATGCCAGTGCTCTCCATTATCCAGTAGTTGCTTGTAATAGACGTATGTTATTATAGCCCTCTTATAACCAAATTGCATGCAGTTGAACACATCAAATGCTGCGTATATAATTGCGAGCCAAAGGCACCAAGGTTGCGCTAGGTTCGTTCCTTTTCCATAATTCGTGGTTCGGCCCGTAAGTGTATACACAGCCACACAGCATTTGCCTCCACTGTCGCAGTCACCTCCAGCTTAGACCTTCCAGTATTCCTTCCAGCAGGTTTATTTAATAAAATAGGTCTCGTAAGTGTCGCCTTTTTTCCAATCTTGATAATAATTTTCAAATTTCCTTTAACGGCTGTCGTGATTTTTTTTACCTATACTCTGACGTGGGAGCCTAGGCGGCCCGTTACTTAAAATATTTATATGTAAGTGATCGATAAAAATTTTGAGATCAAAATAATTATTTATAGGGCAACTTAAATAAAACATAATAAAATAAAATAAAAATTATTGTTAAGTAACTTATATTTATCAATTTAGATGTTACGAGTACCTATGTAATAATTTTTGGCAAAAATCACTTGAGATCCGAAATCAGTCTGTATTATCTATTAAACAAAATAAAAAATAATGAACTCACTTTTATTATAATAGTTTAACAGTGTCTCGAATAAACTATATATAATCAAATTTAGTAAAGTTGTTTATGTTTATTTTTATAAAGTAAAAATCAACTTTAAAAAAGTACTGACGATGTGTCAGGAAGGCCCGCAAAAGAATTAAATGAATCTATTTACAGAAATTTAACTTTAAAAGTTAAAAATTTTAAACATACGGCTCTGGCGTAACCAAATTCGAAGCTATTTGAAGCGGCGTATGCGTCGCGCGCGGGGGAGGGGAGAATTTCGATATTATTTTTATTGCTAGGACGGAGCGGCCCCACCGTCAGCAGTTAAAGGTTAAACTGAATTTCTTTCACATGCAGCGCTGTGCTGTTATGTTATTAAATGATTCATAAAATATTTGTATACATATATAAACCTGGAAAATGTAAACTAATTAGATTTTTTTAATGAAAAACAAATGTTACATAAGTGTGGTACGTAAGTGCCTACTACAAAGATATTATTTAACTTTGGCCTACCATATTAAAAAAAATATTTTCGCAGACTGGAGCATTAGAAGGTCAGGAGTTCCTGGCTAACGGAAAACTCATCTCACTCTCGGAGCAATTCCTGGTGGACTGTTCCAAAAGTAACGCAGGTTGCTATGGAGGAAATATGGAATTAGCTTACAAAGACATAAAGAAGATAGGAGGGATCGACAGTGAGGAAAAGTACCCATATGAGGGCAAGACTTCTGTGTGCAGGTAATTACGCCGATATCGTTCGGTCTTTTGATTTTATTCCAACCTCTGTTATGTTTATTTATTGTACAGGGTGTTAACCCGCCAAGCGTTAGGTTCGAATTTGTAACATCGAGCGTAACGTTGGGTAATTTTCACCCGAAATTCTCACTTAGATCATTTTTTTTTTCTCGACTTGTTACTATTTTTTAATTAAAGGTATACTTATTTTACCCGCGTTAGTTTATCAATTCCAAATAATAATTAATATTTGACAATTTAAAGTATTGTTATATTTTATAATAACGAGGCGAGAAGTAGGTATAACCTCTCACACCTCAGAGATATTTCGTGGGATCGGCCCTCGCTCTACTGATACCAGATGTGAATGAAACACTTATTTTTGTACATAATCATTTATTACAAACATACAACAAGAGTTAATCTAAATGTGAATTACTCAGGTGACACGTACATAAGGCTTGTAACTAGCTAGACTCTAATGGCTCATAAATTAATAATAAAGCTACCTTTGGTAAATCCGGGTGTGCGACGGTAGGCGGCGGCGGCTGGAGCGAGTGTCCATCAACGGGAGCGGCCTGGGAAGCTCCTGGAGTTTGGGAATCTTCTGAAGCGTGGCTGATGTCCATTAAACTTGGGCGGGAAGATCCATTAAGCTCTGGGAGCGTGAGATGCTTCTGAAGCGCGGCTGATGTCCATTAAACTCGGGCGGGAAGATCCATTAAGCTCTGGGAGCGTGAGATGCTTCTGAAGCGCGGCTGATGTCCATTAAACTTGGGCGGGAAGATCCATTAAGCTCTGGAAGCGTGAGATGCTTCTGAAGCGCGGCTGATGTCCATTAAACTTGGGCGGGAAGATCCATTAAGCTCTGGGAGCGTGAGATGCTTCTGAAGCGCGGCTTATGTCCATTAAACTTGGGCGGGAAGATCCATTAAGCTCTGGGAGCGTGAGATGCTTCTGAAGCGCGGCTTATGTCCATTAAACTTGGGCGGGAAGATCCATTAAGCTCTGGGAGCGTGAGATGCTTCTGAAGCGCGGCTGATGTCCATCAAACTTGGGCGGGAAGATCCATTACTTGGGAAGCGTCTTCGGCGTGAGATTAGTTCTGGAACATTCTTGCCGCCGTGCCGAGCGCGGCAGCGCGCAGCTCAGGGCGACGGGAGCTGTTTACTATTCAGAGACTGGCGGGCAACTGGCTAGCGGGGCCGCGGCTCTTGTATTTATAACGTAGGATGAACGTACTGCCCTCTCGCTTCGGCTAGCGAGAAATGCCATGGGTGTAGCTGGAGTTTGTACCCACATAACACTATTTCACCAAAAAATTTAGACATAATTTGTCTCGACGCCACCTAGAGAGAGATTTAGTACTAACAATGCCTCTCTCACAAAAATAAAGTTGGTTGTTTTCAGGTGGAAAAATGTAATAAGCAATATTTGTTGAATGAAACACTAGTATATATTGAATTATTTGGCGGCTATTAGATAAGCCGACATAGCTCAGTGGTAGAGCACCTGACCGGCAGTCAGACGGACACTGGGTTCAAGTCCCGTTGGCGGCATATATCTTTTCTCGGAAGATTTTTTCAATGTAGATGAGTGTTTCAGGCTGATAATTAGTGCTTATAATAATTGTTACCCTTTGTCCTATGTATAAAAATCTTGTCTTAAAAAATAACGTTATTTTTTTATCAATTAAAAATAAATATTATTTTAGCTGTTTTCCACGCACATGTTACAAGAAACTAGGAATAAAAATGTTTTAATTAGTAATTTAATCATTTTTATTCGAATCAACATTTTTCTAAGAGAATTCAATTTATGGCATTTAATTACCCATTTTAAAACAAAATAAAATCACAACAAAATAAACATCTTCTAAACTTTTAATCGTAACAAACACAAATTATAATAGTTTTTTCTTCTACAACTAATATTAGTTACTTGTGAACAATACTAACACCGAGCGCTAGGTGGGTAAAACTTACACGCCGACAACTTTGATGATGTCTAACTACCTCGCTGAGCGGCGGTTGACTAAATCCTCATTTATTGTCACTTCCTTACCTGCTCCCGCACAGCTACCGCGAGGAATGGAACAGTTGAGCTTGAAAAACTAAAATTATCGAGCAACGTCAATTGCCCAGGGTAAATTTTATCCAACCTTACGTTCGTCGGGTTAAGAGACGTACTTGGCTTACTTTAACCAGTGATTGCTGACTTCATTTGGAGTAAAAAATGCTAATTAAATTTTGATGAGCGGTTAATTTTTTATCTAAAACACGAAAAATCAGCAGGTATTGGACAGTTAAGGGCGGGGAGAGGGATTGGTTGGTTACTTGGCTTAGTGACCAGTCACGACACATGGAAAATTTATTTTGAAGATACGAAAAAAAACTGATTAAAAAGTCACCGGAGACCAATAATAAATAATTCCTGAGATCACTGTTTAAAATATGTCTAGTATGTCCCTTAACATCAGGGTTTAAGAACAGATGTAAATTTTTTACTTCTTGTGTGAACTATTATTTTAGTATTTTACTGACAATATCACAAATTACTTCCGTTCATCTTTTGTACAGACACCTAGAATCAGCAGCTACCGTCAGCGGTTACACGTTCGTTAACGACACTCAGAAGGCGCTGACGGAGGCCACAGCCAAGAAAGGACCCATAGCGGTGGCTATCCAAGTCTTGGATTCCTTCTTCCATTACAAAACCGGGATCTACTACGAGCCAAAATGCAGTGAAAATGGAGAAGACGACGTCCATGCAGTGAGTACACCGGAGTGTTGATATAATATGAGTCTTGAAATAATAACCTATATATTAATAGAGATATGTTAAATCTAGCAGAAGTGTTAGTAGTCGCAAGCAAATGTAAATGGTTAATTTTTCCATTTAAACACACATACTTTCCTCCTTATTTGGTGGATTTTGTCATATTTCTGGTGGTAATAGTGTGTCCTGTAATTTAAAAAAAAAGCCTTTTTTTACACTAACCCCACACAGGAGGCAAATAATTTCTCTCAGATCCTATGTCATCTTAGGGGATGCTGTGTGGAGGATCTTTTTAAAGAAGGGAAGGTTAGGAAGTTCTGGGAAGGAAAATGGTATGAAGGGTGGGTAGGAATCTGGGGGTCAGTGTGCTCAGAAGTGACGGAGTATGAATCCATCCCTCCAACTGCGGTGCAAGGCATTGGTGGAGAGAGTCCGGCTGGAAAGGTCAAGAGGCCTCTCTCAACCAGTCTCTCTCGATCCGTCCCGCCACGCAGCGGATGGGCAGACGCATCCGCCTGCCAAGACCCTTCACAAACGTCACCCCATGAACCCAGGTATGTCAAGCCTGCCAGGTCACCAAACGTAAGATAGTGAGATTGTAATGGGTAATAAGAGAAATAAAATTTTTTGTAACTTTGTTAATGCAACGGACGTATCGGTATCTTTAAAAATATCTTTCAAAGATTTCTGTTTGTGGAAGAAATTTTGAAAAATTATTATTTTATTACTTGTGTTTAACTAAAACAGAGCATGAACATAAATAAACATACGATTCGAGGAAATATTTAGTTTTAAAACATGTTTACGTTTTCTTTAAAGCTAAAATACATTTTTTCAATTAAGTAATGAGAACAGTAATCATTTAAGATTTTCTGTACTTCAGACGATCTGCGGTATCCATAAACCGCCTTTCGAATTTAAAATCGCTTGTGGTATTACTTATAACATAACCAGTGGGACATTTTTACCCGAATGTAACAGTGCAGATTTATAATCGTACAATACTTGCAACTTTACAGGTGCTTGTCGCAGGCTACGGAACTGACAAAACTTCTGGTGAGGACTACTACCTCGTGAAGAACTCCTGGGGAGCAGATTGGGGCGAAAATGGTTACATCAGAATGGCCAGGAACAGGGACCATGACTGCGGAATCACGACATATGCCTTGTATCCCCAAGTTTAACAACAATAACTTCTGCGACAATTATCTTAAGATTCTCACATCTTGACTTCATACTTGACGGCTTTTCGATTGTTTTTGTATAAATTTAGCGTTCTTAACTTTTTAGAATTTCTATAAATATATATATATCTATTTTATTGGATCCAATAATATTTTTTTGTTATCGGGTAAATATTTGACAGTACAATACATCTACAGACACCATCGTTTAAACTAAAATGTGATATACATTAATAACTTCATGTATTAAATCTGTCTACACCCGATGTATTAATTTAAAAAATGATAATAAATTTGTTTATCTGCTGCACTTTTGATTTTTTTCTGCTATCGGAATATCCAAAGAACTTTGAACATAACTAAAAATGATGATCGTGCAATCGGAGTAACCTGCACTGAGAATTATAATAAACTTCCTATGGAATTGAGATGTATAACCATTGCCAGCCGAACAGAATTTAGATCCAAACTAAAAACTCATCTTTTCAGACACTTATTTCCATAAATTCGCCTGCAGAGGTGGGAGGACATAAGGTCACCCTCAACTAGTCTCTCCCGATCTGTCCCTTAACTTAACTTGCGAGACCTATACCTACCTTCGTCATAGACGGGCGCGGGGAGCGAACGAGCGGAAAAGAGTTGAGCGGAGCGGGGTGGAAGAAGAGCAAAATAGCTTTGATAGTTTTGCCCTTCCATTGAAAACGAGTCAGTATCGCTTTGACGTTTGAAGTAAACTGAGTGATTTTTGTGATGTCAAGTATTGATTCTAGTGAAGATGACTCTGACAGCATGTATGCAATGAAAAAATGTTTGCTAATGTATATTTATAAAAAGATTTTCATCTTAAAATAAAAAATTAAAATCTATCTATCTAAAAATTTTAACATTCTTATTTCCGCCAATTTCATCTCAATGATGGTTTTCTAAGCCGAATTCTCTTTTGTCAACATTATTTGTGAGTCGTATCCCATAAACAAAATTGGCGACAGACGTCAATAAACAACTCCGTCTTGACAAAATATGCAGTCGAGGCAACTGAATTAACGACGGTTTTTGAGCGGAGTCCGCTAGAAACTAGTCGGCGATGGTGTGCGCGAGCGGACTCGTTCGGACCTATTTTAACTACTTCGGTCCGCTCCGCTCACATCGTTCCTGATGGAAGAACTTGTATGCAGTTAACGTTTGCGAGTCGAACAGAATTCGTACGGAGTCCGCTCCGCTTGCATCAGCGGAGCGGACTCGTTCGAACCTATTTAAACTCGTTTAGTCCGCTCCGCTCACCTCGTTCTTGGTGGAAGCACTTGTATTCAGTTAACGTTTGCAAGTCGAGCGGAGTCCGTAAAGAGTCCGCTCCGCTCGCAGTGGAAGGCGCACTTTGATCTAGTTTACTATTTCTTCTGTATGATTCCAGTAAAGAAGCAAATTAATGATTCTCTGTTATAATTAATACGCATATTAATAACTACACATATTTATATCTATTTTTGCTATTTATAGGCCCCCATGCTAAAAAAATATATCACCTTTCCTAA
Source organism: Limnephilus lunatus (assembly GCA_917563855.2). Classification (NCBI taxonomy): domain Eukaryota; kingdom Metazoa; phylum Arthropoda; class Insecta; order Trichoptera; family Limnephilidae; genus Limnephilus; species Limnephilus lunatus. Next base: position 85,829,563 of record OU830593.1, read on the forward strand.
ATTCTTTACAAAATCTCATGGAAAACAATAAAAATACTCAACAACTCATTTTAGCAGTAGACATAAATATAAACCTTCTGAACTCTAAACCCAAAACTTACGAATATTTAAGTCTTCTAGCTTACTATGGTCTTCAGTCAACTATTAATTCTTTGACATGAACTACAATAGAGACAAAATCCTGTATTGATCATATTTTTGTTAAAACTAAAAATAAAACCATTTCATCCACTATTCATTCCACGGCTACCGACCATTTCACCACCGCAATTGGCATACGATTGAAAACTGAAAAAAAAACAAAAATATGTACAAATACGTCATGGAATATCATAGATTTCAAAACTCTTAGCTCAGATATAAGTCATGAACCTTGGAATACAACTCTAAAAGAAACGGATCCAAATAAAGAGCTATATGAATTTCTCTTAACTCTGAATACGTTTACCACTATACACACTATAATAAAAACCCGTAAAAACATTACCCACAAAACACTTAAAATTAAACCATGGATTACAACAGGGCTAGTAAAAAGTATACACAAACGGAATATGATGCATGCAAGAGTAAACAATAACCCAATGGACAATAAACTAAAACACAATTATTCATTATACAGAAACCTATGTAATAGACTAGTAAAGCAGGCGAAACATGAGTTCTACAGGAAAGAAATAGATAGTGTCGGAGGAGATACAAAAAAGATATGGAGAGTTATCAAAGATGCCTATGTAAAAGACTAGTAAAGCAAGTGAAACATGAGTTCTACAGGAAAGAAAAAGATAGTGCCGGAGGAGATACAAAAAATATATGGAGAGTTATCAAAGATGCCGCTTATTCAAAACCTAAGAACAGTACTTATATCAATAAATTGTTAGTGGATGGGGAAATCTGTTTAACAAAAAACGAACCAAAAAATGCAAATCACATTAATTATCATTTTACCAACGTTGGCTTAGATTTAGCGAAAAAAATACTTACAAAGAACCACACGACAGAAGAACTACTAGTCAAAGAAAGCTCTTCCTTGCGACCAAATCATTCCTTTAACATTTATAAAATAAATAAAACAGAAATTAATGAGCTCATTCTTTCACTCAAAACTCATTGCGCACCTGGCCCGGACAACATATCAACATCCTGATAAATCTACGAGAATATGAACCTGTCATCTCTAAAACGGAATGTAAAGACCTTGGTGTTTACCTTGATAGGAAACTTATTTTTAATATTCACATCGACTCAATCGTTCACAGGTCATATAAAATGCTTGGTTTTGTTCTTCGTATAAGTAAAGTGTTCAGTAACCCGCGCACAGTAGTTATTTTATATTTTGCATTAGTCAGAAGTATACTGGAATATGCCTCGCCAATTTGGAACCCGCAGTACAAATTATACATAGATAGCATCGAACATATTCAAAAAAAATTTATAAAATATCTTAAATTCAAATTCAACAATAATTATGAACGCACATTTCAAACTTTACAACAAAGACGAGTAATTGCTGATTTGACATTTATACACAAAATTTTAAATAATAACATCGATTGTACCGAACTACTTTCCCTAATTAATTTTAACATACCATTAAGACGTACACGCCATACAGAACTATTCCACACGCTTAATTACAAGACTAATGCAGCAACTAATTCGCCAATCAATCGTGCTCTTCATGTATTCAATAATATTTATCTAAATTATAATATCGACAGTTTCTCCGATTCACTGCCCAAATTTAAAAAGAGCATCATGTCAATCATATAGTTTAATGCGCATACTTACACACATACATACACACACACACACACACACACACACCCTCCCTCACCCTCACACACCCTCCCACAACGCACATCACCCGGTAAAAATTTAATATAAACAAGATACTTCAATGAAACATATCATAGGTACCTAACTTGAAATATACTTATTAACTGTAAACTTTTTTCACCAATGTAAATAATGTACTGTTTGTTTCTGTTAATAAATAAAATAAAATAAAATATATCGGAATAACTCTGCTACATATATTTAATCAAAGTTTCTCCCAATGTATTGAACCTGACAAACTTAAAATTGCCTGTATTACCCCGATACATAAATCTGGAGACAAAAATTTAATCTCTAACTACAGACCTATTTCACTACTTAACTCTCTATCAAAACTCCTAGAAAAAGCAATGAAAAAAGGACTGCTATCCTACCTTGACAAACACAACTTACTTTTTTTTTTTTTTTTTTTTTTTATTAACCAATACATATATATATATACAATTAAACAAAATACATATAATATATAATATTGGTGGTAACAATACCTCCCTAATTGAGAAATTCTCGTGTTTAGAGAGGGAGCACTATCAGATTGACAGTACTATACATACTTGACAGTTGTTACAATTTGGATGTATGTAGAACTACTTTTTTAAATATATACAATGGATAATAAGTTGAATAATAATTTTGAAATTATTTTTTTTTGTGCAAAATGGAAAAATTTTTTACAATGAAAATATAAGTTGGCATTTTTTTGTACATAAACATAATGTGAATTTTCATTCATAGAAAAAATATAAGTTGACATTTTTTTTATCAGAATGGAAATATAAGTTGGCACATCGTAACACATACCTAAATCTAATAAAAAGTAAAATGTCTTTTAACTTTTTGTTTAAAAATTTCATAATTCCTTTCGGATTGTATTTCTTTGGGGAGTTCGTTAAAGCATTTTATGGCTGAGTATGTGTAATGATGTTGGGCTGTTGTTGTATTAAGTTTAGGGATTATTATTTGTCCTAAGGTTCTCGGCCTGGTGCTAAATGACTTTATTGTTAGTTTATCTTTGTGGATTTGTAGTAATGCATTTTTTTGATAAATTTTATTAATTGGTAACACTTTGAATTCATCGAATAATTTTTGGGTTGAATAATCTAATTGTTTCTTTAGAATAATTTTGATGAGTCTTCTATGTACTATTTCAAGTGGGGTTAAGTTGGTTTTATACGCTCCTCCCCAGCCTATTATTCCGTATTGTAGAACTGATTGGGCTAATGCATAGTAAACCTTTAGTAGCATAGATTTTTGTAGAATATTTCTTAGTTTGAGGAATACGTAATAAAGTTTACGTATTCTGTTTACAGTTTGTGCAATATGTTCTGTCCATTTAACATGTTGATCTATAATTATGCCTAAATATTTAATATTACTTTTTTTTGAGATTTTTGAGCATTTAGGTGAATTGCAGTTGTCCGTATAATTATTACAAGAGTTATGAATGGTAATATTGGAATTTATTGTTGGATGGAATTTGTCTGATAATGTAAAAGACATGAAATAAGTTTTGTCAGAGTTTAAGGAAAGGTAGTTGTCATCCAACCATTGTTTGAGGTTGTTTATTTCTACATTCGCAGTTTGATAGGCTTCTTCCCAAGTTTTTTTTTCTATGATTAAAACTGTGTCATCGGCGAAAGATATAATTTTTCCCATTTTTGGTACTGTAAGCATTTCATTCACGTAAATGATAAACAATATTGGACCTAGAACTGTCCCTTGAGGAATTCCGAATTCGGAATAGGTGGGTTCACTCAATATATTGTTAATTTTTACGTGTTGGTGTCTTTTATGAAGATAACTTTTAAACCATTCTTTAACTGTTCCTTGGATTCCAATTTTTTCTAATTTTTCGATTAGCTTCCTGTGGCTTATACTGTCAAATGCTTTCCTTAGATCGATGAATATACTTAAACATTTATTTCCCGAGTCGAGAGCTTTATAGATTATAGAGGTTATTTTTGCAATTGCATCTTGCGTACCTAAATTTTCTCTGAAGCCGAATTGGTTATCATTGATAATTTTATTTGAAGTGATATGTTTAGTTAATTGCGACTTTACGACTTTTTCAAATATTTTTGCTACGTTAGATATAATAGATATGGGACGGTAGTTTGAGATGTCAGATGTATTTCCTGATTTGAAAATTGGGGTTATTATTGTATTTTTATATATTTTTGGGTAAATTCCTTGTTGTATGCTATTATTAATGATATGTGCAATTGGTTTTGATATGAATTGTCTCATTTGTTTTAATACATTTACTGTGATATTATCAAAACCAGGGCTCGCAGAAACTCGTAGGTTCATTATATTTTTTTCTATTTCTATTTGGGTGCATTTTTCAAACTTTTCGAAAATATTTTGGCAAGTTTGTGTGGATGTATTGGAAGTATTTTTAGATTGGAAAGAGTCGATTTTTTTGGCTAGATTCTCTCCGACTTTAGCGAAGTAGTTATTGAAAATGTTTGCAATTTTAGTTGGTTCTTTTATTGAGTCCATTGTTTCGTTGTCATAAGTTATTTTATTTATTTGTTTATTTTTATTACCGTTGCCAATAATGTTATTAATTGTAGCCCAGACTTTTTTGTTATCTTTACCACTATCTTCAATTTTTACCTTGAAGTAATTTTCTTTTGTTGTTTTAATCAAATTTGTAAGATTGTTTCTGTATTTTTTATATGATTGTAATAAAGTTAAGTCATTAGGTTGTTTTCGGGTTTGATAAAATAGTTTTTCTTTGTTCCTAATTGAGGTAACTATTCCATGGGTAATCCAGGGCTTAATTTTTCTATGTTTTGATTTTAGTTTGACGTTTTTATGTTTAGTTGCGTTTATTATGTGTTCGCGAAGTGTTTTTTCGAATAAAATTGAAGATTTTTCGGCATCTTCAGTGTTTAATGTCTCTTCCCATTTTTCCAATTTCAATTTTTGTTCAAGAAGTTGTATGTTTAAGGTTTTAATGTTATACTGTTGAAATGCGGTTTTGGAAAAGGCCATTTTTTTTTTTAAATCAAGAATTAAGAAACACGTGTAGTGATCGGTAATGTTTGTTTTCCAAATGATAGGTGTTAATTGTGTAGTTGTGTCAGCCTTAGTCCAAATGTGATCAATACATGATGGGTTTTGTCGGGGCACAACTCTAGTGTAATCGTTTATACATGAAATGAAGTTCAGTTCAGCCATCGTATTAAGTAGATCATTTTTTTCGACGCTGTTTGAATTAAGACCTATATTTATATTGAAATCACCCGTCACTATAGTATTTTGACATTTCAAGTCATCAATTTGGTTTTCGGGCAAAAATGGGCACAAAACAGGCAATTTTTGAATTAACCAACTTCATTGTAAAACACGTAGATAAGGGATCTAAAGTAATTGGAGTTTTTATAGATCTGGCCAAGGCCTTCGACACCATCTCTCATGATATGATATACGAAAAACTTTAAAATATTGGCATTACTGAAAAACCGCTTAAATGGTTCATCAGTTATATAAAAAATAGGAAACAAATAGTTGAAATAAATAAATGCTTGAGTGACACAGCAGAAATAAAGTACGGAGTACCTCAGGGTAGTGTCTTAGGTCCTATTTTTTTTTCTTATCTATATTAATGGTCTCACAGCTATAAGGTGATCAGCAACGCAGATGACACTACTTCTTTTTAAAGAGCAATCATGGGAAAAGGCCTTTAAAAGCGCAGAATTTGGTATGAAGGAGATAAAAAAATGGCTTGATAAAAATCTTCTTACCTTACACCTTTACACCTAGAAAACCAAATTTTTAACATTCAGTAAAACCAATATTGGGCAACCAAAAACCGTCCCGCTTTTACATCTGTATCCATGTACTAAATCACAAACCACAAACTTCACATAAATTCACTTGTAATGAGAATCCGGAAACAAATATAAATTTTTAAAACGATTAGATACATTATGTCTCTTAAACTACTAAAAGATGTATACTTTTCCCTTTGTCAAAGCATTTTAATTTATGGTATAAAAATTTATGGTATATCGGCATGGGGTGGAGCTGCAGACACATACATTAAGCTACTTAATACAGCTCATAAATCACTTATTAGAACTATGTTCAAAAAACCATATCTTCATCCCACTGAAAATCTTTTAATTAAAAAAAATACATGATATCAGGAAGCTATTCATAAAAAAAATATCCATATAAATTGCATAAAATCGTCACCTTCACACATATCTCACTTCCAGAACACTAGAGCTAAATCTAACAATCATTTACAAGTGCCAAAAATTAAATCCACTCTTGCCAAAAAACATCAGTCTTACCTCGCACCTTCCATATTCACACTTTCTTAAAAGAAACACAAAATATAACTCAAACCAACAGAAAACGTACATATAAAAACTTTAATACGTGGTTAATTAACAAAAAAATAAATTTCATTAACAACTTACTTGCAAACCGTTCGTGTTAATTTTTTTTATATACGCTGTATATTGATATTTAAATATATATGAAAAAAAAAACATTCACACTAAAAAAATGATTTGATTATTTCATTCACACTATAATTTTTTTTTAATATATATGTAATATTTTAAATTAAAATTATTTTATGTAGATAATCTCTTATATTTCTACTTAAGTTTATCTCTCAAGATAATCTCTTATATTTCTACTATATATTTTTTTAATATATATGTAATATTTTAAATTTAAATTATTTTATTTAGATAATCTTTTATATTTCTATTTAAGTTTTTTTTATTTCTTTTATTGTATTTTGTATTTTTATTTATTATCTTTTGTATTTTTAGTTACTTTTATTGTTATTTAAATTTTATGTAATGATAAATGCTGCTACCCGGCTCAGAACAGATATTGTCTAATGAGTCGGGTAGCGCACATGATTTGTATATACTATTGATGTTAATAAACGCCCGGGTTACCGGCATTAAATATGAAAAAAAATAACAACAGGAGTAATAATGCATGTAATAATAATGTAATAATGCAATAAGCAATGTGCTTTTATGAGTGGAAGGGGGTGCATGGACCAGATTTTCTCATTGCGTATGCTCACTGAAAAGTTTCTTGCAAAAAACCAGAAACTCTTCTGTGCCTTTGTAGATCTACAAAAAGCATATGACCGAGATGACAGGAAAAAGCTATGGAAGGTATTGTCCAAGTATGGAGTGAATACGAATCTCATACAGGCAATTGCGTCTCTATATGAGGGAAGCGTTGTAAGTATTAGGGTGAACGGCGATTTTACGGGTTGGTTTGACATCACAAAAGGTGCTAAACAAGGCTGCGTAATGTCGCCGTTGTTATTCAATCTATACATGGATAATTGTATGCAATAATTGAAAGGGATGGGATTGGGCGTGAAATTGAGTAATCTGAAAGTATGTTGCCTAGTGTATGCTGATGATGCGGGGCTGATATCTAACTGTATGGAAGATCTACAGTCTCTCGTGTCCAGGATGAACGAAGTATGCATGAAGAATGAGTTAATGATGAATGTAAGTAAGTCTAAAGTCATGGTGTTTGAAAGAGAGAGTACGAAAACAGTATGCAATATAGTTGTGAATGATGAATAATTGGAGCAGGTGGATGAGTTTGTTTATTTGGGAAGTATGTTTACGAGAGATGGGAAGGCTGAAAGAGATATTGAAAGAAGGGTGAATGCAGGTAACTTTATTAATGGCGGACTGAACGCCGCGCCGTTGGCACCAACAAAAAACTGTCCAAAGACGCGAAACTAGCCGGCCATAATGGGGTACTGGTACCTACCCTGATGTATGGCAGTGAGGCAAGGAACTGGCAGAGGAAGGATGAAAGTAGACTGAATGCTGTAGAAATAAGATCCCTGAGGTGTATGTGTGGTAAGATCCACAAAGAATGCAAGGCTGATGTAAGCGTAATGAGTAGACATCGGATTATATGCATTTGCATATTTGCATATGCAAATGCATATAACTCTCTAATTACGGCGTTAATGCATATTTAGCCTTTTTTCCCAATCGTGCATATTTAGCGTTTGAAGACGCATCCATTATACAGAATATCGCCCTCATCTCAACACTTTTCCACAAGTTACCAGATACCATAGTGAAATTGGAAACAAAAAACCTTCCTCTATTTAAATCAATAGAAATACTGGAAACAATGATTGAACTCGCCAACGCTCTTCCCAATTCAATGTCAGAAAAGATTCGTGAAAAGTTAGACGCTATTTTGTTTAAAAATCCGAGTCTTGAAGACATGAAGAACATCAATGCCTAAATCTGCCTACATCAACGGCACAGGCCATACATACCCTGCATAAACAGGTATCTCCAGAAATGGCGCTAATTTTTTAAAATTTTGTCGAATGACGTAGAGAAGTCGTTTTCGGCGTTTTGGTTGACAAACATCAAAATTTTTTGCTCGAAAATTTGGAAAAATACTTAATTGTATATTGTCACAAAAACTATGCATAATTTTAAGAATATTTCGCTGTTTTTGTATCGTCTTTAATTTAAATATATAAAAATAAAAAAAAGTTTTTTGATTTTGCATTGTGCATATTTTAGGCATATCAAGAGTTTTTAGTGCATATTTCGGCCTTTTTTTAGTGCATATTTGCATGCATATTTTGGCGCTTTGTTAGTGCATATAATTCGATGTCTAGTAATGAGTAAGATCAAGAAAGGAATGCTCCGATGGTTCGGGCATGTAGAGCGAATGAACGAGGAATGGAGTGTAAGGAGAATATATGACGCGAATGTAAATGGTAGAAGAAGTCGGGGACGTCCGAGAAAGACATGGCACGACCAAGTGAATCAGATACTTGAGTCGGGCCATGTCAAGAGTCAGAATAATAGAAGAGCATGTATGAGACGATGTATGAATGTGAACGAGGCAAGGAGTGTTTGCTAAGACCGAGTTGTTTGGCGGTCCGTCCTCTCTGCCTACCCCTGCGGAGAAACGGCGTGATGGTTAGTTAGTTAGTTAGTTAGAGTAATAATAATAGATAATATATATTTATTGAGGCACTGGTTGGTTTAATGAAAAGCTACACGTTTAGCAGCGTCTTCATTTTCCAGGTTTATATATATGTATATACAAATATTTTATAAATCATTTAATAACATAACAGCACAGCGCTGCACGTGAAAGAAATTCAGTTTAACTTTTAACTGCTGACGGGGGGGCCGCTCCGTCCTAGCAACAATAATAATATCGAAATTCTCCCCTCCCCCGCGCGCGACGCATACGCCGCTTCAAATAGCTTCGAATTTGGTTACGCCAGAGCCGTATGTTTACAATTTTTAACTTTTAAAGTTAAATTTCTGTAAATAGATTCATTTAATTTTTTTGCGGGCCTCTCTGACACATCGTCAGTACTTTTTTAAAGTTGATTTTTACTATATAAAAATAAACAACTTTACTAAAGTTGATTATATATAGTTTATTCGAGACACACAACTATTATAATAAGAATGAGTTCATTATTTTTTATTTTGTTTAATAGATAATACAGACTGATTTCTGATCTCAAGTGATTTTTGCCAAAAATTATTACATAGGTACTCGTAATATCCAAATTGATAAATATAAGTTACTTAACAATTAAAAAGTATTTTATTTTATTATGTTTTTTTAAGTTGCCCTTTAAATAATTATTTCGATCTCAAAATTTTCATCGATCTCTAACATATAAATATTTTAAGTAACGGGCCACTTAGATCTTTTTTTTTCTCGCTTTGTTACTATTTTTTAATTAAAGGTATACTTATTTTACCCGCGTTAGTTTATCAATTCAAAATAATAATTAATATTTGACAATTTAAAGTATTTCACCAAAAAATGTAGACATAGTTTCTCTCGACGCCACCTAGTGAGGGATTTAGTACTAACAATGCCTCTCTCACAAAAATAAAGTTGGTTGTTAGCTAGCTCAGTTGTAGAGCATCTGACCGGCAGTCAGACGGACACGGGTTCAAGTCCCGTTGGCGGCATGTATCTTTTCTCGGAAGATTTTTTCAATGTAGATGAGTGTTTCAGGCTGATAATTAGTGCTTATAATAATTGTTACCCTTTGTCCTATGCATAAAAATCTTATCTTAAAAAATAACGTTATTTTATCAATTAAAAATAATTATTATTTTACCTGTTTTCCACGCACATGTTATAAGAAACTAGGAATAAAAATGTTTTAATTAGTAATTTAATCATTTTTATTCGAATCAACATTTTTCTAAGAGAATTCAATTTATGGCATTTAATTACCCATTTTAAAACAAAATAAAATCACAACAAAATTAACATCTTCTAAACTTTTAATCGTAACAAACACAAATTATAATAGTTTTTTCTTCTACAACTAATATTAGTTACTTGTGAACAATACTAACACCGAGCGCTAGGTGGGTAAAACTTACACGCCGACAACTTTGATGATGTCTAACTACCTCGCTGAGCGGCGTTTGACTTAATCCTTATTTATTGTCGCTTCCTTACCTGCTCCCGCACAGCTACCGAGGGAAATGGAACAGTTGAGCTTGAAAAACTAAAATTATCGAGCAACGTCAATTGCCCCGGGTAAATTTTACCCAACCTTACGTTCGCCGGGTTAAGAGACGTACTTAGCTTACTTTAACCAGTGATTGCTGACTTCATTTGGAGTAAAAAATGCTAATTAAATTTTGATGAGCGGTTAATTTTTTAACTAAAACACGAAAAATCGGCAGGTATTGGACAGTTAAGGGCGGGGAGAGGTATTGGTTGGTTACTTGGCTTAGTGACCAATCACGACATATGGAAAATTTATTTTGAAGATACAAAAAAAAACCGATTAAAAAGTCACTGGAGACCAATAATAAATAATTCCTGAGATCACTGTTTAAAATATGTCTAGTATGTCCCTTAACATCAGGGTTTAAGAACAGATGTAAATTTTTTACTTCTTGTGTGAACTATTATTTTAGTATTTTACTGACAATATCACAAATTACTTCCGTTCATCTTTTGTACAGACACCGAGAATCAGCAGCTACCGTCAGCGGTTACACGTTCGTTAACGACAGACAGAAGGCGCTGACGGAGGCCATAGCCAAGAAAGGACCCATCGCGGTGGGTATCCAAGTCTTGCAGTCCTTCTTCCATTACAAAACCGGGATCTACTACGAGCCAAATTGCAGTGAAAAAAGACGTGACGACAGCCATGGAGTGAGTACACCGGAGTGTTGATATAATATGAGTCTTGAAATAATAACCTATATATTAATAGAGTTATGTTAAATCTAGCAGAAGTGTTAGTAGTCGCAAGCAAATGTAAATGGTTAACTTTTCCGTTTAAACACACATACTTCCCCCCATATTTGCTGGATTTTATCATATTTCTGGTAGTTGTAGTACCTTCTGTAATTATTGGAAAAAAGCCACATGATTGGTTACGTAAAGATAATGAGATTTTAATAGGTAGTAAAGAGTGATAAAGCATTTTTCGTAACTTTGTTAATGTAACGGTCGCGACGTTTCGTTTTTGTTTATGCTTTCAAAGATTTCCGTTTTAGGATGAAATTTTGAAAAGTTATTATTTTATTACTTACGCTTGTTTTATTTATTTGTTTAATATCTAAAACAGAAAGAGAACACAAGTTAACATACGATTCAAAGATATATTTTTCTTTAAAGCCAAAATATATTTTTTTAATTAAGCAATGAGAACAGTAACGTCTACTGATGTGGCTGGACAGAATTTAAATTTGGGTGCGATTTTTGAACTTATTGTTCCGGGCAAAATTTCACCTGCCCCGTTGATGAAGTTATCAATTTGGCACAAGGATTCAAACCCTGGGTTATTTTTCAGTACGTTTTCAAATTTTTCTTTGAGTTTACTCGGGAATAGCTTTGGCAACGAGGAATTCATAAGACGAATTTTCTTCATAACCTGAATAGATGCATTCAACGCCAATCCATGAGTTTCAAGCGTTTTTATACTTGCAGGTATGTAGGCAAAATGAGTGGTAATCATAGCTAGGTTTTTTTTAATACTAGCGTCGTCAAACGATTCTTTGCACTGGAAAACTGCCAAAGCCTCTGCACTATAGAAGTCATTGATAACACCCTTGATGGCTTCAAAATGTTCATGGTAAAACATCGCAGCTTCGATCCATGTACCCCAACGTGTTATTACTGGCTCGGGAGGTAAAGGGATATTTGGCAGTTTTTCTTTGTAGGCCTTTATACGAGCAGGCGCCTTAAGGAACACTTTCTTTGCTGATGAAATCAGGTTATTTACGTTCGCAAACGTGGATCTCATTTCTTCGGTGAGTCTGTGTATTCCGTGAGCAAAACACGTCACATGAATCAAATTGGGATAAAATATTTGGAGGGTTTTGCCTGCTTTGATCATATATGGGGCACCATCTGAGAGCAACACATACACATTTTCATTCGCAGAAGATTCAGGAAATATTTTATACCCTCATTCACAAATCTGGCGATCGTAGAATGATTTACCTTTTCAAGTTCTCTGCAGGCCACCAAATAGGAAGGTGAAGGTTCAAGTTTTAATGCACCAACAATCAAATTTGCAATGTAACGGCCGCAAGTGTCGGTGGTTTCGTCAGCTGAAATCCATATGATGTTATCCTTGAGTTCAATGCGTATTTCTTCCAGGACATGTAGATAAATTGATAGTATGTAATTTTTACGTAAAGTAGATTCATCCGGTATATTTTGATTTATGCAATATTTTCTGGGAAAATCCTTCAATGCAGGATTTGTCAGTTTGTATAGAGGGATATTGCTTGCAAGAAATGCTTCACATAGATCCATGCAAAAGTGATTTTGTTGTTTACCTTTGGAGGTTACTTCACTGTTACTGCTACTTGCCACTGTAAAAATTTGTTGTCGTGGGCCCTTCTTCTGCAATCCTGCGATATGAACACTGGTTTTGACATGCTGGTCTATTTGGAACTTTTTTGTGCTAGAAATGTTTTTCGGCAGTATACAACTTTTCCGTCGTATGTTAATATTTCAGGATATTCAGCCCTCCACGTATGGGCACTTTTTTATCAGGGGGCATGGTTCACTTTCACAATGTACAACTTCGTGCAAACAAACAAAACACTAGACGAAACTCTAAAGAACAGCGCGTGCGACCAGTCAAAAACAAAATTCGCAATTCACTGAATTACCATAAAAAATATACCAAACCACCCCTCATACGAATGAATGAATTATTTTCGGCAATTAGGCGAATTAAGCCGAGTAGGCGCGAGCGCAGGCGAGGATGAGAGAGGTTCCCCGCTCCGGCCGCCGGCTGTAGCGATCATAGATCAGTTATCAGTTCGCTGGCCGCGCGCCTTGCTATCTGACGTGAGGTCTCAATATGCATTTGCATATGCAAATATGCAAATGCACATAATCCAGCATGCTTATGATAATCAATTTACCTACCACACACAGCAACTTAAAGCTTTGTCCATTGCGCGGGCAAACGCCAGACTTTTGCTCGACAGTCCCATACAACAATCAAGGTCATAATTTTTGCCAACACTCAAGGCCGTAGTGTTTGAGCTTCCCGTGTTCGGCGGAAAACAAAACTTAAACATCTCATCCCGGATCCCGGGTGAAGCGGGAAGGCAGGCGGGGGCCAGCGGGCGGGGTAGAATTCATTTTTTGACAGAAGTCGCACGGTGCGGTCCGTGTATGTAGAAAAATCGGAACGGATTTTTGTGGTTATGTGCTATGTATGAGCGAACATAATCACGAGTTTAAAATATTATTTTACCTAAATATAATATAATAATAGAAATATTTGATAATATAATATCAAATATTTATAATTATTCTGTTGTTGACGTAAATATTTACGTACTTTAGAGTAAAATTAGATTTTAGATAGATAATAGAATTTAGATTCTATAGTTCTAAATTAGGTCGTGCAATAAAATGACGTTATTATATAATGTCATTGGTGCAATAATCGATATTAGTCGGAAATCTTTCCTGATAAACCCTGATCTGTGTTTTCTTCCTGATGCAGGTAGCATCTTTTCTACATCGAACGCGTTTTAACATTTATGCAAACGATAAACGTCAATTTTTTTGGTACGCGGACCTAATAATTATGATTTTAAGTTGTAAATAAACACACTGTCGTAATGGATCATTATTTCTTTCGTGAACTCACTTGTAAATAAAGTCTATTAATTTATTAATTGGTTTCAGAGACACGGGAGAAATTGACCATTGTAAATCGATATTCTATTTTTGATGCTACGTAATTATTTACGTAGCAGCAAAACGTATTCACTCTAAATTCTTAATAAATAGTAACTTTAGGTCGTGCGTATTTATCGTAAATCTTTCCTGATAAATAAATATCTATTAAAATATCTGTGTTTTCTCCCTGATACATCTCTTTTGTCATCAGAACGCATTTTAATATTGATATAAACGTCAAACGTGGACCGCGTGAACTTCACCCCAAACGAAGTTGGTGTAAAGTTATTGCCTTGAGTGTTGGCAAAAATTGTTAAACATTTATGACCTTGATTGTTGTGTTGGACTGTCAAAAGTCTGGCGTTTGCCCGCCCAATGGATCCTGCATAACGTCAACATTGGTGACCATTTGGTGACCCTACAATTGATCAGGCAACGATTGGCCCGCGGACAGTTGGCCCGCCGACAGTTGATCTCCTCGACAGTTGATCCGGCGGAGAGCTGACCCGCCAAACAGTTGATTCCACTGCCAAATGATCCTCTAAAAGATTATTTCTTCAAGTAAGTATGCAAAGAGGACATACGGCTGTTGATCCGTTGATATACTTATATCTGCAAGCGAAAATCCGCTATACAAATATTTTTACTTTCAGAATTGCCTTGATGTAACACCATCATTCAGACTTAAAACGTTACTTGAAATTGCTTAATCCGGGTTTGTTTACTAGATCTGAAAAGCCAAGTACATTTTCCACATCCCCTTCCCCTCTCCACTATTCTTCAGCCTCACAACATACGAAAATTGGGGATTCCTCACTTGCTTCATAAAGTTAGGAGCAATTTTTTTTTTTTTAAATTTATTTATCTATAATAAAATATATTTACATTGGTTTTATTTGTATGCCTGTCTCACTAGGGTATACCTGTGTCGAGACAGGCGTACAGGTATATAAATAAATAATTGTGACTCTTATGGGGTATTCAGATAAAATATGTTGTATTATATGCATGAAGGAACCTTTATCGTTTTTTTCTATGCCGACTGCACGTATAAGTGCGTTGTATTTTGTTATTACCGCATGATTTTTCGGGGAGTCAGAATTATTGTTAGTTAAAGTGTTGTGTTGTAAGAGATTACATATCAGAAAAAATATGTAAAATTATTATTATTAGTCTTGTTATCTCAGTGTTGGAATATGGAGACAAAGGGTATCCTGAGAGGTCGCTATATGGATTCCGGATGTAAATCTGAATTCGGAGTTGAAATTTTGTTTCTTATATACTTAGTCGGATGAAATTTACTTAATTAAAAGTGTAAAAATGACGCAAATCTAATTAGATTGATCTGTACTAAGCTAGGGATTTTTTTTTAAAATATGTTTATTCAGTTTTAATTTTACAATATTTTATTTTACAAATCTTACGAAACTGATCAATCAGTTTGATTGTAAGAAATCTCTCATTTTTTTCTAATTATTTAATACAGTATACTTTTCAGTTTTACATAGTAAATACTAAATATAATACTTAATATTAAAATACTAATTATTACGACAAACTAATTATTATAATGATTTAATGTTTATGAATTGCGTTGTAGTAAAAATATTTTACTCAGTAATATAATATACGATGAGAAAAAAAAATAGAAAGGAACTATATTATTTGATTTCATGTTCTTCGGAGGTAGAAAGATTTAACTTTTGTTTTGATTTTTGATTAAGATGTCTCATTTTTGATATTTTCAGGTAATGCGTTAAATATTTCCGGAATTTTATGACTTTTTGTTCTATCTCCGTATACATTTTGAGATTTATTGACAATAAACATTTGTGCTTCTCTATGCCTAGTAGGGTAGTTGTGGTTTACAGGTTTTTTGAACTCTGTATTCCAGAATTCATCTAGCGTTAATTGGTAATCTACCTTACTGTGTATAGAGAGGACATTACACAAGGAGAAAATTTTTTTATAATCACCTTCACATAACTGGATCTTTTTTTTGCCTGATATCAATTTTAGGAAACGGATTTGTAATTGTTCTATTTTATTTAAGTATGTTTTGTACGTTAATCCGTAACTATTTATTCCGTATCCTATAATTGATTCTGCTAATGCGTTGTATATACAGTATAATATATTTTTATTAACAAAATTTTTTAGGTGGTAAAATTTTCCTAATATGGATCTTAATCTATTACATACATTTTCAATATGATTTGACCAGTTAAAGTTAACATCTATTGTAAGATCAAGGTAATTATATTGGTACACTTTTTCTATATTCGGGCAATTACACTGCTGGAATTGGTTTTTTGTGTGCAAACAATCATATGAATGACTTTTTATATGTAATTCCTTTTCCTGACAATTTGCATATGGTGAGTGTATAAGCATATATTTGGTTTTTTTTGCGTTAATAATAATGCCATTGTCGTGGGACCATTAAATTATGTTAATTAGGTCTGTTTGTAAAATTTCCTCAATTTTTAGTGGATCTTTGTCAGCACATACAATGCAAGTATCGTCTGCAAACATGTAGCATTTACAACGTTTTATTACGTTTAGTAGACTGTTTACTTGCATTATATAACATGTAGGCCCCGATATCGACCCGTTGCTACTCCGGTATTTGTTAACATTTTATCACTAAAAATTCCGTCAATTTTAACTTTAATTTTTCTATTTAATAGATAATTTTTAATCAATTTTTTTAAAGGACCTCTAATACCACATTCATCCATTGCCCTTAATAATGTTCGTGGTCCAATGTGTCAAAGGCCTTTTTAAAGTCTATAAAAATTATACCAACATAATATTTTTCATTTAAATGACAATTTATATGGTCAGTGAATTTAGATAGTAATTGTGTAGTACTTTTTTCTTTTTGAAATCCGTATTGTATGGGATTTATGATTTTATTTTTTTCTATAAAAAGTTGTATTTGGTTAAAGATAGCTCTTTCAATAATTTTATCAATACATGAGAGAATCGCTATTGTTCGATAGTTTGTGAAATCTTTGTGGTTTCCTGATTTATATATAGGTCTGATAATGGATGTTTTAAGTTCGTCAGGCATAATACTTTTACTTACACAAAGGTTAATTAATTTAGTCAATATTGGGATTATATTATCAGCAATTAACTTCAGGTCTTTAATTCTTATTTGATCATTGCCTTCTGATTTTTTAACATCCATATCATTAATTATTTTTTTAACATCTTTTTGTGATACAGGTCTAAATCTCATTGACATACTAGCAGGAGTTTTATACGTGTTACGATCTAGAAATTTTGTATTACAGTTATGTCTTATGTCTTTTATTTCATTTACGAATGTTGTAGCAAATTTATCGCATAAAAATTTTGTGTCTCCTTGACTTCCCATATGTTGAAGGATTATTTTATCTAGATTTTGTTTAGGTTTTCCTATTAGATTATTTATTTCGTCCCAGAGTTTCCTCGGGTTGCCGTTTAAACTATTTATTACGTTTTTGTGAAATGTGTTTTTAGTAAAATTAATATGTTTATTTGTTTTGTTTCTATATCGCGTGTATTCTAAACGAAATACAGGGTTATTAGGGCTATTCTTGCATTTTCGGTAAAGATAATCTCTTTTTTTAATCATATTCTTAATTTCTTCAGTAACCCATTGGTTGTTGTGCCTATGATTATTTTTAAATGATTTTTCTTTTTTCGAGGACTCATAGATATTATCAAAAATATTTTTTAAATTATAGTACAGTTCTGAGGGACATTCATTTTGTAATAATTTACCCCATTTTACTAGTTTTAATTTAGAATACACCAATTTATTATCAATAATTTCCCTTTTTTTATTTAAATCCTTTGTAAGTACCTCTTTCCCTATCGCAACTCCTGTTATATAATGGTCCGATATTTTGTTAGTCACAATACATGAAAATACAGTGTTATTGCGGTTACGAATTGCAATATGGTCGATACAGGAATAAACATTTTTACCGTTTAAAATTTCATCCCGGGTCACATCTAATATCACATTTTCTAAGCCATTTTCACTGAGTAGATTTTGGTATTCTGTAATCACACTATTTTTGGTATCCAATAAATTCAAGTTAATGTCACCACAGTACAAGTAATTTTAATCAGATGAGGTTAATTGTAATGTTTGTTTTAGTTCCTTCAAGTATATATTCTTGTTGTTGTTCGGCGGGCGATAAACTGCAAGTATATTTATGACATCTTGATGAACGGTGGTTATTTCTCCAGATTATGTTATGTCTCGCAGCTTTTTTTTATTTTATTTTTTTTATTTATTGTTTGTAAATATTACATAATACAATATAATGAACTTAAAATGTCCAACTAGGCAATTGCCCGTTTTAGGACATTCCAGTATGATAATGTTTTTACATGTAAATTATAGTAAATTATAGTGTTGACTATTCTGTTGGTAAAATAATACATATGTATATTCTTCATATTCTAGAATACTTTCAGTTATACCACGACATTTTTTACTATTGTTTAGCTGACATAATAAACTAAAGAAATATTAATAGATAAAACAAGAAAAATGAATTTAAATGAAATGTTTGTTTTCTTAAAAGTATGATGGTTTTTTAAGTACATGATTAATCCCCCTCCTCTCTCTAGTATTCTCTCTCTAGTATTTGCAATCGAGATGAAGTTTGGTATATTGAACATAGTTATTATTTCATTTTTAATTTTTATTTCCGTTAGAAAAATTACATCTATAAACTGCAGAATGTCATTTACTTGTGCAATAAATTAATTAAAATTCTTTTTCAGGGATCTTATATTTAGGTGAATAGCCACAAACCTCGTGTTGATGTTTTTATCGTTTATCCAGTTATCCAAATCATAGCACTTTGTAAATTTGTGAGTTTGGAATTGTGTAGAATCTTCCATGACGTGGATTTAGTAACTGATAAAGTAAGTACTTCGAGTAAAAGGTGTTTTGATTTTTTTTTTTTTTTTTTAAATATTTAAATGTATCTGTTTATATCATTCTCACTTCTTATTTGGATTATTTTTCCATCACCTTCACTTCTTATTAATATTTTGGAATGTTGTACCCAAATGTATTTAAATTTTGTTTTCATTTTTTGTTTTGAAATGTATAGGAGACCTTTTTTTTCTATTGTTAGATTTTCATTTATGTATATTCGGTCGTTGTTTCCGTTCTTGTAAATGTCGTGGTTCGTTAATATGTTTTTTCTTTTTTGTAGCCATTCATCTCGATGAGATTGACGAGAGAATTTCACAATTACATTTGCCGGTTTGGAGTCCTTTCTATTTGGAAGTCTCCAAACCTTTTCAATATTTTCGCCATTCGTATTTAGTTTATCTGCAATTGTTTTTATAGTTGTTTCGATATTTTCGTCTTTCATCATTTCTATACCAAACAGTTCAATGTTGTAGTTTTTTTCTCTTTGTTCAATTTCTTGGATCCTGTATTCTAATGCTCTATTCCATTTTTCAAGGTATGTGTTTTTGTTTAAAACTTCGTTGACTTTATTTTCGTTTTCTTTTAGTTTTTTCCCAATTCTAGGTGTAGCGATATCAGTTCATCATATTTGTTGGATAAAAACTCAGTTAACTGTGTGAGAGTCTCCATATCTTTTTCATGACGTACATTATGCTTATTTTATTATTTATTTCATTAAGAATTTGTTTCATTTCTGGGATATTTTGTGGGTTCGGGCCTTGTGACCCGCTGCCTCCGGCCGTTGCATTATCGGTGTTCGCATTTACTGTTCGCTGTACTTCGCAGTTTGTACAAATAAATGCATTACCCACGGCCACGTTAATGGCGGGGTTTGTACATAGTTTGTGGAAGATTCCATTACAGTCGATGCATTTGACCAATTCACTGTCTTTAGCAACATATTTTTTACATTTCTTACACTGCACCATTTTAAAGTAGTTTGAGCGTCTTTCGTTAACTTTTAAATCACTTTTACAATTTATTTATCGCACACTGATTTACACCGTTCGTGTTCGCTGAGAGACACGATGAACTATTATATTATATATAAAGGATTATTAATTCATAATCGGATTTATTTATATTAATTAATAAATAGGATAGGGCGGCCCTTTCTATTCAAGCCCACAGATGGCGGCACTTATCGAGGCGGCACACATATTATATTATACTTACTTTTGGTTTTAAAGAATTTTACTTTCAATGTACATTTTAGGTTCCATGAGTCCGCTTTTGTTACTCAAGGAAGCAACAGTTCAAAAATCGAGCTCCGAATAGTGCATCGCGTTCCGAACACTTTATTTTCTAACCATTGTTCGCGTCATCTGGTTCTTTTGTTTCCTTCCATTCTCATAGTTATTTCGTTCTATAAGTTTCCAAACAAAACAAATTTTCATGGTTACAAAATATTGAGCTGTCAGCTTTCAAAGCAGTGTTGTGTTTTTCATTTTTAACCAAATCCAAGCCTGCAGACCCCCGCTTACACATTGACCTTTCACAGTTTACCTTCCTCACTATTAACCTACGCACAAGATCCTGGATTCGATGTCTACTCTCCGCCAACAACTTGCCGCTGTGGGTGCGACAGAAGCACAACTAGAAGAATTTTTAGCAAAAAAATCAAAAGTAACGAGGTCCAGACGCTCAACTGCTCTATTTTTAAAGCATTTCGGAAGTGAAGAAGATGTCTCCGACTACTCCTCAAAACCTACAACAACTCCCACCCTCACTACATCTTTGACCTCCGTCTCTACTTCCACCTCGACCTCTGCTACTTTTTCAACAGCTCCCACCACTTCGACAACCGCCTCCAGCTCAACATCAACCGCTCCATCCTCTTCCGTAAACTCATTCCCCCCGCTATGGGTGACTCCAGCTCACAAAAAACGAAGGGCGTGCGCTTCTCCTCCTCCCTCCACTGAAGTAATAAAAACTTCAAACCGTTTCTCCGCCCTCGCTACAGACGATGAAATCTCACCACTGCCAGTTACAAACACCGTGTCTGACTCCACTGCAAATGACATCACTGATATCACAAGAACTAGACCTGCTAAGATCCCTCCAATTTTTATAAAATCCGAAAAAAATTGGAGCCTCCTAGAAAAGCGCCTCTTGAATGCTGGGGTTACTATAATTAACGCAAAGGCCATCCCAACAGGTGTGGTCCTCAATACCGGTGACTCCACCAGCTTCCGGCTGGCAACAAAAATTCTGCTAGAGGACACAACTCCCTTCCACACATTCCAACTCGCAGAAGACAAATCTACAAAGGCGGTTCTGCGAGGAATACCGACGACAATTAGCGAAGAAGAGGTCCGCCTGGAACTAATAGATCTCAACTTCCCTGTAAATTCAGTAACTCGAATGAGATCCGGGCCAGACAGGAAAAATATTCCACTGGTCCTCGTACAACTGGATCATGGTGAGGCGGGACAAAAAATCTTCTCCCTCACTTCCCTCTTTCACCTAATGATAAGAGTGGAGTATCTAAATAAGAAGACAGCCCCCTCTCAGTGTCACCGTTGCCAGAATTTTGGACACTCATCAATGATGTGCCACCTGCCCGCCCGCTGCGTGAAGTGTGCGGGTGACCATTTTACGCAGGAATGCAAGAAGCAGAGAGAAGATGGACCCGCCACCTGCGCAAACTGTTCTGGAGCCCATCCGGCAAATTACAAGGAATGTCCGAAACGACCATCTCCACAACCCATCTTGCAAACAGTACGTAATGTCACTTTCACCTCACATACTACAAATACCTCTTTATCATACGCGCGGGCCACTGCCCAAACCCCACTAACGTCCACACCCCCCTCCTCAACTCCCTCAACCTCAACCTTCCATACACCTCCTTCCACCCCCTTCAATATTTTTGAATTTTTCAAAAATTTCAATTTCTCCAAGGTTGGCGATCTCCTCTCCGACCTCATCCCCAAATTTCAGTTTGCCACCTCACCGGCAGACTACATATCGATCATTTTCTCCGCTGCCCCTCAGATTTTTTCACTTTTTTCAGTGTAAATGGCTAGCTCTACTACCATGCCCTCCGCTCTACGCATGGCATTTTGGAATGCTAATGGTCTCTTAAAAAATTTACATGAATTACGTATTTTTGCAAATACACACGCTCTCGACGTTTTACTCATCAATGAAACTCACCTCAACCCATCACAAACGCCAAAACTTTCGAACTATACATTTTATAGAAATGACCGACAACACACTAGAGGCGGTGGCACTGCCATTTTCGTTAAATCGAAAATCGCCCACAAATACAACATTACACCTGCATTGTCGTCAATCGAGTCAACCTCAATCACAATTTATATAAAACATTCAGGCCCATTGAGAATAAACTCTATCTACCACCGTCCGCAAGATAAGCTTGATCCAAATGACCTTGATACTCTCCTCGATAGCCACACTCCTACTATCCTCGCTGGGGACTTTAACTCAAAGCACCCCAATTGGAATAGTAGGATTACTAACACAAATGGACGTATCTTACGCAGGTACGCTAGCACTCATCCTGAACTCTCCATCGCGGGCCCAAATGAACCCACACATTTTCCAAAAAGCGGGGCTAGACCCGATGTTCTGGACATTGCACTTCTCCACAAATTACCCTGGGTCTACGATATCGAAACCATAAATGACCTAATTTCAGATCATAATCCTGTTTTGCTTACTCTTAATCAACTTTCCACTCCAATGGTACCCCGCAAATCTATAAAAACTGATTGGACGTATTTCACTCACAGAGTTGGGAAAAAAACACTCATCCCTCAAAATATTTCCGACGGCCCTGAATTAGACAAGGCAGTTGACAACTTTGCCGAGATAATTATATCTTCCATCACCGATGCCTCTAAAACTCTTCCTGAACATTCCCCCCTTAATCTCAAAAGAGACCTCCCAACCGACATCCAGGATTTGATCTCTGCAAAAAACAATCTTCGCCGACACTGGCATAGAAACCGAAATCCCTCGGTTAAAAAAACAATCAATAGAATTCAAGCACTTATGAGAAAAAAACTCTCCGAGCTTTCACATTCCACCTGGAACAAAAAAATTCAAGATATAAATCCACAGGACGGCTCCCTATGGAAGTTATGCAAATCTCTCCAAACTACCCCATCCCCAAGCCATCCCATTCATACCGAAAATGGCCTCATATTTGACGATCAAGATAAATCGGAGGCGTTTGCCGATAATCTTGAATTTCAATTTAGCCCCAGCTCCAAGCACGCCGACCCAATCCATATAGCAAATTTCAACCACCAAATAGACATAATTTTCGACTCCCTTCCCGGAACAAATGTACATTTCACCACCCCATCAGAAGTCCAAAGGGCCATTAAACACCGCAGCAACAAAAAAGCTCCCGGTTCAGATGGCATTACAAACTTTGCCCTTAAAGCCCTCCGCCCTAAAAGCATTCTCGCCATTGTGAGCCTCATAAATTCCGCTCTCAGTCTGCGTTATTTCCCCAAAAGTTGGAAACACGCGCACGTCATTCTCATCCCAAAACCTGGGAAGGACCCAAAATTCTGTGAGAACCATCGTCCAATCAGCCTTCTCTCAAATGTTGGTAAAATATTCGAACAAATTCTCCTCACCCGGCTCTTAAAGCACATTCACGAGATGAAAACCCTTCCTGATGAACAACATGGCTTCAGATCTCAACACTCAACCCTTCATCAACTGCTCAGAATTTCCGAACTAATCCTCGGCGGCTTCAACTCCCAACGGTCCACTGGCGCCATTTTCCTGGACATAGCCAAAGCCTTCGACAAAGTATGGTCAAACGGCCTGCTCCTCAAATTGCACAACACGGACATCGATCCCCAACTCCTCGGTATCTTAAAATCATTTCTTCAGCACCGGACTTTTCAAATAAAGATCCGAGGTGCACTCTCAACGCCCAGATTCATGACAGCAGGCGTCCCGCAAGGATCCCTGCTTTCCCCTACCCTCTTCAATATCTACTTACACGATATTCCACTCACGGAGAACCAACATTCGTATAAAGCCTTGTACGCTGACGACACCGCCATTATGGTTCGATACAGTTCTCCCAGGATGATCACACTTCGCTTACAACATAACATAAACATACTCCAAGACTTTTATAACAAATGGCGTATAGATGTGAACCCTTCCAAGAGCGCTGCTATTTTCTTCTCACGAAGAAAGGTTCGCAGCGCTCCTAAGGGTCAAGTTTATATGTACGGCCAAGCAATACCCTGGCAAAACAATGTTAAATATCTTGGAGTCACACTCGACAAAAAACTCACATGGCACACACACATCAAACATACAATTAAAAAAACCAAAAACGCTGCTTCATCCCTTTACCCGCTTTTACATTATAACAGTCAAACGTCGCTTCAGAACAAACTTCTCATTTACAAATCAAAATTACGACCCATCATGACTTACGCCGCTCCAATTTGGGCCACAAGCAATACTAAGAGTCTAGAAACCTTCCAAAATGTCTTGCTTAGAAGATTCACCAAAAGCCCTTGGTTCGTCCGAAATAGCATTATTAATTCAGGCACGAAAATCCCTCCACTTAAAAAACACATAATAGACCTGGCCAAAACATTTTTCTCAAAACTTGCTTCAAATCCGAACCCAAGCATCTCATGTCTCGGGCATTCAAGTCCCGATGACAATCCCCTCCACCGCCTGCCCATATCCATCCTTCATCCACCTTGATGCGCGGGCTATAACAAAATTTACCTTTATATTATTATATAAAAAATTAAATACTTGTATATATTTATTATGGTATATATATTTGTGGTATATGAATACATACATGCATGGGTGTATGTAAAAATGTCTGTATGTGTGCATATATCTATACAAAATATATGCCACTCGCAGATTTAAAACAAGCAATAAAAAAATATGAATGCCCTTCATCTTGCCCAAGGCAGCCCGAACATCGGGTTAAAAAAAATCCATCAGGTGACATTACTACAGTTTGCAAGACAAAGGGGTTAATTTCTCCCTGTAACTTACTAAGAACCAATATATAATATATATGTACATTTTATTTAAATTTATTATTTCATAAATGTTTACATGTTACATTTTTGCCAATTTTTTAAACTATCATACTAGGCCCGTGTGTGATAGTCATACATGAAATATTATTTTATATAAACAGATAATAAAATATAAGAAGAAGAGAGAAAAATAGAACATTTTAAAGTATAAATAAAACTAAAAAAATTCTAATACAAATAAAAAAATAAACACAAAACTGAGAAATAAAGAATAACAAGATATTTTTAAGAAGAGATTTGTTTTTTAAGTTTTAATTTTTCTGGTACCGGTTTCGACACATTCGGGTCTTCACTAGGAAACCTAAAACTCTAGCAAATGACACGGATGTGTCGAAACCAATAGTAGAAAAATTTAAAAACGTACATGGAAAGTACATCTTCAAAACAAAATGTCCAAAAATTGTTACAAAGTTAATGCCCAAGAAATACAAAAAAGTATACTTACTTCGTTCATTCTAAAAACATCAAATTGAATATCTTCTATGTGCTTAGCATAAACACTTCATCATCACTAAACATCGGATTTTATGCAATTGCATATTTGCGTATGCAAATGCATGTAACTCTCTAATTACGGGTTTATTGCATATTTTAGCCTTTTTCCCCAATTGCATATTTAGCATTTGAAGACGCATCCATTAAACAGAATATCGCCATTGTCTCAACACATTTCCACAAGTTACCAGATGCCATAGAAAAATTGGAAACAAAAAACCTTCCTCTATTTAAATCAATAGAAATACTGGAAACATTGATCGAACTCGCCAACGCCCTTCCTAATGCAATATCAGGAAAGATTCGTAAAAAGTTTGATGATATTTTGCTTAAAAACCCGAGTCTTGAAGACATGAAGAACATTAATACCTACTTCAACGGCACAGGTCATACATACCCTGCCTAAACAGGTATCTCCAGAAATGGAGCCAAACTTTAAATTTTGTCGAATGACGTCAGCTGATGTAGAGAAGTCGTTTTCGGCGTTTTGCGTTACAAACGTCACAAATTTGCGCTCGAAAATTTGGAAAAATAATTAATTGTCACAAAAACTAAACATAATTTTATGAATATTTTGCTGTTTTTGTATCGTTTTTAATTAAAATAAAACGGTTTTTAAAATTTTGCATTGTGAATATTTTGGGCATGTCAAGAGTTTTTAGTGCATATTTCTGCCTTTTTTAATGCATATTTGCATGCATATTTTGGCACTTTGTTAGAGCATATAATCCGATGTCTAATCATCACTCATGACCATACAAAAATAAACTTATTATAAGAATTTTATTATAGACTATCTGGTTCGTGGCATGCGTAGCAATGCCATATTCAAATAAATAAATTGTTTCTCCCTGCATGTCCTTTCCCGTGCGTTTCCGTCCCCCTCCCGCATCCCCTTCCCTTCCCTCTCCCCTCTCTCGCTCCCCCGTCCCGCAAACCCCCTCCTGCGTTTCATATATTCAGTATCAGTACATTCAGTTTTCAAACAGCGCGCGTGCCAACTTTTAATTTTTTTTATTTAAATTTTCATTTTTCATATATTACAAATATTCATTTTTGTATATTACAAGAACAATCAATCAAATTTGGTACCTAACATATGTGTTCATTGAAAATATGTATAATTGTTGAATCCATTCAAAGTATCCATTACGCGAGTATTTCAAATAAATTCATTAATTTGAAGAGTTTCGAAAATTTAATTTTCCAATCCAAGGAATCATATATTGATTTTTTTTATGCTTATTTATTTGTTATCGATGTTATCATTTGAGTAAGTGAATATTATATGTAAGAGAAACTTGAGATATATCAATAAACAGATTTAAATGAAATGAAATGAAGGATTAATAATAGTAATGTTCTCTTACAGTTGTTTCAGGTAATTTTTTAATTTAATTTGAAATTTACGTTTATTTTGGATAATTTTTAGTTTTAATTTTTTTTTTTTTACAGTGAATACCGCACAAGAATCTCAACTGCTCCCGTCTGGAGCCAGTGAGACTATGCCATCCCCAATTGGGGTATGTTGTGAGGCTGAAGGTAGTGGGGAGGGGAAGGAGGTGGGGAAGAGGGAGGTTTGGAAGTACCTGGCTATTCAGATCTGGTCACCAAACACGGCTAAAGCCATTTTCAAGCAACGTTTCAATTCTGAATGGTGGTCTTACACCTTACTGATAGTATCTTCCACTCTGGAACGTTCCGCAAATATACTATATATTATTTTTAATGAATTAATTGTGAAATAACACAAATTAATCAAATAAAATTTATTTGCGCACGCCGGGTTCGAACCCGCGACCTCCTGGACTGCGGAGTCGGAGCCACCACTGTCGTCGTAATTTAGTTTAATAGGAGTTTGTTGAAATAATTTATACCAAGATACAGATAGGAATTTTGAATTTGCTTGGTATTGAATTTTGGGATTTTAATATTGTTATGATATCTTGCTGATATATTGAAATGTATTTTTTTTTTGTATTTCTTTGAAAGTTTGTATATATTGAATTTTTTTTATATATATTGTCAGTTGTAGATACTTTGAATATTGAAAAGATTTTTTCAGTAGAAAATGTAGATGTTTTTTTCAGAATAACCTTAATTATTAATATTTGAACTGTTTTTAGAGGATTTAAAATAACATTATATGTTCCTCCCCATCCTATAATACCGTATTGTAATATTGATTGAACAATTGAATATTTCTGAGTCTTATAAATATATATACATAATACGTACATTTCCTAATTCTTTTGACAAGATATTTAATTTTGGATATTGAATTAAGTATAGAACAAGCTGGATTGCAATTAGTTCCATTAATGATGAATTATAATTTTTATTTCTGGTTTCGATTTAAATTTATTGATATAGAATGGGATAAAGTTTATTTTTTCGTTGTTTAATGAGAGGAGATTTTTATCGAACCAGTTTTTTAGTGTATTAATGTCAAAATTCGCTAGGTTATTCACAGTATTCCAATCAGCACCTTCAATAATTATTATGACAGTGTCATCAGCGTAAGATATTATTTTTCCGTTTATTCTTTGTGTGAATATGTCATTTACATAGATGATAAACAGTAACGGCCCCAGGACTGTACCTTGAGGTATGCGAAAATTACTCGTATCTTGTTGGCTAAGTACATTGTTGATTTTTACAACTTGAGGGCGTTTGAAAAGGTAGTTTTTTTATCCATTCTAGAGCTGCACCGTTTAATCCAATGTTTCTTAATTTAGTTTTAAGTTTATCATGTGATATGCTGTCAAACGTTTTTTTTAGATCTATGAAAATTCCAATATATTTTAAAGATTTATCTAATGAATTGTGAACAAGGCTAGTTAGTTTTGCAATTGCATCCTGAGTGCTTCTACCTACCATAAATCCGAACTGATTTTCGTTAATTATTTTATTACATTTTATAAACTTGTTCAATATTTTTTTTACTATCTTTTAATTTTTTTTGCTATATTTGAGATTACTGGTATTGGTCGGTAGTTGCCTACTTCTTCTGGATTACCAGTTTTAAATATTGGAGTAATAATAGTTTGTTTGTAAATAGATGGAAACACCCCGCTTTGGAAACTTATATTTACTATATGCATTAATGGTTTAGAAATTTGATTTTCAATATTTTTTTAAATATTAACTGTAATTCCATCAAATCCTGGGGCCGAACCTCCTTTCATATCGTTTATGATAGATAATATTTCATCCTCTGTTGTATATCCTCTGTTTTATATTTACATATGAAAATTGTGCAGTCAGTGCAGTCAGTCAGAAGGTATCTTAAATACAAAAAACGTTATGTTGTAAATTATATTATTTATTTAAAAACATTAAACTGGAGACATCATATTATATTATTCAATCATTTTTTACATGGTAAAAATACACAAAGTCAACTAAAATCAATGGAGCTTATTCCTAACTATTTTTCTATTAAAACAAATCAAAATTTGAGTTCTATGTTAATTTTCCTTAAGACTACGTAAAATTAACATAAGTCATTGTTTAAAATTGATCAATTAAACGGTGATAGTGTTTGAAAAAATATAATCGATACGTAAATTGTATTGTTTTAATTTTATTACGTTATAATTATTTACCATTATCACTGGACGAACTTTTATCTTAGAAGGAGACAGTACTTCAATCAGCTAATTTTGTAAGCGATCGGTGCTGGTTGCTAATATACACAAAACACGTACTTATTAATTGACAGTACATTATAATAATAACATTAAACGCAATGCGCATCTGTAGAGGGAAACCCAGTTTCATTTCATTGACAACAAAACTCAATAATAACCCAGGTGCTAAATATCTCACAAGACAATTATCATCAGAAATTACTGTTTCCTTCAATAATATTTACAAATGATATAAAATTATTACTATTTTGACAGATTTTCCGAGAGAAATAAAATGTGTGATTGACTTGGTATTGATTTCCGCAACATGACAGGTGGAGCATTGTTGTGTTAGTCATGGAGTAGTTTACTCCGAACATTTAAACAATACAGAGAGGTGCTGCTAAAAGAGCATTAAACCAAGAATAATCATTAAATTAAATGTGTGATTAAATTGGTGTTGATTTTCTCAACATGTCGGAGGGAGTTTGATTAGTAGTTTACTCCTACCACAAATAATACGTAGGGATACTGCTAAATGAACATTAAACCAAGCGTAATCATTACATTAAATATGGATATTGATATCCCCGACACGACAAAGGAAGCTTGGTTGTGTTTGTCATGGAGAAGTTTACTCCGACCACTTAAACAATACAAAGAGATGCTGCTAAAAGAACAAAAAACCAAGCGCAAACATAAAATTAAATATGTGATTGACTTAGTGTTGATTTCCCCAGAGATTGATTGGCAGAGGGAGCTTGGTTAGTAGTTTACTCCGACCACTTGAACAATACAAACGGATGCTGCTAAAAGGTATTTAAACCAGGCGCTATCATTAAATTAAATATGTGATTGACTTGGTGTTGATTTCCCCGACTTGTCCAAGGGAGCTTGGATGTATTTGTCATGGAGTAGTTTATTCTAACCACTTTAATAATACAAAGGGATTCTACTAAAAGAACATTAAAACAGGCGTAATCATTAAATTAAATTTGTGATTGACTTGATGTTGATTTCTTCGACATGACAAAAGGAGCTTAGTTGTGTTGGTCATCGAGTTGTTTACTTCAACCACTAAAACAACACATCGAAAGCTGCCAAAAGAACTCAGAACCAGAGGTAACCATTAAATAGAATATGTGATTGACTTGGTGTTGATTACCCCGTCATCTCAGAGAGAGCTTGTCTGAGTTTAACATGGAATTTTTTTTCTCCGACCACTTAAACAATACAAAGGGATGCTGCTAAAAAAACATTACCTAAACCGAGCGTTATCATTAAATTAAATGCGATGTTTGCAGAGAATGATACAATGATTTGATATAATGTAATTACAGTACTAATGCTAATATTTTTTAAAGTAGGTACATAAATACTTTTTCTCAACTCTCCGAAAAACATTTATTTAAAGAAATCATTGATTTGAAAACGTAAAAATAGCAGTAAATATTATATTACACTATTAAGTATTGTAACATTGACTTACTCTAACTTAATCTACCCTTTTAATGTTAGTATTAAACATGGCCGAGAACAACAATAGTTTTGTTATTTGACACTTTCGAAATGTTTTATTAAACTTTCCGAACTGAAATATTTTTGTAAAATAGATTTTTTTCTTAAAATAAGTCGCACTTTTTTGTACTGGCATAAACGTTTGCATGTCTCCTATTTCATCCTGGTCGGGATAGTGTGGCGAAGGACTGATGCATTTTTACCTTACAGAAATAAGGTAAAGTCCCCCCATCCGATTATACCATGTTGTAGAATAGATTATAATGGATTATTATTACGAAATTCTTTGACGAAATAAAATGATTTGATGTTTGTAAATGAAAATTGTACTTTTAAGCCTAATGTTTATCAGTCATCAGTTTGGGATCTCGCGGATTCGCAATATTTACCAATTCAATCTGGGCAGCCTGCACTAACAGGCTAGTCGGTATTACATTCTATACCAATATGCGTTTTCATCTAACAAATTCAAGAAATGGCTTGGAAACTGATCTTAAATTACCATCGAAAATATCAACAAGTGTAACTTTTCCAACAAAACTTCATAACTTCGTATCGGATGTGAGGTACAATTTAGGACAATCATCGCGTCTTATCAATCTGTAGGTCTCGTTGTTGCATATAAAACACCTCGTAATTCTGTTATAGTTGATTGTTGGTGATTTTTGCTTATTTTTTTATTTCGATGATCCTGAATAGGATTGATGTTACTTAACCAACGCTGTTATAATTGCTGTTTGTAGGCTTGCTTGATTCAGGTATTAACGATTCGAGTTTGTTTTTTCTCTAACTTTCTTTCTAGATGCTTCCATCAAGATTTTCTCTAAGGTTGTTCATAAAATCTCTGATGAACCATTTGCTGTAATTATGATTTTAAGAATCTTCTTCTTGATGATTGTTTCACTAGTGAAAGGTAGTACTCCGCCGCTCCAGTGGACAGTGCAGGCCATCTACCAGTTGAAGTATCCCTTGGGGCAGTCGCGCGCGGAGCCGCACCAGCGTGTCTGGAGCATGGGTGGGCACGCGGTGCCACCTCGGCGCGCCTTGCGCACGACGCGCCGGACCCTGCGCGTTTCACCGATGCCACAGGTGCGCGAGCACGCCGACCACTCGCCCCACTCGGATACGCGGCAGTCGCGGGTGGGACCTGGAAAATAGACCAGTTTATCGTTTTATTATTATTTTTTATTATTGAAAATAAGTACATATAACAGATTTAATAAAGAAAACATATTGTTCTTAAAACTAATTACAATTAAGTAATTTCTTGGTAACGAAACTACCCAACTCATTAGAGAAAAAAATGTGTTTGAATAGACAGAAAAGGTAAAGAAATTATATTAATTGAAGTAAGAAATAAATAAACTTGAATAGCATGATAACAGATCTACAAATGAACTTCAATAACATAACGGTTACTAAATTGATATTCAATATAGATAAATAAATGTAAGAATATAGATGTAGTAGAAATAACATTAATATTATTACATTTGCTTATTAACTTAATAGGCGGGTGGTAGGTGGCAATATGTACTTAATAGGTAGGTGGTTGGTGGAAATATGTACTTAATAGGTAGGTGGCAAGTACATAAAGTTGGTTCTAACATTGTTATTTGGAATGGAAGAGCTGACAATATTGTAATAGTAGGTAGGAACATATTAATAAAACGCATCGATAGGTGCACACAAATAAACATAACAGTAGCGGCTCGAGCACTTTTTTAGTGGTGGGGATCGACTTTTTTACGTACCGGAATCTAATCACCCGTAGAATACTATTATTATTATTATATATTATAAAATTTCTCAAAAAATTTTTTTGATGGTCTAATCATGCTAGTCGGATATATTTAACACAAAATAATATAAAATATCTATAGAAATATGCCAATTTATAATGAAATATAATAAAAATAAAGCTATACCTTGCGAGATTATTATCAAACTAATTTGAACGCGAGCGATTCCCGCCCGTAACTTCGCAAACAAATGGTTCTATGGGGATCCAAAGGATTGTCCCCGCAGATACTTGAACTCACATACTACTGCGCATGCGCAGTTGCATACGATCGCGAAACAACGCAAGGAAAGTATGGGGATAGTTCGGATCGTCCCCCAAGTGCACAGTAATTCTGCGCACTGAGAAATAGACCTGCTTTTTTTTGCCCCGTACATTGTTCGCTGTACGCGCGTAGGGTCTTATTAAAATCATCCGGAATAATTGTGATGACCGTGGCCGGTTATCCCATATGTTTCTGGACTCCTTTCTATGAATCCAGATTCCTCTGTAGAGGATGATCTCTGTACAGGGTTGTATGACAATAATAAGTCGTAGGTAGTCTCGTGATGTTTATTCCGGGATAAGGTACAATGTTATTTCTTAGGAAGTCTGATGGTAAGAGGACGAATGGACAACAATCACACCCTTTTATACATTCCTCATGTTTTCTCACTCATACACGCATGTCTCTTTCATACCGCAAGACATACGTTCACCACATCCCTCCACACTTAAATCTGAAGACAGTTACACAACATGATTTATGATAATAATAATTACAATACATACAAATATTCATTATTTACAGTAAGTAATTCATTTTCATGTTGAGTCGAGAGCTGAGTCCTGTCTTCATTGACTCATCTGTGTGTCCGTGGTCGTAATCGGTCCTTCCAATTTCCCGACGTGGAAGCCACCGGATCACTGGAGCTGGAAGTAAAAGGAGAATCACCCATTAGATTGTCATCCGGCACAAAGCTGGAGACATCGTAATCATCATACGACAGTCTCTTCGTCTCAGACGCGATATAAGGATTGCTGGTATTCTTTTCCCATGATACACACAATTTAGACAACTGATCAAAATGCCTTTTCCAATACATAAGTTTTCCATTTAAATTAACCTCAATTAAATACAATTTTTTTCCTAATTGTTTATGTACTTTCCCTTGTACCCATTTATCCTTGTTTTGGTCTCTAAAATCTCTAACCATTACTTTTTGATTAATTGAAAAACCTACTGATTCTTTATTATTTCTCTTATAATAATATTTCTGATTTTCCTGACATTTAGACATTTTAATTTTAGTTTCATTATTAATTTTATTATCCTTATCTCTCCCCCCTCTCGGTACAAAACTGTTTAAGTTAGACCTTAGTTTCCTTCCAAACTTACTATAATTATTCGGAACTAAAATACCTCCCGATTGCAAACGGCCTAATTCCGTTTCAACCTTTGCTTTCAAAGCAAAAGGTATATTCCTCGGATTGCAGAATTTTGGTTCGGCGTTCTTTTTTAATTTCAAATGCACTTTATTTTTATTAAATTTACCCAGTTTCTCCGAAAAAACCTCCGGGAATTTTCGAATTAATTTGTCCAATTCACTTCTAT
Organism: Limnephilus lunatus; assembly: GCA_917563855.2. Taxonomy (NCBI): domain Eukaryota; kingdom Metazoa; phylum Arthropoda; class Insecta; order Trichoptera; family Limnephilidae; genus Limnephilus; species Limnephilus lunatus. The sequence goes on from OU830593.1 coordinate 85,863,713, forward strand.
CATTCTCAACTACATTGTGAGAAAAAATATCACTACCCTCCTGGGTTGAAGTGGATTGTAACCCCGTAAATCCAATATTAAACTTTTTTATAAAGTCACGCCCTAGAACATTTGTTGTTCCATTTTTTACAACGCAAAATTCTAACAATTCCCTATAACCGTTATAATCAACTGTTAATAAAATACAACCCAATAAATTCAACTTACAGTTAGCGTAACCCGTTAAGGTTAAATCCTTTGGTTTTAAATCCAACTGTTTGAAGTATTTAACATAATCTATGTCTGTAAAAATTGAAACTGCCGCTCCTGTATCCAGTAAACCAATTAACTCGATATTATTCACTAAGATTTTACACAATATTGGCTCAGAGTACACTGTGTTTATCCATAACTTTTTTTTATTTCCCTGCACGTTCACAAACACAGAAGAAATAACTTTTATTTAAAGATGCGACATGTTATAAATCGCATTTATAACATGTCGCATCTTTAAATTTACAAATTACCGATTCGTGATACTTCCCACAATGTTTACATCTTAACGTGCGGTCTATTGACTTCGGTCTGGACAATGTAACATTTTTATCTGTAGGCCTGAAAAAATGTTTCCCCGTCGGTAACAATTCGTTCCGATTATTATTTTTAGCAACTTGATTAACACTTTCCGAATTAATTTGCTCATTAATTACATGAAACAAATCCATCGCAATAGCAGACTCTAACTTTACTTTTTAATGAAAATTTTTCCGCCTCGACAAATAATTTTTCTTTAATACGACCCATTTGAAGACCGGTGACAAAAACATCTTTTAAATTATGTTCTAGTCTGTCTTCGAATTAGCAAAATCTAACTAGCTTCCGTAATCGCGCTATAAAATCATACACGGATTCTGTAACTTTTTGTTTCATAGCAAAAAAAATCACACCCTTTTATACGTTCCTCATGTTGTCTCACTCATACACGCATGTCTCTTTCATGTGACGACCGTGGCCGGTTATCCCATATATTTCTGGACTCCCTTTGATGGATCTAGATTCCTCTGATTATGATGATCTCAGTACAGGGTATTACTTCAATAATAATACGTAGGTAGTCTCGTGATGTTTATTCCCGGATAAGGTACAATGGTAATTCTTAGGAAGTCTGATGGTAAGAGAGCGAATGGACAACAATCACACCCTTTTATACGTTCCTCATGTTGTCTCACTCATACACGCATGTCTCTTTCATACCGCAAGACATACGTTCACCACAATAATTGTTTGTATTTTAAATGTAAATTACTTTTATGTTTAAATAATTCATTCATTTTGGCGGCATCGACTGTTATTTCCTTTAGTAGGTTTTGAGTGCAACTGGTGGGGACTGTCCCCATTGTCCCCCTGTGAAGAACCGCCACTGAAACATAATATAAAACAATAATAAACATAAATATATTATTGCTGGTGATTATAACCTTCCTAACTGGACCAGCCAAGATGACAACGGACCTGCTATAAACCAAGCCGATACACAGTGTGCTAAATGTAGTGAAATTCGCGATATGTCTTTATTCTTGGGACTAACTCAATCAAACAAGATTTTCAACTTTAACAATCGAATGTTGGATTTAGTGTTTTCAAGTGATTCGAAAATAGTGGTTGAGCTATCTGACGAATTATTATTACCATTAGATCAACACCACCCACCGTTGGACATTATCATAACAAATAGGCCTTTCACATCTTCAAAAAAAACAAGTGCCCCATCGTATAACTTTTCCAAAGCTGAATACCATCATATTACTGAGTACCTTACCCAAACAGATTGGTCCTTTTTAGATGAGGAAAATAATATAAATGATCAATTAGAATACTTTTACTCGATTTTAAATACCTCTATAAAAATTTGTTCCCAAGGTTAGCTTTACATCATCTAATTATCCGAAATGGTTTACAAGGGAACTAACTAATTTAATTAATTAAAAAAAATGTATCCACAGAAAATATAAACATACCAGAAATCCTAACGATTATTTAACATTTACTAAACTACGAAAACAATGTAAGGAATTATCAATGAAATGCTATAGTGACTATGTTGACGTAATAGAAAATGAGGTAAATCATCACAATGTTTAAAAATTCTGGAATTTTACTAAATCTCAACGAAAAGACAACTGTGGATATCCTAATAGCATGTTCTTTAAAGAAAAATGTGCCGACAGTATTGAAGGTATGGTTAATCTTTTTGCTGACTCTTTTAAAAGTGTTTACGACAAAGATATTCCCGTCAATGCAGTCTTCAGTACTTCAGTGAAAGAGTCATTAAACCTAAGCCAATGTTTCATAAAATTAGAATCCATAGAAAGAAGCATAAAAGCATTAGATAGTAATAAATCTGCTGGACCTGATGGTATTCCTTCCATATTTTTAATAACTTGCATTGATAGTTTGATATATCCCTTACATAAACTTTTCAACAAATCCTTAGCGTATGGCTGTTTTCCGGCTCTGTGGAAAAAGAGTTATTTAACGCCCATTCATAAAAACGGCGACAAAAGCGATATATCATACTATAGACCTATTTGTATTATGTCTGCTTTACCCAAACTTTTCGAGTCCTTAGTATTATCCTTAGATACCATTGTAAAACCTATCAACAATATTATTGTTCCTAACCAACATGGCTTTATCAGAGGTCGATCTACTTTAAGTAATTTAACTATATATAATAATTACATATCCGAATCCCTTAGTCTGAAACAACAAGTGGATTCTATATACACCGATTTCAGTAAAGCATTTGATAAGGTTCGACATCACATTCTTATATCCAAACTCCGACTGTTAGGCATCAAAGGTAGTTTATTGACATGGATTATCAGTTACCTCAGTAATAGAGTGCTTAGTGTCAGGATTAATTTTATAGAATCCTATGTATTCGAGGCCACAAGTGGTGTCCCGCAAGGGTCCCATCTCGGCCCAATATTATTATTAATATTCATTAATGACATAGTAAACATATTTAAAGATGTACAAGTCCTAATTTTTGCAGATGATCTAAAATTGTTTAAAAGAATACGTAATATATATGATTGCCTAATTTTACAAGCTAATTTAGATGAATTTTTTAAATGGTGCCAACAAAATATTTTATTTTTGAACATTGAGAAATGTCAAGTAATATGATTTTCCAGAACTCATTCTCATATCTTACATGAATATAATTTAAATAATGTTAAATTAACACCAGTATCACAAATTCGTGACTTGGGAGTTATATTCGAATCAAACTTAACATTCACAGCACATATAGATGATATAACTAATAAGGCTTTAAAGATTCTTGGCTTCCTTTGTAGAACCCTTACTGATTTTAAGTCCTTGTATTGCATGAAAACACTCTACATTTCACTAGTTAGAAGCCAAGTGGAATATAATTCACCTATTTGGTCTCCTTTCTATAAAGTACACTCTAACAAATTAGAACGGGTTCAACACAAATTTCTTAGGTACTTAAATTTCAAACTCAAAATTCCAATAGAAAACATAAATTATGTAAATTTGATGTATCGACTTAATTTAATTACGCTGTCTGACAGAAGAACCATTTCATCTTATTTTATTATACAGAGTCATGAACAATCTTATTGACAGCCCTGCCATCGTTGCTGCTATTAAACTCTATGTACCGACAAGGAATACTAGGCAAAGTACAACATTCTTTTGCGACACTTACACAACCAACTATCAATCACACACGCTTACCAATAGGATGCATAATTTGGGCAACAAGTTTGGTGGTATTATAGATATATTTGCTGATTCCCTTTATAATCTTAAATGCAAATTAAACCAACACTTTGTGGAATCCTACAAATTATTGTAACGGGTTTAATATGTACATTTTAACGATTTGTTGTGTTATTGTAATGTTGTATATTATGTTATTGTCAAACATTATATTGTTTAAAATATTTTTTTACGCCATGTTCATCAAAAACTACTTATATATATTTATTAAATTTTTCACTTTTATAACTTTTGGTATAAATTCTAACTCGATAACTCAAATATTATATTTTTTTAAATATTTCTTTACGCCATATTCTTCAAAAACTACTTGTATGCATATACTATTTTTTAATTTTTCACTTTTGTAACTTTTGGTATAAATTCTAACTCGATAACTTTTGTAAAACTTATTTATAATCTATGTAAAAGCCCCCATGGGCGTATAACAATAATAAATAAATAATATATTTTTATTTCATTTCGAAAGCTGATATGATATTTCAAGACGATAAGTTCAAGAAAAAATTAATGTATGTTTTTAAATTAAATAACGATGAAATTAAATAATTAAGTACATATTTTAAAATGAACACTTGATTAATAAGAACATGTTATCAAGAGATACATAAAATTCGTTTTACGAAATTACAACTTACAATTTATTAATGTTGGGTTTGTCTAGTAGTTGTTTGATTTGGGATTTAGAAACCTTACAATTTTTTAAAGATGTGATTTTATGTAGGAGGGCATAAAAAAATTATACCTCGATAAACATAATAGTGTTGAGAAGCATTCGTTTTAAATTTTGGGATATCTAAATTGCCACGTGATCTTCGTCGGTTACTCATGTTTGTGAATGTTATTGTTATATTGAAATGATCTTTGTAAGATATGTTTTTAGATTTTCACAGCCAAAAGCATTTTTGTTGTTAGTTTTTGGGGTGTTATGCCGTGTTGCGCTACCTCCTTCTATAGCCGACGTTTCGGACAGCGTTACAGTGTCCATCATCAGGGCAGATCCGGTAGATCACACATCGTCGGATCTACCGGATCGTTATAGAAGTCGGAAGTTTATAACAATGAGTTCTTTTTAAAGATTTTATTAAGACTGTGAACCGTAAAATAATTAAATAACTGTATCGTTTAAATACAGATGTTTTTCGTAGGATAACTCTCAGAATCAACCTCGGTGCCCTTTCTACAGGTATGATGTTAGCTTTAAAAGTTCCCCCACGCGATTATACCATATTGTAGAATAGATTGGGCAAGGGAAAAATAAATAGTTTTAATTATGCTAGATGACAAGATGTTTCTCAATCTAATGAATAATGTAAGTAAGTTTTATTATTCTGGTTTTTACATAGTTTTCAGAAATTGGTTGGGAATGGATAAGTAGTCGAGTGGTCTAAAGTGTCAGATTTCCATTAGTCTTGTTGTGCTTTGCAAAGGAAGGGAGAAGTCGTACATAGTAGTAATGGTACCCACGTGTCTTGTGATGGAAGTGCTTCCTGCGCTTGCCCCGGCCCCGGTAGGAGCGTGCGATGCTGCTGAGGATGGCCTTCTTGTCTCCCCGCGGTAGCTCTTTGTTCTCGCGGGGTTCCACTGCCATCGACACCGTCACCGTGTTGTTCCCATCGATGCTCGGACTAAACAGCAGTTTACAAGAAAAACATTAGGTACTACATACGCAACGTATATACATACATGTACAATAATAATTATTGACTAAAATATGAGATTAAAACAACAAAATACTGCCTGACACATTTTACATCGATTTTTTAAATTTCAGTGTATATACATATATTTTTTTATTTATTCTGTTTTACCGTGTGTCCTTACTGGGGTACCCCGTTCTAAGGACACATTATAAAAGTTTTTTTGGTTGAAATATAAGTAAATACCTATGTTAAAATATTCCAGAGGAAAATTATCCAGTTAAATCTAAAAGAGAGTACAATACAGCATTAATATTTGTTAGGTTGCAAAATTATATCTATATTTTTCCTTCCTATGTCCATAATCCATATCTTTATGCTTCTTTTGAAGTCAGTTATTTTTTTACTGGTTTTTATTGAAAGAGGGAGTAAATTAAATAATTTTATAGAGAAGTAATGCATATTTCTTTGTTCAAAAGCCTTTTTAGTTGTAGGTTGGTGGAATTTATGTTGTAATGCAGACCTTGTGAATCGGCTCGAGTTTGTCTGTGTAAAGTTATCCTGGTATTTGAATGCGTACATTAGAATATCATTTGAATATAATTGTTTCAGTGACATTAAATTCAGCGCTTTTATATTTATTAAATTTTATTTGTTTTATTGGGTAATATTTTAACTAAATAATACTAAAAGCTTTTTCGTACAAAAAGTAAATAAGTTGATTTACGTAGTGATATCGCTCTAGAGTCCAAGCTGCCGAAATGAGGTACTTGAGAGGAGTGGCAGGGGTTACGAAACGGGATCATATAAGAAACTCGACGATCCGAGATGATCTAAACATTGAACCACTGCTACTCTTCATAGAAAAATCGCAACTCAGGTGGCTTGGACATGTACTAAGAATGTCTGATAACCAAATACCGAGGAAGATACTGATTGCGATTCCAGAGGGTAGACGTCCAGTGGGCCGTCCCAGACACAGTTGGGCGAGGTAACTCCAGAAACTGTGTGAGGAGAGGATTGGTCTACCATAGACCGAGGCCGAACAATCAGCACAAGACAGGGACGTATGGAGGGGCCTTGTGGATACAATGAGTCCCCGACCCGAAAAGGGGAAGAAGATAGTGATGATGATTTACGTAGTGTAAAAAATAAACGTACTTTATAATTAAGCTACATTATAAAAATGTACAAATAGGGTGTTGAAGGTTGAGAAGGTGTTCTATTGTAAAATATATTTCATATATTTTTTTCATTTTTCATAATATGATAGAGAAGCATAGAAATCCAAATTGATAGACTTGCCCTAACATAAAATATGGGTATCATTTCGACGAGCTGGATGCAAACCAAGTGACCATATTTTTGGAACCAGGAGAGTTCGAGAACGCTCTGAACAAACTACGACATCAGTCGTACGTCGACCACTGAAGAGCGCACATTGAAATAACCTGGCCCTGCACAGAAAAGTAAAGTCCGCTAAAAAAGGCAACGGTTTGCAGCGCAGTCCATTAAAGAATTATTCTTTTTAGGATCTGAATTTTCATTTTTTACGATGCTAAAAATGAGTGAGGAGGGTAAGTTATATCATATTTATGACAGTATCTAACTAGATGGTGAAACAAAATATTCAATTTTGAAATTTTTTTGATTTGTGGTTTTTATGCAGCCACAAATTTGCGGGATTTTGTAAAAAGACTTGTAATTATTACTAAACACAATTTATTTTCTAAAACCAAGGAGTTGTATGTAAACTGTCAGATTTATTTATCGACAAATCCCAGGAAGGGTAACAGTCACGCCTACTGACTTGGTTTGTTTCCCTTTTGGATGTCTAAGAGCTTGCACAAAAAGAAAAAGAAGAAGTGATAAGTGTAATGACCTGGCAGTATACTTGTTCTCCGGTGTCGTCTTGTAGCCCCCGTCCTGGTCCAGTATTCTGGGCGGGAGGACTGGGCCGGCCGTGCTGGCGGGTGTGTGCGGCTCTCGCTCGGCCCGTTCATGCTCGATGGCCAGTGACAGCGCGTTGTTGCCGTCGAGCACGTCGATGTTGTTGGCTGACGGTTGCTCGAGCCGCAGCACGTCGTAGCTCCGCTCGTCCGACGAATGTTGGAAGGTCTCGGACAGCTCGTATTCTCGTAGCTGGAGACAAAAACGAAACATAACACTTTTGTGACTTTTGCGATGGTTTTAAAAAACACACTTCATAATTGTTTTATGGCTACACAATAATCCTAATATATGTTGTTATTTTATTTTATCATACGGATGACACCCAAAACAATTTATGGTAAATAATCCATAAGCCGCCACATGCCGCTACACTTTTAATATGCATAGATTTTGAAAGTAAACTACTCTTAAACTTAATTACCAAAGGAAACTTCGGTTTCAGTCGGGATAGCCAGAAAAATATGCATTAAAATTCGATTTTCATTCAATCAAAGTTAAAAATTTCTCATATAAAACATCTCCATTGCCGCCATTTTTTTGTATGAATTTGACATTTGCGGAGTTTCGTTTCAAACTAAATACGCATGAATTACTTAGTTTATCTAAACTATAAACCAAATAACCACGGACGTACAAAATACATGGACATGCCCTTACGTGTTAAAAAACGTGTTATTTCCCCCTCCCATTGGAACCATTTTTCGGAACCGGCTGGGCGTGTCCGGACCAGTGTCGTGCTCTCATCGTACATTTTACGCGCGGACGCTGTATGTCTTTGAAACACATACTTAGACATCGAGATACATAGCGACGCGAAACACAAAGCCGCTGTTTACTGGGTCAAGTAAATCATGAAACACTTGTAAAAGTGTCTACGGAAACAAAATATTCCACTATGAAAATACTCTGAACCTTACTTTGCGAATTTGGATTTTACACATCTGTTCATACCGTGGCATGCAATTCGCGCTCCCATATAAAAAGGTCTATTCATTCAAAAGCAGATTTTACTATCAAGAACTAAATAGTGATATTATAGTGCGAGGTGCCTATATACTGTTAGATTGATTTATTGGCGAATCACAAGTCTCTTTCCTCTCTTCGCCCCGCCATAGTTGGTTTTTACCCCTCATCTGTAAGTTCTCGTCTAGTTATTTGTATGTCTATGCAAATAACATATTTGGGGTACGTAAGTAGTTGTTTCTTGTTGAAATGAAGTGGATTTCCATAATCTGTGCTTCAAATGTGGCGGCTTATGGATTATTTAATCAATTTATTTATTTATTAAAAAATAGTAAAACACTAAAATTCATAAGCCGCCACTAGCGCATCCCTGTACTGAGCAGGGCAGCAACACAATTCGATCCTTTGGAATACTAAGATTCCACCTGTCGCTGTAATGCGATAATGAACTCTAAAGTAGCTTACTATAGATCCCATGAAGTTTAAAAAAAAAAGTATTTCTATATATTTATTTATAAACAGAAACAAACAGTACATTATAATATCCATTGGTGAGAAAAAATTTGCAAATAATAAATATAATTCATGGTGGGGACCTATTATGTGTTTCATTGTAGTGTAGTGAGAGGAGCAAGGAATGTGAGCAATGCCGAATTGGCACATGGAATATAAGAGGTGGAATGGAAAGAAAGGTGAACGAATTATGTGATACAATGAAAGGAAAATGTTTGGACGTACTTTGTGTAACAGAGAGTATGAAAAAAGAGAGTTGTACAATGCAGCATAATGGCAGGTTCGTCATCTGGTCTGGGAGACTAGATACGGAGAGGGCTTGTCAGGGTATTGCAGCGATACTGTCTCCCAGAATGGTTGAATGTTTGGTACAATATGAATGTGTAAGTCCGAGAATAATGTGGATCCGACTCAAAATTGGTTTGACAAGGGTGTTTCTTGTTATTTGCTATGCCCCTGTTAATTCTGAAAGCGACGAAGTGAAAGATGATTTTTGGACTAGTGTGAACGATGTAATGAGACTAAAAGATTCGAATGAAAGGATTATAATAGCGGGCGATTTGAACGGGTGGGTCGGAATTAGACGTGACGGATTTGATTCGGCTTTAGGTATGTTCGGGGATAAAAGAACGAATGACAATGGGAACAGAATACTTGAAGTATGTTTAGAGTGGAACCTTTTTGAATCGAATACTTTTGTTCGATCATAAAAGTATCCATCAATATACGTGGGAAAGAGGAAATGAAAGATCAATAATCGATTTCGTAGGTACTAATTGACTCTAGGTTGAGAGCCTGTGTGTCTACATATTGGGTTGAGTTGGGTTTAACTTCTCAAAAGTACCAATTGGCGATCCCTTAATGAGTTTTGATAACTCATGGGAGTGCAACTTCGTTGTATGTTTTTAATAATAAAAAAAAAAAAGCCGTTACCGAGGACACAAGAGTTTTCAGAGGCGCTGAGGTTGAAACTGACCACTTTCTGGTGGTGTCGAGAGTAAACCTCTTCCGCGGCTGGCGCTCTAAAGTGAAAACGGTATCAGCTCCAACAAGAGTCAAAATAGAAAAACTACAAAACGATTATGTCAGAAGTGAGTATGAGAATTGTGCAGAAATGACATTGAATGAGAAAGAAATGGACGGTCTAAGCATAGAGGAAACATGGAACCACATAAAGGTGAGTCTATGTGAATCTGCTAGAGACGTGTGTGGAATAAGTAAGCAAGGTAGGAAGAAAGGTGATGCATGGTGGGATGACGAGATCAAAGCACTGGTCTCAGAGAAGAAGGAAGCTTGGTTACGTCTGATAGGGACTGGCAGTGCTCCAAGCGAAGAGAGAGATCGAGCGAAAGAAGTGTATAAGGTAAGCAAGAAAAGAGTAAGTGTTGGAGTGAAAGAACGAAAGAAACGCCTGGAAGAGGAAGAGGGGATAAAAATGACAAACCAATTCCAAGAAAACATTAAACTGTTTTGGAAGGAGGTCAAAAGGTCCCGGAGTGGTCCAGAGAACGGTAGCATGAAAGTGATAAAATCGAAAGATGGGGAAATGTTGACGAATGAGAAAGAAATTAAAGAGAGATGGATGAAATATTTCGAAGAAGTCTTCGAAAGTAACCCGGGTGACTGTGATCCCAGCGGTGAATCGGATGTGAACGATGATGTAGTGAATGTTACAAAAATCAGCATGGATGAAATAAAAAGATCTATTAAATATATGAAAAATGGTAAGGCTGTGGGTTTCGACAATATTGCTGCCGAATACTTTAAGGTGGATAGCCGTATTATTCTCACATGGTTGTGCAAACTTTTTAATCAATGTTTAGTGGAGGGTTACACGCCACTAGATTGGAGAAGGGCTGTAATCATGCCATTGTACAAAGGTAAAGGGCCACTTCTAAGGGTACTTCTAAGCAATCAAATTTTCAAAACAAAAAACACATGATTTTACATTATTTAGTATGACTTCATCTTAAGCATTTTTATTGCTTCCAACTCTCGCTGCTTTACCTATACCTTAAAAAAGTATGAACCACGGAAGTCCACTTTGGACTTTTGTTCGGGATCGCGATTTTTGTGTTAACTGGATGTTTGAGGTCTAAATTGGTTAGGCTCATCAAAGCCACAAAGCCAGACTCAAGATGTCAGGTCAAAATAGACGGAGAATTGTCGGAAGAGTTCACAGTATCACAGGGACTAAAACAGGAAGACGGTCTGGCTCCCACTCTCTTCAACATTGTGCTCGAATATGTAATAAGAAAAACACTAATAGACACTGGCTCCAATATTTATTTCAAGAGCAGTTAAGTTGTCGGATATGCTGATGACATTAATATTGTCGGAAGATCAATTTCAGCCATGAAGAAGGTCTTCGACCCTTTAGAAACAGCGGCACGGGAAGTGGGACTGCGGGTTAATGTTAACAAAACGAAAATTATGGTACAGAACAGGAACTCTTCACACAGAAGAACAAGAAGTAGTGCACAATTTAAAGACAACTACTCATACGAAGTGGTCGTTCAATTCACCTACCTGGGTTTCAATCTGACAGAGAACAATGAGGATCCAGCAGAAATCAGAAGGAGAATCACAGCAGCCAACAAAACATACCTAAATATCTAAAATATAAGACCATTGTTAGAACTGTATTGGCATATGGGTGTGAGGCGCTGACATTGACGGTAAAGATGGCTGAAATGCTGGATACTTTTGAAAGAAAAGTGCTGAGAAGAATATGTGGACCCGTGAAAGATAACGAACAGTGGCGCATCCGGCACAATACGGAATTGTGTGATATATATAAGGCCTCTAGCATTTCAGCGCATATGAGACTCCTCAGGCTGAGTGGGCATGTACAGAGAATGCCGGATACACGCGTCCCAAAAATAATTTTGACTATATACCCAGGTGGAAAGAGAAAAGTGGGAAGACCCAGACTGAGGTGGGAAGACGAGATTAAAGGGGATGCAGCACAGCTTCTCCAGTTACCAAACTGGAAGTCAGCCGCTGAGGACAGGAGGAGTTAAAGGCGATTTCAGTAAGATCTATGAACGGTGTGTTTCATATTTTAATTCATTTTTAGCCATAGTGAAGACAAATTTGTCAATTTATGAATAATAAAGAAATAAATGGGCATGCGTGGTATATCCTCAAAAAGTTGTCCATTTAAGTCCTCGTCCTCGTCCTCGTCCTCGTCCTCGTCCTCGTCCTCGTCCTCGTCCTCATCCTCATCCTCATCCTCATCCTCATCCTCATCCTCATCCTCATCCTCATCCTCATCCTCATCCTCATCCTCATCCTCATCCTCATCCTCATCCTCATCCTCATCCTCATCCTCATCCTCATCCTCATCCTCATCCTCATCCTCATCCTCATCCTCATCCTCATCCTCATCCTCATCCTTATCCTTATCCTTATCCTTATCACTCCCCAAGACAAGCGTGCGTAAAGGCCCGGCCGTCCGCTGTCGTTTTTTTTTAAGTAAGACTTCTTTACGCACGCGCAACTTGGGGGTAAGCTGGTGAATGCTTGCTGGATAAGGATAAGGATAAGGATAAAGATTGGGATGGGGACGGGGACGGGGACGGGGACGGGGACGGGGACGGGGAAGTGAGTGGTTGTGTTTAACAGTGCTCTGTGCCGAACTACTTACATACCGGATGTGGAACGATTTACCGGCCTCTGTGTTTCCTCCCTCCTACAACATGGATCTCTTCAAGACCCATGTTCACTCCTTCCTTTCCTCAAAAAGACCCTCCACACAGCATTATCAAAGATGACATAGGCCCTGAGGGAAATTATTTTCCTCAGGGCCTCCTGTGTTTAGTTAATGTAAAAAAAAAAAACCTCTAACCCACCTGACTGCCTTTCAGATAAAAAAAATATTGTTACACTTTTGTGTTGATATAATTTGTTTGTCTTTTTCTATTTCGATAACGATAAAGTCGTGTACAATCAGCCAAATAAACTGTATATTATTATTTCTTTTTTCAATTGGTTATTTGTTTAATTGATTGATTTTTTTATTTAAATCGTTTTTAAGAATGGAGCAAGACGAAATTCTTTCTCCTGATCCCGAACCCATATTTAATATTGCAGATGGGTATGACTCGGATGATAGTCATATTTCAACAACGCTCCCTTCCTGAAAACGCAGACCCTCGCTCTCTCTCTCAACGTTCCTAGCAAAATTAAATGTATTTCTAAAAACACCAATCCCTCATGAAAGTCGCAAGGATTCCACTCAAACTAAAACTAAAATTACTAATCTGAATTATTCTCATTTTTTTTATTTTTTTTTTATTTTTTTTTTACTTTATGAGTAAAAACTCAAGTTATAATATTTAATTAGATGAAGACAATATTAGCGAAACTCAATCAAAATCTGAAGACAGAAAAATCAGAAAAAGATATTGGTTCCACTGGGACTCGAACCCAGATACCTTAGCATTCATGGCATGGCCAACTGCTCTACCGATTGAGCTATGGAACCTCTGGGTTCGAGTCCCAGTGGAACCAATATCTTTTTCTGATTTTTCTGTCTTCATATTTTGATTGAGTTTCTATTGTCTTCATCTAATTAAAAAATGAATTATTATCTTTCTTTTCGACACCATTTATTGTTAATATTCAAAGAATGGAACAAGGGAAGATTATTCACCCTCTCGATTTTGGCAAATTCATTTTCAGCTCCAAAAACAAAAACCTTGGTGCAGTAAATGGGTCAATTAAACCGGAAGGCCGCTACAAATTATCAGTTGAATTTAAATCCGCCTCCTGCGCAAACAAATTTGTTGAACAAATTAATTCTCTTTCAAACCATAAATATACATTTTTTACATTAGCTCCACACAGGAGGCCATGAAGAAAACAATTTCCCTTAGGGACTATGTCATCTTTGAGGATGCTGTATGGAGGGTCTTTTCAGGGAAAGGAAGGGGGGAAGTTCTGTGAAGGAGCAAGGTATAAGGGGTGTGTAGGGATCTGGGGTTCAGTGTGTCCACGAGTGACAGACGTATGAATCCATCCCTCCCACTTGTTTATTTTTATTTTTTTTATATCATGTATATTATCGAGGCTTCTGACTCACATAATGTTGTCATTTTTTGCCTCATCTGTTTTTAAATTATAATATTATCTATAATCTCTAATGATCTTTAAAAGGTGCTTAGTCCTTTTATATTCATTTTATATAAAAATTCACTTTCAAATATTTTCCAGTTTACATGATCTAATAAATTTCATTATTCTCGATATGGCATGAAACTCGGTTGAGGCTATTAAATTCTGAACTTCCGATGAGATCGAGGCCATTAATATTGTCACTCTCTGTCGTTCATATTTAATGCACTTTGATAATGTGTGCTCGACATCTTCAATTTGTTCACATATCGTCCCACTTGTTTCAATTTGTCAAGATTGAGTACTTAATATAAAAAGTGTATGTAAGATATCTTTATTTCGAGATGATTTTATCAACTTGTGATTTTCAATTTAGATGTGTATCAATAGATACATCTAAATATTAAATACTTTCTACTTTGGTCGAAATATATAATATATTTGGCCAAGCGGCAGCGGCAGCGGGCAGCGGCAGCGGGCAGCGGCAGCGGGCATCGGCAGCTGGTGTGGATTTGATGGCGTTGGTTATAAAGGTTTCGTTAGCCACAGCAACGTGTGGCCGGGTCTGCTAGTTAATTTATAAATAAAACACTTGTGTTGCAAAGTTTTTTTAACAAAAAAACGACATTTATGTTTATTTATATCACTTTCCTTTGAATGGTTTCATTTTTTCCAAATCTCGAAGTTAATTCCAGCACCTGCATTGATGGACCATGAAGAGGATATCGAAGATGTAATGCAAAAGTGATTGTAATCACCTTTGTAATAATGTGAACACTGTGATTATTTTATTATTTATCGCCAGGGAATTTATAAACAGGAAAGTTAAGTCGCTGATAACCAATCAGACAAAATGCCTTAAACTGTCACTATATTTCTATTTTCTTCTTATCAGTTATTTAATTGAAAAACTCGATGAGTTAATGGGATGTTTCAATATAATGATTTACGGTAAAACGCCGATAAATCTTTTAGTTGTTTTCACAGGATTTTGTGGTTAGTGCTTAATTTGGAGCTATTGATAACGTGCACATTAATAAAGTTGTAGGTAGTCGAAAAATTATCAGCATATTCAACTCAAAAGTACCAAAAACTGGACTTATCCTTTAAGATACAGAAGTAATGTATTATATTATAATCAGCTAAAAGAGACTATTCAATAATATATAATATTTATTCATATACTACGTCTAATTACAGCACAATACATATTACACGAAGTTTAACATAATGATAAGAGATACAATAAAGTATTTAATAATAAAATGAAATTACAGCTGTGAAAAAACTGGCTACAAAAAAAATGACAAATAAATACTCTAAGAGTTGCGAGCGTGCGCATCTCTTGTTTCGTTTTTCAGTTTACCCGAATTGGGATGAAATGTTGGAAGCCGGGTATAGACTTATATTTCATGAGGTAACAGAATATAAAGAGAGAGAGAGAGAGAGATCAAGCTGCTAAATATGTTGCTTTTGTTGAGTTCTTACATGTTTCCCTTAAAGGTTTGAAGTTTTTAAGCTCTTAAAAAAATATGTTATTTTTGTAGACAATATCTAGACGCGTTCCACGCCGAAACGCAAATTACATAAAATTCCCTCGATAGAAAAAAATCGCAAAGTATGCTCCGAAAATTATTATAAACACGTTTGTTTCAGTTATTTTACAAATTAAAATTATGAAAAAATTCACAATGTTTCTCTAAAAGTCTAAATGATACTTAAGATAAGTTCCATGAGATTTGCTCAATTCTAAGCGATTCGTGTTTTATTAAACATTTTCGCATCGATTTTATCGCTTCAAATATTAGCGCGCTCCTTAACATTCCTAATTTCATATCTCTCCATCTTCTTTTTGAACTCGGATGCGGAGCCTTAAGTTGCCAGTTGTTGTGCCTCTATCATATACTATTACTCCTGTTGTTATATATGTGTAGGTATATACATATATTACAGCGTGTTAATTAAGGCGATCCAATAGTATCTACAGGGAAAAATCGAAATCGGATTTCACCCCCTTTATGGGAGGAGTTTAAAAATACTTGAGAAAAAGCTCTCGGAAAGGTTGGAATAGGTATTTGAGGAAAAAAAATTACAGGTTAATTTCGTAAAGGCCTGTAAAAAACATTAATTCCTTTTTTAAGCATTTTTTATTGTAATAAAGCGGAAATTTAAAGTTGATTTCACGAAAACAAGCGGCGCGAAGGCACACGTCTGTTTCCCGCTATGACCGGGGCCGCCGGGGCGTGACTGATACGAAATGGGTTATGTCCAGTGCATGGTTCTTGTGCTCATGCCATAAGGGTCACTTCAAGATCCAAATTCGTAGAGTGCGGGCCGTATTGATTGATGTCAAAAATAACAACAGAAAATGCATGTTTTATTTTATTTTGTGAAGTTCGGACGTAAATATCAAATTTGTTTGCGATTATTATAAGAGAAACTAAATTTGCCATAGTATACAATAAAACTATGTCCAAAAAGGGGTTTATAAGTAGGAGAATTTGCACTGGAAAGTGTTTTTTATAGACCTAATACTTTATTTTTGTCTACGCTTATTAAAAGACTTATAAAACAAAATGACCGATATTTTTAAGGGCCAAAATATGTTCTACACGCAGTATTTAATTGAAGTATCTATAATACTTCTAATCGATCAAATTTTCAAAACAAAAAACATATGATTTTACATTATTTAGTATGACTTCATCTTAATGCTTCTTTTGAATTCGATTATTTTTGTGGTTTTTATTGCAAGAGGGAGTATATTACATAATTTTAAATAAGTATTGCATATTTCTTTGTCCAAAAGTCGTTTTAGTTGTAGGTTGGTGGAATGTATGTTGTAATGTGGATCTTGTAAATCGGCCCCAGTTTGTCTATGTAAAGTTAGGTTCCATGCTAACTCAGAATGAAACCAACTCACAACCACCTCAAAAAGGTTATTAAAAGTTATGAAAAAATAATTTTAAAATAGCCGGTTACCCTAACCTAACTTAACCTATTTAACATTTTTTTAATATTTTGTATCATCACCTTAATGACCTTTCTGAGGTGGTTTTGAGTTGTTTCATTCTGAGTTGGTTAATCATCGTAAAGTTATCCTGGTTTTTTAAAGCGTGAATTAGAATATAATTGTTTCAGTGACATTAAAAACATAGCCTGTAGCCTGTAGGAGTTCTGATGGGGACTCTAATTAGTGACGGACTAACCCTGTCAGAGGCCCTGGGCAGCAAAGCAGCTGAATGAGCCCCCCTCCTCCCTCCCCTACCCTAGTTTATGAAGTTTACATAAAATTACAAACTTTTCATTCAGTCTGCACGGGCCTCTGGTCCTGGAGGCCTCCAAACCCTCCATGTTCCCTTTCTCAAATCCTAAACAAGGCACCAGGACACTTTAAAAAAAAAAAAAATTCTAAAAGATGCATTTATTAATAATGCTCTTACCAAACGGAAAATCGTAAAATTGACGGAGATAATAGCACTTTATAGAAAACCGTTTTAAAAAGTTTGTATGTTGAATTTATCCTTCAGCAAAACTTTAAACGCGTTTTTCTCAAAACTACGTTTTTCAACCTGGTTGACAACATATTATAAAAATTATACATACGATTTGCATGCACCAAGTCTTAAACTCTTCGAAAATCCAGTCAATATGGCACCACGTAGGGATTTTTTATAAAGAGCCCCCCTTTTTATAAAATATCAAAAATAAAATTCCGCCATTTTCCTTTTTTTCAGATATCAAAATTCCCCTGGTGCTGGTGTAGTGTTTTAGTGTTTTTTTTTATATTTTGTCAACCAGGTTAAAAAACGTTTTAAAAAAGATTGAGAAAACCGCATTAAAAGTTTTGAGGAAGGATAATAAAATTCAATATAGGTACAAACGGTTTCACATAAAGGAGATACAGGTATCTCCGTCAATTTTGGTGAGAGAATTCTTAACAAATGTATCTTAGGCGTTTGGAAGCCCCCAGGACCAGAGGCCTGGGGCGGGCCGCCCCCTCCCCCCCCCCCCCCCCCCCCCCCCTCCCCCACCCGTTAGTCCGCCACTGCGCGTAAGGGCTTCACCATTTACATTTTTTTATTGACATCAGCTATAAGAAGGGATTGTTTGTTATTTCGTTTCGACGGCACTTTAAATCCATTGACCTCTATACTATTCTTCATTTCCCTTTGTTCAGATTCGGCTATTTTCGTACTAGAGCAAATATTATTTTTTTGTTGCAGACATAATGTTTGTAATAGTAGGGGAGGCGAAGCAGAGATTTTGGGATTTACTCGAGCGCGTCAGATTAACTACCACCATTTATGAACCAATAATATTGGTGGGTGCGGCTAAGGCAACCGATCAGATTAGTAAAAAAAAATCGATCCCCGTAGTTACTCGAGCGTGTCAGATTAAGGTATTGTGAGTTAATTACATGCAGAAAAGTTTATATTTCAATAATCTGACGATTTGAACGAAGAAAATTAGCGAGTCACAAAGTCGCAAAAAAAAACGTCACGTGGATTTACTCGAGCGCGGTTATTTTTTTTATTTTTATTTTGATGGAAATAATGTAAGGATCACAGAAATAATATAATCTGACGATTTCAACATGCCGAAGAAGCTAAAATCATCACTGAGTGTGGAGCGTACAGCGGCTGACGGCGCTGAGAACTGCCTACAACTGTCGAGTCCATAGACATAGGAATATTACTAGACCTGCTCTAAGTGATAAAAGTGGTCTGTCTATATTTAAATATTCAGTTCAGTTCTCACCTCCAAGGTGGAAACACGTAATTATATCGCTCCGCGTTTTTAATTCTTTAAAAATAGAAAACGTTAAGCTATCATATAATTTTTTTTACTACCCTGTGCGCCGCAACAAGGGCTATTTGCCCATGTTACTTTTTTTGTGTTTTTTTTTAACTTTTAGTACTTTTTTGCTAGTTTTTAAGTTAAAATTTGTGACTTTCGTCGGCACGGGCGGATGTTGCCACATCCCCCTGTCGCACTATCTTAAGTGTGTGCGTTTTAGTGTTCCGTCCCCGTCCCCAAAAAAAAAATTCGAAAAAAGATTTTGTTTGGTGCCCATTTCGGTGTTTCAGTGTCGTAAAAACGTTTTAGTGCGCAAATACTTTTAAAACGTGCTCCATCGGACCCAGGATATATCCCAATCGACGCGGTACACAATTCCGCGTCTAGTAATACTTTATACATTTTTGTAGTGTTACTCCTGCGCGACTTATTAGCAGCTAAAGTTTTTTGCCATTTGTCGCCCATTTGGACACCGATTTCGGACGTCTGTCCGTAACTGTGCTACCCCCCCCCCCCCAGTTTTGAACCCCCCCCCCCCTCAGTTTTGAACTCCCCCCCCACCCCATTTTTTATATTTTTTCCCCATATTTTTCCCCATTTTTGGGAAAATTTTAGAATTTCGAGGGAAATTCTAGGGAAAAAAAGTAAAGATGGGTTCGGACTCAGAATCGTCCGGCGATTCAAATGGACCTGGTCCCGACCGTGTCCGATCGCTAGAAGCGCAACGACAAAGACTTTCACTAAAAATGGATGATCTTAGCAAGAAGATTAGTGAATGTGCCCCTAGTATCAGTCAGAGGACATCCAAAAAGGTAAAAAAAACCAGAATTGCTCACGTCGAGGACATTGGGAGTGACCAAGAAGAGTCGGAAATGGAGCTGGAAGCCGCCAACCCCGGTCGCAGTAGTGAATCCATCACAATAGTGCAGCACATCTCTCCCAACTTAGCTCATAAGAAGCGTCAGCGTCTGTCTGACTCCCCTAATGTCAACCAACAGAAGGTGATTCCGGCTATGGCTAAATGCCACAGGATCCGTACTATAATTATGGATGGATCCAATAGGCTTAACAAAGCGGACAAGAGTGCTCTGAATGACATTCTTGATGAATTGATGTCAGACATAACACACCTCATGCTAGATCTGAACACCTCCAACACCAAGAACACCACAATTGAAGATCTACTTCATGCGCAGGAGCTCATGAACGTCAAACTGGATAAAGCCATCACGAAGCGTCCGCTCACTGCTAACGCACCCCCTACTAGATCATACGCTACAGCCGCGGCCGGCCTACCTTCGTCCAAAAAGGTCCTGATTAACGGGTATGAACGCCCTTTGCCGCCCAAACCTCTTACAGTTTTGGTGTATCCGGATGTTCCAGAAGGGAAAACCTCCGAGGGAACGCAAAAGCACCTGGAGAAAGTAATTAACCCTAGGGTTGATGACTTCCAAGTCGTCAGAGTCAGGAAGATAAAAGGTGCGGGCATGGCTCTCCAAGCCAAAGGAAAAAAGGATCTGGAGAACATATTGAAGGCTGGATCCAAGTTGGCAGCTAGCGGCTTGAAAATAGTTAACCCTCTAGGACGATTACCAAAGATTGTCCTGTACAATGTACCAAAGGGAGAATCCACTGCTGATCCAGCTCTCTTCACCGAGATCTTCCATAACAACCTGGAGGGACGTACCCCCCTGACTTTGGAGGACCACCTCCGTACGATGAGGAGGGTGTCCCTCTTTGGAAAGAGAGACACCGGCACCATGAACATGGTCCTGACGTGCCACCCGGCTGCCAGGAAGGTACTTATAGACAGCGGGATGTGCTTCCTTGGTTGGAATGCTTGTCGGACCCGCGATTACACTGGAGCCACTAGGTGTTACAAATGTCACCAATATGGTCACATCTCCAAAAGTTGCTCTCAAGAGAAGGAATCTTGCCGACACTGCGCCGCAGTGGGTCATGGCTTTGAAGATTGCCCCAAGAAGGCACTACCCGCTGTCTGCGCCACCTGTACGCGCTTTAAAAAACCGGCAGATCACCCAACAGGTGATAGGGACTGTCCGGCCCAGAAAGCAGCGGTTGAAGCAGCCTTCCGCATGACGGACTATGGATCCTCGTAGTCCCCTTTCCCTTGGCCAGATTAACCTTCAGAGATCCCGAATGGCCACGCTGGAGGTGCTGAAGGTCATGTCTGACCACCACATCGACATCATGCTCATTCAGGAACAGTACACTTGGGAAGGTAAGACCCCCATTAATTTTCCGGGTGCGGTACTTGAAGTGGGCCGCTCGCCGGGGGCGGGTGTCCTAGTCAACACTTCGTTGATCAGTCCCCTCCTTCTGGCTGGTCTCTCTGACGAGTTCCAAACCTGTGTATGTATTAGATTTGGCGATACTGAGATCTTCTTGATCTCAGTCTACTTTAAATTTGGGAACCCGGTAGGACCCCACATCCTGAGTCTGACGCGCGCGCTCAACGCGCTTAAAGGCCGTAACATAGTTATCGGAGGTGACTTTAATGCACGCTCACCATTATGGTTCGACACTAGTGATTGTAGAACGGAACGGTCAGACGCCGTTGAGGACCTGATTGCCGCGCAAGGTCTTAGTATCATTAATGAACAGAGTTCTTTTTATACCTTTTCGAACACTCATGGTGAGAGCAACATTGATCTAACTCTCTGCTCTGGATCTGTTGCGACAAGGATTTCAAAGTGGACAGTCCATGAGTGCGCAATAAATTCGGATCATAGATTGATTACTTTTACAGTTGGTGTTAGGAAAACAGAAGCTCCAAGATCCTCCTGGAACTTCAACACCACTAGGGCGAATTGGGATAACTTTGGGGAAGCGCTACGAGATACGTTAAGGGATTTTCAACACGTAGCAGCTACTGATCCGGACAATTTGGGAAATTTTTTCAATAGGGCGGTTGTATCTGCCGCCAACTCGTCTTTAGGAAGATTAAACCCGAAGACGAGTATTAAAACGCCGTGGTGGTCACCTGAGCTGACTTCGCTGAAGGGGGCCTTCAAGAGGGCCTGCAGGGCGCTAGGGCTGTCCAGGAGTGGCAACTGTACGGAGGAGGAGACGGTTGCTCTTCAGGCGAGCCTCAGGTCTGCCAGGTCGGCCTTCAAACGGGCCGTCCTTCGAGCGAAACGAGCTGCTTGGCATAACTGGGTTAAAGACGTGGGTAACGCCAACCCGTGGGAAATCCACAGCGCGATTGGAAAATCCGGGAAAGGTTCTGATCGGTATTTGTCAACAGTAATTGGGTTCACAGATGGGAGGAACGCTGAGACTGTGGACGTGGCCTCCACTCTCAAGACACTATTGGGCGAGTTAGTTCCTTTAGAGTCAGTAGTTGGGGAAAGTGACCACCATAAACAGATTAGAAATCTAGCACGGCTACCACCTAGAGACCTCGCCCAAGAGGCTAACTTCACTAGAGTCACTAAAGCTGAAATTGATGTGATAATTAAGGGTTTGGGTCCTAAGAAGGCACCAGGGCATGATAGGCTCAATGGCGTGATTGCGAAGCAAGTCTGGGTCCACGCCAAGGAAGAGCTCTTCCAGGTGATGGACACGTGCCTGAGGAGAGGAGTTTTCCCCTCCGAGTGGAAGCGCGGCGTGCTCCGGATCATACCAAAGGGGAACGGAAAACCACTGACCGACATCAAGGCGTACCGGCCAATTACCCTCCTCCCAGTACTCGGCAAAATTCTGGAGAAACTGATACGAGAGCGACTTCGGCAAACCCTGTCTCCGGCAAGTGACCTGCAGTTCGGCTTCGTCCCCGGTAGATCCACGGTGCACGCCCTGTCGTATGTGCTTGACTGGGTGAAGGCTTGTCCAAAGAGGTATGTAGTTGCAATCTTCCTCGATATCACTGGTGCCTTCGATCACGCGTGGTGGGACATGATACGGACAAAGGTGAAAAACAGGCAGTGTTCCAAACTTTTGTTCCAAGCAATCGACGATTACCTTTCCAATCGTACTATCACGATTTGCTTCGGAGACTTTTTGATCCAGAGGGAAGCTGACATGGGATGCCCGCAGGGCTCCATTCTTGGACCTGACCTGTGGAACATCAACTTTGACGACTCCTCCAGGTTACCCTTGCCTGAAGGATGTATCGCTGTCGACTACGCTGATGACAAAACGTATCTGGTCGCTGGGGACAGCAGAAAGGAAGTTGAGAGCAAAGGCAGTGAAGGTTTGAACATGTTCCTCGATTGGGGGAAAAGAAACAAGATGACCTTCGCTCCCCACAAGACCCAGGGCCTCCTGATGAAGGGCTTTCTCAGCAGAAAAAGAAATCCTGTCATCAAAATGGGGGATTCTACTGTCCGATTTTGCGAAACTGTTAAATATTTAGGCGTTACACTAGATCGATCGTCCTCTTTTCTGGCTCACGTTAAAGAAGTATCCAGCAAGGCCCAGGCTCTCTTCTTGAAGCTGAGGAGACTCTCCACAGCTGAGTGGGGATTGCGAAATCCGGCTTTGCGAACGCTATATAGGTGTGTGTACGTGGCCCAAGTCTCGTATGCCGCCTCTGTGTGGGAGCACCGCCTGGACAACTCGCTGATTCACTTAGCTCTCAGGCGTGGCCAACGAACCCCCTTGCTGGCACTCTCTGGCGCGTATAGAACCGTTGCTTCGGACGCTTTACCCGTTTTGGCTGGCATATTGCCAATCGATCTGGAAATTAGGGAAGTGCTCACTAAGCAGAAATTAACTAGAGGAACCCCGGCCACTCACCTAGGTGTTGTTCTGACACCGGGCGGGCCGGGGACTCTCCCTGGACTGCTCCGTCAAATGAGGGATCTGTCGCTCCAAGAGTGGCAGGTCCGTTGGGATAGCTCGAATATGGGAAGATGGATCTTCTCCTTCTTCCCATCAGTTAAAATCAGAATGGAAGGGGCATATTTACAACTGGACCACCACATCACCCAGCTTCTGTCCGGGCATGGGGAATTCAGGGGGAGACTTTACACCCTCGCCCTGTCTCCCCATCCCAACTGCGCATGCGGATCGACGAACCAGTCAGCCGAGCACATTCTGTGGCACTGTGAGATCTTGACGGATGCGAGAGAGGAAATGCTCGATGGTTTGGACGTACCTATCAGACCAGTATGGAATACTGATCTGGTTTCGAATAAGACGAACTTCGAGTGCCTGAAGAAATTTGCAAGGATCTGGGTTGAGAGATGGCCTGAACTTAGAGTCGCTGACTAGTTTACTTTGACACCAGGTGTACTTGTTCCTGTTTTACCACGGACTATCCCATATGACTCTATCATCTTAATTTGCCAAGGATGTACAGTTTTTTTTCTTTGTTTTTTATTTTACACTTTTATGTTTATTGTTTATACCCTCGACTTTTATAATTGAATACTGTACAGTATGTTTATTTTTTAGGTTTTTTTTACAGTTTGTTTTTTTTGCATATGTAATTTTATGCTGTTTTTATTTTTTACATCTTGATTTTTCTATTAGCACTATTATGTTCACACATGTCCGCGTGATTTTACGCTCATGTCTTCTTTTTTTTTACACATATTTTTTTAAACATTTTTATTTATACTTTAGGCTCTTTGGTTCCTGATACATATAGCGTAATTAAACGCACATGCCTATTTCATATTATTTTGGTTTTCTTGGTTGCCTTACTGTTTTTTATTATTTTATTTTGTCATTTCTTTTAGTTTTGTTTAGCGAGTGAGAACTGAACTCCGTTGCCCGTTTTGTATCGTCCTTATCCCCATTTAAGGGGTTGGACCCTAGAACGTGTCCCCGTGTACGTGCCATGGCCGATCTCTTGGAACTGGTGGGGCTGCACCCGGCCACCGCGCTAACCCTCGTGACATGAAGAGGTTGGGGAGAGGGCTAAACGTCATCCGAAAGCTGTCCGTCCCGCCTCCAGCGACCCGACGCTTCTCTCCCTAGGGTCTTCTTTTTGATTTCCACACACTCCTCGTCTAGGCACCACCGGGTAGCTGGCTTACGGACGACGCTGCCGGTTATCGGAAGGCCTGACAACCAGCCTTCTTCACTGTCTCTGGGACTGCCGGTGGCTGGATTTCGGTAACACCAGTTCTACATTGTATATACGTTTATTTTTTCTTCCTTTTTTTATGTACAGTGCACGGTGCTGCCTGCTGGATCATTGTGTGGTCCTTCGCCGCCATGAGCTTCCCACTCATGACGGTTGTCGTTCATTTTGTTTTTTCCTTATATTTTCTCTATTACCTAGTTTTGTTACTAACACCTTGTTTGACTGTCCATGGGGCTCACTGCTTTAGCAGTGATTACCTTCATGGGCTTTAGAATTGTAGAATTGACCATCACAGTACATTCCTGTAGGCGCGCCTGCATACCGCCCTCTAACAACGTATGCGGGGACATTGAAGTTCTAGAATCGTTATATATTTTAAATGTAGAGTCGTTCATTAAAAAAATTAGATTCTTGCGAGAACTCCGAAGGGGCGACCATAAGTCGCCTATACCGGGGTGGGAATAGGTGGGTGAAAGCTTCAATGTCTATATTTAAAGAGGAAAGATTTGATTGTTTGTTTGTTTGCATTGAAACTACTGAACCGATTTTAAAAATTACTACGACTCAAACGGCGACATTTTAATTAAATTTAAAAAATAAAATAACACTTATTGTGGCATAACTATAATAGTTAGACATATGCTGTCGCGACACTTTTTGTAAATAATGATGTGTTCTCCAAAGTCGTAGTACAATATCATCAATAGTTTTCGCAGCGCACGCGATGTAAAGAATATTTTAGGTATTTTTTTTACACCTTGGGTAACATTATTGGAGTTTTAGTAAGGAGACCTAATTTTTTGAAAAAATAGTATAGCCCTTGTCACACGGGGATAGTGTAGCTTCCTAACAGTGAAAGAATTTTTCAAATTGGTTCAGTAGTTTCGGAGCCTATTCAATGCAAACAAACAAACAATCAAATCTTTCCTTTTTATATATAGGCAGACCGCTTTTATCACTTAGGGCAGGTCTAGTAATATTCATATGTCTATGGTCGAGTCGTACGTTGACAAGCGCTTGCTTGTTTTATATTCTGTCGCAGAGCCGGAGGCCCTTAGGCCGCGCGTTCGTGTACAACGCTTTGGTTTATTCATTGTGTAAAGAAATTTAATAAGTGATTTTTTAAAGTTTAATTAAGCGATTTTCTTTTTATCATTATAATAGGTATATATTCTTTTTTGTTCATTGTAATTCTATACAGTAATAAAAAATAAAATAAAAAACTTAAAACTGTCAGATTAAGAAAACCCCTCTACATAATTGTCAGATTATAGGTCAGCACAACAAGGACATCAAACTGAACCGTCTGTATAAAAATCTGTCGCGCTCGAGTATGTCAAGGTCATGATTTTTTTTTTTACATTTTCAAAAATCTGCCACGAGTTTAGGTTACGTCTAAATCATCAGATTATTGAAATGTAAACTTTTCTGCATCTAATTAACTCACATTACCTTAATCTGACACGTTCGAATAAATCCTTTTTTTTCAATTTTCTACCTCTTCATACGGCCACCCCCACCACTCAACTCGTCAGATTAATATCTCTCCGTTACCAGAAACACGTAGGGCGTATACGCTATTAATATCTGACGCGCTCGAGTAAGTCATTGTGACGATTTTTTTTTACATTTTTGAAAATTTATACTCGCTCCCCCCACCACTGAAAGGGCATACATCACATAAACATTTTTTCTTTTTAGCATCTAATCTTTGCAATCCAATAGGTCCCCACAACGCTCGAGTAACTACCCATTTAGCGTTATTTCCTCCCCTACTATAACGAGTAATGATATATTTAAATAATTCCAGTAGCTAGTAGCGAATCATACAACACTTGTGCACTTTTCCGATGATTTTTACTCAGCATTAGTTTAAAAATTACTTCTGTTGTTAACTTACATATTTTATGATAAAAATCTGAGAGTATATGAGGGATAAACAAGCAAACAAAAAAAAGGTTTAATCATATTTATTTTTTGAACCAGTTTACATAAAATAACATTTGGATTCATTTTTGTGACATTTCAAATATATATATACTGTTATGTAACACAAATAGGTACATGGTAATTTTCGGGAAGAAGTGTTTCGAGAGTCGGCAACACTGGAAGTTTGCGCTGATTGGAGCTGGCCAGTGGCCTGACCCAACGGCGGGCACCCTTTCCCCCCGCTTCCCGTTTTGCTCCCCTCTCGGTCCGCAGAGACCCCGCCGGCAGAAACAAACGAGCCGTCGAAGTAAGCTGACCCGTGCTCTCGCTCGCGCCTTTGGCCGTTAAACAAAACATGTAAATTTACGTACTCCTAATCTGTGGACGGGGAGAATTATAGTTGGTCCCCCGTTCCGGAGTGGTTTTCTACGCTGGTGGATGTCCAGATAACGTACACCACGCGCTCGGCCTCTCTATGAGACTTGGTTTCGTTTTTCCTCGCTTATGGAGCACGTGACGACATTCCGCCCGACAAACACCGTGAGTTGCTACCTTTTCCCATTTAATTGTGTCCCTGTAAATTTCCCTGCACCTGCGCGATAAACCCAGACTTGGAGAGAGAAGTAGCTAGGATTCAGGTAGCCAATTTACCCTGATATAATCCATGTACGATGTAACCAACTATAGAATACAATACACTGCTTATGTTACCCTGAAGCATTCTTTGTTTTGAGACGGACCATGTGTGGAGTTTCCCCAATTAACCATTTCTTGCTGCCCACCCGCCCCTGGGTGAAGAGAGCCTGCTCTACACCGGAACGACTGAGCTAGACACCGGAAGCAGGTTTGCTATAACTTGGGGCCCTTTTTGATTAACACTGGCACTTCCACGTGGGGGCTCCTTTGTGCCTTGGGGTTAACACTGGCGCCGCAACTGTGGGGCACGAGAAGTGGTTGATTTTTTTTATGTCTGGCACCTTTGAAATTCCACAGGTGAGCCGTTTCAGGCGAAACTAATTGTTCAAAAAAAACCTTTACTATCATATGTCCCTTATTGCCCTGCCGAATTTCGTGAAAACCGCTGTAAATCAGTGATTTTTACGAAATCGGGAGACAAAAAATCATGTAAAAAACCGTTGGTTAAATTGCACGCATATAAATGCGCGCAATCATCTGGAATCCTTCTGGAAACTTCTGTTCCCGCGCGGAACTCCAACCGTCGTTTCAGTCGCGGGAGTGTTTGCGCGCGCGGACGCACAGAACATGCAAATGGCCGGCAATACCTACTTACAACACCGACAATGCGCGTGACATTAGTGCCGTCTAATGATTGTACTTAAATAACAGACAGAAGGCCTAGTTGATTAAATCAAATTCGAAATGATATTTTATTCTCACGTTTATTCCAGAACGAACAAACGAAATAGAGATGTTTCCTTTTCAACTATGCTCCGAATGTTTTGTTGGAAGTGTTGTCAAGTTGCAGCTTTTGTAATTTCATCTCGTGAATAATTAATGACATTTCCTTTCCCAATGTGTTTATACAGGTACAGTGTTTTCCAATATTGTGAAGTGAATTAAGTGTCAACTGTTAAAAAAAAACACTCCAGTGACCTTTTTTTCAAAAGTGTTTTTTTAATTAAACAATAAGAATATTCTCATTCTTACTGAATGTTGGCTATCAAATAACTATATACCTAAAATTATGAAAGGATATGACCATCATAGCACCTCAATGCATACAAAACAAAATGATGGAGTTGTTGTATATACTAGATCTGACATAATTGGTCTATCTGTCAAAGAAATCCAAGTCAGCGGTGCAAATTGTTTACAAATAAACTTCAACAACGACACATGTATCTTAGCAGTATACCGTTCTCCATCCTCTTACAATATTTTACCTTTCTTAAAATCGTTCAATAACTGTTTAACTGATTTATGTAATATTAAAAATTGTACTATTGCTGGTGACCTCAACATAAATATTCTGCCCACAAACGAACATCCGCAATGCCAAGAATACCTAAACACACTCTCATACCATGGATTCCAAAGCACCATAAACACTCCTACACGTGCTATACTGGACTCCATCTCATGTATTGACCACCTCATGGTCAAATCAAACTACCCAATAACATCTATTGTATACGAATCTACACTAACTGATCACTATACCACCATACTTGCCATACAGTTATACAACCAGAAAGACAAAAAACAAAAAAACACAACAAATATAAAAAAAATTAACTATGATGGAATTCTTAATTCGCTAAGGAGTAAAACGTGGTCTGAACTATATGAAATCACAAATCCAGATGATGCCTGGACATACTTTATAAATTACCTACAAACTACCATTAACCAACAGACTAATATTACTATAAAGCATGTTCCAAATAACCTCTTACCAATTAAGCCATGGATTAACCACACTATTATTAAATCTATCCGTAAACGTAACAAGCTCCACAAAAAAGTTATTAACAATCCTTACGATATACAACTTCAAAATTTTTATAAAAGATATAGAAACATATGTACCCAAATAATAAGAAAGGCCAAAGAGATATATTATAAACAGAAAATAGAAAATTGTAATAATGATCCTAAAAAAATTTGGAAAATCCTTAAAGAAGCCACTCATTCTCAACCTAATCCTGTAAATGACTTGAAACAACTTACTATAAACAATAAAATAATTCGTTTTTCTAGTCATCCCAATATTATTGTTAATCACGCAAACAAATATTTTTCAAAAATTGGTGAAGAACTCGCAAAAAATATCGGTGAAAGTTCTATCAATTCTAGCACACAAGGCTGTAATACAAAATGGCCCATTAACTTGAATTTTAGTCTAAAAAATATTTCGAATGAAGATACTAGAACGATAATAAACTCATTAAAGAACTCATCTTCAACAGGCTTGGACGACATTTCAAATATTGCCTTAAAAAAACTTTTACCAGAATTCACCATTCCCCTTACAAATCTCATTAACTTAAGTATCGCAAAAGGCCAATTCCCAGATAAACTTAAACACGGAATCATAATTCCAATACATAAAGGAGGTTCTAAAGTGGATATAACTAACTATCGTCCAATAACATTACTAAATTCACTATCCAAAGTCTTTGAAAAAGCAATCAACGTTCAATTGGTCGAATACCTTGAAAAAAATAATATATTATCCCACAACCAATTTGGCTTCAGGAAAAATAAAGGCACCTCCGATGCCATTGCGACAGTTACCGACTTTTTAAATGAAAACTTAGACAAGGGATCAAAATGCATGGCAATATTTCTAGACCTATGCAAAGCATTTGATACTATCTCACATTCCAAACTAATACAAAAACTATCAAACATTGGAATAAATGGGAAAGAACTTAGTATTATTCGTAATTACCTTTCAAACCGTAGACAAAGTGTTAAAATCAATAACTGCCTCAGCAATCAATTGCCAATTAGTTTTGGCGTGCCTCAAGGAAGCGTTATGGGTCCCACTTTATTCCTAATTTACATAAATGAACTGTGTAATCTACCAATAGATGCCAAAATCGTTAGTTTCGCTGATGACACGATTCTCCTCTTCAAATCAAGTAACTGGTATGATGTTTACATGAAAGCAAACAGGGGCACAATTATTGTTAAAAGATGGTTAGATAATAATACACTAACAATGAATGTGTCAAAAACCAAATACATTGAGTTTAGTATTAATCCGTCCCTAAGTAACCCTGAAAATAATATTCATATATGTGCTTGCCCCCTGTCAAATGCTAATACATGTGATTGCCCCTATCTAGAACGTGTTACAAAAATCAAATACTTGGGTATTATTTTTGACAGTAATTTAAAGTGGAAAGAACATATTATCACTACAGCAAACAAACTTAGAAAATCTATTTACTTCTTTAGACAAACTCGTAACTTTCTTAACCTGAAGCAACTCAAAACAATTTACTATGCACTATGTCAATCTCTAATCGAGTACGGTATCATAGCCTGGGGAGGAGCAAATGCTGCCGCCATTGATCCGATCTCCAAAGCCCAGAAACTAATTATAAAAATTATTCTAAAACTACCGATCACAAGCAGTTCGGATGAAATCTTTAGGAGAATCGGTGTTTTGGACATTAGGCAACTTTATGCAAAAAATATACTAACTTACCTATTCAAACATAGAACTGTTTTTGACAATATCCAAACTGTTCGTGATACGAGAACCAAAGGGCAAAATCTCTTACTTATCCCTTTCGCCAAAACAACATTTGGTCAAAGAAACTTCAGATACTTTGCAACTAAACTTTATAATACACTTCCACTGACCATTAGACAGCACACTAATTATGTAAAATACAAATCAGATACCAAGTCTTGGATCACTAGCAAAGACAGATCATATATAAACAATATTTTTATAACCTCCTAGTGCATGCTTTCCCTTTAGTACAATGCTGATTGTCCTTGTACCTTTAAATGTATATAACATTGTTGTTGTTATCCTTATTCTTCTTTTTATATTAAACTACTTATGTTAAAATGCGCCTGCTCTCAACACAGGAATTCCTAGTGAGACAGGCACAGTACAATCACCTATGTAACTTGATAAATAAAGATTATAATAAAAAAAAAAAAAAAAAAAAAGAATAATCAAATTACACAAATTAATAATATGACTTTTTAGATGAACAATCTAATAATTCCAAGTTTAAATAGGTTGTTTTCATTAAAGAGTGTGTTGTGTTTCTTCCGGAAAGTGCAATTTCGAGTTTTTCGAGTGTTCCCAAGTGAATAAAAGTGTCTACAAAAAATTTTATTTTACGTTTTCTAGGGGAAACCCTGCGCAAGTTTTTCAAAAATTTGACACTTTTTTTTTGTCTTCCATAGTTCATCACAATGGAAGACAACAAAGCATATGCGTCATCGGACCTGGGTGTCATTCCCAATGTGCACAGTTTATCAAAGTCTCAACTACAGTCTGCTTTGAAAAACAGAGGACTTTCACCAATAAACAAATCAAAAGCTGCAATGAAGGCTTATGCATTGTTATTCAACAAAAAGTTTATCAGAAGAATAAACCTCGCTTCATCGGATGAAAAAAACCCACGTGTTACTACCCAAGTTTTGGAAGTTCTTGTCCCTAGTAAAGAACCTGGAACAATTGTCAAAGTGAAACAAGATACTGCATCCATCACTGCACAAGAGAAAACCTACGACCTCTCCTCCTGGAAAATCAAGTACAACGGCGTTTCTAATGTACTAGACTTCATTGATCGAATTGAAGAAACGGCCACAATCAAGAACATTCCATTGGATGTGCTACACAAAAATTTTATAAAAATTATTTCTCCGGAATTAACCCCTTTGCACCGCATTCAGAAAGCAAAATGCAAAGATGGGGTTGTGCACAAAACAGCACTGTGTGTCATCACAATTTTTTTGTAAGCTTACAAAGTCTTACTATGTCAGGCGTGTAATTACATGTCCATCGTTTCGTTAATGAAACAAGTTGTAAATTATTTTGTAAATTATTGCATACTCTCATTGAAGGTACTTTCAAATGTTGCTTTTGCACCGGTTTTCTTTCCCTCACGGCAATTTGTTTTTTTTCTTTATTTTTTTTCACCTGTTCTAAAACTGATCACTTTAGAACGGAGACACCTTTTCGAGTTTCAATGTTTGGGAAGTCGCGAGCCCATTTGTTGCTTCTCAACCCTTACACTATGCAATGTTCATGCCATGTCATATCTTGCCTTGTTATGTAATTTTTCTTCTATTTTTTGTTGCATTTTTGTCGTGTAGAAAGGAACTTTCTCACCTGTTTTATTATGTTCATGTGAAGTAGTTGACAATTGCCCATCGGCGTGTCGTTCTAGAAGTCGGATTTTGTGAATTCCAAAGTGTTTAATTCCGACTTAGAACCAGTTAACTATTTTTACAACGTTTTTTTTTTTCCTTTTGGTTCGTCGGGAGTTGTAAAACCTTCCGAGGTATCTCTAGTATGAAAATCAAATAGTGGTTACTTACATAGTCGCCTCTCGTGTATATAAGTTTTTTTCAATTTTTTCTTCTTAAATTAAAAATTGATGGCGTCCTACCCAAATTCATGCTTATGTACCCAAATTGGATATCGACACGTCCATTTTGGAATTCGTATTTATAAAACCAATGATTGGTCTTCATAATCCTGTATATAAATCAATTTGGATCGTTTCAACTAAAGTACGTAAAAACGAATCATCCGGTCTTTGGTTGTTATAACAAAGTCACTGTTTTTTTTGTTTTTTGCTTTTACGTTACGTATGTCTTGTATGGCACGTTTCAACCCCACGGGACAGGTTAATAAAACCTCATGGTTATCCTGATTCTCGAATTCACATTCAACTTTTATGTGTTCATTTAACCAAGTGTTTACAACTTAAAAATTGTACATCACGCGGTACGTTTGTAGCTATACAAAAGGTATGTAAAACCACAACCGGTCCTTTTGTTTTCCTCACTAAAGGTTGCTACAATAGACAGTATGTAAAACCATTATAGGTCTGTCTTTGTTTTAATACTTGGTGTAAGTAGAAATATACTCTGCCATCACCCTCGCACTTTGTAACATGTGAAGTAACATTAAATTGTCTATCTTCTCTGTTGTTCTATCGTACGCCTTTTGGGCTACGGAGTTAGTCAATCTAACAAATCTTCACTACGGTATTAAAATACTACTGGTAACGTTTATTGTGTTGCATTTAAACGTAATCTTGTTACGCAATAGGGGAGATCCTTAAAACATCTACCATTATAGGAGAGATCCTCAGAATACCCGCCATGATACGAGAAGTTCGTTATAATTTTTTTTTTTTTTTTTAATGTTCTTTATTCAGTAAAGTTTATACAATATTACAGAAAATGGGTAATTTTTTGGCCAACACACTAGGCACATGCCCGTGTTGTAGTGGCCACTTACACATTACTTTTGCTTATAACTAAATGTTATTATTTTGGTCGTGTGTCATTAATTTGTCATGAGTACCGCTTTTGTATTTTGGTCGTGTGTCATTAATTTGTCACGAGTACCGCTTGTGTGTATAATTGTGTACAACCTTGTACACGAGACGTGGAGACGTAACAATAATACTCACCGTGATTCGTGCGAACGATACAATATCGTATGTCATCTTTTAAGATGCAATTTTGGCTTTTTTTTTTTAATGCTAGGTATGTCTTATTTATAAGATGTTGCCCTTATATGAACTACCAGACGTAGCTCATTTTTACCCAATTGTGACCCTTGATATGCTTTCAAGCTTCGCCTCTTTTATACTTGTTTAACAAGTCCTTCTTCTCCTCGGAGTCGAAGTCACGTAGTTTTTTTTTTCAAAAACTCAATCTGTTTTGAAGCTGTGTATTCAGCAATGCTCGGTCTAGTTATTGTCCATGGACTTCTTGCAATTAAACCCAAGAACCAATCCATTATCCTTTTGGCCAAGGACTAATCGGAAGCTTCACTTCTGGTTAAGGGACAACGTGTCGGTAGGAGGTCAGTCGGGACAAATGACACAAAAACACATAACTCGTTGTCTGGGTAACGAATAAGAAAACCTCCAGGTTTGTGAAATTGGAGCAAGGGTCTGTCTTTTCTCACAATCATGTAGAAGTTTTAAAATGACCCCTAATCTTTTGTCAAATACACGCGAAAGATTAGCCTTTTGGTATAATGTGTATTCAAATTCTCATCTCACTGTTTTTAAAAGAACCAACTTTGGTAAATGTAAAGAGTCAGGAAATCTGCTGGTTGATTATGTTTCATTCTCACATGGAGTTTGAAGTGGAAATTAGTCCAGTCTCTAGCAAGTTTCGTCACTCAACTCCTTTCCTTTTCCTTTCCTTTCTCCTCACCATCATGTTCTCATATGGTATGAAGTGGAAAATCTGTTGTTGACCATAATTCGCCCTCACTGGGAGTGCGAATCGGTAAATTGACCGGTTATCAGCAGGCTTTCTCCCTCACTCTCTACGTATGTCTCACCATTTTCATTTTAGTTTTAATGAAACACATTCATGAATGTTTTTTTTTTTTTTTTTTTAAATATATATTTATTTTTAAAATATTACATGGTTAATACATTATATAAAGTTTTTATTTCAAGAATACATTGCTTAATAAGTTTACACCTTTTTTTAGGAACAAAGCTCGTGACAAAAAAGGCGGGGAAAACGAATGTAGTTAAAAAAATAAAAATAAAAAAATTAATAATGGTAAAGTAACACATATTTTTTTATATATACGAGTATAAAACTAAGAATAGGTAATATAATTAACAGTAAGTTAGAAAAATCGTTTATATTATATAATATGTCTATATATTTTATATAATATATGTATGAAACATATAAAAGAAGTAATGTAATACAACGAAGAGGAGGAGATAAAAAAAGAAAGGATGAAGATAAAGAAAGAAAAAGGATATCTGATATTACAAGTTGAGTTGAGAAATATAGTATTTAAAAAGATGAAGTGATTGTAATAAGCTATATATAAAGAGCTTTTATTGATTTTTTGAATTTTTTATAATTTTTTTCCAATCTTAAGTTAGCTGGTAATTGGTTAAACCATTTAACTCCAATATATTTATAGTATTTTTGGGCTGTGGTGGTGTTACAGCGTGGGAGAGTCATAGTGCCGAGTATATGTGTTCTAATGCTGTTAGAAAAAGGAGTAAAGCTCTCATTATTAAAGCAATCTTTGTGTATTTGTAAGATTGTGATTTTTTTGTAGATAACATGAAGTGAATGTACTTTAAAATCTTGAAATAGTTTGACGGTGGGGTAATCGTATGGCCTTTTTAAAATTATTTTTATGATTATTCTTTGAATGATTTCCAATGGTAAAAGAGAAGTTTTGAAGGCACCCCCCCAACCTGCAACTCCATATTGTAGCACTGATTGGATTAAGGAAAAGTAAATAGTTCTTAATATCGTAATGTTTAAAATGTTTCGAATTTTAATGAAAATGTATATTAATTTTCTTAGTCTCTCGGCTGTTGTACAAATTTGCATCTTCCACTTTATGTTACTATCTATAATTACACCGAGGTATTTAACATTGGTTTTAACAGTGAGTACAGAGCAATCAGTTTTACATAAGCATGAATTTGAATTACAATTATATGAGTGGATACATATGTTTAGGTTCTCAGGGGTAGCATTTTTAGTCAGAGTGAATGGTATTGCAAAAGTTTTATCGGTATTTAGAGATAGTAAATTTTGATCAAACCATTTTTTTATTAAATTTATATCTGATTCCGCCGTTCTCTGAGTTTCATTCCAAGTTAATCCCTCAGTTAAAATTGCTGTGTCATCAGCGTATGATATTAGTTTGGACTTTATATTGAGTTTAAAAATATCATTCACATAAATGATAAAGAGAATTGGTCCCAATACCGTTCCCTGCGGGATACCAAATTTATTAATTTGGGAATCACTGAGAACACCATTTAGCTTGACATATTGTTCTCTATGAAGTAGGTAATTCTCAATCCACGTTAAGGCATTATTGGTTATACCAATTTTCTCGAGTTTAGAGATAAGCTTCGAATG
The DNA here is from genome assembly GCA_917563855.2 of Limnephilus lunatus. Classification (NCBI taxonomy): domain Eukaryota; kingdom Metazoa; phylum Arthropoda; class Insecta; order Trichoptera; family Limnephilidae; genus Limnephilus; species Limnephilus lunatus. Next base: position 85,900,085 of record OU830593.1, read on the forward strand.
TGATATACTGTCAAATGCTTTTCTTAAGTCGACAAATATTCCAATACATTTTTTTTTATTATCTAAGGATTTATATATTTCAGATGTTAAGTCTACAATAGCATCTTGAGTGCTTAAATTTTCTCTAAAACCATATTGATGTGCATTCAATGTATTATTTTCTTTTATAAATTTAAACATCTGCTTTTTTACAATTTTTTCAAATATTTTTGCAATGTTTGAGGTTAGAGAAATTGGTCTATAATTATTACTAAGAATAGGGTCACCAGATTTAAAAATAGGAGTAATAATAGTTTTTTTGTAATTTAGTGGAAAGTTGCCATTTTCGAAACTTGTATTTATGATATGTGCCAATGGTTTGCAAAGTGAATCAGAATTTTTTTTAAGCATTTCTACTGAGATATTGTCATAACCGGGGGAAGAATTACCTTTTAATTGATTAATAGTATGTTTAATTTCATCAATGTTGGATATGTATGGTATGCACTTGGCGTATCGTCTGTCTCTCGGACAACCTTTATTCATGAATTGGTTTCTCTGCTTTTGCCGTGACTCGTTCACGACTTCTTTGTATTGTTCTTTGAAATTCTACGAAAATGTTACCACCTTTATGTTAACATAGGCCATGGAAGGCCGGTTGTTTTTTTTTTCAAACAAGGCATTTTGTCACTCGGCAAACGCCAGGTTATCCTAATAGAGGAAAATGTTTATGTTTTAAAAAAAAACTTTTAGTTAGGAATCTCTCGTTCTCTCTCTGGGTCTGTGGTTGTTAAACTTCGTTTGTTTCATTCTCTGGACACATTTTGTTTCTCTCCAAACCTTTTCTTCATTGGTCTCTAGGCAGGTAAATCTCAAGAATCTTGGCTTTTAATAATAATTTCACCCGGATTTAAAAAGAAGCCCAGAAGGATGTCCCCATCGGCAGCCAAGCTGAGCTCCCCTTCCTGGCGGTCCTCGCTGTGGTTACAAGGTCCCTTCGCTGTGATGTTCTACACATTTGTTCCTGAAAGCACAAGCCATACCGCCATATGTATGTTGTCTAGTTGTGCCGCTGCAAGCCGAGTTGTCCCACTATACATAATGACACTCAGAACTACCTTTTGGGCACGCTAGCCCCTAGGTTTGTTCTTGCTGCCAAAGCCAGTTATACCGTCTCTTGCTCTGTCATGCAGTGACGTATACCATGTCTTGTGTAAACCATTATTACCTTGACTCCCCAGTATCCGCTGAATGCGTATCTCTACAAGTTATTCTGAGCTACACTATGCTTCGATAACCATTATATACGATCCGTGCTTACCATAATAGCTTCGTACTGGCATGTCTTAGGATTCGTACTGGCATGTCTGCAGATCCTGGATTCTTCTCTTCAACGACCTCTGTAACCATAGCCACGGCACTGCAACCACAGTCTCCACTCCGCAACCTTCGACGTCTACGATGAAACGAAGTGTTTTTTTTCTAAGACCTAGTGTACTCCTGAGTGTTGTCTCAAATGGGTCAGATTACAGTGATATTGTAATCCTTTTAGAGTCTGTGAAACCACGTCTTCTTCGCAATTCTTCGAAACCCTTCGAAATCCAAACAAATCAACGCACCGCAAACTTAGCTCCCAGACCAATGAAACCTTTAGAGTCATACTCATAAGCATTGTTGTTCTTTCTCACAAAAGTTTGAATTCACATGTTTCAATTGCATAACTTTGTTGATTGTTTTCCCAATTGCATAACTTTGTTGATTGTTTTCCCAATTACATAACTTTGTATGTTGTTTCACACCATTTTGTTTTCAAACTGTTCGGTCCTTATATTTCATGTACCTTTCCTCCCTACCCTTGCAAACATTGTACCTAGCCTACGGCATAAGCTGTTCTGTTTTATGTTTTAGCTAGGCATTTTCTCTAGTCAACCAAAGTCTCTCAAGTCCTGAGGTCTCTTTCGTCAATTCTGTCAAACCCCCGGTGGAGGCATAGAGGATTGTTGCCCTATTGCTCCATTGCCACGTCGCTTTTTTTTCCGAGCGCGGGGGGAAGTGTTATGTAACACAAGTAGGTACATGGTAATTTTCGGGAAGAAGTGTTTCGAGAGTCGGCAACACTGGAAGTTTGCGCTGATTGGAGCTGGCCAGTGGCCTGACCCAACGGCGGGCACCCTTTCCCCCCGCTTCCCGTTTTGCTCCCCTCTCGGTCCGCAGAGACCCCGCCGGCAGAAACAAACGAGCCGTCGAAGTAAGCTGACCCGTGCTCTCGCTCGCGCCGTTGGCCGTTAAACCAAACATGTGAATTTACGTACTCCTAATCTGTGGACGGGGAGAATTATAGTTGGTCCCCCGTTCCGGAGTGGTTTTCTACGCCGGTGGATGTCCAGATAACGTACACCACGCGCTCGGCCTCTCTATGAGACTTGGTATTGTTTTTCCTCGCTTATGGAGCACGTGACGACATGCCGCCCGACAAACACCGTGAGTTACTACCTTTTCCCATTTAATTGTGTCCCTGTAAATTTCCCTGCACCTGCGCGATAAACCCAGACTTGGAGAGAGAAGTAGCTAGGATTCAGGTAGCCAATTTACCCTGATATAATCCATGTACGATGTAACCAACTATAGAATACAATACACTGCTTATGTTACCCTGAAGCATTCTTTGTTTTGAGACGGACCATGTGTGGAGTTTCCCCAATTAACCATTTCTTGCTGCCCACCCGCCCCTGGGTGAAGAGAGCCTGCTCTACACCGGAACGACTGAGCTAGACACCAGAAGCAGGTTTGCTATAACTTGGGGGGCCTTTTTGATTAACACTGGCTGTAAAATTTTGGAAGAAGGTAACACTTGTAATGAAACGCATCATTCAGGAAATTAAAAGGACTAGTGAATTTTTATTGTTATATTCCCAATTACATTGTGAATATCGTTAGATCCAACTACCCAAGACAGACCAAGGAGTTTATGTTGTTTATGAAGCTAAGTCGAAGGAAAGAGAATTTAAAAAAACCGCAACTCGATCTTTTATAAATTATTTGTCCTGGCCGAGTGGGAGTTTGCATCTAGCGACATCTATTAATAATTCTTACAATTAATTAGTTTGGTTCCCAAACAAACAATTCATTTTAACTACATATTTTGAGAGGTGTGAGTCCTAGCTAAAAAACTAACCCACAAATTTATACATACTCCCCCCCAAAAAACGGTCAGCAGTAGAGTTTTTTACAACACAAATAAAATATAATTACTAAAATATCTCACTTATAATACTAAAAGTAACTTATAATATTTATAAACTTTCACTGTCTCACACCAGATTTAACTAACTAATAACTTCATAATTTACATGTTCTAGTTAAAGTTAAAGTTAAATCAATAATTTCTAAAATAATAAAACATTTAATTTTAGGACAAACACAATATAATGATAATTGGACCAGGTCTTCCTTCCAGGACAGCTATGTATTAACATTTGAACGGGCAATTAGTGTTCTTCCCTTTTTTGGCTGAATTATCATCTTAAATTTTCACTTGGATTATATTTTTCACTATAGTGTCACAAGAGGTCACTACCTCCACCACCTTTATTAATTCATGATTGTTTTTTTATTATTGTTTTTCACTTTTTTTATCACAGTTGTTAAAAAGTCTGATTATAGCAACTGGATTATAAACCTCCCAGCTTCACTGGTTTTTTCTTGGGCTTGTGGACGCCACACTGTGTATTGGCGCTACCGGGTCGCTTCTTATTCTCCCTGGTCCATCTTGGGTAAGTGATCTCCGCCTTTGTTGTCCTCAATTGGCAGCAAGCATAGTTTTGATATTGCCCTCTGGACTGTTCTTTAAATCTTTAAACAAATAAGGATTTAATGACTTTAACCTACTACTATTCTTTACATTACTCCCGGCCTGCAAGGCCCTCGACTCTTCTGGGAATGCAAAACATTGTGCGCGAGATATTAATATGTGAAGCGAATTTTCCAATTCGTAAACAGTTAGCGCTCCACCACGCCTTGACAAAGAATTTCTGCAATTAAAAATAAATCGTAAAATATAAGCTGAAACCCTTTGCAATTTGGTTAAGCAAGAGTATCTGGAAAATATTTCCCAATCCTGTTTTACTGCTGAAATTAAAGTTAGTTTTAATCTTTCTTCTGGCAGATCCAACGGCGTAACTTCACTGCTGGTAATCGGGTAATCGCCTGACGTCAACCAGGTGGGCCCATGCCACCAAATGTCAGACTTTAGTAGTTGCGACGCCTTAGAGCCTCTGGATAAAACGTCCGCCGCATTATCCTCTGATCTTACATGTTTCCATTGTGAGGGTTGACTGGACTCCTGGATTTCAGCTACCCTATTGGCCACAAATGTGTTCCACCTTGCTGGCTGTCCACGAATCCAGAATAGCGTTATCATGGAATCGCACCAGTAGGTTGTATCTACTTCATTTAAGTTCATAGCTATTTTGACATAGTTTACTAACTTTGTAAGTAAGACAGCACCACAAAGCTCCAGCTTTGGTAGTGATATGCTTTTCAAAGGTGCCACCCTTGATTTTGATGTGACTAAATTAGAAGTTGTGTTTCCCAATTCATCAGTAGACACTATATATATACAAGCTGCATAGGCCTTTTCTGACGAATCACAAAATCCATGCAGATGCAGTTTAACTTGATGTTTGCAAATTACCCTTCTCGGTATTTTTAAATTATTCAAAAGAGGTAATTCATTTATATACGAATTCCACGCATTCATCTGGTCAGATGGAACATTTTCGTCCCACTGAATCTTAGCTTGCCACAAACCTTGCATTATCAATTTTGCGACTCAAGTTATTGGGCCTATCAGTCCCAATGGGTCAAAGGTAGAGGCGATACATGATAGCATTTGGCGTTTGCTTTTAACGCACGTTTCTAAGGGCTCTACAATGTACTGAAAATAGTCTTGCTGGTTATTCCACGACAACCCTAAAATTTTCTTTTCCTTTGGGTTATCAGTAATAATCATATCTGTGTCACTCTCTGGTTTCGAACTTATAGAGGTTAAATTTGATCGCCATTTTCGTAAATTCATGCCAGCAGATGCCAAAATGCTGCTTAACTGATGCTTAATAGTGAGACAATCTGCCTCATTTTCGTCGCCAGTTATCAGATCATCCATATAAAAATTGTATTTTAGGATTCGACTGACCTTTCTGTATGCTTCTTGATTTTCCGTTCCTAACTGCTCCAAGCATCTGGTAGCCAGAAAGGATGATGGTCCCAAACCGTAGGTGACGGTATTGAGTTGATAGTGTCGGATTTCTTCTTCCGGAGAGTCCCTCCAGACTATGCGCTGCAAATCTCTATCCTCCGGCTGCACCAATATTTGACGATACATCTTCTCGATGTCGGCAGTTAATGCATACTGGTGCTTTCTGAAAAATAATAATTGTGCACATAAATCCTTTTGTAAAACTGGCCCTACCATGAGGGCGTCGTTTAATGATATACCGGTTGATGACTTGGCTGATCCGTCAAACACGACCCTGGTTTTGGTTGTCGTACTAGACTCCTTCATCACTGCGTGGTGTGGCAAATAATAACAAATTTTATCTTTTGGCGGTGCTTCGCACAGCGTCATATGCCCCAATTCCTGATACTCTTTCATGAATTTTTTATAATCTAGCATCAGGTCTTTATTGGTAAGGAATTTCTTCTCCATATTATAGAATCTTTTTTCAGCCATCTTTAGGGTTTCACCCATTTGATTAATATTAGGCCGCAGCGGTAATCTTACCGCAAAACGTCCTTTCTCATCTCTTTCATGCGTGTGTAAGAAGCTCTCTTCACATGCTCTTTCTTCGTGGCTTCTATGTTTTACAGGAGCTAGTTCCTCTATTTTCCAAAAGCTTTCTAATTGCTTATGTAATAAATTTAAAGATAAATGACAGTAATTTACTGGCCTTTTTGGTTTCGGAGTGGAGATAGGTCCGGATACAAGCCATCCTAGCTCGGTCCTTTGTAGTGTGAGCCCCGCATCTCCAATCCTCATTCGATCGGTATGCAAGACTTCCCAAAATATCTCCACTCCCAATAGTAGATCTATCGGGCTGGTAATGTTGAAGTTCGGATCTGCTAATTGGAGACCGCTGGGGATCCCAGCGTCTTTTTTCTGAAAGGAAATTTGCGGCAGATTACTGGTCACTTCAGGTATTATCAGGCATTCTATCTTCTTTTCGTATTTGGAATAGCTTGAAGTTATATCTAGTTCAACTTTAGATTTTATATTTAAAATCTTATTGTGGATTCCCGTGACCGGAATGTTGGCCCTTTTTGCCTTTAATTTTAATTTATTTGCAAATTCCTCACTTATAAAGTTCGATTGAGCCCCAGAATCTAGCAAAACTCTGGCTTGAATTGAATTCCCTGTATTGTTTTTTATGTTGATAATGGCAGTGGACAATAACACGAAATTTTGTTCTACCTTCGCGGCATGATTTGATACTAAAGGCGCTTCCTTCGCGGAAGATGTTGATGCCCTTTCGTGTTTTGATTCCTCCTCCCTTTTAAAATGAAGTAAAGTATTGTGATTTTCACCATCGCATTTACGGCAATTGAATTTAGATTTGCAATCCTTTAATTTATGACCGGGGTTTAAACATTTTAAACAAGCGCCTAATTTGTGCATTTTATCAATTCGTTCTTTCGGTTTTAATTCCAAAAATTTGCGGCAATAATAAATCTTATGATTGTCGTTGCAATTTAAACATTTTAGTTTTTGAACGGATAATGATACCATAGCTTCCTTTTTATAATTATGCAGATTCGCTTTTCCCGGATTAATTCTTTTCTCGTTATTTGCCGATGCTTCTAGTACTTGGGCCCTTGTATACAAGCATTTAATAAATTCTTCATAGGTAGGTAGATTATTTTTTGTTGGGTATTGTTCCCAATGAGCTCTTGTATTTGAGTCTAGCTTGTTTGATAACAAATAAATTAAAATTACATCCCAATTTTTCGTAGCTATATTTAAATTATTTAGCGATTTTAAATGCAATTGCGCCTCATCCAATAGGCTCCTTATTGCGACGTGATTTTCTGCCTTTACATCTGGTAATCTAAACAACGAGTTTACATGATTATTTATAATTATTTTAGAGTTTTCGTATCTGTCCGTAAGCATCTCCCAGGCCGTAACATAATTGTCGATATGCATAGGCAATGCTGTTATAAGTTTAAATGCTTCCCCTTTCAGACAAGATCGCAAATAATAAAATTTTTGTACGGCATCTAGGTTAGAATTGCTGTCTACTAATGAAATAAACGCATCTCGGAATTCTATCCATTCGCAATAATCCCCTTTAAATTTTGGCAATTCTATAATAGGAAGCTTGATATTATTGTTAGCCTTGACCGCGGAATCCCTTTTAGTTAAATTTTCTTTCGCGCTGGCTAAATTGACTGGCTGACATTGAAATAATCGTCTTCAAAGCTCGCTCGTTCGCTTTCATCATCCTCGGGAGATAATGCATTTATTTTATCCTGAATTTCTTCAAACTTATCAAGTAAAGGTTCGAAACGGTGTATACGCAGTTCCAATTCGTTCTGTGTCAGTGTACCCTTGTTTAAGAATTCCCTGAATCGAGTAACCTTTCCTTTACATATTCCCCGTTGAGCGATTAGCGCTTTTAAATCCATATTGATTCAATCAGGCGTCTACTTACAGTTCACAGAGTAATCCAAATCACAATCACCATTAATCAACTAATATTTACTGTATTAAAGCACCGATAACCTCACAAATGATCGTTATTGACTTCGTCCGTCATAATTGAATATGACAACCGATGACAATGACAATCATAAATGACAATAAAATAATAATATTGAATACTATTCTGTGCTATACTGACGCCGTCAATTTTGTCTATTTGCCCATAGAGTATTTGCAGCAAAACTGCTTTACCGGCTTCGCGGTTGATTCAAGTGAATATTTCAAACAAAAATAATTTAATCTTGGAATTTATAACATTGCTGTAGTTTTTTCGCAATAAACTTATTACCTACTGCAATATCGAGTTATTTTTTGTAGACTTGATCATACCGGCTTGCAACAATTTTTTATGAGTAATTCACAATATTGATGTCATTAATTTTGCTTTTTTAAAGGGATTTTAATGGTAAGGTAGGTAGTGTGGATAAGGATTGGTCACTTGCCCATTTTTTTATCTGATGGCCCAGGCGGGTTTAATGGCGGAAACACACTTGTGTGGTGTGGTGTGTCGTGGCGCGCCAGTAGCACATCGGTTTCATACATTTTCTATGGTTAGAGACATATTTGTGTGGTGTGGTGTGTCGGGGTGGGTTCTGTTGTGGCGTGGACTGCTCGCCGCCGATCGCGCCATACCCCCCTCCACCACTCTGGCGCACCATAGACATTTATTTATGGTCATAGACAACTAGCGGACGCTTGTTTGCAGCGTGGTTCTGAAAAATGGCTGACGAGCTAATTGAACTTGTACGTCAACGAAAAATTTTATACGACTTAACGTGTAAAGAGTATAAAAGTCATTTGATCAGAAATGCTGCTTGGGAAGAAATTTCTGAAATATTGTATTATCTTTATCTTTACGTAATATAAAATGAAGTCTCTCAAAATATATATGTGCGCTTAGATCTTTTAAACTCTGCAACGGATTTTCACGCGGTTTTCACCAATATATAGGGGGTAAAGCTATCTTTTGCAAAGACCATCAATAAGTCACAGGGTCAAACATTCAACGTTGCTGGCTTATGTTTGAGTGTTTCTCACACGGCCAGTTATATGTCGCGCTTTCGAGAAAAACATCTTTTTTTTATTTTTTTTAAATTTATTTATTAAGTTAAAGAAATATAATATTTCGCTTTCTTAACTTAAATACAGAGCATAATATTGTGTTTGTGTGTATAAGTCCATTTTGTATTTTGTAGATTAAAAGACATATGTTATATTCGTACAATGTTCTTATTTTCAAAAGGTTCATTTCCTGATATAGTTTTTTTTTTTGGGAGTGTCTGGGTTATAGTTGAAGAGTTTTTTAATAACTTTGTTCTGTATTATTTGTAAGTCGTTTAAGTACGTAATGTATGTGTTTCCCCATATTTCTATTAAATATCTAAATCTAAAGAAAACATGTTTGTATTATCTTTTTTTTCTGCCTTTTCAAACGAACAATACACTATCGTAAAGGTTATGCATTATATATTATATATTTTAAAGAACTGTCTGTTTTTTAATGTTATCTGTTCTTCAGTGCATATATGTACACTAATAAATTGAATGTATATAGTGTTAATTATAGGTATAATTCTAGAAATTAAACAAATATTGTAAAAATTCCCTCCCTAAACACGAGTTATTCTCAATTAGGGAGGTATTAAATTAAATCAAGAAACATGTTATATACTTACCAATATAAATATTAAAAAGTTTCATTAAAAAGTTGTAAACAATATGAATTATGTGCTATGTTAATATTTCTTTAAATAAATAAAAAAAATAAAAAAAATCTCATGTAAAAACAGCTGTAAATATTGTATATAAAAATATCCCGTAGTATAGACTTATTATAATCATAGTATTATTAAATCACCCCACACTGCTCCACATTAATATCTACATTGCACCCATGCGAAGCCAGGGCGGGTCGCTAATATTATTATATTACTAATATACTATATAAAGTACTGATGGAATTTCTCTTCGTCACTCTCTAGTTCTTTAACAAGACGATGAAATTCACCTTTGTTAAATTCTGTCTCTCTCTGTTTATAGGGTGAACCTAGTGTTTTCTTTTCTTTTTTTTTGCCCTTAAGAAGTTTCATTGCTAAGAGAAATTGAAGATCTTCATCAAAATCACTATCCAAATCAGAAGAAAACATTATGCACATTTAAACGCTGCAAAGGTTTGATATCTAGGTAGGTACTGTTCAGAAATAACGCCAGAGCACCCTTTAAAATAACGCCAGAGCATTTTGACCCTTATGCATAAAGAAACTTTATGAAAGATAAGGTCACATTCACTTGCGCCAATATCTCTCTTCGTAGCTTTAAAGATTTCATGAATGTGGCAACACTACAGAAAACGCTAGAGCGCTCCACGACACGCCACACCACACCACACTAGTGTGCACACTCACCGTCACGACAGTAAGCGCCACAACACACCACACCACACAAATATGTTTCCGCCTTAACTCCGAGCCAAAACGTGGTCAGAATCTTTGGGTGACTTCACAAGTCCACTTCGATTTGTTTATGGTCACCGGCTACTAAATCAACCAATAGGAATCTTTTATTTTTGTTGCATTTTTCTGCTTTATTTACGTTTGATTGACAATTGACATTTACATTTCCGACGCAATAAGTAACGATTATGAACTTTGGGAATTCACGATCAAATAAAAAATGGGAGAACAGGACCCGCAATTGGAACAAAATTACAGGTGGGAGTCTTCCTTTGGTTGTTATTTCAGTGTTCCTAAAGTATTTTTTGAAATGTATTGCTTAATTGTATTTTAAACTGATGTACCTACATGTTTCCGTTTTCAGAACATATTTATGTTTCACCTGGGATCTAATAATTGACGCTATCCAACATCACGATTATATCTTAAAAAAGTAAATATGTTTTCTATATTGCATTTTCTTTTCTTATTTTCAACTTTTTTTATATTTTTATCAGTAAATAAATAAATTTATTCGTATTTTTCAGTGGAATCTGAACCAACAAAACTTTACTTGTTTACAATATAACATTCTTTATCCACACTTCAATACATTCGCTTCTGTTTCTGTAGATGGTTACATGACGTTAAGGGAAATACTATCAATCATGGTGCATGATGCAGAGGTAATTATTATTTTTATAACTTTCATTTTACAAAAACGTCAGTCAAATTTAATGTACAGTTTGACAATTAAGTGTAGAAAATAAATGATGGCGCTGCGATCGATTTCTTGGTTTTAAATGGCAACACCGTGATGGCTCATAAGACAATGAATGTATGTTTTAAAAAACCCTTCAGCCAAAATGCATATTTCATAACGTGTTTGTATTTTCATAAATTTTGCACAAAAACACATAATTTAATAGAAGTAAAATAAAACAAAACAGGTTTTAAGTGGGCGTTTATTTTGTTATAAAAACGTAGGTACATAGGTATTTAAAAATCTGAGTATATTTATTCAACACCCGACATGTAATAATTATTGTCTTAGTCCTCATATGATTCTTCTTCTTCCATATCTTCATCTTCATCTAAACGTTCATCTATATCATCATATAGAGTACTTCCTCGTGCATAATAATCTGCCTCGATTTTCATCACGTTTTTGCAACAATTTTTTTAATCATCAACACTTATGCTATTTTCCGTTTTCCCGGTGTTTCAAATTTTCCATCTGCCTTTTCCCTTCCTCGACGATTTATCTTACTTTTCAGATTTACCTGTATGTGGAAAACATCATTAAAATGATTATTCTATGGAAGGTAGTTTTAAAAAAGCACACCTGTAAATATTCATTTAGAAAGAAAGAAAGAGAAAATTAAGAACAAGTTACATTTCTATGAGTTTAAAGAAGTTGCATATTATTTTATTTTTTTTAAATTGAGATATTCCATTTTTCTTGTGGCCTAATATTAACTGTCAAATGGAAATGTCAAATTCGGATTTTTAAACATAACCTCAAATCAGATTGTAATGGTTATAATCGCACAAAAATTGGCATAAATCTTGTAATACTAATGAAATTTATTAAAAAAAACTATACCACGTACCATTCATTTCTGCAGTTCGTTTGTAAACTTCTTTCAAATTGGATAGGAGCTTCTTCGCACGATATTCAGCTAGGCAGCGTTGAAACACGCAGTTTACAACTTCTCTTGCACCACTACGTATTGGTTTGTTCATTTTAATTCAATTCAAACAATGCACAGGCAAACAATGAAAAAAAAACACTAAACGAGCGATTTTCAGTGTGTTCTACATGATTAAAGTCAGTAAAGCCAAGAGCCATACAAAATGTCATTGACAAAACGAGTATTTCGGTGTTACCATAGTAATGAAAAAATTTAGTTCCAAATTAATTAATTTCTACACTTTCTTGCCAAACAATATTTGAGTAGGCTTCTTTATATAAGTAAGTACCTAGGTATCCTAGAACTTGGTTTAATATGAGAGTTATCATCAATTAAAAGTTAAAAGACATGGGAGGAAATGTAACTACATACATACATAGGTATGTACTATAATTTCACATACACAAATACAATAAAAATTGCATTATTTTACAAATTTCCATAACTGAACCAATGTAGTTTTTAGAAAATATAACTTATCCTATTTTTTATGATTTCAGGGAAAATATGGTGAGCTGAGCTACTTTAAATGCCAAATAAACAAATATAATGTTTTTTTGAGCCCCTTATGAAGAATCAAATATCTCATGCAAAGTAATGTCTCCGTGCATCTTGGAAATATAATAAATTTATTTTTACCTGCCGAAAGATATAATAGGTACGTTCAAAAGAGAAATTTATCTTTAAAACAACGTCCTCATGTGGCAATTTGCTACAGAAATATAACCTGCTTATATTGTATTCTTGTTTAAAATATGTACATGTAATTCTGAGTTTTAAATTTTTCTGTTAAAAGATGAAAATATTTTAAATTCAGTAGTTTTGTAGGAACGCATAATCATATTTTAATTACATATTCTTGTATTTCCTTTTTCTACATGTTTATAATAAAATTCTTATCATAATTACGAGTTTTATTTTTAAAATAATATTTTAGGCTAATGATTTGGGTGGTATTGGGTAGGTACAGAAAGAAAATTATACTGTCTATGGTCGCGCATTGTTCTGTTGTTTCTTTCTCTATCTTCGTCTATGGTGTGTGACGTCACAGGTGATAAAATTATTGCATTTTGGTGGTGAAATAGTGACCAAAATATTTACGTACTAAAGCCCGAAGTTATCGATCTAGTGGGTGGTTTGGTATATTTATGTGATGGCCTCTGCTGCTGGCTGGATGCTGGAAGCTGCATGTTGGCTGGATGTCCCTTCTTCAGTGCTGGTTCCTTTTATTAATTTAAACACTCGCGTTAAATTATCCGGCTCGTAGGAGCAAATGTAAAATTTTGGAAGAAGGTAACACTTGTAATGAAACGCATCATTCAGGAAATTAAAAGGACTAGTGAATTTTTATTGTTATATTCCCAATTACATTGTGAATATCGTTAGATCCAACTACCCAAGACAGACCAAGGAGTTTATGTTGTTTATGAAGCTAAGTCGAAGGAAAGAGAATTTAAAAAAACCGCAACTCGATCTTTTATAAATTATTTGTCCTGGCCGAGTGGGAGTTTGCATCTAGCGACATCTATTAATAATTCTTACAATTAATTAGTTTGGTTCCCAAACAAACAATTCATTTTAACTACATATTTTGAGAGGTGTGAGTCCTAGCTAAAAAACTAACCCACAAATTTATACACTGGCACTTCCACGCGGGGGCTCCTTTGTGCCGGTTAACAATAAATACATAAGTAAGTTAAGTTATTTGTGGCAATTTCAAATATTTATGTTAATTTTAATATTCACATTATTAATTAGAATTGAGTCCTTCTCCAGAAAAAAAGAGTCATGTGAAAAAGCGAGTTCTGAGATATTGGCTGTTTTTTTTTACTGTAGTGAGCATAATATGCACATTGAAAGTCAAATACCTAAATAGAATTAAGCCCTCCTGCGGAAAAACAGAGTTATGTGAAAAAGTGAATTCCGAGATATTGGCTGTTTCATTTGACTGTAGTGAGCATAATATACACATTGAAAGTCAAATCAATAGAATTAAGCCCTTCTGTGGAAAAAAAGAGTTAAGTGAAAAAGCGAGTTCTGAGATATTGGCTGTTTCATTTGATCATAGTGAGCATAATATACACATTGAAAGTCAAATAAATAGAACTAAGCCCTTCAGCATAAAAACAGATTTATATGAAAAAGTGAGTTCTGAGATATTGGCGGTTTCATTTGACTGTAGTAAGCATATTATATTTATCAGACTGATAGATAGGCTGAAACCGATTACGGTCAGAAATAAATTAAGTGGAAAAAAGTTTAAAATTGTTTTAACACATTGTTAATATATAATAATGCCAGTTTTCCATAAATCAATATTTTTCATTTTACTAACAAAAATTTCTGTAAAACGTGAAAATTAAAAATTCGAGGCGTGTTACAACGTAACAATGCCGAAATAAAACTGTATCTCCAATTCTCCATAATAATGACTAATACATCAAGCGCCGATCACACAGTCAGTTTCAGTTAAGTATTGGCAAATCAGTATTGAGAGCGCAATATCGGCTGGTTGTGGTTGAGATTAACGATTTTGGCCGTGAATTTAGATGGCACGTAATTTGAATGTTGTCAAGATAACGCTGTGTTTCCGCGTAATGGCTCAATTTATAACAGTTTCAAATACAGTGAAATTCTCTTAAGAAATTTTCCAAGGGACCGGAAAAAATTTCTAAAGCGGGAAAATCTTATATGTGGGATAAATTGGGCCATTCAGTGTTCAAGGGACCGAAAAAACCAAACTTCTTAAGCATGAAAATTTCTTAAGACATAACTTCATAAAAGGGTTTTATTGTATACATATACTAGCAGACCCGGCCACACGTTGTTGTGGCTAACAAAACAACGCCACGCCATTACCCAACCTTTATAACCAACGCCATCTGTTAAATCAAATCCACACCGCCCACTTGCCAGCCCGCTCTCTTTATCTATATATTTGATCAATTTACACAAAATTTTGACAAATTATAGACCTAAAAACCTTCCTCAATCACTCTACCTATTGGTGAAAACCGCATGAAAATCCGTTGCCTAGTTTAAATGATAGCACAAAGCACACAGACAGCGGGAGCGACTTCATTTTATACTATGTACAAGAGTAATGTTAGAATTTGTGACAGTTATAAATTTAATAATACATAATTACAAATCAGTTTATAAATTGCACAAAGTAACATCATATAATTAAAATTACATATTTGTATTTATTGGGCATTAATAATAATAATAACTTTATTTCACATAAAATTGAACAATAAAACATATGTGGAAACTTTGACTAGCCAACTAGGAATGGATCCTGTTTTAGGCCAGTCAAATTGACAAATTTAAATTCATATTACATTGTTTACTAACATAACATGTTATTTATAGCAGGAAAAGGTGTTAATTATGTATTCCTAACAGTATATAATTTTGTACTCATAAGAAAAAGAAGACAAATAATGATATCTTAACATCAAATTCAGATATTTTCCCCTAGAGCGCTTAAAAACAAAAACAAATACAAATAAAAGATAAAAGATAAAACCGGTAAAGTAAACAAAATCGGTAAAGTAAATAAAACCGGTAAAGTAAATAAACTATGTAACAATTTCTCACATTTTGTTTTGAAGAGTTTAATTTATAAATTAAATAAAAAATTAATTTAGTAAACAAAATAACTTTGTTGACCATGTTTCCTTGTTATTTTTCCTCCCCCACACTACCCTCAACTAATAATATCTAATCATTTCTGTACTTGTATAATAAGTTGAGTTAAGAGTTTTAATAACTTTAGTGACTGAAACCGGAAGCAACTAAATAAAATTAAGTAACATAAATATGTACATTGTGAATAAAACTCTTCAAAACACAATTTAATATTAGTTAAGTACGTACATATAGGTATATATCAGTGGCGGTTCGTGAATTTTTAGTGAGCTAGAGTGCTAATATAGAAAAATACGATATTACTGATGTTGTAGCTGAAAATGAATTTAATTTATTTTTTTTAATTTCAACTTTTCGTATGAAGATCTTTCAGTATGTGGATGGCACATCCCTTGACTGAAAGAATCCTGAAGATCTTCATACAAAAGTTGAAATTTTGAAAATAAATGAAATTCATTTTCAGCTACAACAACGTCAATAACGCCATATTTTTAATCATAGCGCTCTAGCTCACTGAAAACTCACAGAACGCCAATGATATGTATGTACGTACGCTGTACCAGTAGCTCGTGCCTTTGCTCTAAAGCAGTGGTTGCCAACCCCCGGTACGTGGATCAAATGGTACCGGGTAGCCTGAGGTCCTGCCTAAAAATAAAAATTACGTAAAAAAATCTAACTTGGCAGTAAGAAAATTTATAATTATTAACAAAAAATTATTATTCAGTTGAGAATCTCTTCCATGCCAAGTTACCGCTGACACAATACCTTCGAAGTAAAAAACATGACTGTGCTTCACCGCTCTGATATTCTGCTTGGCCAAATGCAATGGGAATCATTTTATTGAGAATACATGACCAGTGGCGTACTGTGGGTATCAGCCGCCCGGGGCGGAGGAAAATTTTGCCGCCCCCCCCCTATATAGGTACTTCTTCAGGGAGGGGGGGGGGGTAGTGATCCTTTTTTTAATTTTTTTTTTTTTTAATATTTATTAATTAAATCTGTATGCGGTGAATTAAAACTTCACTCAGAACGTGAAAACGGTTTTTCTTTGGTTCTGGCAGCACATAAATTGTCTGCAACTAGAATTTTATATTTGCACTTCGAAAAAAGTTATGTTTTCCTTCGAAATATGTCAGCAGATGAATACACAATTGGAATTTTACATTCTGAACAATAAAACTGGCTTAAATTTTATCTGTATGCGGTGAATTAAAACTACACTCAGAACATGAAAAAGGTTTTTATTTGACTCTGGCGGCACATAACTTGTCTGGAAGAATTTTATTAAGCACTTCAAATAAGTTTTTTCTTCGAAATGTGTCGTCGGATGAATTCACAACTGGAATTTTACATTCTGAACACAAAAGGGGTTTTAATTAAATCTCTAAGCGGTGAATTAAGACTACACTCGGAACATGAAAATGTTTTTTCTTTGATTCTGGCGGCACATAAATTGTCTGCAAGAATTTTATAAAGCACTTTAAATAATATAATGTTTTCCTTCGAAATGTGTCGTCAGATGAATCCACAACAGGAATTATACATTTTGAACACAAAACTGCTTTTAATTAAATATGTATGCGGTGAATTAAAACTTCACTCAGAACATAAAAATGGTTTTTCTTTGATTCTGGCAGCACATAGATAGTGTGCATCTAGAATTTTATAACTGCAATTCGAATAAGTATGCACACACCTGTCAGCTATTTAACTTTTCTGTGATAATAAATTTAAAATATATCACCGTGATATATACGTGGAAGAAAACCGTATAAGTGTAATTTTTTGTGCGCTTTCAGCAGCGCGCACAAAGCTTCACGAATATAAAACACAAATCGACTATCAATTAGAGCTAAAATGATACTGTTGCCATTTACATTTTTATTTAAAAATAATGTATGTGTTAGAAATAAAAACAAAACGTCTGTCGTTAATATTTTGATTTTAACAGTATATAAAACTTAAGAAAGATGTTAAGAAACTATAAACTAGAAAAAACTTTTAAGTCCTGACGCGAGAATAGAACCCGCGACTTCCCCAATTCAAATTTTTACAAGATGATTATTGATTGTGAAATTTTGCCGCCCCCCCGAAAGTGCCGCCCGGGGCGGGCCGCCCCCCCCGCCCCCCCCACGGTACGCCACTGTACATGACATACTAACATGCGTTCTATTTTATTGGTGAATTTATTCCAATTTTTCAACAAAATACTTATATTGTGACCACCGAGAGCTTATTATTATGTTTATAATTATTTTAATAAATTCAAAAATGTATAATGAAGGATTAGCGAAAATCTGAATCCTGTATTTATTATATTTTAAGAGATATTTACATATTTTGAGACTATGTGTACTGGTTATACATCACCGTTAAGGAAAGGTTAACCGGGAGCTGAGAGATGTCACCTATAAAGAATCAAGGTCCCCCTCAGTGGGCTGTGGTAAAATTACCAAATGTTGATCGGTCTGCGGCAATAAAAAGGTTGGGGACCACTGCTCTTAAGCGCTGAATTAATTGCTGTATTCTTTGTACAAGAGGTTCATTTAAAAAGCAATTAATAATATTGACTAGTTTACTCTTTCTGCGAATAGAATAATGTGAAACAATATATTATATAACATGTTATATGTTATACATATAAGTACAGTAGGGGTATACAGTGAAACCCTCTTAACCCTTCAAAAATTTGGCATTTTTTTCAGATGGTCAAAATATTTTCGCTATAAAATAAAATGCAAATATTTGAGAATATTTCTGAGCACATTTAAAAACTAAAAACTGTTTTAGAAAGATGATGAAATACACTTTCAAATTATATAATTCGAAATAAACATATATTTTTTTTAATTATAAAAAATTTGCATACAAACATAAAAAAGTTATCAAAATGGCTCACCTTACGTTTTTTCTAATGAAAGTTACTGATAATAAAAATAATAAAAAAACATACATATTTTATTAGACAAATGTATAACAAACACATATTGAAACCTCACTTTTTTGTCGCTCTATGTAAAAATAATTTTAAAAAAAATTCCTGAAGTTTCAATTTTTTTTTTTTTGCAATTCAAAACTTTGCATGCATAAAAGTGTACATTTTACTTTTTTGGTGGCTATTTTTTAGATTGGAATATAAAGCGTGGTGTTTTTACTTTCTAAAACCCATTAGAACATATTTCTCACTATGATAAGTAAGAGAGTTACAGCGTTTTATATGAGACCTATGTGTTGAGACCTATATGTTGGGACAAATGTGGTCTCCTGTGATTAAACGGGTAAAGAAGTTTTCCGGAACCGAAGGGACCGGATAAAAAAAACTTCTTAAGCGGGAAAACCTTATATGCGGGAAAAATTGGGACAATTTTGGGTCGAGGGACCGAAAAAACCAAACTTCTTAAGCCATGAAACTTCTTAAGAGGGTTTCACTGTAATAAATTAATAATAAATATTTGGTCAAATGTTAGTTTTTTGACTTCCCAAGTAAAATTAAATTCTGCGGGTACGCATACATTTATATCATGGGGTAATTACTACAACTAGGTAAATTTAAAATCAGGTTTGTTGAGAAATTGAATTATAAAATGGTACGAGGGGAGGTATTTATGTTCGAGGAATGGGTAGGTAGGTGATAAGTGGGGGTGTCGCTGAATTAGAAACTAATTGAACAACTCATTATTAGTTTAAATACCGGGTTTTATCGTAATTAGGTCATTAGTCTTTGAGCTATCATCGACCAAACAAGTCAATCGGATCAATTTTATTGTAGAACGTGTTTATGTAGTTTATACAAACAAGAAAATAAATTCTTAAAATGAATCAGTCCATAATTTTCTATTTTGATCTTTAAAAATAATTATATTTAGCAATTTCATGTTGTGAATAGGTAGAATTGTTGGCATATCATCATAAAACATTGTTAACTTGCTGTTATTGGATTTCAAAAGGAAAAGCATTAAAAACAATACATATGTATGTAAGTTTGTGGGTGAGCTTTGCGAGCTATGTGTTGTATTGTGTAAAATATAGCTGCAGTAAACACAGAGGATTTTATGAAACAAGTTCTGTTATTATTAACCCTTATGCTTGATTCAATATGTTCGCACCTCACAATCCGGACACCTCGGTTTAGCGCCAAACCGGTCACACCGTCACTTTGGTTTGAGATTGTAAAATACCTATGCAAGATAGCTTTCATATTTCATAATAAGAAGCATTATTTCGTTCTCTTTCTGGTTAAAATAAAATACATATGTTTGCATGCGAGGAAGAGAGATATATAGCTTTTAAAATGTAAGGTCGCTCTGGGACGTTTTTGGTCTTATGAAAGTATAACGCAATTACGTTTTTGGGATGTATTTATTCCTAAACCAGCAGACGGGTTAAATTCGTCAAATAAGAGTTCAGTGACGTAACCAGTGACGGATCGTGACATTTGGGTGCGCTAGAGTGCTAATAGTAAAATAAAAAAACGGCATTACTGTTGTAGCCGAAAAAGTTTTTTAGCACCGTTGTGATTTGAAACTCGATGAAACGGAAATGACACTAAAGAGACAAACACATACATCCATAGGATTTAACCTGCGTAAGAATGAGATAGACTGAAACCTTACCGCATTGGTCGATTTGATTATGAGCTCACTTTTCATGACTCCTATTGGTTGACATTGTGCGGGTGAAGGTTACAGCGTGTGAACTACGCTCGATTTTTTAAAATCATGCAACAGATTAACTTTGTGCGGTGCTTCGTAGCCTCCCCACTCTTGTCTACTTTAGTTTTCTGAAAGTTTCACTTCAACTTGTATTTTTTTTTTTTTTAAAGACTTTCAGGATTGGCAGTGCACTGCACCGGATTTCCTGAAAACTTCATACAAAAAACTGATATTTGAAAAAAAAAAAGTTTTCGGCTACAACAACATCGGTAATGCCATTTTTTATAAAAATATTTGCACTCTAGCACATGAGAGCCGCCGCTGGATGTAAACCAAAATAAATGTTTCCGGAAATAAATCATATGGTAGAACACCGTTAATTTAAAATCCACCGGTCCTCAAAAACCACATTTCCAAATAACGAATTCCAACATGTTATGGAAAACAAACAAAAAAAAATCATTTGTTCCGCACGGGAGACCCTGAGGAAAAAAAATCCCTCAGGGCTTATGTCATCTTTGGGGATGCTAAGTGAAGGGTCTTTTTAGGGAAAGGAAGTTCTGGGAACAAAAAGAGTATGAGGGGTAGGCAGGAATCTGTCGTCCTGGAGTGACGAACGTATGAATCCATCCCTACCACTGCGGTGCAAGGCGACTGATTGAGACAGTCCTGCTGGATTGGTCAAAAGGTCTTCCTCGACTAGTCACTTCCAATTCGAACCTCCACGCAGTAAGTGGGCAAATGCGTCCACCGCCAAGACCTAGACAAACCTCAGGCACCCCTGCTAAGTCACCATATGTAGCGAACCAGTCGGGGTGACTTATGGCAGGGGTGTTGTTTATGCAATAGATGGTTACCGGGGCGGCGGTAATTGCTATAAAGTTGAGTTTCGCAGCCGGCCCATTATATAGGTATTCAAAATAAATAAAAACGTTATGATACGACTTATTTCTGCCTAAATAAAATTTCGGCATCCAATTACCGTCGCGGCCAGCCTTTCAAATTGAAATTTACGATATACATAATAATACGAACAAGGAGGATGTACAACCGCGTAAATCGAAATGTTGACCATGTTACAGTCACAGACAGCCTGTTAGATTCAGATTGTCGAGACCATATAATTTACTTTCGCACAAAACGAATATTTTCGAATTACACATACCAATTTACATCGGCGGACAAAATTTTTAATGAATTTTTTTTTCCGAAATTCCAATTACGCATTCACAAATTCTAATTACGCATTACTGTATAGGTACATTTTCTTATTCATCCAAACATTTTACACTTATACTTATGGGCATCATATTATGTGTAAGTTTACATAACATTTTGTTGATTGTTTTTACAGATATATAGTTTTGTCCATGTTTTTTTTTAGTTTGCAATCAAATGAGCCCCCTTATATTATAGAATCGGAATCTCACATTTAATTATATAAATAATATATACATTCATAAAAAGTTGTGTACATTGTGGCTTTCCATAATTACAAAAAATATATTTGTGTTTCATTTGATCTTATACATAACGATCGTCCAATTGATTAGTCAGATATCTCTGAAATATCGAAATTTGAGTTTATTATGCAGTTATATGTAAAAGTGTACCCTCTATCTGGTACAATACTCAGATTACTCATAAACACCACAAAATCCATTATAATGCAGAAAAAATTGTAGTGAAATAAACAAAAAAATTATGTTTTCGGGGTTACTTGTAGGAAATTTCAAAATGTCATACTAATGTACCGGACCGATATGCTTCCCGATGTTATTTTAGAGCATATTTAACAAGTAAAACACAGACACGTGTAAATATATATTTATCGTGAGTATTCGAATATAGCTTTCCTCATTATCTCAAAACTTAGTATTTGGAGATGTCTGACTAATCAACTGTACGATCGATATATGCAACCAAAGATATTGAAATATAAGAGATATTGCAGTTTTTACTGGGTGGGACTGCGCTTCCGGGTGTTGCCGATATTGTTTACTAATTAACGAATAAACTAAACGAACATTAAATTAAATGAAAAAATTCTTTTCGTATTCAAACTATGTATATAGTTAACCAATACTAATGCACACCTTAAAAAAAAAACAACGAAATGAACAAATTCTTTTCGTATGCAAACTACTCCGATTAGGTAGTAGTCCGCCGACAGTCGCACAGACATCATAGCATATCTATTTTGTATTTCAATATCTTTGTATGCAACTAATTAAATAATAGCCTTGATCTCAATATATACATTAAAATATTTTTAACAGAATGAATAAGTTAAATATTGAAGATTTTTTGAAAAAATACAAAAACTTATAAATTATGTATTTATACATATCGACACTGGAAAGGTAAAATAGCTAAAGCGCCATACAGCTGTGAAATTGATGATGAACCAACACAATAAGCTATGTCTGTTTATATGCTTGTATTCATCAAATCAACCACAAACAAACAATTTAGCTTATTGTGTGGGTTTATGTTTAACCCCTCGAGTCTCGATCATATTCTGTGAGTAGTTTACAATATTTCCGCTTTGCAATAAAATCCAAATAAACTAAATATTTGTGAATGTATCTGAACACTAAAATTTGTTTATAAAAGTGATGAAATACGCTTTAAAATTTTATTATTAGAAATAACCACGTAATTTTTTAAAAATTAAAATTTTGAATGCAAACTTTAAAATGTTTTAAAAATGGCTCATCTTACGTTTCTTCCATCTAAAATGGTAACGAAGAAAAATAAAAACATATTTTATTAGACAAATGAATTATAAATGTTATCACCACCTCACTCTTTTGTCATTTCATGTCAAAATAATTCATAAAAAAATAATAAAGTTTCATAATTTTATTTCAAATTACAGTCGGAAACTTTGGTTTCATAAAGGTGTATATTTTAATTATTTTGTGGTTAACTTTTAGATTTTAATATATGGTGTTGTGTCTTCTCTTTCCAATACCGTTTAAATCACATTTCTCACTCTGATAGTAAGGGAGACACAGCAATTTCTACGAGACCTATAAGAGTTGTTCTGATAAGAGAACAAATTAGTCTGACGGGTTAATGTCACAGCTTTATAACGCTTTAGCCATTTTTCCTTTTTTTTCATTTTTCATTTAGCCATCAATATGTATATGTATTTTTGTATATATATTATGTAAATAATACATATATTACATACATTGAGATATTTGAGGCCGATTTTTGAGCTCCTCGATATCCTCTGTCTTTTATTCAATGCGTTGGAAAGTCTAGGAATCTATGTCAGTTTTTCTTTTTTCTTTTAAAAAGAAAGTTAAACATTCCCAGGTTGTGAATAACCTGTCAATATTTTTAAATCTCTTATTACCATCGCAGTAAGCGGGAAATGTTGCTTGTGTCGTGATGGAGTACTTAGCCAGGTGAGGAATTGAATTATTTAGGATGTGTATTGAAACCATGTCATTCTCAGTTCACTTCAGCGAGGTTAACTATGAAAATATTTGTTGGCAGAGCCGGCCCTGTGCGCAATAAAGAATATGAGTAAAAAATATTTTGACTTTAAAAAAATATGTTCATGTAGAACAAAAAACACCGATTCTGAATACACATAGATTTCAATATTTTTACTCTCAGAATGAATAAATTGTTCTTGAAAAATGATTTAAAAGCTACACTGTGTAAATTCTCCATGATTGACTGAATGAAATCTGACTTCAAATGTACCGTGTTAAGTTTGTACAATGTAATAACTAAACAATGGCGGTCTGTGACTTTTCAGTGAGCTAGAGTACTAAGATCGAAAAATACAACATTATTGATGTTGTAGCTGAAAATGAATTTTTTTTTTTCAATTTTCATTTTTTACTTGTAGATTTTCCGGATTATTTCAATTTGGGGAAGCGCAGCATCATCGCATTAAAAAAGTATTAAAAATTTTTGCATGAAACTTTATATTAAAAAAAAAACAATAATTTAGTTAGACGGCTAACGATTAAAAAAACTGTAATGGAATTCCTTATTAATGAATAAAAAATGTATTAGAATTCCTTAATGAAGAATAAAAGAATTCTCCACACAAAATGCCCTACTGACCAGCAGTGGCGGTTCTTCACAGGGGGACAATGGGGACAGTCCCCACCAGTTACACTCAAAACCTACTAAAGGAAATAACAGTCGATGCTTTGTCTTCACCAAAATAAATGAATTCTTTAAACATAAAAGTAATTAACATCTGCAGAAATAAAATACAAACAATTATTCCGAATGATTTTAATAAGACCCTACGCGCGTACATCGAACAATGTCCGGCACAAAAAACAGCAGTTCTATTTCTCAGTGCGCAGAATCTAATGCGCACTTCGGGGACAATCCGAACTATCCCTATACTTTCCTTGCGTTGTTTCGCGATCGTATGCAACTGCGCATGCGCGGTATTATGTGAATTCAAGTACCTGCGGGGACAATCCTTTGGATCCCCATAGAACCATTTGTTTGCGAAGTTACGGGCGGGAATCGCTCGCGTTCAAATTAGTTTGATAATAATATTGCAAGATAAAGCTTTATTTTTATTATACTATATTGTAAATTGGCATATATCCGTAGACATTTTATATTATTTTGTGTTAAATATATCCGACTAGCATGATTAGACCATCAAAAACTTTTTTGAGAAATTTTATATTATATTCTACCGGTGGTGAGATTACGGTACAGTGTACAGTACGTAAAAAATGTCGATCCCCACCACTAAAAAGTGCTCGAGCCGCCACTGCTGACCAGTGAAGATTTGTTCGGAATCGTTCAAAGTACAGATGACGCCCCTGCTACTCTTACCGCTGAGATTGCTGCCATTTATATGTAATAATATTTATTCAAACTTAATTTAACTATGAAAACGAACTTTAAACAACAACAAAAATACTGGGATTTATGTTGGAAAGTGGATATTGATAAAAAATGAACTCAAATTCCTTATTGCTGCAGCACCCTCCGGGTGCCGACTTACAAAGCGCCAAAAATCCAAGGTGATGATAATACGTAACACAGCACCCTCGAGATTTTAATTTGTGCCAGGAATCGTTTGGCACATTTGCGTGGAAATATGTACACTCAAAGCTGGGTACCAACAAGTGTTGACTGCTAACTGTTGTATTAACGATGAGGGAATACTTGTATACGTAACGTCGCAAGGTGAGTTCAAAGGGTATTCAAATAGCTGGTGTACAAAAGTGCAGAAACAGACGAGAAACCATTCTTGAAGTCCGTTAGCCTGCATAACATTATGTAATATGGTTTAACTTACAGCATGAGCTTTTCACTAATAATGAGTCAGTTTGACAATCACCAATATCGGACTATTACGGTATGATATTCAAGCAGAACCAACCCAACCATGTGGTTAAGATTTTCAATACTATTTAGACATAAGGAATTACTATGATTGTACGTATTTGTATCTATTAGCTTTAAAGCAATGACTAAATAAAATAAACTAAGAGAGGACTTGGCATACCAATAAAACATTCTGTCCAAACGGTTTTACAAAAATAGCAGCCAAGATGGAACCTGTTATGTATCTGTTATGTTGGTACTAGTAAAAATGCCATCTGTCACACGCCGACATAGCTTTGAACGTGTAAGCAATGTCAATAAACATGTAATAATTTAAATAGACTTTCTTTTATTATTAACAAACTGCAGACATATAAATTGGTGACGAGGATAATCAGAAAAATTAAACTAAAACGAGTGTTGTAGGTCCAGTTGTGATTATCAGTGATTTCATCTTGAAAAAACAAATTTTTTGAAACATGTCAAACAGTACCTTAGGGGGCATGCATTAATTACGTGAGCAGTTTTTCTTCCAATCTAGACCCCTCCCCCCTTGGTGAGATAAATTTGGGCCACTTCGTATATGCTTTTCAAGTAATGTGAGATTTTTGGTGGACCCCCCACCCCCCCCCCCCCCCTTTTGAGCTCACGTAATTTGTATGCCCCCTTACCATTGCCAAAATACGAACCAAATTGTGAAAGTCTCGGTTTGTTTCTTGAATGTGTACAAACTTATCTGAAAATTATAAATATCACCGATAAAGAAAAGATTGCTTTTTATAAGAAAAACTTTCTCTATATACTTTTTTGAAGGTTATTCCCATCAGTGAAATACATATATCATATTAGAATAAGTTAACAATAATAATCTAAATGAAATATATTTTCTCTATCATATTTTCGTTTAGATTATTATTGTTAACTTATTCTAAAAAGATTGCTTATTTATTTATGATAATTTGTTGAAAAATATGCAGACATACTTATAAGAACCAATATATTTTAATTACTTGAATAATAACCATCGTAACCACTGCCGTTATTATATTACCGTTTGGACAGAACGTTCAATGTGTATTTGGATCGGTATGCCAAGTCCTTCTCTAGGTATTTTTTGTCGTTGCTTTTAGGTTTTCGTAAAAAAGCTTATGGAGGGAGAAGTGTATTGCTGCATTAGCATTTTGCTTCAATATAAAAATAAAAATCACTAAGCTGTTTTGGTTTTCAACTCTTTGAACATGCATAAGAAAAAAGTTATTTTCATCATTTTTACAAAATCAATAGAACAATGAACGAATTGTGGAAATGTCTCAAACAATGGACGATTTATGCATTCAATGGCAATAGATTTAAAAAATCCTAAACTATTTACAGTGGTGTCACCGAACTACAGTTCTTATTTAAATTTTAATAGTACATACTTTCTGATTTCACCACCGTCAAACTCTCGACAGCTGGACTGTTGCCACTCTGCCAACAAATAATGTCAATTGTGCAAAGTAACACTAAAGCTCATTGTTCGTTGGAAGAATCCATATAGTTGATGTAGACGTCAAAAGACGATATAGTTAATATAATTAATTCGGTGACTGGACAACTCAGAATCGTGCAACTTCAACAACTCCTTTGAAAAATCATTAAAAGTTATGAAAAAAATATATAGAAAAAAATGGTTAAATAGGTTACATTAGGTTAGGTTATGGTCAATCGTTCATAGGTCGTATAAAATGATTGGTTTTGTTCTTCGTATAAGTAAAGTATTCGGTAACCCACGTACAACAGTAACGCGTAAATAGTTTTTTTTTTCATAACTTTTGATGACAATTCAAAGGGGTGTTGAAATGACGTGATTCTGGGTTGACATGGAACCTATGTTTCACAATTGGTTTTATTAGTGGTGAAGATGCGTTGAAGTGTTGGACGGAGTCACCAGCTTATCCAGGGCGGCTGGTTCATGCGGTGAATGTCCACAAAGGTCATGTTGACAGGGATGTTGATGAGGGCGTAGGGCAGGTCCAGCTTCTCCAGGGTGTTCTGGATCTGCGCCCCGTTGCGCCCCAGCAGGAAGCCAACTGGGATGCTAACTTCTCGGTTGGATCTGATAGCAAGCATGATGTAAAGAGATTAGAGACCTAGTACCATTATACAAGCAGGTAAACTGCAACTTGCAATAGCTTAACTAATAACAATTAATGCTAATAACAACACCCCACTAAATGGAGAACAGATATTAATAAATACTAAAACATAAGAGAGCTAAAATAATAAGGGCAAGTTTCAAAAACAAATAAAACAATAATATGTAGTATTCACAAAAAATTCATTCATCAAAGTCAAAGTAAGAAAAATTCAATTTTTATAAGAAAAACTTTCTTTTTATACTTTTTTGAAGGTTATTCCCATCAGTGAAAGAAAATATTTATTTATCTATCCGAGACACTATCCAGGTCACAAACCAATTCTTAGAATGATTGTTTCCAATAAAAAGGGTAATTGCCCGTAATATGGAGAAAAATAATAAGTTGATAATAATGTAATTCTAAAATTTGAAAATATGAGATTGACAATTATGACGTTTTGACAGAAGGTGGCAATAGCGAAATTGGTTAACGCACTCGTCTCGGTTAGACGGAGAGGTCTGGGTTCCAGTCCCAGTTGCGACCATTGTCTTTTTCTGTTTTTCTGTGTCTTGTTCTCTTTCATATTTTCGTTTAGATTATTATTGTTAACTTATTCTAATATCAAAGTAAGAATATTAATTTTTAATTTAAAACTAGAAGGGTGATTGTGTATCTTTTGCGCTAAGTCAAAATTACGAAATAATTAACACAAAAAGGCAAAATCCACATTGGAAGGTGTCGTGCGTTATCAGCAGTCAAATTTCTGTGATTTTCTATGGCTTTCAATGGTTTGTCCTATGCCTGTCACGTGTTAAATGGATTAATTACCTATTTAAAAATACAAATTACTAATTTATTAGTTAATAAAACAACTTGCATATAAGCCTAATAGGTGTTGATAAATGAGTGTCCGTTTATCATATTATTGCGATGACATTCGATTTGACAATTGACACATTTGAGTGAAGCAACCTCACTAGGACTAAGCCTATATTGAGCTTGACAATTTACACATTTGAGTGAATCAACCTCACTAGGACTAAGCCTATATTGAGCTTGACAATTTACACATTTGAGTGAATCAACCTCACTAGGACTAAGCCTATATTG
Source organism: Limnephilus lunatus (assembly GCA_917563855.2). NCBI lineage: Eukaryota > Metazoa > Arthropoda > Insecta > Trichoptera > Limnephilidae > Limnephilus > Limnephilus lunatus. The sequence continues at coordinate 85,928,816 of OU830593.1, forward strand.
AGCTTGGCAATTTACACATTTGAGTGAAGCAACCTCACTAGGACTAAGCCTATATTGATCTTACAGTTTTGGCGCTGGGGGAATGGGGATAGGTTTTTCCCAATTCAGTGAACGATATTGAATGGAATATAATGAATATTACTTGTCATCGACCATCTCGATGAAGAGGTCGGCGTTGGGGTCATGCAGGTTGTCCTCCTCCGTGACGATGAGGGCGCGCGCCCCCGCCCGCTCCGCCACCAGCGTCTTGTGCAAGAACGAGCACTCCCTGCACACACAACACATGTCACAACATTATTACATTGAACCAAACAAAACTTTAGCTACTATCTGCAGAGAAGAGTATAAATGACAAGAAAAGGGTATAAATGACAAGAAAAGAGTATATATGACAAGAAAAGAGTATATATGACAAAATAAGAGAAAAGAGCATATATGACAAAATAAGAGAAAAGAGTATATATGACAAAATAAGAGAAAAGAGTATATACGACAAAATAAGATAAAAGAGTATGTATGACAAGAAAAGAGTATAGATGACAAAATAATGGAGAATGGGAGATAAAAATACTTTTACTGTACAAAAGCTGTCCCTTAAGAGTGAATAACCAGCACATGACAACTTCGATTCCGACACTAGCGCTAACACATCAGGGCTCGCGAGCGGGCGTTTTCAGAACTAAATTTCGTTCCGCGGCAATCCGAGTTTTGAGGGTTTTGTTCACTCGAGCTAGGGCTACCCGCTACTATTACTACTTTATATTACTATTCTCGCTTCCAGAATTTTAATTAGTAGTAGTTATTTGTAATTTGTATATTGAAGTGCATAAACATAAATAGATACAAGTGAAATGCGTAAACACAGTAGGTATTAAGTAGATAGCTACATGAATAAACAATTTGTTATATTCTTTTTAATATTTTGGTTTTTTGTTTTTCAATTGTATTTTACGGCCATTAGAGTGGAAGATACTCTCAGTATCGCCCTGGTGTAAGACCACCATTAAGAATTGAAACGTTGCTTGAAATGGCTTTAGCCGTGTTTAGTGGTCAGATCTGAATAGCCAGGTACTTCCCCACCTTCCTCTTCCCTATATCCTTCCCCTCCCCACTACCTTCAGTCTTACAACATACTCCAAATTGGGGATGCAATAGTCCCACTGGCTCCAGACTTGTGCGGTATTCATGAAAAAAAACGAGTAATATTCAGTTGGATTGTAAAAAATGTCGCATTTTGAAATATTTATTCGTGTGCATAATTAATAATAAGCACTTCAACAAACAGAATTAAAGCGCACAAACCCTTTCTTTCTTTGAGTGGCCTTGCAACGCATGCCGGGTACCCGCTGTATATAATGTTATATAGTGCAGGCGCTTGCATTATAATTCCCGGGACTTGTGATGGAACCATAACAGTTTAGTTGACCGCGAGGTTACAGTGCCCATGAAACGCATGCCGGGTACCCGCTGTATATAATTTATTTACGGACAAATAGTCCATTAACAATATAACAATAACACGAAAAACAAGCGTGCGTAAAGGCCCGACCCGCCGAGCAATCGATCACCGTTCGCATTGATTACCGTTCGCATGTCATTTTTCGTAACTATCACCACTTTTCGTAACCCATTCACCAGTTTACCCCCAAGTGTCGAGCGTGCGTAAAAAAGATTTACCCCAAAAAAATATTTTGGAGCAGTTGGGACTCTTGTGCGGTATTCACACAAGAAAAATTTAAAATAAAAAAAATATTCGAAATTATAAAAATTTTTGCAAAAAAATATTCAATGAACATGAAAAATTGCGTTCGGGCAACCCTATAGATTTAACAAACATGAATCAAGGAATTCGTGTTTATTTCAAATTTCGTTTTCAAATTTCATTTCCAAATATTATTATTCAAAGCGTCGCGAAGACGTGCTCTCCTGGCCGCGTTTGGGCCCGTAATGAAATCTGAAATTTGTGTTTACGGGCTGCGATAAAAATGGTAAAATGCGATGTTCAAAATTATTTAAAATTAAATACTTCCTTAAATTATTTTACGATCAAATTATTTATGATTTGTCAATAACGTCTTAGCAAAATAAGTATGTAAAAAAATCCGAAATATATTTGTTTGTAAGTGCACAAATAAATGCACAAACCGACCAATTTTCGTCAAGAAACACATGTCCGTATATATTTTTTAATAATTTTATTTAAACTAAAATTAAAATTCTGAAACATACGTTTACCAGATAATGTATTGATTTATTTTACTGCATGATTATATGATTTGAAATGGGTGTTGTATAAGAAATGTACTTTTTTGAAAATTGAACAAATCTGCGAACGACCTATGGTATAACCTTATTATTCTAAAAATATTTTTTTTTTCTCAAAATCTAAAACATAAGTTTACTAGATAAAAGAACAATCTTTTGAAATCCATTTATAGTTTTTTGTGGAAAAGAGTCAATACGTCTAACCACTGATTTAAAAATGACATATTTCTGGTTTCTCTGGTTGTACACTCTTAAATTTTAAAAACTTAAATTTTCAAAAGACTAAAAGATGTTATTTTGTCAAAGGGTCAAAATATTTCCGCTTCGAAATAAAATCTGTTTTTGAAAGGTGATAAAATACGCTTTCAAATTTTATAAATCAAAGTAAAAATATAATTTTTTTAAAGTATAATAATTTTGCATGCAAACATAAAAAAGTTTAAAAATGGCTCACCTTACGTTTTTCTAACTAAAATTATTGATAGGTAACGAATAAAAATAAAAACACCAACATATTTTTTTAGACAAATGTTTTATAAACGTTATTGTCATCTCACTTTTTGTCATTCCATATAAAAATAATTAATAAAAAAATTCTCAAAGTTTCATAATTTTTTTTCTAATTGGACATGGATGAATGGAAACAGTGAAAGATTGACTCACCCTCGAACAGCGAAGGCTACGTTTCCCTCCAGCTGCTCCTGGTTGAGGGGAGCGGTGCAGCCGTCTATGGGCTCCATCACCACCAGCTTGGTGTTGGTCATGCAGAAACTCTCATTCTGTAATCAATCAAAAATAACAACATCATCTTTCTGTCATTATTTAACGGCCGAATAAAATGCAACTACCTAACAGCATTTACCCAACGAATTTTAACCAGCAATTTCTGAGCACATTTGGAGTGCAAAAAGTACATGTCGTTTTTACTATCCGATGATATATTTTATTCTATTAAAAACAAAAATGAATTATTTCAATCACAAATTGCCACTGATCGCACTCCTACACGTCGCGATGGGATCAAGTGAAAAGCGCGCTGTTTCGTGGATTTTTTTTAAAATATGAAAACAAGAGTCCCCAACTGCTCCTGTCTGGAGTCAGTGAGACTATGGCATCCCCAATTGGGGTATATTGTGAGGCTGAAGGTAGTGGGACGGGGAAGTAGATGGGAAAGAGGATGGTGGGGAAGTACCTTAAAATTAAAATCGAAAATTCACGTTCCATTGTCATTGACGTCAAAGTTTTAAGGTTAGTTTTATTCTTCTCTTATTCTAAAATATCAACCTATGACCCTAAAATAGGTTCTTAGTTTGGGTTTAAGTAAAAAAATATATATATCCTGAAAAACTATTTTAATATTATTATATCAAAACATTGCGTGAAGAAAAGATGTCAAATTGTCTGTATTTTAATGAAATAGCTACTAAAATGCATTATTTTCCATTTCCGGAAACTGAAATACTTACTTCTTATTATTATCTAAGTGATATTAAGTATTTTGGAAATAGAAAGTGCGTGTCCCTATTTTGATAATATTTACGTATATTGTAATGCCATTGTAAACCACAAAATATAATAGGTGAAGTCGTGAATACAAACTCTACCATCCACTATGGCAACGTTGCATCCATGTTATTTATCAGATAAGGAAGAAAGCAGTAAACCTCATTTTAATTAATTGTAGAGAGTAGTCACGGTCCTTTTTTAGTAGTAACTAAATGTAATATTTTGCAAGCGGCAATGTATTTATAAGCGCAATCCTGTACAAGATTGTTTCTACTTTTACTGGATGAATGTGAATGAGAAAGATGTTAGAAAATTAAACATGTCTTACAAATTCTCCGCCAAAATTTGTTGCCGGCCTTATTCTGTAAGTGTACCTGAGTTGGGAAGGCTCCACTATCTCAAAGAATACATCTCCGCCCACAATATATGGAGTCGTCACCCCCTCATGCATATTCATGTTATTTACTGAAAAAACACAACAATTTACATTACATTCATACCCTTCAAATTACTCGCTTTTTATTTATTTCTTCTGTTGGTTGAGAGTGGGAAGTTTTAAATAATGTAAAGAACTACGCAGTTAATGAAATATTTTGAAGGGTAACAAAAACAGCAACAATAGTGACCAAAAAATCAAAAATTTCTTACCGCCGCTCAATGAATATGGCATTTGCAACATTATGAGAAGAACTATGCACAACCCATAACTTTCACAGAATCTCCTTATACTAGACATTACTTATTAGCGATTTCCAATAAGACAGTACTTTTACCAAATATGTAACTTCACTATTTGCTATTCACCATACTAATCGTTAGATCGCTACCAATGTGTCAATCGGTATCAATCGTATCTCGTATCAATAATCAAATTTGACACTAGCCTCCAGTGATGCCATGTCCTAAAAATAAAAAAAACATTTTTATTTTTAATGGGTTTAAATAAAACATTTTTTCTCTTTTTTTGAGGATGCAAAATCATGTTTTTTGTAAACTTTTTATTGAGAATTTAAATAAGAAAACAATGATACCGAAGTAAATTATCTAAAATTCGTTATAAAAAACTGTCGTTTTATGATTTTCCTTTTATTAATATGACAAAAATATATAATAAAAATAAAAATAAAATCTTTTTTTTTACTAAATTGTAGAACTTATTTTAAATTTGATAATTATAAAAATATAAATATCTTAGTTTAAAAAATAAGTTTCTTTACGTTCATGAGATGAGGGTTGAGAAATTCTTCCATAACTCCAATAATTTATTTTTCCAAATTGTACAGTAGTAGGAACTTAATTTACTTAAAGGTACTTGAAATAATATTCATTTAATTTTATTGATGTGTTCATATTGACAAATACAATAATTAGGTAAAGAGACCTTGTAACATGTGTGGACTACATTCCTGAATTCGGTACGCTAAAAAATCGTATCTCACTCGAGAGTCAAAAGTACAGGTTTCCAGTAAAAAATCATGGAGATGTAAACAATCTAAAAACCCATAAAAACATGGTAAAAACGATGCATCTGGCAACACTTCTTACTACCATAGATCACCAACACACGCACCATAAATAAACAACACGTCACTACTACCCAAAGTTTGTCGAAAATGCTTCTCCATCCAAAGTCCGAGTAAAATTAGGTTTCAATCGGCAGTCTCGACAAGGATAGCTCATACGGGCCTTTTTCGAAAAAAACTTTCGGGCCGCTTTCGAAATTTCGAATGCGTGACGTAGCTTGAAGTAAAAAAACTGCCACTTGCATTGCAGTTAATTCAAATCTCCCAGTGGAACATAGACTGCAAGCTACGTTAGCTACGTCACCCCCGATTAAGTGAAACAAATACTTTAAAAAAAAACTTTTTCAAATCTTAACAATAATATTATGTATTTCCAACTAAACTAGAACTCACAACCTCAAACTTGACTCCAAACCATTCACAGCCCCGAGCAACGCCGGGTATACGTCAGCATATTATTTTTCGTATATCTGTTCACACACTTATGTAGGTTTGTATATACCATTACAAACTTTGAAGACATCACCATTATCTACATACTTTTGGATTCTCCAGATCTGCCCTCCAGATCAGTGTGGGACGTATATAGGTGGATGGGGTCATGGGGTGGCTTCATGTCTCCACCAAGTTGATTTGATTTATGTGAGTGGTATTATCTATGCATCTGAGATTATGTCTGTTTCGATTAACACGGTCACCATCTTGAACCGGAACCGGGACTAACAAACACATGTACAGACAGATGAAATGCCAAATTATCGAGTTAAAACAGGATTTCGAGGTTCGGCCACATGTGGCGTTAAAAGCGCGAGCACTTATCTGTTGAACCGCGAGCGCTTGTGCGACACACTGCGCTATAAAAGATTTTTTCTTATGGTAGGAGTATCATTTCTTTTTACTGGATTTGTCAATTTTGACAGCTATCATCCGCTCGTTTATGCAGCTCCGTAATGCCGTAATTAAAATGACCCCTCTCTCCTGTTTATGGCGGAGAGGGGGTCGTATAACTTTTCGCATAATGCTAGGGACACTTGCTCATTAGAAACCAAAGAGCATGCTACCTAGCAGCATGTGTGTCAGTGACGTTGCTAGTATTAAGCATGCTCATTTGAAGCCAAATGAGCATGCTCACAAACCAACAGCCGTTTTTTTATGAGCATGCTCATCGGATTATCGGGTGGAAGCCTCTAAGCATGTGTGAACAGGCTTGCTTATGGGCATGCCCATTCCGGTCTGATCTCAGTTCGCGTCTGCGCCTTCTTTGCAAAAATGTTAAAATAACCCGCTGGGGAGACGAAAAAACCTTGTTTTTCGTGATTTATTATGGGAATCACAAATATATATGGAACAAAAGGTTATTAAGATACCCACATTAGATTTCCAAATTCCCCAAAAGTTCCTTTACCTTCAAAATGAATCACATTCTATTGAAATTAACATTAATTTATTATTATTTAGTCATTTTAGGAATTATTCACATCTTGGAACCAAATCAACCGTTTTGTTTTCTTTCGTCAGAAGCTTCTTAAATAATTGCGTTGCAAGCAATAAGATTCTTTTTTCTAGTTCTGGGCGAATGGAACTGACTCCATTTGACATTTATTTGACATGAGCATGCTCATTACTAGTCACTGACACACATGCTACTAGGTAGCATGCTCTTTGGTTTCTAATGAACAAGTATGTCCGTAGCATTATGCTACGGACAAGTGCAGTTTGTAACCACGGTTTGCAAGCCATATTTAGATACTTTCTTCGTTATATTTGAATAATATAAATATGGTCTATTAAATATAAAAAATATATATAAAAACTCGTCGGGCAGCTTTCGAAATTTCGAACGCATGGCGTAGCTTAAAGTAAAACACTGCCACTTGTTATAGCAGGTAATTCAAATGTCCCGGTGCAACATGAACTTCAAGCTACGTCACGAATTTTCAGCCAATCACCGCTATACGTTTAAGCATTCTCTATGAATCTTGCTATCCACCTTAAAAATTTGAGGCATAGACAATGTAAGAGAAACATCTGTTTTGAAAGTCGGTCTGACTCTGACAGAAAACAAAACATTTTATTCTGACAGGTTCCTTCATTCTGACGTGTCCGTACGAGAAAAAGGGGAATCCTGCACCGTAACCCACAAATAATTCCGGTTTATCATTATAAATTTAGTATTTCCTTTTAAGTTTAAAGTGTACATTAATTGGTAGCTTTTAAGTGTCCCTTTTGAAGTTTTAAGTCAATATTTAGTTCATAATTTGAAAGGACTTCTTATTTCATCATTTTATGAGGTGAGTTGCATCACATTTCCAGAACTTTCCTGGAAGACATAATCGCGAGTTTACAAGCTACAAGCCGGCGTATTCACTATCTGCTAGTAAACTCCTCCAGTGTAAAATCTGCTAGTTAGCTATGATTACACTGAGTGAGTTCACTAGCAAATACTGAATTCGCCGGCTAGTAGCTTGTAAACTCGCTCAATATGATTGAGGCTTGTAAGTAGTACATAATGAACTAGGTACTTGTATAAGTTTCTACGTTTTCAATTTAATATTTATAAATAAAAATAATAATAGCGAATTCATTGTTGTTTGTTTGACACAGCATCAGCGCAGCAAGATGGCAGAAGAAATGCAAGCCAGGCCCTATCAAAACCATATTGAGCGCCAGTGCATGGCGCAGAACACAATCATATTCCTGCCCACCGGCTCTGGGAAAACTTTCATCGCTGTTCAGGTATACTCTCCGTGTGGCTTCAATTAGTATCCATCGTTTCATCCAAACAGATCCAATACAAGGGGTGCTATATCATGTGTATCGATGTGTTGCAGATCATCAAGCGCCAACAGAAGGATGTCCAGGCGGCGTACTCCCGCGGAGGCAAAAGGACCTTCTACTTAGTGAACAGCGTGGTGCTAGTGGAGCAGCAGGTCAAGGTGCTGCGAGACCTCACCAGTCTCAGCGTGCACGGCTACAGTAGCCAGGACAAGGTGGACCTCTGGTGCTTCGGGGACTGGCAGAAAGAGCTGGAGAAAGTTCAGGTATGTGAGAGTTGGAAGACAAATTTGCCAATTATGTGGCTAATTGAAGTTTTAAAAAAATGTTTACACCAGCTACTTTGAAATTTAAAGCAAAGCAGTGCTTAACCCTCCGCCTATTGCGCCTTTTTTTTAACGCGAGGAGACGCGCGGGGTCGCCAAGGACCCCCAAAAATAAATATGATTAAATTGTTGTTATAGCATACATTTTATGTGTTATTTTAACTGAGTCAGGTGATAGGGCTGCATTGAAATAAAAATAAATAATTAAAAATTATATATTTATTTTTAATATAAAAGCTTAAAAATCAACAATGAACATTTTGTTATAATTTTGAATCATACGTATTTAGTAAACTTTAATAGAATTTAAACAATTTCTATCAACTTATTTGAGATCGATACAGATTTATTATTATTACAAAAAAGAAATCAACAGAATTTTTTTGTTGAGCCTCACACTAAAACACATGTCTGTATCTCACAACACACATGTGCAGACTGAATGTCGGCAGCGTTAGCATCAAGTATAGTCCCTTTTAAGAAGCTACTTAAAGTAAGGAATCAATGGGAACATTTAAAATGTACATAATTAGCATTTCAGTCACAGACCCGTCCTTGAGGGTTAAAAAGCGTTTTGTTGGGTCAAAATTTTAAATTAGTGGCATAGTAGTCTTTTTTCTTATGGTGGGGGTCAGAGGGTGACATCTAGGTATGCGAGCCTGTCTAGGGCCTCAGGCTTCGCCCTGTGGACCTCATCAATCCCGCCGGGGAATGAATGGAGCGGGCATTCATTGACCACATATTATTCAGTGGTCTGCACCGCCCTGCATTCACACGTCGTGGGGACTCTTTAAGGCCCCATCTACGATTCATGTGGGCACATCGGCTGGAGGGAGCACCTTTTCTTATTATTGGCAAACCATAGCTTAAGAGCCAATGAGAATGCAGGCTGCCTCTCAGTTGTGTTTTGTATGAGATTGGCATTTTCCACTTTGGCTGATTGTTTCAACTTTCCACTTATCTTCTGGTGTGAGAGGTGATTGGAGGAGTCTCTCCCTCCATCCAGAAGGGTTTTGGACTTCAAGCAGCATGCCGGGTTGGAAACGACATCATTGTGCAAAGGTATTGCACTTTTTTGCAGCACCTTCTTGTATTCCCTCAGTGTTGCAATCTCTGCAATTTAGCAGCAATGACGTTATATACTATAGACGCGAGGTAGAAATCTCAAAATGGAAACCAAAAGCAAGACAATTGCACTAGTCTCGATTTCTAGTACTTTAGTACTAAACTGTCACTCGTCGAGTAAGGTCATGTCTTACCAGTAGGAAAATTTCATTTAAAATTGCCAAAATGCCCTCCTGTGTGATCGGAAAATGTTTCCATTGCATGGCAAACAGTTGTAAAAGTGAAGAAATAACATTTCATTTATATGTACACACAATTTACTTATTATTATCGATTATTATAAGCAATACAATTAATTTTCATGTTTCCCATCCGACAATTTTATGTGTCATTAGAGAAAAAACACACATTCTTTGATTGTTTTATGGTACGGCCACACTGATGCCAACTTCCAACATCAAACTTTCGGACCATTGTGTAGAAGGGTAGTTAGTGCGTTGGAAGTTCGAGTTGGAAGTTTGGCTTCGGTGTGGAAGTAGCATATCTTTGTAATACGTGAATAACTTTTGAATTAAGAAATTACTGAAAATCGCTGAAAACAAAAGAGTGTTGCTTATTTGCCACATTATTTTGCGAGTATTTGAGACTATGGCGAGTCTATTTATACATATAACGTCATTGTTTAGCAGCGTTATGTTTGCAAATACATACGGTGAGCCAAGGGAGAGGATTAGATTTGAAAATGAATTTGTTATTTGTGTTTAGTCCACTAGATGTACTTCTCCAATCGGGAGTTGTAATAAATTGACTGTTATCATCAACTTAATTTACTGATACATATTTATCTTATCAAAGAAAGCAAACACTTTAGGCAGGCTTGACATTATACAAAATGAAACAAGTTCTTTGTTTAAAACCACTTTATTTTATATATTCGTCAACTGGTTTCAGTTGATCTCAATGTTTATTATCCTGTTTCGGTTGAGATCAACCGAAACCGGTCGTCAAATATAAATTAAAATAAAATGGTTTTAAACAAAGAATTGGTTTCATTTTGTATATATTTATCTCATGACAAATACATTATCCTGCCTGTTTATGTTGCTGTATTTATATTTATAATTTATACACAGCTAATTTGTCTGATAGTATTATTTATTTTATTTTAGGGAAATCAATAGTTGTTTACAATTTGATTAATTCATTCATGTATAATTTACCTATCTGAGAAACCAATTATAGATTTCCTCATTGTACTATTATATTATATATCTATAACTTAAAAAGTAATCTTCACCTATTGTATTTGCTTCCCATAACCGCTGTGTGAGATGCTACTGTAGTCTATCATACACACGCTCCACTAATATAATTTTCTACAGTTTTGTTATAATTTTCAAAGAGAACTGTTGAAATTTTTATAAAATATTATTGTAAATGCTGTGTAGGACTGGTTTTCCCCTTTAATATCATTATTTGTAGGACTGGTTTCCCCCTTTGATATCATTATTTTCGATTTAGTTTAATATTAGGTGAGGTTACGAGGAAGCTGAACTCGAATTTCATCTCAAAATGCAAAATTCCGGTGGCCATCTTGAAATTAGAGTTCTCATCCTATTTGGTTCAAAATTAGTGTCAGAGTTCGATGGAACTCGAATTTATTTGAGATTTCTACCAAACGTCTATATATTATATACAACGTCATCTATTACAGTATGTACATACAAATGCATATTTATTACGGCAATTCTTCGTCAATACATGCTTAAACATGTTGTGACTTGTTCGCGACACAGTGACTTTTGTTCGACGCTTATTGTCTTAGTTTGATTGTGAATGTGATTAATATTTTACTATTACAGTATGTACATACAAATGCATATTTATTACGGCAATTCTTCGTCAATACATGCTTAAACATGTTGTGACTTGTTCGCGACACAGTGACTTTTGTTCGACGCTTATTGTCTTAGTTTGATTGTGAATGTGATTAATATTTTACTATTACAGTATGTACATACAAATGCATATTTATTACGGCAATACTTCGTCAATACATGCTTAAACATGTTGTGACTTGTTCGCGACACAGTGACTTTTGTTCGACGCTTATTGTCTTAGTTTGATTGTGAATGTGATTAATATTTTACTATTACAGTATGTACATACAAATGCATATTTATTACGGCAATTCTTCGTCAATACATGCTTAAACATGTTGTGACTTGTTCGCGACACAGTGACTTTTGTTCGACGCTTATTGTCTTAGTTTGATTGTGAATGTGATTAATATTTTACTGTCGCATTTTACGCGTAAAACGCACATCGACAAGTGTCACAATTGCTTCGCAAACCCAAAAGCATGTGGGTACTCTGTAGTCTGACAAATTAGATCACCCGACATCGCCTTGCAAAACGTTCGTCGGATTTCCGCTGGTCCACTGTAATAAGATCAGATATTTTTTGACCAAAAACATGAAACTTGAAGTAAAAAAAATAGCATTAAACACCTATTATAAAAAGGCTATTATAAATTTTGATTGTAAAGTTAATCACAATTTATTGATCCAACATTATCGCTACAAACTACAACACATTGCAGACGGAGGCCAGAGCAGCCTTAAACCAGGGCTGGCTCTGTGAACCCGGGCACCTCTGCCAAGTTACCAAACTTAGCGAACCACTTGGAGTGACCTATGACACGGGTGTCTGTTATCCAATAAATGGTTTCTGGGGCGGCGGTACCCATACCCGCCTCCCAAATTGATTTTGAGTTTAACTGAAAAGTGAAATAAATATTTTAATTATGAATTGTTATATTATTATACGTATAAAGCAATGCTAACGATGTAACGTCCAAATCTTTTGAAGCTTTGTCTCCCAACATAGCCGAAACCATAATTTTAGTGCACGGTAATGTTAATTCTTCAGCAATGGTGTGGGGCTTACCACTTTTTAGAACTAACAAGGATACTTGGTAGGTCGCTAATACAGCACTTTCGTTATTGTTCCCAGTAGCTATCTTCAAAAAAATATTTCTTAATCATTGTTTAGAGTCTTTATCATTTGTATTGGTCCAGAGATGAGACTACGGACCCCCGTACATCTATTTGCAGACCCCCAGGGGTCCGCAGACCACAGGTTAAGAAAACTTCTCTAGACCACAAAGCACCCCAAACAGTGACACATTTTGGATGCATTGGTTTCTGATGAATCATTTGTGGATTTTCTGAGCCCCAAGTGCCAGTTTTGCCTATTAATGAAGGCTTCATCAATGAAAATAATTTTGTCTGCAAAATCGGCATCCACTTCTTGTTGCTCAAGTATCCAATTGGTGAACTCTCTTGTCTGTTGGCAGAAGTTGTCGAATCAATTGGACTTTGTGGGCATGGAGATGCATGTCTTTAGAGGTGAGAATACGCCGAAGAGTGACTTTTGTAATGTCTAAATCTGGAACCCTAAAATACTTTAAAAAAATCCTTGACTTTGTGCAGAAACGGGCTGTCTGTTTGATAGATTCTCCTATCTCAACATCGGATTGCAATCCTTAGAGCACAGACGTCGGAATGCTATCATTATTCTGTCAGTATTACAATGGAAGATACTCTGAGGAACTAGCGTCATTGATCCCCTCGACACCAGTGCATAATAGGCAAACACGCGTCCAACATATGTACACAGTTAACATTTGTCACATGAGAATGGGTCGTTTCTACGACTCTACGTTACAATTCTACTTACGATTTTATGGCCCCATGCGTGCCTTAATTGGAGCGGTCTGCTCCGGGTACCAAATTGCCAAGGCGCTGATAATACCTATAACCTAGCACATCGCCCTTGTTGATTAAACTGATTACAGTGATCAGTTTACCTGGGCGTCTACTGGTTATGACGAGGGGCACCAAAATTTTACTTGCACCAGGCCCCCTATTCACTCTCTTTTAAGTTTCACAAACGACACGTTTACGAAACTTGGTGGTTGATTAAGTTTATCACAAATGGCTAAAAATGGTAGTCAATAACTATTAATGTGTTTATTATCTAGTGATTAAAAGTTATCCCAATAGTTACCTACTGACCTACCATTTTTAGCCATTTGTGATAAACTTAATCAACCACCAAGTTTCGCAAACGTGCCGCTTGTGAAACTTAAAAGATAGTGAGTAGGGGGCCAGGCCCTGTTTGGCTTAGGGCCAATAACCAATAACCAAATACTGAGATTAGCTTCTCTTTTAGTCCCATAATGCTATTATGTTTTCGTTTTATAACCAATTTCCAAGTATTGAATCAAACGCTGCTTTATGTGTATTTATTAATAATGTTATTGTTTGCTGAAATGAGCTGTGTACTAATTGCCTGTTGGCTTATCGCCTTGTGTGTTATAATTGCCCATGTGGTACATAAAGTCTCAATTGAAAATTCCACAGAATTAGCCTGTATGGCAAGGAAGGAAAAAGAAAATAGATTCGCTTTCACTACCACTGATTCTTGAAGAATGAGCAAAGAGCATTCGCTCGCCTGATCTAAACATCTGTAGAGCATCTGCAAAAATTCTAGTTATCATTATTAATTTTTTAGTAGAGATACACATTATTACGAAACCAGAAATATAAATAGAGTTAGATTTTGTTCATTCAAGGTTGGACTGCCCTGATGCTATAAACTTCTTATCCTTACATATACCTCCAAAATATACTACGCGGAATATTTTATTTTACAACAATAACTTTGCTGTGAATTCTGTGTTAGAAAGAATACATACATTGATTGGATTAAAGAATTCATTATTGAACTAACTAATATCGCTGATATATTCAATTTAAACTTTGATACATTTAAAGCCAAATTAGTCCCCCATTTTTTTGCTGAATGAATGAAAAATCATTTTATTTTAATTCCATTTTCTTTTGTTCGTTGTTTTTATTTTTGTTGTTCGTATTCTAAATGCATATAACGATTAATTAAGTAAAAATTAATGTGTTTTGATTTTTTTAAATGTTTTTGTTGCTCGTATGTATTTGAATTGTACCTACGAGTTCTCTAATGTCATCCATGTGGAATTAGCATTAGATAATATATTATTATTTATTATATTGAGTTTATGCTTTATTTATATATTTTGTAATCTTTTTTGTTTATGTTATACTGTTGTTTAAATGAAATTTGTATTTAATACAGGGTGGGTCAGAGAAACTTACTTATTTGAAAAAATTCCCGACCGCTGAGTTAGGCAGGTAGAGGGGCGGGAGGGGTCGCATCTGGAGGGGGACGTCCCCCATTTGTTTCCCATTCTCGTCAGTTGCCATTATTATGCTGTGGTCTAGAGAGCAGCGGGCCTTCGCCGTCGAGAGCTTCTTTTGTAACGGTCGCTCAGTTGTTGCTACGCAACGTGCATTTCGCGCTCGCTACGAAATTCCTCCTCACAGGCTCGTTCCTGGCCGTAATTCGATTCTGTCGTGGGTCAACTCATTTCGGGAGTGTGGAAGTGTCTTGTGAACGAGTTACTGTATGGTGTGCGATATCGGTAATGGGAATAATTGGCCCTTATTTTTTTGAAGAAAACGAACGCGCAGTTACAGTGAATGCAGCGTGTTACAGGAGCATGATCGAGGAATTTTTTATTCCAAGCTTCGAAGAAATGAACGTTAGGGACGTGTGGTTTCAGCAAGATGGAGCCACAGCACACACAGCACGAGACTCAATGAATTTGCTGCGACAACATTTCCCCGACCGCCTCATCTCTCTCCGAGGCGATCTCCCATGGCCGGCGCGCTCTCCGGATTTGACTCCATGTGATTTTTTTTATGGGGTTATTTGAAATCCCTTGTTTATGTCGATCGACCACTGACCATAGATCACCTGAAGAACAACATTCGTGACGCTATTGCCAATATTCCGATTGATATGCTGCGAAGAGTGGACTAGAACTTCAAAAAACGACTTAACCAGTGTATGCGCGATGAGGGTCGCCATTTAAAAGATGTAATTTTTAAGACAGTATGAAAAAAAACTTGGTAAATTGTATTTTCAAATAAAAAAAGAATTACAACAATAACTACAGTGCTTTAGTTTTTATTGAACTTTCAAATAAGTAAGTTTCTCTGGCGCACCCTGTATGTAAAATCCCATTAGGGCATCAATAAATAAATTACCACATATGAAAAAAATCAAAATCACAGAACTGCCTAACGTATAGAGGACAAAAGATATATGATGAAATGCCTGAAAGTATGAAGAATGAATGTATTTAAAAAGAAATGGTATGCTTACTGTAAAACTATTTAAATTTATGAAATGAAATGTTACCTTGTGCATATTAGTTTATATTCTAACATAGTATAAACTAACTCAATAAATAATTTTTAAAAATTAATCTAATTCTTTTTCGTTGGTATTCCTTTGGTGTAAATGATGCAAAATTATTTGTATTTCTTGGGCATTAACTATGTAACAATTTCTAGACATTTTGTTTTGAAGAGTTTTACTTACATGTACATTTGTTACTTACGCTTAAGCTACACAAGCGGTTCTCCCGCCGCGGGAAACCGCAGCAGACACTATTTACTATGAGCGTTGTATGGCGCAAATGCCACATGCAGCGGTTCTCCCGCGGCGGATAACTGCCACGTTCATACTACACGAGCGGCTTCCTGCGATTGCATCATTTTGTGCGAGAGAGCGTTTAAGTTTAGTTGTACGCGTAAAGGATTGGGTGGTTTCCCACAGCGGTAGAACCGCTCGTGTAGCTTGGCGGGAAACCGCCACTTATGTAGTATAATGGTCTACGGTAGCTCTCAGGCAGTTTCCCGCGGCGGGAGAACCACTCGTGTAGCTTAGTCCTAAAATTTTAATTTTTACTGCTTCCAGTTTCTTTACATCCGTGTAGTTGACAGTTTTAAGTTTGCTAGTGTATCCTAATGTGTCGAAACCGGTAGTAGAAAAATTAAAATTTAAGTAACAAATGTACATGAAAAGTAAAATTCTTCAAAACAAAATGGTGAAAATTAATTAACATTTACACGAAAGATCAAGAAAGAACGCTCTTGTGCTCTGGGGTCATCGTGGGGATATTGTTGATACACTTGTTGACTATTTTTCCAACTAATCGACATCCCGCTAAATGCATGTGGTGAGCCATGGCACAAGTTTCTTTATGCCCTCCTCGAAGAATTCTCCCGCCAGCTCCTCCCCCCATTAAGAACCACTTTCTACATCTGCAAATCATCATCTTAAAATTTTATTTCATCTATATATGCCTTAAAGGAGGATAATCTGAAGACACCAAGTCAGAGAATTACGGAGAGTGGTTCAAAACACCCCAATCAAATGAGTCCAAGAGCGTATTGGTGGCTAAGGCTGTGTGAGGACTGACGTTTTCGTGAAAAAAAGCACACTTCTCTGGTCAGCATTCCCCTCCTTTTGTTTTGAATGCTCCTTTTGAGTTTTTTTAGGGGATGCAATATTGTTGTGCATTAATGGTCTCAACCTGAGGCCGAAATTCGACCAAAATGATGCCTTTTCGGTCCCAAAACACTGAGGCCATGATTTTTTTTGCCCTAAATTGTGGGTTTCAATTTTTTGATAGATGGGGAATAGGTTTGACTCCACTTTGATGACTTTTTTTTTTCCCAAGCAAGTAATGAGTCACCCACTATCATCTCCAGTCACAATAGAGCTTAGAAATCCTCACATTTTTTTCTTGTAGGTGTTATTCCTTCCGTTAGTAAAAAGCGGATCACAGCACTAGGTGGGATTTTTTGCCGACATCTTTCACACAATTGGACACTACAACGTGAGTTTACATACTACCACGTTCCTGCGATGCTCGTTCTGGTCAGGAGACCTCCTTTTACCACTAAGTACCGCCAACCTCCATAAAACAAAAAACCACAGCCCGTTATGGTCAGAGTACACTTACTTTCTGAACATCCCTCTTACTACATGTGCTCACTTGCTCACACGCTTGCACAAACACCTACATTGAAAAAAATTAACAAATGCAACTTGGTTGGGTTAATTTAGGTTTGATGAGTGCCATCATGGAGTGGTTGGGTATGATAAAGTTAGATTAGGTTTGGTTAGGTTAGGATGAATATTGTGTAATGGTATTGTTCACTCGCAGGTAATGGTGATGACCAGCCAGATCCTGGTGGACATGCTGAACCACAATTACGTGCCTCTGGAGAGGATCAACCTGCTGGTGTTTGATGAGTGCCACCACGGAGTGGATGACCACCCCATGCGACAGATCATGAAGGCCACTGAGAGAGTTCCCAGGAAGCTGCACCCCAAGATCATCGGTAACTCTTTTCAACCTATAAAATAAACAATAAACTCGTACATACAAACACAGAATTCATTAAAACGTCCCAAGTACACAAACACTTTACACGACCACACGATAACATACATTTAAACACCATCCACACTAATTATGGTAAACAATCAAAGATATTTAAATACAAAAAAGATATGCTATGATGTCCGCGTGACCGTCGGCGGACTACGACCTAATAAGCGTAGTTTGCATACAAAAATAATTTGTTCATTTCGTTGATTTTTTTAAGATGTGCGTTACTATTGGTTAACAGTATAGTTTGAATACGGAAAGAGTTCGTTCATTTAGTTTAACGTTCGTTTAGTTTATCTGTTAATTATTCGTTCATTTGGTTTATTCGTTAATTGGTAAACAATATCGGCGACACCCGGAAGCGCAGTCCCACCTAGTAAAAACTGCGGATAGCACATCTCCCTATATTTCAATATCTTTGGTAAACAATGCATTGGTTACAAGGGGGGCAACTTATATAATTGCCTCCCAAACGACATTAAAAATGAAAAAAAGCAGGGTAAATTTAAAGAAAATATATTAATTTTTGTTCTTGATAAACAAAATAATGAATCAGAATACCGCTGTATTGAAATATTTAGTTTGGTTTATTGTGTTTAATTATTTCTTGTTGAATAAGTGAAAATGTAATTTTCTTTTTACTGGAATAAAAAATTTAAAAAACCTTCAATAGCCTTGGAAGATTGAACATCTGATATTGATGTTCCGTGATAGGCTATAATTTACTTCTCACCTTCACTACAGTTTTAATGTCCATATTTAACCCCTCAAGCCTCGAAAGAACATTACTAGCCACAAACATCATATTCCATTGTTAGAGCCTCTGAAGAACTGATTGTTATATATTTTTTTTATGTGAATACCTTGCAAGAGTCCCAGCTGCTCCCGTCTGGAACTAGTGAGACTGTGGCATCCCCAATTGGGGTATGTTCTGAGACTGAAGGTAGTGGGGAGGGGAAGGAGATGGAGAAGAGGAAGGTGGTGAAGTACCTGACTATTCAGATCTGGTCACCAAATATGTCTAAAGCCATTTCAAGCAACGTTTCAATTCTGAATGATGGTCTTACACTAGGGCGATACTGTTAATCTTCCACTCTGAAACGTGCCGCAAATATACTGTATATTATTTTGAATGAATTAATTGTGAAATAACACAAATTAATGGAGCTTCCGCTCGCCGCACCCGCCAGATGTGAGTTACGCTCTATAATTCGTTTTTAAACTTTGCTTCGGTGAATCTGAATGACACCACTGGGATTGTTTCTTTGTCTCTGGTGTCGTGTAGTTTATTCGCGTCTCGTCCTCAGTCACAGTTGAGACCAAGAATTCTTCGCCATCGATGCTGTAGCACTCAAAGAATTCGCGGGCTGCTTCAACCCGCTGTTGTTTGTGATCTTCGGTGAGCATTTTGGGACCCACCTTGGGCAGACTTTGTGGTCTCCCAAATGTTCTGTCAAAATCTTGTCAAAAGTGGTCTTACTGACATTAGGGATAATATAACAGAGCTCCCGAACTGTCACCTGTCGATCTGCAATCATATTTTTTTCCACTTTGGCAATGTTTCCGTCTGAAGCCGATGGCCGTCGGCCAAACCATTTTCGCACGTTTTCTCACTCATACACTGTTTTCCGTACACTTCAAGAAGCTGATAATGAATTTCTACCGGGTTTTGTTCTTTGCACAAAAAAAACTTATTATAGAGCGTAATTTACACCTGGCGGGTGCGGCGAGCGGAAGCTCCATCGCGAACGGCTGCCACGCCGAGACTAAGTGTCGCAGAGAGTGCAAAGTAGTGGGGATTTGGCGTAGGGAAACCCGGCTATACGCCAGTGTTGCTGGATCTCGCGTAAAATTGTTCCTCACGACCGCAGCACCTTGGAGACCTTATTTTTGACAGCCCTCGTATTTATACTTGATTCCATGGATAAAATCGAAAAAATTGTCAAATTGGCAGTATTTTATCACGGACAGTTAAAAAATTATTTATATAATGTAACTGTAATTATTTATATGATGTAATTTTTTTTAAATTTAGAAAGACAATGTTTATTTCAAATGCAAACATCGGAAAGATAATGTCATCTAGTTTCTAAAATGGTATTTCTTTTTACGAGGACTTCAAAAATAAGAAATATATAAGCACATTTAAAATCATCTTATAATCAATAATTCGATTAAAAATTAATTGTTGTTCCTTTTTGTTTAGCAAGTTAAAAAAGTAATTATTTTTTTATTTTATACTAGCTGGGTTACCCGGCTTCGCTCAGGACAATAAGATAGTGTTCTGGAATGTTGCACAATGATGTTCCCGATTCCCTATTCCTGATCATTCCACGACATACTCCGTCACTCCTTCCACAACTTTCTACAGCTCTATGGAACCTTCTAGAACTTTCCGGAAGACTGTTCTATAAATTTCAAGAGGGCGAAACTTTCAGCCCTTATATCTTTAAAAACGCGCCCTTAGGTAAAAACGGATACCCTTATTCCCTAGGGGGGATAGAGATCTACCACACCATATAACTCCCTTGATCGAACCGGGACTCGTTTCTGAGTTTTTGCGAGCTGCACGTTTTTTTGGACTTTCTTTTATAATATATGCCATATTCAAATAAAAAAAATGTTACTCCTTACATGACCTTTCCCGTGCGTTCCCCTCCAGCGTTCCACTTCCACCTTCCCCACCACCGCTCTCCCGCTCCCCCGTCCCGCCAACCCCCCTGGCACTGCATTTCTTGACTCCTCTCCCGCCCGGCCCGTAGCCGAAACTTTTTTCTAATACTAACAATTTTAAACTCGTGATATCTTTCTAATTAAATATCCGAATTGAAAAATTCAAAAAGTTAAATAAAGGTATTGAAGCTGTCTTGAATATGAAGTAATTTATTTTGATAAGGATTAAAACCAAGATACAAATAAAGAGCCTTTTCAAGCGGCGACATTTAATTAAATTTTTATAATAAAAGAACACTTATTGTGGCATAACCATAATAGTTAGACATATGCTGTCGCGACCTTTTTTGTAAATAACGATGTGTTCTATAAAGTCGCAGTACATTATTTTATTCTATCATCAATAGTTTTCGCAGCGCACGCGATTTAAAGAATATTTTAGGTAATTTTTTTACACCCTGGGTTACATTATTGAAGTTTTAGTAAGGATGCCTATTTTTTTTAAAATATAATATAGCCTATGTCACCCAGGGATAGTGTAGCTTCCCAACAGCGAAAGAATTTTTCAAATCGGTTCAGTAGTTTCGGAGCCTATTCGATGCAAACAAACACACAAACAAACAAATATTACCTCTTTATATAGTGTAGTAGATACCGGGTATATCTTTTCCTTCTTTTATTCATGATATTGTGTCAATTCTTAATAATAATAATAATAATACACATAAGATGATAATTTAATTCAATAATATAATAATACAAATTAATAAATTACTTTGTTTTTACCACTACAATTGATTATAAAAAAAACGACATGTTTCGTAAGCCAAGCTTACTTCATCATAATACAAATTTTTAAATAATAGACATAGAACATTGTGTCATTGTGCCAACATTTCGTGTGGAAAAAAGTGGACAGAAAGTTGGAGATGACCTAGTTCGTTGGCAATCAACTACCAGACGCATATCAAGATATATATATATATATATATTTTTTTTTTTTATTGTTATCAAGTTTAATTTGTAGAACTCCATTTTAATTTTTATTTATTTTATATATTCAATAATTTTATTATTAAATTAATAAAAACAGTTTATTTATAAACAAGTTCTGCTGGTAATTATTATTACGCGTGACAGCTGTTTCGCCTTCTGAGGGCATTATCAAACTGTCTTATCAGTTTATCAAACTGTCTTATCAGTTTATCAAACTGTCTTATCAGTTTATCAAACTGTCTATCAGTTTGATAATGCCCTCAGAAGGCGAAACAGCTGTCACGCGTAATAATAATTACCAGCAGAACTTGTTTATAAATAAACTGTTTTTATTAATTTAATAATAAAATTATTGTATATATAAAATAAATAAAAAAATAAAAAAAAATAAATAAAAATAAAAATATCAAGATATTGTCACAACATCTGACACTCTAGGGCCGTGGTCGTCAAATAATAAACATAGACAATGGTAACAATGAGAATAAGTAGGGACAATATGGAACAATTTACAAAGGAAATAAGTTTAAGGCTCCATTCCCGGCCCCAAAAAGAAGAAGACGGAGAGATATGAAAATTACGAATGTTAGAAGCGCTAACATTTACAACGATAAAATCGATGCAAAAATCATGAAAAACTTTAATAAAACACGACTCGTTTAAAATAGAGCAAAAATCTTGCGATAATTGTCTTAAACAGCATTTAAAGAAACGCTTTGAATTTTTTCATACATATAACTTGTAAAATAACTGAAACAAACGTGTGTATAATAATTTTTGGAGCATACTTTGCGATTTTTTTCTATCGAGGGAATTTTATATAATTTACATTTGGGCGCGACTAATGTCCAGATATTATCTTCAAGAATAACATATATATTTTTTAAGAGCTTAAAAACCTCAAATGTTTAAGGGAGGTTTGCAAGAAATCGGTAGAAATTCGAATACCGGCCTCTTAATATTGGATCATTTAAAAACAATTTTTGAAAATTAATAATATTCAAATTCACACGCATGGTAAAAATTATTAAAATATGTACAATAACAAAAATTAAGCAATATTAAAGTTTAATTTGCTTTATTAGTATGTGATTAGCGTGTTTTTTTGTTGTATTTTTTAGACCCTATTTTTTTTTCCCGCCCACTCCCTCACTGTGCCGTCTCAATGCCCCCTAATTTTCTCTGGGTGTTTTACTGCCCCCCTGAAAGTCTCAAATGCCCAATAGGGGGCATTGTCGCTCACATTGAGAACCTATGGAATACAATAGTACACTATGCACGCGTTCAAAATCGACTTAGGATGTGGTAAAAAACCTACTCGGCATTTAAAAATCAAATGTCAATCAATTAAAATCATAAGGGCATATATACACAAAATATTTGAAAAAAAAGTAGAAGCAGGTTAGTAGTACCTACATAGGTACATGAAAAAAATATATACATACATATATTTAAAAACAAAAAAAAGAAAGCGGCAGATATTTGTGCGGGCCGCACAAATATCTGCCGCGGGCCGCAGTTTGACGACCACGGCCCTAGAGTGTCAGGTGTTGTGACAATATCTTGATATGCATCTGGTAGTTGATTGCCAACGAACTAGGTCATCTCCAACTTTCTGTCCACTTTTTTCCACTCGAAATGTTGGTGGCATCTCAATGACGACTCGACAGTGGGCATTCCTCCAAAAGCGTGCAATGTATTGCGTTTGAAATAAATGCTGCCATAGCAGATTACAAGTGTCGTAAGCAGCTGCACGCACTACACTTTAGTGATGATTTTAGCTACTTCGGCTTGTAGAAATTGTCAGTTTATATTATTTCCGTGATCCTTACATGATTTTCTTCAAAAAAAAAAAAATGAACCGCGCTTGAGTATAACTAGTAACTTTGCGACTCGCCAATTGTTTTGTGTCACGTTCAAATCGTCAGATTATTGAAATGTTTTCTTTTCTGCATGTAATTGACTCACTTACCTACCTTAATCTGACACTCTCGAGTATTTTTGGGGATCGATTTTTTTTTACTAATCTGATCGGTTGTCCTAGAAGCGCACCCCTATATATGGTGATAGTTCATAACAGGGTGCAAGGTATCTCCCCTTAGTTATTCTGTCGCACTTGATTAAATCCCAAAATCTCTGCTCGGGCTCCCCTACTATAAATGTGTTATAAATACACCAACCAAACTTAAATAAAAGTCCGGTACTTAGGTTGATCCCTATTGACAAAGAGAACTCTCTTCCTAATTCTCCGCACACCCCCTCCACTGGAGTTCAGCCTATTTTTTGCAACCCACTGTGAAAGCGGGTATGGATTACGCTTGTAGATTTTTAGTAGAGTATTGTACTGCCCTGAAAAGCTACAGTTGTAGCGAAACCCTGTCAGCCTTGAGTATAAAATAAAAGTGGTGTTTAATAATGTGCTGATTTCAGGTTTGACAGCCACTTTACTGAACAAGAACATAAAGCCGGAGCGAGTGCTGCTGGAGATCCGAGAGCTTGAGAAGACCTACAATGCCATGATCTGCTCCACAGATCCAGATCATTTCTCCCAAGTTATCTTGTAAGAGGGTTTTGTTTTATCATGTATATCTGTAGCCCAACTTGATATTTCAATACCCATTTCAAATCCCTGTCTAATACATACTACGTCCACAAATGTTCATACAGAACCTTTCATGTCCTCAGTATACAGAACCTTACAATGGTCTCATGCTCCTCAATATAGTTTGGGATTCATACAAAATCTTTTCAGTCCTCAGGATACAGAATCTTAAAATGATCTCATACTCTTTAACAGGGGTCTCCAAACTTTCCTAAGCGGCATACTGATTACTACACTAAGTTCCAAGGACAAAAACCGTTTTAATTTTCCTGCCATTATTTATGATTTCTAGACTGGTCGCCGAGTACGCGCCCTTAGGGAGCAAACGCTTGCTAAATACGCCAGTTCAATTACTATTGTGTTGTATTTTTTTTTGGTACTACAATACTTGTGTGAAAAAACATTCTCCAAAATGAAGTACCTACACAAAGAATGTTTACAGATCTAAGTTAACCGATAAGCATCTAAATAAATATTTTTAAACGCCTTCGAAAAGGAGGAGGTTATCAATTCAACGGTATTTTTTTTTTAAATGTTTGTTACCTCAGAACTTTCGATTGGGTGAACCGATATTGATGATTCTTTTTTTATTAGAAAGCTGGTGCTTCCCGTGTGGTCCCATTTTAATTTGGTCCAGTTCTGACAATGGGATCCATGAGAAAACCATATATGTATGTCTTAAATTTGCAATAAGTATGTGCTCGATAAATGGACGAATAACTCAATATTACGCCAACAGATTTCGATGATTCTTTTTTTGAAGTAAAACTTCTTTCCGCGCGCTCGTCACTAAAAATCAAAAAATAAACAAAAATTTTAACAAAACAAAAAACGACTTCAAAAAATGCACTAAAAAGTAAAAAAATAATTTTGTACGATTGTTATTTTTGGAGTCGGTGTCAGCCAAGATCTCCATATCTCACCTATAACTACCTATGCATACAAGGTGTCCGGAAACTCGTAGTACAAGCGGGAAACTGGGGATTCCCCATCACATTTGGAGTCGATTTTGTGGTATAACTTTTTTTGATTTGAGCTTTCGTTTTCGAGAAAATCGAGTCAGAAGTTGATTTTTTTTTTGATCAAATTCTTGTAAATTTGATCAAATTCTTGTAAATTATTACCGACGATCATAGTACCTAACTAATAAAAACAATTTAAAAGAAAACCAAACAAAGAAATCGGTATTTAAAGCATAATTTTGAAATTGCCCATCAATTGATTCAACATAAAAATAAAATATTCGCTCGTTCCACGGTTAAACACAGCTGTTACTACATATTCGCAGCTTCTGTTAAAATAACAATGCAAAATTAGCTCCTCTTTCTACGCTAGGTACAATCAACACGTGAAAGAAGAGACGAGATAGCGTTTTCGATATTTCGTAAACAGATACCATCCGGACGAACTAATAATTAAAGGGCTCTCCACACGGCGCTGCATGCAGGGAATCTGCCGCAGAGTCCCTGCAAATTGGGTGGGTAGTAATCAGAACCGCCTGCTGTATTATTATTTACCCTCTTCGAATTCTCTGTCGGGTCAGCCGCAGAGGGTCCGCCTCCAACTTGCGACCAATCTGCTGGAATGGACATGTTACGACACGTCATTGACAGCGACTTGTACCAGTACAGCGATTAGGATATAAATATTATTATTTTACTGATCATGCTTGAAAAGGAAAAAGAAGTTTGGGTAGAAATTTTTGATTTATTCAAGGACCTTCGATGCTTGTGTGATATTTCCGACAAAAATTATTTGCGGCGAGATCTAAACCATAGATTTTCAACGTGGGCGATAAGGGGGCGACAATTCAGGGGGGCGGTACAATTAAAGGAGAAAATTGAGGGCGTTTCAGACTTTCAGGGGGGCGGTAGGAGACCCAGAGAAACCCATCCCACCCTATCCCATTAGGGGCTATCCATTCACAAAAATAATTTCCCTATCCCATTACGCCCCCTCCGTTGCGGCAAATGTAGCCCCATCGTGATATCCCGTTAAGCCCCCTTTGTCGTGGTGATGGTGGTGTACCGTTACGCCCTATCGTGGTATCCCATTATGCCCCCTATTGCTGTTTCGGATAGGGGGCGCTAGGATAAAATTATTCTTAAAGTGGGCGGTAGGCAAAAAAAGGATGAGAATCTACGATATAGGTTCTCAACGTGGGCGAAAACGCCCCCTTGGGGGCTTTTCAGACCTTCAGGTAGAATACATGGGCGGAGAGAATTGGGGGGCGTTTCAGACTTTCAGGGGGGGGTGGTAGGAGACCCAGAGAAACCCATCCCACGCTATCCCATTAGTTGTCATCCATTCAAAAAAATAATTTCCCTATCCCATTAGGCCTCCTCCGTTGCGGCAAATGTAGCCCCATCGTAATATCCCGTTACGCCCCCTTCGTCGTGGTGATGGTGGTGTACTGTTACGCCCCCTCCGTTGTGGCAAATGTAACCCTGTCGTGGTATCCCATTACGCCCCGTATTGCTGTTTCGGATAGGGGCGCGAGGATAAAATTATTCTCAAAGTGGGCGGTGGGCAAAAAAAGTGGAGAATCTATGATATAGGTTCTCAACGCGATAACGCCCCCTTGGGGGTTTTTCAGACCTTCAGTTGGGCGGTAGAATACAAGGAGAGAATTGAAGGGCGTTTCAGACTTTCAGGGGGGGTGGTAGGAGACCCAGAGAAACCCATCCCACCCTATCCCATTAGGGGCCATCCATTCACAAAAATAATTTCCCTATCCCATTACGCCCCCTCCGTTGCGGCAAATGTAGCTCCATCGTGATAACCCGTTACGTCCCCTTTGTCGTGGTGGTGGTGGTGTACCGTTACGCCTCCTTCGTTGTGGCAAATTTAACCCTGTCATGGTATCCCATTACGCCCCCTATCGCTGTTTCGGATAGGGGGCGCCAGAAATAAAAATATTCTCAAAGTGGGCGGTGGGAAAAAGAGGTTGAGAATCTGTGATCTAAACGGTGCGGTGTTAGAATTCAACGCCATTTTCTAAATTCGAACCTAAAAGTTAACCTCAAAATAATAAAAAAATGTACACCTTTAAGAAACTTAAGTTTCCGGCCACAATCTGAAAAAAAAAGTGAAATTGTGGGATTTTTTTTATTAATTTTATGCAAGAAACAACATAAAATAAGTGGTTAATAATGTTTATAATAAATTTGCCTAGTAAAATATGCGTGTGTTTTTATTTTTTTTCGTTATCGGTAATTTTAGTTAGAAAAATACGTAAGGTGGGACATTTTAAAAACTTTTTTCAATTAAATTGTTCCATATTGTACCAACCTTTTCTCATTTTTTCCATTGTTACCGTTGTCTATGTTTATTATTAGTCCTATGTCTGTTATTTTTCCTTGACACCATGTTCTATGTCTATTATTGGAGTTAAAAAAATTAAAGTCATTTTGAAATTTAAAGTCATTAAAGTCAGACTAACAAAACCTAAGAACTCTCTGCAAATTGGGTTGCTGCCCTGCATGCTGCTGTGCCTGCTTGAAGTGACTACAAATCGGGTCGTGTGAAAGGCCCTTAAAACATGGCCGCTTCCTTGCATTGTTTTGGCAGGTTCGGGCAAGTTCAAAGTTAGTTCCCGCTGTCACGCGTTTGATTGATGTCGTTGAAATCTTTTTACCGTTTTGTTAATTTAACTTTAAAACAAAGTGTGTTTGTGAATTATTTTGTGCCATTTTCATATTAATAACGTGATTAATTATTGTGTATTACAATGGAATAATACCAACGCAGAATATTATTACATGTTAATGTATTTTTTTATGATGTGCATAGTGTTTTAAGTTTTTGGATTACCTTTCCTCGGAACATTTCTTCGTAATGTAAGTAGGTTAACACCTATGCTTATAATTTCTCTCACAAGGGTTGTTCGAATTGGTCCAGTACTAAGTCAAGTAGCGTGTATACTTTATTTGCTGAAAATCTTTCGTATTGCTTTTAAGTAGAGTACATTTTTGCCCGGCGCCCGTTTCGAATTTAAAATTTATAAACCCTAAAGTAGCCGAAAAAATTCATTTTTTATTTATTTTTTAAATTTTAAATGTAAAAATGCTTAAATAGAAAATTTGTATGTTTATTTGGGTTCTCTATGTGATGTAGGTTCACCAGTTTTCCGCTTGTACTACGAGTTTCCGGACACCGTGTATAAGTTACCTTGGCTGACACGGACTCCAAAAATAAAAATCGTACAAAATTATTTTTTTACTTTTTAGTGTATTTTTTTAAGTTATTTTTTGTTTTGTTAAAATTTTTGTTTATTGAATAATTGGTACAAGTTAAATTGGTCCACAACTACTAACTATTGTCAGTGGAAAATCACAATTACATACAATCTCATTAGTATTTTGTATATGTATAATGTTACATAATGTTTATATGTTACACATTTATGTGTTTATATTTTATATATATGTTCGTAATGTTAGATGGATTCAATTAAATTATTTGTTAGTTAGTATGCTTAAGATAAATATTCTGCATATTTATTTATTTATTGTTTCTTACTAGTAAAATGTTGATACTTGCTTGCATTCTACTTCTATTAAGAAGCCGGTATTCGAATTTCTACCGATTTCTTGCAAACCTCCCTTAAACATTTGAAGTTTTTAAACTATTAAAAAAATATATGTTATTCTTGAAGATAATATCTAGACATTAGTCGCGCCCAAATGCAAATTATATAAAATTCCCTCGATAGAAAAAAATGCGCACTTACAAACTAATATATTTCAGATTTTTTTACATACTTATTTTGCTAAGACATTATTGACAAGTCATAAAAATTTTGATCGAAAAATAATCATAGGAAGTAATTAATATTAATTAATTTACAGCTCGCGTTTTACCATTTTTCTTATAGCTCGACAACATAGAATTGAGAAGTCACTCTGCCCGCAAACGCGGCAGCCGGCGGTTGTGTCCGCGGCGCTCTGTATCATAACATTTTGAAATGACGAATTTAAAACGAAACCAAATAATATGATTTCATGTTCATTGAATATTTTTATGCAAAATTTTTCATAATTTTTAATATTTTTTTATTGTGAATTATTCTTATGTGAATTATTCTTAAGGTTCCATATTAGGTCCAATTCTGTATATTATATATGTATCTTTTATTAAATTAATTTTTAGACATGTAAAATACTTTGTATACGCGGATGATACTGCTTTAGTGATTTCTAGCAGTGATTTGCAAACTTGTATAGATCTTTTACAAAAAGACTACATTGAACTCTTAAAGTGGTCTCATGACTCTGGCTTAGTCATAAATGCCAAAAAAACTAAATTGTTACATATAAGATCCCCTAATGTTAAGGTATATATTACACCTGAAATAAAGACACATACATCAGATTGCTTACACAATGGTATTCCTGCAACGTGTACATGTGAAAATATGGAACTAGTTAAAGAATATGTTTATTTAGGTGTTATTATTGATTGCTTTTTCAAGTGGGATATACAAATAAACAAAGTTTGTGCACGACTAAGATCAATTGTAAGCAGATTGTATAAACTAAAATTTTTTGTTCCTATCTGCACACTTCGAATAATTTATTTATCTCTAGCTGAATCTGTTATAAGGTATGGAATAACAGCTTGGGGATTTTCCTGTAAAACAAATATAGACCATGTTCAATCAGTGCAAAATTCATTGGTTAAATTATTAGCTGAAAAAAATTTATACAAAGAAAGGCATAATATTCCATACTTTTATCAGAGTCTCAAAGTTCTTTCAGTGAGAGCAATTCTGTGGTACAAAATTATATTTCAGCACATAAATAATCCTTTATATATTAACAGGCTGGAACACAACCATAATACTCGTTTTAACTTTAATGAAGGGCTAATTGTACCTAAGCATACAAATAAATATGGACAAAGAACGTTAAATTACATGATTCCCAGTTGTTTAAATATGTTACCTGCTGAAATTAAAAACTGTGCCCAAAACAAACAATTGATGAATTTACTGAAGACTTGGCTTATGGAAAGAATTAATTTGTATTAGCTTACAATGACATTATTCTAAAGACTTTTAAAATGTTATTTATGTTTTCAAAAATTTATTTTTATCTATATTTCTGTAAAAAACTAAATTTTATTTTATATAATTGTAAAATTGTAACTATTAAATCACTATTATAAGATCTTTAACGTAAAGAACCCGTTAGACAAACTGCTAAAAAGTAGTTTATCGGGACTTTTTGTCTTGTATTTGTAAAGTGTATAAAATAAATAAAAAAAAAAAAAAAATGAAAAAAAAAAAAAAATAAATAAAAATACCACACAAGATTCCCAACTGCTTCAAAATAATTTTGTTTGAAGTAAAACTTCTTTACGCACGCTTGACACATGGAGGGTAAGCTGGTAAATGCGTTACGAAAAGTGGTGATTGTTACGAAAAATGTCCTGCGAACGGTAATCGATGCGAACGGTGATCGATAGCTAAGCGGGTCGGGCCTTTACGAACGCATGTTATTCGTATTATTGTTATATTGTTGATGGACTATTTTTCCGTAAATAAATAAATTATAAACAGTGGGTACCCGGCATGCGTTTCAAGACCAATGTAACCTCGGGGTTAACTAAACTGTAGTGGTTCCATCCCAAGTCCCGGGAAACTAAATTATAATGCAAGCGCCTGCACTTATATAACATTATATACAGTGGGTACCCTTTAGCCTTTTTTATATCCATTTTTCGTGTTAAAAAAATAACAAACACGAGAATCGGGTATGGGTACCACTGCCCCGGGAACCATTTATTTGATAACCAACACGTCTGCCATAGGTCATCCCAAGTGGTTCAAAACGTTTGGTGACTAGCAGGGGTGCCTGGGTTCGTGGGGGTGAGGTTTGTTCAGGTCTTGGCGGTGGATCTAGAGAAAGTGGTTGAGGGAGTCCCTTTGACCTCTCCAGCCTTACTCTCTCGGAACATCGCCTTGCACCGCAGTGGGAGGGATGACCTCATACATCCGCTCTCCTGGACACGCTGACCCCCAGATTTCTACCCACCTCTAATACCCCTTTCCTTTTCCGAAGTTCGTTTCCTTCCTTTCCCTAAAACGACCCTCCACACAGCATTCCCAAAGAAGAGATAGGCAGTGTGTCGAGCGATTGTAAAAAAAAAAAACGTTCTCTCCTGATCCGACTTCCACGTAGTTGGTGGGCAGACGCATCTGCTGCGCCGCCGAGATCCTGACAAACTTTGCCCCATGAACTCGGGCTGCCCTGCTAAGTCACTTGGGGTGACCTATGGCAGAGGTGTTGATAATCCAATACATGGTTCCCGGGGCGGCGGTACCCATACCCGGCTTCCAAATTACTCATACTACCTATTGACGGCCGGGGTGGTCAAGGGGTAAGGCTCTTGACTCGCAATCTGAAGGTCGTGGGATCGAATCCGGGCGCGGGCAAATAAATTTTATTTGAATAATTTGGGTTATTTCACAATTATTTAAATTAAAAATAATATATTTGCGTCACATTCCAGAGTGGAAAATACTTTCAGTATTGCCCTGCATGGTGTAAGACCACCATTCAGAATTGAAACTTGCTAGAAATGGCTATGGTCGTGTTTAGTGACCAGATCTGAATAGCCAGGTAATTCCTCGCCTTCCTCTACCCCATCTCCTTCCCCTCCCCACCACCTTCAGCCTCATAATATACTCCCTATGGCATCTCCAATTGGGGTATGTTGTAAGACCGAAGGTAGTGTGGAGGGGAAGGATATAGGGAAGAGGAAGGTGGGGAAGTACCTGGCTATTCAGATCTGGTCACTAAACACGGCTAAAGCCATTTCAAGCAACGTTTCAATTCTTAATGGTGGACTTACACCAGGGCGGTACTGAGATATCTTCCACTCTAATGGCCGTAAAATACAATTAAAAAACAAAAAACCAAAATATTAAAAATAATATAACAAATTGTTTATTTATGTAGGTATCTACTTAATACCTACTGGGTTTACTCATTTTACTTGTATCTATTTATGTTTATGCACTTCGATATTCAAATTACAAATAACTACTACTAATTAAAATTCTGGTAGCGCGAATTTAACATCTTCATCTGACCCATACTGTAGTGTCTATAGCCCTAGCTGTGCGTGAGCTAGTAGATACTCGAAACCAAGCTTGGAGCGGAACGAAATCTAGTTCTAAAAACGTCCGCTAGCGAGCTCTGATGTGTGGAGCGCT
Organism: Limnephilus lunatus; assembly: GCA_917563855.2. Taxonomy (NCBI): domain Eukaryota; kingdom Metazoa; phylum Arthropoda; class Insecta; order Trichoptera; family Limnephilidae; genus Limnephilus; species Limnephilus lunatus. The sequence continues at coordinate 85,961,118 of OU830593.1, forward strand.
GGCGTCGGAATCTGAATTTAAATTTGCTGGTTATATGCTCTTAATATGTTTGCTTTTATTTGCCAATTCATTTTTAAAAAACGTTCAACTTCTCCTTTAACCTCATTCATGAAGTCTAAGCGGGTAATTATGTCGTCATATTTTTGACAAATAAATTCGGTAGTTTTTTGAAAGTCTAACATTTTTTTGTCAATTTTTTCGAGGATTTGGGTTTTTATTTTCTCTAATTTTACATCTACGTAAGACGAAAATTTTGAAAAGGCATCTTCTTCTGTGTTAATGTCTTCAGGTAGTGTATTCATTTTGTTTTTGGACCTTGTGGTTGTGCATAAATTTTCTTGTTGGGAACCGGTTTTTTTGCTCAAACTCATGGTCACACTAGCAGTAGTTTGTATTGTATATCGGCAGAAATAGTACAACGCGTAAGTACTGACTGAGACAGTAAAGCGAGCAAGCTGTTTGGTCAGTGTGAGAAAGATGGCGATGGTTTTGGCCAATCACAAGAGCTCCACTAACTGTCAAATATATTTCAAATACACTGTCACTATTTTCCGATATTAATTATTCGAAATTCTCTTGAATAATCTAATTGCAATGTTCAAAATTCATATCACCATTAATGTAGTGGACACTTGGGTGAATCTCACAAGAGTTTCGGATTGTATTGTTTACTAATTATAAACAATTATGCGATATTTCTTACGGATCACTTAAACTGTGTGTTATTTAGATTCGGTATATGAATCCATCCCTCCAACTACTTGTATTATACTTGTCATTAAGCTATATCTAGCAAGTAAATAAAACCGAGTTATTATTATTCTGTGCTTTTTATCCAACTTATCACAACAATAATAAGCCATTAGCTGTCGCGGGCCTGATTGAAGACACTGATCATTAGCTGTCGCGGGCCGGATTGATGACACTGGCAGGCCAGATTTGGCCCGCGGGCCGTGTTTTGGAGACCCCTGCTCTACAATATAGTTCACGATTCATCCAGAATCTTTCCAGTCCTCAGTATACAGAATCTTACAATGGTTTCATGCTTTGTAATATACTTCACGATTCATCCAGAATCTTTCCAGTCCTCAGTATACAGAATCTTACAATGATCTCATACTCTATAATATAGTTCATGATTCTTCTTCATCACTATGCAGGTGAAATGAAGGCTATATGTGCAGGTGAAAAATTACATTTATCAAAAATTCAACTGCTCAGTTCTTACTGAAGGCGTGGTGATGGAACATACAAATATACGAAGCATCTCTGCCATTACTCTTCAGTCAGTCTATCTATTTATGTACATGGTAGGGTTACCCGTATAAAAGAAAATAATTGTACTCATATCACTTGTTTCAGGCACTCGACGAACCCCAAGGAGTTCATCATCCCTTACAAGGCACCCGCCTCGCTGGGGGTGGAGGAGGTAGTACGTGCAGGTCTACTCCAACTGTCTTCGGTGGTGGCTATCATGATCCTGGAGCCCCCGCCCCCCTCATCCAGCCTGCCCTACGCTACCAAAATGAAGGGCAAGCCTGACAAGGTGCCACATATACTTATATTTAGTCCTACGTTACGAGTTACATCACCTCTTACAAGCCCCGCAGGGGATGAAGGTGATATTCGAGGGCGTGCTCGGAATGTCTGCGGTGGTGGCCATCGTGTCCCTGGAGCCCCCAGCCCCTTCCTCCAGCCTGACCAGCACTGTCACGATGAAGGCCAAGCCTGATAAGGTGCCACACTTTATGAAAATATTTAATATTTGAATAACAATTGCAATCAGGTACTGTGAATACCAATTTTATGAGCGTATCAAATGTTATTTTAACTAGACGAAGCATCCAATCCTGGATTATAATGAATCCTAAGTTCATGTTCGAATCGGAGATAAATACGTATTATGTGTGAAGCCAGACCGGAGCCGCGAACGTAATACGCGTGTCGGAGTTCTCCGGAAAATTTAGATTCCGTTTGTAGAATCGATGCGAACCGACGGTAATCCTCGCCCGCTTTGGAACTGTTGGCTGTCGGGATCGAGTAATAATTAATGTGATGAATCGGATGGGATCCGTATTTGGGAGGCGAGCCCACTCTTTGCCCACCTCGCCGAGCACGCTTCGGAAGACGCTCTTGCTCCCTGATAGATGTTTGCCGGAGACCTTCAACGAAGCCCTGGGAAACCTCTAGGCTTGGGACCGAACGTGAGTCGGAGCTGGCGGGCTGGCCGCCCGACCTGATGCGGTCGTGGATCCGTGAAGGAAGACGTTCCCGTTCATCAGCAGTGTAATTAGTTAGTTAGCATAGATATTATACGGTCTAAAGATGGGGGTAAGTCAAAATCATCATTCACTATGTAATCTCCTGTCTTTATGGAAATAGAGAATTATTTGTTAAATTGAGAGAACTACAGTCTTTCATTGCATCATCCTTAACAAACCGATGTACTTGTGAAATAAGCTCCATATGCCCACCCCTTGAGAGAGTTTCTTGGCTCAATGTTTAGAAGTGTGAGCAACCTATGTATTCAGCATAACCTACCCCTAGGTTTTGGCGCGCGGGTTCACACCCCAAAGCTGTGTATGCGGGAGCCACCAGGTATTCTACCACGCATCATCAATCCTCTTCTTGTTGGAAATATAAGTAGAATTGCAAATCACCCTCATCTTATCTTATTTACAACAAGGCGCCATATCAAATGGCGCCCAACGTGGGGCGCCATATCAACGTGCATACATTTAGCCCTATGGGTTAGTTCATCATCAATTGTATCACTTCGGTTATATTTGTATGTTCATTTGATCTATTTTGTTCCTGTTTATTTACGGTGCTCCAGATTTTATGTCCGGGTTGAATCTTTCCCAAATGAAAGACTAAACCCTTCCACACACTTTTCCACAAATGAATATCTAGTAAATTAACGCAATGTAAGTGCACTATATAAGAATAAAACAATACAAGAACAATACGTCAATCCACCAGAAACATAATGGGAAAATATTTCACTGACTCCAGATATTTTCATATCAGAGGGTTCGGCTCTGATGAAATCCTAACTGGTCCGATAAATCCTACTGATCCCTCAATATAAATATTTAAAAAAATCTTTCGTAATCCTACATGTATTTAAAATGCACTTTTGCATTTTTATGTACAAATTTTTTGACAAATCTAATACGCCTAAATTTTGAATGAGAGAGCTAGGTATAATGCCAGTAGCCGAAATAATAAATGGTAATATTTTTATAGTCTGAGAATGCCAAATTCTTTTAATTTCATTTCCTAAATCTGTATATTTTCTTATTTTTTCAGAAACAGTTTTCTGAATATACAAGAATTTGGAATAGCGACATCAATGATATAAGTTATTTTCTTAATTTTGTCATGTAAAACTATATCGGGTCTATTATGACTAATTGTTCTGTCTGTCAGAATAGTTTTATCATAATAAATTTTATAAAATTCATTTTCTAAAAATGAATTTGGTTCATATTCATAATATGGTACATTACGGCAGTCTATCAAGTTATGTTTAGTTACCAAACTTTGGTGAATTATTTTTAAAACTTGATTGTGCCTAAATGTATTATTATCAGCATTACATTATTATTTCCTATACAATTATTTTTTTTTTTTTTTAAAGAAAGACAAAACATTCCCGGGTTACGAATAACCAACAATGTTTGAAAATCTAACACTAAGCGGTTTCCAAAAGTTTCATATATATATATATATACACCATACACTATATATATATGTACATTATACTTCTTTTGTGGTTAACTTTTAGACTTGAATATAAATCGTGTTGTTTTCGTAAAATTAGCCTGAGGGTTTTTTTATTTTTTTTTTTAATTCATCATATAATTTTTTATACAGTTTTACAGGTGATTCGACTACCACGCTAGGCACATGCCCGTATAATGGTAGGTTTGAAATGTCCCAGCTAAATCGAACGAGGTAATTGCAGTAGGTACTCGTGTTTTTGACTTGTTAAAATTGTTTTCAGATTAAGAAATTCATAAAAAACTGCACAGAGAATGTGATGCATTACTTTGAGGACTTTGGAGTGTATGGAACTTCGCTGGCCCTGCTGGCGTACACCGTGTCCTCGGAGCGTTTGAAGCTGCACGCCGACACGGCCGCCCGCCAGGCCGCGCTGCAGCTTGCCATCACAGCCTTCGGCCGCGCTCGCGCCGTGCTGGAGCGGGTCATGGTTGGTTACACTGGCCTCGATCGCATCGAGAAGTTCTCCTCGCCTCGAGTGCGCCACGTGCTGGACATCCTCAAGGAGTACTCCCCCCAGTATATGGCATCCAATGCTGGTAAGATTGTACCTTTATTCTGTTTCACTAGGTCGGAGTTGACACATATCGATCTTCCAGTTGGTTAGTCTAGTATATCTAAAAGCTTCCTGTCGTGTCACACAGATGGCAGGTATAAAAGCTTTGCATGAATCGGCAGGACTGGTTTCCCAGCAAGATCACCAGAGGGCCGAGGGCAGCTGTTCCCACAAAAGACAGTGGGAACCAGATCAATTATCCACCTCCTAGTTAGGTTGACTAACCGTAGACATTACTTTGTAATCCGCGTAATATGAATAAATCACAGATTGTCCAAAGAACTCTATTCTTTCCTAAGTGAAATCTTCTCCTTCCAAGAAGTGTTGGAGAAACTGTTTGTGAGACCACAACAATTAGTCAGATATCTCCGAAAAATCGAAATTGTAGTTGAATATGCAGTTATATGTTAAAGTGTAGGATCAGGTACTATATTCAGATAGCTCTTAACCCGGTGTCATTGAGGCAGGGTCAATATGACCCTGCACGTTTAGTATACGAAAAATTTCTTAGAAATAACTGCCGCACACAACTGTCTGTCTCAGTAGCTGCAACTAAGTATCACCCCTCCCCTTCATGTACCTCACTTTAGTCGTCCATCACCCGCGCAAGGAGCAACACGTGTGTAAATCTGCGACTGGGTAATTATGACCAGCTCAACGGCGACGTTGCTGCTTTGTGCCATATATTTTTTTCATGTTTTATTTGTGAAAAATTTTTAAAAAGACTGATTATATACAAAAGTTCCTCATATTTCTGTGATTAATATTCCAATGATAGAAAGGTTAGGTAGTATAGATTTTAATTAAGTATATTTTTGTAAAAAACAATATTGTTTTTGTTGATAAAAAAATTTAGAAGAGAGTGAAAGTTAATAATAAAAATGCTCCCCCCCCCCCCCCCGCGAACCTCCCCCATCCCCGCCCCCTCCTGCTTTACCTCCCTGCCGCTAAAATGTATGAAATTCACACATGTTCATTTATACAAATTTCATTATGCTAGCCTAATTTCATTATAACCTTCGCGGGAGTGCGCACAATAAATCACCAAAGTTTCATCGCAATCGGATGAACGGTATGGCAGTGCATAAAATATGAACAAACAAATAAATATTGATTTTTATATATAAGAAGATTTAATATGTAAAACACAGAAACTTTTAAATAATATTTGATTTATGGTGAGCTCTCAAATATTGATTTCCTTATTTTCTCATAACTTAGCATTTGGAGATATCTGACTAATTAACTTTGACAATCGATATAAAAAATGTTGGTGTTTTGTTTCTAGAGCCCAAGTACAACACGCACAAGGAGAGCCTGTCCGCCATGTTATTTGTGCAGGAGAGGTTTGCCTGCAAGGTGCTGGGCACCATCCTCAAGCAGGCGGCGGCCAACTGCCCCCAGCTGGAGTACCTGAAGGTGGACTTTGCCGTCGGCTTCAACGTCAACCCCTACTCCGACACTCGGGAAGGACTCTACGAGAAGAAACAGAACAAGGAGGTGGTGATGAAATACGCCTCACAGTAAGTACATTCCAATGACGTTTTACCCAATGTGACCAGACGTCCCGTTTTCACCGGGACAGTCCTGTTTTCACCCGTGTCCCGGTGTCCCCGAACACGTCTTCGAGACGCCAAAATGTCCCGTTTTCGGAAAGATAGAAACTTGCAGTAGAATTTAAAAAAATATAAATTAACGCACAAATAAGAATCCTAATCACATATTCTTTCTTAGGCAAATATTTACTTATTTCAAACTACATTACACCGCAAAAAGTGTCTGAATATTCAACCGAAAGTCGTTGGGTGGAATTGTTCAAACACTTTCGCAACAATCATTTGAATCATAAAAATTTTCGTATAATTATTAAATATGTAACTAACTAACTAACTAACCATCACGCCCTTTCCCCGCAGGGGTAGGCAGAGAGGACGGACCACCAAACAACTCGGTCTTGGCACACACCTTTGCCTCACTCACATTCATACATCGTCTCATACATTCTCTTCTAATATTCTGACTTTTTATTTCATGGCCCGACTCAAGTATCTGATTCACTTGATCATGCCATGTCTTCCTCGGACGTCCCCGACTTCTTCTACCATTCACATTTGCATTGTATATTCTTCTTACACTAGTTTCTTCGTTCATTCGCTCTACACGCCCAAACCATCTGAGGGTCTCTTTCTTAATCTTACTCATTATGCTTACATCAGCCTTACATTCTTTGCGGATATCCACATTTCTCACAAGATTTTTTTTTTTTTTTTTTTTTTTTTTTTCTTAAAAGAAAAACAAACATTCCCGGGTTACGAATAACCCAACAATGTTTGAAAATCTCCTACTACCACCACAGAAAGCCGAAAATGTTGCTTGTGTTGTGATGGAGGACTTAGCCAGCAGAGGAATCGAACATGCGACACCCGGGTGGGACCCAAGCGCTATGCCCACTCAACCACTGACCGGTCCATTGATCATACATTGTTTTACAACACATACGCCTCAGGGATCTCATTTCAACAGCATTCAGTTTACTTTCATCCTTCCTCTGCCAGTTCCATGCCTCACTGCCATACATCAGGGTAGGTACCAGGATTCCATTGTGGACTGCTAGCTTCGCTTCTTTTGACAGTTTTTTATTAGCACCAACGGCATTCAGTCCTCCATTAATGGAGTTACCAGCATTCCCCCTTCTTTCAATATCTCTTATTAGCCTTCCCATCTCTTGTAAACATAGATGTCCTCAAAGCAATGTTAATTATAAAAGTAAATTCATCGAGTTTCAAATCATGAAGAAGTTATCACTTCAAAATAATTGTTTATTTTATTTTAGTTTATTAGGGAAACAAACAGTTATACATATTATAAGGTAATTACATATTACGTGGGTGCATTAACTAGTGAAGTTTCCGCAAAAAATTTATAGTATACAAACATAGATTAAAACATTAAAGAAAATATACAGTGGTAGAAAAAAATATATATGTATAATATGTTACTGTAAAAGCCCGAACTACGGTAAATCCTAAGATTTACCAACTCTTAATGGTAAAAGTCCGAACCGTTCTACGAATATTTAAATAAGAATCGATTTTTTCGGGCTTTTACCATTAGAATTTAGTACATGTTAGGTTAGGTTAAGAATATTTAATAAGAAACGATTTTTTCGGGCTTTTACCCTTAGAATTTAGTACATGTTAGGTTAGGTTAGGTAAATGAACGATGATTATAGAACGGTTCGGACTTTTACCATTAAGAGTTGGTAAATCTTAGGATTTACCGTAGTAGTTCGGGCTTTTACAGTAACATATACAACAGAAATGAAAAAGCACAAATTAAAGCATGTGGGAAAGAAAAGATAAAGTTAAACAGTGAACATATATAAAATTAATACATTTTCACATCATAAGAAAACAAAAGGATGAATGATTAGAACAACAAAAAATGTATATATATATTATTATTTTTATGTAAATAAGGAAAAACAACATAATGAGAATGAAAAAATAACATACAGCAGGGGTGGAGGGTTCACAATTAACAATTGGTTTTAATGACATATTCAAGCAAGCTTCCATTATAAAAATGTGTAAAGAAAAAAATAACAAAGAATATCAAGAATTTTACAAACTAATGAGAACTGGTAACCAATCTATTACACCTGATTTTAAAACAACTCAAATGCAAAATCATTATATTTTCAAAGCCATAAAATACTTTAATAAACTTCCATCTGAATTACGCTGTATCATCAACCAATCAGAGCAAATAAATAAAATTAAACAATTTTTCAAAAAAAATTTACATTAAAAAGTAAATAATTTTATACAAAAAATATTATATCTTACAACCTAAATAAGAATCTTGGCTCCCTTATCAGGCACAAGAGCTCCTCTTTTCTGATAAGGTATACATGACCAATAACGACCTTTATTATAAAATTTTGTAAAATATATATGTATAAATGTAACTCATGATTTATATTACAATAAATTTTTTTTTAAATAAAATTTTTCATTCAGTTATGAATTTAATAAATTGGCCTGAGGACAAATGGAAAATATCAGCTTTGTAAAACATATCATTGTATTTAGTGCACGTCCGTCCTTTGGAAAAATGAATGTTGTGTGTAATTTGTTTTATGTGGGATGTGGAATAGTTGGTTTGACCTTGTATTTCTTGTTGGACAGTGGAAATTAATGTGTTCTAAAAGGTCGAAAATAATAGAATCGAATAATATAGACCTAAAACTGAGAATACTCCTCATCAAGATCTATGTATGGAGTATCTTGATGTACGGCTGCGAAACATGGTGCCTATCCGAAAGAGATAAACGGAGACTAGAGGGTTTTGAGATGTGGTCCTATAGAAGACTATTAGGAATTTCCTGGAGAGACCACATTACAAATGAGGTTCTCTAAAGAATTGAAGGAGGAAGAGTCCGAAAGGCGTGCAAGATGGATCGGCCATGTAATACGACAAGAAGGCCTCTTGCATGCCATAATGGAGGGTATGATTGAGGGGACGCCCTCGCCAAGAGTACCTGGAGGACCTGCTGGTGGACGTGCGCTGCCCCCTCAAATGCAGACTTCAAAAGAGCCACACAAGACAGTGAAGAATGGAAGAGAAGATTAGAGGAAATTGCTGCAAACCAATCCCAGGATTGAAACCAGAGAGAGAGAAGATAGTTATTGTCAACAACGTTGTTAATGATTTTGGATAAAAATTTCTGATTGGATATATTTCTTCTATCTTCTAAGGTTGATAAATTATGGAATGTTAATGAGTCTTTTAGGTTTTCTGATGTTCGAAAGGATTTAAAGTCTAGGTGTTTCAATACTTTTTTTGAATTCTTTCTAACCTTAAAATATTAACTTTGTTTTGGGGATTCCATATGACTGATCCGAATTCTAATATTGAGCGGACAAAAGAGACATACAGTATTTTGATTACATGTGGTGACCTGAATGGTTTAGTCACTCTTATGATGAATCCTAGAAGTTTGTATGCCCTGTCACAGATGGAATTTATATGTGTTCGGAAAGACATTCCGGAGTCCATTATTATTCCTAAGTCCCTCACTTCACAACATCTTTTTATTTCTACGTTATTGATTTTGTATGTGAATGTTAGGGGGTTCTTACTTTTGGTGAACGATATTGTGTTACATGTTTCCAGGTTAATGAACAGTTGGTTGTTCGCACAGTATATTCCAAACCTATTAATATCCTCTTGCAATTCAAGGCTGTCTAGGGCTCCAGGTATGGGAGGTCATTTGAAAAAAAAAAGTGAAATTACCTTTTTTCGATATTGTGAAAAATGCCGACATCTACATTAATTTGAAGACATCATTTTAAAGAGAGCACTTTTCAATATAGTTATGCACACCGATAGTATGTATCTAAGTATACAAAATATAAAAACAAAATTTGGTAGATTAGAAAAAATAGAAACCGAAATAGAAATATCAAAAATTTAAAAACAAAAATTGACTTTGAAACACACGTCCGCAGTCCCCTTTTACCCCTAAAATGTCCAAAGATATTGGGTGAGAAAAGACATTTATCAATGTTATTTAAATTTAGACTTGCGTTTCAATTTGACGATGTTTTTTTTTGCATTTTTCAGCTACCTAACAAAAACAGATTTATTATTAAATTATATTAGATATTTTTTATCTATCTAAAGCAAAGGTCCCTTTCAAATGATTTACCTGTAACTAGATAATTAAATGTATAGAATCTGCTGTCACTTAGATTAGGAACCTAAAAAACAAACATTGTTTTAAATCAAGCTGTTTTCTATGTCCGTTGAAAAGTGATCATAATATAATAATTAATAATATTTGAAAAGATCTACTTCTCGATGTGCCACCAAACTAAATTTGAAACGTCGTCGATAACAACATAAATAATTTTTATTCAAAATCTTTCCCGTACTGTCCAAATACAATGGACGAGGCATGCGTGCAAAATGCAAAACCGACCTATGTTGTATCGCTATCTCTTTCAACAACGAATAAGATTCATAATGCTGTCTCCCTTCCACGACATTCGGTCATGTCCAAAACGTCGCTAGGGTTTCTGTGGTACCTATACGCGGGAATTTTTACTCCAAGATAAAAACATAGTGCCATCGCGTTTATTGTATGGCGCGCATAGAGACAGAAGATATCCTATAGCAAGGGCAAGTCAAAAATTGACCCAGGGATCTAAATATTGTGAGAATTGGAGCTTCCATTTGACACGATAGATGTCACTGCTCGTCACCCGGCGAGTCGTCGCCGCTAACTGCTAATATTTTGCGGTTCATTTCAAGTAAAGAATTCGATGCGTTGAGCGGTTTATTCCGTAAAAAAATATTATTATTATGTCTTATAATTTTGGGGGGGTCAAACACCCATTGTCCTAAGGGGAGAGCCGCCACTGGCTGTCATTAATATTAGTGATTTTTTTGTAAATTTTAGTGTCATCAGAAAAAATTTGGAATTTGGAATTTTTAAAACATTTGCCTATATCATTGATATATAAAATAAACAAGAGAGGTCCGACATGTGATTCTTGTGGAATTCCTGAAGGTATGTTGTAAAAACGCCTTGTATTTTATTTATAGGAACGTATGAATATTGCCTCTTTTTGCCGTCTACCATAACCGTGAATCGTCACGGTAATTATAAAAGCGCACAATGGCGAGTCTATATATTATATACAACGTCCTTGATTCATTCTATTTCTTTCACGTGCTTACAATGAACCCAAACTCTCAAATAGGACTTCCTGAACACATTTTACCAAAACGTGCGAGGACTCAGATCAAAGTTGAACAAATTTTACGAAAATGTTCTTAACCAAGAACACAAGCTCATCGTAATCACTGAGACTTGGCTGAATGATTAAATTTTTAATGCCCAAATATTCAATAGCAGATACACAGTATTCTGAAAAGACCACGAGGCAAACGACAAACACGAGGTGATGGACTAATGTTGGCATTGCTGAATGAAGAAAACACGCGAGCTGAACGACTTTCCCACCTGGAAACGGGAGATGAAAATTTATGGGTCAAAGTCATTATTCACGACGTATGTTTATTTATTTGTACTGTTTACATCCCACCCAGTTCTAAAACTAATGTTGGTGATTTTAATATCAATTCTTCACAAAATCCGCGTGCAGTGAATACCGAACTTTCGTATGTTAAGGAACATTTTCAACTGAAGCAGTTTAATACAGTACTGAACTCATGTAATCATACCTTGGATCTAGTATTAAGTAACTTCAATATGTTTACCAAAAAATCCGATTTGTCGGAATTTAGTCTCAAAAACGACAGACCGTTGAAAAATCGTTGTTTACATTTAGTAAATAACTTCCGTGGTTGGAATTTCTGCAAAGGCGACTTTGAGAAGCTATACAACCATTTGTGTGAGCACAATTGGCAGACTATCTTGGAGATTTCCGATGTAGACGAGGCCGTTAAATACTTCTACGATACCCTGTACGCGTATTTTGATAAATGTTTTCTAAGAAAAAAAGCGCCGCGAAATGAAAACTATCCTAGATGGTTTTCGCGCGAGGTTATCGGGGACATAAAGTTGAAGCTCACACACCATCGGCGGTGGAAACGATCAGGTTTGGAAAGTGAACACGAGTTATTCAAATCTTTTCGTACTAGAATTAAACGTAATATTTCAGCAGCCCACTAAAACTATATCTTAAAGATAGAAAATAATGTGAAACACGATCCGAAGTCATTCTGGAAATATGTTTCTGATAAGAAACACGACAGAGGCCTCTTAAGTCATATTATCCTGAATGTGTCAGGATATGTGCCAAGACAGATTGGATCAACAAATGCTCAAAACATCTCCATTGAAAAGCTAATATCGTGGATTTCAGTTTAGCAGTAAAAAAATTGAAACCAAAAACGTAGTTTGGTCCTGATTTAATCCCACCCTTTGTTATTAAGGGATGTTCTGAACCACTATCTAAGCCACTTCTACATTTATTTAATCTTACCATTAAAAATGGAATTTTTCCTAAATTATGGAAGCTGTTGAAAGTCACCCCCTTACACAAAGATGGTGACAAGTGTCAAGCAACCAACTACCGTCCTATAGCGATTCTTTCCGCACCTGCCAAGTTATTAGAAATAATTATCCATAAATATGTTTATCCAAAGTTGAACCATTCTTGATCGATCAACAACATGGATTTAGACGTGGCCGATCAACTGCTACAAATTTAATGGTTTTCACAGATTACATGGCGAGAGCACTCGATAACAATGAGCAGGTTGACACATCATACCATGACTTTGCGAAGGCTTTCGATAGGGTGGATCACTTAGCGCTCCTAAGGAGGCTCGAAGAAATTGGTTTTTCCGAAAACTTACTGAAACTCATTCTTAATTATTTGAATGAAAGGGAACAATTCGTGTCCTGTGGTGAGTTTAACTCTAACACGTATGCTACAAACTCTGGTGTGCCACAGGGATCCAATTTAGGACCCTTATTGTCTTTAATTTTTATCAACAATATTCGGGAAAAAATCAAATTCGTCCGTTTTTTTACTTTTTGCAGATGACAAAAAACTCTTCTTGAGAATAAGATCTTTAGAAGACTGTAGAAAACTCCAGGAAGATATAAACGCAATTATTGACTGGAGTATCGATAATAAACTCGATTTCAACTTCCAAAATTGTTCAGTCATGTGCTTTACGAGGTCACAAAAGACCATATATTTTAATTATAAAATGAAAGACACGTCATTGAAACACATGGTGACTTGCAAGGACTTAGGAATTGTGTATGACTCTCGCTTAACATTTCATGCTCACATTGAAAAGATCTGTAAATCAGCCACAAAGATGTTGGGTTTTGTCATACACAATTCAAAGGAATTGACCAACCTCACAGTTATAAGGCTGCTTTACTTTAGCTTTGTGAGTAGCATTCTCGAGAGTGGATCTCAGATATGGGGCCAGAGGATATCGTCTATGTACTAATTGTCGAAAAAATACAAAAGAAATTTTTACGATACCTCTATATGAGAGAGTTTGGTTTTTACCCATGGCTGTTTCCAACAGCAGGGGTATCTACTCTGGAATGCTGGGTATCTGCAGCCTTAGTTCCAGAAGAGATGTTGCATTACTGCTGATGGCTTATAAGCTTCTAAATGGTTTTGTATCGGTACCAGATATTCTGGCTGAAATAGGATTCTTTGTCATGGATAATTTCACACGAGGCCGCCAACACAGGCTTTTGATTCTTCCTAGGTGCAGAACTAGCTTACCAATGGTGATGCCCCTGGGACGACTCACTAGGTTAATTAACTGCCTCGCAGGAAATGTGGATATTTTCCACATTTCCTACAACAATTTTAAGCATGAAATAGCACTTACATATGTTTTAACTAAGTGTATTACATTAACTGTAAATGTATTTATTATGTATCTTTTCTTACCGCTTTTACAATGAATTGGTTTTATGCTGTTTTTGCAAATAAATATATAAATATAAATTTTTAAAAAATATATTTTACTTTATTTATTAGCGTTATAAACAGTCTTTATACAAGGTGTCCGAAAACTCGTAGTACAAGCGGGAAACTGGGGATTCCCCATCACATTTGGAGTTGATTTTGTAGTATAACTTTTTTTGATTTGAGCTTTTGTTTTCGAGTAAATCGAATCAGAAGTTGTTTTTTTTTTTGGTCAAATTCTTATAAATTATTACTGACGATCATAGTACCTAACTAATAAAAACTATTGAAAAGAAAAACAAATAAAGAATTCCGGATTTTAAGCATTATTTTGAAATCGCCCAAAATTTAATTCACTGTAAAAATAAAATAATTGGTCATTCGACGGTTAAATAGATCATCGTAATATTTTCGCAGCTTGTAGTATAACAAAATCCGCTCTGTCTATTAGCTCCTTTCAATAAACACGTGAAATAAGAGACGCGCGATAGTTTTCAAGAAGTAGAATCATTCGCAGCTTGTACGTATCACATTCCAAAACAAAATTAGCTCTCTATTCGCTCATTTCAATACACGCGAGAGAAGAGGCTAGAAGATTGCGGCTATCTTCGGACCTGTACGATCACGTGTTTTCGGGTTGTATTGTTTATGCAGTTTTCGGTTCACGGCTCACGCGATTGACGCGTTTTGTTGACATTTTTTCTATCAACAACCCTTTCGTTCATTAAACTTTAAAACAATGTGTGTTTGTGTACTATTTTGTGATATTTTCGTTGTTTAACGTGATTAATTATTGTGTATTACAATGGAATAATACCAACGCCTGTTATTATGTTTTTGTGATGTACCAATGACATTTTAATGTGTTTTTTGTGATGTGCCTAGGGTTTTTGGATTTGAAAAGGAACATTACTACATAATGTAAGTTGGAACACAAATATGCTAATAATTTCTCTCACAAGGCTTATTCGAATTGGCCGAAAATCGTTCGTATTACTTTCAACTGGAGTAAATTATTGCCCGCCGCTTATTTAAATTGCTCCACAACAAAGTAAATACGTTAATTAACCATATTTTAATGCCTAGAAGAGGTGGAAGAATAACTTAGTTATTGAAAATAAATAAACTATGGACACGAAAAAAGATTTTGCAGCTTATAAATAATTTTATAGTAGCATCTTCGAACTGTCAAAATAACATTTCCGTGTATCGGTAACCCTAAAGAACCCGAAAAATTTTATTAGATATATATTTTTTTAAATTTGAATGTAAAAATGCTTAAATTGAAAATCTTTATGTTTATTTAGGTTCCCTATGTGATGTAGGTTCACCAGTTTTCCGCTTGTACTACGAGTTTTCGGACACCGTGTATATTCATATATGACAGCGTTAAGAATATGTATGTCATTGACCAATAAAATAACGACAAATTGAAACTTAGAACCATAATACAAAAATACACAACAATACCTATACCTGATATAAACAATTCTGATAAAGTGCATCTTCTTATATAAATCTACAAAAGATGGTTAGTGAAATTTTTCGAAGGTTTACATTTAAATGTTAATGGATATCAATAATATCTTTCAGGAAGTGATTTTATTTAAATTCGAACTGCTAAAAGTAAGAGAGGAAATGTGGCGAACTAAAAAAAGAAAGAAATAAATAAATCAATGAAATATTAATTTTTCGTTAAACATGTGGTATTCGATTGAGTGTTATTTTTTAATGAATGCTGTGAATTTATAAAGGTTAGTGTTAAACACATCGATATTTGGGCATAATCTATTGAATGTGCTACAGCTTCTTCTTATAAATTCATTTTCAAGATAATTTGTATTGCTTTTAGGGATATAAAATGTGTCCGAAGATCGAGTAACTCTTAATGGACATCTGAAATTAATATTTTGTAGTAAGTATGGGCTATCACTCGGCGTTGATCAAGAGATTTAAGGTTTATGAGGATATAGTTTTGATCATGTCGCACGCGATAAGAGACATGTTTCATAAACTTATTCTGAACTCTTTCTAGATTTTCTTTTTGTATGTAAAACAATGAGGGTTCCAGGTGGCTTCTGACGTAGGATATTTACATATATACACATGCTCGGATTATGGTCAATGCTTTCCATTTTTCAGACAGCTGAACTGCCTGGTGTGCACGCAGGTGATGGAGGAAGGTATGGACGTGCCGCGCTGTACGCTGGTGCTCCGCTTTGACCCCATTCTGAACTACCGCTCCTACATCCAGGCCAAGGGCCGCGGTCGCCACAAGAAGGCCGTGTATGCCATGCTGGTGGAAGAGTCGGTGCTGCCCAAGTTCCTCGCCAACTACCAGGACTTCCAGAAAATAGAAAAACTGCTTAACAATGTGAGTACAGTGAAACCCTCTTAAGAAGTTTTCCAAGGGACCGGAAAAACAACTTAAGCAGGAAAACCTTATATATGGGAAAAATTGGACCAATCTTGGGCTGAGGGACCGAAAAAACTAAACTTCTTGCCACGAAACTTTTTAAGAGGGTTTCACTCTTCATTCCAGACCTGCATTATATCATTTTATAAACACACTACTTTTTTTTTCAAATCCATCGCTATGGGGTTACTTATTACTACATCTGACTATCATTTAACCCCCCAGGCTGCCACAATCATGTCACCAAATATTTCCACTTGACGTTCAATTTCAAATAAATTAACTGTTGTTTTTAAGCAGATTTAAGGTTTATTTAAGTTTTTTTAACTAAGAAGAAAAACCTCAAATTGTAATATTTTTAATCACCGAAGACGATATTAGCTACCCTCAATCGAAAATTTGAAACAGAAATATCAGAAAATGTTCAATCACATCTAGGAAGATTCCTACAATATATGAGGGGGGACCCAAAAGTAACAGAAATTGTGCTGTGGTGGAGAGGAAGAGTGGAGGAACCCATTGCTCGACCAGGTATCCGTTAGGGTCACTTCTTCTGAGTGGCGCTGTGAGTGCATCGGTTCGCCCGTGAGAATTTTTCAACTTTTTCCATTTCGGAGAAAACGTGATGGCAGATTGTTGAGAGCAACGCGCGGCTGTGAAATTTTGTTTCCTGTTGGGGAAATCGGCAAATTATTGTAATGCTGACTGCTTATGGGGATGTTCCCTAGATAAAACCAGAGTCTACGAGTGATTTTCACATTTTAAAAATGCAGAAATGTTTATTGAAGACCAACCTTGTTCAGGACACCCCTCAACGTCAAAAACAGACGAAAACTTCAACAAAATCAATGCCCTCGTTCGTGGAGACCGTCGCTGAACCGTTGATCAAGTCTGTGAGATGTCTGGAATGTCATGGAGTTCAATTCAGAGGATTTTAACCGAAGAATCGCACATGAGAAGAGTTGCAGCCAAATTTGTCCCCGCCTTCTCACAGACGAGCAAAGGGAGCGTCGACTTCAGGCATGTTTTGAGCTTCAAAATCAGCTTGACGAGGACCCTGATTTTTTTTCCATGGTGATCTAGCCCCCTGTGACTTCTCTTTGTTCCCCCACACTGAAAAGGGGAAAGGAAAGCGTTTTGCCACTGTGGAGGAGTTAAAACAAAAATCACCACAAAATAAAACATAAAATTTTAATATTTTCAAAATTATATGTTTATTTCGAATTACATTGTTTGAAAGCGTATTTCAGCACCTTTGAAAAATCTTTTTTTAGTTTTCAGATGTGTTCAAATATTTAATTTATTTGGCTTTTATTGCAAAGCGGAAATATTTTGACCTTCTGACAAAATAGGCCCAAGGCCTGAGGGTAAAGTAATCATGACTGAAGGATGCATCAGCATGTGCCTGAAAGACCTTAACCAGCGAGTCGTGATCATATTTGTATACTGAGCGTATCGTGTGATCTGTTGCGACGTGTGGCGGTGTAATCAGTGGCGACATATAATAGAAAAATATTTTTAATTTTCAATTGAAAGAATAGACATATACAGTTTTTTACTCCAAATATGCTCGGGAATCGCTGGTTGAAGTCCTTCGGGTAAGTTCTGATACATCCTGTATATGTTTTTGAGCAGTCCATTTTCAACCTGCTACAGTAATCTTCAGACTGTTCAGTCTGATATTTCTCTCTCTCTGGTTTCAATCCTGGGATTGGTTTGCAGCAATTTCCTTTAATTTTCTTTTCCATTCTTCCCTGTCTTGTGCGGCTCTTTTGAATTCTGCATATGATGAGCAGCGCACGTCCACCAGCAGGTCGTCCAGGTACTCTCGGCGTGGGCGTCCCCTAGAGTTTGTCCCCTCGGTCATACCCTCCATTATGGTATGCAAGAGACCTTCTTGTCGTATAACATGTCCGATCCATCTTGCACGCCTTTCGGACAAGGTCCTGAGCAGGTGCCTTCCTCCTTCGATACTTTGGAGAACCTCCTCATTTGTAATGTGGTCTCTCCAGGAAATTCCTAATAATCTTCTATAGGACCACATCTCAAAAGCCTCTAGTCTCCGTTTATCTCTTTCGGATAGGCACCATGTTTCGCAGCCGTACATCAAGATACTCCACACATAGGTCTTGATGAGGAGTATTCGCAGTTTTAGGTCTATATTATTTGATTCAATTACTTTCGACCTTTTATTGAATGCAAGCCTAGCCTGGTGTATACGGCTGTCGACCTCGCTCTTAGACCGACCGTCCCATGTTATTTTGCTCCCGAGGTAGACAAACTCTTTGGTGTTCTTTAGTGGAACTCCTGCCATCTCTACTCTCATCTGGTGTTGCGTTCGGCCTACAATCAGCAGCTTTGTTTTGTCTTTATTTATCTATCTTCATGTTGTAGTTAAAGTGTTGTATTTGCGCAGGTTCTGGTGCACGATGTGGATGCGCGAACCGTTCCCTCCACCGCTGAGCTCAATGAGAAGTTCAGGAAGCTGTGTCCCCCCTACGTCTGTGGAAATGGTAAATATTGCTCATAACCTTAAAAGTAATACATATCATTCACTGATGTTTATGTTGCTTGCAGTAGCGGTCCGTGACTTTTCGGTGAACTAGAGTGGTAACTTTTAACTTTGAAAAATAGTGGTTTTAGCTGAAAACATGTATACTTTTTTTAATTTCATCTTTTTGTCTGAAGATTTTTCAGTTCGGTAACTAACGATTAAAGAGGTCGCCCATTAATCACATGATGTTTTTTCAGTGGCGGACTAAGCCCGTCAGAGGCCCGGGGCGGCAAAAGCGAATGAGGCCCCCCCCCCTAGTATAAAAAGTTTATGTAATTTTGCAAGGTTTTATTCAGTTCACACGGGCCTCTGGTCCTGGGGGGCCTCACTGTAAAAAATGATTTTTTTTTGTATTTCTAAAAAATTCATTTGTTAATAATGCTCTCACCTAATGTTTTAAGGAAATTCTAAAAAAATTCAAGAAAGTTTTAAACCGTTTGTATGTTGGAAAAAAAAAGCTTTCAACGCATTTTTCTCGAAACTACGTTTTTCTACCTGGTTGACGACATCTTAGAAAAACTATAGATCCGATTTGCATGCACTAAGTCTTAAACTGTTAGAAAATACAGTCACTATGGCACCAAATAGGAATTTTTTTTATAAAGGGCCTCCGGGTTTCTAATTTTACAACCTCCTATTTTTTTTTTAAGAACGCTGAAAATTTTCCATTAAAATTCGAATATAAAATTCGCTGGTCCGCCATTTTTTCTTTTTTTTTAGATATGAAAATTCTCCTCCATGGTGCCATAGATACCGGATTTTCGAACAGTTTAAGAGTTTGTACATGCAAATGAAAATGCAAATGCAATAAAAATACATACAGGCAGATGTATAGTTTTTTTAATATGTTGTCAATCACGTTAAAAAACGAGTTAAAAAAATTTCGAGAAAAACGCGTTCAAAGTTTTGCTGAAGGATAATTAATTCAATATACGCAGTTTCAAACGGTTTCATATAAAATGCTGTAAAAAAACATTTGGTGAGAGCATTGCTAACTTCGGAAAATGAAATTTAGAAAAAAAATTATCAACATTTTTTTACAGTGTCCTGGTGCCTTAAGGCACCGAATTCCCGCTCAAAGAGAAGAAAATGCAGAGATATGTAATTACGAATGTTGGAGAGAGTTCGCTAATATTTAAAACGGTAAAATTGAAGAGAAAATTGTGAAAGTGTTTCATAAAACACGACTCGTTGAAAATAGAGAAAAAATCTCTTGGGGACTATCGAAAATAGCATTTGAAGAAACACTGTGAATTTTTCCATACATATTAACTTGTAAAATAACTGAATACCTAGGCTAGGCCCACTGCCTAGGGGCCTCGCATCGATCGGGCAGGGGCCCCCGAGACGTGCATTGCCTAGGGGCCCCGACAAGTTTAAGCCGGCCTTGACAGGGCCATATTGTCCATAAGGCAGTGTAGGCATCTATGCTAAGGTAAAGGGGCCCCAAGACGTGCATTGCCTAGGGGCCCCGACATGTTTAAGCCGGCCCTGGCAGGGCCCTATTGTCCATAAGGTAGTGTAGGCCACTGCCTAGGGGCCTTGCATTGGGTAGGGGCCCCGACATGTTTAAGCCGACCTTGACAGGGCCCAAATGTCCATAAGGCCCACATCAGGTAGAGGCCCCTAGGGGAAATCCATTCCTTCCATTTTTATGAACGATGCCATGAAATTTATATTAAAAATAAAAAAGAGCATATATTCCTACTATTCGTACTATCCATAAGACGTATAGGCAACTGCCTAGGGGCCCCTCATTGGGTATGTACCCCTAGGGTAAAGGGACCCCAAGACGTGCATTGCCTAGGGGCCCCGACAAGTTTAAGCCGGCTCTGGCAGGGCCCTATTGTCCATAAGGCAGTGTAGGACACTGCCTAGGGGCCCCGCATCGGGTAGGGGCCCCGAGACGTGCATTGCCTAGGGGCCCCGACATGTTTAATCTGGCCATGACTATGATCCTACGTAGGGATTATTTTATAGATGTCCCCGTTCTATTTTTTTTTTTTTTTTATGAAAGGTGAAAATCTACCATAAAAAAACGAAAATAAAATTCAATCAAAAATAAAACGCATTCTAAGTTTTGCTGAAGGATAGATAATTCAACATACAAACTGTTTCAAACGGTTTCACATAAAATGTTGTATCTCCGTCAATTTTTCGAATTTATTTTTAATAAATTTGGTGAGCATTCTTAACAAGTACATCAATCAAAAAATGAAATAAAAAAATCTATTTTTTTACAGTGTGCCTTAAAGCCTTGTTTAGAATTTGGTCATGGAGGCATTTGGGCCGCCCCCCCCGCCCCCCCCCTTAGTCCGCCACTGTGTTTTTTAGCAACTTTTTAACCCCCCCCCCCCCCTCTTGGTGATGTGGTGAGGTTTTAGACTACCCCCCAATACCCAAAATCACGTGTATATTTTTAGTACAAAGTATATTGAAATTTTCAAAATATTATCGTGAGACCCCCCCCCTCTCCTTGTGATGTTTCGTGATTTTTTTCGGACTGTAATTTTTAGGTGGGATCAAAATATTTCCGTTTTGCAATAAAATTCAATAAATGGAATATTTCTGATTGTATCTGAAAACTAAAAACTGTTTTGGAAAGGTGATAAAGTATGCTTTCTTTATAATTCGAAATAAACCCATATTTTTTTAAATATAAAAATTTTGCATGCAAACGTAAAAAAGTTTTAAAAATGGCTCACCTTACGTTTAATTCTAACTAAAATTAAAAAAGGAAAAAAATTAAAACACCTACATAATTTATTAAGCAAATGTATTATGAACGTTTTTGTCAACTCACTTTTTTGCCGTTTCATGTAAAAATAATGATTAAAAAATTCTCAAAGTTTCTTGATTTTTTTTCAAATTGCGGTAGGAAATTTTAAATTCATAAAGGTGTACATTTTAATTATTTTGCGGTTAACTTTTAGTTTTGATTATAAAGCGTGGTATTTTCTCTTTCTAACACCGTTTAGATCATATTTCTAACTATGATAATAAGGGAGACAACGATTTCTATGAGACCTATATGAGTTGTTACGAAAACTGAACAAATAGACCTGACGTGTTATTATATATTGACTAGAGTATTTTGGTGTGCGTAGCCTCCGTGACGCTGGAAACGGCAATGAGCCTGGTACACCGCTACTGCAGCTCCCTTCCTCAGGACAAGTTCACCTTCCTTCAGCCCGAATGGTTCCAGACCAAATTGCAGGATGACCAGTGGTTCCAGGTGTCGGTGCTGCTTCCCCCCTTCTGCCCCATCAAGGAGCCCATCAAGGTACCCATCACAGAAGTATATTTTGGTATAGACTGATGCCTAACTCCGACTATCTTTGATAGATTCCCCTATCTTAACAAGCACTACAATATGGGAGGCGGGTATGAGCACCGCTGCCCCTAATACCATTTATTGGATAACATCTCTGCCGTAGGTCACCCCAAGTGGTTCGCTACATTTGGTGACTTAGCAGAGGTGAGTCTGTCAGGGTCTTTGCGTGGCAGGCCAATGGGAGAGACTGGTTGTGGGAGACTTTTTGACTTCTCCAACAGAGCTCTCTCAGAACATCACCTTGCACCGCACCGGGAGGAGTGGAATCATTCATCCGTCACTCCTGGACACACTGACCCACAGATTCCTACCCACCCCTCGTGTATTATTCCTTCCCAGTGAAGTAGGCGTCCTGGCGTGGTCTCGGGAAGTCTTCGGTCAGGTTGTAAGGCTGACGCTGCCTTTTTGACTTCTTTCGTGTCAACGCCAAGATAGGCGTACTGGGAGGAGAGATTGTTGAGGTTATCTGGTTCTGGATTAATTATAACTTTATTTATACTTTACAATACGATATTGACTGGCAATTAGTTATAGTTGAATTGAGTCGGTAAGAGATTAGAGAGAGAGTGGAGAATTCGAGAATATATTCAAGAGAATCTGAGAGAGAATGAGTTTGCAAAACATTGACCCGAGTATTTATCAACAACGAAAAACAATTGACGTGACCACAGAGAAAAGACAATATAGATGATGAATGGATGACAATATTTCATTATGAAGTAGCATAGACATAAAGATTTAAAGTAAAGGACTATACATCGAGATAAATACTGAGAATGAAAAGTGTTTAGAAAAGAACGATTTTAAATATGAAATAGGACAATCATAACACAAAAGACACAACACCCAGAACATCCTCTCTTTCCTTTCCTAAAAATACCCTCCACACAGCATCTCCGAAGATGACATAGACCCTGAGAAGAATTATTTTCTTCAGAGTCTCCTGTGTGGAGCTATTGTAAATAAAAAAAAGCGGATATCAATCTTTAGAGCACAAGCGTCAGGTTGGTATGCTGTCCTCAATCTACCAGTATGAAGATGGATGATGCTCCGAGGAATTAGCGTCATTGATCCCTTCGACACCGGTGCATAGTCGGAAAACCCTCTATGCTCCCTACATATATACATGGTTGAAATTTGTCACATGAGAATAGGTCGCTTCTAGGACCCATTCTTGAGTTCAGCAGCTCAGCTGTAGAACGATTTGCTGGCCTATGTATTTCCTCCCTCCTTACATCCTGTATACGACCCAAGTTCACTCACAGTCCAGTTTTTCCTTCCTCCCTGTGCACAACCCAAGTTCACTCCTTCCTCTCAAAAAACCCTCCACATAGTATCTTCGAAGATGACAGATTTCTCCTCCCATAAGGGAAATTATTTTCCACAGAGCCTCCTGTATGGAGTTGATTTTAAAAAATAATTCTTAGTACCTATGTGACAATGCCAATGAAGATTTGATTACCAAATCAATTTGCTAAATAAAATATTTATTTATTCATGGTCTCCATAAAACGGTTATACACCAAGATATTACAGAGAAGATTTCAAATTTTAGGTCCATATAAGTATATAAGGTCATGGGGCAGTTTTACTATTATGTGACATGTGAAGTCGCTCTATTGATTGGCGTGTTCCGATAGGCAGAAGTCTTGGCTTTTGAATATATAAAAGTCTTAAGTTTTAAGGTCCCTTTCTTCTTCTTCGATGGCTTTGGCCTCCTGGAACAGTCGCCTCCAACTCCTCCTGTCCTCAGCGGCTGACTTCCAGTTTGGTACCTGGAGAAGCTGTGTTGCATCCCCTCTTACCTTGTCTTCCCATCTCAGTCTGGGTCTTCCCACTTTTCTCTTTCCATGTGGGTGTCCAGTCAAAATTCTTTTTGGGACGTGTGTATCCGGCACTCTCCCATCTCAGCCTGAGGAGTCTCATATGTGCTGAGATGCTAGAGGCCTTATATATATATATATCATATTATTCTGTATTGTGCCGGTGTTAAGGTCCCTTTAGTAGAAAAAACACTCTAGATAATAAGTGTTTTTGACATTTATCACAATAAACCATTTACATGAAGACTTGCACTTTTTAAATTCTACCCAGATAAATGCTGGTTCGGCCCCCCTGTATTTCTGAAGGAACTGCTCATCCTGCTTGTGAATTAGAAAGAAGGAAGTTTGATGGAATCTGATTGTATTTATGAAACAGCGGTTTTAAAAAACTAATTCCACAAAAAATCAGCTGACGGTGTGTTTACAAATTGAGCTAGTAATAACGCTCTTCATTACCTACTGAGATCGCATAGCAAGTAATTATCATAAATGACAGCAGGGCAAGCTCCGCACCTAAAGCCTTTGATTTTTTTACCCTACAGAGGGCATTGGTAATTATTTTTTAAACAATTTGCATCACTCCAGTGAAAATTATTCTCTAAGGCGTGTTAGTTTGCCAAGGAAGTTAGTCATAGCATATTTGTATTGTATCTTGTATCCTCGCTCCTTCTGTTAAAGAGGTTTTGCACCACTATAGCATAAATATAAATATGTATAATTAAGAGACACAAGGATTGAAAGTAAATATGTTTGATTGCAGGGGGTGGCCTTGCTGGGGCTGAAGAATGCCAAGAAGGCGGCGGCGCTGAAGGCGTGCGAGCTGCTGCACAAGGCGGGGGAGCTCACAGACAAGCTGCTGCCCCGAGACAGGTAAGCCCCACCAGACTCCTTGCCGCCTTTAGCCACTGGAATGATTTCGGTTGAAAATGGACCACTTTTATTTTTCTGTGATTGATTTCCGTCCAAAAATGGACCACATTTTCCTACCATTCTTTAAACATTTATTGTAATTATTTAAATCATTTCCATGGCCAGCCATTTATTTTAATACAAAGCTATTGAAATGCTTTATCTATTATGACCATAGATGTCGCAAATCTGAACTTCATAGACTATTTTAGAACAATGTTAAGAATAAATTTTAAAAATATTTTTTCCCGCCGAATTTTTTAACAGCTGGTTACGGATAAAAGTAAGTCCTTTTTCCATAGATATGCACCTTTCATTGTCAAGTATACCACAGATAACATACAAAAACCGAAAATATTCTATGTTGACCCGAATAAGTATCCCTCATTGCAGTTTCAAGTAAAAAACACCCAGGATTCGCCAATGACATTAATACTAGATGCGGGGTAGAAATCTCAAAGTGGGAAGCCAAACACAAGACGATTGTAACTGTCTCTATTTCTAGTACTTTAGTACTAAACGGCTACGCGTCGAGTGAGGTCGTGTCTTACCAGTAAGTAAATTGCATTGCAAAGCGCCAAAATGCCCTCCTGTGTGATGAGAAAATGCTTCAATTACACGGCAAATAGTCGTAAAGGCGAATGAATAACACTTCATTTGTAAGTACACGCAAATTACTTATTATTATCAATTATTATAAATATTACAATTAATTTTCATGTTTCCCGCCCGCGGTTTTACGCGTCATCAGAGAAAATTCTAGGCCTACTAAAGTAAAGGGTCTGGACGCGCAACAGCCAAATTACTGTTGCTAAGTAAACTTTACTATTTTAAAATAGACTAATCAGCCTAAACACTCTGTTTATTTGTTTGCTTGCGGCAAAACAACACATAAATCAGCAGTTCCAACAAGTATTGACGACAACCGCCACCATTTGAAAACTGTCGTTGCTCTATTGTATTTATTGTGTAGCTCGACACATCAAAGTCCGACAGGCATCCGGACCTTTTATTCTAGTGGGCCTTAAGAAAAGGAGACAGTGAACGTTGCATCACAAAGTGACATAAGCATACGCTGCCCGACCATATATCTATGACATTCACACACGTACATTCTTTGATTGTCTGTCTTTATCACACAGGAATAAACTTTTGAATTTAGAAATTATACTGAAAACCGCTGAAAACAAAAGAGTGTTGCTTGCTTTCCACATTATATTACGAGTATGTGAGACTAAGGCGAGTCTATTTAAAATATATAACGTCATTGGGATTCGCGCGATTATAAACTTTACGATATTTTTTATAAATCCTGCAAATTTTATATAAACGGTAAAATGCAGGTTCATTGGCTATATAGCACTATAATCTATAGGATTTAGCCTGCGAGAGAATGAGACAGTGAAGATGGAGAATGAGATAATCGGTCTCCTCTGTGTGCGGTGCTTTGTAGCCTATCGGTCATTTAGCCTGCGAGAGAATAAGATAGTGAAGATAGAGAATGAGATAATCAGTCTCTTTGTGCGGTGCTTCGTAGCCTATTGGTCTCTTTGTATGGTGCTTCATAAATAATTTTTAAACTTGGTAAAAGTATTATAATAAATAAACCCTACAATTATCTTACTCCTGATACTCTGCATTCATCTCATTCTCTTGAAGTTTAGTTTTCTGAAGGTTTCACTTCTACCGTGTGTGACTTCTTTTTTTTCAGCAACTATGGGGTTAAAAAATCGTTGGTCTGCATTTCAAAAGACATTAGACCCTTATTATTTTTAATTGGTAAACTAATGTTTAAGACAAGATTTTTATGCATAGCACAAAGGGTAACAATTATTATAAGCAATATTTATTATGTGTGGGTGTGGGTACCGCCGCCCCGGAAACTATTTATTGGATAACTAACAACCCTGCCATGGGTAACACCAAGTGGTTAGATATGTTTGGTGACTTAGCAGGGGTGCCCGGTCTAGCTCTTGGCGGCCTATGCATTTGCCCACCTACTACATGGCGGGTCAGATCGGGATAGACTGGTTGAGGGAGATCTTTTCATCTCTCCAGCCGGACTCTCGATCCATCGACTTGTACCACAGTGGGAGGGATGGTCACTCCTGGACACATTGACCCCCAGATTCCTAACCACCCCTCATACTTTTTTCCTTCCCAGAACTTCCTCTCCTTCTTTTCCCTAAAAATACCCTCAACACAACATCTCCAAAGATGACATAGGCCCTGAGGGAAATTGTTTTCCTCAGGCCCTCCTTTGTGGAGCTAATGTAAAAAAAATATAAAGAGTGAACAGGAACAACGTAAATATCTTTCTTCTCATGTGTCAAAATTAACTATCTCTTTTGGCTACTATTTTAAATCTCTGCTTTGATCCAATCGTTATTTTCGTTACCAATTAATCGGAATAAAAGTGGCCATTGTTTTCCGATAGGTAGCAAGGTAATATTTTTTTTAAAGAAAGACAATCATTCTCGGGTTACGAATAATCTGTCACTTATTTAAAACTATCTGTTACGCGGCATGCGTTGCTATGCCATTTAATAAATAAATTGTTTCTCCGTGCGTGTCCTTTCTCATTCGTCCCGTTTCCCTTCCCGCCTCCCCTTCCTCTACCACGTCCTTGAAGAAAAAGATGTACCTACCTATGTTTCACTTCATTCCTAACTTTTAGTGGCGATCGGGTATGACGTATCCCACATTTCATTCGTAGCATTTAGTGGCGACCGGTGGCGTTGGCAAATTTTGGTGGTGTATTCGGCATTTCATACTAGCCCAAATTGGCGACCATGAAGGTTATAGACGTATTCTGCATTTCACGACTAGCTTAAAGTGGCGACCGGAAACAACGTTGCCGGTTCAAGTCAAATCCCGTACGAGTGTTGAGGTGCACGCCCCGACGGCGTGATTTGCGACGTTGCCGCACATATTTGGCCGGTTGCTTTGAATGTCTTGCCTTTTCAAATTTTGTCGTGATCAACCGTATTATCGTATATTATAGTATTGAACTCTGTTTATATTTCTTGTTTCGTATTTATGTACGTCTCTATTAAAAACAATTTCATTCTTAAAGTATTTTGGCATTTAGTTTTTCATAATTTTGTGCACAAAAATTAACACATTAAATGGTGGTCTCTTTTTTATTGGAATCCAATTTGGCTCATCTCTCATTTGATTAATCTTTGCGTATTTGCCTTCCCCCAGTATACATCTCATAGCTCTGTTCTGTATAACTTCTAGTTTGTTCAAATTTCCTTAATTGGCCAAATATAACATCGTAGAGCAGTAATCCAAATGTGGATTAGATAGTAAGATAGTTTTATAAATGAGCTCCGTGGTGTTTCTATTTAATTTATGTCTTAGTCTTCTAAGAAAATTGACTTTTTTTTTCGTTTTTTAGCACATATTCAAAGTTTGCTGTGAAAGTCAGTTTTGAATCGAATATTACACCCAGGTATTTGATTTTTACTCTTCCAATTTTTTCACCATTAATTTTCAAATTTAACCCTATGTTACGCGTTTTATTGCCTATTTCCATATATTTTGTTTTGTTTACGTTCAGTTTCAACTTGTTTAATTTCAACCATTTGTAATGTAATCTCCACACGAAATATAGATTAAGGTATCGTCTGCAAATAGTCTAATTTTTCAATGTTAATTTCTAATTTACAGGAGTTCACTTACTCTGACGGTGATGGTGGGATACGACCCAAATCCCAAATTGACACTGATTTCAGGTTTTAGACAGCGGATGTGTGAAACAAAGACGAGCTCACCAGTTAATTTTACTCGAAAAAAATATTAAAATTTCTGATAACGACTCTCGTACATCGTTTCCACTAAACTTTAAATTATTGACCAAATCCAAGAAGAAAATATGAATAACATAGAAATGAAACATCAGAAAACTAAAGTAGACAAAAGTGTGTAGGCTACGAAGCACCGAGTTGGCTTGGCTGTCTAATGTAATTCCTAAGTATTTAACTGTATTCGATGGCCGGCGTGGCCGATGTTTAGCGGTGAGGCTCTTAGCTCGCAATCCGAAGGTTGCGGGATCGAATCCCGGTCTAGCAATTAAACTTTATTTGGTTAATTTGTGATTTATCACAATTTATTAATTTAGAATAATATATGGTATATTTGCGGCACGTTCTAGCGTGGAAAGTACTCTCAGTATCGCCCTGGTGTAAGACCTTAGCCGTGTTTGGTGACCAGATCTGAATAGCCAGGTACTTCCCCACCTTACTCTCCCTCATCTCCTTCCCCTCCCCACTACCTTCATCCTCACAACATAACCCAATGCCATAGTTTCACTGGCTCCAGACGGAGCACCTGGGATTCTTGTGAGGTATTCATATAAAATAATTCCCCTTATTCATTTCCGTACAGTTAGAGCATTAGACAGGATTGCAAGTATTTTTGTGAAACCTTATATTTAAGGCAGTTAAGGGTGTCTGTCGCCTTTTTTGTATTATAAAATGGAATATAAAGAGTTTTTTCGCAGTTCAGAGTTAGAAGGTTTTGATTGAGCCATACTTTGACAATGGATGTGCATTTATTTGCATTTAGAGAGACCAGATGATAGGATTATACATATATAGGATTTAGCCTGCGAAAGAATGAGACTAATCTGTGTCCTCTTTGTGTGGTGTTTCGTAGAATAAAATAATTTTTACACATGGTAAAAATATTATAATAAATAAACTCTACAATTATCCTACTCCTGATTCGTCTAATTCTGCATTCGTCTCATTCTTTCGAGGTTTAGTTTTATGAAGGCTTTACTTCTCCCTCGTGTGAAATTTATTTATATATTTCTAAATAAGTATTACAGTATTTACCTAATTATTAACATTTTTACATAATAGGTATATTTTAAAAACATTATTACATAATAAATTTGGCAATTTTATTATGTTGGGTGTAAGGTAGGTTTGTGAAGGTGAACTGCACACAAGTTTTATATATTTATTTTAAAGATAGAATCATTGACCGGTCAGTGGTTGAATGGGCATCGCGTTTAGGTTTGGGATGCGGGTATGGGTACCACCGCCCTGGGAACCATTTATTGGATAAGCAACACCTCTGCCATACGTCACCCCAAGTGGTTCGCTACGTTTGGTGACTTAACAGAGATACCCGGGTTCATGGGGTGAAGTTTGTCCAGGTCTTGACGGCGGATGCGTCTGCCCACCTGCTGCGTGGTGGGCCGGCTCGAGAGAGACTGGTTGGTGGCATTGGACCGTAGTTGGAGGGATGGGTTCATACGTCCCCTCCTGGACTCACTGACCCCCAGATTCCTACCCACCCCGCATACCTTTTTCCTTTTCAGAATCTCTTATCCTTCCCTTCCCTAAAAGACCCTCCACACAGTATCACCTAAGACGACATAGGCCCTGAGGGAATTTATTTTCCTCAGGTCCCTGTGTGGTTGTGGAGCTAATGTACAAAAAGTCCCACCTCAACACAAACAACATTTTCAGCTTTCTGTGGTGGTAGTAGGAGATTTTCAAACATTATTGGGTTATTCGTAACCCAACAATGTTAGTCTATCTTTCTATGTGATTTTAAACTCGATGAAACGAAAAATAGCGACACTAAAAATGACAAAAACATATATCTATAGGATTTACACTGCGAGAGAATAATCGGTCTCCTCTTTGTGCGGTGCTTCGTAGCCTACACACTTTTGTCTACTTTAGTTTTCTGATATTTCATTTCTATGGCGTGTGAACTGCGCAGTGTATTTATTTTGTTATTTCCATATCATTTATTCATATTATCTTCTTGGATTTAGTCAATACATTGAAGTTTAGTGGAAACGATGTACGAAGGTCGTTATCAGAATTTTTTAATATTTTTTCGAGTAAAATTAACTGGTGAGCTCATCTTTGTTTCACTCATCCACTGTCTAAAACCTGAAATCAGTGTCAATTTGGGATTTAAGTTGTATCCCACCATCACCATCAGAGTAAGTGAACTCCTGTAAATTAGAAATTAACATTGCAAAATTATACCATTTGCAGACGATACCTTAATCTTTCGTGTGAAGATTACATTACAAATGGCTGAAATTAAACAAGTTGAAACTAAACGTAAACAAAACAAAATATATGGAAATAGGCAATAAAACGCGTAACACAGGGTTAAATTTGACAATTAATGGTGAAAAAATTGGAAAAGTAAATGAAATCAAATACCTGGGTGTAATATTCGATTCAAAACTGACTTTCACAGCAGACTTTGAATATGTGCTAAAAAACGTATAAAAAAGGTCAATTTTCTTAGAAGACTAAGACATAAATTAAATAGAAACACCACGGAGCTCATTTATAAAACTATCTAACTATCTAATCCACATTTGGATTACTGCTCTACGATGTTATATTTGGCCAATTAAGGAAATTTGAACAAACTAGAAGTTATACAGAACAGAGCTATGAGATATATACTGGGGAAAGGCAAATACGCAAGGATTTATCAAATGAGAGATGAGCCAAATTGGATTCCAATAAAAAAGAGACCACCATTTAATGTGTTAATTTTTGTGCATAAAATTATGAAAAACCAAATGCCAAAATACTTTAAGGATGAAATTGTTTTTAATAGAGACGTACATAATTACGAAACAAGAAATATAAACAGAGTTCGATTTCCACAAATGAAGAAATAAAAATCACAGAACTGCCTAATGTATAGAGATGAAATTACTATAGAACGTATGTATAGAAAGTATGAAGAATGAAGGAAGAATGAATGTATTTAAAAATAAATGTTATGTTAACTCTAAAAATATTTAAATTTATCAAATGAAATGCTTATTAGTTTATATCCATGTAGTAATATAACTCAATAAATAATTTAAATTTTTTTTTTAAATACGAAAGGGGAATTTTATAGAAGTAAATTTGACCGTAAAAACGATCGAAAAGAAGAAATATTAATTGAAGGCACATCTCACAGTATCTGAATTCTACGTCAGAGGGCTGGTGTGACTCCGAAGAGTAATCTTGGTATAGCTATTCTGTTATTCTTGCAATTATTTTGTTCCATTTCAATGCATCAACAGTAATCAATACTGTATTGTAAATAAGACACTAAAATGATCGGTCGCCAAATACACCCTAAGCCGCACGGACGTCAATACTCGGTACTATACGATAATACGGTTGATCACGACAAAATTTGAAAAGGCAAAACATTCGAAGCAACCGGCCAAATATGTGCGGCAACGTCAAATCACGGTAATCACATCGTCAAATACTCGGTACTATACGATAATACGGTTGATCACGACAAAATTTGAAAAGGCAAAACATTCGAAGCAACCGGCCAAATATGTGCGGCAACGTCAAATCACGCCGCAAATCACGCCGCCGGGGCGTGCACCTCAACACTCGTACGGGATTTGACTTGAACCAGCAACGTCGTCAATTTGGGCTAGTATGAAATGCCGAATACACCACCAAAATTTGCCAACACCACCGGTCGCAACTAAAGGCTAGGAATGAAATGCGGAATACGTCGTACCCGGTCGCCACTAAATGCTAGGAATGAAATGCGGAATACGTCTTACCCGGTCGCCACTAAATGCTTGGAATGAAATGTGGGATACGTCATACCCGATCGCCACTAAAAGTTAGGAATGAAGTGAAACATAGGTAAGTAGGACATCTTTTTCCTCGCGGTCGCCATTTCGAACTTAATGAAATGCAGGATACGTCGTTGCCGGTCGCCACTAAATGCTAGGAATGAAATGCGGAATACGCCACACTCGGTCGCCACTAAAGGGTAGGAATGAAATGCAGAATACATGGCCATGTATATCACCTAGCGCCTAGCTGCGTAGCGACAGACTCCGGAACTTTAATATTCGAAATCATCCACTTCAAGCCCAATTTGGCGACCAGGACAAATTTCGCCAAGATGCTTGTGACGACATGTATTAATGAACTGTGTAAAAATTTAGAAAAATAAAGTGGCGACCGTATATCAGTCGCCAAATGTCGGTGGTCGCCACTTTTAATACATATTTGCCCATGATGGTCGCCAAATAGACGGTGTGATATATATATATATATATATATATGTATATATATATTTATGTCGTACCACATTCTGTGGCTCATCATAGAAGAACCCACTTAAGAGCATTGTTTGCCTGTGTCCGAACTCGCTCCCCAGTCTTTTTGTTGTCCCTTTCTAACGAAACAATGTATTTGCGGTGTGAGGCGGGTAGGTGGGAAGGGTAAATTGTATGTATTGGTGTGCGGCTGCAGCGCTAGCGAGCAAAATATGGTATTATAGAGTTTTAACAAAAGGGGCGCGTAATATTATGCTTCATTATTCGCGCGAAGCCGGGGATATTCCTCTTTTGTTGAGTTTATTAGTATTAGCATAATACGCTAATACGGGAGTCTCTCGACATATTCTTTAGTAGTGTTTGTTGGTGGGTCAGCGCAAAGAAATGCGTGAAAAAACATAAACATCATTTTATTGGAGAACAAGGGGAGTAATCTTTTTGTTTAGTGCCTTGAAATTAACGGAGACAGTATATTGTTATAGGATAAACGGGAATCGGATGCATGACGTGTGAGGCGGGTAGGTGGGAATGGTAAATTCTATGTAGTGGTGTCGGGCTGCAGCGCCAGCGTGCAAAATATGTTATTATGGAGTTTAAAAAAAAAGAGCGCGTAATTTCATGCTTGAATATTCGCGCGAAGCCGGGGAAATTTCCCTTTTGTTGAGTTCTTTAGTATTAACGTATACGCTAATACGGGGGTCTCTCGACTAATTATTTGATAGTGTTTGTTAGTGGATCCGCGCAAAAAAATGCGTGAACAAACATAAACATCATTTTATTGGAGGATACGGGGAATGATATTTTTATTTAGTGCCTTGAAATTAACGGAAAATTTATATTGTTATAGGAGATCTGGGAATCGTAAGCATGAAGTCAAATCGGAAATTATTAATATATTATAATTAATATTTCATATAACTGAGATGTTAACAATTTTCAACCAGGGAAATCTCCCTGGTTCTGGGGAAAAAAATATTAAGAAATAAAACCCAAATCATAATTTTGAATGTATGATGTAATTTTTTTAACCTTATAGAACATGATATTTAGTCATATTTTCTCATTGAAAAGGAATACTGACATTTTTTTAAAATTATTTATTACAGTTAAATAAATACATTTTTCTCTTCATAACTAAATAATTCAACTCAACTTTAACATAAATTTATACAGTACATGATTAACATATAATTTAAAATATCTAAGCTTTATAAACAACTAACCGGGTAGGTATATAATAATATACTATATGTATACCTTATTTTAAAGTCTTAATTCATTAAAATGCAATGAGCTATTTTATAAATATTGTACAAAAATATTAAATAGGTGCATATTCGTAATGAAATAGTCAGACCTGGGTACATTATTTAATAATTTATTGTAATACCTAATACTTATTAACAAAACACATGGGTATGCCAGTGATTTTTCAGTGAGCTAGAGTGCCAAGATTGAAAAAATGCGACATTATTGGTGTTGTTGAAACTGAAAATGTTACAATAGCTTTTATTGACGAATTTCTTTATAAGTACTTATACCTACATAAAGCCGTAAAAAAATCGTACAAGTTTGCACGAACAAGCATTTTGCACGACTGGGTTTGTGTTTTCGTGATTATCTCTATCCCAGTGCATCTTCGAGAAAAAATATTATTTCCAATTTTGTAAGTACAGCATAAAATTTCAACCCCATCCTATCTTGCACCATCCCATGCCATCGGGGGCTATCCATCCACAAAAATATTTTCCCTATCCCATTACGCCCCCTCCGTTGGCAAATGCAACCCTGCT
The DNA here is from genome assembly GCA_917563855.2 of Limnephilus lunatus. NCBI lineage: Eukaryota > Metazoa > Arthropoda > Insecta > Trichoptera > Limnephilidae > Limnephilus > Limnephilus lunatus. Next base: position 85,995,857 of record OU830593.1, read on the forward strand.
ATGGTATCCCATTACGCCCCCTCCATTCTGATTCACGAGTTAGGGGGCGCCAGAAAAAAAAGTTCTCTAAGTGGGCGGTGGGCTGATTTGCGGGACTATTTTATTAAATATTGCAATACGGGACTACAACTGTCATTGCGGGACGGTTTGTCGCCTTAGACATGGCAAATAAATTTTATATGATTAATTTGTGTTATTTCACAATTAATTCATTTAAAATAATATAGGATATTTGCGGCACGTTCCAGAGTGAAAGATACTTTCAGTATCGCCCTGGTAAGACCACCATTCAGAATTGAAACGTTGCTTTAATTTGCTTTAGCCGTGTCTGGTGACCAGATCTGAATAGTCAGGTACTTCTTTACCTTCCTCTCCCCCATCTCCTTCCCCTCCCCATACTTTCAGCCTCACAACATACCCCAATTGGGGATGCCCTAGTCTCACTGGCTACAGATGGAAGCAGTGGGGACTCTTGTGCGGTATTTATATATAAATAAAAAAGGTCTCAAGAAATAAAAGTTGAACCGCAAAAATGTAACTCCAACTAAACATCTTGACGTCTTTGTATAATTTCTCGAATTTTTTGTTTTTGTGAAAAATATATTTTTTACTTACAGTTTGCTTGAAATCCAATCATTTACATCGATGTCAGCATCAAATAAATCTTTTTTAATTTTTATTTATTTTATATATTCAATAATTTTATTATTAAATTAATAAAAACAGTTTATTTATAAACAAGTTCTGCTGGTAATTATTACTACGCGTGACAGCTGTTTCGCCTTCTGAGGGCATTATCAAACTGTGGTCATGCCACATACAGACAATCTATTTATAGTAAAAATCTATTTATAAATAAAAATTAAAATGGAGTTCTACAAATTAAACTTGATAACAATAAATAAATAAATCTTTCTTGGGAGACGTACCCTGGGTAACTTCAACACCATTTACGGAGGAACTGAAAAAAAAATTACATTATATTCCTACTATAAAAAAATTGTGAAGTATAATTTAAAAAAATAATAATGAAGTTAATTTTATATCACCTGTTCCGTGTTCTTTCTGACTTTTTAACATTGCATTTTCTGTTTTTGCGATGCCAGCTGGGTGGCTTACCGTGTGTCCACTTTTGACCTAAAACACAATTAACATTTTAAATAATCAATAAGGTGTATCCTAAACTATTGATAAATTCATAATATAATTAATCACCATTATTAAAAATTCTCAAATTGTTATTACTTACCCATGTTTAAACAAAATATTGGCGATTATCGTAAAAATCCAACAAAATCGCCTTGTGGATATACTTGCAAGGAATCGCGAACAGCGATGCCAAATGCAAGCAGTGTCTGGACTAGACACACACACCCCCAGATACACCGATTGTTGATGTATGACGAATGAGAAGATATCTTTGTATGTATATGTTCGTTTGCCGGGCGATACGAGTCCTTTCCCGGCCCGCACCTCTCCCGCCGCCCCGCACGGAACACAAATGCGTAAACGAGACAACGGATAAAAGCTTGCTATTTTTTAGTCGAATTCGCGTCTAACTTAATTTGGGTTTTGACGCAAATGAAACTTTTTTTAGTGTTGAATCAAATTTTATTGTATTCTTCATCATATGCCTGAGTCAGGATGTGGAGAGATTTTTCAAAAATAGCATCCATTCAGTCGCAAAATATTTCCAAAGTTGCCTCCTAAATTCATGGATAAATGGTCTTGTTTGGGGGCTATATTTTATAATTAAAAGCAAAAATCGAGAATCGGATCCACATCCTTACTTTATATATGCCTAACCTATCTATTAAAAAAAAAAAAAAAACAATTAGTTTCATATTTTAGCCGTAAAATCAAATCAAAATTTTGTATGAAACAGGCCGCGCATGCGTTCCTCTTAAGTAGCTCATTCTTTCGCATGTAATATATACTTACGTAGATGAAGTACCAACATGCTGTCTTTTAAATTTTGTTTAAAATATGGTCAGCTATAATATGTAATCAAAAGTTATGTTTATATATTAAAAATTTTTATCATTTAATAACGTGCATTCGTTCATCTATTTTAAGAACGCACTTACCGCTTCACGCTATGTTGCCAAGTTTAATGTTACACACACCAATATAAGTATGCGTATGCAAGCACACATTATGTTGGTAGGTTGACTGGACTGGTCGGAGGTCGGATGTTGCTTCGGAAATGATTATTCACATATTTATTATTTCTAGCGGCCGTTTTTGATTATTGGCGCGGTTTTTTTAAAATTGAAGTATCATTTGCTAATTAATATTGTTATTTATTTGGTGTTTACGGTTGTTTTTTTTTTTGTGTTAAGGTTTATTTTACTATTATCATAAATAAAATTACGTATTTAAATACATATTAGTGTAGTTTCTTTTATTTGCTACATAATTATTTTATCTTAGTTTTATTAGTGATGTTAGTGTTTTCGAAAAATTATTAATAATCTTATAAGAAATAAATGCTTCGGAAATGAATATTCGGACATTTATTCACACATTTATTATTTCTAGCGGCCGTTTTTGATTTTTGGCGCGGTTTTTTAAAATTGAAGTATGATTTGCTAATTAATATTGTTATTTATTTGGTGTTTACGGTTGTTTTTTTTTGTGTTAAGGTTTATTTTACTATTATCATAAATAAAATTAGGTATTTAAATACATATTAGTGTAATTTCTTTTATTTGCTACATAATTATTTTATCTTAGTTTTATTAGTGTTTTCGAAAAATTATGAATAAACTTATTAGAAATAAATTCATAATTTGTTCATTTCATGTTATTCTACATACAGTTTTATTCAAATGTGTGTAAACTGGAATTTTAAATTAACAGGAAACGGAGTCCAATAGATATTCAGACGGGGACTGTCAAAATCTTTACGAATATAATTATCATGATCGCTCGCAATTTCAACAGTCAGCATGACAATACTAATATTTTTGCATTCCAATTACGAATATCTATTAGTGATTCATGATATTTTACCAGTAGTTACTAATATTTTGTTAGTTCTTTTACGAAAATGTTGACAGTCCTCCTGATATTTTTTCAGCAATTACTAACCATTTATTCGTTCTTATACGAATACTCTAACGTTCATACTGATATTCGGCAAGTAATTTACTGATAATTAGTTCGTTCTTAAACGAATACTTTATTAGGTTTTTCTGATATTTTGTTAGGTTATACTGATAATTAGTTCGTTCTTAAACGAATATTTTATTAGGTTTTTCTGGTATTTTGTTAGTTCTTGTACTAATCCTTATGCATACTGTCATGTTAATTGCTATTTGCGTACTGATAGAAGTATATGACTTTTTACTTGTATTTTTAATGATTCCACTGACATTTCATCATTCCAGTCCAAACTGCACTAGGACTGGAATGATGGAATGTCAGCGAAATCATTAAAAATGCAAGTAAGAAGTCTTATAATTTTGTCAGAAAGCAATGGTAAAATTAACATGGCAGTACACATAAATAATCATTAAAATGAAACAAATTAAAAATACTTAAAATCTTATAAAATATCCTCCAATGAGCCAGTGGGATCATGGAGGCCCATTTAGAGCAAAATCATTAAAAATATGAGCAAGCAGTCCTATAATCTCTTCTATCAGCAAGTAGTGATAATTCAAATGAGAGTACACAAAATATAATAAAACAAATGTAACAAATTCAAAATACTTACATTCTTATACTTACAATATCTTACACTGGGCCAGCGGGATTACGGCATCCCATTTTGAGTATGCTGTGAGCCTGAAGGGGTTGGGGAGAGGTGAGGAGATAGGAAAGGGGAAGGTTTGTTACATAATAATTCATAAAGAAGTTTAGTTTTTATACATTATATATTTAATCAATAATTATAAATGACGTATCATGTAAATTACAAATTTTAACGAATGTCGAATCTCAAATAACTAAATATTAAGAGGGTAAAATAATTACAGATTATAATACCATACACAACTTAAAGCAGTTTGTGAACTGGTCAAAGTTCAATCTTCAAATAATAATAATACATGTAGAAATATAGTTGGATGTTTTATAGAGCGCTGCCAGCTGCCACCTAAGGGCAGTTCAGAGGTAGTTCACAGCTCGGTGTCTACGAAACATAACCTCAGAACCCTTCAGTGAGCACTTAATCACTGATTAAATCGGTCAAAAAGTTTTCTTCCTTTACCAAGTCTTTCTTTACTGCTAGATCACAGTTTAGAGACATTCCAAATAAACTCGACTTCTAACCCATCGGCCAAGTATACTTTTTCCAATTTATCATAGGATTCATTGGTTTTATTACGAATATATGTAAACTTCGATCTGATAATAAAGAATGGTTTTGTTTAGGAACAAAAACTTTTTCACGGATGTAATCCCTAATTGAGCGCAATGATCCTGCTTATATTACTGCAAGCGTTTTAACTCCAAGCGTCTTACCGCTGAACAGTCCTTGAGGTGACTGTGTTCTATAAATAATCAAACTTTTTTATCTTTATCTTGTTTAACATCTTCCTTCACAAAACCTGTCTGTAACTCTGTATCACAGACCTAGTTGTAACAATACTACATAATAAAGGTGCTCTGTAAATTGGATAATTTGATTGGTAATTTTGATAAAAATCACCTCAAAGGCTAACTAACTAACCATAATGCCGTTCCCGCAGGGGTAGGCATAGAAGACGGACCGCCAAACAACTCTATCTTGGCATACACTCCTTCCCTCGTTCACATTTATACATCGTCTCATACTTGCTATTCTATTATTCTGACTCTTGACATGGCCCGCTCAAGTATCTGACTCACTTGGTCATGCCATATCTTCCTTGGGCATTCTCGACTTCTACCTTTCACATTTTTCGTCATATATTCTCCTTACACTCCTTTCCTCGTTCATTGGCTCTACATGCCCTAACAATCTAAGCGTCCCTTTCTTAATCTTACTCATTACTTATTCAGCCATGCATTCTTTGCGGATCACCACGTTTTTCACACGACTGCACATGGTTTTACCACAGTGTGAGGCGTACGTGTGACACCTACGCCTCAGGGATCTCATTTCTACAACATTCATTCTACGTTCATCCTTCCTCTGCCAGTTCAATGCCTCACTGCCATACATCAGGGTAGGTACCATCACTCCATTATGGACTGCTAACTTCTACATATATTCTTCTTATAGGGACATACATATATTCTTATTACACATATTTCCTCGTTCATTCGCTCTACATGCCTAAGCCATTGGAGCGTCCCTTTCTTAATCTTACTCATTACGCTTACATCTGCCTTAACCATCTCCTCGTTTATGACACAATCATACATATGCCCCAGGGATCTCATTTCTACAGCATTCAGTCTCACCTCAAAGGTGCTTCACAATAATAACATACAACAAATTGAAAATAATAAGTACTTCTCTGGACGCTAGTTGATCTCTAATGTATGCCTGATTAACGACCTGTTGGCTCTTTAAACTGAGCCAAACTCAAAAATCCACCTGCGTTCCTAAGGCTCGTCTCTCCCCTTAGTACTCCAGAACCTAAAAAAAACATTAATTAGATACATAAAGTCTTTTTCTTTGAAAAGCGTCTAAACAAATTACTACACTTATATATATCATATAATATACTTACATAACTTCAGCCCATAGAAGTATTTAATTGAATTGACTAGTAATTAGTATTCTGACAGACAGAACAATTAGTCATAATAGACCCGATATAGTTTTACATGACAAAATTAAGAAAATAACTTATATCATTGATGTCGCTATTCCAAATTCTTGTAATATTCAGAAAACTGTTTCTGAAAAAATAAGAAAATATACAGATTTAGGAAATGAAATTAAAAGAATTTGGCATTCTCAGACTATAAAAATATTACCATTTGTTATTTCGGCTACTGGCATTATACCTAGCTCTCTCATTCAAAATTTAGGCGTATTAGATTTGTCAAAAAATTTGTACATAAAAATGCAAAAGTCGGTCATTTTAAATACATGTAGGATTACGAAAGATTTTTTAAATATTTATATTGAGGGATCAGTAGGATTTATCGGACCAGTTAGGATTTCATCAGAGCCGAACCCTCTGATATGAAAATATCTGGAGTCGGTGAAATATTTTCCCATTATGTTTCTGGTGGATTGACGTATTGTTCTTGTATTGTTTTATTCTTATATAGTACACTTACATTGCGTTAATTTACTAGATATTCATTTGTGGAAAAGTGTGTGGAAGGGTTTAGTCTTTCATTTGGGAAAGATTCAACCCGGACATAAAATCTGGAGCACCGGTAGTAATTTCACGTTCTGCGTCAACTAATTTTGAAAACTTGTGTTTATCAAATGCAAGATTGTCTACTCTGTATAATGTCCAAGAACAGCATTGTCACTCTGTAAACAAAATGCATTTGGAAATATTAATACTTGATAGAAGCAAGGCTCCCCTCTCCTGTCTTATTAAGTAATTACTTCCAGAGCTTAAAAACATTCACTAGGTACATAAAGTATTACATTGAAAAGCGTCTGAACAAATATAATACACTTACATAATTATTGCCTTCTATATTGGAAGTATACAATTAGATTTGACTGATCCTGCATCAATTTCACGCGCCAACGCGTATTATTATTGACATCTTGCCTTTGTAAAATGCAGGATTTTGACTATAATGTCTGGCATCCTCACCAATATTCATATGTATATGATCCTCACCCTGTAAACAAAAGACATTTGGAAATATTACTTGATGTTTCTCAATGATAAACGCAAATAAATAAAACTGTCAACTGAAGTGGTAAAATTATTAATTTGTGAAAACGCCGCCGCACTTTTAAGTACAGATTATGGAAATCACACTTCATATCAACAATTACTACAAGAAACAACTATTTACGTACACAAAATAGGTTATTAGGTTCTTAGTTTAGGTAAATTAAGTAATTCATGCGTATTTAGTTTGAAACGAAACTTCGCAAATGTCAAATCCATACAAAAAAAACATGCGGCGAAGGAGATGTTTTATATGAGCAATTTTTAACTTTGAATGAAAATCGTATTTTTTAATGCAAATTTTTCCGTCTATCATGACTGAAACCGATGATTCTTGTGGTAATTAAGTTTAAAATCGCAAGTTTTTGTCGCATTTTATAACAGGTTGCCATAACATGAATTATTTGAAAATAATGTCAAAACTTACCAGCTTCCATAATTCACAATCCCAATTTTTCTAACAAATGGATAGTGTGTCGAATTTCGATCCATTTTAAGAGATAATTGCTTTATAATGAAAATAAACTAATGATTATTGGTTTGTTGAAAACTACTAACATGATTGACAACAAAAATACAGCGCACCATTTTAATTTGAATGACGTGAAGTTTGGGTAAGTTTGCGTTGCATAAAAATATCACAATGTTAAACTGAATAACGGTGAATTATTATGACGAAGTACAAATATCTGCTAAAATTGTAATGCTAAATTATCAAGCATTATACCGTTAAACCGTGTTTTTATCTGGATGGTCATGATACATTATTAAAGCAGATTGATAATATATCCTTAAATTCATATTTTATGAAAATTTGACCTGTTAATTTATCGTTAGAGCAAAAATCGATTTCTCTCCGTGTAGGTAGGTACCTACCTTCCACCAATTTTATACACGTATTTTTATTTAATTATTTTCTATATGTACAACCAATGTCTCTACAATAGGCCGCCCACCGCAAATTGTTTGTCCAGGTGTCGCATCTGGGAGAGGGTGGTTCAGGGAGATCTTTTGACCTCTTCAGCCTGGCTCTCTCGATTCATCACCTTGCACCGCAGTAGAAGAGATAGACCCATATGTCCGTCACCGACACACAAATCCCAAGATTAGTTTGTCGGTGTGTGTGTATTAGAGCACAGGCGTCTGGTGCGAAAGCTGTCCTTGTTCTACTGGTATTTCAATGGAAGATGCTCCGAGGAACTAGCGTCATTGATCCCTTTGGCACCGGTGCATAGTTGGGTAACACGTCAAACGTGTGCCCAACATTTGTAGACGGTTGACATTTGTCACATGAGAACAGGTCATTTCTACAACTCATTTTTGCCTGCCTCTGTGTGTCCTCCCTCCTACAATACGAGTCTCAAACGTACCTTTCAACATTTCAAGGGTTCAGATGATAAAATAAAAACGCTCATTTTGAAAAAAAACTCTTTATTTTGAATTTTTAAAAACAAAAAATATTACTCTACATAGTAAAAAAAGTGTGTAATCATTTGAAAAATAGCATAAAACAATAAAAAATTAATTATAACCTAATAACTTTGTATTCCCTTAATCATTATAAAAACAGCATAATATAATAAAAAATTAAATCATAATTAAAACCAATTAACTTTGTATTATAATCGTTCACGAAACATGTAGCATTGTACATTACAGAAGAATCCTTCGTTTCTTTTTTTATTTAACAAGGGATATCAAATTATACCTTGCAGTCCGGCCTATTTGACGATCTCCGCAGTCCAGTGGGTAAGACTCTTGACTCACAATCCGGAGGTCGTGGTATGTTATGAGGCTGAAGGTAATGGATAGGGGTAGGAGGTGGGGAAGATAAAGGTTGGGAAGTACCTGGCTATTCGGATCTGGTCCCTAAACACGGCTAAAGCCATTTTCAAGCAACATTTCAATTCTGAATGGTGGTCTTACACCAGGGCGATACTGATAGTATCTTCCACTCTAGAACGTGCCGCAAATATACTATATATTATTTTAAATAAATTAATTTTGAAATAACACAAATTAATCAAATAAAATTTAAGACCTGCTGATTGTGAGTCAAGGGTCTTATTTTTGTTCACAACTTTCTTTTATAAAATACACCAAAACAACAATAAAACACCTTTTTATTACTACAATACAACTAGAGACAATGCTTTTGAAAAATAGTCACGCGTAAAAATAATTACCTAGGTACAGAGCATTTTTAAAAATGAAAAACTTGTTAGATTTCTTTAATATGATAATATTATTTATTAAAATTAAAAAAAATTATAAAAATTACGTTCTACTAAAAAAACCTTTAAAAAATTTATAAAACTGTATGTAAACATGAGAAAACATATTACATGAGTTCCTAATATATTTCTGAAATTTTTAGAAAACCCTATATAGATATCATTACATTACAACTGACTATGCTTTCGGAACGCAAAAGACAAATAATTACGTATCAAATATTTTATTCATTAAAAAAACTACATAAATGTGTATTTAAATACGTAATAATATAAACCTTACAATAAAAACAAGAACAATTTAAAACACAAACGATACTAAAAAAGCAATTCGTAAATCAATCTTCAATTTTAAAAACGCGCGCGAATAACCGCTTGCATTTCACAAAATATTATAATATAATGTCTGTTCTTAGTTACAGCCTACAGCGAGCGCTTGACATTCTGGCTACCTATACAGATAGAATACAACGTACAACATACCGGCTAACAATTCAATCTGACATAGCAATGACATGCGATAATAGGTTCTGAGGAATTAAACTATTGAGTTCATTATTGCAAATCATTGATAAACGACTTGGAGTTCGAATGATATTGTATGACGAGAAAGTCCGGCAACGTCGATGATGGTTGTAGATGCGATTAAAAATATATGTAATTTGATGTCCTAAGTATGGATGAATATTTACTGATAAAAAAGCATATCGGAGCATAAACGGTCCAAGTAAAAATGTCACTTATTGACTCAAAAATTTTTTTACACCGTTCGACTCGTCTCATCGAGTTTGATATGATGGACTTAAAAAAAAAAACGATGAGCCACTAAGTGCCCAAATGAGCCAGTAAGTCGAAATGATCTAGATGTTCCGGTAATTAATGGAAGCATTGAGCCACTAAATGCCGTAACATAAACCTATATATATATATATATATAGATTTATGTTACGGCATTTAGTGTATTATTTACGGTTTTTATGTTAGCATATATGTATACATATACAACTGTTAGCAATAATAAAACGCTAAGTTAATATTTATGATGACATATATTGTCTCCACGTTAATTGACAATAACAATATTCAAGAATCAGCAAGATTATGTTCCGCCATTTGTAAATCCAGCCGTTCGCTGTCCGTCCTGTTGGTAGTTGCCTCCTTTACCGGCCGCCGTAGCCGGTGCAGTCTCCCATTGGCCGCCAGAGGCGATAGCAGTACCTGGGGCGGCGTAAACGTGTGAAGCGGCAATATTCAAACATGGTGCTAACACAACAGAAATGAAAAAGCACAAATTAAAGCATGTGGGATAGAAAAAATGAAGTTAAACTGTGAACCTATATAAAATAATTACATTTTCACATTATAGATAACATTCAAGGATTCAAATTTTATCCTCGTAACCTAACCTGACCTACTGTGTTCTTTGTCCAGGTTCACGGAGGTATTCGATCCCAAGATTGAGGCCATGTTTTTCTCTCACTGGAAGCCTCAGCCTGAAGGTGTCGACCCCACGCTGGGAACCAAGAAAAATAAGAGAATCTATAATAAAAAGGTAATCTCATAATTATTAATTGACTTAAAAGTGGTTTAATCAGTGGCCGACAATTCGAATTTCGTCAAGACGGTCTCGCAATGGAAAGTTTTTTAAAACAAGATAGGAATATCATATTTTTTCTATTGTTCGCCACTATCGCTTGCAGGCAGCTTTGGGCTAACAAGGCGGTTCAGATGAGAAAGATTGATTATTCTCCATACCAGCATTATAACTAATAGCTCAATAGGTATGACGATTCCCGAGATACAACTTGTTAAAAAACTGCTGGTATAAAAATTTCACAATGTTTCAAACATCTAGATTTGAATATTAAGCGTAGGCATTCTCTTTCAAACACTGTTTTGATTATATTTGTCACCATGACAGTAAGGGAGACACGTATGAGCTTTCGGAACATGAAAGCAATGAAAGTCAATGACTTTTTGGAATATATTATTATTATTTTGAGGTGTCTATGAACTTAATTCAAATACAAATTGTGGTGTAGCCACTTTTGAACACTGCTTAAATCATATATCTCGCAGTAAAACAAAGTAAGATTCAAAGAATTTTATCAGGTTGTGCCGTAAAGTACTCAAGAACACTCTACTGCAGTCGGTGTTCTGTGTACTAAAGGATACAAAAAGATCTAAGGGATTAATGAATACTCTTGTTCAGCTGCCGGCCTGCCTGAATGGCACCAGTGGGACGTGCACGTACTACCTGCACGGTATCTGCATGCAGCCGGTGCGCGAGGATCACACAGCGGAGACCCTATACGCCCTGCTGGAGCAGAATGCTGGCCTGCTGGTGCTGACGCAGAGCCCGCTGCCCCAACTGCCTCCTTTCCGTCTCTACCTCAGCTCTGGAGAGATCTTGGTGAAGCTGATGGTTAACCAGAAGTTCATCACTCTGAATAAGGACCAGCTGAATGATATCAAAGCGTAAGTCTTTAACTCTTTTTAACCACTCCGATACGTAAGCGGATATACACGATAATATAACAATAGCAGTTAAGTACAATAAGCGTGTTTTCACGTCAACGTGTGTGTTTCCACAGAAATCATTATAACTCCGTTATTGTTCTAGTGACATCCCTAAAACAAAAAGTAGAAGCTCCATAATAAATCAAGCTACCCATCACTATTCAAGTTGTCCATAGAAATACATAAACAGCCTTACTCACAATGAAACCCTACCACGACTCTGTAGAGTCGCGGCAGCTGCACAGGGGGGTACACTACACCGCTCAGAGTAAAAATCCTTACTCATCTTCATAATATTGCTCGACAGCTGGATTATGGGTTATGATTTTTTTACGGTTGAAAATGAAATGAAATGAAAAACGCTCTCAATTTGGCATTTTGTGGCGTGTTGCCAACTCCACGTTTATTCATACGTCGAAATATTATTCGACGCTATTTTTTTGTGTTTCGCGTTTCAAAAATAACTAATAATGGATAATCATAAACAGTAATTCGGATGAGGAAACAAAAATTAGTAGGCGTAATAAGAATCGGGGTGACGTTGAAATGAGTGTTATAAAAAATAACAATAATAAATCCTGCTTGGTTATCGATTTCGCTGATTTGTTTCACAAGAATGTGAGGAAGCGGGCAGCGATCGGCAGAGACGGAGGACGTTAAAATGAAAAGGCGTCAGTCGATGTATAAGTCAGTCTTTATTGCTGCTACGTAGCGATGGTAAATTTAGTGAAGTAACAGGGTAGACAGGAGCGATGATGATGAGGCTCATAGGTGTTGCAGTGATGAAGGTCGGTGATGCAGTGGTGTAGCAGACCTCGGGTCTGCATGTCGCCAGCATGTTGTTCAGCACCGTGTTGGTGGAGAAGACCTTGACGTCCAGGATGGATGCTCGACGCGGTGTCGCGGAGATAGCTGCGGTAAACCTCGTGAGGAGAATGAAGTCTCAGTGGCTGAGAAGTTGCTGCCTGCGTGACAAGAAGGTGCGGCGGGCCTTATGTCGCGGGCAATTGTGTCGCTTGTTGCGTCCTCGAAGGTTGATGATGCACCGGCACAGGTCCGGCACGTCGCCGTGGACCTGGCGGTTACCGCACTGGAACGTTATCACTTTATGCACTGTCTATGTGTTGGTGATGTTACTGATACTAGAGACTGGAACTGACTGACTGACTAGCGCGGTGTCGCTGCGCTTTATATAGCCGACCTTGTGAGTACCCGGAACGCCAAGTAATATCGAGCGCCCGCGCAAAGCGGAGAAGCCTCTGGAACATTCCGCGGCTGTAAGAATGTGACGGCTGCGAGTCCAGGCCTTTCGATGCGCTTCCCGAAATATGTAGCCGTACACTACAACTGTAGGTAGATTGTACCTTTCGAGAATATGCTGGCTGTATCAGTGGCGGCGCAAGGATTGTGGCTAAAGAGGGCGACCGTTCTGGTCGCCACAAATGCAATTATAAACACTCGTTTCTACCCCATTATCGTATGGCACAGAGAACTTGGAGATCGGTAGATACTTTTCCACCCCGTTTATCATCGTACCAAGGATGCCGCGAATACGGTCAATATTTGTCAATGCTCCATTCAAAACATCAAGATTCTCATAAAAGTTTGCCATTTCGAAAGTTACAACGCCGTGGTACTGAGTTAACCCTGGTGACCGGGTGGTTTAAATTCTGACGGCTACTACATCTCCCGTACAGCGACGGCGTAAGAAAACACGGATGCGCGCGATTGACCCACTATGTTGAGTAAAAATTTCACCTACCCCGGTCTTGCTCTCGTGGTTGTATCTTATTTTGTGATTATGAGTAAGACTGAAAAAGACCTATTCTGGCAGATACATGGTTGTTGCATCCGAAGCTATTTTCGAAAATGACAGCCTCAAATGCAACTGGCGAAATGGACTGTAAACTACGAAAACGAAAAAGAATTGATTGCAGTTGAATGATTATATGTGTATGGTAAATTGTGGACTACAAGAAAGTAAGGAAAAACCAAGGCACTTACCAAAATTAGAAGGCGAGCACATAGACTTACGAAAAACAGTTCCTTCCAATGTCACAAGTCGACTTGTAGTACTCAATGTTGGTTGTTATTGTTCCAAGCTTTCTTCAGCAATGTGACATGGTTGGGGAAGGTAGGAAGGATAAATGACGTCGTCCCGGTAGGTACTGTGCATATTATCATTTCAAAACCAAACATTCCCGCCCCCGAGAAGAGATTGAAATCTCTTATCTACGACCGATGGTAAATCACACATTTCCGAATACTGACAACAAACAAATGAATCTAATAACAACCTATAATTAACAAACGACAAACAATTATTCAATCTTTGTGCAACGAAAAACTTTAACGAAATTAAGTCTAAAATAAACCTAAAATTAGTTCATAACGAATATGTTCCTAAGATAAGTTATCTAAGAACTATCTTTCATAGCAACCAACACTCCGGTAAATCGAACAAAAAGAAAGGAGAAAACAAACGAAAATGAAAACGATAAATATAAAATTAAAAATAAAATTACGAATAAAATGTTTCAGAGTGGTAATGGATAAAGTTTGACAACTGGTCGACGAAAAGTTCCTTGGACAGTTTTAACTGTCACAACCCGTACGATTTGATCAGGACCCGGATGACATTCCTCGATAAGTCCCAGTGGCCAATGCATAGATGGAATTCTTCCATCATTTAATAACACCAAATATCCAACATTAAGATTAGGTGATGTAGTTATCCACTTTCCACGTTGTTGAAGGGTGTGCAAATATTCTTTTCTCCATCTATTCCAAAATGCCTGAGTTATTTTTTGCAACAATTGCCAACGTGATAACCTATTCATCGGTACTTCAGACCAATCAGGTTCCGGAACCGATGTAAGAGGAGCCCCTATCAAAAAATGACCAGGTGTCAATGCTTCAAGTTCAGATGGATCAGAAGACAATTGAGATAATGGACGAGAATTCAAGATGGCTTCTATTCGACTAAACAATGTTGCTAATTCCTCAAACGTGAGTACTTGTTCACCTATTACTCGTTTTAGGTGATATTTTGAAGATTTTATTCCTGCCTCATATATGCCTCCAAAGTGAGGTGCAAAAGGAGGATGAATATACCATTTGATGTGCAGCGTGTTTGTAGCAAATGTGAGGTAATCACGAGCTGATAAGTAAAGAACGAAGTTTGTGTGGTTATCACTAATGATACAAAAACGTAATCCCCTTCTGGCTAAAAAGCGATCCAAAGTCGCTAAAAAGGCTTAATAATAATAATAATATTTGGCTGATTTATAAAGCGCCGTTTTCGTGAAAAATCACCTCAAGGGCGCTGTACATATAAGCATACAATAAAATAAGATTAATACGATAGGCTTACAACTAAGATTCAAAATTATAACTAGGTACTTACATTTAAGACTTATATATTATAATGTACATAGCTAGTGACTTACGACTAAGACTTATTACTACTGACTGAAAACTAGTGGCATACATATATATTTACAAATGTGACTTAAAATTAGAGATTTACAATTAAAATAGGTGTTTACATATAACAATAAATATTTTTTAGTTTGGCGAGGTATCTAATATTACCAAGTGATCAACAAAACTCTACCGATATAGGTACAGACAGAGAAGAAAGTTATTGCTGCAAGTCGAAGCAGTTTGATGATTTTATATATATGTACATGTATACATACAAACATATTTTATTCTACACATTTTACAAATTATTTTATGCCCTTTTTTAATATTAATATTGTTAGCGCCAGAAGAAGAAGGAAGTTTGTACATAATATTACAATTTTATAACACGGTTTTGAAAATGATTTTAATGGGTTAACTGTATTTAAAGGAAAGCATAGGTATCTTAAATGAATGAATGAATTTAATCATCGATCTCAACCGCAATAAGATAATTCATCGCTCAACAACAGATTGGATAGCAATATTTGAATGGAATAGCGAATTTATGGAAATGAGTGTTTAAATAGGTGAGTTTTAAGTTTGGACCTAAATTCTGTTGGGCTGGTTATGCATCTTAATTCCATAGGAAGTTTATTCCAAGCCTCAGGGCCGGATACTCTGAATGCACGATCACCAAAATTAGTGTTCGGATTTCGCTTAGGTTCTTTCAACCTTCCGATTGCAGATGATGTCGCTGATCTAAGAGTTGACTGCCTTAGACCAATATTTTCCGGAATGCACAATTCAGAGATATAGGGTGGAGCCATTTCATTGAGAGCTTTAAACACCATCCAGCATAACTTGTATTGGATCCTTTCAGGACACTTCAGCCAGTGAAGATTTCAAAGGTGTTCCGAAATGTGCGAAAACTTGGGTACCCCAGTAATAAGCCGTGCTGCGGCGTTGAACACTGATTGTAGTTTATCAGTTTGGCATTTAGGAAGTTTTGCATAAATGCCATTACAATAATCAAGACGTGAAACTATGTATGAGTTCACAAGAAGCTTAGTTGCCTCCGTTGAGAGGTTCCTACGAATGTTGGCGTCTATTCGTGGCTGCCCAGAGAAACTCAGTCTTTGTGGGATTCAACTTAAGTTTGTTCGAGGACATCCAAAGACTGATCGCTTCTAGACACTCAGTTCTGTGTATAATTCAGATTCAACATCTAAGTGTACTGTCTTAGTACTTAAACAAATAAATAAGCACAGAGAAAACTTTGGCTCCTCTACGCCTACTTTCCTTTATTGAAAATATACTACAAAAATCTACCCCAAGATTGAGGGAAGGATGACCTTCACGTAACCTAATTTGGGACAAATCTCCCATCATAGGCTGTACACCAACAGGACGAGCTTTAAAACATGTTACGCATTTACCAAGATGCGATCGAATGACGTTTCGAGCTTAAACAATTAAATGTTTTGATTGTGAAATTGAAAATAACGTCCTAGGCCCCACAAGTAAATAATTTGTATGGTACGAGTCAATAATCAAATTTGTAAAATGACTACTCTTGGGAAAAAGTTCAAGATGTTGGACATTAGAGGCGATATGGACATGCTGCAATCGCCCACCACCTCTGAATAAACTAACCGAATTCAAAAAAGGTATAATCTGCCAAATGTGAGACTAATTTTGACAAGTTTTGCCTGTACCTGGATGAAATTGTACTTTCTTAAACCACGATTTTAGAACTGAACGAAGTTCTTCAGCAGTTAACTTACAGGCAATTTTGTGAGCTCTGAAATACAATATTAACTTCACAATATCTTGTTGAAGTTTAGGCTCAATCAAAATACATCATTCAACGAATGGTTAGAAGATGTTTTTATTCGATACGAGAATGAATCAGTTTGCGAATCCCAAAAAATACCTAAAATCTTAATGTTATTGGCATGATCTAAATCAATTTCTATAGGTGCTTCCTGGTGTGAGATTGGAATATCAGAAAGCAGTTCACGACAATTACTCAACCACTTGCTCAATTCAAAACCGGTAGTTCCACCAAGTCTCGCTGCAATTTACGTGCCGATTCAAGTGTGGATGCTCCAGTTAAAATATCATCAACATACGTATTTTCTAATAAAACTTTTGATGCTGTCAAAAATTTGGCATCTGCATCCGATGTGAGTTGCTGTAAACTACGTATCGCGAGAGACGGTGCGCAAGCCGTTCCGTACGTAACAGTTTGCCGTTCAAATTCTTTAATAGTTTGTTTTGGTGATTCACGCCATAAAATATGTTGATAGGATCTATCCTCTGGTCGAACCAATATTTGTCTATACATTTTGCAAATATCTGTTGTAAAAACAATTTTGTGCGTTCTGAAATTTTTGATGAACTTTATAATATCTTGCTGAAGTTTAGGTCCTACTAAAAGTATATCATTTAACGACTGGTTAGAAGATCTTTTTGAACTTGCGTCAAAAACAACTCTAAGCTTTTTAATAGATCCAATATCCTTAATCACACAATGATGAGGAATAAAATATTTTCCAGTCGAAACTGATGAACTTGTCACATCTATCATGTGGCCCAAAGATTCGTATTCTCTCATGAAGTGAACGTAATCAGATTTTATATCTGGATGCCGAGAAAAACGGCGCTCGAGGTGATGCAGACGAGATACTGCCGAATGATATGAATCACCAAGAGTCGATTTAACTTCCCCGAATGGAAGTGGAACAACGTACCGTCCCGCATCATTTCTATAATGTTGAGTTGAAAATATGTTATCACAAAGCAACTTTTCTGGAGAAACAGTGAAGGATGATTGAATCAACAAGGTAACAATAATTTTTAATGACAGATGTTTGTTTTATTTTGCTCCCGTATAAATTGATAATAAAATAAAGTTTACAAGTTGCAAAAGCATACAAAGTGATATTTAAAGTGAAAGTTATAACTATACAGTGATTCAGCATTATTTACGAACCATATAAACAATAATACACTATCACAAGTGCAAAATTGGGCCGGACAGTATTCAATATAGTTGAGGTTATTTTTTGACAGTTGCTGCAGTGCACTATCTGAACAGTTATGGCCGAGAAACAAACCAGGAGCAAAGGTCTAGGTCTGAATATTCCTGACACCAGTGAGACCAACATTGGAATCTTCATGAAGCAGATGGAGAATAAATTTGAGACCATGAAAAAAGAAATGTTTCAAAAAATAGACAGTGAAAATAAAGATGCACGAACTTCTAGAGATTTTATCAGCAGCCAATATGACGACCTCAATACAAAAATGAATACCATTGCAAATTTAGTATCGGAAGTAGAAAACTTAAGAAGAGAATTAAATGAAAAAAACCTTATTATAAAAAATTTCGAAATTCGCCTGGCCAGCCTCGAACAGACTTCTAAGGAGGATGCATTAGAGGTCGCAGGAATACCACTAAGTGAAGGTGATCAACCCTCGGAGACCGTCAAGAAGCTAGCAGCGGCTGTAGGTGTAGAGCTTCTTCCCCACGATATCCTGGAAGCCAAAAAAATTTGTATCAGATTCACGGATATTCGCAAAAGAAACCTACTACTAGTAAACCGAAAAAAATTTCACCATGATATCTTAAAATACTTTAACTGTGAAAAGATTTTTATAAGTGCTATTCTCAATCCTTATTTTAAAGAACTTTTATGGAAAACCAAACAAATATGCAAGGAAAAAAAGTTTTCGTATGTTTGGTATAAAGACGAAAAAATTTTGGTAAAGAAATCAGACACGGATAAAATAATATACATTAAACATTCTGATGACTTGTGTAAAATTATTTAGGAGGTTGAAGAGCTCTGTCACATGTCGAACATTGGACAGATCGCTCTTACCATAGAAAACCTGATCCTGACTGTTCACTGCAATTCGTGAAATCATTCTACAATGATTGTTTCCAAACGGTCAGAAATCATATATTTTACCGATGTACTACTATCGGGTATAGGGCGAACTCCCAGTTTTAGCCACTGTGACGGGGCTCCCAAGACATAATAAAGTTCCATTGTAAATTGTTCTTAAAAATGGCTAGACTGATTTTTGATAATGAAACAGTATTTTCTGATAAAATTAATAATTATGTATCTTCAGATATAAAGTTTTGTAATTTACTAATGAAAGACTACACGAACCTAAAATTTTTTCACCATAATGTTCGATCCATAAATAAAAATTGGGAAGAAATACTCACTTTACTGAATAATCTAAAGGTTAAATTTGATATAATTATTCTATCAGAATGTTGGATTAATGAACTATATGTACCAAAACACCTTCCCGATTACACTCACTTCTCCACAAAAACCCATCACAATCAGAATGACGGCATTATTATATATGTGAATAATGTACTGAATGTTCAGTCTTTGGAAATATTAATCCCGGGTGCAAATTGTCTACAAATATCGTACGGTGACACGTGCATACTAGCAATGTATAGATCTCCCTCCTACCACAATATAACCCCATTCATACAAAGCCTAAATGAAAAATTATCACAACTTGCGCATAAAAAACACTTAATTTTAGTCGGAGACATTAATATTAACACTTTACCAAATAATTCACACCCACAATGCCAAGATTACTTAAACCTACTTAGTTACCATGGATTAATATCTACAATAAATCACCCGACTAGGGTCACCAAAGAATCCAGCTCTTGTGTTGACCACATTATGATAAAAACGAATAATCCATATAAAACACTTGTTTTTGAATCTACTATTACTGACCACTATGCAACTATGATTTCATTAAACACACCGTCAAAAAATACAAAAATGAAACACAGTTATTGCATAAAACGAGTTGATTATGAGAATCTAAAAAAATCTTTTTCCTGTAATTATTGGCACAACTTACTACACATACCCAACGCTGAAGATGCATGGTCTTACTTCATAGACAAACTACAAACTGAAATAAATAACAACACTAATTCTATAGTAAAAACAATCCCTCACAAATTTAAACCTCTAACTCCCTGGATAAATCACACCATTATAAATTGTATAAGAAAAAGAAACTTACTCCATAAAAAAACTTCGTTGAATCCTTCTGACACTATACTTAACAACTTTTACAAAAGATATAGAAACATATGTACAAAAGTCATCAGAAATGCTAAGGAATTATATTACAGACATAAAATAGAAGAAAGCAAAGGTAATCCAAAAGAAATGTGGAACATTTTACGCGAAGCTACTCATACTAAGCCTAACTTAAACACTGACCTAAAACAACTCAATATTGATGGACTGACTGTCGACTTCTCAAAGAATCCGGAAAAAATTCTAAACCATGCCAATGATTTTTTCACTAATGTCGGGAAAAAATTAGCAAACAAAATTTTCTCCCCGAATTCTAATGCAAAATTACAGGAAAAACCACATATACCCCATTCTGAACAATTTAAATTTCAAACGGTTACACATGACGATATTAAGAATACAATTAACTCATTAAAAGACACAAAGTCCGCCGGTATGGATGGCATCACCGTAAATTTACTCAAGACACTTGTTCATGAACTATTGGAACCCCTCACTTACATAATTAACCTCAGCATATCACAGGGAATTTTTCCTAAACAATTAAAGCAAGGGCTCGTCATACCCATATACAAAAGTGGTCTAAAAGTGGACATTAACAATTATAGGCCCATAACAATACTTAACTCACTCTCGAAAGTAGTTGAAAAAATAATTAACAAACAACTGAAAACATTTTTGGAAAGCAAGCAACTACTCTCCGAAAATCAATTTGGCTTTCGGTCAAATAAGAGCACTGCCGATGCTGTTATTGCTGTTACAGACTTTCTTGTTTCAAATTTAGATAAGGGTAAAAAATGCATTTCTATCTTCCTAGATCCTAGCTTTTGATTCTCCTTTGACATCCTTGTTAATAAACTAAACACAATTGGTATAAGAGGGAAAGATCTAGAATTTCTTCAAAGTTACTTAACTAATCGAACTCAAAGTGTCAAAATCGAAAACAAATTCAGCCAACCCCTCCCTATAACCTACGGAGTTCCCCAAGGAAGCGTATTAGGCCCTACTTTGTTTCTCATATACATAAACGATCTTTGTAACCTAACGATAGATGGAAAAATTGTAAGTTTTGCTGACGATACTGTGCTACTCATTCAATCCGACACTTGGTTAGACGCATGCAAAATGGCTGAGACATCAATTAACTCTGTTAAAAAATGGCTAGATATTAATTCTCTTGCACTAAATACTACCAAAACAAAATACATTACTTTTAGTATTAATATCGTTGGCCAACCTAATCAAGATGTTGAAATAAAAGTACATGAATGTTCTTGTATTCATGATACATTCTGTCAATGTCCTTGCCTAGATCGAACGGACCATATCAAATACCTTGGTCTTACATTTGATCAATATCTTAAGTGGAATACACATTGCCTACTCATCACAAATAAACTTAGAAAACATATTTATTTCTTCAAAACAAAAAATTTCTTAAAAAATTAAAACTTCAAAAAAAAAGAAACATACTAGATTCCAAATCTATGAAAATTGTTTATTACTCCCTTTGTCAATCAATCATTGAATATGGAATAATCGCATGGGGAGGTGCAACACTATCCGCTATAGATTCATTATCGAAGGTACAAAAATTAATTATGAAAGTTATTCTTAAAGTTCCCATAATAACAAGTACTGTAGATATATTCAACAAATTCCGTGTATTAGATATTCAACAAATTTACACAAAAACAATCTTAACTCATCTGTTTAAAAATAAAACAAATACATTTTATGAAAATACCCAAAATATTGTAAACACGCGGCACAAAACCAAAGAACTCATACAAACACCTAAAACAAACACAACATTTGGTCAAAGAAATTTCAAATACATTGCGTCTAAAATATACAATAACCTACCTGACAAAACAAGACAATCGAATAATATTAACAAATACAAAATTCTGATAAAACAATGGATCATCGAAAAAGGTCGTGCAATAATTAATCACCTCACCCAAATATAATCCTCTTATCCCATTATTGTTACCACTACTACCAACCTGAAATTTTTTGTCAAATATTTTTACTTAATTAAAAAATGTATTTTATTTAATATTTATAAAAAATATTTGTAAACTAGTCTGTCTCGACACAGGATTTCCTAGTGAGACAGGCAAGGCCAAAAAAAAAATGTTAACTGTATAGATGCATAAATAAATAAATAAATAAAATAAATTGGGAATGTCCTCAATTTCACAAGTTATCTTCACATTAGTTTCAATTGATGAATCTAATATTGTCAAAAACGAATTAATAGGAGAAGTGCTGTGATCGACATTTCCTATTAAAATCCAACCAAAAGCCGTGTTCAAAGCTATCGATTCATTCACTTTTCCTACCACCTGCCCCGAACGAAGTACTGACGAAAACAATCCAGCACCCAATAAAATATCTATTGCAGAGGGCTTATCGAAATTTTGATCTGCCAAAGTTAAATTTCTCAAATGATCCCAGTCTCCCCGACGAATGGGAGAACTAGGCAACTGTGCACAAATGCTTGATAACACGACGAAATCCGCATCAAAAAGCTCATTCGAACATAGAGGACGGATCCGACACTTGACCAGTCCCTTCTGCGCGATGGCCGACAACTGTCCTATTCCTCGAATAGGAATTTGTTTATTAGAACAGGCGAGGCCCAAACGAATTGCACAATCATTTGAAATAAAATTTGCCTGACTTGCACAGTCCAATAATACACGAACCTTGTGAAAGTTACCCTTTTTATCACGAGCTTCTACGATAGGCGTAGCTAACAAAACTGATAATTGGCTAGAGCTCGATAAAACGTTGGGATTATTAAACCTCTCCAAATGAGGTGTGGTTACCGCGATGGCCGATACGATTGGATCGATGGTTTTAGGTGGGGAATCAAGTATCTCTTGTCTAGAAGTGTTATCGAAATTGTTGCTATTTGACGCCTGTACTTGGCTGTTTACGTCACGAGAAAAATGCAACAACGAATGATGATTTTTATGACATCGAAAACAATCAAAACGCGACGAACAGTTCTTGACCAAATGCTGACCGGAAAGACAATTCTGACACAATTTATATTTCTTCACAACATTGAATCTAGCACATGGTTTTAGCTTTAAAAACTGGTCACACTTTGAGATAAAATATCCACCTTTACATATTAAGCACACCGATTTTTGTGTACTGACAAAATAATTTAATAAGCGATTTGGTTTTGCTTTTGGCGCTTCATTTTTCACACCGTACCCATGAACCGATTCATAAATTTTAGATTGTGATTCTAAAAACGACAATAACTGCGAAAATGAAGGAATTTCGTCCTTGTGACCCATTATCTCGAAGTTAGTTCTGAGGTCATCAGGAATTTTCTTCAAAACAATATGTAGTAATAAAAATGACCACTGATCTGTTGGAAAATGTAAGGCTTCTAATGCCTGAATATTTTCCATTAAAACATTAACGACAGATCTGAGCGAATCCCTTTTGATTATGGGGCATGAGATAATGTTCTCTACATGTCTGTCTGCAATTATCCATTTGTTATGAAAACGATCTGTCAACAAATTGTAAGCAATTGGATAATTGATTGCGGAAACCGGAAGATGTTTTATAATATTTAACGCGTCACCCGAAAGCGATCCTAACAAATAATGCAGTTTATGTATTTCACTTAGAGACTCATTATTATGAATAATTGCATCGAACGTATTTATAAAATTTATCCATTCAGTAATTCCACCCAAAAAAGTTGGCAAGCTAATTTTTGGAAGTGAAAAACCGAGACTATTTGATGTTTTTATTGAATCTTCCTGTGGTGGAAAAACTGCTAGATAATTCGTATGAATTTCAAAATACATGTTCATAAAAGTTTTATATTTATTTTCCAAATCGGTTAAGTCTAACTCTTTACTCTTTGACGTTTCTAAGATCACATAAGATTCAACAAAGTCATTCCTTTGCTTTTCAATATCTTTGATTCTAACCAGTAAACTATTTCTATCCATTAAATTACCAGAAATAACTGCTTTGATCGATGAATCATGAATTTCCCGAAGACCTAGAATGGCCAATTTATTACGGACAATAGCAGAAGCAGCCATTTTGTGCAAAGATTGAATAATAATAATCCCTTGCATTATATTTGAAAATAGAATTCAACAAACGAAAAATGCGCAATTTACCACGAATTTTATCCCCTTTGAGGTGACAATATGCCCAATTCGAAGGCCGAAATGCCAGGAATATTAGGAACACGGGATCAAGGTTATTGGAAAAACACATACAAGCATCCAACTCCAACTGCTCACGAAATCCGGCTCGAAGGACCAAAAATGTAGACTTACGAAAAACAGTTCCTTCTAATGTCACAAGTCGACTTGTAGTACTCAATATTGGTTGTTATTGTTCCAAGCTTTCTTCAGCAATGTGACATGGTTGAGGAAGGTAGGAAGGATAAATGACATCCCGGTAGGTACTGTGCATATTATCATTTCAAAACCAAACAATGGTAGACCGCCAAATTGCCTACCCACTGTTAGAAATTGTTATTTTTCTTCTTGTATGAAATGTTAAAAAAATGAGGTGACAAAATTGTTTTTTTATACATTTATACGATAGATTAAGTATTGTTTTTTTACATAATCCATGTTTTTAGTACCGTTTTCACATAAAAACATCACATGAGTCATTTTAAATTTGTTTTTATGTTTGCATTCTAAATTAAATTTTAATATTTATTTGTAATATAACAATAAACAACCTTTCAAAATAAGTTATTAGTATTCGACTACATTCAGAAATGTTTAATTTATAGCGGAAGCGGAAATAACCCAAAGTTTTTGTAAATATGACATTTCGTTTAAGACGAAAAACTTGCATATTCACCATAGATCGGAGTGGTTAAATGAATAAATAATCATGTATACTTACAGCATTTCGTGTTTTAAAGTTGAATCGGCGACAGCTGATATATCAGCCCATAGAAAAAACAATTGCAAGCCATAGGCCATAGACAATCACACAAATTTGACAGTCGATTACGCATGGAATCGATTCCGTTTCTACGGCGGGCGAACGCCTCTGAACTCTGGTTTATCCCGCAGACTAACTTATGTCACTAACACTTGACTGTAGATTCCACTGCCTGCTGTTCTCCGATGTGCTGGGCATGGCCAAGTCTTTCATGTGCTGGGACGGAGGCGTTGGCCCCAACAGCTACCTGGTGACGGCCTCGCAGGGCTCCGGGGACTCACTGAGAGTGGACTGGGATGTGGTGCGGGCTCACACCAGCGTGGAGATGTGCACGGAGCCCGAGGTGGACACCCGCCGGGCCACACAAACAGACGCCCACTATTACGGAGCCAGTGTGGTGGAACCCTGGTATAGAAGTGGCCAACATACCCGGTAAGGAAACTGAGCTATTCAATACTAAATCTACTTTATAAACCCACTGCTGTGGCTAACGAAACACAACGCCATCTACTGACAATACCATTACCCAACCTTTATAACCAACGCCATCTGTTAATTTGCATACATATCAAATCCACATCGCCTGCTTGCCAGTTCGTGGCCCATTTGCCCGCTTGCCAGCCCGCTCTATTTATATATTATATATTTCAACCAATTTACACAAAACCTTAACCAATTATATATCTAAACCTTCCTCATGAATCACTCTATCTATTGGTGAAAACCGCATGAAAATCCATTGCGTGGTTTAAAAGCTTTATACTATCTAAGGATAGTTCTGTGAACTCATGTCCAAAATTTCCTCTAAAATCATAAGATTTATAAGTACCTACCTATCTATTTTTTTTTACCTTAGCTCCACACAGGAGGCCCTGAGGAAAATAATTTCCCTTAGGGCCTATGTCATCTTAGGGATGCTGTGTGGAGGATCTTTTTAAGGAAGGTAAGGATAAGAAGTTCTGAGAAAGAAAAAGGTACGGTGGGTAGGAATCTGGGGGTCAGTGTGTCCGGTAGTGACGTTTGTATGAATCCATCCCTCCAACTGCGGTGCAAGGCGATGGGTCGAGAGAGTCTGGCTGGAAAGGTCAAAAGGCCTGCCTCAACCAATCTCTAGATCAGCAGGTGGGCAGACGCATCCGCCGCCAAGACCAGGACAAATGTCACCCCATGAACCCGGGCACCCCTGCTAAGTCACCAAAAGTAGCAAACCACTCGAGGTGACCTACTCACTTGTGACATATGGCAGAGGTGTTGGTTATCCAATAAATGGTTCCCGGGGCGACGGTACCAAATTGAATTAATAAAAACGATTCAATCATCGATCACATTTAAAAAAATCATATTTATTGAACCATTAACCCGTTGCGTGCTGAAGATAAATTTTTATCATGCATCAGCTGATCCTCTTTTCGTAATAACCTACTTATTTTTGCAAAATTATGTTTTTCTATATTTTACCATCTTACCAGATAATGTGTTTATATATTTTTTGTAATAGAATTATATCATCTAAAACAAAAAGTGGAAGGTCCATAATAAATCAATCTGCACATCACTATTCAAGTTGTCTATAGAAATACATAAAAAGACCTATTCTGTCAGATAGATTGTAGATACAGATTTTACCCTCCAGATCGCCTTATCACCGTTAGACATTCTTATTTTTTATTAAATATTCTTGTATGAAATGATGAAAAAGTGAGGTGACTAGATTGTTTATTATACATTTATACGATAGAATAAGTATTGTTTTGTTTCATAATTCTTTGATTTTAGTACCGTTTTCACATAAAAACATCACGTGAGTCATAACATTTTTTTTTTATGTTTGCATTCTAAATTTTAATATTTAAAAATGTTAATATTTATTTGTAATACAACAATTTAAAAGCTTACTTTATAACCTTTCAAAAACAGTTTTTAGTATTTGGCTACATTCAGAAATATTAAATTTATAGAGCTTTAATTGTGAAGCGGAAACAACACAAAGTTTTTGTAAATCTGACATTTCGTTTAAAATGAAAAACTTGCATATTCGCGATAGATCAGAGCAGAGAAATGCAAAATGCTAAGTTGGTCCGGGTTAAAATGGAACTTGGCTATGCTCAGTCAATTACAGTAATCCCTTCTTCTTCTTTCGTATGGTGGGGGGTCAGAGGGGGACATCTAGGTCTGCGAGCCAGTCTAGGGCCTCAGGCGTTGCCCTGTGGACCTCATCAATCCCGCCAGGGAATGAATGGAGCGGGCATTCGTTGACCACATGTTCGGTGGTCTGCACCACACCGCATTCACACATCGCCGACTCTTTAAGGCCCCATCTATGCATCATGTGGGCACAACGGCTATGGGAGCTCCTTATTCTATTGATGGCGGTCCAGGGTTTGCGAGGCAATGAGAACCCAGGCTATCTCCCAGTGGGGTATTGAACTAGATGGGCGTTTTTGATGTTGGCCGATTGCCACTCAAGCTTCCACCTATCTTCTGGGGTGAGAGGTGTTCGAAGGAGTCTTTCTCCTTCCGCCCAGAAGGGTTTTCGAGACTTCAAGCGGCATGCCGGGTGAAAAACGACATCATTGTGCAATGGTATTGCGCTTTTTTGCAGCGCCTTCTTGTATTCCCTCAGTGTTCAATCTCTCGCCTGATATTTGGCGGGGTTATGTTTGCAAGTACGGGGAGCCAAGGAAGAGGAGTCGATTTTAAGGTTCCGCTGATGGTTCGCATTGTGGCATTAAGCTGAACGTCGACCATGGAAGTGTGGGCGCTTCTAGCCCATATTGGAGCACAGTATTCAGCTGCTGAGAAAAGCAGGGCAATGAATGCCGTTCTGAGCGTGTTGGCGTCGCATCCCCAGCTAGTACCAGCTAGCTTACTGACTAAATTTAGTCTTGTCCTGGTTTTTTTGCCCACTGTTTCCATGTGTTTCCGGTAATTCAGGCTCCTGTCCAAAGTTACTCCAAGATAGCGGGGATGGGGGTCATGGTAAATATTCAGAGTTTGACGTTTGCCTGTGAGTTACTGAGATGAAAAGCTGTCACAACTGTTTTCGACCCATTTGGCTTTAGTCACCAATTGAGGAAAAATCTTTCCATAACCTTGAGGTCAGAATTGAGGATCTCTTCTGCTGCATTGAGGGTTTTGGCTTGGGCTGTGATGGCGAAGTCATCTGCGTAAGCAAGTTTTCTGCCTTCAGTTTGAGGAAGATCTCGAGTGTATATGTTAAAGAGCGATGGGGCCAGCACTGAGCCTTGGGCAAGGCCATTATTCAGGGGTATTTTTTTGCTTTTTATCCCGCCTAGAAAAACCCTGAAAGTACGGCCAGTTAGTAGTTGCTTAATAAATCGTACTGTGTTGCCATCCTCTATCGTGTAGTAGAGCTTGACAAGGAGGCCTTTGTGCCACACCGAGTCGTAAGCCGCAGACAGATCAATGAACGCTGCCGCAGTCTTAAGCCGTTTCTGGAAACCAGATTCGATGTGTGTTGTCAGAGCTAGAACCTGGTCGCAGCAGTTACGGCCTGGTCTGAAGCCAGCTTGCTCTTGTGGAACTACTTTCTCCAGAATTGGGGTAAGTCTGCAGAGCACCACTCACTCCAGGAGTTTGTGCATGGTACTTAAAAGTGAGATGGGCCAATAGCTGTTTGGATCTTCTGGTGGCTTGTTGGGTTTGAGGATCGCAATAACTTTAGTTTTTTCCAGATATTTGGAATTACTCCAGTTTTAAAAATTTCAGTAAACAGTTTTGCGATCCATAATTTTGTCCGTGGCCCAGCATGTTTCAGAAAGTCTGGAAGAACTCCGTCGCATCCAGCTGCTTTCCCAGCTTTTGTTAAAGTGAGGGCAATGTCTACATCATCAGCTATAACGGCGACCACATCGTTAGGGTTCACCGGCCATTTTAGCTGCGCCGCTTTGAGAGATTTTTTGATCTGGTGGCTTATGTTAGACCTTGTTGTCGTTTTTGAACTGCGGAGTAGTTTTTCCGCTCGAGTGTTCGAAACTCATTTCTTCCATTAGTTCGTTCCACCTGTTCATGCGCCCGTCATCCAGAGACTGGAGAAGATCAGTAATCCCTTAATATCCTCTTTGAAAGATTTTGTTTCTGCAGTCCCTCGTTAAAAAATGTCATTAATTAGAACCCACATAAATATAATTTTTTCTCAAACTAGAAGCTTTTTTTGGTCACTGTACAAGAATCATTCATCCGTTTTGATAAGGAGTGGCCAGGCTACTCGGAAGACGTGGTTGCTGAGGAAATCGTTAAAAAGGTCCATGACATGATTCTTGCTGATCGCCGAACTAAATTACACGAAGTAGCAGAGGCCGTAGGCGTGACGTATGGCAAGCAAACGATGCTTTACCTGATAAGTTAAGGATGAGAAAGGTGTCGGCCCGATGGGTGCCGCCTATGCTCACGGTGGACAACAAGCGGATAGAGCAAATTGCATGAATTACACTACGAATTGCTGCCGCACCCATCATACTCGCCCGACCTGGCTCCCTGCCTCTTCTTTATGTTCCCCAATATGAAAACATGGCTCGGAGGAAAAAATTTAGCTCAAATGAGGAGGTTGTCGCCGAAAAGAAGTGCATTTTGAAGAGTTAAAAAAATAGCAGAAACGTTGTGAAAAGTGTATTGACCTAAAAGAGGAAACAGTGAAAAAAATAATAATTTTTAAAATATGAAAAACTTGCATCTTCATATCTAACACAGGTACTTATTGATCCACTCTCGTTTCTGTTTTGACACGGTTATTTTATGTGAAAAGTGGTTTACCTGACATCCCAAACAGTTATTGGTTTTGTTTTTATTAATATTTTATTATATTGTCAACATTTTGAAACCTATGTCTGTATTACAAGTCAGTGACATGTCAGCTCTTGGTGGAGTGACAAGCTCAAACTGTGACTAATGACTGATATTTGGGTGCAGGTATATAGTGGTGAATGTGTGTGAGTACATGACTCCAAACTCCCCATTCTGCGACCCCGCCATAGAGTCCTTTGCAGCCTACTACAAGATGAAGTACAAGCTCAGTGTCCTGGGGCCCGCTGACCAGCCCCTCCTGCAGGTACTCACTCATTTGCCTACATCACACTGCCTTCTGCCTGTGACCAGACAACTCAGAATGAAACCAACTCAGAAGCACCTCAGAAAGGTCATGAAGAGTGATAATAAAAAAATTAAAAAAACATTGGTTGAATAGGTTAAGTTAGGTTAGGGTTACCGGCTGTTTTAAAATTATATTTTCATAGCTTTTAATGACAAATCTGAGTTATTATGAGTTGGTTTCCTTCTGAGTTGACATGGAACACCTTCTGCCTACTTGCTGCATCTAGTATATTGCGGGCATATGTAATAAGATGTACTTCTTCCCACCAGGTGCGCTACCTGAGCCGCAAGATGAATGCTTTGTTGCCGCGCGCCATCACGCTGAAAAGCGGGAAGAGCGCGGAAAGCAGCGGCACCTCTCGCTTCAAGCGTAACCAGAATGGGTCCACCACGGACGAGTTCCTGGTGCCTGAGTTCTGCATCCGCTACAGCTTCCCAGGCCTGCTGTGGCTCAAGGGCACTCTGTTGCCCGCCGTACTGCACAGGTACTGCAAATCATTATAGTTAGGCTAGCTTTACACACGTAAGTTAAATTTACGACTTAACGGAAGTTTTTGACAAGTTACTCACAGGAGCATTTACATATGCATCCAAATTGTGATAATTAATGCTCACGGAAGTTGTTCAGAGTTCGACCTGTCTAAATGCTCATACGACCGTTTACATCTGTAAATTTATTCGCGGTAAGACGGCTTCCTGTCAACAACGATCTGCTACTGTCAAATTTACGCAATTTTGTCAATAAAGACGAAAAGGCCCAAATAAAGTGTTGAATTAGAATTTGGTTTTAATTAAACAATTATCCACGTGCTTTTATGCCGTCAACGGCAGAAATTAATGGAGTTCTTTCATTTTATCCGAATGACAGCTACCTGACAGCAACCGACTTCGAATTCAAACACGTAATGTTAAAAACACAAACATTGAGAATAGAAAGGATTGGACCGATAATTGAATGGAAGGATGCTCATTTTCAGAAAACTTAAATAAGTGTAAATAAATACTAGTTTTATAGAAAAAAAATCCTACGAAAACAGCTGTCTTTTAATTTTTGACATCTAGCAAATGGCGCATTTTGGTACCACTTCTTGCGGCAAGTCTCTCAGCTTATCTAACTGATTTATAAGCTGTAAGAGGGCTATAAGTTTG
This sequence comes from Limnephilus lunatus, assembly GCA_917563855.2. Lineage (NCBI taxonomy): Eukaryota > Metazoa > Arthropoda > Insecta > Trichoptera > Limnephilidae > Limnephilus > Limnephilus lunatus. The sequence goes on from OU830593.1 coordinate 86,027,147, forward strand.
CGCGGACGCGATGTCAAAAAACTCACAAAAGAACAGCTTCTGTAACTTGCTATAAATTACGTGAAGTGAATTATGTTGTCGTTTACATTCATGAGTGATTTACTTGAAAAACTTACGAGTGTAAAGCTAGCTTTAGCATAAAAAATTCATCAGTTTCTTATTCTAGTGATCGTAGATGGTTCTGTCGATATTCGGTTAACCTTCTGAGTTTCTGCAATAGGATGACGATGCTTCTGCAGTGCGAGGAGCTCCGACGCTCCATCGTGGAGGAGTCGGGACTGGGGCTGGTCACCCTGCCGGAGGGACAGAGCTGGGAGGAGCTGCATTGTGACACGCACGCCGTGCAGCAGAGTCAGAAGAAGGAGAGCAGCGGGGCCCCGAAGGAGAGGCGTCCCTCACCCCCCGAGGCTGACGAGTCCATGGAGGTGGATGGAGAACTGCCGCTGGCTCCGCCCGTCTCTGGGTTGCGACAAGACAACTATCTCCTGGAGCTGAAGAAGCTGCAGACCGAGTACCCTTGGGAGGTAACTTTCTGTTTCTTAATGTGTTAATCATGATTTCAATCTTGAGACAGGACTGTAACTTGAATAATCGGTAAATGTTCCGCTATTGAGTCCACGCTCAAAACACACTTTAAAAAATTAAAATAAGTTGTACTAGGTAGATTAGTAATAAGTAATTCAGTAACCGAAATTTAAAAATATTGCGTTTTAATGATTATTTTGTTAACTTTAAAAATGCGAAAAGTCATTTTTCAAGGACCGCCATCCATTATTGAGTCCACGCTCAAAACACACTTTAAAAAATTAAAATAAGTTGTACTAGGTAGATAATAGTTAGTAATAAGTAATTCAGTAACCGGAATTTAAAAATATTGCGTTTTAATTATTATGTAGGGCCGTTCCTCATCCAGAACATATTTATATATGTGAGAGACGACATGTCTGTTCTTGTCTTAGTGGTCTAATTTGACTTCCTTTTCCTTGTTTTGGCGTCATCAATTCGTTCCCTGATTGGTTGTTTGTTCTGTCACTGCAGTTGGCGTCTTGCGCATTTCTCTTTGTTGTCAATTGACATCGAAATTCTTTCGAATGTGGTAGCTATCTCGCGCTTTATCGAAGTTTTATTCAATATAAAAGTGCTCGAGATAACAGAAAGCGTATAAAAGTGCTTCCTTTGGTGTAAAAAATAATTAAGTGTATATTTTACGTAAATTTTACCGATCGACATTGCGTATTTAGTGAAAACGCAGAACGCATTATTGTTGTTGACGCCAACGGTTATTTCGCGCAATGTCGAATATAGAATCGATGAAATCGACGCAAAAACGTCGTTGTGAGGAAACAAACTCATCAGACTCTTCTTCTTCGAGTTCAAATTGTTCTCGACCTAAAAACAGAAGGCACAAAAAGAGGTCGCAGAAAAAGATGCTAAAGAAATTGTCGCGGCAGTTGAGCGAATTGCAGAGCTTTGTTTTCAGGCGAGACGCCGCCGGTAATTCCGACGTGAGCGAATTTGAGGGCCCAGAAAATTTAGAGACCCAAATTGAGCCTACTTGTGGCACATCCGCTGCTCCGGTTTTCCATATGCCGGATCCCACTGTGTCGTTGAAGGAACCACAAATGAATGCGCCGACGGACACTATGCTGAAGACGGTGGAGCGCTTGCAGAACTTTAATTCTCCCGGTTGGTCTGATGTTCGCTACGCAAAAACATTGAAAGAGTACGTTGCAGACCCGGGGTTCAAGGAATTAGAGGTGAATTGCGAACTCAATTCCTTCACACCCGCATGTGCCCAACTCACGGGAATGGAGAGAGCCTTCGCAGCAATTTCCCATGTGGCGCTTCAGCAAAGGCAGGTTATCCAGGACTCTATACAGAGCGTCTTAACCTGGAGCTGTCAGCCTGATGCTGAACTCTCGCCGGAGACCTTACGAGAGAAATTTCAGGAGGTTTTTGGGGGAAGTATTTCGAAGAACGACGCCATTCTTCAAATAGCTTGTGGGAAGCGGGCTGAGGTTATCGAACATCGGCGCGATCGCATCCTGGAGATGTGTAAGACTCCAGTTGATAGATCAGCTCTGTCGAAGATCCCTCCAACCGTGACTCACTTGTTTAACGAAGATAAGCTCATCTCCCAGTTGCAGAGACTTGGTGGGGTGAGCAAAGTCTTCAGGGCTCCTTTTTCGCAAGCAGGGAGGAGCGAAATTTTGTCAAGGCCAAAAAGCGGAACACGGGCAGTCATGCCAACTCAGTGTGCTCCCGCAGGGAATCTGGGTTCCACCCAATTTCCATCCCAATACCGGCGGGCAGACCCCGGTCATCATTCTGGCCCTTCCTCCTCTGCCAGCAGAGGACGGAAATTTCGGAGGCCGACGGGGCGAGGGCAGACCTCGCACCGTCGCCCCAGAAATAATTGACAACCAGCCCGGGCGATTTCAGGGAGGGCAATTGCGAAGTTTTTTAGAAAGATGGCGTACCGCAGAAGCCCCCGATTTCGCCCTAAAAATCCTCAATGGCTATCGGATCCCATTTTGGTTGAGACCACCATTGACCAGACCCACTCAGGTGAGACAGCACAATTTCTCAACAAGGCACACACCCGATATGGACGTGCAAATAAAGGAGTTGCTGGAGATGGGAGTATTGGAACCAGCACCCATGAACCGGGGCTTTCTCTCCCAGATGTTTCTGGTGCAGAAGAACGACGGGACCCATCGTCCTGTTATCAATCTAAAAGCCCTGAACGATTTTGTGCGGGGGAAAAGTTTTCCCTAATCTCCCACTTCAAAGTGCCCGATTTCTTGCAACCCGGAGACTATATGACAAAAATAGATCTGGCACATGCCTATTTTCATATACCGGTTGCAAAGACCCATCGCCGTTTTCTGCGTGTCGTGTACAGAGGTCAATGTCTGCAGATGACTTGTTTGCCCCAGGGTTTGAGCAGTTCCCCTCAAATTTTTGCGGCAATAACCAATTGGATCGCAGAGATCCTTCGAAGAAAGGGCATACGAGTCATCGTTTATTTGGACGATTTTCTCCTGGCTCATCAAAACCAAGAAACTCTCCGACTGCAGACACTGATAGCATTGGATTTCCTACAGTCCCTCGGTTGGACCATCAACGTAAAGAAATGTGTTCACCTACCGACACAGGCGATAGAATATCTGGGAGTGTCATGGAACACTTGCCTCAATCGGAAGATGCTAACTGGGAACAAGTGCCGCACAATATGAAGTCATTGCAAAACCTTATGACAAGGAAGAGATGGTCCCTAAGGGATGCGCAGAGCATTCTAGGGCAGCTGAACTTCGCAGCGTTTGTGGTTCCCAGGGGTCGCTTGCACTGCAGGCAGATGCAGCTCCAGTCAATTGCCATGGCCAAGCTCCCACCCCGGAAGAAGGTACCTGTAAACCTTGCAGTACCGAACGATTTAGAGTGGTGGAGGCACAATGTGAGTACACATTCCCTTATTCATTTCCCCAAAGCATGCCACTTCATTGCGACAGACGCAGCAGACAGCGGTTGGGGGGCACAGGTGGACGACACTCCACTCTCAGGCTGTTGGACACAACAACAAACCAAATGGCACAGCAACCTAAAAGAAATGTTTGCTATTCTCCATGCATTGAAGTGTCGGAAAGCCAGTTTGAGCAATTCTACTTGTCTCATTCAATCGGACAACAGAACAGTATTGGCATATCTACGCAACGAAGGAGGTACGAAATCAGTGAGCCTCCTTCAGCTGACGTATCAGATTCTGAAAGTAGCGGATGCGCACAATATAAGGATGGAAGTGTATTACCTACCGGGACGATACAACGGACTCGCCGATCATCTTTCCCGAGGGACCTTGTTACCCGAATGGCACCTTCTACCTCCAGCGATCGAACAGATATTCCGCTCATGGGGCAGACCCATGGTGGACTTATTTGCGTCCAAAACCGCTCATGTTGTAAAGAGTTATGTATCCATAGACCCCACAGACAAGGCAGCCCTATATCACAATGCTTTCAGCAGGATCTGGTGCTTCCCACTGGCATGGGTGTTTCCACCGCCCTGTTTGATACCCAGAGTCCTGGAACATCTAAACAAGTGTGTCGGTATTTACCTATTGGTAGTACCGAGGTGGCCCAAGGTGTTTTGGTTGCCAGATCTTCAGTCGAGAGCGCTAGCTCCACCTCGGCAAATAACCAACCTTCTATACAACCTGGTGGACACGTCAACAGGTCTTCATCCTCCTCAGATCCAAAAACTGGAGATGGAAGTATGGAAGATTGGGGCTGGAGAGGAGCGCTAAATGGATGGACGGAACATGAAAGAGGTCTCCTCAATGCCGGATGGCGAACTTCAACAATCTCTGCATATAAGCTAGCGTGGAAAAGGTGGGGTCAATGGTGTGTCAAAAATAAGGTTGATATAACTAATCCATCAGGTTCCCAATTGGCAAGATTTTTAGCCAATTTAAAACTTAACGAAGGCTTGGCTCCTAGTACTATTGCACTTCATAAATCAGCCATTTCAACATTGACTAACCCAGAGTGTGAATCGCTAAGCAACCATATCTTGGTGAAACAAGTAATGAAGGGTATAGTTAATACTACCAGAAAGAAGAAAGTGTTGCCTATCTGGGACCCGAGACAAGTTAGTTTCTGGTTAAAAGAAAACCTTCCAGAAACAGTTACTGCTTGGTGAGATTACAATTGACAACAAAGAGAAATGCGCAAGACGCCAACTGCAGTGACAGAACAAACAACCAATCAGGGAACGAATTGATGACGCTAAAACAAGGAAAAGGAAGTCAAATTAGACCACTAAGACAAGAACAGACATGTCGTCTCTCACATATATAAATATGTTCTGGATGAGGAAGGCCACATAATAAGAGTTTTAATGGTAGGTAAAACTCCATCATTATTTTGTTAACTTTGAAAATGCGAAATGTCATTTTTCAAGGACCGCCATCTTTTTAAATAAGAAGGCCATTCTTGTGCCGTGTGAAACTGCAATACGCAAATTGTAAATACACACTACCAACCTAAAAATTCAAAAACATTTACGTAACCAGTTGTTTGAAATAATATAATAACAATTAATTGTTGTAAAATAACCTACCAAGAAAAACATCCCAGTTTTCAAGTAGTTTAGCGGCTTTGTGTAACATGGCTTGTGATACAAAAGAAAGTGCCCCTTTATACCGCCTGCTCGCGTCAAGGCAAGAAAAACATCCCGGTTTTCAAGTAGTTTAGCGGCTACGCTAGGTTTGTCTAACATGGTTTGTGATACAAAAGAAAGTGCCCCTTTATACCGCCTGCTCGCGTCAAGGCAAGAAAAACATCCCAGTTTTCAAGTAGTTTAGCGGCTACGCCAGGTTTGTGTAACATGGTTTGTGATACAAAAGAAAGTGACATTTCTTTCCATGTTCTTCTGTTATAAAGACAGGTACAAACTTGTCTATAATACTAATCCTACTTGCAGTACAAACCTTCCAAAACTTGGGTGTTATTGAAAAGAAAAACGCGTGCGTGTTCTTTTATTTATTTTCGTTTTAGGTATTAAAATAATTACATCCGTAATTTGGCAAATCAGGTACTTTCGTAATAATATCGTCTATGTTTCGCTTTTAGCTACTCGTTTTGTGAATGCTTTTTTTTATTTTTAGGTTGGCTCATTTGCAAATTGCATGTAAAACATGTTTCACATGGAACAGTTGTGGATGGTTTGGTATATTTAAGGAACAGTTTCACATTTCATATAGACTTGCATAGGCTTGCGTCTCGCGAAATGCACGCGTAATAAGTGACGATTTTTTGAATTTACGAAACCTAACAAAATAATGATTAATAAGCATTATTTATCATTTTCGAAGATTGAAATTCGTACTTACTATTGTGTAACTGACAGAGAGTGATTTTTCCTTTTAAAAGTGCATATTTCATCGTCGTAATTAATAACATGGCGGTCCTTGAAAAATGACATTTCGCATTTTTAAAGTTAACAAAATAATCATTAAAACGCAATATTTTTAAATTTCGGTTACTGAATTACTTATTACTAACTATTATCTACCTAGTACAACTTATTTAAATTTTTTAAAGTGTGTTTTGAGCGTGGACTCAATAGCGGAACATTTACCGAATAATCTTATTTAGGGGTATTTTGATACACGTTCAAATTGATTTGCTGTTTTTGAACATATATAATGATATTTTTAGTCTTGCATAAAAATAAAGACGTAATGGTGTTTCTCTGTAATGAACAAAAGGTTTATTAATACTACGTATTTACAACTCACAATCACATTATTTTATTAAAAAGATATTCATTTACCTGTAATGAACAAAAGAAACAACATTTAATGTCCTTATTTCAGGTTTCTTTAAGTATAATATAAGATAGTATTTTAATGAAATACTTCTGTTTAATGTTTGTCTTAATAACTTGTTTGATCGTTACTAAGGTTACTGTAGCTAACATCACATCTGTCAGCAGTAACATCTAGTGAGCCACCAACTAACTTGTCGGTAATACAAATTAAAGGAAAGCACTCATAAGCGGTTTTCTTTACACATATTATATCAAAATTAAATTTTAAAGCAGTTGAAAGACTATTAATTTCAAATATGTATTAAAATTCTGATTTCAAAAATAGATGATTATATTTGTTTAGTCGCTTACTGATTGTTTTTCCTTATAAACTGTAGAAATTCCACATTATGCGAAACCAAATAAACATATTTGGTATACAAGCGTTTTGTAAAAGTTGTTGCCACTTTTTTGAGTTTCATATAAAAATAATTAATGAAAAATTCACAAACTTTGAAAAATCTTTCATAACATGCAAAATTTTACGACCGATGACTTTTTGGATTATATTACAATCATTTGGAAGTGTATGGTAAATTTTTGGATACAAATGCAATGCATGGTGTTGCCTTTTTCTATAACATAGAAATGACGGATGCATGAATCCACCCCTCCCACTGCGGTGCAAGGTGATGGGTCGAGAGAGCCCGGCTGGAGAGCTCAAAAGGTCGCCCTTAACCAGTCTCTACCGATCCGGCCTGCCGTGCAGTAGATGGGCAAATGCATCCACCGCCAAAACCTAGACAAACCTCACGCATGAACCCGGGCACCCCTGCTAAGTCACCGAATGTAGTAGTGACCTATAGCAGGGGTGTTGGTTAGCCAATAAATGGTTCCCGGGGTGGTGGTCCCATACTTGCCTCCCAAATTGAGAATTTGAACATAGCAACCCTTCAACAAAGAAAATTTTTTCTGCAGAAAAACCTGGAGCCCGTGGATGTGGAACGTAACTTCGACACGGCGACGTTAGCAGACATAGAGTGCTACGAGAACTTTGTGCTGCAGCGGATGTCACCGGGGGACAGCCCGCCCACCGTCCAGCCGCCCCCCGGCCCTCGGGAACACATCAAGGCGGCCCGCGCCATCTGTGCACCCCCCTACAAGTATGTGTATTGCTATCTCTCCCCTTGGCCACACGTGATGGCGGCCTCAAAGCCACTTGACCCTTTGTACTCCTTTTTTTTTATATGGTATACCACACACTCCATAGAGTGTAATGTAAAAATAAGAGGAAAAATACAATTTTTTTAAAAAATTAGAAAAATATATTTTTTGGTAAGACGTAAATAAAAAGATGTAGCTTAAGATTGTTAATAAAAGAAAAATTTGCATCTTCTAATCTTTATCTTCTTCTTTATGTGCCTTATCAGGTCCCCCCGACGTTGGCGATCACTCTTGAAAAGGTCTCTCTGTCTTGCGCTGCCCGGAATAGCTCCTCCACACTTCTAATGCCGGTCCACTCTCGTATGTTTCGCAGCCAAGACATTTGTCTCCTACCAGGCCCTCGGCGACCCTCTATCTTGCCTTTCAATATTAAATGGAGCAAGTGATACTTCTCCCCTCGAAGTATATGACCCAGATATGAAATTTTCTTGATTTTAATTAATGTAAGCAGTTCCCTATCTGCTCTAGCCCGCCTGAGAATTTCTATGTTGGTGATCATGTCGGTCCATGGGACCTTGAGCATTCTCCGGTGAAGCCACATTTCGAAAGCCTCTAACCTGTTCATGGTATTTATTTTCAAGGTCCATGTTTCACAACCATATAGCAAGACCGACCACACATAACATTTTAGCATTCTCTGCCTTAGTTTTAAGCTTATATTGTCATTGCAGAAGAGGGATTTCATTTTTATGAATGCAGTTCTTGCTGCTTCAATTCTGCACCTAATCTCTATATCTGGGTCAAGAGTCTCCGTGAGGATACTGCCGAGGTATCTAAATCTCTCCACCTTTTCGACATTACAACCATTTAACTGAATCATTGATCCAGAGTGATCTAGTCGTCCAAAAGTCATCCATTTAGTTTTATTGACGTTGATTGTTAGACCCAGTTGCTCACCAGCATTATTAACAAGATCTAATAGGTCTTGGAGGTCACTGATACTGTCAGCTAGTAATACAGTATCATCTGCATATCTTATGTTATTAATGACAACTCCGTTGATCTTGAGACCCTTCTGGGTATTACTTAGGGCTCTTTTGAAGACATAGTTGGAATAAAGATTAAATAATAGTGGCGACAGGATACATCCTTGTCGTACTCCACGCTGAATGGCGATTGCATTAGATCTCTCATTCCCATGTCCTATTTCTGCTGTTTGGAACCAATACAGGTTTTTAATGAAATTCTGGTCTTTGGTGTCAACGTTACAATCCGCAAGCATTTTCATTAGGTCAGCATGTTTTACCCTGTCAAATGCCTTTTCGTAGTCAATAAAACAGGCAAAGACTTCCTTTCTTTGGTCACGACACTTTTGCAATAGTACGTCGACAGAAAATAATGCTTCACGCGTACCGAACGCATTTCTGAAGCCAAACTGAGTGTCATCCAAGTCCTGCTCGCACTTATCGCGTATCCTGGCATGTATTATTTTAAAGAATAATTTAAGGACATGACTCATCAAGCTTATTAATCGATAGTCACTGCACTTCTTAGGGTATTGTTTTTTAGGTAATGTCACGAAGGTGGATTTTAGCCAATCTTGGGGTATATTCCCTGTGTCATATATAGAGTTAAATAACCTCAACAGGTAGTCAACATTTTCATTATCAAAGAGCTTCAACACCTCAACTGGAATATCGTCTGGTCCGCACGCTTTTCTATGTTCTGAAGTCTTTATCGCATGAAGAATTTCTGATTTTAAAATCAATGGTCCATGCAATTGATCGTTAGGAATATTAATGTCAGGTCTAATATCTTTGAATGTATCATGAATATACTTTTCCCACGTTTGTAAAATATCTTTTTCATCCAATATCAATTTATTGGAATCGTCAACTAAACATGATGGAGTAATTCTTCTAGAAGTGCCTGTAATTTCCTTCAATTTTTTGTGAAGTTTAAATGCATTGTGACTACGACTGTACGACTCTAGTTCTTCACACTGTGACTTCATCCATTCTTCTTTGGCTTTTTTAATTTCACATCTAATCGTTCTTTGTAAGTTTTTATATTGTGTCTCATTATGTTTGTGTTTACGTCTCTCATCCATTAAGTTAATCTTTATAATTTTTTAATATGTGGTATTTTAGAAAGCAGTCGACCAATGCATACTTGGCTGTTAGGACACGTGTCACAGTACTCACTGTTTTTTTGTCCTTTTACATAGAAGTTTCATCGGAAAAGTCACTTTGCACTTCGAAAGCAAACTCGTCTTCACTACCAGTGAATTCAAAATGCTCCTCCATACAACATGTGTATACCTGTAAAACGACCCTTTTATTTTTAAACAATAAAATTTATACCTATTGTTTATGTCGCCACTGCAGCGCCATCGGAGTTGTTAGAATGTTTACTACGTCACCGTGGCGGCGACAACGGGGTACAAAAGGTTAATCCAAAGTCACTCTTGTTTGTATGAATCAGTGTAAACACTCTCCGTACTCTCGTATAACCGCTGGAGCAACTAAGGTCAAAATATGGACCGCTTTTATTTTTCTGCCATTGACAGCGGTCCAAAACTGGACTACATTTTTTTACTAAAGTTTACGAATTTATAATATTTTTTTTTATAAATCCTACGAATATGTGATAATCGACAAAAGATAGGTGAATTCATTGGCTATATAGAACTATAATCAATATAAGTTTACATGTCTCCATATTAAAATTCTGAGGTATTTTTTTTTTTAATGTGGGCGGAAAATATTCAAAATGATCTCCATAAAATTACGAGTATTTTTTTTTTATTACATTAGTTACATTTTTACATTACATAATAATAATATTTCAAATAACTGTAGATTTTTAAATGTGTACAAGTGTTATTATGTCTTGTACGTTATTAGTTCCTAGCTAGGCAGATTGCCTGTTCTAAGGAACCAAATGCTGGTGAAAAATGCCAAAAATGTATTCTGTAAAAAGTAAAAAAAAAAAAAAAATGTTTTTTTTTTGTTTTTGTAGATTAAATATACATATACTAAGTTTAAATATACTATACTAAGTTTTTACTGATTGTGCCATTAATAGTTAACCATGTATAATTTTATGTTTTAAGTGACATTATTTAATAATTTTTCAGACTCAATCCTACCTAAGTCAATCAACCATTTAGTTATTATTGTACCGATGCATGCCATTTTACATGTTTTAATATTTAATTCTGGGGGGATTTTATTATACAATTTTGGTCCTAAATATGTATATGTCTTTTGAAACTTTGCCGTATTGCTCCCTTATAAGCTGTTTGTCTCTTACAAATAAATAAAGTAAACATAGACATTAAAAACTTATATTTAATAAAGAAGAACACAAGAAATACCATGTAGGTGTGTATCGTGATTCGAAAGTCTGACCGTACTTTGCTTAAATTTTAAATAAGAAAAATATTTTTTTCATTATTATGTCATTCTGATCAAATGTAATGGTGATATATATACATATATAAATGTGAATGCCGTATAAAAGTCCCAACTGCTCCCCAATAAGTACTTCCAGTCCCCTTTTTTATATATTTTTTAAATCAATAATCACCTTCTAACTTAAACACCAGTGTATTTTTCTTAATTGTTTTAAGTTTTAATAGTTGAGATAATTTTCAAAGTTTTATTTTTTCGAGTCTCCCAAAATCTACATTTACTCCACTCAGAGCCTCCTGTGTGGAGTAATTGTTTCGATTCTGAATGGTGATTTTTACTAGAGCGATACTGAAAGTGTCTACCACTCTGGAACATGCCTTATTTTTTGTGAAATAACACTATTTAATTAAAATATTTTCTTGAGCCCGCTGGGATTCCAACCCACGACCTCTAGATTCGTATTCAGAGCCTTACCCTTCGACCACGGAGATCATCAGATGTAGATTTCAGGCAGACAGAGTGCATTCTCAGTGGGCTAGAACCAAAAGGTACTAAGTCGGTCACGAAGTCGGTTTCTATTTCTAGTACAGCATTGTATACGTAATAATACTTATCTATGTTACAGATACAACGACAACATATCCATCCTGTCAATCCGCGGCCCCTCTAAGCTTGGACCGCAGCTGGGTCGCATCCTGGAAGCTCTCACCACTGCCAAGTCCAACGATACGGTGAACCTAGAGCGCCTGGAGACCCTGGGAGACTCGTTCCTCAAGTTCAGCGTCAGCCTTGTGTTGATGCACACCTTCCCCACCTACCACGAGGGCCAGCTCACACACCTCAAGGGCAGGGTGGTCAGCAACAAGTGAGGAATGCACACAATTAAACTAGCTATACGGGCTCTCTGCTGTTGCATCCGGATGCAACTGTTTCCTAATTACAGCTTCAGATGCTGTATGGACTGTAAATACTAAACTTGGATCACTAGCAAAGACAGATCATATATTAACAATATTTTTAGAACCTCCTAATGCGTGCTTTCCCTTTGGTACGATGCTGATTGTCCTTGTACTTTTACTTTAAATGTATATGACATTGTTGTTATCCTTATTCTTTTTTTGTGTTAAACTACTTATGCTAAAATGCGCCTGCTCTCAACACAGGAATTCCTAGTGAGACAGGCACAACACAATCACTGTAACTTGATAAATAAAGATTATAATTTTTCAAAATTTATAAATAAGTAAAATGAAACGAAATGGTGTTTGCTGGAATTGAATGATAATATGTGTAGGGAAAAATAATGGATACAAGGAAGATGAACAACCAATCACTTACCTCTGCGAAGGCACTCACAACACAATTACTAATATAGTTATTAACACAAATAAGTATAAAACTTCAAAAACCTTCTTTTAGTTCATAAACGAAGTTATGAGCACAAACAACCAATAAAATGCTTCCAATGTGGTCCCAAATTTTCTTCTGTTTTTTCAGAAACAAAAGCACTTGAATTTACTCTTGTTATTGTTCCATTTTCAAATGCTTTTCCAGCAAGGTGACATGGTTAGGGAGGGTAGGTACTGTATAAATGACATCCCATTAGGAACCATACATGTCATCATCATTCACTTTTTATGTATAAACACCTTGAGCCGGCTTGCTTCGGGTACAGAGAGAAACTAACAACCTCTCAGGCTAGCACAATACATATTCAAATGACTAAAACCAAACGACAGCAGTTAATAATAGTGCTACTTCCAGGAACCTGTACTTCTGCGGACTGGAGAAGGACCTCCCGGGAAGGATGAAGGTGGATAACTTTGCCCCCAAGGCAGATGGTTCAGTGCCCTCCTTCGCTGTGTCCGTGGGACTTAAAACCCTGCTCATCGAAGCTGGTGTAGGTTACTTCTATCAATCATTTATTTTTGATTTAGGAATTTGCAAATTTATCAACAAATTTGAAGTGAAATCAGGCGTGCAGGCACAATTGGAACAGTGCGCTCCGGACACCGACTAGTCAAGGTACTGATAATGCCTAATACCTAATACAACTCCCTTGAGGTTTTTACTAGTGCCAGACACTTGTTGGGCTCAGAGGAGTGAAACCCGTAAATGAGAAGTTTCGTGCTTAACTTTTCGACCGCAATTGACTATCGACACTTGATTTGACAACTACGGTTATCGATAAGTACAGTAGAACCCCGTTAATTCTAAATACACGGACATCGTAAATCCTAAATAATTTGAAATTTTAAGAAAAATAAATAAAAATCATCGAAAACTGATTTTTTGCAGCAGATTACTGCCGCGGTCACCCCCTCTCAGTTGGCCCTATATTCGAAGAAAATTTAAATATTCAAATTTGAATAAATTCATAAATCTATTTATGCATAAATCGAAATTTAGCCGGCCATTCTAAAAATCGTAAAAATGCCGATAATTTCTGTGTAAATCAAATTTTCGCAGCCGTTTATTTCCAAATTTACTCCGAATTCAGATGTTTTTAATTGGGACTGAGGGGATTTTAATAGGAACTTAACCACTCAGCAACGTAAGCAGATATACACGTTAATATGACAACATCAGTCAAATACAATAAGCGTGTTTTCACATCAACGCGTATGTTTCCACAGAAATCGTTATAACTCCGTTATTGTTGTAGTGACATCCCTAAAACAAAAAGTAGAAGCTCCATAATAAATCAAGCTACCCATCACTTTTCAAGTTGTCCATAGATATACATATAAAAAAAACCTTTTTCTGTCAGATACATGATAGACCGCCGAATTTCCTACCCACTGTTAGACATTGTTATTTTTTTATTAAATATTCTTGTATGAAATGATAAAAAGTGAAGTGACTAAATTGTTTATTATACATTTTTACAATAGAATAAGTATTGTTTTCTATATAATCCGTGATTTTAGTGCCGTTTTAACATAAAAACATCGCGTGAGTTATTTTTACATTTTTTTATGTTTGCATTTTAAATGTTAATATTTATTTTTTAATATAACAATTTGAAAGCTTATTTTGTAACCTTTTAAAAACAGTTTTAAGTATTCGGCTACGTTCAGAAATGTTTCATTTATAGAGTTTTAATTGTGAAGCGGATATAACATAAAGTTTTTGTAAATCTGACATGTCGTTTAAGACGTAAAAAGTGCATACATATTCGCAATATATCGGAGTGGTTAAAATTAAAGGAAATTGGGGAATCTCTGTTCGAAGGTCTTACTGTTGTTACTTACAGGGTACTAGTACTGCGTACTGTGTTCGTGGGACGGTCTATAGTATTTCATTAAACAATAAATAAATAATTAACGGACAGACAGCATTCTTTATATAGTGCTTCAGGGGGATGTCTGTAAGATGCATTTATCATAACCTTTAGTACTGTTCGTTGTGTTCTTTCAGGTGGCGATAGGATTGAGATAAATATGCAATGTGAATTATGGATTCAAAAATCATGTATTATGAAGCTAGTCTCACACGAGAGCCATCATACTCTTATAGTATATGTGGGCTTGGCCTATTTCTTACCGCTCGCCATAGCGTACTAGCGTATGTGTGGAACTATGATGCTGATCTGTATATCGACCAGTCAGTGGTTGAGTGGGCATCGCGTTTGGGTCCCACCCAGGATTTCCGTGTTCGATTCCTCGGCTGGCTAAGTCCTCCATCACAACTCAAGCAACATTTTTGGCTTACTGTAGTGGTAGTTGGAGATTTTCAAATATTGTCGGGTTATTTGTAACCCGGGAATGTTTGTCTTTCTTTTAAAAAAATAATGTATTTCATAAGAAATATTGATAACAGTTTGTAGAAATTTACATGTGTACCGCTGGCTATATGGTGTTTCGTACCAATGCAGGTGTGCCCTTCCGTGCTGTACTCGCTGAGCCTGTCTCGTGAAGAGGTGCTAAGCGGGAAGATGTCAGAGAGGAGCTGGCGGCAGATAATGGAGGCCTTCCAGAACTGGGCAGAACAAAGCGACGAGGCGGGGCCGCAGAGGCTCGTGGAGGGTATGGACAGCTTCCTGGGGCGCCAGGCAGTCATGGACAAGGTAGGTCATGTTATTATAGCACGCCGTCTCTTCTGATGTAAACCTTGCAATTCCTCAAGTTCCTAGAAGCTTGCAAAGCAATGTCTGATTGCCCAACAGAGTGACTTTATATATTTATTTTTTTTTGCTAATAGGTATATTTTGGCAATACTGATTAAAAATAAAGTTACATCGGTTACATAGAGTCTATCAAATAAGAGTAGAAAATAAAAAAAATTAAACTAAGAAATTTGTAGGCTGGCAACACCAATTTATCTGTCAAATATTTTTTAAAAGTGCAAAGACACTGAAAATACACATTTTTTTGTTCTTAAAAAAAAAAAAAATCAAAGAAGCACTGTTGTTAAGATACCTACTAAATGACATAAATTTGATTAAATGGTGTTTTTCAAAGTGATTGGCTTTCATTTAATTTAACATAGATTTGAATTTAACAGTAGGTGGAAAGGAAGAATCATTAATGATGAATTTAGTTACACTACTTTTAGATCTGAATGAGTTAAATATATTCAGATCTAAAATTAGAGACATGATCTAAAGCCCAGGCAATGCTAGGTACTTCAGCTAATATTAAATAAATTTGAGCAATTTCTAAAGTGTGCTTTATATTTTATTACAATATCGTTATTTTTCATTATGTTAACACAAAATTGCAAACATATAAAAATGTATTGCAATGAATTTTTTTTTTCACTCTTATGCCTTTTTAACTTACAGTTACAATTCAATACACAGGTTACACAGCTTTAGATTAACACCATGATTATATTTTTAGTATTGCCATTTGAACAACGGTGGCGCCCTCATATATTTTCTACTCTTATTTGACAAACTGTAGTTACATAAGTTTTTAACAAAGAAACAAAAAATTGCCTTTCCTCACCATAAAGAGATAATGCCTTTTGTGTTTGGTGAGGGAATTCTAGCTCAATTAGTAAATTAAACGATTGTGTATGTAAGGCGGCCCCTAGACGATCAATTATATTGAGCAATATTACGAATTGTCCAATATTATTGACCGTTTGGGGTTAATATTGAAGATTGAATTTCTTTAAATAGACAATAAACAGTGTTAATTTCAAGCGACCTCCCAGGTAAGTATGGTCCTGTATTAATTCATTTTTAGGCAGCATCGCGTTCATTGGTCAAAATATTGTACATATATTTTCGTATCGGTGATCAATGAACCGGTGTACGCAATTTTTAGCCATAAGTTGTTTTTAATTGTTTGTCTAGCTTGTAGTCTTTCTAGTTTTTAGGCATGTTTAGTAAGTTTGTACAGTGCCCTTGAGGTGATTTTTCACAAAAACGGCGCTATATAAATCGTCCAAATATTATTATATTATTATTATTATTATTATTATTACGCAATGATTGAACAAAATTTATGCGAGTTTAATTTTTATTTAATCATTGCGTAATCTTCAATATTCACCCCAAACGGTCAATAATATTACACAATTCGTAATATTGCTCAATATAATTTTGTCGTCTAGGGGCCGCCTTATTAATAACAGCTATTGTAAGTAATAAGTAAGGTTAGAAAATCATATATATATTTAAAAATAAAAATCATAAGTTTAAAAAATCATTATATTAATTAAAAAATCATTATAAATTAATGAATCATGTAAGTTAGTAACAAAAATTATTGTAATTAGTGAGTAAATAATATGTGAGAAAGAACGCAAGATTTATATAATAGTAGACTTAAAGATAAAGAAACTAAGAAATGAGAGAGAATGAAGGAATGAACGATTTAAATAATAGCAGACTTTAAGATATAAAAAGTAAAAATATTTGGGACTCTTATACAGAGGCGGCTCTAGGGCTCCAGGTATGGGAGGTCATTTGAAAAAAAAAAGTGAAATTACCTTTTTTCGATACTGTGAAAAATGCCGACATATTATTATCTATATCAATTTGAAGACAGGTAGGGTCATGAACCCGCAACTCAAATTACATGGGTATTATTTATAAATTGCAAAATCACTAAATAATTCATGTACTTGCTGGCACATCATTTTAAAGAGGGCACTTTTCAATATAGTTATGCACACCGATAGTATGTATCTAAGTATACAAAATATAAAAACAAAATTAGGTAGATTAGAAAAAATAGAAACCGAAATAGAAATATCAAAAATTGACTTTTAAACACACGTCCTCAGTCCCTTTTTACCCCTAAAATGTCCAAAGATATTGGGTGAGAAAAGACATTTATCAATTTTATTTAAATTTAGACTTGCGTTTCAATTTGACGATGTTTTTTTTTTGCATTTTTCAGCTACCTAACAAAAACAGATTTATTATTAAATTATATTAGATATTTTTTATCTATCTAAAGCAAAGGTCCCTTTCAAATGATTTACCTGTAACTAGATAATTAAATGTATAGAATCTGCTGTCACTTAGATTAGGAACCTAAAAAACAAACATTGTTTTAAATCAAGCTGTTTTCTATGTCCGTTGAAAAGTGATCATAATATAATAATTAATAATATTTGAAAAGATCTACTTCTCGATGTGCCACCAAACTAAATTTGAAACGTCGTCGATAACAACGTAAATAATTATTATTCAAAATCTTTCCCGTACTGTCCAAATACAATGGACGAGGCATGCGTGCAAAATGCAAAACCGACCTATGTTGTATCGCTATCTCTTTCAACAACGAATAAGATTCATAATGCTGTCTCCCTTCCACGACATTCGGTCATGTCCAAAACGTCGCTAGGGTTTCTGTGGTACGTATACGTGGGAATTTTACTCCAAGATAAAAACATAGTGCCATCGCGTTTATTGTATGGCGCGCATAGAGACAGAAGATATCCTATAGCGGGGGCAAGTCAAAAATTGACCCAGGGATCTAAATATTGTGAGAATTGGAGCTTCCATTTGACACGATAGATGTCACTGCTCGTCACCCGGCGAGTTGTCGCCGCTAACTGCTATTATTTTGCGGTTCATTTCAAGTAAAGAATTCGATGCGTTGAGCGGTTTATTCCGTAAAAAAATATTATTATTATATCTTTGGGGGGTCAAACACCCATTGTCCTAAGGGGAGAGCCGCCACTGCTTTTATAGCATTTTAAGGTAATTTTTTTTAATTTCGGCTTAAATTCCTGCATATTTTCGATAGTTTTTAATTTGAATGGGAGGTTGTTATAATTATAATTGAATGTTATTGTTTGGTTCCAGATGGTGGCGGATTGTGTGGAGGCGCTGATCGGGGTGTACTTGCTGGACGGGGGCACGGCGGCCAGCATGCGCTTGCTGCAATGGCTCAGGGTGCTTCCTCAAGGGGTAACTATTCTTCTTCTTGAGTGGCTGCCTCTTTGCTCCGAGACTCCAAGTAGTAATTGTTAAATTTTTATCCCCAGGATCAGTGGTTGGATCTGCTGACCCTGAAGCTGCCCAGCCCTCTAGACAGTGGCGCCACCACTACAGATCAGGTGGCCTTCTTGCTGGATTACACGGGGCCGCAGATTGAGGAGATTTTGGGATACAACTTCAACGATCCTTGCTTATTGTTGCAGGTGCTTTATTTTTTTTTTATTGAAAAAATTTTCCTTTGGTACAATACATACAATAGATACATAAATATAATGAAAGTATATAAAAGCTTAATACAATTATAATTATTACAATTATATATATATATTTTTAAATTATTCTCCCATAATAAGCAAATGCTTGTGTGTACGGGAGGAAGTATTATTTGTTTGGTTATTTTGATTTTTTTTTATTGCTGTTTTTATTTATATTTAGTACTTTGAAATTTAGTTTATGTAAATAATAAGATAAATGAATGTATTTATATAATTTACAAATATATGTATTTATATAATTTTTATTATTATTTATTTATTTTTTAGTTAAGGTTTTCAGTATATTTTTTTAATTGTGTTTTGAAATTTTTGAAACTGTCACAAAGGGATCTTATATTTTCTGGTAATTTATTAAAGAAATTTGTTCCCAAGTATTTGTAGTTTTGTTGGCCTAAAGTTTTTTTACAAATGGGAATTGGTAACATGTATTTTTGCCTGAGATTTGCTGTGTTTTTGAAAGGTGTGGTTTTGTTTAGGATATCCTCTTTGTAGACTTGTAAGGTTGAGTGATACAGAAAAAGAGTATTTAATTTTCTGACTTTAAATTTTTTGAATATGAGTTCAGATGGATATAAAAATGATTTTTTTAATATTATTTTAATTATTAGTTTTTGCGCAATGTAAAGAGATTTGTGTGTGAGTTTTATAGGCGCCACCCCATCCTATTATACCATATTGGATTATGGATTGACAGAAAGCGAAGTACGTCATTCTCAGTAGTTCTTTATTTAGAATGTGTCTCAAACAGCTAAAAATATAGGTCAATTTTCGTACTCTGTTTTTAAGAATGGTTATATGCGGTATCCATTTTAGACATTGGTCAATAGTGATTCCTAGATATTTGGTTGAAGTTTTCATTTCAATATTAGTACACAGTAAGTTACAGTGGTGTTGTTGAGTGTTTGGTGCAGAGTGGATCCTTATGTTAATTTCATGCGGCGTGTTTATTATTGTGTATTATTTCCATTTTAAATGAAAATTTATTTACATGTGTTTGAGACGAAGTTCAATTCAATTTAATTAATTATTTTTAAAAACATTACAAAATTATAATTTCAAGGCATTTTTAAAAGAGAATTTTTTTTTGGATGTGATAAACAGATTTACACTAACAGCAACAAACCTTGCCATTTGAATTTTGCTTCATTGATGTTAAACATATCGATATCCGAAGTGATTCTATTTAACAAGATAGCTCTCCCAACTGGCATAACCATTGGCAAGTTAGTTCTGCAAGCCGGGATATAAAACAGTCTATGTTGTCGGTGACAACCATCGGGAACATAGATACTAATGCTCTCCATGATCCACGAATCAGTTTGAAGAAATGTGTTACAATGAGCACATCCTTTCTGACCCGCAGAAGGTTCATACCAAGCATGCCCAAGATAAAGTCGGTAAGGTAGAGCCACGGATAGTAGCCATACTCCCTCAGGTAAAGAAATTTCTTCTGAACCTTCTGAGGGAATACTTCACTTGGTGCGGGCTCCAAACCACTGATTCACTCTCAAGCCTACTCCTAACCAAAATATTGTATAGTACTGTGAGAACCCGGGTGTTTCTGAAATTTCTCACAGTGCGTAGGACAAAACCCAAAAGTTCACATTTAACACGTGGTTACAGGCGATGTCGCACTCGTCCAACTTGCGCAACCGCGTGACGGACAGCTACCAGCGCCTGGAGTTCCTAGGCGATGCCGTGCTGGACTTCCTGGTGACGTGCCATGTGTACGAGCACTGCGGCCAGCTGAGCCCCGGGGATCTGACAGACCTGCGCTCGGCCCTGGTCAACAATAACACGCTGGCGTGCCTGGTGGTGCGCCTCGGCCTTCACAAGTTCCTGCAGACCTCCAGTGTAAGCCTGGATGTGGCCATCGCCAAGTTCTGCCAGTACCAGCAGCAGCGGAACCACCTCATTGACGAGAGCATCCTCTTCCTGCTGCAGGAGGATGAGTGTAATATTGCCGAGTATATTGAAGTTCCCAAGGTAATTCAAGTCAAATTCTAATACATGTGATTGCTCCTATTTAGAACGTGTTACAAAAATCAAATATTTGGGTATTATTTTTTAGAGTAATTTAAAGTGGAAAGAACATATTATCACTACAGCAAACGAACTTAGAAAATCTTATACTTCTTTAGAAAAAACTCGCAACTTTCTTAACTTGAACCAACTCAAAACAATTTACTATGCACTATGTCAATCTCTAATCGAGTATGGTATCATAGTCTGGGGAGGAGCAAATGCTACCGCCATTGATCCGATCTCTAAAGCCCAGAAACTAATTATAAAGATTATTCTAAAACTACCGATCACAAGCAGTTCGGGTGAAATCTTTAGAAGAATCGGTGTTCTGACATTGGGCAACGTTATGCCAAAAACATACTAACTTACCTCTTCAAACACAGAACTGTTTTTGACAATATCCAAATTGTTCGTGATATGAGAACCAAAGAGCAAAATCTCTTACTTATCCCTTTCACCAAAACAACATTTGGTTAAAGATACTTCAGGTACTTTGCAACAAAACTTTATAATACACTTCCACTGACCATTAGATAGCACAATAATTACGTAAAATACAAATCAGACACCAAGTCTTTGATCACTGGCAAAGACAGATCATATATTGACAATATTTTAGAACCTCCTAATGCATGCTTTCCCATTGGTATGATGCTGGTTGTCCTTATACTTTTACTTTAAATGTAAATAATATTATTGTTTTTATCCTAATTTTATGTTAAACTACTTATGTGAAATAACACAAAACTGCGATACATATATAAATACTACTTTATTATTATTATTATTATGCTAAACGGCGCCTGCTCTCAACTCGGGAATTCCAAGTGGGACAGGCACAGCACAATCACCTATGTAACATAATAAATAAAGATTATAATATAATAACACATAGAATTTTAAAAAATTGCCATCTACACCTGGGACTGAGAAGGAGGTCTTGGTTTTCTTTAAACACTTGCATCGCTATTCTCAATTACTGCTGTAATCTATCAACTATAGTATGGTCTCCTCTTACCTTCAAAGAGGTCTTTACACTTTTCTCAACTCAAAGTCTCCAGCGTAGTGGAATCTAACATGGTTGTTGCCACGGCTGTATTTGGCAGGTGCTGGGCGACCTCTTGGAGTCTCTAGCGGGCGCCATCTTCCTGGACTGCGGTGGCGACCTGGCGACCGTGTGGCGCGTCTTCTATCGCATCATGCATCAAGAGATCGCCATGTTCAGTGAAAATGTGCCCAAGAACCCCATCCGAATGTTATATGAAAACATTCACGCATCGCCCGTCTTCAAGTTTGTGCAATTTTTATATTATTCTATTTGTAATTATAATCTTCTGTATTCGTTCCTCTTATACCTGACAAAGTACTAAATAGCCAGCCGGCAAAAGTATATGAACGTTTGTAGAAACCAGGCCGAAGTTTCCAAAATACTTCTTCAGAAATAGGCGTACCTCCCCCCATTGTTAGGTGGTTCCTTCTTATACACAGTAACTTTACATTTGGTCCTAGGAAAGCCTTAAGAAATTTCTAATCATTGGAAATAAATTATAAGATAAATGTAGTCACAATATGTAGTTCTCAGAGACCCCTATTCTGCTAGTATGCAGGGGCACGCCGTCCTTATAGGCAAATACCTATATCCATATAGACAAATAAACACTGCCTACCCAATCTTATTCGGGTAATAAGAATATAATTATTATTAAAATTTATAAATTTATAGCAAGAAATCAATATGCACTTTCTAAAATATGCGCCAAGTATTTATTAACTAAGAATTACTGCGCCGCCAATGTCGCAATTTTATAAGGTACTAGCCCAACCGTTCCCCACATACCTTCCCCGCCTTTCCCCTCTCCCGCATCCACCTGCCCCGTGGATCCTCCCCTTCCACATTCCCATCTTCCCCTGCCTTTCTTTCATACAATTGTACAGTTGAAAAATGTGGAATTTATGTATCCAGTGTTGGCATGTACGTGTATGTATTATGCAAAATGAATTATTTGTAAATTTTATATGGCATATGTAATTTCAACCAACATTAGCTTTGCCATTCTTGGCGAAAACTTACCTTACTCTATGTGCGTTGGTACCTATGTTTAGGAAGTATTTAAGGTGTATTGCAGTTCGGAGAGTGTAACAATGTGTGTGTGATGCAGGACATCCGAGTCCATGGGGAACGGCACCATGATGGTTCCGCTGGAGCTGCGCGTGGCGGGGCGCACTATGCACGTGCACGGCTTCGGGACCAACACGGCGCAGGCTCGCCGGGCCGCTGCCAAGGTGGCACTCCGCATGCTCGATGTGGCCAACTGCTGATGATCTACAACCTCTCTCATCTACTCTCCCACTAATATAGTATCTATCACTGTTATTGTTTGTTATTTATGTGCATGTGTATACATGCATATAAATATGCAAGCACATATGTGCTTTATAATAAATCTTTTTTTTTAATAATAAATTGAAACAATAACATTTCGGTCAAGTTTGAAGCTAGGGGTTAATACTAGCTATAGGCCCGGCTCCAAAAGTTTTTTTAATCCTTTAGTTGCCGGAAAAAAAGGCAAAAAATTAAACAGATTAAAAAAAAAAAAATTTGGTTGTCAGTTTGGTGTAGATCCACCAGTTTCCCTCTTGTACTACTAGTTTCCGGACATCATGTATGTGATATTAGTATGCAATATGGGTTTTGTGCATAGACATCCAAATTGATAAAACTTGTCCTAACATGAAATCTGGGTATCTTTTCGGCGAGCTGGAGGCAGACCACGTGACCATATTTTTGGCACCAGGAGGGTTCGAGAATGTTTTGAATAAACTACGACATCAGTCCTACATTGACCACTGAAGGATGCACATTGAAATAACCAGACCCTGCGCAGAAAAGTAAAGTAACGCAAACGTTTGCAGCGCAGTCCATTGTGGGATTTTCCTGTGCAGAATCTGAATGTTCGTTTTTAAACGAGCCCCGGCATAGCAACGTTAAAATTGAGTCAGATGTAACTTTTCTTTTACCTGATTTTGCACGCCGTTGTAAAAAGTCAGTAATTCGTAAGCAGATTTTAATTTGGAAGACTGAATAGTGATCTTGCAATGCGAGTTTTCTGTATGCTGTCAGATTCTTTTATTGACAAACCTAAGAAAGGGGGGGATGGTAACGCCGCCTTCCGCACTCCGTGCGAATTGGTTTGTTCCCCTTTCCCTGAATGGCTGGTCTGTTAATTTGAATGTCTAAAGTTTTGTGTAATTTTTACTGATTTGATCAGTTTTCTTATTTTATGAAAATGAAGATTATTATTACGTATTTTGACAAAAAATATTTCTAATATACAGATTGAATTTGACCGGCGCCTCCTTATTTTGTTAGAAATGAGATAGCACGGAGTTCGTGGTTTACTAATCACTAAAGACCTAGCGTTATGTGGGTGTTCCCAGCCCCCGTCGGCCGTCAGCCGTCAGCCGTCAGCCATCAGCTAGCTTTACAATGTCAGATGGGAACATGAGTAAAATGGAAAGCTTTGAAAGAGAAACTATCATTCCGTTGAAATTCTCCACAAATGCATGTGAATTTAATGTGCATGTGAATTTAATGTGCATATGAAGTGAAGTTGCAAAACCCGCTCTGACATTTTTTTTTTAAGTTAGCTCCACACAGGAGGCTCTGAGGAAAATAATTCCCCTTAGGGTTTATGCCATCTGGAATGCTGTGTGGAGGGTCTTTTTAGGAAAGGAAGTTCTGGAAAGGAAAAGATAAGAGTGGTGGGTAGAGGAATCTGGGGGTCAGTGCGTCCGACATATGGCCGTCAGGAGTGACAGACATTTGAATTCATCCCTTCCACTGCTGTGCAAGGCGATATACAGAGAGAGTCCTGCTGGAGAGGTCACTCCCTCAACCAGTCTCTCCCGATTCGGCCTGCCACGCAGTTGGTGGGCAGAGGCATCTGCCGCCAAGACCCGGACAAACCTCACCCCATGAATCCAGGCACTCCTACACTCATGTACCGAACCACTTGGGGTGACCTATGGCAGAGGGGGTGGTTATCAATAAGTGGTTCCTGGGGCAGCGGTACTCATGCATGCCTCACAAAATTAATGTTTCTGCTGGTTTTTGTGTATTCACTATTGATTAATTGAATTTATAAAAATATGCTAATAATGGTTCCATGAGAACTCAAAATCATGCAATTTCAACACCCCTTTGAAAAGTCATTGAGGTTTATGAAAAAAATTAAATAACCCATAATCTAACTTAACGTAACAAATTTAAACAATTTTTTTTTTTTTTCACCAATTTTAATGATTTTTCAAAGGAAGTGTTGAAGTTCATAGCTAATAATATCATTTTACGTTCAAATTGTTCAAACAGTTTTTTGTGACCATTTTCGAATTTCCAAAAAATTCCAGAGCGGGTTTTGCATCTCCATGCCTCATGTTACAAATATTTGAAAAGTCTTTAACCTCAGTTCACAAACTGCCTAAACATTTCTTGCAGTAATGATGCATTTTGAAAGTCAATTTTCTTGAAATAACAATGTTTTTTAGCAATAACATTTCGTGCAACAATGTATGAGACATAAGGCTTATGGTATTGTTTTATTCTGTCGCACCATTTATTAGTTTATAAGAACTTTCCCACCTGTTCTGTGGTATATATATATATATATATATATATAATATGTCTAATCCCATGTATCATTAATTATTTTTACTTGTAACTTTTAAATATTTTTGTGTGGAAATATGTAATGAAGTATTTGCCTTGTTATGGCTTTTATTATTTATCTATAAAAGATATTATTCTAATTAATTAAGGAACAATTTTAATAATAATATGCACTATGTTTGGCATTGCCAGCTTCAGTTATCATTGTATGCTGTCATGCGTGTTGTTAATGTGTTACAGACGGCGTTATTTTAATTAATTTTAAAAAGAAACACTTTGCAAGTAATGCTTCAATATGATGAATAAATTGTTTGTATGTATGTATATGAATAAATTGTTTGTATGTATATGAATAAATTGTTTGTATGTATATGAATAAATTGTTTGTATGTATATGAATAAATTGTTTGTATGTATATGAATAAATTGTTTGTATGTATATGAATAAATAGTTTTGTCTGTGAACGAACTTAATTCTTTCAAGAAAGGAATTCAAATATAATATTGTGTCGATGATTTAATCTAATATTGTATCTTTAAGCCTTGAAAGATTTGAGTTTGTTTATGGACAAATCTATTTATTCATATTCATATTGCGTATGTCAATCGTCCAGTTGATTAGTCTGACATCTCCGAAAAGTATGCAGTATATGTAAAAGTGTACCCTCTATCTGGTACAATACTCAAATTACTCACAAACACCACCCAGTCATTTATAATACAGAAAAACTTGTAGTGAATTATACAAAATGTTGGTGTTGTCTGGGTTAGTAGGTTCATACTAATGTACAGGGCTGTTATGCTTCCTGGTGTTATTTTACACTATATTTAATATGTAAAACACAGACATGTGTAAAATTTGATTTATGGTGAGAATTCGATTATTGTTTTCCTCAAAACTCAGTATTTTGAGATGTATGACTAATCAACTAGAAACTAGACCAGGGGTCTCCAAACTACAGCCCGCCAGTGTCATCAATCAGGCCCGTGACAGCTAATGGCTTATTGTTGTTTTCATAAGTTGGATAAAAACACAGAAAGATGGTAACTCGGTTTTATTTACTTGCTAGGTAAAGCATGACAAATATAATATTGAAACAACGAGGTTATTCGCAAAAAAGTACTACTAGCGCTATCTGTTAAGAGTCGTTCGCACACGGCAAGTATTTTAGTTGAGTAGCGAGTATATTAACTAAATGCGTCCGAGCACTACAATTTTAGTAGAGTAGTTTCGTCAGCTATTTAGTAGTCAATCCATTTTTTCAGGCGAGTGGCATCCCCCGCCACGCGTCTCTGCACACTGACATGCGCGAACTAGCCGTTTTAGCAGAGTTCATTTGTACACGCACGGAAATGTCGTGGCATTGAAGCGAAGATGCTACTCTAAAATTATTTTTTTATGCTGCTATTAATCTCTTTAGGTGTATGTAGTTTATTTATTTTCATCTTACTAATTTATTCTTTCACCTCTTCTAAAATAAGCATTACAATATGCTTAATTAGCGTATTTGTGTAGCAGCCCGTCATCTTGCAACGGGCGGCGGGCACTAATGTACTCTACTTGAAAGTGATGCGAACGCTTTTCGGTGAGTTAAGTAGTAAGTTACTCGCTACTTGACTAAACTACTCTCGAACGAATACGAACAAGCCATTAGCGATGGATAGAGGGTATTACCACTATTTATTTCCGCGTGTAGCAACCAGATGTCGTCAAATGTCGCAGTCGTCACAATACAGTACATCACAATAGTAATTAAACTAGCGAATTTAGCAATAGCAATAGCAGGGCGAATACTTGGTGACTCATTTAGAAATTTTAGATAATGGCAGGAAAATGAAAACAGTTTTGGTCCTTGGAACTTACTGGAGTAATCAGTATGGCCCTAAGGCTGGAAAGTTTGGATACCCCTGAACTAGAGGATCGTAACTTGTAAAGTGTTTTTTTCTTAAAATAATTAAACCAGCGCCTTCTATGAAAGAGCGCATTGTGAATTCTATTAAATGTAAATTATTTAATGACTTGTGGAGTTAATCTCCTCAAATAAAATAATTAAATTGAGACTGAGAATATTTGGCATTGTTGACTATAAAATGCTGATGTGGTGCTCGTATAAAGCCAATTAGCATTCCTCAGATGCTGCCTTTATAAAATCATTGGCTTAGTTTTTTTATAAAAATTGATCTTGTTTAAATTTTCCAGAACAAAATGGTGTTTCAAATTTTTTTAAATTTTATGTTTACGTATGTATTTTTTTCTCTGTTGTACTTAATTGTTATTTTATAGAGCAAAGAAAGTTTGTAAAAAATTTCTGAGACTCGAAACCAGAACCTTTCGTCTTACCGGGACAAACGCCTTACCAGTTGGGACCGTTATCTTTTAATTTTTCTGTGTCTTATTCTCTTTCATATTTTCGTTTAGATTATTAGTGTTATGTGCTTCTTCAATGATATATTACATTGATGGGAATAACCTTCAAAATTCATAAAAATTGAATATTTAGACTTTTACAAAAAGGTCAATAAGGTCAATAGGTATTCCATATACATAAATAAAATTGGATATATTTATCCGTGACACTATTTAGATTACAAAACCTTTCTTGTTCTTAGTTCTGAACAATTGTTTCCAATGAAAAAGGTAGTTTCCAATAATAGTAATAAAAAAAAATTGTGGAAAAATTTGTTAATTCTAAAATATGAAATACGAGATTGGTAAATATGACATTCAAAGAGTTGGCAGTAGCCGAATTGCTAAGACGTTTCTCCCGGTGAGACGACAGGATCTGGGTTCGAGTCCCAGTTGTGACCATTTTTATTTTTCTGTATACTCGTATTTTCTGTGTATTCTGTTCTTCAATGAAAAATAAGTTGTCACTTTTATTTTATTGCATTTTTTTTTGCTGTTTTAGAAATTGGAGTAAGAATTTTTACAAGCATGTTTTATATAATAAGTACCTTTTTAAATGTGTCAAATGGCTATTCAGAATAAACTTTCACCCTGTCCCCCACTGTCCACTGGGAAAAATAAGAAAAGGGGAATTATCATTTTTTTTTTCTTCTAAGTCAAGTTAACTAGGTATTATTTTTTAATTGATTAACTAACGTTTAAACAAGATTTTTATGCATAGCACAAAGGGTAGATAACAAATATTATAATCAATAATTATCAGCCTGAAACACTCATCTACATTGAAAAAATCTTCCAAAAAATGTTTCAGGCTGATAATTATTGATTATAATATTTGTTATCTACCCTTTGTGCTATGCATAAAAATCTTGTTTAAACGTTAGTTTATCAATTAAAAAATAATAATTAATATTTGACAAGTTAAAGTATTTCAGCAAAAAATGCAGACATAATTAGTCTCGACGCCACCTAGCGGGAGATTTAGTATTAAAAATACCTCTCTCACAAAAATAAAGTTGGTTGCTTTCAGTTGGAAAAATGTAATAATAAGTAATTGTCGAATGAAACACTAGTATATATTGAATTATTTGGCGGGTATTTGATAAGCCGCCATAGCTCAGTGGTCAGAGCTGCTGACCGGCAATCAGATGGTCACGGGTTCAATTCCCGTTGGCGGCCAGTATCTTTTCTCGGAAGATTTTTTCAATGTAGATGAGTGTTTCAGGCTGATAATTATTGATTATAATATTTGTTATTAACTAGGTATGTTTGTATTATCACGTTCTGCAAGTATTTTAGTTTTATTATTACAATAATTAATTTGCAACAATAAATTAATTGTTTAGATACTGAAAGAGAAGATCAAAAATAATTTAATTTTGTTGGTATTTAGTAATAATGAACTATTTAGTTCTATTTTTAATTTTATTGGACCTTTGAATTAATCACATTTTTCTTATTTTATTGTATCCTATCCGTGTAGTAAGCAAGATGGTTGGTGGCCCAAAAAGCAGGTTATTTTATCATTAGTTCGTTTATTGTGCGGTGATGAAGCCAGAAGACAGGTTCCTTCAAAATAGAATATTTGTTAAGGCTTTTATATTTTTCTACCCTATTTGTATTTTTCTTAAGCTTTTCAAAAAATTCACATAGATTGTTAACAAATAACATAGCGAAAGATTGCAATGAACTAACTCAAGGTAGACATGTGTATGCCATACGTCATACAGAATTTATTTTATTTCAAAATAATTATAACTCAAAATGTATGTAAAACAATTATTTCTGTATAATTTAATTATTGTGCAACAGAATGTGATTATTTTGTAAAAAAATTATGTTATTAGAAATATGAATAAAAAAAACTTTATTATCTTAAAATATGTTTTTAATTTTATTTAATTACTGGACATTATATTTATGAAGAAATATGATCACAATGTGCCTCCGTGTTCGAGGGGTAAGGCTCTTGACTCACAATCTGAAGGTCGCAGGATCGAATCCCGGCATGCACAAGTAAACTTTATTTGATTAATTTTTATTATTTCACAATTAATTAATAAAAAATAATTCTGTACCTCAGAAGAAAAGGGTTGGTTGTCCAGTTTTTTGTGAAAATGAGTTATGTATGAGGACTTTTTAGTTTTTTCAGTATCTACACACAGGTATAAAGAATGTTGTCCTACGACAACGGAAAACAAAGTTAGGTCAACATAAAAGGTCTGGTGTCCCCACAATGGTTCAAAGGAAAAACGTCTGTTGTCCAGAAAAGACTTTTTACCTTTCGGGTGCATTCAGTGTTTAGGAGTTAGCTTAAGACAAGACAAGAGTTAGCTTAAGACAAATTAAATAACAGGAAAAAAATTACATAAATTTAACCATCAAGTGATAGCCAATAAAGGACTAATTATTTTACTGTTTCTTTTCTCCTGAACAATTTCAAAAATGTGACAACCGACCTTTTTCTTCTGAGGTACAGAATTATAGTATATTTGCGGCACGTTCCAGAGTAAAAAGGTACTCTCAGTATAGACCCGGTATATAAGGGTCGCTATTTATATTTCGGGAATAGCAAATAATAACATACATTTTTTAATGAAAATGGCTTTTATGTTTTTCGAAATATTCCCCTCGATGATCAATACACTTTTGCATTCGTTCAAACCATTTGTCAAAGCAGTTTTTCCATTCCTCTTGAGACACCTCCAAAACATGGTTTTTGAACGCCTCAATTGCTTCTTCGGCGCTCGTAAATTGTTGACCACGCAGTTTACTTTTGATATTCGGGAACAAGAATAAGTCATTGGATGCTAAATCGGGACTGTACGGAGGATGACTCATCAATTCGATGTTTTGACTGCTCAAAAATTCATCTGTTTGACGAGATGTGTGAGAGCTCGCATTGTCATGATGGAGAATTGAATTGAAATGGAGATTCGCCTTCGTCGGTTAGTTTTTGGTCTAACTGATTTTCTTAACTCACTGTAAACAAAACAAATAGCACTTGTACATCAAAATGTTGTGAGTACGGTTATGGTATTAGTTCATTTATGACGGTTATGCTAAAAATGTCAAACTTTCTTATGGTGTTGCCAGATTTCACCTATCTACAGTAGTGTTGCCAGTTCCCGAAATATAAGTAGCGACCTCTCGTATGACCACCATTCAGAATTGAAATGGCTTTAGGCGTGTTTGGTGACCAGATCTGAATAGCCAGATACTTCCCCACCTTCCTCTCCCCGTCTGCTTCCCCTCCCCGCTCACTTCAGCCTCACAACATACCCTGATTGGGGATGCCATATTATCACTGGCTCCAGACGGGAGCAGCTGGGACTCTGGGAACCGACTAGGACTCACTGCACATGTCCGATACCGCGGTATTGAATACATACTGCGGTGTTGCATGCTCTGTATGGAGGCAGGTATACCACAATGACACAATGGGTCTGCGTACGAGTCGACAGGTTCACATGTAGAGCATGCAATACTGCAGTATGTATTCAATACCATGATATTGCAGTATCGGACATGTAATACGCCTGTCTCAACACAGGTATACCCTAGCGAGACAGGCATCGAATAATATATTGTAAACATCACGTATATAGATCAATAAAAAAAATAAAAAAATACTGCAAAATTTGCGATATTGCAAAATTAGTAACAAAGACCTACATCTTCTGAACTTACGAAAACTTTAAATGGTAATCCAACTTTTGCCACCATATGGGACACTTTCATAGAAAGAGAATCAGTTTTTTCAAAATATGTAGCGTGATATCTTGCTTTTTTTCGCCAGTGATTGTAGTTTTTCGGTGTGGTCATCTTCGTCAATTAAGTTTGAGGATGTAGCTGCTACCTCGGTAGATTGGCTGCGGCTTGTAGTTGGTGTTGCGCTAGGACAATCAACCTCTTCTGATATCTCGTCAGAGTTAACATTTTTAGCTCCAATTGTGCTTAGTGCATAAATGAGTATATAATCCGATTGTTGATCATCCACTAGTTTTAATAATAACTGAACAGAGTTTTTACACTTCGCTGATTGATGATCTATAGATCGCTAAAAATGTTTCCACACTATATTAGAACTTTTTAAGTCTTTGAATTCAATATGATTAATATTGTAGAATCTATTTTTTACAAAAACAGTTTGATGAACAGATTTGAGTATAATATGTTAATTAATATATATATTAGTCAAAATTATTATTTTTTCACGCTTCACGTAGTAAACAAATAAAATAGGACAGATTAGTCACTCACTTGTCCAACTTCGAGTACTTGCAGGTGAGACTGAGTAAGACTACAAACATTAGTCCGCTGTAGGGAATTCCCCGACGCGCTGTTCATAGCAGGGATTTCCGTACCAAGGTTTATTTTTAATACTGCGAAATTTCTAATCTCGCTTTTGCAGTACTGAAAAACAGCGCGAAATTGCGGTAAAGATATAACGATATCGCATGAATGATGATCTTTAGATTTTCATGCAGAACATCCTCTTTCTTTAATGAAATGATTCTGGCATGTAGTTTTGGTAACGGCAGCGGGTATCCAATGTTAGATCTATATTAGTGAACAAGGAAAGGTACTAAACAAAAAAAAGTTTATTTCGCTGTTTGAAGCGTTTATTATAAGATTTTTATCATGTTAACAATTAGACGCCTACTGGAAGTAGGTGTTGGGGCGACGCATGGAGAAGGTGATGAGGCGCTTGCGGTTCTGGATACGCTTGGGCAGCGGGAACTTGATCTTGGAGTCGTGGAACTGCTTGATCTGGGGCCGGCGGCAGCTGGAAGCCTTCAGGATCTCCACCTTGATGATCTGGATGGAATGAGCGCGCGCACGATGGCGGGCTCCCATGTCGCGGTAGCACTGGGTCACGGCACCGCCGACGGACAGGTCGCGGTACTCACGGTACATGTTGTGTGTTCCCGAACGGGAGTCGTAACGCAGCCACACGCCGAAGTTCTTGATCTTCAGGGGAGACTTCTCAGGGATTTCCTGCAACAAGAGATTCAATTAGACATCTGATAATATATTGTAAACCTAACAACCAACCCCGGACACACTTCATCGGTTGGCAGGAATGGGATAGGGATTATCCTGCGGGTGGCGACATGGGACCGGCCCGGAAGGGTAGCTAGCTACCCCACCTGTTGATTCCGCCCTCTTCTCGCTCAACAACGCAAGCCAGACGCATCACACGGGAATCCATCTTTAACTATTGAGAGTATTGAGAGCTCTGATTGTTTAAAAGTGAATACACGACTGTTTAAAAGTGCCCAGAGTTTTATTCATCTCTTTATGTTTATAATATTATGTACTCCATTCTACAAAGGTTTATTGTACAATATCCCAATATGAGAACTATTCATGAACACGAGTGACCACTAATGAATCTGTTCTGAGAATGTGCACTAGTTGCACTACGTTGTTTGTCTGATGACTACTAAAAGGACTGGAGCTGACTAGAGTACGAAAATAGCTTCAACAACTCGTCACCTCATTTGAAGAAAGTTTCTAACTGATATTTTTTCTGAGGCATTTCTTTTGCTCATTTCTATACCCTAAATAATTTTCAGAACCATCTGTTGTATTTTCATAGATATATATGTATGACGAAGTTCTAACACCAAGCATTTTAAATAATCATTTATTTTACAAGGTTCTAACATCACTTACACTCTCTATTTTGTTTGTATCTGACGGTTGATCGTTATTACGAGGCACATTATAGTTTGTCATTTTGGTTGGATAGGGTTCTAAATCCGCCTTACAATGTTTGAGGTTTCAAAGTTTGCAAAGACGAATTTTCATAATCTAGTTAACAATTTTGTTATTTGGAGGGTCAATCTTCCTTTAAGTATTTTTGTTTATCATAATTTAATGGAAAAAATTTAAATATGACGTGGCCCTAGCTTGGAATTGCATTAGGGAAATGCAATTATAACCTTATGCAATGATTGTTATACCCTAGTTGGTTGCTAAGGCTCTATTTGAATGTTTATGTATGTTCTAAAACGGTAAGTATACGTCCCATTTAAATATTGTCCTTTTAAATACAGCAGAATTCTGATAGAACGACTTTGCATATAACGGGCCCACCGTTTTTAGCAACGACAATGTAGTTTAGTAGGAAAACGTATCCGTTTAGTACGACTTAGTTTTAAGTGACCAACTGCTTAAAGCGACCTATTTTAAAGATAATTCATCCGGTTAGAACGATGCGCAGTGTTTTGTTTACAAAACTTACGCACCAATACCTCGCCGCCCCACGCCTCTCTTATGACTAGGAAGCTCGACACAAAGAGTTCCATGAAGCGAAAGGGTTTTTCAATTGAAGAAAAAAGTGCTATATTACACGATTTAGAAGCCGGTGAATCCAATGTAACCCTCGCGAAGGAGTTCGGCCTATCTCATTGTACAATACCTATCCATCATAAAGAAAAATGAAAAATAGAATCCCCGTTTATGCCAATATTTTGAAATGTAAATGTACATCAGCTCAAAAACAAACAGATCAGGCATTGTTACAGTGTAAAACTATGATGTCGCATATTCACAATGCTATGCGAAGTTCTTACTATCGAACAAAAATTGGCCAAAAATAAACTCAAATTACAGATTTTCTACGTTAGCAACTACATATTTACTTGCATAGAATGTAGGTACATTGTATCTTTTAGGATTACGGTAAGTTATGTATTAATAACAATAATATGTATCATAATAAAAACAAGCTTTTATTATCTGTCCATTTTGTGCATCGTCTGGTTAGTACGACTAAGTATCGCCGGTCCCTTGAGGGTCGTTATGTCCAGATTCTACTGTATGTTCAATTAAAAAAAATTTCACAAGATTCAACCTCAAAAACAGAAATTGGTAAATAGATTATGAGTGCATGTCTTTGCAAACTTTGACACCTCATATCTCTCATAACAAGGTAAAGTTAAGTTAGAACCTTATCCAAATAAAGTGATGAACTGTCAATATTCAAACATGACATGACCACGATTCACATTTGTAAATTATTGTTTGAATTACAAATTTGTAAATACAATAATTGCCTTTTGCACAAAACTCTATTTGTCAATTCGGTAAATATTCGGAACAAACGTCAACGGTTAATATGCACTTTTTTTTGATAAAACCTTTAGCTTCATGTCATCATAATTTTAAAAAACATCCTAGGTTTTGAATGGTTTGAGGGCAAGGCAGGGTTTATCCTAACGGGTTTGTGTAATTATGATTGATTGTTATGAAACAAATATTCCGTATTAACCGTTAACGTTTGTTCCGAAGAATTACCGTCAATTCATTGGAAAAAAAATCGACTTTGTGTATTTGCTTATTATATAAAGCACAGGGGGACCGACACCAAAGCACTCATAGCAAAGTGATGACTTCCTCGCCTTCCTGCAATTTTTACTTTGGAACTGAATAAAGCTTCACTTGATAAGTTTTGAACTTAAGAGGCTAGATTTCGCGACCAACGCGGAGCGTTTAGGTATTTCATTAAATCTCTTCTGTCCCGCTCGAAATAAGCTCACACACACTTACGACATTCAAAACAAGAGAACACACACTAAGTGACAAACTGCCCGCCGGACACCCCCCATCCCCCTTGAACCACTGCCCCTACACCTCACCCGCGCCGCTATGATTTGCAGCTGTGTTGTGGGTCTAACATTTTTACTGTTCGGATCTCGGAAGTGCGTGAGCCGTGCATGTACCTACCTACCTAAGCAATCCGCATAATTATTTGTTCTTCGTAGTATTTTTGATCTCGCGTGACTTAGTGATTCCTCAATCAATATATTTAGAGGGTATCGGCTCCAATAATCACTTTTTTTTGTTTTTGTTTATTCTTTATTTTTTTCCATTATATCTACATTTCAAAAGTTATTTTAAATATTTTATAAATACAGTAAGATGTAAACATAGGGTACAAGTAATATTGTAATACGTAGTTAGCAATACGTAAATATATAATAGACAAAATTAGGTAATGGGAACCCACTACGGCACTTCCTGAGTGTGGGTAATATAAACAAAAATGTTATACATATAACATCAATAAGTACAAGAAAAAAAAATGTTAATTTTAAAGTAAATGTTTAGAAATTTAGGTATTTGTGAAAAATATGTAGTGAAAAAAATGTTGTGAAAAATAGTGAAACATTTTTTTTGTTGATTGTTATAGTTTTAAGAAAGTAAATAAAGTTAGTCTTGAAGTTACCGTAGATTTGTATTAAATAGTGAAACATAAAGGTATACAAAAAATTTATAGGAAAAGTGTTTCAACATCTGTATCATTCAGCAAAATTTTTTTTTAATGTAAAGTGATATTTTATCTGTCATTTGAATGTATTTTGGTAGAAGATTAAATTTTCGAAGACCAATAAAAATGGACTTGATAAGTACTTTTGCTAATAGGCCACTTGCACCACATTTAAAAAAAAAATCCAGTTTAAGCAAATATTCTAAGACATTCCGTTTTTTTATCGTTGTTTTGAAACCCGGGCGGATTTTTGAAAATTTCAATCCGAAAAATCCGACCATTTTTTATTAACCGGAAAGACGGGACATATTTTTATGGGCGCGAAAAAACGATAATTACATAGCCGAAAATCATTTTAAAAAAATAACGTTTCCACGCGAATGGCGCAGGAGAATAACGGGACATGCCAAAAATATTACTTCTCATAAATATTTTTTTCCTTGATCTATCTTATAATGTTCACCGTCTACATATGACTAAATCCAATATAATATACTCGTACTTGTAAATTATAATAATAATAATTTATTATAAAATCATCACCATTACCATTACACTTCTAAAACAGGTACAAGAGGCATAAAAAGCACGGAGTTCCCTTCGTAACATCTGTCAAAACGTCAAACCAAATGATAAGTTCGCAGAGAACAAACAATATCTAGTGAATGTTAAATATCCTATTCAAAAATTCGCCTGAAATCAAAGTGTTACCATGTAAAAAAAATATCAGTGTGGAATTTTACAAAATTAATAGAACATTATCGGAGACAGAACATTTTCATGTAGTGACTTTACGAGCCAAAATAATGGATTTATTTATTTTAAAAAAAACTTTACATTTCTAAACTAACAACTAAAATGCTTTTGGCCGTGAAAATCTAAAAACTTATCTTTACATTTCTAATTTATTTACTAACATTTTCGTAATCTTAGTAAAAAAATCTATAGACACTATTTTTTTCAAGTCTTTATGAAATTCATGCAAGTGGCCAATTCTATTTTCATTTTTTAAGAAACAAATTTTGTTTTTAAATACATATTTCATAGTCTGCAATTTAAAAATTAACGGATATTGAATATTTTAGTCTATTTTCTATTTGAATAATAACTCGGTGGAGAATGTTTTATTTCTATTATACATAACTTTAATTATGCGCTTTTGAGTGGTTTGTAAAATGCATAGTGAACATGTTTCTTGATTGCAACTTGTATTGTGGATTCTAATTTTAAGGTTATCGTGAGGTTTGTTTTTAATGAATTTTTTAAAAAGTTAAATTAACTGTTTTGCTGTAGTTTAAAATGAGTTTGTTACAATAAGAAATAATTTTTCCTGGGATTACAAAATTACATAAATCATTTATATTCATCAAAAATAGAATCGGCCCAAGTACTGTACCTTGCGGAACTCCATTTTTTATCTATGCTTCTGTACTATGCATATTCCCATTTTTTTGTGTTCTGTCTTTAGGATAGTTTGTCAGTATTTTTAGTGTCTTTTTTGAAACCAACCAATAGAATTAAGAACTAAGTCGGTGAACTGTCCCAAGTTTGACTCAACAGACCTGCCTGTGAAATCTGCAGTGAAAAAAACAGTGTTTTTGGGTGTTAATAATTGTGTTTTTACATAAATTGAAGAGTTATCGGTAAGGATTTTTCCATGAAAACGCACAGCTTTGATATCGGTTTATAATTCTAAATATTGTGTTTATCCCCCTTTTTAAAAACAGACGTTACAAAAGATTTTTTTCCAAGTAGTGTGAAATACGTTTTCTTTGAGAGAATATGTGAATAGCAATGTCACCGGGGTAATAAGTTGTTCAGCACAATTAAAAATAAAAGTTGAATGTAATTTGTCACAACCAGCATTTTTTTGTGTTGTCATTTTGCAGATATTTTAATACTTACTAAAGGTGTGTTAAATGTTAATCGAATTCAAATTTATTGAACTCATATTATTATTATTGTAATTATTTGTGAGTATGTATTTAGTTTGAGAAAGGACAAAAATTGATTGAAAATAGACATTAAAAATATTGGAAATTTGTTGCCATTCACTAAAAGAAAAGTTTCCACGGAACATGTTATTATGTATAGCAGAGGAAGATTATTTGGATTTCACGAAAGTCCAAAAATATTTCACATTATTTTTTGTGTTTAACTCGTCATCATTTATATAGTTTGCAAGTAACATTATGTGTTCACAGGAATAAGTTTCATTATGTAATATCATAAAATAGTCATATGAAAAAATATTATATTACGTATTGTTAAAAATGCGTTAGACCGTAATCTCTAAAATACATTATTGTAAAACTAAACAGAACTAATGAATAAAAATATATCAACCCCATCACTATTGTTGTATAAAATAGTCTTAACATCACTATTATCGAAAACGATGACTCCCTCCCCCCGACCATGCACTCCTTGCCGCGACATGTAAAACGTGCGAATGAGACAACTGCAGTAAAATATCTAATTTACCTACAGAAATTGCTCGGAGAAGGGTTCAGGGAGAAAACACTTTTCTACACCGAAACTTTCGCGAAATTGTAATTTGAAAACTGTAATATGTTCTTAAAAGAAGAAGCTATGTCGGTATGTTTTTATAATTTTGTAATTCTTTATAATAATTGAGTTAACAGCACTTTTACCTTGAATAATACTTTCCGATAAATTATATATGTTTGATAGTGAATGTTTACGTTAATACGAACCGTATCGAAAATTCAAAAACATACCGACATAGCTTCTACTTTCTAGAAGGCAATATAAAAAAAATATATTGATTTTGTGTAATTTTCGATGTAGAAAAGTGTTTTTTCCCGGGCGTCCTTTTTGTATGGGCCGAAAAGCGAAGTCTATCGTCTTAATGAACTCTTACAGAGCATATACATAATAACATCGCAAGAAAGTGATACTGCTGTAACCGCCACTACCTACGAAAATAAATGTAAACACTATTTTGCAGGGTTTTTTATCTGCGTCGATCTATCTGGGTCCCATGACTTTACGACGATAAATAAAAACTGTACGAAGTTGGAAAAACTAGCCGTTTTGTCAACAATACGTTTTATAACCTCACGAGTATTTTAGTAGGTAGTGGCGGTTACAGCAGTATTGCTTTCCTGCGATGATTATATTGTTGAAAAGAACCAATATTTTCACAAAACTTCAGTCAGTATCACATTTCGCAGGGCTAAAGTTCGGTTTAGTGGCGAAATTCCTAAAAATACAAACTAGTTATTTTTATACTAATTATGGGCCGGGGAATACGAATCTGAAAGAATTAGGCGGCGGCAAGCAGTATTAACTGAATTATACGACTTTAAAAAATTTTTTTACACACATAGGAAAATGGCCATTTTGGAAGCATTCTGATTCCTAGAAAATCAAACTAGTTATTTTTATACTAACTTTGGGTCGGGGAATCCGAATCTGAAAGAATTAGGCGGCGGCAAGCAATATTAAATGAATTATACGACTTTTAAATTTTCAATATACACAAACGAAAACAGCCATTTTGACACATGAAAACCATAGAAACCATCAAATTAAGTGTTGCCATTAAGCAGTAATATCAATAACGTAAAATAACATGTTTATAATTTAAGTACTTACTTTTTATACATTTTACTCACTTTTGTATCAAACCATGCTACCTAAACCTAGCGTAGCCGCTAACCTACTTGAAAACTGGGATGTTTTTTTAAATTGACGCGAGCAGGCGGTATAAAGGGGCACAAACCATGTGACACAAACCTTGCGTAGCCGCTAAACTACTTGAAAACTGGGATGTTTTTTTAAATTGACGCGAGCAGGCGGTATAAAGGGGCACAAACCATGTGACACAAACCTTGCGTAGCCGCTAAACTACTTGAAAACTGGGATGTTTTTTTAAATTGACGCGAGCAGGCGGTATAAAGGGGCACAAACCATGTTACACAAACCTAGCGTAGCCGCTAAACTACTTGAAAACTGGGATGTTTTTTTTAAATTGACGCGAGCAGGCGGTATAAAGGGGCACAAACCATGTTGGGTTGGGTTAGGTTAGGTTAGATTATGTTAGGTTAGGTTAGGTTAGGTTAGGTTAGGTTAGGTTTTATATAATAACATTGATATTGGTGACCGGTCTAGGTAACAACTTTTTAAGACTACGAATTTTTATACTTTTGGTTTAAGAATACGGCCGTTGAGATAGTCATAATTCATCAGGTTAATGTGTTATGTGATGAATTATCATGTGAAGAATTATCGTGTCGGAAAGTTTTACGTTATTGATATTACTGCTTAATGGCAACACTTAATTTGATGGTTTCTATGGTTTTCATGTGTCAAAATGGCTGTTTTCGTTTGTGTATATTGAAAATTTAAAAGTCGTATAATTCATTTAATATTGCTTGCCGCCGCCTAATTCTTTCAGATTCGGATTCCCCGGCCCAAAGTTAGTATAAAAATAACTAGTTTGATTTTCTAGGAATCAGAATGCTTCCAAAATGGCCATTTTCCTATGTGTGTAAAAAAATTTTTTAAAGTCGTATAATTCAGTTAATATTGCTTGCCGCCGCCTAATTCTTTCAGATTCGTATTCCCCGGCCCATAGTTAGTATAAAAATAACTAGTTTGTATTTTTAGGAATTTCGCCACTAAACCGAATTTTTTCCTTTCGCAGAATCACGAAGTCAACAATTGCACAAAGAGTACAGCACTCAACTTACCTTAACCGAGACGATCTCTCCGGTAGATTTCTTGAACTTCTTGAGTTGACGCAAGAAATACCAGAAACGAGACTTGGCTACGATGGGTTCTGGGGCAAATATCCTCATTTTGTAAAGGGGGGTGACCTTCTCCTTCTCGGTCGGGAGCTTGCGCCCGATCACCTCGAACTCTTTCAACTAAAAACAAACAATATAAATCAGTTCAGATGTAGACATTTTGCATACATAACCTCTAGCTGTCAAATTAGAAAACTGTAAATAAAAGCAAGATTCTGTTAAAATCTTCGATATTTGGCCGAATGGAGATTCAAGTACTTATTTAGATTCACAATCACATCATTCAACATAAATAGTCACAAAATTAGTGTCAAAACCAACACGTTGCCCACATGTTCGGATTCGGCCATACCGGGTAAATAAATCACGATACCGTTTCCCGAAAACAATGTGTATGTTAAAGAAATATATTTAAAACAAATTATTTAAAAAATTGGCACAATCATTATACGAATTTTACGTAAAAATTCGTAATTACCTGCCCGCTAGCCTTCATTTTGAGGAGAGCAAATGTAAAAGGAAGCGGAAACCGTTTTTCAAAGATGGCCGACTACTTATTATTTTTTTTCCATTGATATGGTGCGATATGCAAGCGGTGTTAGTGGCCAGTTTTAAAATAAAAGGTTCTTGCCTAAAACAAATTCACCGTGTTGGTTTATTTTTGATACAATGATTGGCCTGCATTTAAAAAAAAATAGAGCTTATTAGAATAAGTTAACAATAATAATCTAAACGAAAATATGAAAGAGAACAAGACTCGCAACTGGGACCCAGACCTCTCCGTCTAACCGGGACGAGCGCGTTAACTAATTTCGCTATTGCCACCTTCTGTCAAAGCCGTCATATTTGTCAATCTCATATTTTCAAATTTCAGAATTACATTATTATCAACTAATTATTTTTCTCCATATTACGGGCAACTAACCTTTTTATTGGAAACAATCATTTTAAGAATTGGTTTGTAACCTGGATAGCGTCACAGATAGATATATCCGAATTTATTTTTATGGAACAATTGACTTTTACGAAAGTCTAAATGAATATTCAATTTTTATAAGAAAAACTTTCTTTTTATACTTTTTTGAAGGTTATTCCCATCAGTGAAATATATCATATTAGAATAAGTTAACAATAATAATCTAAACGAAAATATGAAAGAGAACAAGACACAGAAAAACAGAAAAAGCAATGGTCGCAACTGGGACACGAACCCAGACCTTTCCGTCTAACCGGGACGAGTTGTCCAACTTGTCCCAGTTGCGACCATTGCTTTTTCTGTGTCTTGTTCTCTTTCATATTTTCGTTTAGATTATTATTGTTAACTTATTCTAATATGATATATTTCACTGATGGGAATAACCTTCAAAAAAGTATAAAAAGAAAGTTTTTCTTATAAAAATTAATTAGAGCTGTTCGAGGTCATAAATAAAAATATATTTCATTTTCTTTGGAACATAAAGGGTTTACTTTTTAATCACTTGATTTGTCGCAAGGGTTATTATTATTATTATTATTTGTCGCACTGGTCTATCGTGGAGCATATTTTTAACAATTCCAATAATATATATTTTTATTATGATTGTGAATTATTTTTGAAGTAAAACTTCTTTACGCACGCTCAACTTGGGGGGTAAGCTGGTGAATGCGTTACGAAAAGTGTGAAGCTTTACGAAAAGTTTAATTAATGCGAACGGTAATCGATGCGAATGGTGAACGGGCGAGGCATACATACTGCACAACTAAGGTAAGGCATACATGCTAACCAATGGTCGTAGGTCACCCCAATGTCATGTCACGTCAATGTAAATAAAGGTCAATGTCAATGTCATATGTTCTTTTATAAGTTAATGAAGTTTTATCTCAGTCGTGTGGTCTAAAGCACATTCGTTTTTAATTTTCTCTATTTTAGTTATGAAAAAAATATTTCCTAGCCATAGAACCAATAATTAATTTGCTATATTCATGTTTTTCTGTTGGAAGCAGTTTTGAAGAACTTTGTAAAAATTTTGTAAATAATGTTACATATTTGCATAGCTGACCGGAAAATTATTAATTCAGTAATTCAGTGTCCGAAAATGCTGTTACTGTAAAACTGCGACCTTTAACGCCAGAAGTCATAAACTAACTATACACACGCCTATGTATGTCCTTTGCATTCACCCTCCACTTACTAAAATCATTGTTGCATTCAATCTTCTGAGAAATGATTGTTGTGCAGCCATGCCTTGCACTTTTCAAGCAATAAATCAAAACCCCCAATGCAAGTCCGAGGTCTAATAGCAAAAAAGTTCTAATTTCACATAATATAATATAAATGCGATAAATTTATGAGAAAGATTTTTCTATTTTTGTATGAATATCAAAATCCAAAACATGACAGCGGAAAAAAAAATCAATTTTCGGTAAAAAAATATTCAATTGGACTGCAGGTTGGGCATGCCTTGTCTAGATACTATAGTACCCTTTACACGTAGAGTTCAGAGCGGGACGTGCCCCGCACCACTTCAGGCCACCGCGCAGAAAAGTAAAGACCGAAAGTAAGATAACAGTTTACAGCGCAGTTCACTGTGAGACTTTTCTGCGCGGCGGCCTGAAGTGGCGCGGGGCACGTCCGCTCCGAACTCTACATGTAAAGGGTACTTATCTCTCTGCGTAGCGTCTCTCTGCAGACTTTAGTCCTGAAAAATACACAACTGGAATTGATGGCTTCTTTTTTCAGTACGAGAAACTTCTAAAAATCATATTTCATTAAGTAGTAAAACAAATCTTTTTATTTAGGCTGAAAGCTTCTTTATTAAGTTTAGTACAAAATATACACTGGTAAGTAGTAGTATCAAAAATATTGCAGATTTAGGTAATATGTAATCAGGTAGTTTCAATGTAATGGGCATTCAATGGAAAAACAAACCCTTCACCCTTTGATATATCACTTGGTCGGTTCCATGCCAACTCAGAATCACATCAACTCAACACTTCTTTGAAAAGTCATTAAAAGCTATGAAAAAGATAATTTTAAAATAATCCTTAACCCTAACCTAACGTAACCTATTTAACCAATTTTTAATAATTTTTTTAATTGTCACTTTTCTAAAGACATTCTGAGTTGATTACATTCTGAGTTGTCCAGTCACCCACTTGGTCAATGACTTCACACATATTCACCAAGTCTGGTGTCCAGCCACCGCTTCAATGTACTATTTTCATTGCGGAAAGTTGATGTTTGGAATGTATTAGAACATTTTGGCAGAAATAGAAGTAGAACGGATGATGAACACCAATCACACAACACATCACATTGTAGCAAACAAACTACTATGGCTTAATGTCACACCCCTCCTCCTTCCCCCACTTGCCAAAACAAATTGATTGATAAGTACATTTTTTTAAGCCCTTGGGCAATTTTGGGAGATACATATATCTCTCATCAAAGTTATGCTATATCATTTTGTATTCCGGTGAGATACATGATTTAAACAGTGTTAGAAAGACAGAATACCACACTTTCAGTTTTAATACAAAAATTTATCATATCCTCCATCATAACACAAGTAACATTTTCCTCTTACTGTCAAATATTGTCAGGTTATTCGTAACGTTTGTTTAACGATGTTTGTCTTTCTTTAATAAAAAAAAATAAGCGCAAGTGAATATGAAATTCTAATTGATTTAATTAGTGACTCTAACTTGAAACAGAAATACAAAATCATCCTTTAAATGATTTCTGGGTGAGTTTACCATTATCAAAACAATTTATATTATAGATACGATTTTCTAATCATGCTGTAACGAAGTCAAAGTGCAGGTACAGTATCGATACGACAGAAGATATTAGAATCCAACTTGCCAATATTGTGCCTGATTTCAAGATTCGCAATTCACGGACTCAAAAAAAAAGTCATTAGGTGCTTTATTTAATCGAATTTTTTTGTTCATATTCCGTGTTTTTTTTTGTTGGTACATATACTAAATAAATAATGTCTTTAACAACAACAAAAAATTTTTACTATTAGGATTTTTTTGAAAAAGGCAATTCACCCTAAAAAGAGTGCTTTTCCACTACTCAACCTAAAAAAAAGCCTAGTGTTCCGTTAAAATTTACAAGTTTGCAAAGTGTTCCATTGCAGAAAAAGTTTGTGAAACCCTGGCTTTAGGGATTAAAACTGCATTAGT
Organism: Limnephilus lunatus; assembly: GCA_917563855.2. Classification (NCBI taxonomy): domain Eukaryota; kingdom Metazoa; phylum Arthropoda; class Insecta; order Trichoptera; family Limnephilidae; genus Limnephilus; species Limnephilus lunatus. Next base: position 86,072,040 of record OU830593.1, read on the forward strand.
CTACTTTCGAATTGAAAAAGTATTTAAGTACATAAAGATAAAAAATATCTTACAGTCATTCAACACAACCTGCCGAGCGATCCTATATATTTTGTGGGATTTTATGAGATAACGAACGTGATCTCCTGTCAGATTTGTGTGATTTTTACATATTTACTGTCACATATTTTAATTTAGATCATTTTAAACACGAATTCCTGCAAGTATGCATGATTATTTATTCATTTAATGTACGTTGTACATAGAAAAAGCAAATAAATCACACAAATCTGACAGGAGATCACGTCCGTTATCTCATAACGATCCCACAAAAGATATAGAACCGCTCTTCTGGTCTTGAAAGGAGCAAAAATCGATCTTTTGTTTGAGAGTTTCTTGAATGTAACATGAAAATTTACTTGACAAACTTAAGAAAGATAAATATGAATGTTTCATCAACATACAGTTTGTCACAGCAAACACACTCTAAGAAAACAACTCTTTCATAGATATAATATTTGCAGTGTCCAAAGTACATATAATATTCAAGTTTTCCAAGGCAAGCAGCTGGATGAAGCCAACAAAACTATCATAGGACAATACATAATATGAATGACACAAATACTAAAATACAACTTTTGTTATTTACGGAATAGTGATGATTCGAGGATGATCTCTTTGGGACTACTATGCATATAATATCAACCAAAAATAATAATAATAATACATATAACAACAAGATGGATTTAATTAATCTACCATAAAATAAAATATTTTAAATAAACATCTAAAACAGAGAACAATAACATAAGCAATAACAATTATGGCCCCAAACATTGACTATTTTAACAATAACTGTACATATATACGTTAGTATGTAATATATTTATATTTGATAACAAAACACATAAAAACATCAAACTTGAAATTTTTCAACATAAAAATACTTAGTAAAATTTTATTATGTATTTATTAAAATATCATGAAATTCTACATGTTATATTTATGTAAACCGGAGTCATTGAGTGAAAATGTAATAAATATGTATGTTTGTAATAAAAAAATATAACAGTCAATATAAAAAAAACAGTGTCAAGAAAAATTCAACAATAGTTGAACTTTTTAAATAATATGTATGTACATACATGTATAATATGTATTATAAAACCCATTGGAAAAAAATATAAAACTTGCATATAACTTACGTGTACTATATATATATATATGTATATATATGTGTACTTAAGTTGTTACTACCGAGCACCGAAATGTCGTTAGTATTTTATTGTGAATTGATGCTAACAAAAGAATTAGCACCCTCTCACTAAATCACAACACTTGCAAGGCCAATCAAGTCATGGTTTAACTTCATATCAAAGCACTGGGAAATCTGATAATTGATGTAAATTTAAATCTCATGTACAACAAGCAAAAATACCAATATTTGCTGTAGCAAACCTGCCACCTATGATGTAAACACTAAACCTGTTGAAAATTGGATGATATTTCGAAAAACAGCGTGAAAATTACCTTGATGAGTTCTACACAGCGATTCTATGTCTTTTGTGGGATCGTTATAGAGATAACAGACGTGATCTCCTGTAAGATTTGTGAAATTTTTACGTATTTACTGTCACATATTTTAGTTTAGATAGTTTTAAACATGAATACCTGCAAGTATGCATGATTATTTATTAATTTAATATACGTTGTACATAGAAAAAGTAAATAAATCACACAAATCTGACAGGAGATCACATTCCACCAGAGATATAGAATCGCTCGGCTGGTCAAATATCGATATAAAAACAAAGCAAATGTTTTTTTAGCGATTGTTTTCTGTTTCCCAGATAATACATCTTATTATTCATGTACATGATAATATCCTAAGAAGTTTTTCCAAAATAGCTAAATTTAACTTGTAAAAAAAAATTTAAAAATCTCCCATTCGGCAAAATATCAAAAAAATTTATTTGTACGAATATAAACTGATTTTATTATTTCTACACAAACCTGAATACACACCCTACATAAAAAAAAAATTCAAATGAGTTTTTAAATAAATAATGGCATTGATACTCTTTTGAAAATGTAAAATATTTTTATTTTTACCACTGACAGCTGCTAAAAAGTGACCCGCAAAGTTATAAAAAATTAATTTAAAATCATTCCGAGAAGCTAGATTAATCAAATCAACTGTTACGCCAAGAAAGATATTGACGCAAGTGATTCTGACCTTGTCCTTCATACAGTTTCTTTATACATAAGGGTTTTATGTATAAAGAAACACAAAATTTAAAAAAAAAGCAAATATTTTTAAGAAGGGCCAGCGATAGTTGAGAGGTTAAATAAACAAGATTCCAAGGCTGCTACCCTTCAGATAGATGACACGGTAACAAAGGAGATTTCTGAGAATTCACGTGGCTTTTTAATCATAAATTTGGCTATACTGCAAATGAAACAAAATCAGTCTTGGACATTTAAGGTACATTTTAACTAGAGTAGAAATTTGAATCTGGCCTCAGTCACTAGCTGGTAGATGTAATACCAAAGCAGCGTTGAGTACCTCTCGAGGCGACTAGACAGGCGCTGCATGAAGGTAGTGGCGTGTTTGTATCTCTCCGTGTTGACGGACATGAGGCAGCACTTGGCCATAACGGTGAAGCCACACATGCGATGATGTGTGCCGAGCGCAAACTCGATGCTGCGGATCAAGTCGTTGGTCTTCAGCACCAGCAGGGTTTGGCGGTCCATGTTCTCCAGACACGATGAGATGTCGTTGATCAGCTTGGGGACCTCGCTCTGGAACTGGTTTTTCTGCAAATAATATAACAACACCATTAACAACACGAAGTCGGACACGAATATACATATAGAAGTTGTGACGCATCAAACTGATCACAAGATAATTATTAAAAACATGACCAAGTGAGTGGGCCATTGAATAAGTGGTGCGGGGGCGAGGGGTCACAGAAGATAGCAAATAGGAGGTTTGCCGATCGAGAAATACGAGCGCAAGAAGAGTTAGGAAGAGATTCCCTCGTAAGCAGTGGCGGCTCGTGACTTTTGGGTGTGCTAAAGTGCTAATATTTTAAAAAAAATGGCATTATTGATGTTGTTGTAGCAAATTTTTTTTTAAATCTATTTTTTGTATGAAAAATTTCAGGAAGTTTCAGTTTGGCCGTGCGCCGCACGGATTTCCTGAAAAATCTTCATACAAAAAAATGGATTTACGAAAAAAAAAAAAAAATTCGCATATGAAAACATCAATAATGCATTTTTTTCATATTAACACTCTAGCACACCCAAAAGTCACGAGCCGCCACTGCACGTGAGTCGACAACAAAAAACAGTAGAGATTCTCAGTTAAAGCACAAAGTGAACATTCCACTCACTGCTCTTTACCATTGCCCGCTGCTCCATCTTGGTGATGTCACGTCTAGAAAGACCAGACTATATTCTACTTCCCGGTGCCAGCGTACAACACAAGAACAGTACCTATAGCTTGAGGCGCACCACAGGTAATCCTGACGATACTAATTTGGTAGGTGCATGCACTGGTAGTATTGTAACCATTTTGTGATTACCTCAGCCTGGTCGGGCTTGGAGCGGTCAATGCCGTGCAGAATGGTGGCCCACGGCCGGCCGGTGACCATGCAGGCAAACAGGCCGTACAGCTCGCCCATGATGCCCAGCTGCTCCGCGTGGCGCTTCATAGCCGTCCGGTCACGTCGGATTATGGCGAGCCAGAACTGCGAGTAGTCGTAGCGGAACTTGTCTGTCAAATTCTGCAAGTTTCATTTCACTTATTGTTTTAAGTATCCAAAAGAATGTTATCAAGTACAGAACAGAGTAAGTAAAAAAAAAAAATCAAATATCTGAATTTGATCAACACTGGTATACATATCGACGGTCCCGAAGAACAATGCCGGATGTGCTGATTTTGTAGTTTTGCAATAGAGCTGTTTAAATTTTCATTTCTGCATTTTTAATGTTTTTGAGATAAAGAAATATAGTATTGTTTTGATATTTTGCATTTCAATTCAATTCATTCAAAATTCCGAAAATACAGAGCTCTAAATCAACAAAATAAACCAATAAATAAGTTAACGAAACGATTTTCAATTTTGAACAGATCCGACATTGTTCTTCGGGACCGTCGATATACAATAAACAATAAGTTAGGTGTAAACAAGACAAAAGGTTGTTATAATCCTAAGAATGTATGTGTACATCTCAACTCTAATTATTGTGCGGCCCATTCTTTGAAACTTAAAAAGCTTATTTAGTTGTAATTCTCAAAAATATCAAATCGGGTATTTATATAAGTATTTGAGCTTTCCAGGAAAATGTGAAAACTTGTTATTTGTGATTTTGAGTGTTATTCTGTCGGATGGAGGTAAAGAGTAAGGAATACGGGTACAAGATCAGGTACTGACAGCGTAAAGGCCGTGGTCCAGCAGGTATATGGTGACCTCCTTGTCCGCGGGATCCCGGCGCACCAGAATGTTGCCAGGGTGCGGGTCGCTGTGCACAAAGCCGTTCACAAAGATCATGTGCGAGTACAGGTCGCCCAGCTTTCGCGAGAGGTCGTACGGGTCAATCTTGTGCTTCTGAAATATCATCATCCATTATTATAACCTCCTCAGGGTCGGGAGAGTTGCTTCACAAGAATGCTTCAAAGTGTGCTTGTAAAATTTAAAAAATCATTATTTTAAAGAAGAATGGGTAATTAGAAAGAGTGAAACAACAGAAGAGTAGGAAAGCAAGACAAAAGTAGGTCCTTTTAAACACACCTCTCTCTCAACATTTTCACATAAAAACTAACAGTGCAGGTACCTACTTAAAATTCATTTGGTAGATTATAATAATTGATTATGCCAAACACGTTTGACCCTGTAAATACTTTGAGCAACTGTAGTAAAAACTGTAAGAATTATAATACCTTGATGTAGTTGTAGTCATTGACTTGTCCGCCATTGACATACTCCATGACGAGAACCCGCGGCGTGGTGTGTTCCCAGTAGATCTTGGGCACCTTGAGCCAGGAATAGCCGGTGAACATGGAGGCGAGGCGCTCGGCGTTGCGGCCCTCCTGCGTGAAGTCCAGCTCGCGCACAATGTTGCGGCGCGTCTCGTCCACCAGCCACTGCATTTGGAAGTCGGGGAAGACCCAGGACATGAGGCGCACTAGAGCGGCCATGGTGCGCAGGTCAGAATTGACGTTGCCACGCACAAAGTGGTGCTGCACTTTAACAGCCACCACGGAGCCGTCATGCAGCACCGCGCGGTGCACCTGAGCCAATGAGGCCGTGCCCAGTGGTTCCTCTGAGAATTCTGCAAACAGTTCTTCAGGCTGAAAATGAATACAAAGTTTATTAGCTCCTAACCAACAAACTTCTACCACTATAGATAGAAATGGCTTAGTGCGTTTCGGTTCTAGCCCATTTAGCATGCGCTTTGTCTCTTGAACAGGAAAAAGTCGCAGGGATCCAGATCAGGTGAATTCAAAGGCTGATGGATAGTATTTGTGTTGTTTTTGGTAAAAAAAAACTCACGTATAAGGATCGCATTGTGTGACGGTGCATTATTGTGGTTAAAAATTGATGCCATTTTCAGACTTGTAAAAAATCGAAAACACGCACAAAGGTAGAGGTACTCGGTACAGCGTAACTTTTACAAACGTCAAGCTATGACGCTGAAATTTGGAGGGAAGTGTCAACAATAGATGTGGTAACCTAAGAAAAAAAAAATCCAATCAGGTGACTGAAAGCGTCACACGGTGACTGGTCCTAAAACTTTTTGATCAAGTTGGTATTTCTCGATCTTAAAAACAGTAAAAATGCAGAAATGAAGCTTTAAATAGCTCTACTGCAAAACTACTGCAAAATCGTGCAACTGACAATGTTCTTCGGAACTGTCAACTAGATTGAAATGAAAATTTCATAATGGTTATGAAAACTAATTTCATTAATTTGTGAAAAAGCCGCCGCACTTTTAAGCACAGATTATGGAAATTACACTTCATTTAAACAATTACTACAAGAAACAACTATTTACGTACACAAAATAGGTTATTAGGTTCTTAGTTTAGGTAAATTAAGTAATTCATGCGTATTTAGTTTGAAACGAAACTTCGCCAGTCATTTCGCGAATGTCAAATCCATACAAAAAAACATGGCGGCTATGGAGATGTTTTAAATGGGCAATTTTTAACTTTGAATGAATATCGTATTTTTAATGCACATTTTTCCTTCTATCACGACTGAAACCGATGCTTCTTGTGGTAATTAAGCTTAAAAGTAGTTTACTTTTCAAAATTAATGCCTATTTAAAGTGTAGCGGCATGCGGCGGCTTCTTCACACTTTACCCTAATTTCTATATAAGGCTCTATCGGACAGATTTTTGGATCACGATACACACCCACATTGCATTTCTTATGTTCTTCTTTATTCCATGGCATAAAAACAATATTTATATATTTGCTATTGGTTAATATGGACATATTTAGCCAATAGCAAATATGAGGAAATACGCCTAATTCTCCTTCAGGCCACAAATAAATGCTTGGTAAACAGTTGGACAAACAACTGTGACGTGTAAGATTTTGTAAGCATTGACTCATTGGAATATTTTGAAAAACGAGGTGGGATAGTCACCTCAGCCTTCAAGTCCTCTCGCAGCACCTTGTAGATCATGTCCAGGCTGTTGGAGGGAGCGTCCTTATGCAGCACACGCATGGTCTGCACATACTCAACGGGCAGGATCAGGTCCAGCGCGCCGATGTGCTGCCCAACCTTGATGTACACTCCCTTGTTGGTCTTGCACAAATCCAGCAGTTGCTCCGCCGCCAGGAGATGCGCGTGCTTCTTCACATTCTTATACTCGTCCGTACTCTTGTCCCACTTCTTGGCGTATAACTCCCGCTTGTAGGTCCGCGCTATGCTGTACGCCGTCAGGACCGATCTGGAGAGCCTCACGACTCCGAAGGAATTCAACTGGTAATCATTATTATGGAGGCTGGCCACCGTCCCCGCAGAAGCTCCGAGTAACAAACCGTATTTTAAGTAGCGTCGAAACATATTTAAAACTCGTGACACATCCAGTCACAGATATACCACTCACTAGAACGATTGCACCCAGTCAAACGGGACACCGCAGGACACTATTCATCTTCCGTTATTCAATTACGAAACCATGTATTGTGAAATCGACACTCGCAATAATCATTATTTATGAATAAAAACTACGAAATTCGCGCGCATCAGTTTTGTCAAATCGTAGAAATGTAAATTTAATCCGGGATATCTGAATATAAATCACTGTCATTAATAAGCAATATTAAATTTCATAACTTTAAAAACTTTCACGAGTCCGAAGCAGTCTGAAGTAAGAATCGGTTGAAGTTGAAATGTCATGCGTCAAGCCGTCAAGTCGACACTTTGTAACTTTTATTGCCATAATCTGCTCTTGTCATTTAATAATATACCTGGTTGTGTTGCCATACTTTTGTGTTGGCGTATGGTGCTTACCTATACAATTAGTAGTAGTATGGTAGTAGTATGACTGGTTTATTTATGGTAGTAGTGGTCATAAATGAACTAATACCGTAGTGGTGTTGATGTGCTCGCAGGCGAATTCGAACTAAAACTATTAAATTAAATTTAAGTAGGAAACAACTAAAAGAGCTACTTATTTAAGAGATGACACACTGTCAGTCATTATTTATGCTGTCAGTACGGTAAAATTCTTCCCCATGCCTCCTTGCTCGGCCCTAGTGTATTCCATAAATATACTAATCCCGTGTATTCCTACGGCCCGTAACACTAGGGATGTTGAAAAAGTATCGATGTATCGATATTTTAAATTTAATACATCGATATTTTTAGCCGATATATTTTGATCCGATATATCGATATTTCGATACAAAATATACTATATCGAAAATTGTACAAAAAACGATATATTTTATTTATATAACTAAAGTCACTAGAATCCAAAACCGTATAGGAACGAACGGAAAAAAGTAAACTGCCGTAAATTTGGCGTTTCCTAACAATAGGAGCCGGCTAACAGTGGAGCATGTAAAGAGCAGATTTTTTCTACTTTCGCTACCGGACAAAATAATGATTTGCCTGATACAATAAATAGATTTAAAAATATTAGTTGGAAGATAGCTTTTCAGTTTTTGATATTTTTGTAATTATTGCCTAATAAAAAGGAATACTGATAAAAATACCTTCATTTTTATTGAGTTTATACATTGTATGTTAAAATTACTATTGATAATATTGAGCTGAATACACTATTATTTTAAAACGCATAATCTTTTGAAAATTTGACCGATATATCTATCTATCGATATTTTTTCCTCGAAATATCGATGTCGATATTGATATTTTAATAAATATCGATACATCGATGTATCGATATTTTTTTTCACTTTCGACATCCCTAAAGCGCGCCTTCCACTGCGAGCGGAGCGGACTCTTTACGGACTCCGCTCGACTAGCAAACGTTAACTGCATACAAGTGCTTCCACCAAGAACGAGGTGAGCGGAGCGGACTAAACAAGTTTAAATAGGTTCGAACGAGTCCGCTCCGCTGATGCGAGCGGAGCGGACTCCGTACGAATTCCGCTTGACTCGCAAACGTTAACTGCATACAAGTGCTTCCATCAAGAACGAGGTGAGCGGAGCGGACCGAAGTAGTTAAAATAGGTCCGAACGAGTCCGCTCGCACACACCATCGCCGACTAGTTTCTAGCGGACTCCGCTCAAAAACTGTCGTCAATTCAGTTGCCTCAACTGCATATTTTGTCGAGACGGAGTTGTTTATTGAAGCCGGTCGCCAATTTTGTTTATGGGATACGACTCGCAAATAATGTAGCAATGTTGACAAAAGAGAATTCGGCTTATAAAACCATCATTGAGTTGAAATTGGCGGAAATAAGAAAGTTAAAATTTTTTAGATGAAAATCTTTTTATAAATATACATTAGCAAACATTTTTTCATTACATACATGCTGTCAGAATCATCTTCACTAGAATCAATACTTGACATCACAAAAATCACTCTGTTTACTTCAAACGTCAAAGCGATACTGACTCGTTTTCAATGGAAGGGCAAAACTATTTCTCATTTTTCGTTGACCTCGCTCCGGTCGCCTCGCTCATTTCTCGCACGGGGGCAGTGGAAGGCAAAGACCTAACTTCTTAGCAACTCTTTTTTGGTGGAAGGTCAAAGCTATTTTGCTCATCTCCCACCCCGCTCCGCTCAACTCTTTTCCGCTCGCAGTGGAAGGCGCCCTTAACGGGTATTAGTTCATTTATGGGCCTACCCGGCCTACCACTGATGTGATGTCTAGGGAAATTTCCCTAGATCTAGGGGAGAAAAATATTTTTTAGGGAAAAGGGAAATCAGCACAAAATCTAGGGAAATTTCGAACTCTGGCAAAAAAAAATTACATATTACAATGTTACTGGTATTGCTAGTCATATTTTTTTGGAATTCCCATGAGTCTTAAATATTGTTGATGTACTTACATTCAAGCAATGTGGTTTTAAAAACACTGACAACTCAAAATGATATTATGTATCTAAAAAGATAAATGGGGACTTCTAAAAAATAATTTTATTTAGGTTTCAAGTTGCGTTTTTATCTGTTTATTAGTTTTCAGTGATTGCGTTTGATTTTTATTTTGCAAACTGATTTTTATTAGGAATTCCGTTTCTAATTTAGTGGAAAAGTACATACTTTCAAATTATGGTAAGTTTTCAATCGAACTAGCGCATATATGAATATTTATTAGTAAATACAAAAAAAAAACATTTTTTAAATAATAAGAAAATATTTTTGGAAAAAAACCTTCAGATTCACCTTAATGACTATAAAAGGCAACATTTTGCATTCGGGGCGATCGGAAACAACGCAATTAAAATTTCAATTGCGAAAGTGAAATTTTACTTCGTATACTGATTTCGCGGGTATTTATGGTTGCTGTCAATTCGTTCTGCAGGGTAGGCGACTTCATACGGATACCAAGGGCGGATCCAGGGGGGAGGGGGAAGGGGGTTATGACCCCCCCTTGGGCTGGGTCCAGGACCTAGGTGGACCACTAATTAAAATTGTTAAACATAATGTTTTTATATTTTTTTTTTCACAATATAGATTTTATTTAAGTACTTAATAAAACACCAACTTTTTTATAATATTCCCCTAACGAAGGAAGGGTGCTTCTGAAACCGGTAGAGAGTTTATAAAATAAAAGTGGTGTACAACAAATTTATATGTGTTTTTATTGTTTTTACTTGTATCTATTATTATCAACATTAAATTAGAACTACTTGGGGGCCGTTCAAGTATTACGTAACGCACTTGGGGGGGGGGTCTTGTAAAACGTTACTGTGTATTGCATGGGAGTGGGGGAAGGAACGCTTTACGTAACATGTTTTTTTTAAATTTAAATAAAAAATAAGGAATTAGAAACTAAATGCACATTCTTAAGGCTATGTCAATGTTTGGGTAAATTGTTTTAAGTTCTTTATTTCTTAGAACATAAAACGTTTAATCACTTTGGTTTTTCGGGACAGTTCCCCATCTCAAGCTATCGTTGTTAAATAAGATTGTAGATGGATATATTCATCAAAAAAGTACATTTCTAAACCTCCAAAAGTATGTCTTTACTAACAAACTTATTAGCACTATTTTGAACTTCTTCAGTGTTCAAATTTTGATGGAATAAAATTTTTCCGATAAGGGTTTTTCTCCACTGTGGGTAAATATACGATTTTTTAGTTATTCCTCTGTAGTACATGAATAGTTGCAGTCAGTACACGAAAAAGGTTACTCTCCACTGTGAATGAGCGAGTGCGTTCTTGGACGTCCCTTTTGAGAACATGATTAGTAGCAGTCGGGACACGAAAAAATTTTTGTCCACTGTAAGTTAACAAGTGATTTTTTAGATGTCCCTTGCGATAACATGAATAGTGGCAATCGGGAAATGAAAAAGATTTTTCTCATCCGTGGCTAAATATGTGATGTTTTATTTGTTGTTTTGTAAACGAAAAAGGTTTTTATCCACTATGGGAAAACATGCGATTTTTTTAGATTTCTCTTCGTATATGCATAGTTACACTCAGAACATGAAAAAGGTTTTTTTCTCCATTATGAATCACGCTGTGAATTTTTAAATCTCCCTGTCGAGAACTTAACTGCATTCGGGACTTGAAAATGGTTTTGTCCGCTGTGGATGAACATGTGATTTTCTTGGTGCCTCTCTGAAGAACGTGAATACTCGCAGTAGACACATGTAAAAGGTTTTATGTCATTGTGAGTCAGCAAATGATTTCCAAGAAGTTCCTTTGTACAAAGTGAATAATTACAGTCGGGACATGAAAAAGGTTTTTGTCCAGTATGGGTAAACATGTGAATTTTTAGATACCGTTTTGTAGCGCATGAATAGTCGCAGTCGGGACATGGAAAAGGTTTTTCATCACTGTGAGTTAGCAAGTGCCGTTTTAGTTATTTTTTTGAGAAAAGGAAATGTTGCAGTCAGGGAATGAAATAGGTTTTTTCCACCGTGGATAAAAACGTGGTTCTTAGATTTCTCTTTGTAGTACATGAATAGTTGCAGTCAGAACATGAAAAGGGTTTTTCTCTACTATGAGTTAGCAAGTGACTTCTCAGATATCCCTTTTGAGAACACGAATTGTTGCAGTCAGGACATGAAAAAGGTTGTTCTCTTTTGTAAATCATACTGTGGATTTTTAAATCTTCCTTTTGAGAACTTGTATAACTGTATTCGGGATGGGAAAATTGTTTTTGCCCGCTGTGTATAACATGAATAATTGCAGTCGGGGCATGAAAAAGGTTTCTTTCCACTTTGGGTGAACGTGGGAATTTTTAGATACCGTTTTGTAGCGCATGAATAGTCGCAGTCAGGACATGAAAAAGGTTTTTCATCAATGTGAGTCAGTAAGTGTCGTTTTAGGTTTTTTCTTCGAGAAAAATCATAGTTGCAGTTAGGACATGAAATAGGTTTTTCTTCACTGGGTAAACATGTGATTTTTAGATTTTCGTTTATTTCGTAGTACAGGAATAGTTGTAATTACTTCGTAGTACATGAATAGTTGCAGTCGGAACTTTAAAAAGATTTTTCTCCACTATGAATCAGCAAGTGACTTCTTAGGTATGAAGATCTTTTGAGAACACGAATATGAGAAAGTTTTTGTCTTCTGTGAATCATACTGTGGATTTTTAAATCTTTCTTTAAAGAACTTGTATAACTGCATTCGGAACATGAGGAAAGACAGTGTTAAATTATCCGGATATGATATCCGGAATATCCGTTGATATCCGGAAGGAATACAAGGCCAATAACAATAATAATAATTTCCAATTATTTTATAAATGAGACATTTAACATGAGTAAATAAATTAAAATATATGCGCATTTGTCGCGAGTTAGAAATCTCTTGTTTTATTTATTACTTTCAGGTATGAATTGTCACTTGGACATCAGGTGACGTTTACGGGGGGGGGGGGGGTGTACAGAAAAACGTTATGGCGCGTTACATGGGGGGGAGGAGTAGTCAAAAATTGCGTTACGTAATACTTGAACGCCGAACGCCCCCTTGTGACTTGACCACGAATATGTGACCCCCCTGGCGCCAAAGCTGGATCCACCCTTGACGGTTACATGGTATGCGCACCCCCCCCCCCCCCCATATTTTTGGGCATCACATCCTTGCGGCCTACGGTCGTGGCGGCTCCGTGGGTCGTGGGTCAAACGAAAAAGGTTTATTGCTTTTTTTTCGGCTTTAAAAATGGGTAGTTTGCTGACTTAAGGTCATAGTTTTCCAAATTTTATTAGTCCCTTCCGCTGTGTTCGTAAAACTGAATTTCGAGCTCATCGTTTATTACGGTCATCCTGTCCGGTCCATTAACTAACTTTAAGACCTCTTGTGTTTACCGCCTTATTCCTGCTAGGGAAGTTAGCTGGGAAATATTGCATGCGTTTAAGTTTACTGTGGATTCTCGCCAATCAGTCTTCTCTTCAGAGATGCTTCATAGCAACTAGCGCAAACGGCGAAAAATCGGAGAATTTTATGATTTATTTATTAACAACCTTTTTAGGAGCTTTTACATATATAGTGATACCTCGAGATTCGAGTTTAATTCGTTCCGTAACCTTGCTCGTATCTCAAAGCAATTTTCCCAATTGAAATTAATTGAAATGCCATTAATCCGTTCCAGACCCCAAAATCTCCCTTATGAGAAGATGAATACGTAGTCATAACAAGCAAAAGGTTTTTTACGCTATGAGTCAACATGTGGTTCGTGAGAGAACTTTTTGATTAAACGATTTTTTACAGTCGGAACATGAAAATGGTTTTTCTCTACTGCGTGTCAGCATGTGGTATGTCAAAGATTGTTTTTGAAAAAATGATTTTTTATAGTCCGAACATAAAAAGGGGTTTTCTCCACTGCGTCTCAGCATGTGGTTAGTGAAACATACTTTTTGAGAAAATGATTTTTCGCAGTCGGAACATGAAAAAGGTTTTTCTCCACTGTGAATTAGCACGTAGTTCGTCAAAGATCCCTTTCGAGTAAATGATTGTTTGCAGACGGAACGTGTAAAAGGTTTTTCTCCTCTCTTACTCAAGTCAGAATGTGTTTCTTCAAATCTCTATTATGACAAGATGAATACGTACAGTCCAGTGGCGTAGCCGCCCGGGGCGGAGGACCATTTGGCCGCCCCCCTTATTTAGGTACTTCAAGCGCCAGCGGGGGGGGGGGTCAAATCCAATTTTTTTAGTACGACCTATTTTTATACGAGCCGATATTTTTAATAATCACAGTTGACCAGTATTCTTCCGATGAAAATCGTGTTTTCTTCTTCTAATTTAATTCTACTGAAAAGTTTATAACTGCTGTCGGAAATCGAGAAAACACACGGAACCATCAATTTCTCAGAATTTTGCAGCATTTAACTCAAATGTACAGCTTCACTTGGTACACGATGAATCTGCAACTCGCATTTAATTTATCGTTGTATTCTGAACACAAAGTCAGCTTAGATGTGGTGAATTAAAATTACAATCAGAACATGAAAATGGTTATTCTTTGATTCTGGCATTAAATAAACAGTCTGCAACTAGAATTTTATAATTGCACATGTAATAAGAGAATGTTTTCCTCAGATGAAATGTGTCAGTAGTTGAATCTTCCACTCTGAACGCAAAACTGGATTAAATTAAATCTGTACCTGTCGAATTAAAAGTACACTCAGATCAAGTAAATGGTTTTTCTTGGATTCTGGCAGAACATAAATAGTCTGCAACCAGAATATTATAACTGCACTTCGAATAAGATAATGTTTTCTTTCGAAATGCGTCAGCAAATGAATCCACAACTGGAAGTTTACATTCTCAACACAAACAATGGTTTAAATTAGGTCTGTATGCGGTGAATTAAAACTACATTCAGAACATGAAATTGGTTTTTCTTTGATTCTGGCAGCACATACAGAGTCTGCAAATAGATTTTAATTACTGCACTTCGAATAAAATAATGATCTCCTTCGAGTTGTATCAGCAGATGAATACACAACAGAAATTAAATCGTTACATTCTGAACACAATTCTGGTTTTATTTAATAGTGAATTTGTTTGCGAGTTCCCAGTTTTAATTAGTATTGCTCTCATAATATGCGTACGGTTTTCCTACGAATTACGAAATTTGCTGCTTCAAAATATAATTACTGACATTTATGATAAATAATAAAATAAAGAGTTAAATTCGTAAACGAAAGTATTGTAGAACATTTTCAAATAATTATTAAATGTTTAAAAAAAAAAAACTTATTTTACTGAATTTTTTTTTCTGATTTCTGAAGTAATGATAATCATTCCAATCGGTCCGAATCGTAGGTGCGACAAAAATATGAAATGAAATGGTTTAAATTTTTACAATATAATATTATTATTTGTTGTGAAAATTTGCCGCCCCCCTTAAAAGTGCCGCCGGGGTGGGCCGCCCCCCCCCCACGCTACGCCACTGATACAGTCATAACAAGAAAAAGGTTTATACGCTGTGAGTCAGCCGGCCATTCCTCGTATCTCAAATGTTGCTCTTATTTCAAAGCATAACTTAGCTCGCTCAATGGCATATCCCATATATCTCACATCTTAAAGCACTCGTATCTCGAAGTTCCACTGTAAATAGTAAAAAATATACACTACATATTTATTAAACATGGCTGAACTGCCTCAGTAACAATATTTTGTATTTGTTTCGTGATAAATTGAAGATGTCCACTACCTTGGTATAATTATTTCCCTCAATTCTGAGGAATACATATTATGGAAGCCAGTCCCCGAATTTTTGCACAAAAATAAATCCCACTTCTAGTATTACATACCCTACGAATCCGACAGGTTATCAATGCAAGCATTTCTGGACTATCAACTACATCATTTAAAATTTAATGCAATGAAGAGAAGCTGTACCGAAAAAATTCGAGGCCGAGGCGCGGCTCAACATAACGACGGGTCTCTTCAAAAATGTATTTTATGTAAAATTGTATTAATTATTATTTTTTAATTGATAAACTAACGTTTAAACAAGATTTTTATGCATAGCACAAGGGGTAGATAACAAATATTATAATCAATAATTATCAGCCTGAAACACTCATCTACATTGAAAAAATCTTCCGAGAAAAGATACTGGCCGCCAACGGGAAATGAACCCGTGACCATCTGATTGCCGGTCAGCAGCTCTGACCACTGAGCTATGGCGGCTTATCAAATACCCGCCAAATAATTCAATATATACTAGTGTTTCATTCGACAATTACTCATTATTACATTTTTCCAACTGAAAACAACCAACTTTATTTTTAGAAATTTAAAATTGTATTATAATTATTGTCAAAAATAAATAAAAGTCAGAGTGGGGGAAAAAATGAGCAGGCAAAGAGAGAGTTTGTCAAAGGGAAAAGTCATTGCGTACTTTCACTTCGGGCTCGATTTCAGAAATCTTGCCTAGCGACGATGGCAGCGATAGACTGACCCCCCCCCCAACATATTATAAATACGAACCATAAGCTCTTTTTCAAATCAGTTAACCAGCAACTCTTGCCTCGACTACAACTCTCTCTGCCTGCCCGCCCTACCTCGCTCTGACCTGCATCTATTTGCCTCATTTCTGTACTGAACATTGCCTCACCCTGGACCATGGATTACCCTGACACTCTCTGGACCAGATCCGGCTACTTCATACGGAAGGGGCCATTCGGACCGGCTCTACAGCGGGCAAAAGAGACAATATTCTCCCTTCAAAGGTTGAAAGCAGCAACATCTTATGCTTATTACTTACACCAGCCTATCTTACAGTACTTGTATGTCTCACCCTGTCTGGCACATAATTAAATAGAATACTACAATAGTTCAATAAATTAAATACACTATGATGATTATAGGTCATCCAACAATTATTTAAAAAAAAAAAAAAATTTATTTACATATTTATTTATTTTATTTATTTATTTATTCAACGCCCAGAGGGCTTTTACAGTAGTACAATTTGTTTGTGACAGATGATTTTTAAACAGATAGAGAAATGATAAGAATAAAATTAAATAAAAATGCACACAAGTCACAAAAATACAAAAATTCAGCGATTTGATACGTTTACAAAAATACATATATGTTTAGGAATAGTTTTGGAATAAGTTTTTTACAAGATCCACAAAATTCGCCAAGTTGATGTTGAATATGTCAACATCACTTAAGTACTGATTTCCCATAGTGTGAAATCTTTGTATCGGAGAGTGGGCAATGTAGTTCCGCTTATAAATGCTGCAGTAGAATAGTGTATTTTGTCGTGTGGTTACTGTCGGTATTCGTAAGTTTATGAGTTGTAGGAGTTCGCAACAGTCGAATTTAGAGTTGAATAAAAATGTCAAGTCGTATTTTACGTCTGTCTTCTAGTGTGTGTATTTTTAGAATATTTAGTAATAGATTATATTTTAAGTCTTCTAGTGGGATATTTAATTTAAAATTTATAAAACGCAGAAATTTTTTTTGTTTTCGCTCAATATTATTAAGGTGAATTTTGTAAGATGGAGACCAAACTATTATTAGGTACTAATTCACAGAGAACATACATGAGAGTCCAGTTATATAAAAATAGTATCATTTTATATAAAGCAGTCATATTTTTTAATAGCTAAATAATTTTGCCTATCAAATTTAACTACGATAAGCAATGCTGTCTTAACAAACTTTATTTACATAAAATATAATTCTAGCTTACACTACATTTTTAAAAATGGTATTCACAAGGGACACTTATGTTCCACACATAACACAAGGAAAACACAATGTTTCCATTAGTTACATTTCACGAACCCCGCACCAGTGTGTCTAGCCGTCATTGGAACTACTTGAGATTTGTATGCAGCTCCGGATCTTCAAACACCACTTGATAGTGACACTCCTCTCAAACCGCTTGGATTTATTCGGCTCAGCTCGTGTAGCTCCTAGTTCCAGATGCGATGGGGATTCCCCTGGCAGAGACATCACGTACACTATGCACACATTCAAAATCGACTTGGATACATTCATAAATCAACTGAGATGTGTTCAAAAACCAACTGGGCATTTTAAAATCAAATGAATAATCGATAGAACAACGTGCCCTGGATGCCAGGCGCTTTGTGAAACAATTTTTTTTTTAATCAAACATATAAATCACGATTCACGCGCCCCCTAAAATGGTCGCCCCGGTTTGTACCCCTAGATCCGGGGCTGTTTGTATGTTCCTAATAAGCATGTATTTATTTCACAAATAGATCACGAAACACTGGCCTAATACAGAGTGCGGCAAATCAAATAGTGCAGTTTTGAAAGGCTATTAAAAAAACGGCGTCACTTACAGAAATGGGGTTTATTTTATTTTATTCGGTACATCATGCCGTTTTATGCATCAAGTCTTGAAGATGACATCAGAAAGATGATGGCCCCTAGCAGCGATACATTGATGAAGACGATTTCTGAAGTTTTCGACTGCATTTTGGCACATCTCGATGGGCATAGTGGCGATATCCTCCCGAATTCGATCCTTGAGTGTGAGGCCGATGTTTGAAAGCTTTTACCTTCAGATAGCCCCTAAGGAAGAAGTCGCAAATGCTTAAATCAGGTGAGCATGCGGGCCACTCCTCAGAGAGGCGAGGCGCGCAGGGAACATCTGTCGCAGTTTCATCATTTAAACTCGAGCAGTATGGGCCGTAGCACCAGTGTCTGTTGAAACCAGATGTCTCCCAGATCTGTTTCCTCCGTTAGTTCTTCCAATTGAGGTTAAAAAAAAATTTCTAACATGGAAACATAACGTAGAGCATTGACAGTCACGGTTCATCCATTTTCCTCGAAAAAATACGGCCCGATCACCCCAAATTTCGAAATCGCACACCACACGGTCACTTTTGGGGAGAGAAGAGGTCTCTCGTGAAGTTACCTCAGGTTATTTTCAGTCCAGTACCGAAAATTTGGTTTATTCAACGCTCCACAGAGATGGAAGTGGGCCTCGTCACTTCGCCATTTTTGGTCATTTTCAAAACCCCGGTGTTGTCCGGATCAAACGGTGACAACGACTAAAAACTGCATGACCCTCCCGACACAATAAGACCACTCCCAGGTTTCTACTCCCACCACACGGGATGTACCGGCCTTTCAAAACTGCACTGTTTGATTTGCCGCACCCTGTATGAATCTCTGAAAGAAACTGTCTCCACGGAGATTATAATGTTGAACTAAGGCGGCCCCTAGACGATCAATTATATTGAGCAGTATTACGAATTGTGCAATATTATTGACCGTTTGGGGTTAATATTGAAGATTGCGCAATGATTGAACAAAAGTTTGAGCGAGTTTAATATAATTGATCAATACAATTGATATAATTGATCAATATTTTTTATTGTGCAATATAATTGATCGTTTGGATTCTAAGCGCCTTTCAATCTTAATGAACAATAAAATATATTGTACAGTGTTATTGCAGCGTCTAGGGGCCGCCTTAGAACAGACTTTTTTTTTCATTAGTTGTTTTTGGGGTGTTTCGCCGTGTTGCGCTACCTCCTTCTTTAGCCAACGTTACGACACTGTAACGAGGTCCGAAACTTTGGCTAAAGAAGGAGGTAGCACAACACGGCATAACACAACAAAAACAACTAACGAAAATACTTTTGGCCATGAAAATCATATCTAAGAACAGACTTTTAAAAGAACAGCAACCTATGGACACTAATTCGTAGCTAAAAGCTGTTTTAGCATACAACATAAAGACAGGAGACAAATATCCATGTAGATTTTGAGATTCGGCAGTAGAATTGTGGTATTAAAGAGAAGAGTGCTAGAAGCGCTGCTGGAAGGAGTTCTGCTGGTTGGAGTTGTTCTGCTGCGAGCCGTACATGATCTGCTGCTGGTGGAAGTCCTGCTGCGGAGGAGCACCCCCCGAGGAGCCCCCGGGCCCCGCGGTGCGCGCCCGCTTGGCCGACCCCCCGCCCATCTCCATCTGCGCCTGCGCTTGTGCTTGTGCTTGGGCCTGCGCCTGCATGCTCGCCTGACACACACAAATAAACATATCACACCTTACATCAGATACAAAGGGTGTTAAGGGATGGACTTGACTTACTTTAATCAGTGATTCCCGACTTATTATAAAAAATATTAATGAAATTTTGGTCTCTGTTGACATTTTTGATGTTTTTTATTTCTTGATCAGACATGATTGGGTCTTTGAAACAGTACATTCGACGAGGTTATTCTTACCCCAAGAGAAAACACTCTCAAGATAACCGTCCATCTTTGCTTCAAAGCCCTCCGAGCTATTGGGGTTTATGTGCCCTTTGGAGGCTTGTCAAACAAAATCATGGACTGTACTGTCATCCGCGTAACAATAAATCGGTGCACATAACAAGAGGTCATTGATGTTTAACAGAAACAAAGTCAGAGACAGAACAGATCCCTGTGGGACGCCAGCATTTATCAAATGCGAGGAAGAGGTGTAACCGTCAGAAACCGCCTGAATCGACCCCTCCCTCAAAAAGTCGGCAATCCACGTACACAAGGATGCGAAAGTCCGTAAGAAGGTAGTTTGTTGACAAGCCCTCGGTGCGAAACCCGGTCAAAGGCCTTGGAAATGTCCAGTGCAACCGTTTGGGTCTCACCAAAACGTTCCAGGCACCGCCCCCAAACATGCGTCACATACGCGAGAAGATCACCGCACGAGCGGTTCCGCCAGAATCCGTATTGACGGTCGTTAATAATTTTGTTCTTCTCGAGGTATGTGAGCAGTTTGTCATTGATCACACGTTCCATCACTTTTGACAGAACAGATGTGATCGCTATGGGGCGGTAGTTGGCTGGGTTGGAGCGGTCACTCTTCTTTGGAATAGGCTGAAAGGTCGCTTTTTTCCAACCAGAGGGCACAGAGCCAGACTGTCTTTCTTTTAAAATAAAATAAAGGGAAAGAGTAATAAGTATGAAATTAATATGAAAAGATTACATTTTGCTGTTGCTGCTGCTGTCGTGCTTTGGACTCGGACTTGTCTTCCTGGTCATCATCGGTGAGGAACTCCCTCTTGGGATACGGGATGGGACAACCAGCAAACACGTCCTGCAACACAGGAACATTTTTTTTAATTCCAGAAAAAAAAGAATATTACATTTTTACTCATTTAACTATAAATAAGTAAACACATTAAACTAAACTAAATATTACAAAACAGCGCTGTTCTATATCATTACTTTGTCGTCAAGACTAAAAATTAATTATTTTTTTTAATTTACCACCTTCTTTTCATTTAAATGTCGTTAGGGAGGCAATTATATAAGTTGCCCCCTCGTAACCAATGGATTGCTTACCATAAGTGTGGATTGTGTTTAAATATATGTTATCGTGTTGTCGTGTAAAGTGTTTGTGTACTTGGGATGTTTTAATAAATTTTGTGTTTATATGTATGAGTTTATTGTTTATTTTTATGTATAATATAGTTTTTTTATGTTAAAAGTTTTGTTTCCATGTACAATTTTTTGTGGATGTTCTGGATCTGTAGTGAAATAGATTTTTGATTACCTTGTTTTGTATTACCTGTAATTCATTTATGTATGTTTCACATGTGTTTCCCTAGATTTCAATCAAATAACGTAAATATGAATGTACAAGACTATAATATAAACCTTTTTTAATTTATTTGGTAACAGATATGATAACCGGCTAAATACGCTAATCAACGAGGTGATTTTATCTTTAATATCTTGTATATGCAAATGTTAAATGCTGATCAATGCACAGCCTAAGATATTTTTCCTGCATCAGGATTAGCAAGTCTTTGTAAAATTGAAAAGCATGATGTTTGCAAGTTGATGGGTTTGTACAATGGACAGTCGTGAGATGAATTGCACTAGAGTGCAACCAGCTGCTGCTGCTGAGCTACCTGCGTGGGGAGAGGGTCCTCGGTGAAGTAGGGATCGTGCATGGCCTGCTCCGAGGTAATACGGTGAGCCGGGTCCATGAGCAACAGCTTCTGAAGAAGGTGAAAGGCGCGGCTGTCGGGCTTTATCTTGTGGCGGTCCATGTATTTGCTGAGGGAACAGTTCTGGTAGCTGAAAGCGACATTGACAAACGCATTATTTCGTGTGAATGGGCCTTTATCGGGTAACATAAACCAGTAAGTTCTTCAAGTGGGGCGATAATGGCATCAGAGCAATGACGGGCATCAAAAAGACGGATAATATCTCTTAGGTAAATCATTTCGTCATTCGATAATTTACATTTATTTTTAAATACTTACACCAAGAGTATAATTTTAAAAAAATAAATTATTTGGACACCGCACAAGAGTCCCAACTGCTGTCCCAGTGGCATCCCAAATTAGGGTATATTGTGGGGTTGAAGTAAATGGGGAGGGAAAGGAGAAGAGGAAGAAGGTGGGGAAGTACCTGGTCTAGTCAGCAAATGCAGTGTTTCAAGCAACGCTTCAATTCTGAATGGTGGTCATGAGAGTATCTTCATTATGGAATGTGCCACAAATATACCTCATAATATTTTAAAATTATTAAATTGTGAAAACACAAATCGATCAAATAAGATTTACTAGCACACACCAGGACTTGAACTCTCGACCTGCATATCGCTAGTCGAGAGCCTCGCCACTCGACCACGGAGGTGGTAAAATAATGAAACCAATTTTAAAAAGTGGAATAAAGTTTTAAATTAGTTTCATTATACTCGTTACGATTGAAATCTACTAAATAGGTTTACTAACAGTTTCAAAAATAGAAGTCTTAAAAACTTACAATATACAAATAACCAGACAATATTTGAATTTCTCCTATTAGTAGGGGAGGCGGAGCAGGGATTTTGGGATTTACTCAAGCGCGTCAGATTAACCAAGGGGAGATACCTCCCGACCCTGCTATGGACTACCACCATTTATGAACCAATAATATTGGTGGGTGCGGCTAGGGCAACCGATCAGATTAGTAAAAAAAAATCGATACCTGTAGTTACTCGAGCGTGTCAGATTAAGGTATTGTGAGTTAATTACATGCAGAAAAGTTTACATTTCAATAATCTGACGATTTGAACGTGACTTAAGAAAATTAGCGAGTCACAAAGTTGCAAAAAAAAAACGTCACGTGGATTTACTCGAGCGCGGTTAATTTTTTTTTTATTTCGAAGGAAATAATGTAAGGATCACAGAAATAATATAATCTGACGATTTCAACATGCCAAAGAAGCTAAAATCATCACTGAGTGTGGAGCGTACAGCGGCTGACGGCGCTGAGAACTGCCTACTAACTCTCGACTCCATAGATATAGGAATATTACTAGACCTGCCCTAAGTAATAAAAGTGGTCTGCCTATATTTAAAGAGGAAAGATTTGATTGTTTGTTTTTTTGCATTGAGTAGGCTCCGAAACTACTGGACCGATTTGAAAAATTACTACGACTGAAGCAGCGACATTTTAATTAAATTTTAAAAATAAAATAAGACTTATTGTGGCATAACTATAATAGTTAGACATATGCTGTCGCGACACTTATTGTAAATAATGATGTGTTCTGCAAAGTCGTAGTACAATATTTAATTCCATCATCAATAGTTTTCGCAGCGCACGCGATGTAAAGAATATTTTAGTTATTTTTTTTACACCTTGGGTAACATTATTGGAGTTTTAGTAAGGAGACCTAATTTTTTGAAAATATAATATAGCCCCCTTGTCAATGTTGCAATGCCATATTCAAAGAAATGAAATGTTTCTCCTTGCATGTCCTTTCCCGTGCGTTCCCCTCCAGCATTCCACTTCCACCTTCCCCGCCACCGCTCTCCCGCTCCCCCGTCCCGCCAACCCCCTTCCGCGTTCCAAATATTCAGTCCTAGCAGGGTACCATAGCCGCACTGTATCGTACTGTACCGTACCGTATCCGGGGACCATAAACAAATCGAAGGTGACTTATGATATCACCAAAGATTCGGTTGACTTTTTGGATCGGTGTTATACCCGCCTGGCCGCGCGGCACTTCATTTCTTGACTCCTCTCCCGCCCGGCCCGTAGCCGAGCGGGGTGACCGTGACCACGCAAGTTTTTTCTAATACTAAAATTTTTAAACTCGAGGTATCTTTAGAATGAAATATCCGAATTGAATAATTCAAAAAGTTAAATAAAGGTATTAAGCTGTCTTGAATATAAAGTAATTTATTTGATAAGGATTAAAACCAAGATACAAATAAAGAGCCCTTTCAAGCGGTGACATTTTAATTAAATTTTTAAAATAAAAGAACACTTATCGTGGCATAACTATAATAGTTAGACATATGCTGTAGCGACCTTTTTTGTAAATAATGATGTGTTCTACAAAGTCGTACTACATTATTTTATTCTATCATCAATAGTTTTCGCAGCGCACGCGATGTAAATAATATTTTATTTAATTTTTTAACACCTTGTGTTACATTTTTGGAGTTTTAGTAAGGATCCCTAATTTTTTTGAAAATATAATTTAGCCTATGTCACACGGGGAAAGTGTAGCTTCCTAACAGTGAAAGAATTTTTCAAATCGGTTCAGTAGTTTCGGAGCCTATTCAATGCAAACAAACAAACAATCAAATCTTTCCTCTTTATATACAGGGTATAACAGGACGTACCCGAGGGATTTTAACCAGAGATTCCTGAGCTTATTTGGAGTAAAAAATCTGTACATCATTTTGCTCTACGGTGACATTTTTTTTAAAATAAAAACTTTTTGTTTTGTTTTTTTCCACACACCGTCACTGATCTCATATTTGGAGTAAAGGATGCGGCAACCTCGCGGTAACCCCTCCCCCTATCCGCCAGCCAACCCCACAGTTGTGGGCAGCGTTCTCCCCCACTCCCTACCGCGCCAAGCAAATAAAATATTGCCAGATGGGTTTTAAAATATATTTTTAGAGGTATTATTTAATATAACTTTCGCAAACAGTATTTTTAAATATTATAAGTTCAGTCAACATTACACCTAAATAGTAGTGTTTTCAAAGCTTATGATCGAACCACCACGATTCATTTTTCTATAAGAACTCACATTTTGTGTCAAAATTATAAAACATTCAAATCCTTCATAAGCTGTAATAAAATATTTATGCATAATTAATAATCGGACTGTTTCTGGTTAGTTTGTAAATCTACATTGTATTAGTATGGCTGATTACAGTCAACTAATTGATTGATTTTTTTTTTTTATAAAATCGGCACCTGTTTTAAATCTGTTTTACCGATACAAATAATATTATGTAAAGTGATAATATTATTTGTATGTAAAACAGATTTTTATTGCAATCCTTATTTCGGATAGTTCCTTTTTATTAATTGTAATCCTTATTCTGAGTACCTACATTACTGAAAAATATTAGTACCTACATTGAGTAGTTAGGTACTAATACTTGTAAAAACCCTAATAAAATGAGTAAAGGCAAAATGCCTTTGAATCATGACTACTTCCAAGAATACCATACAAATCCGTTATACCAACACAATTAATACGTGGAATTGCGAGGAGTGTGCTAAGACTGAGTTGTTTGGCGGTTCATCCTCTCTGCCTACCGTGTGATGTTTAATAAATCTTTAAAAAAATGCTTCACAGTATTTTAAGATTGTTCCAATATGTAATTGATTTATTTTTATATTAATTTATAAAATAAAATATCTTTATTATTGTTCAAATAGTTCAGCGATCTGGCAGCATTATAATTTAAAAATGACACGCCTATTGTTTTACATTGTGTAGGTCAAGGTCACGCAGCTGTCGTACAGCTGTTTGAGCTGTTTTGACAAGTTCATTTTATATGAGACATGTTTTTATGCATAGTTTTATGGATAAGGCCAAGTGTAATCATTTATTAATTTTAATATTATTACGCAAATCGATAAACATAAAGTTCTTAATATGAAAAATATTTTTTATACATTTTTAAAATTAACATAGGCTTAGCATTTATCAAAACCAAATCAGAAATAGGACCTTATTCTGACCGTTTTAGGTATGTTTTACAAAATATTTTTAACTGCTGAATATACTCAAAGCATAGCATTAGGGGTTTTCTTTAGAACCTCGTAAATATATATTTTTTAAATAAATAAATTTGTTCTTAGTTAAATTTTATCATCAACACCAATTTTCGCGTATTTTTAAAACCTGATCACAAATCTTTGGATTTGTTTATTTAAAAAAACGTTATGAGACATTGTTGGTATTATATTTCTCCATTTTTTAAAGATAATTTTATAATTTTAAACTTCTATTTAACAATGACATAGGGGATTTTTAATTACTAGCAAATGCCCTCTGTCGTGTGGCACCGTTTTTTCTTTCTGCTTACGGTACGATTTTAAACTAAAAGCTTTTTTCAAATTATTTCAAAAGATGGCAGTAATCAAACGCGGTGAGAATCTAAGATATTATTATGGGAGGTCAAAAAATCATAAAATTCGTGTGACGTAATTTATGGATGGCCCCTTATGAGGTATTCACAATAAAAATAAAAAGCTACTTTATTTATTTTTTTTATGTAGACCTACCACTAGGTATTTATGGGGTCTACATGCATAACAATCTGAATTCTGAAATGTGGTCTTTCAACAGGGTCATTTAGGTACCTTACCGTGCATAAATCTTGCCATTGCCACGTGGTGTGTTTTTTTATAGTACCTACGTCAAATGCGTTGAGTACCAATACCAATACCATATTTACGGCATGTTCCAGAGTGGAAGATACCAGTATCGCCCTGGTGTAAGACCACCGAACAGAATTGAAACGTTACTTGAAATGGCTTTAGCCGTGTTTGGTGACCAGATCTGAATAGTCAGGTACTTCAGCCTCACAACATACCCCAATTTGGGGATGCCACAATCTCACTGGCTCCAGACGGGATCAGTTGGCACTCTTGTGCAGTATTCAAATAAATGTTTTTTTTAAATCTTCAAAACGGTAAAGGTATAATTTGGGAGGCGGGTAGGAAAGGAAGGAGAGGAGGTTCTGGGAAAGATAAAGGTATGTGGGTTGGGTAGGAATCTGGGGGCAGTATGTCCAGGAGTTAGGACGTTTGAATCCATCCCTCCCGCTGCGGTTCAAGGCGATGTTCCAAGAGATTCCGGCTGGAGAGGATAAAAGGCCTCCCTCAACCATTCTCTCCTGATCTGGCCTGCCATGCAGCTGGTAGGCAGACGCATCCGTCGCCAAGACCCGGACAAACTACACCCAGACAAACCATGAACCCGGGAACCTCTGCTAAGTCACCAAACGTAGCGAACCTCCTGGGGTGACTTATGGCATAGGTGTTGGTTATCCAATAAATGGTTCCCGGGGCAGCGGCACCCATACCCGCCTCCCAAATTTATTGGATAACCAACAAGAGGTTCGCTACGTTTGGTGACTTTGCAGGGGTGCCCGGGTTCTTGGGGTGAAGTTTGTTTAAGTGGCGGATGCTTTTGCCCACCTACTACGTGGCGGGCCGGATCGGGACAGAAAGGTTGAGGGAGACCTTTTGACCCATCGCCTTGCAGAGCAGTGGAAGGGATTGATTCACACGTTCGTCACACCTGACTCCCAGATTCCTACCCGCCCCACATACCTTTTTCCTTCCCAGTCTGACAGTCTTGACAAATCGTGCAGTCCTAGTCGTGACAAATTTTAAACAATAATTGTATTTTAAAAAAAAACGCAAATGCTTTATTTTATGCTCCATGACAGTTGATCTCTTTGACAGTTAGTCCCCGGCAGTTGATCCCCAACAGTTGATCCCCAACAGTTGATCCCCGACAGTTGATCCCCCGACAGTCAATCCCCCCAACAGTTGATCCCCTAAATTTGATGTTGATTATTTCTTCAAATAATTATGCCATATGTCTCGCCAAGTGATTCGCTATGTTTGGTGAATTATCAGGGGTACCAGAGTTTTTGGAATGAGGTTTGTCTAGGTGTTGGTGGTGATTGCGTTTCCTCACCTATATTTGCATGTGTGTGTGTGTGTGAATCAACGATGACAACGTCTGCGGTTGAATATAAACATAACAAATGATACCACCAACGATAATTAAAACACATTTTTATTAATGGTTCCCGGGGCAGCGGCACCCACACCCGTTTCCCAAATTTATTGGATAACCAACAATAAGAGGTAATCTAAACGAAATTATTTAAAAATAATATATTGTGGAATAACACAAATTAATCAGATAAAATGTAGATAGGTACTTGCGCACGCCGGAATTTGAACTCGTGACTTCCGGATTCGTAGCCAAGGATCGTAACAAGATTAGAAATAACTTCAACCACCAAGGTTTGGAATATAGGTACGCTTTCAAATGTTCTAGGTAGTAGGAATGTATTATTATTATTTCGACCCTTAGTTGAAAGACTGCCATGTGGTTATAGATATATACAATGCGGGTCTCAATGGAAACATCAAATGTTTTTATGGTCCGTTTTTATTTGATGCGACCAGATGCGACATGTTGAATAATAAAATAAATAATATTTATTTTTCTAGTGGCATCTTTCAGATTTTAACGAAACTTTTTGAAAACAAAATAATCTCAAAATGAATGATAATGACCGTTCTAACCGCTGGAGTGCTCTGTTGCAGTTTTGTACGAATATAATACCTATTCTATTTGGGCATAAAGTAATATGCTGTGCGTTTCGTTTGGGTAATTCTGGAATTCCTTTAGATACCTACTTAAGCAAGTAAGGGAGATTGTTTTTAAAGGTGCTTAAAATTATTTATCTTCAGAGCCAGGTAATCGAACTATTTGTTGTTAATATTTATGATAAAAAGACCATTGTAAATTATTCTCAATTATCAACAAATAAGTTATTTATTTATTGTTTTTGTGTTTAATTCGTACAACTACATTTAATTTTTTTGGAATAAGTTATTTATGTTTTCTAACCACAAATTATTTAAATTGGAATTTCATCAGAAATTTTTGGTACTTAAAGTCTGTACTTAAAGATAGCAATAATATCCGAGTAAAATAAGCATAATTACTGTTTACGCATTAGATTAAATATTACTTGTTTGGTATTGGAGCATATAATATGGTCTTGCCTTGAAGCGCTGGCCGCCATTACCCCTTCTCTTGCGTGCAAGTGTGAACTTGCGACGTTGCCTCCCGAGTATGACAATGATAATGCCAGTGGCGACGTGTGATTTAAAAACATAATTTTTATTTTTAATAGAAAAAAAAAGTCATCGGACAACAAAATGACATCTACATTTTTTACTCGAAATATGCCCAGGAATCGCTGGTTAAAATCCCTCGGGTGCGTCCTGTTACACCCTGTATATAGGCAGACCGCTTTTATCACTTCGGGCAGGTCTAGTAAAATTCATGTCTATGGTTGAGTCGTACGTTGATAGGCGCTTGCTTGTTTTATATTCTGTGGCAGAGCCGGAGGCCCTTAGGCCGCGCTTTCGTGTACAACGCTTTGGTTTATTCATTGTGTAAAGAAATTTAATAAGTGAATTTTTTAAGAAGTTTAATTAAGCGATTTTCTTTTTATCATTATAATAGGTATATATTATTTTTTGTTCATTGTAATTCTATTCAGTAATAAAAAATAAAATAAAAAAATTAAAACTCTCAGATTAAGAAAACCCCTCCACATAATTGTCAGATTATAGGTCAGCACAACAAGGACATCAAACTGAACCGTCTGTATAAAAATCTGACGCGCTCAAGTATGTCAAGGTCACGATTTTTTTTTACATTTTCAAAAATCTGCCACGAGTTTAGGTTACGTCCAAATCGTCAGATTATTGAAATCTAAACTTTTCTGCATGTAATTAACTCACATTACCTTAATATGACACGCTCGAATAAATCCATTTTTTCCAATTTTCTACCTCTTCATACGGCCACCCCCACCACTCAACTCGTCAGATTAATATCTCTCCATTACCAGAAACACGTAGGGCGTATACGCTATTAATATCTGACGCGCTCGAGTAAGTCATTGTGACGATTTTTTTTTACATTTTTGAAAATTTGTACTCGCTCCCCCCACCACTGAAATGGCATACATCACATAAACTTTTTTTCTTTTTAACATCTAATCTTTGCAATCCAATAGGTCTCCACAACGCTCGAGTAACTACCCATTTAGCGTTATTTCCTCCCCTACTATATGTACATCAATAAAAAGACTAGCAGAGAAAGGAACCTGCGATGCCTGGCCGGGTGAGAAACTGACGTTTAGGACAACTCGGCCAACGTCATAAGCAAGTTGCACCATACTTGGATCTCTTGAAGTCCTTGATGAGTGTGGGGTGCTCGGGCATCTTCCTGATATCCTCCCAGTCCTTGTCCTGCGGGAAGCCCATGACGTTGAAGATGCGGTCGAGCTGGTCGTGGTGGTACGGGTTGCTGGTCTTGATGTCTTCCTGGCGGCAGTGGAAGATAGGCTCCGACGTCAGCAGCTCTGCGAAGATGCAACCGATGGCCCAGATGTCTGCAACAGATTATTGTATTTGGTTATTAAACTGTAATAATAATAAAAATATTTGGATGACTTGTATAGCACCGTTTTTGTGAAAAATCACCTCAAGGGCGCTATACAAACTTATAACATATCTCTACAATCTTCTTCTAACTACAAACTAGACAAACCTTTATAACAACTTATGGCTAAAAATTGCATCCACCAGTTCATCGATCACCGATACAAAACTATATGTACAATGATTTGACCGATGAATGCGATGCTGCGTAAAAATGTACTGTATAGGCAGCAAGATTTGGGAGGCGGGAATGGGTACCGCCGCCCCGGGAACCTTTATTGGATAACCAACACCTCTGCCATAGGTTACCCCAAGTGGTTCGCTACGGTTGGTGATTTAGCAGGGGTGAGGTTTGTCTAGGTCTTGGAGGTGGATGACCAGGACACACTTAACCCCAGATTCCTACCCACCCCTTAAACCCTTTTCCTTCCCAGAACTCTCCTCTTTTTCCCTTAAAAACCCCCTCCACAAAGCATCCCCAATGAAGACATAGGCCCTGAGGGAAATCATTTTCCTCAGGGCCTCCTGTGTGGAGCTCATATAAAAAAATAAAAAAATACAGGACTATACTTACCTGGAAGGTCACTTGAGATTAACACTGTTTATTGTTTGTTTAGAGAAATTTAGGTTCAGTTAGTACGCAGAGGACATATTTAATCCTGATATATACTTTAATAATAAAATATAATATTTTCTTTAATGAGCGGTTTTTGGAAAGCAAAAGCAAAATTTTATGATGGGCGGTACAATAGTACAAGGATTTGATCAGAATATTTATCTTCTTAAATGTGATTCATCCCTCGGTAAGGGGCATATTGATGTGTAAGGATTCGAATAATGTTAATCCAATAAGAAAAGTGTCGTTTTTTTCAAAAGAAAAGATACAAAAATGATGCTCTCAGACAGGTATATAGGGTATGAGAGCCCGGTGTACTGATAATCAGGTCAGGTCAGGTCTAATATAACCCTAGAATATTCTTTTACTATTGTACGATTACATATTTATTTTGTATTTCTTTTCAATTTTATCTTATTGTACTTACAATAACAACTGTATCATTTCAGCGATATTATTTTTGTATACTTTTACATTCTTATTTTGTTCTTAATATAATACTGACACCTTCCTGTGTACCTCTGTATACTTATAATCTCATGTAACACTTTAATGTAAAAGCCATTTTATGGCGTTTAAATAAAATAAAATAAATAATGCTAGCAGTAACTGTGATTGTATGTGTGTTACCAATAGCCTTGGTGTAGTGGCGGGCACCAAGCAGCAGCTCGGGGGCACGGTACCAAAATGTGACCACCACGGGATCCAGGTCCGCCAGGGGCTTCAAGGGAGCGTTGAACAGCCGCGCAAACCCCATGTCCGCTATCTTCACCCGCCCACGCTCGATGCCCTCGCCCATCACCAGGATGTTGGCAGGTTTCTAAATGGAGGTCAGAATCAATCGCAGATTATAAAAATTACACTTCAATTCAACAATTACTTACATGTATAAAATTGGTTACTAGGTTCTTACGGCCGTTCTTACGGCCAACTTTTTGATCGACCAATCTGAGTCTGCAATCAGCTAAGCGATTTGTAAGTACTTTACTCAATTCGATTTGTTCCCAAATATTTTATCGTTGATTACCTTAAGTGACCCTGCCTACTTTCTTGGACTTTAAGAGTTAATTATTGTATTTATTACTAACACACATAATTTCTCTTAAATACTGTTATCCATAATCTGGCATTTTATATTTTTTAAACAAATGTATAAAATATATTTTAAATAAAGTGTCAGCTTGACCTTTGCCGCCATCGTGTCAGTACCTCGTGGCGTTGGCGCCACTCTGTTGACACTTTTTATAACTTTGCTTTGCTCAGTCGTGCGTGTCTGCCTTCCTTAGATTGAGCATTGCTTAAGCGATGCTTGTGTGTTGGAAAGAACATAGTTTTGAGCAGTGTTGAGCCTTAGTTTCGGCTTAAAAGTTAATTAGTAGGATTGGGAACAGCGGCCATTAGTTCGGGTAATTAAAGCTATTCAAGCGTATTTAGATAAACGAAACTTCGCAAAAAAAACCATAATGGAAGTTAAAGTATCATTTTATGTGAGAAATTTTGCACTTTGGGTAAAAATGTAATTTTAATGCATCTTTAACCACTCAGCAACATAAGCAGATATACACGTTAATATGCCGACATCAGTTAAGTACAATAAGCGTGTTTACATGTCAACGCGTATGTTTATACAGAAATCGTCATAACTCCGTTATTTTTCTAGTGACATCCCTAAAACAAAAAGGAGAAGCTCCATAATAAATCAAGCTACCCATAACTATTCAAGATGTTCATAGAAATAGATAAAAAAAATCTTTTCTGTCAGATACATGACAGACCGCCAAATTGCGTATCCACTGTTCGACATCGTTATTTTTTTATTAAATATTCTTGTATGAAATGATAAAAAAACGAGTCGACCAAATTGTTTATTATACATTTATAAGATAGAATAAATATTGTCTTTTATATAATCCGTGATTTTAGTACCGTTTTCACATAAAAACATCACGTGAGTCATTTTTTCATTTTTTTTTTGTTTGCATTCTAAATTTTAATGTTTACAAATGTTAATATTTATTTGTAACATAACAATTTGAAAGCTTATTTCATATCCTTTCAAAAACAGTTTTTAGTATTCGGCTAAGTTCGGAAATGTTTCATTTATAGAGCTTTAATTGTGAAGCGGAAATAACATAAAGTTTTCGTAAATCTGACATGTCGTTTAAGACGTAAAAAGTGCATATTCGCGATGTATCGGAGTGGTTAACAATCTATCCAAATGTAGTTAGTTGTTTCTTGTAATAATTGAGTTGAAAAATAGTGTAATTTTCAAAATCTGTGCCTGATAAAAGTACAGCGGTTAGTGGAATATTTACCGAGGAATGTATGTATTAATAAATAATTAATGAGATCTCACCAAGTCCCGGTGCAGAACCCAGTTGGAGTGCAGGTAGTGGATGCCGTCCAGGATCTGGTACAGCAGACTCTTGACCATGCCCTTGGGCACCATGACGGGCTTCTTATTGGCCTTGGCGGCGCGATGGAACTTGATGATGTGCCACAGATCATGCTCTGCGTAGTCAAACAGCAGCCACACCTTGCGGTCCACGTGCGACAGGAACACACGGATCAGGTTGATCACGTTGGAGTGCTTCAGCTCCCGCAGCAGCTGCACAGCACAGATAAAGTATCAATCAAAATTACCAAAAATACCTTAAATTAACTTAATATTTGACAAGTCATACTGCTATTTCTCGGCAGGCGGACATGGAAAGCCCCGTTCCTTCAATCTGCTTGAGGGCGTAGTCCCGAGTATCCGAGCCGTCCTTCCTGCGGCCCTTGTACACATGCCCGTAAGTTCCCCGGCCAACTTTGCAGCCTTCGTAATCAAACAGATCTTCTACTTTCGTTCTTTCATTTTGTGTTTTAATTTTGAACTCATAATCCATCATTACCGCTGCCATTTTTTAGTCAAATTTGTTACGATCTAACTGTAAAATACGATGTTTCCTTTTTAGAGATCAGATCCCGGTAAATTTAAACCAAAACTTGATTGCTTGTATAAATGTCTAAACAAAACGTCAAACGTCAAAATCATATCATAAATAAACCAGTCATGTGTTTGGCGTTCCTCGTTGCATTTCAATATTTTTTTGTTGGTAAGAACTTTTTAAACGGGGTTCAAAGTTACAAAATAATATTAAATACGGTTTATCAGTTGCACTTTCGAACAATGCAATAAATAGCAATAGTGACGAGATGCTGACACTATTTACAACTTTTCACCCCACATGAGTGTTGGAGTGTTCCAGTTCCAGTGCCACTCTCGGATTGGTACAGGGCTGGCATGACTGGTTTATTTATGGGGCTGGCGCCATGCTGGCGCTGTGCAGGCGCAATTGGAGCAGTCCGCCCCGGGCGCCGACTTGCCGAGGCGCCAAGGAGCCACGGCGCTGACAATACCTAATACCAATAAAGCACTATTAAGGTTTTTATTAGAGCCAGGCGTCGCGCCGTTTGGTTCAGGTTAGCAAAAAAAAGAACACTGACTGGTTCCAACTTAATTTTTTATCTTCACTATTTTTCTATATATGTCAAAATTGTGTGCATCTGTTCTTGCATTGATAATGTGTACAGTTGTACATGTTCCTATTTTTGGGAACCTACAACTTCCTTCTCTACAAGTTTGTAACCACTGTAACGCCAACTCTGTTCTTTGGGACAACTTATTAATATAAGTTTGTTTTCTCCATGCAAATCTGCAGCTTAAAAAATAATTTAAGTAACTCTTTTTAAGATTTCTTATATGGCCAAGATCTAGAAAGCCAAAAGATGTCGAGGGATTTGGTAAAAGATTTTTTCTCAAAGTTCAAAATTTCCCGGGTTTTGTTAGTTAGACGGCCATTTTTTCTTGTTTGTATGATCTGAGTTAAGTTTTAAGGTTAGGAAATACGCATAAATTATTTAAATAAACCTGATAACCCACTATGGGCAAGTTTTTCTATCTCTCCCGAATTAAATAGTTATTTCAAGTAGTCATCGCCACCCCGGGAATCAACAAACACCTCTGCCATCGGTCACCCTAAATGTTTCGCTACGCTTGGTGTCTTAGCAGGGGTTCCCGGCAGAGGCAGTCCGTGATTGTTCAGTGAGCGAGAGTGCTAAGATTGAAAAATTGGACTAAAAATGTTGTTGATACGGCGCATCCCCAAACTGAAAGAATCCTGAAATTTTTCATACAAAAAGTTGAAATTTTGAAAAATATATATTTTCAGCTACAGAATCGAGAAAGCGTTGTTAAATTAATACATCCAAAGCTTGTTAAATTAATTCATCAAAAAACATATTTTCTTATTGGAATAAAACACTAATAATGTTTTTTTAAATATATTTATTTATATGAAAATACTTATGAATAAAACATGAACATAGTTAGATCTTAAAACACAAACATTGTCGCTATTTTGGAAACATATTTGCTCTGTACGCGTACACGTACATACACTGTACAATAAATAATTAATTAAATTACATAATATTATACAGTAAGTTATAACTTATAACACAATCTTCTTAATATACAAAAATGAATGTTTCTTTGTTTGTTCCTTAATCGTTCATAAACCATTTTTCTAATCTGATTGCGATGAAACTTTGGTAAGTTGTTGTGCGCACGCCCGCGAAGGTTTATATGTATAATGGTGAGTTTTTTTACATTAGCTCCACCCAGGTGGCCATGAGGAAAACAATTTCCCTTGGAGCCGATATTATCTTTGAAGATGCTGTGTGGATGGCTTTTTAGGGAAAGGAAGTTTAGGGAAGGAAAAGGGTATGAAGAATGGGTCAGTGTGTCCAGGACTGACGGAGTTCAGCTGGAGAGGCCAAAAGATCTCCATCAACCTCTCTCCCGATCCGGCCCGCCACGCAATAGGTGGGCAGACGCATCCACCGCCAAGACCTAGACAAACCTCACGCCATGAACCCGGGCACCCCTGCTAAGTCACTAATAAACGTAGCGAACCACTTAGAGTGTCCTATGGCAGGATTGTTGATTATCCAATAAATAGTTCCGGGGCGGTGGTACCCATACCTACCTTCCAAAATAAATAAGAGAAGGCGGGAGCGGTGAGAGGGAGGGGAATCCTGGAGGGGGTAAAGGAATGAAGGAGAGGGGATTCGCGGGAGGGGTGACGAGAGAGGGAGGAAGTTGAATGGGAACGCGAGGGGGTAGGAGGAAGGGGAACGCGAGAGAGGGAAATGCGAGAGGGGTGGGGGTCGCGGGACTGGTGGACGAGGGGGACAGAGGGAGGAATTGCAAAAGAGAAATAGTATCGGTACCTTATAGGAGATAGCAGTGGGTAAATTTGGAAAATAAATGCTTGTCACACGGGCGGCTGTAGTCTGCTCACGCGTAGGAAAACGTTTTCTTTTTTCGTGTACGAACCAGACGAAAAAAAAACAAAAAATATTGTATATCCAAAAGCGCGTTACAAGTCAGGTTCGCCTCGTTATATAATCCTGAAAACAAGCTTGTGGGTCCGAGTGGTTCAAACAGAAATAAAAGACAAACACTTTTTTCTTTGAGTGGCATTGCAACGGATGCCGGTTACTCGCTTGAAAACAATAAAAATTTGAAAGTAAATTTGTTTGACGGCTGATTTAGATCTACTTGTATTATGATATGATTTTAGATTTTCACGACCAAAAGTAATTTCGTTATTTATTTTTGGGATGTTATGCCGTGTTGCGCTACCTCCTTTAGCCAACGTTTCAGACAGCGACACAGTGTCCAAAACGTTGACTAAAGAAGGAGGTAGCGCAACACGGCATAACACCCCAAAAATAAATAAGGAAAATAGATTTATTATCATTATTTCCAGCATGAGAATTGATGCCAAAATTATTTTTCCTTATTACTATTAATCGTTACAAAAGGTAGAGTAACAGTTTAGTTAAATGTGTATTTTTCTTTATCTACGTTAACTTTCAATTTTAGATTTAGAAACACAATATTTCAAACATTCTATTTTTTGTGAAATAGTATGGTAAATATCACAAATTCGAAAAAAAAACTTAAGGCGAATGTATCGCTATATCTACGTGTTTTGACAAACTTGAGGAGGGCCAACCCAGCCAAACAGCACGTGGCGGTATCAAAAGTTTCAATATCGATGTCAATACCCAGGTATTATGCCATGGCTCCTTGGCGCCTCGTCGGCGCCCGGAGCGGACTGCTACAATTGCGCCTGCGCAAGTCCGGCCCTGCGATGCAACACAACTAGCTTATTAAGGCCCTGATCGACGGGCGAGTAAAACCGCGGTCTTATGGCTCGTCGGTAAAGCTCGCCGGTGTATCATTGCAAAACCGCGGTTTTGTGAGTTGACGAGCCTGGCTCGTGACTCGTCATGTTTGCTTGATATTTTACTCGGCTCGTCGTTCAAAACTGCATGTTGATTACGGCCGGCGAGCCAAGCCGTCAGTTATCGGTGGTTAATTTATGGTTATCGGCGACAGCGCTAGAGGACTGACGTCACGTAATAATGGATCTGCGAATTCACATTCACGATTTCATCGTAGAATTCATAAATAGCTACCGAGAGTGAAATTGTTTGTTCTTTCTAGGTACAAATAAAATACATTAAACTATATTACCCACGCACAGGCTGCACCTTAGTGGGTTCCCATTATTCTTATTATATCATAATATTGTATACATCAAATGTAAAATTTGGGAAAATAAAGTTTAAAAAAATAATAATAAACACAATTATACAACTTTGTTTTGATTCCAATTTATTATTTCCTTATCCAACCGGTTTCGGTTCGACCTGAACCTTCATCAGGGATGAATAAAAATATATTTATTTGAAGGCTTTTACAATATCATGTTATTAGATACATAGGTTATTTAGGAGTTTAAGCATGTAATATGTAGCATAATAAACTGGATATTAAAAATAATACAAAAAAGAGAAATAGCTTCTCGCATTATAGTGTTTTGCTTTTGTATCATAGGTGTTACTAAAGACAATAATTCGTTGTACAATTCTTCAGACATTCTCAGATAATTTCTGTAATCGAGTGGTTCTGCTGACCATTCTCGAATTAAATAATGTGTATGCGATAACGCTTGTCTTTTCTCAATCCAACTCTCGGGCGTTTTCGCTTTTTTTCTTAATTTCGTGGTATGCTATAATACCAAGATAACACAAAGCTTCAGACGCCGAACAAGACATGTTAACCTCAATTCGACTACGATACGACTGTTTTTCTGTTTTACTCGCTAGTCGATCAGCACCAACGAGCCGCGAGTAAAACCGACGGTTTTTAAAACCGCGGTATAGGCTCGTACGTCGATCACCCACTTTAGGCTCCCCCACACGCACACTTCGGCGCGACCGAGTCCCGCGCCACTTCAGGCCGCCGCGCAGAAAAGTAAAGACCGATAGGTTTACAGCGCAGTTTACCGTGAAACTTTTCTGCGCGGCGGCCTGAAGTGACGCGGGACTCGGTCGCTCCGAAGTGTGCGTGTGGGGGGCACTATTGGGAATGTACGGCGAGCGATATGCCAAAATACGCCATGCCACATCTTTTATAGCTGCGTGTGGCACAGGTCATACATAAAAAGGTGTTTCGCCACTTTGTTGCTGCAAAATACCAAAAAGTTAACGTAACATCATTTTTGCTGCAAAGTACCACTACTTTTACTTAAAAATAATTCCGATTTACCCAAAAAGTAAAGCAAATTTTGCCGAAAAAATTACGCGATTTTTTCAAGTCCCTAGTCATCATCACTATAGGTATATTATCATTCTACGTACTTAGGGGCATCCATTAATTACGTGAGCAGTTTTTCTTCCAATCTAGACCCCCTCACTGTGAGTTAAATTTGGGTCAATTCGTATATTCTTTTCAAGTAACGTGAGATTTTGCTGGACCCCCCCCCCCCCCGTTAGTGCTCACGTAATTAATGGATGCCCCCTACGGATAACTCGAAGGTCACCACCCAATTTAAAACCATCAAAAGCATAAATCACATCAAAAGTAAACCGTTAAATTTAGGTCGTTACTGTTAGATGATTCCATGAAATAGAAAATATGCTAATCAAAATACAAAAAAAATTATATCGACCAACAATGGCCACTGTCCTTTGTTTTACACCGATCCAGTGGCGTAGCTAGCATGGGCGGCACCCGGGGCGGATAATGTGGTGTCACCCCCCCCCATTAAAGTTGACAAATGCAAATTTCAACTTCATAACAATTTGGTTCGTCCTGGGGGGGAGGTGGATAGAGAATTGTGCTCTTGGGGGGTGACACTCGATCGGGTGGCACCCAGGGCGGACCGCCCCCCCCCCCACTACGCCACTGCACTGAACCATTGGCAGACTAAAGGAGATAAAATTTATGGATTCACAGGTACATTGTCTATTTACAGATGATTAGAGCTGATAAGTAGTAAGCACGTCAAAAAGATTAAAATAATCTTTGTAATGTATTACAACAAAGAGATGCATTCCGTAGATGTCACAAACTTGACTTTTATTTATATTACATATTCATAATTTTTTTTTTGTTTTGCGGAAACTTCACTGGTTAATGCACCCATGTAATATGTATTTACCTTATAATATGTACAACTGTTTGTTTCCCTAATAAACAAAAACAAAAACAAAACAAATAATATATATTTATCACTGGCAAAATAAAGAATTATCATTGTCATCCACCTATTTGTTGGCCTCGAGCCCATGGCTAAGAAACAAGCAACTGTATTTTTACCCGTCGCAGTGCCGTTTTTTTTACAGTAACCACACACAAATAATTTCTGTCAAAGCCTATCTCATTTTTGAAGATGCGATGTGGAGGGTCTTTTTGAGAAGGAGTGAAAAAGGGTCTTGAAGAGACCCATGTTGTAGGAAGTAGTAAATCGTTCCACAGCCGAGCTATTGAACTCAAGAACGAGTCTTAGAAGCGACCAACTCTCATATGACTGATATGACCATCATATGACAAATGTTAACCGTGTACGCATGTTATGCCGTTATG
The DNA here is from genome assembly GCA_917563855.2 of Limnephilus lunatus. NCBI lineage: Eukaryota > Metazoa > Arthropoda > Insecta > Trichoptera > Limnephilidae > Limnephilus > Limnephilus lunatus. The sequence continues at coordinate 86,111,738 of OU830593.1, forward strand.
CGCGCGTTTGGCGTGTTTACCGCAGTGTTGCCAACTCGGATTTTAAAGTAGAGCTAGGCGAAACCCAAAAAAGAGCCAAAAAGGAGCTAAAATTTGAAAATGACATAAAACATGGGGGGGGGGGTTGTTAGAGAATTTCAGAAGAGGAGAAAAATTCCCAATTTACGGGGGGGGGGGGGGGACTGTAGAATTTTTGACAAAAAAAACTTAGCTGCTTTTGAACAACTCATAACAAACACTCACAATACACTTGTTTATTTTTTTAATTTTCAATACACTTATTTTTGATGTCATCGAAGTCTTAGAATTTGTTAGACAGCGACTAGTCCTCTAAAAAATCTAAGTAGTCATCCAGGTTCCAGTTCCTGTACATCGCGCTACTAGGACCGGCTTCATCAGGATTTTTTTCGTATACAGCTATTGTTCCATTTTTTTTTATACCATTTTTAGTAACTGTGCAGGAGTTCAGGGAATCTCTTTTTTTGGGAAGTACTCGTCCCAATGTTGCATTTTTGGAATATTATTGCAAATATTATTTTTTTCAATAAGAGTGAATAAGAGCTGAAATATCTGAAAAACGAGCTAAGAAGCTAAATGACTTTTTTGGAGCTGACGACGTCGATTTAGAGCCAGATCTAGCTCTAAAGGAGCTGAGTTGGCAACACTGGTTTACCGGCTATGCATCGGTGCCGAGGGAATCAATGACGCTATTTCCTCAGAGCATTTTCCATTGAAATACTGGTAGAAGCAGGACTGCATTCCCATCCGACGCCTGTGCTCTAAATATTGCAATCCGTTCATTAACTTGGGAGAATCAATCAAACGGACAGCCCGTTACTGAACAGAGTCAGGTGTTTTTTCAGGTATATTACCTACTTACTTCAGATATTATTATTTTTGTTCTTAAAATAACTTATTGCTAGAATAATGCTAGTTTTTTTGGCAAACTCCTTGAATTAAAAATTTTACTTTTTTCCTTGTATAAATTAAATAATTAATTGAGATCATTATAGGAACATTGAAGGCGGGAAAATTGGAATAAATAAAGTATTATTTGTGAGGTGCAGTTTATTTGGGTATTAAATAACTTAATGGACACAAAATAATAGAAGTTATTTAGATTTGTTACAAACATCTTGTCACTGGGCTTCGTCTAACATTCACACATTTACAGGTTTATTCTCCAAATCCGCCCAGTGACAACACACGACTTATAATACTCATAGATCTTATTTTTGATAAACCTCATTTGGAAAATATTGGGTTTTTCGATGTGACGCCTGTAATACACAGTATTATACAAGTTTAATTATTTATTGATGACAGAACAACTACTATAACTACTAGGAATTTCGATTATCAAACAGATCACAGCATACCAATTAGTACTTGACAGTACGACAATCTAAATCCCCAGCAGACAAAGCATTTAACAATGGTGTCTCGAGCGCTTCCACAGATATAAGGCCTTCATACAGAGACGCCTCGTGAGACACTATGTGTAAACAATACTCATGCTTGAGAAAAGTTTCTTAATTATTACAACATATATATTATTAACAAATCACTGTGAAAGTGCTAATTTTCCCGGGCTTAATGTCTTAACGTAACTTAACGAGCAGTTGTAGTCCCTATCTCTGTTTGGAAACAGTACAACAGCTTTTCTTTGGAATCATTATTCTGTTTGTTGACATTAGTTACAAGTTGCAGTTGCCAAACAGTCCCTGATCATCATCAGGCATGAAGGGGCACGACCATATACAGGTGTTTCAGTTAGAGTTTGTTGGTACTAACTTCTGCAAAACAGATTATGTAAGCAAGTTTGGGTTTCTCAGATCACTCTGTGATACGTTTAATAATTATAGTGCAGCTGACAGAGCGGCTGCTATCCCCGGAACAGCAGGAAGGTGAAGGCGATACGGGGATAGAACAACATTAAATCATAATGAAAATTATTGTCGAGAAAACTTGAGTTTCTTGTTTTATTATTTGTAAATGAGAATATTTTATATAACAGTAATTGAAACAGCCTGTAAAATATGTATTATTATTATTTAAAAATAAATAGAATAATCTAGATTAAGTGGTAATTAGGAAATATCTACAATAAACATTGTTGTACTTCATGCAATGTACATAATTATAATGAAGGCGATATTTACACATTGAGAGATCCCCACAACTATTATAATAATATTGGCTATTGACTTCTTTCTCCGTACTATCATATTATTATCACCTTTCTTTGTGTGTGCCAGTCACCCCATCACAGAGTCGGGGAGTGGTGAGAAGAGCTCACGACCACAGTACGGAGCATCACATCTTTGTGTCGGCAACACAATACAGACGTTACACTTTACATAAATGGACAATACAATCTCCATCCGCCCCCTCAACAGAATCACTCGGCTCTTTGCAATAATCAGTGTGTTTTCATTGTGGACTTTGACCCAGTACTCCAGTACTCATGATCTAATGATGTAAACATTTTACAAGGAAAATTAATTGTGTAAATACTTTGAGATATGATTTCATAATATCAACTTTATTCTGTACATTTCCCGTCAATCACAACTAAAGTCCACAATAATCTTATTGCTTCGAAATACAGCTATGTATTAGTAAACCGAGTGATAAAAACGGGATAACAACCACAATAGCCACAAAAATAATAGGCAGAAATAAAGAAAGATAATCAAGGCCTCCACTATGAATTACAAAAATAGAAATTAGTAATATAAAACACGTTCAGAAGAAACAATTTCAATATTTGTTGATACAGCGTGTCTTATCCCGACACTTCTTGCAACAGACACCCGGTGGCTGAATCTATCGGGATTTTCATCCCATAATACTCTCTTCTAGTCTTTGCACAGATTAAAAATACATTTTTTTATGACTGGTAGTCTACACATTAAATACGGGTGAGATTCCATCAGTTAAATATATGACATTGGTGTACAGAAATGCGTATTACAAAACAATAAATAAGTATACAATGTTTTCATAAAATGCATTTGATACCCCTCCTAGTGACTGGAACCACGGTGTCCTTTCCGTCTCTTCTCCTGAGAGTTTATCCATTCTGCTGAGGGTGTCGTCATGCTTGAGCGAGTGCATACTGCATCTGTAAAAGCAAGTTCTTTGCATCAGCTGTACAAAGTGTACGGCATAATTACCACATTAGCTCTTTGGCAGTCCACACAATTATTCATCATCTTCATTTGCCAACCTTTAATCTAGACTTGATCATTCTGACTGCCACTCACTGTCCAGCCACCCAAGTTTACGTCTCCCGACACTTGTTCCATTACCTTCGACAAATCAATGGGGTGAAATGCTGGATTCCTTCTCAATCCTGAGATTCTCACTCTTATTTGCTTGTCATAATACCATCACCATTCAATCATACGTATTTTTGACAAGCAATTTAAATGCACAATATATTGGTCCAATCACTGTACCTTGGGGAACACTCTGGTACAGTTATTCCTCTTCCTTTCCGATGAGGTAATTCTCGATGGAGGTTCCTCAGTTTCCACATTGTCTCTCTTTGACAGATGTTCTCTCTCTCTCTCCCATTCTCAATTGTCGTCTCGTGTTGGAACAACTACTTCCAATCTTGCGGCAGTATCGTTCAGCCTCTTGGAGCGAAGTCTAGCCTCATTCGAGGCATCATCTCAGATCCAAGATTTCATCAAGATCAACAGTAAGTGTGTTTGACAAGTTATTTCTCATTTTTCACTTTTAATGACGTGAGAGGTGCATCCCTCTCTCTATTTACACATGTTTTTAATTGTGGCAACAAAAAATTTGTATTTGAAATAATTCCAGATCTCCAGATCGGTATGATACCAGAGTTGTTAAATTTACATGGCGGGAAAAATATTATTATCTACACAATATATTATATTTATTTATAGGTTTCCAGAAATATGATCACTTTTTGAGTCCGACACTCGGATCCCATGGTGGAATCATAGTTCACGGGAGTTACGAGTAGAAGAGCTTCACGAGACTGTTGTAGGGCTGGCGGCACATGGGGCATGAGGTGACAGACATTGCGCACTTCATGCAAGCTACCACATGTCCGCAGGGCACAAAACACACGTTGTAGTCGTTGCTGTAGCAGATCTTGCACAACTTGTCCGTGTCGGGTTTGCTGGCGTCTTGTTGGGGGGGCAGGGCAGGCAAAGCCGGCGCAGGGACTGGCGCGAGGGCCGGCACGGCGGGGGCCACTGCCGGAGGTTCCGAGGTCTCGCCGGCGTTTACCTTGTCGATGAAGGCCTGACCCTTGATGGCGCGCAGGTAAGGGCAGCGGTTGAACCACAGCGCGTGCTGCTCCCAGGGGTCGTCTTCGTCTTCCCAGTCCTTGAGACCGCCCCCACACTGGTAGCACAGAGTTTGGTCGCCCTGGCCCGTGTAGTAGAAGCCGGCGTCCGCCAGTTGCGCGGGGGTCTGGCGCATGCGCAGCGGCCAGCCCGCAAAGGAGTCGAGGCGTGCCGCCTCCACCATGTAGGAAGGATGCGCGGGGCGCGCGGCGAGCGCGAGGGAGCCACACTCGTCACGGCCGAGGGGCACGTTGCCCACGGCCTTACGCAGCAGGAAGGGGCACTGCGCGGACCAGCGGCCGTGGTCAGCCTCCACGTCGTCTCCCTCGGCCCACTGCGAGAGCTCCACCTTGCAGAAGTGGCAGACGAGCGTGTCACCCACTCCATTGTAGTAGAGGCCGTTGCGCGCTGCACGCTCGGCGCTGAGGAACTTAGCGGGCCAGGCGCGTAGGGTGCGCAGGCGGTGCTCCTCGCGGCGCAGGTCCTGGGGCCCCTGACCGGACAGGGACAGAGGGGGCGGAGAGTCCTGGCGCCCATCTGGGCTGTCTCCCAGGGGCTCCTCGCTTTTCACCGCCACCTTGGGCGTGGACTTGGGCAATGGCAGCTCATGGGAGAGCCTCACGATGCAGTCAAGCTGGGTGGCCATCAGTTAGCAGCGTGCAGCGAGGAGTACTGCAACCAAAGTGACATACTGATAAGTTGCCGATGGTGTATGTATTATAAAGTAATCTCCAGGCTATGTGTTATCTATCTTTGACAATAAAACATGATAACGAATCTAATCACATTTCAATTTTATTTTTTCAATTCTACGAAATTCATATTTATTATTTTAACAAGTAAAAACTTGTCATATTTCAAGAACTTCGGAAATTATTTTTTAATTTCAAGAACTTCGGAAATTATTTTCATATATCAAAAACTTCGGAAATTATTTTCATATATCAAAAACTTCGAAATTATTTTTTTCGCAAAACAGAAAAAAAAATTCGTCAGCATCATAGCTATATACTAGTCAGCATCCCTCATACACCATCCATTTACCCGTGTTCTCTGCCATAGTGTCCCCAATACTACGTGGACATGGACACTGACACTGGTATGAAGGAAGGCATCGCGAATGCACCAGTCAGAGAGTAAACAGAAGAATAATAATAATATATTGTTATTGTATAAAAACAAGTTGTACATCCGCGTGATTGCGTCTAGTGACGGCATTCTCGAATATAGCGGCTGACGTCACGCGGCGCGCGGCGCAGACAAGGGCGGCGGGGCGGCGCGCCGCTGGGACAGGGCCGGCGGCGGACCGAGACAAGGAAAATTCCCTTCGATTAATTATCACTCAGGGCCGGTATTTCAGTATACTCTGGAATGTCATGGATTTTACGGCGAGCTTAGCACGTATTCCGTGTACATGTCAAAAACTCCAAAATATACCTATATCACCAATATTTCACGATTTGTCTATGATTTTAATTAGAGGAACGTGTTTATTTGCATAACCAAACTGTCTTCACAATGTTTCAAACTTAAACGATGGATGTTTATTTTTATCAGCATGGTGCCATACGCAGGGAATCCTTGGTATCTAGCGCGGGTTCCAAAGCACGACTGCAGATCGCTAACGAATAAACAAAAGTTCATAACGACAAAGTGTCCTTAACTTATTCGACGTGAACTGTTGTTTGTACGTTAGTGATCTGAAAACAAACTATGCTCCCACATTGGAATTTCTAAAATCCTCCTTTTATACTTACTAGACTGTTTTAGATCAAATATCACCATTTATCGATTCTGGTAAAAAAAGAACTCTTTCGGCGAGACGAAAGTGTGTAATTATTTACGTAAAAGTCAAATCCGACAAGAGTACTTACAGAGCAACTGAGATACTGGCCCATTGTGCTAGCTAGCTCTATATTTTAGGTAATTCATGAAAAAATACTGCAATTAATTAAGTAATATTAAGACATTCACAGTGATTGTAAAAAAAACTAAAGAAATCGAAGCGTAAATAAAGTCTGAGCTAAAAAAAAAAGTTAGTTCTCTAATTAAATATGAATAGATTCTCATTTTCACCAAATCAACATTCAGGAATTTAAAATGAGTGCGGAAGATCCATATTAAGCGGGAATCATAATCGATAATATTATGTAGCGCCAGTACACCCTAGAAGGCAACAGAAATAACAAAATGTCATTCGTTATAAAACATGAATGGGAAATACTATATTTGTCAATTAAAAGTGCGTCACAACGATGATAATGCATTTCATAAAATAGATAGGTATCTAGTAACATAATAACATTCATTCATTAGTTGCGTCAACACCGGCGTCAAATATAATCTGTTATTCTGTTTCCGATCAGGAAAGGATTTTCAATTGAAGATTATACTCAACTTTAAACGTAAACAAAATGACAGCGGAGTATCCTAGGCAGAAAAAAATTGTTATCAGTTTCCAGCTGAAGTCGGCCAAAGTAAAATATGTAGCACAGGGACAGCTGCAGCTGCAGTTTGTCACCTCCTTTGGATAGGGTTTTTTCAACAATGACCTTTGAATGCCGAAGCATTTCTTTTGCTCATTTCTATACCCAAAATAATTTTCACAACCATCCGTATTGTATTTTCATAGATAAATAATAAGTATATGTTTGACAAAGTTCTAGCATCAAGCATTTTAAATAATCATTTATTTTACAAGGTTCCACCTCACTTATACTCTATATTTTTTTAAGTGAAATTTCTTTAGCACCGTTGTGATTTGAAACTCGATGAAACGAAAAATAAGCAAACATGCACAAATATAGGATTTAGCCTGCGAGAGAATGAGAAAGTATAATCGGTCTGCTCTTTGTGCGGTGCTTCGTAGCCTCCCCACTCTTGCCTTCTTTAGGTTTCACTTGTACCACGTGTGAATTGCACGCTCTGATTTTTGTTTGTATCTGACAGTTGGTCGTTGTTTACGAGGCGCATTATAGTTCTCACTTTGGTTGGATAGGGTTCTAACTTCGCTTTTTTGAGGTTTCAGTTTGCAAAGAGGAATTTTCGTAATCTATTTAACAACTAGCTGACCCGACGAACTTCGTACCGCCTCAGAATCAATAACTGTAAATTCAGTTTTATTAAGTTAAAAATTACACAATGAAGCAATCATCAATGCGCAACTGTCCATGTTTTGTTTTTGTCAGTATCAGAGAAGACATTGCGTACGGATTTATATTTTTTGTGATTTTCTTATTTTTCCACTTACTTACGGGAAGTCGGGAGGCGGGTATGGGTGCCGCCGCACCGGGAACCATTTATTGGATAACCAAACACCTTTGTCATAGGTCACCCCAAGTGATTCGCTACGTTTGGTGATTTAGCAGGGGTGCCTGGGTTCATGGGGTGAAGTTTTTCCGGGTCTTGGCGGCGGATGCTTCTGCCCACCTGCTGCGTGGCGGGACGGATCGAGAGATACTGGTTGAGGGAGGCCTTTTGAACTTTCCAGCCAGACTCTCGACCCATTGCCTTGCACAGCAGTTGGAGGGATGGATTTATACGTCCGTCACTCCCGGACACACTGACCCCCAGATTTCTACCCACCCCTCATTCCTTTTTCCTTCCCAGAACTTCCTATCCTCCCCTTCCTTAAAAAGACCCTCCACACAGCATCCCCTAAGATGACTTAGGTCCTGAGGAAAATAATTTGCTTCGGGGCCTCATGTGTGAGCTGATGTAAAGAAAATTGCTTTTCATTTTCATTATTGTATCTTTCCTTTGGATGGGTGGAGACATACGTTCACCGTTTGTCTAATTTTCGACTATTGACATTTAGTGTGTACGAAAGAGAATCAGCATTATATGTTTAAGAATAAAACAAAACAATCAGCGCATTTTCATTTGACGTTTTTTTGAATTTTTGGAATTCACTGACTATTCACTATTATAGGTACTTCACAAAATGCCCGCAGCTCTTTCAAATATGAGAATTCGTTCCATACAAAATGTATGGCGAAAAGAATTTTCTTAATAACTATATTTTTCGTTAATTTTTGTGATGTTTTAATAGTTATTATCCTATCCGGGGCGGAGACAAATCCAACAAATCAAAGATCATAAAAATCGGCCCGACCGTTCTCGAGTTATAAATAGTGTAACTAACCCGACTTTGTTTTATATATTAAGATTTATGATTTTGAGATTTAATCTTACGTAAAGTATTTTAGTTTATCAAATTTTAATGGAAAATATTTAAACATGACGAGGCCCTACCTTATGTAATCTGAATTTAATGCAATGAATTATTATGTCTTAGCTGGTTGCATATGGTTCTATTCGCATGTTTAGCTATGTTCTAAAAAGGTAAGTAGGTATACGTCCTATTTGAATATTTTCCTTTCAAATATGTTTAATTAAAATACTTTATACAAGATTAAATCTCAAAATCAGAAATTGGTAAATAGATTATGAGTGCGCATGTCTTTGCAAACTTCGACATCTCATACCTCAGAACAAGGTAAAGTGAAGTTAGAACCTTATCCAAAGATGACGAGCTGTCGACATCCTTTACGTAATGCTGGATTCGTTTGACTGTGATATGTGTCTGTCTGTGTATGTATGGGTTGTTATTGTTTAGAACGGAGAATCAGATACCCACGCCTAGTGACGCCATGTCCCAAAAATAAAAATAAACCATGTTAAAAAAACATGTTTATCGTAAGCTAATTTGAAAGGGGAAATTAAATTAAAAAATGACGATATACATAATAAGTAAATTATTCATAACGCTTTATTTAAAAAAACACTTAAAATTTTCCTTTGCGTAATAGGCAAAAAATTTATGATTTTTTTATTGTTAACCACTCGGGTATTTTGCCATTGTGCAGGTTTGTCTTAAACGAACTGTCAGATTTATAAAAAAACTTTGTGTTATTTCCGCTTCGCAATTAAAGCTCTATAAATGAAATATTTCTGAAGGTAGCCGAATACTAAAAACTGTTTTTGAAAGGTTATGAAAAAAGCTTTAAAATTGTATTATTCTAAATAAATATTAACATTTTTAAATATTAAAATTTAGAATGCAAACATAAAAAAATTGTAAAAATGACTCACGTCATGTTTTTATGTGAAATCTGTACTAAAATCACGGATTATGTAAAACAAAAACAAAAAACACTTATTCTATCGTATAAATGTATAATAAACAATTTTCATCAATCACCTCACTTTTTTACCATTTCGTACAAGAATATTTAATAAAAAATTAACAATGTCTTAAAACTAGGGACACGATATCGAATAGAAAGTATCGATACTGTACTCATGAGTAGTATCGGAAAAGAAGTATCGTACTCGTAAAAGTATTGAAACAAAAGTATCGATACTTCAAAGTATCGAGTACATTTCATACGGCCTGATTTACAGCTCTGACCTGGCTAACTACATATCAAACCCCCCTCCCCACAGGATCAGAATTTTCAAATTCAAGTATCTATTTTAGTTGAAAAAGGAAAAAGGACGTCAACGTCAGTGAAATGCAAAAAGAAACAATCAAATTTAAGTACGTATAATCAATAATAAAAAAGGACATGTAAATTCACAAATTGCTATCTTAGGTGCTCATAAAAAAGTGTAATGTTTTTCAACTGATAAACTAAACGTCCGTAATTAAATAAATAATGAAACACAGCTGCCCTGTTATAACACGATCTAAAAAGTAAAACAAAATGTTTGCATTACATTTTTTCTTTACTTTGTGTTTAGGCAGGACAGTCAGTATGGCACTTTTCAGATTTTTTTCACCTAATGGTGTTTTTCAGTAACTAAATCTTAAGCTTTGATTATATAATGTCTAGATAGAGCGCTTGAGCGACGAAACGACAAAAAAAATATAAGCCAACTGTTGGCTTATAAGCTCGTCCTGTCCGCTCAGTGGCGACACTATCGTTGTGCGGTAAACACGTGTTATGTGACATTTGAAAATGACGATTTGCGCTATAACAGTGTTCAGGAATTACAAAGGACGATTGAAAACAACTAAAAACGTTACTTATCATCGGTAAGTTACCTTTAAATAACCATTTAGTAAAAGAAACAATTCAGTTTTAATAGTGTAATTTGGTTTGACAGTTTGGTCTTAGGACAACGCCATATTTACAGGGTTGCCTGTTCTTCCAATTAAATTTTCCCATGAGAGCGTTGTTAATTTTAAAATATGTTTTTAATAAATACCCAAAAGTACAGTATATATAATATTATAAATGTGAAAGTTTGTCTTTATGTTTAAGCGTTTGTAAATTATTACAAGCAATAATTATCAGCCTGAAACACTTATATACATTAAAAAATCTTCAGAGAAAAGATAATTGCCGCCAACGGGACTTAAACCCGTGTCCTTCTGACTGCCGGTCAGGTGCTCTTGACCACTGAGCTATGGCGGCTTATCTAATACCCGCCAAATAATTCGATATATACTAGTGTTTCATTCAACAATTACTTTCTTATTATATTTTTCCACCTGAAAACAACCAAATTTATTTATTGTGAGAGAGATATTGTTAATACTAAATCTCTCACTAGGTGGCGTTGAGACAAATTATGTCTACATTTTTTAGTGAAATACTTTAACTTAACTTAAAATATGAATTATTTTTAATTGATAAACTAACGTTTTTTTGAGACAAGATTTTTATGCATAGCACAAAGGGTAACAATTATTATAAGCAATAATTATGAGCCTGAAACACTCATCTACATTGAAAAAATCTTCTTGTTTGTAAATTCTTTGCGCTGACACTATAAAAGTTATGAATACGAAATTTGTTTATCTATTAAAATTACTAAAAATGTGACAGGTTTGTTTGGTGAAGTATCAAGTAAATTTTTAATTTTATTCATACATATTTAACAGAATACCTAATGATTCTACATTAAGAAGTAAGTGGATAGAAATAATAAGAAATAGCCGCGGAGAGGATGTTTGCCAATCAGCTTAAACAACTGTTATTTGCTCTGATCAAAACAACTGTTTAACTTAATTTTTTTTTAAATGTATTTTGTCTTTTTTTATATAACTAAATTAAACCGTTTCTAATGCTTTTCATTGTCTTTATTTGTTAAAAATAATCAAATAAAAATAAATATCTTTTAACAAAAATATACATGTAGAAAATTATCTTACTTAAATGAATTCAAAATTAAACAAATACAGGTCCCGCAAAATCGAATCATATTTTTTACCCACTTTTATGGGAAATACTCGGGAGCTGGTATCACTCAGCGCGACCGCAGCGCCTGTAAAACTATAGAAGTTACGCATACTAGTGTGCGTATCACACACACTAGTGTTTCAAATCTGGCCTGTTGTTTTTGTCGGAATTACAGCGCAACACTCTATCTAGACATTATATAATCAAAGATCTTAAGATAACCAAATAAACTTACTTTTCTTGAATTATAAGCCATCTATTCGTTCCATGATACACTAGATTGCTTGCAATTTTACCAATGCAATGGAATGTTTTAGAAGGTTTGCTATAGTTGAACTAGATGGCGTTGGCATAAACATGAGCCGCTTAGTCAAATGTTTATAGGATACTTGCCAAAAAGTACTTATTGAGTAAAAATATCGAATAGAAAGTATCGAGTACAAAAGTATCGGTATCGAAAGGAAAAGTACTCGATACCACAAAGTATCGATACTTGTTTCGTGTCCTACCCCTAACGGCGCATAGGCGATTGGGCGGGTGAAAACTGTTTCTACAAAATAAGTGTTTTTTATGCATTTCTATGAACAACTTTGAATAGAGATGTGAAGCTTGATTTAATATAGATCTTCTACTTTTTGTTTTAGGGTTGTCACTAGAACAAAAACTGAGTATTAACAATTTCTGTGGGAACACACGCGTTAGCTTGAAAACAAGCTTATTATTGTACTTGACTGATATTGTTATTTTGTCGTTTAAACACGCTTAGGTGTCGGAGTGGTTAACTTAAATTTGTAGAAATCAATTTAAAATTAAATAATGATAAAATATAAATAACTTCTTTAAAAAAAGTTTCATCAAATCTACGATATGCTGAAGAAAATCTCCCAGAACTCCAATAATTTATTTTTCTACATTTTATAGTAGTTTTTTTTACATATCTCCTTTTCAAACTACCTTTTACCTCTTTTTTAAAGCTTACTACCGGGCTTCGATTCGAAAGCAGCATTCAGTTACTTACTCTCATGTCATTAACTCAAATATTATTTACGTAAATGTCAGATTTGGCATATGACAGCTAGCTCCTCGGCGTCTAAAATAGGATCTATTCTGCGGCTTAGCAAAGTTTGGGAGCGCTTTTTTTACATTAACTCCACACAGGAGGCCTTGAGGAAAAAATTTCCCTCAGGGCCTATGTCATCTGAGATGCTGTGTGGAGGGTCTTTTTGAGAAGAGGAAGGAATGAACATTGGTCTTGTAGACTAGGAGACAAGGTAGGTAAACCCTACGTCATCGAGTACACGGATGAAACTACTTTTTAGTGATAATGGACACTTAGAAAACCTTAAAAAAGCTGGTCTGCCGGTGCGCCTCTTGGCAGGAGCCGCGCTTCCATGGAAATAGTCAGCGTTTTTTTTCGAAAAAATTACGTCATCGAGTACACGAACGGGAATGGTGTCATATAATAAAGGTCGATTAGAAAATGAGAAAAAAGCAGGGCTGCCAACCGGCAGCCTGGCAAGTTCGCAGGCAGCCGGCGTCAAAGTGGGGTAAAAAATAGTAATTTTTACGTCATCGAGTACACGAATGAAACTAATGAATAACTATAGTCCAGATCATTCCATTTAAGAATTTCTTGGTCTGCCGACCAGCAGCCTGGCAAATTTTTGTGTACGATTTTTTTAAGTTTTTTTTTTTTTTTTTAATTTTTCGTTTATCTTTATTATTATTTTTATTTCATTATATTTTTAAAAACTTTGAATGCCATATTTTAAAAATATGAACGATAATGATAAAAAAAAATAATTTGAGAGTTCCGAGTGTACCCATCTGTCAGGTGAGCCGTTCGACGCCAAACCACTTACGAAGCCTGTCGCGGTGCCCCTCGCCGCTGTCGCGTGTCAATATTATTGTACAAATTTATAATATTAATAGTCCTTTTAAAATTGCCTAATAGTCCATAGTAGTTGGAAGTTCGAAAAACCAACGCACCATCGCTGTAAGAGCTGCGTTCGTCCGTAAAACGACGGAAATTTCTGAAACCCCGTTCGTTTCAAATCGGTTTCGCTTGCCCTGCTGCACCGATTACATCGAATACAAGATCGAAACTAATGAAAAACTGTAGTCTAGATCAGTGTTCCGCAAACTTTTTATGTTCACGGTACACCTAACTAATCAAGAAATTTTAACGGTACACCAAAGAAAAAAAAACAAGGTAAATTTTGGATAGGATTGGCTAGGCTTATTACGAATAACGGCGAACTTTGAGGTTAAACTACGAAAGCTGCATGTCATCATAATTTTAAAAAACATCCCAGGTTTTGAATGGTTTGTTTGGCAAAGCAGGGTTTGTCTAGCCGGGTTTGTGTAATAAGGAAGTTGAGTCCATTTTTTTAATTTTTTTTTATCAATGTTCGCATTCAAACTTAAATACTGGTATTTTTTTTTTTTTTTTTAAAGTTCGTTTTCATAGTAAAATTAATTCTCAAAGTTTAAATTTTATTAAGCCCGCCAAAACGATCGGATCCGAGCGGTAAGAAGCGGGGTGTGGGTGTGACGTCATTTGAACTGAGAAAACTCCGTCGCTTGGGCATTTTGTATGGAGATTTTTTAAATTCTTCAATAAGGAATTCCAGTAATTTTTTTATCAATGTTAACCGTCTATCAGAATTGATGTTATTTTAAAAAAAGAAAATTGATCAAGTTTTCATGGTTAAATTAATATTTAAAGGTAGAATTTTTGTTTCTCGCGCCAAAACTCTTCACAAACACGGTATTACCATCGCTGGCCGATCGCCGTTGGTTGAAGTATCACCCGCCAATTCAGGCCGCCGCGCAAAAAAGTAAAGACCGAAAGTAAGATAACGGTTAACAGCGCAGTTCACTGTGAGACTTTTCTGCGCAATCAATAAATTTAATATGCTTGCACAAAACTAGTGAGGTTTACGGCGAAACATCAGATGTCAGATGAGTAGAGAATACGTAATGATTATTCTTTATACTGAAAAATGTATTATACTTATTGTAACATACAAATGAACACAATTAATAATTTGATGTATTTACTTGGAAGCTTTAACTCCACAAATTTCAGCACTTATGTGGTCAGTATTATCTATTTTAAATATAAAATCAACATGTCAGAATCAACGATTTGTAGGTAGTCGGACTGGCCTTGAATATATCCGATTTCTGACATGGTATGTGGTTTTTTAAACAGATTTTGCATTACATAAACTTTGTTTACTAAACCATTAAATATACCAAACCACCCATTACTAAACTTAAAAAGACTTTTAGGGGATAGAATGCAAAACCGTTTGGCCCATAAGTAAACGACGTTTGACCTATAAACCTCTCTCATCATACACAAACCATCTCTCGTGTAATAGAAAGAGATGCACCGTAGACATTTCGGTGATCCGCTCTTTATACAAACTGAGGTTCCAATGACGTCAGAATTCTTTCGACCATTCATGAAGCGTTTTTAGTTCGTAGCTTTTTGATGGATTTTTAAGAAGGTTTAATTAATTCTAAGAATAACAATATATAAACATATTTATATATTTAGAATCGATATTTTTTGATCTACATGAACATATTTTTTATAAGTCAAAATATTTTTCACTCAACTTCCTTATTATGATTGATATTTATCACATAACAGTGACAGAATGACCGCGAACTGTCACCGAATCGGTTCGAGAAGTGAATTTTAATTTTACGCAATTGATAATTAAAATGCATCTTTTTCCGCCGCCACCAAGCCAAAAAGTTTCCTTTTATAGTAATTACGGCATATCTAAAGTTTTTTTCTAAAAATTATTCGTAATAAGCGTGGCCAATCCGAACCAAAATTTACCAAAAATAATATTTTATTAATATTTATTATTAAAATCAATATAACATGAAAAGATGTTTAATGCGAAATGTGAGCCTGTTTAACCGAACACAGTCGATCAAAATTTGGAACAATCGTTGATAACGCTGCTCGCATCTCTTCGTCGATCGTCCTCAGGCGTTCTCTTTTTTTTGACTTTATCGTAGTGAGAGTTGAAAACCCCAATTCGCATAAATAGGTCGTGGCAAATGGTAATAGAATTGCAATAGCTCGCTTTGACAGCAGTGGATACTCATTTTTTACGTGGAGCCAAAAATGTGCTAACTCTGTTTCAGAAAATTTTAATTTTAGTGTCCGATCAGTTTTAAGCTTCATGAATTCTTCCTGCTCGTTTATTGGTAAATGTCCAAGGGAAATGCTTTCAGAAAATGGATTTCTTACCCAGTCCATAGGTTGCAGGTCACACTTAGGAAAATATGAGTTCATTTTTTCTGCTAACAGCTCCAAGTTTTTCACTATCAAAGCCTGCACTTTTTTTTCTGAATCGGCAGCCATGACATTTGGAAACATTTCGTTACTACCATTGGTAGCGTGGCTGATCCATAGCACCAACTTAGCGCGAAAGCTTTCAATCTTGTCCGAAGACGTTAAAATGTTACAATTTCTTCCTTGCATTTTTTTGTTCAGCTCATTTGCAAGTTTTGCTACCCATTCTTCTTTTTTAAATAGAGAAGCAAAGTCTGAACCCTGGGTTTCTAGAAATATCTGGGTCTCATTTTTCAGCTAGTAAATCCGAGAAAGCACTTTTCCGCGAGAAAGCCATCGTACTTCTGTATGAAACAGAAGTGACTGATGATCTGCTCCCATTTCCTGACACAATGCATTAAACAGACTAGAGTTCAGCGGTCGCGACTTGATGTAATTGACAATTTTGACGACTTCTTGTAAGACAGACAACAATTCATCAGGCAGAGACTTCGTCATCAGTGCCTCTCTGTGTAAAAAACAATGTAAATTTTTAATATTAGGATTTTTTTCAGAAGCCCTGGTTATAAATCCCCTAATTTTTCCTGTCATAGCTGCTGCTCCGTCTGTGCAAATGCTTAAGCAGTTGCGCCATTCCAAATTATGTTCACTGAAGTACTGGTTTGTTACTCTGAATATTTCTTCTCCGGTGGTATAACCAGGTAGTGGCAGACAAAATAAAAACTCCTCTTTTATTTCATATCCATCCGTGTACCTCACATTTGTGATGAGATGCGCGTGACCACTGATATCAGTAGACTCGTCGACTTGTAGCGCGAAAACTCCACTTAGCCTTAATTTTTCAATTAACGTTGATTGAATGTCGGTGGATATTTCATTAATGCGACGTGAGATCGTATCTGCTGACGCAGGTATTTTTTCGATTTCCTTAGCGGCTTCTTGGCTCATCATAATTTTGACAATTTCTTTGCAGACAGGTAAAATTAAAGTTTCAGCGAGAGAATGAGGTTTCTTCGATTTAACCAGCATATTAGCGATCACGTAGCTTGCTTTTTGCGCTTTGCTTGATGAATTGAAAGACGAACTCATGAGAGTTACCTTTTTCTTAGACTGGTCTTTCATACGTTGAAAGAAGGCTTTATCTTTGTGAGCCACCGATGGGTGTTTAGTTGTTAAATGTCGTGAAAGTTTACTGGGCACCATCGAATTATTAGCCAAAGTTTCTCCACAAACAAGACATTTTGGGATTGGGCACGATTCGTCACCGCAATATATAAACCCATAACGCACATAGCTCTCATCGTATTTCCAATCAAAAAGCTTAGGTTTTTTCTTCGTTGACTCTGCTTCTTCTTGGGAATCATTAGTTTCACTTGACAAACTTGCGGTACGTTTAACGAATTTATTCATTATATACACGTAATATGGGATATTTTTTTGCAATTAAAAAAGTCAATTAAGTTCGCGACGACACAACCAAAAACTAGCATTAACGAATGACTACTAAACAAGCGGGCGCAACGTCGCCGTCGTAATTCGTAATGTTATGTTGTCACGCGCATGCACCCCGATAGCTCGTGCGCAATCACGTGATAATGTAGCAATAGCACCCCACTTATGTAGTGTAGCACACGTGATAATGTAGCGTAGCGGCGTAGCACACGGCCACTTCGCAGCGATCGAGTCCCACCCACGCCACCTCCGGCCGCCGCGCCGCACAGAAAAGTAAAGACCGATTTACAGAGCACTTTGTGAGAAGTGACGCGGGACTCGCGGCACACTTACAAATGGTCACGGCACACCAGTGTGCCGCGGAGCACACTTTGCGGAACACTGGTCTAGATTATCTCATTCATGACTTCTTTGGTCTGCCACCAGCAGCCAGGCAGTTTTTTGTGTACGATTTTTTAAAGTTTTAATTTTAATTTTTAATTCTTAAATAAATTTTTCAATATCTTTATTATTATTTTTATTTCAATATGGTTTTAAAAACTTAGAATGCCAAATTTTAAATAAAATAAGTGGTAATGATAAAAAAAATAATTTTTGGTATTCCGAGTGTACTCATCGGACGGGAGAGCCTTTCGACGCGAAACAACTTACTGGAAACTGGCCGCGGAGCCCTTCGCCGCCATCGCATGCCCATATTATTATACAAATTTATAAAAATTATATATTTTTTTAAGATAACCTAATAGTCCATAGTGGTTGGAAGTTCGAAAAACTACCGCACTGTCGCCGTAAGAGCTGCGTTCGTCCGGAAAACGACGGAAATTTCCGAGCCTCGTCCGTTTCATATCGGTTTCGCTTGCCCTGCTGCACCGATTACGTCGAATGCAAGATCAAAACTAATTAAAAGCTGTAGTATAGATCATTCCATTCATGACTTTTATGGTCTGCCGACCAGCAGCCTGGCAGTTTTTTGTGCACGATTTTTTAAAGTTCTAATTCATTTTTTAATTAAAAAAATATATTTTCAATATCTTTATTATTATTTTTATTTCAATATGGTTTTAAAAACTGAGATAGCCAGATTTTAAATAAAATAAGTGGTAATGATAAAAAAAAAATTGAGTCTTCCAAGTGTACCCATCGGACGGGAGAGCCTTTCGTCGCGAAACAGCTTACTGGAAACTGGCCGCGGAGCCCTTCGCTGCCATCGCATGCCCATATCATTATACAAATTTATAATAATTATAATCTTTTTAAGATAACCTAATAGTCCATAATGGTTGGAAGTTTAAATAACCACTGCACCGTCACCGTAAGTGCTGCGTTCGTCCGGAAAACGACGGAAATTTCCGGGCCCCGTCCGTTTCATATCGGTTTCGCTTGGCCTGCTACATCGATTACACGAGTATAAGATCAAAACTAACGAAAAACTGTAGTCTAGATCATCTCCTTCATGACTTCTTTGGTCTGCTAGACAGCAGCCTGGTAGTTTTTTATGTACGATTTTAATTTTAATTTAATTTTATTTATTTTTTGTTATTATTTTCAATATCTTTATTATTATTTTTATTTTAATATGGTTTTAAAACCTTAGAACTCCAGATTTAAAAAAAAAGTGATAATGACAAAAAAAATACATTTTGAGTGTTCCGAGTGTACCCATAGGACGGGAGAGCCATTCGACGCGAAACAACTTACTGGAAACTGGCCGCGGGGCCCTTCATCGCTATCACATGCCCATATTATTTATTATACAAAATTATAATAATAATAGTATTTTCAAAATTACCTAATAGAACATAGCGGTTGGAAGTTCGAACAACTACCACACCGTCGCCGTAAGTGCTGCGTTCGTCCGGAAAACGACGGAAATTTCCGGGCCCCGTCCGTTTCATATCGGTTTCGCTTGTCATGCTACATAGATTACTCGAGTACAAGATCAAAACTAACGAAAAACTGTAGTCTAGATCATCCCATTCATGACTTTTTTGGTCTGCCGACCAGCAGCCTGGCAGTTTTTTGTGTACAATTTTTTGAAGTTATAATTTTTTTTTAATTTTTAAAAAAATATTTTAAATATCTTTATTACTTTTTTTATTTCAATATGGTTTTGAATACTTAGTATGCCAGATTTTAAATAAAATAAGTGGCTAAGATTAAATAAATAATTCTGAGTGTTCCGAGTGTACCCATCGGACGGGAACGCCTTTCGACGCGAAACAACTTACTGGAAACTGGCCGCGGAGCTTTTCACCGCCATCGCATGCCCATATTATTATACAAATTTATAATAATAATAGTTTTTTTTAAATTACCTAATAGAACATAGTGGTTGGAAGTTCGAACAACCATCACACCGTCGCCATAAGAGCTGTGTTCGTCTGAAAAACGACGAAAATTTCAAAACCCAGTGCGTTTCACATCGGTTTCGCTTGCCCTGCTGCATCGATTACACTCGGAACACTCAAAATTTATTTTTTATCATAACCATTTATTTTATTTAAAATCTGGCGTTCTTAGTTTTTAAAACCATATTGAAATAAAAATAATAATAAAGATATTGAAAAAAATTATTTAAGAATTAAAAAAAAAATTAAAACTTTAAAAAATCGTACACAAAAAAACTGCCTGTCTGCTGGTGGCAGACCAAAGAAGTCATGATTGAGATAATCTAGACTACAGTTTTTCATTAGTTTCGATCTTGTATTCGATGTAATCGGTGCAGCAGGGCAAGCGAAACCGATTTGAAACGAACGGGGTTTCAGAAATTTCCGTCGTTTTACGGACGAACGCAGCTCTTACAGCGATGGTGCGTTGGTTTTTCGAACTTCCAACTACTATGGACTATTAGGCAATTTTAAAAGGACTATTAATATTATAAATTTGTACAATAATATTGACACGCGACAGCGGTGAGGGGCACCGCGACAGGTTTCGTAAGTGGTTTGGCGTCGAACGGCTCACCTGACGGATGGGTACACTCGGAACTCTCAAAAAATTTTTTTTTATCATTATCGTTCATATTTTTAAAATATGGCATTCAAAGTTTTTAAAAATATAATGAAATAAAAAAAATAATAATAAAAATAAACGAAAAATTAAAAAAAAAAAAAAAAAACTTAAAAAAATCGTACACAAAAATTTGCCAGGCTACTTGTCGGCAGACCAAGAAATTCTTAAACGGAATGATCTGGACTATAGTTATTCATTAGTTTCATTCGTGTACTCGATGACGTAAAAATTACTATTTTTTACCCCACTTTGACGCCGGCTGCCTGCGAACTTGCCAGGCTGCCGGTTGGCAGCCCTGCTTTTTTCTCATTTTCTAATCGACCTTTATCATATGACACCATTCCCGTTCGTGTACTCGATGACGTAATTTTTTCGAAAAAAAACGCTGACTATTTCCATGGCAGCGCGGCTCCTGCCAAGAGGCGCACCGGCAGACCAGCTTTTTTAAGGTTTTCTAAGTGTCCATTATCACTAAAAAGTAGTTTCATCCGTGTACTCGATGACGTAGGGTTTACCTACCTCGTCTCCTGGTCTATTGAAGAGACCCATGTTGTAGGAAGGAGGGAACACAGAGGCCGGCAAATCTTTCCACAGCCGAGCTGTTGAACACAAGAACGAGTCGGAGAAGCAACCCGTTCTCGTGTGACACATGTCAACCGTGTTGGGCACTCGTTTGGTGTGTTTCCCGCATGGAACTAAAATCCAAGTTTCCCGACTATGCACCGGTGCCGAAGGGATCAATGATGCTAGTTCCTCGAAGCATCTTCCATTGTAATACCGGTAGAACATGGATAGCATTCCCACCCGACGCCTGTGCTCTAAAGATTGCAATCCGTCTGTCAAGATGGAAAATCTATCAAACGGACCGCCCGTTTTTGCACAGAGTCGAGGGTATTTTTCAGGTATTTTGGAGCTCCAGACCAGAGGTGGCTGCCAAATTCAACCGTGGGGCGCACTTGTGATTTGTACAGGGTTAGCAGTATCTGCGGGCCCCGTACAGTACGCCCAGTTAAATATTGCCCAGTTTACGTTGGAGCAAGGAATGTCATACATAGCAAGGATTACTGACTGGCTGATATACCGGGCACCGCGCCGTAGTGCGTGTGAAAGTTCGCAAGCGCCTAATAGTCCATTATTTGTTCCAACCGTTGACGTATGATACCAACGCATTTCGTTAATTCACATTAACAATTGTTGTTTTGAAATACTTAAATGGTAAATTTAAGTCGTGTACGAATCGCCAGTAAAATCTTGCCATTGAAGATGGAATTTGATGAAGAGTGGTGTTATGAAATTATCACTAGGAAGACACAATTTTAAAATAAAAATGTACGAAACGCTCCTTCTCGGTATTGTACATGAATGAATGTACCAGATACATTTTTATGACGTAAAATTTTCCGAAAACACCTGTTTTCGAAACAAAAGCAAAGATTTAAGATAACAAAGAGAATTTAGTTTTACAAAATAGATAGAATCTTCGCATTCCGAGGCATTCCTCGAATTGTTTTCTAAATCTTAATGTATTTATGAAATCGGAATTTACCAGGCAATAAACCATTGCGTCGTTTGTTTCTGCTCTTTTTGTGACACGCAGTAGTTAAAACTTAAAACAAAAAATATTTTCATCAACAATTTTAAATTCAAATTAACCTTTTACTTTCAGAAACACGGATTTGGTTAATCCACTCAGTCACCCCTCTGGGGCCATCCATAAATTACGTCACATGATTTTTAGACCCCCTCCCCCCTAGTGTGACGTCACATATTTTGCAATTTTACATCTAAAAACTTTTGCATTTTAATCATTTTGATTTTTACATGTGACGTCACAGAGCTGATGACCCCCTCAAACCCCTTGCCTAACTTCTCTACTCCCCCCCCCCCCCCTTAAGGGTGAGGTAATTTATGGATGGTCCCTCTCCTCTTAATATAATTTTGCTTCGTAAACGTAATGTACATTAGGTAGTCGGCAATAAAATATTATTATTTGAGCAACTTATAACATGAAAAAATAATTGATTAAATCGAAGTCAAAAGATAATATAGTCGGTAGTAAAACGTAAATTTATGAGCATTGATACGGACGTTCAAAGGTTAGAAAGATTCACGGGTTTTTTTTATTCCCGATCTAAACAGGTCCTTATGTTTATAACCTTGTGTGTTTACACAGGCTATGGTATAATAATACAAAGGCGTCCCAAAATTAACGCAAGGTTTGAATTAAATAGAAAACAGTTTTTAGTCTTTAGAATGTTATTTTTTTTATTGAATCATAAAGTACATAGGATAGGGATATTTATCGCCAAATGGCCTCCAAGGCTTTGCTGGCACATACATACCTACGCACTCTTTTGTCGAAATTTTTCATGACCATTTTGCATACCGATGCATGTGGCCGAATTTCGTTGATGCCGCGTTTAATTTCCTCCTGTAATGCAGGGGTTGTTGTGGACTTGATGACATAGACCTTTGACTTCAAATAACCCCATAAAAATAAATCTAATGGAGTTAAATCACACGATCTGTCAGTTCTGGTCACCAAAACGAGAGAGTAGGTGTATACGACGAGAAAATGTCTTTTGCTGTAATTGAATTGTTTCACGGGCTGTATGTATCGAGTAACGTTAAACTCTCAGCTGTCAATTTTTTTTCAGAGTTATCAACAATTTACTGCACAAATGGCGGAAAATTCAAATCTTGCGTTAATTTTAGGACACCTTAATTGTGTTATGGCACCGCTTTTACGTGAAATACCGTAAATAAACATTTTACTTACAGCGTGTTTGAATTTATCTACACGATTTCCTGGAAATATGAGTATAAATCATCCATGTCTATGTTAAAAAAAACATTTTTCGCACTGAATTTAAGATATGAGAATAGATTTCGATTCACTTTTTAATATGGAGACTGGTTCAAAAGTATTTTTTTTATGATTACGAACAAAACAAAGCTTAAGAGAGGACACGATGTTTACTGTCCCAAATGACTAATGATTCTATCGAAAATAAACACGGTGCACTGCAGTGGGGAGAGCCGGCAAAGTGTGTCCTGCATCCACGCACGAGTGACATTTTCCATGAAGCGCGAGATGATTCGTTTATATCGATTGCCATTCTCAGTATTCTCACGTTCGGCTCTGAAACGACCTTCCAGCTGTTATTTCCCGCCTCCCACAACATGGGCTCCCAAAGACCCGGGACAATAACAGAGACACAACATTCCCAGGAAAAAAATACTATTTACAGAGGGATTTAAAAGTCCCCAATTTAATTGTTAATATTATAGTCGACACTCCCGCAAACTGCGGTCTGCTTTCCCCATTGCTCTATTCGAATACGATTCAGATTATTCTGGGAGGTCGTTTTCTCTTTTATTGTATGGTAATTCCAATATAATTTGGGAGGTTGGAGCGGAGCAATAAAAAATAGTCACTTAAAATTCCATATTATCAACTTTACTAATTCATAATGTGCACGTTTATCTTATTGCAATTTGTTTACAGTTTGCGTATTTCTTTCAGGATAAGCTTATACATCATTATTATTATAGGTTTCCGTCACTTTACATTAGTTGTTGTTCACGAATTTGCTTTTGGTTTTATTGGACTTCTTGGACTTTAGATTGTTTGTTTTTAAATGAGTGTTAATCAGTCAACCGTGAACCGTACCACAGACTACGGTACGTCTGCGGTAAAAACCATACGGGACAGGGACAGGACCGGGGTACTAGCCCGACTAGCCCCGGAGGAGATAAAAGGCCATCTGTCAACCCCACTAACATCCCATAGCCATACACAACAATCACATTCGCAATATAATTGTTTTCGTAAGTGTCAGATAACACCAATCGAGTGTTGGAAATTTACTCCAGAATTCTAGAAAATAGCAATATAATATTCTGGTACCATATAGAGTGGAAATATACATATGCGTACAATTTCCTGGAATCAACTACGCCTCTGTCGCGTCACTATCACATTCCATTCCCGCGCGCCTACCGCCCCTCATCTCCCCTCGCACTCAGTTGATCAACATTCCTCACTAATCGTACCGAGAAAGGCCTTCAAAACACTTTTGGAAAATAGCGTGATTTATTGTTTACACGGAACACAAATTATCCAAGTACACCAAATTTTCACAGTCTCGACCGGAACTATAGCGTAATATTAGGGAAAGCGCTGAAATTATTGAATGAAAATAACAAAGACGCCATTATGCACATAGAACAGCATTCCGTCAACAGCTGCTCTTTGGGCACAATGGATGTGAAGCGTTTTAGGGAAATATATCGATCAAATTTAAAGTAAGACTCACGTGAAGGATGATGGTGATGTTTAGATATATAAAGAACTGCTAGAAACATATGTTAAACGATAAATAAATATTTATATTTAAAACTTAGCATTACACTACTTGTGCTTCAAGATGGCCTGTTCCATAGACAAACTGACAAGCTGAAAACAGTGAAAACGTGAGTACACTGAACGCCATAAATAAACCAGTCATACTGAACGCTTGCTAGTCTATGATAAATGTGAAAAAAATATTAGGAGAATTCGGGGTTGGATATGATAAATATTTTCACAAATTTGTTTTGCCACCTTTCCGACTAATTATTACATTTAAATTTGAATTTTGTTATTATATTTAAATCGTAGCATGTACACGTGGGTGGTTTGGTATATTTATGATGTACACATACATAACGTCAAACGCATAAATATATCAAACAATACCAAACCACCCATGTCAAATGTATCGGTGCTGTCGATGACAAAGATATTGTGGAAACAAAATATAAAATAAAAATCGACTTGTTTATTTTTTAATTACCTTGCACAGAAAAGGGTACATTTTTATAATTTTGATTAAAATTAATATATTAAACCACTCAAACAACAAACCACTCATGTTTTAAATGCCACTAAAAGTGGTAATGTTTTGAACAGTAAAGATAGTAGGTAAATCGCGATTAAAAGTTATACACCTACCTAGTTGTATTTATAAATTTGTATTTCACTAAAAATAAAATTGAAAAAATGCTATTATTACCAGTATTACAATTTAATATTTTAAATTAGTAGTCCGATACAAATTCACTTATAACACTGCAAAAGTTCACAAATAAGTAAGTAGCACCGAAGGGCAGCACCCACATAATTATCTAATCTTCAAGAACTAATGTCAATAATGAATACTAGCAGATAAAAACCCGATACCGCGTTGCAAGGACCTAAAGCCTGCTTTTTGTTGGGCTTCGCCCAATTTAGTACAGTTCCCTGATAGTAGCCTTTTACCCCATTTGTGTGTACGACAGCAATTTTATTATAATGTATTCAAAAACTAATTTGTCACATAATAAGTAGGTACCTATTCATTTTTCTACCCAAATAGTCATATATGTAATATGTACTGAATATGTAAAATATGTAAGTCGCACAACTTCGTTCATTTGAAAGTCATTGGACAATAGAAAAAAAATTTCTCCCGAGTAACAAACTCCCAAACCCAAACTAAGAAATTTACTGCCAATCAAAACTCTAGAACGATGCCAAAATTGATTTTAGATTTTCACGGCCAAAAGTATTTTCGTTATATATTTATGGGGTATTATGCCGGGTTGCGCTACCTCCTTCTTTAGCCAACGTTTCGGACAGCGTTGGACACAGTGTTTCAGACACGCTGTCCGAATCGGACACGCTGGCTAAAGAAGTAGGCAGCGCAAGACGGTATAACACCACAAAAATAAATAACGAAAAAAAAGCCGCCAAAATTGTGTATTTTGATATAACATTTGAGTTTCTCACCCTTAACCTCCCCTATAGCAATTTTTAACCAAATCAGTTTGAGAGCTCTAAAATTTCAAGATTACATTTATAAATAATATAATATAGCATTTTAGATATATTTCGTTGTTCAGGCACACCTCAAATATTCGAATTTCATAGCCAAAAGGAACTGATTAGGAACTGTGAAGGGGCGGCAAAAGGGTGTATTTTTCATAATTATTTTCAAGCAAACCATGAATGCAATCTTTTTTATTAAAACTCATAGTCAATGTATACACATAGAAGGCTGTACACAAATTAATTTACGCAAATCTAAAGTATGGTTTGCTGTGTACGCCGCTTTCAACTCCTGTTTCCTCACTGACGAAATTGCTGCTCGGTGGTAGACAGCGATTAAGCCATACGGTTCGGCAGAAAAATAAAATAAAAATATATTTAGAAATTAGACATATAGGTTTAAGGCACCATGTAGGGGGATTTTGATATCTAAAAAACAAAAAAAATGGTAGACCAGCAAATTTTATTTTCGGTTTTTTGGAAAATTTTCATTGTGCATAAAAAAAATTGAAAGGGCCCTTTATAAAAAAATACCTACGTGGTGCCATAAATACTGGATTTTCAAACAGTTACATGCTTGGTGCATGCAAATCGGATGTATAGTTTTTAAAATATGCTGTTAACCAGGTTGAAAAAAGTAGTTTAGAGAAAAACGTGTTCAAAGTTTGGCTGAAGGATAATTCAACATACAAACTGTTTCAAACGGTTTCTTTTAAAATGTTGTATCTACATGTCAATTTTACGAATTTCTTAGCAAATGCATCTTTCAGAAAATGAAATTAAAAAAAAAAAAAATTGCCACAATGGGCTAGTTAGTTCCTTAATGTTTATGATATTTTTATTGCAATTAACACTAGGGTTGCCAGCAATTAAATTAAAAACCATTATATGCTGTGTTGCCCATTGTGCTAGGAAAAGGGAAAAGACTCTTGACTAGAAACTATTATTATTTTCTTCAATTAAATTCAAAAGTAAAGTACAATGATTTTAAACCCCAAGTAGAGTCTGTCAAATAAGAGTAGAAAATATAAATAACGGAACTACTAAAGTTGTAGGCTGGCAACATCAATTTAACTGTCAAATATTCTTTTTAAAGGGAAATGACACTGAATGTACAGAACACAGTAAACCACATCTTATAAAACTTTTTTTTTTTGGGAGTCCGGACCACCTCTATATAAAAGTGCAGAAACAATAAAAAAGCTAGTTCCTAATCTTGAAGGCTAGTTCTAACCGTGAAACTTCCACTATGATAAACATTCGTAATAAATTAAAAAATGAACAACTAATACTAACTAAAGCAGACAAAGGCAATACTGTCATTATATTAAATAAAAGTGATTATAATTCTAAAGTGCAAGAATTTATTAATACGGACAAATTTGACATTCTACCTAAGGATCCTACTACCAAATTCCAAGAAAATATAAGTGCCCTAAGATCATGTAAATCCGCAATCTTCCAAGACAACTCGTATCAACAAGCAAAAATTTTTACAAAAAATCCAAAAGCCACAAAATTATATGGTTTCTTAAAACTCCATAAACTTGCCAAACCAATCAGGCCGGTCGTATCAAGTTGCAATTCCCCAAATTTTAAAATAGCATCATTTACCACTAATGTATTCAATAACTCAAAAGTTTTTACTCCAAAATACACCATTAGAAATTCCTCTGACTTGATTGATGATCTTGAAAACTTACATATCTCCAATAGTGCAAAATTAGTCTCCTTCGATGTCGTTAACCTTTTTCCAAATATTCCCGTAGCCGAAAGTAAAAATATATTGTCTAAATTACTACAAAATTCAAAGTTACCAAATAATTTCTCTAAGGAATTATCTCACCTGTTTAATATGTGTCTGAACCAAAACTATTTCAAATGCAATGAACGTTTTTATCAACAAAAAGAAGGACTGGCCATGGGGGCACCGACATCGCCGCTAATCGCTGATATATTCATGGACAATTTAGAAAATAATATCTTTAACTGTAATTCACCATTATTAAAAAAACCTGCTTTTATGGAAGCGCTATATTGACGATACGTTCTGCGTTTGATTAGGAACTGAGCGACAACTTAATTCCTTCCTGTTACTAATAAACTCCTTCCATAAATAAATTAAGTTCACCATAGAAATAGGAACCAAACTTTTTAGATCTTTCATTATCAATCATAAATAATAAAATTGAGTTTAAAATCTACCGCAAACCGACGTTCACTGATATAACGATTCACAATTCCTCTAACCACCCCAATTCCCATAAACATTCAGCTTTCCATTCCATGATACATAGATTGGTTATAGTCCCTTTATCAAATACCAACTTTGCATTAGAATTATCTACAATCAAACAAATCGCAATAAATAACGGTTACAATCCAAATACAGTCAACAACATTCTAAATAAAAAAAATTATCCACAAGTAAATTCTTATACAACAGTCCACCTCATAATAATAATATACCAAGTAATAATAATCAACCTTATCAATGGCGTAGAATCTTGTACATCAATAATTTTTCTCAAAAAAGCGTTAAAAACCTCCCATCAGATATCAAACCAGCATTTTACACTAATAATAGTATAGGTAAGCTTTTAATGAACGGTAAGGACAAAGATAATAGTCTATCTCATTCGGGAATTTATTCACTCCAATGCAGCGACTGCCCCTCTTTTTACATTGGCAAAACAGCACGCAACCAACATAAATACCCGTGTCAAAGAACACATTAGATGTTTACACAGCTCTGGATTTTCGGAATTTGCAAACCACTTGATCGAAAAAGACCATAAATTTGATAAAAATACAGGCGCCACACTAATTCATAAAAACAACATTGGTTTAAGGCTAGGCAATTTAGAGGCACTTGAACTAAATTTAAATAAAAGTCCCATACTAAGATTGTTCCCTATTGACAAAGAACACGCCCGTTCCCTTCCCAATTCTCCATCTACACCTATACCTCCTTCCCCTGTTACTTCCAGTCCAGCCCATTTTGCTAAATCATGTATTATCAATAACACATATGTAAATTAATTTTAGTAGAGATTGTACTGCCCTGAAGAAGGTTGTAGCGAAACCCGGTCGGCACAAAGTATAAAAAATAAAAGTGGTGTTCACAAAGTTATTGTTTTATTTAAAAACATTTTTTCTTCATGACATAAATTTGATTAAAAGGTGTTTTATAAAGCGATTTGCTTTAATTTAATTTAACATAAATTTAAATTTTACAACAGATAGAAAGGAAGAATCACTAATGGTGATTAGTTACACTACTTTTAGACCTGAATGAGTTAAATATACATATTCAGATCTAAAGTTAGAGACATGATCTAAAGCCCGGGCAACGCTAGGTACTTAAACTAGTATTAAATAAATGTGAGCAATTTCTAAACTGTCCTTTGTATTTTATTACAATATCGTTATGCTTCATTATGTTAACACAAAATTGCAAAGGCATAATATACCTAAGTATATGCAATTATAATTTTGAGATCAGTGGGTATCTATACTGCAATGAAAAAAATATTTTTTCCACTTTTATGCCTTTTTAATTTTTTTATAAAAATGTAGGTTACACAGCTTTACTTTAACACCATGAGTTATGTGTTTAGTATTGCCATTTGATCAACAGTGGCGCCCTCCTATGTTTTCTACTCTTATTTGACACACTGTAGAAAAGTGCAAAAAAAAAAATAAAAGAAATAGTAGAATCATTTTCTTAAAAAATATATATTTCAGGATATTTGTACAAAATCAATATAACAATAAGTGCAGATAAATAATTTTAAAGACACCCTGCTATAAAATTAATTACACAGCAAATCACAATTTTTATTGAACTGCAACCAGAAAATTTGCAACCACCATATCCACGATCCCTAGTCAAAAGGGAGTAAGAAAAAAATCACTACTTTGAAAAGCAACGGTGAAAAAATTTGGTGTAAATGAGAACAAAATTATTATTAGTAATTATGTATGCCTTTTATGAGTAATTTTTGTTAATTGTTCTTTCCACCTTTAATAGAAAAATGATTTAATATGACTATTTAGTAATAAATTGATTTGTCAATTTCACATTTAATCAAAAAAGGATAAACTCTATTAAAATTTTCTTCACTAAAAAAAGATAGCACTGTAGGTACTAGTCCCAGCGAGAGATGCGATGACATCGTTCTAGTATCTTCTGTCTTTTTAATTTTCAAACTAGAAGCATGAGAAGGAATAGAACGAAAATGGATGTCATCCAAACGAGCTCTCGCTGGGACTAGTTTATAATATAGAGATTCCTTTTTCTGTTGAAATTTTTTTGTTTAAAATAAAAAATAACAATGTTATCTAATCTACATAGTACTTTTACAGTTCGGTAAACACATAATCACGATTATTATCCTCTATTCCTAGTTCTACCTCGCCGTACTCTCGTAGCCGAGGTCAAAAGTTCAAATTTTATTTACTTCATATGGAAGATATGTATTTCGATTATGGGTAGAAATATTATTACAAACGATTCAAAAAAACAAATCAATTTTATTTGTTTGTATAATCACACATACTCTGGACTAAATAACAAACACATATTGTCGGTCAGCTTGCAACTTATTGCTTCCTATTTACAAATTATTATTTTTTCAGGAGATACAAAATTGATTTTAAAGTTAAAAAAAGAGGATTTTGATTTTTTTTTTTAATTCTTTAAAAATATGTTGCCAAATCATATAAAACACTCCTTTACTTTTTTTTCATTTAAATTATTTAGGCTTTGAATGTCATATGAGAGTCATATTGAGAAGTTTGGCAAGGCAATAAATTTAGATTTCCATCTAGGATTCTTCAAATAAATTGATAGATGTCTAATTAAATTCAATGCTTACATTTCATGGGTGTTTTAATTTGCAAGAAATCAGTACAGAATTGCTCTTTAATTTTTTTGGTGATTTACAAGGATGACTTTCTTAACAAGTAGATCGGCCGTTGTACAATTCTTTCAAACACTCAATTTATGTTGGTTAACCACTCAGCAACGTAAGCAGATATACACGTTAATATGACAATAGCAGTCAAGTACAATAAGCATGTTTTCACATCAACGCGTGTGTTTCCACAGAAATCGTTATAACTCCGTTGTACCGGACGTATTTTTAAGATTAATTATAGCATAATTTATGTTTAATTTTTATGTAATGTTTATGAAAGAATAAAAATATTCACGGGGTCAGGCAGTCAGCCTAAGACAAAAAATAAAGCTTGACCCCAACCCTCTGTGTAAATACCTACACACCTACTTAAATTTGATTGAACCTTTTCTTTGCACAAATTCGATCTGTGCGAAGCCGTTCCTATACAAACCTTCGCACGGGTCCAATATGTGCAAATCTCTATTATTTACACTTGCACAAATTCAAATTTGTGCAACCTATGTATTTGTATCTTTATAACACTTGCACAAATTCGAATTTGTGCAACCTATGTGTTTGTATCAGTATAACAGTTTTGCACAAATATAAAATCATTCCAATTTGTGCAGACTGTTCATACCCTATGTAAATAAATGTAAAATGTGCAAACTCACAAAATAAACGAATGATCGGAGAGGCAGCGAGAGTAGGTCGAGATAAAACTCTGTGGCATTCTCAGCTTCGTTGCGCAATAGCGAAACGAACGCGGTGGCGTTTACAACTCTAGCAGCCAAAATTCTAAGAATTTCATCTCAGTTCGTAGAATTGAGATGAACAAAGGACTGAGATGGGCAGACTCCCGTCTCTGGACCCTTTAAATACGGCTGTTAGACTGCCAGATCGGCAGAGCTCCAGATCTCATCGCCACAACAGCATCTCGCCTTCTCTTCTGCCTTCTCCGATCGACCCCTGGACAACTTGGACTTTTCTTCTTGGCCCTGGCCGAACCGCCCTCCCTGAAGACTTCGAAACATACAATTGGTCGATCGCCTTTTTCAAGGCGAAGGTTTCACCTCTACTCCCCTCTACCTCCCTACCTCCCCTCGCCTGCGCATACAATTAGTCGAACGCCTTTTTCAAGGCGAAGGTTTCACCTCTACTCCCCTCTACCTCTACCCCCCTTCCGCCCCCCTTGCCTTCTACCTTTCTCCCTACATTTACCCAATTTTCCTGAAATCTCCTTACTTTTCCCTCTCCCTACATTTTTTCCTCACTTTCTCCCTAGGTGTCGAAGCCGCCAGCCGGCAACTTCCCACTTCATTGTCTGTGCGGCTGGCGACTACAGTGCCCGTCCCGTACATCCGTTATTGTTTTAGTGACATTCCTAAAACAAAAAGCAGAAGCTCCATAATAAATCAAGCTACCCATTACTATTCAAGTTGTCCACAGAAATACATTAAAAGACGTATTCTGTCAGATACATGGTGTACCGCAAAACCGCCTACCCGCCGTTAGACATTTTTTTTTTTTATTAAATATTCTTGTATGAAAAGATAAAAAAGGGAGGTGACTAAATTGTTTATTATACATTTATTCAATAGAATTTATTCGATCGACCACCACAACATGGGCATGTGCCTAGCATGGTGGTCGAAAAATCCCCAATTTTATGTAATAATATTTTTTTTCAATGAATAAAGAAAACTTAAAAAAAAAAGAATAAGTATTGCTCTTTACATAATCCGTGACTTTAGTACTGTTTTCACATAAAAACATCACATGAGTCATTTTTACATTTTTTTTAATGTTTGCATTCTAAATATTAATATTTACAAATGTTAATATTTACTTGTAATGCAACAATTTGAAAGCTTATTTTGCAACCTTCCAAAAAAAGTTTTTAGTATTCGGCTACGTTCAGAAATGTTTAATTTATAGAGCTTTAATTGTGAAGCGGAAATAACACAAAGTTTTCGTAAATCTGACATTTCGTTTACGACAAAACAAGTGCATATTCGCGATAGATCGGAGTGGTTAAACGGGTATGGTGTGAATAAGGGACAGCAAAGGAAGAAGAAAAATATCCATTGCAAATGTCATTTTAAGTGAGTAATTTGCCTGTATTATATCTGTCTGTATTTGTATTTTATGCTTTTATATTGTAATTACTTAAAAGTTATTCTTCTGTTTCTATTTTCTATATTGTGGTATCTTGTTATAATTTTTCTTTTGTGTTATATTAATATTGTTAAATTGACCTGCTGACAAACTGCTTTAGCGGTTTAGCGGGTGTTTAAAATGAAGAATAAAAAAAAAAAAAAAAAAAAAGCGAAATTGTAGATAGGCCATGCCGATCGACGATAAGGAGGTAGCCTGAAGAATGGAAGAACGTAAAAATTTATTATGGAATATTCATGTTATTATACATATAAAATTATTTTTTCCTGTAAAACAATGGTAAACATGAAAAAAAGTCACTCTGAAAATATCATACAGAAAAGAAATAATTGTATAAATTATAATAAATAAAATTTAGAACAAGTGCGGTTAATTAATGTATTGAATATTTTTGTAATAATGTCGAGAGCGAGTAATCAATATATATTATAAAAGAAAGTGCAAAAAACCGTGCGGCTCGCAAAAACTCAGAAACGAGTACCGGTACGATCAAGGGAGTTATATGGTGTAATAGATCTCTATCCCCCCTCCAGGATGACGGTTCCCGTTTTTACTTAAAGGGCGTGCTTTTATAGATATAAGGGCTGAAAGTTTCGCCCTTTTGAAATTTCTAGAACTGTCCTCCGGAAAGTTCTAGAAGGTTCCATAGAGAGCTCTAGAAACTTCTGGAACGAGTGATGGAATATGTTGTGGAATGTTTGGGAATAGGTAATCGGGAACATCACTGTGGAACATTCCCAGAACACTCTCGAATGTTGTCATGAGCGAAGCCTGGTAACCCAGCTAGTCTGTAATAAATAAGGTTTAGTTAAATTTGTTGACAAATTATGTAATGAGATTCCACAAAAAAAATATTCAACAGAGATTGAACTTCACACTCAAACGGATGTACAGCTTAAAACTTTTCATTTTATCAAGAAGGTATGTACTAACAAATAAAAAAAAAACTATTCTTTATCCAAAAATAACCAAATTGACAATAGCGACGCCACAAACTGCAAAGTTTTCGTGTCAAGCAGCGCATCATCTGTGTCAATATGATGAAGTGTTA
Organism: Limnephilus lunatus; assembly: GCA_917563855.2. Classification (NCBI taxonomy): domain Eukaryota; kingdom Metazoa; phylum Arthropoda; class Insecta; order Trichoptera; family Limnephilidae; genus Limnephilus; species Limnephilus lunatus. Next base: position 86,146,031 of record OU830593.1, read on the forward strand.
TGTTATAGTGTGATTAATAAAACATAATATATTGACATTTTTAAAACAATAATTCAGAATTTATACAGTCAATTTTACAAAAGTGATTTTTGGATAAGCTTGGAATGACTTTTACGGTAAAACTGCAAATTGTGATACTTCATCGTTGATGACAATATTAGAAACTCTCAGAAGTTCAAAAATTTTCATTTGAGAGTCGCTAATATTGTCTTCAATGACAAAGTATTATTATTATTTGGAAAAACCAAATGTGACAGTATCTTCACGCATACATTTAATAGTGCCCATTGAATTCCCCCAGATGCAAGGCAACTGGACAACTGGATAACTAACAAACTATACATTTCTTATGAAATGGATGCTTTAGGAACACACTTGTCACACACAATGTCGATATGCGCTATTCAGATCTGCATGGAACATGCAAAAGAGGATGTGTGTTTTTAGATCTTACAACGATCACCGCTATTGATATGTAACACGTCAGTTTATTTGACATTTCACGATTTCTATTATACTACAGTTAATTTGACATTAGCTCCTGAATTAACTTATTAATAAATCTTAGTGAATCATTCTCAAATTCGTTGTGTTTTTGTTTTCCGTGACGATGGAAAACAAAAGATGTTGTGGCCCAAACCCAATGTTTTTGTTAAATGTTTTGAAAACATTTCGTCGCTGGAGACCCGATTTAAAACCAGACAAAATAGTACTTTTCTAAGGGAAACACATAACCTAAAAAATTTATCAAATCAATTGACACGCCACTTATGTAAGTACTAGAAATATACTCGTCACATGCGTGTCCTTACCCAATTTGCGTTGCATACTTAGGACAAATGTGCACATCGGCCTGCTATTGAAGCATTGCATACGTTGCACATGTGGAGCCAGTGTGTCCTTATCTCCAGAGTGATAAACTTGAGCATATTGACCAAAATCACAGAACTGAATATACAGCAATATCAACTTTAACAGAGCACCTTTAACACAGGAACAAAAATATATTCATAAATAATAAAATTACAAGCATAATCCCACGACCAATAATATCATTGTTAAGTATCTAATAATTATATATATTTATTTATCAATAAAAAAAATTAACTAACATTTATATTACAATTTATTAACATTCAACTATTATTTGTCGTGATACGTTTTTAGATTTTCACGACCAAATTATTTTCGTTATTTGTTTTTGGGGTATTATGCCGTGTTGCGCTACCTCCTTCTTTAGCCAACGTTTCGGACAGCGTTGCAGTGTCCATCATCAGGGCAGATCCGGCATACCAAAAACAAATATAATATAACACCCCAAAAACAAATAATGAAAATTATTTGTCGTGTTTGTTTAACAGTGAGCACTCGAAGTTGAATATAAAATTGTCGTAAATAAATAAAAAATTTCTCACAAACACAACATGATGAAATTCATGTACATATTGAATTTTAAATAGGGAATGCTATAACTAAGATCAGTAGACAGAAGAGAAAGGTTCAATTGATTGGGAAAAGAAATGGTACAGTCGGTTCCGCTTAATTGGGACACATCGGGCCTGAGATTCATTTTTCTTTTACATTAGCTCCACACAGGAGGCCTGAAGAAAATAATCCCCCTCATGACCTAAGTCATCTTTAGGGATGCTGTGGGTGGGTCGTTAAGGTAGGAAGGGGAGGATATTCTGTGAAGGAAAAAGGTATGAGGGGTGGGTAGGCATCTGGGGGTTAGTGTGTCCAGGAGTGAGAGATGAATGAATCCATCTCTCCCACTGCGGTGCAAGGTGGAAGAGCCCTGCTGGTCAAAAGTCTCCCTCAACCAGTGTCTCCCGATCCGGCCTGCCACGCAGTTGGTGGACAAGCGCATCCACACCCAAGATCCGGACAAATCTCACACCATGAACCCGGAAAACCCTGCTAAGTCACCTAACTACAAACTACAGCAGAGGTGTATGGACTTCAGATCGAGATTTGTCCCAATTAACCTCTTGAACAAAAAATCATTTCTCTCAATATAACTAGCTACTCTGGGAAAACTACATACAGTGAAACTCTCTTAAGAAGTTTTCCAAGGGACCGGGGAAAAAAAACTTCTTAAGTGGGAAAACTTCTTAAGTGGGATTCAATTTTAGCCATTCAATAACTCGAGTCTGGGGCATACGTCATTCCTATGTCTACCTACGTTAAATTGTTGTGAAAACAAGCTTATATGATGCATGGCAAATTTTGAAGTTTGAAAAAAAAAAGTTATAATAATGCATCTTTTACCATCTCCTTGGGCATATTTAATCATGTTGCTATGAACATAAAAATAAAGCTAAATATATTTATCTGAAGGTTAAATTTTCCGTATTAATCGTGATCTGATAGATTTAATCAAAAGTTTTTTGTGTTTTACAAATTCGATGAGATAAAATTTTTATACAATAATACCGTAGAACCCCGTTAATTCAAAATCCACGGGACATCAAAAATAAAATTACGAATTAACAATTCCCACATAATTCAAAATTTTATGGAAAAAAAAATTCGTAAAAAATTGCCGAAAATTGAATATCTCAGCGGCAAATTCAAATTCAGGTAGGTTCTTTGGAATAAATTCGTAATAATACGACTTATTCCCTGAGTAAGTCGAATTTTCGCAGCCGTGTACCGCCGCGGACGGCCCTCTATCCGAAGTAAATTCACAAAAATACGATATTTTCCGAGTAAATAAAATTTTCGCGGCCGATTACCGCCGCGGCCATCCATTTAAACTCAAAAAAATATGATATATTACCGCGTAAATCGAAATTTCGCAGCCTACTTCCGATGCAACTGGCCCTTTGAATTCAGATACTCTAAGTAAATTCGTAAAAATACAATAAATTTCGCGTAAATCGAAATTTCACAACCGAATCCCGTCGCGGCCGGCCCTCTAAATTCAGATAGGTATGTAGGTATCTATTCGAAATAAATTCGTAAAAATACCGCATATTTCTGCAAAATCAAAATTTTGCTGCTTATTGCCTCCGGGGTCGGCTTTTCAAATTTAGATATTCGAAGTAAATTCGTAAAACTACTATTTATTTCGCGTAAATCGAATTTTTGCAGCCGAATCCCGTAGCGGCCGGCCATAATGCAGATGCCTATTCCGAATAAATTCATGAAAATTGAATTTTTGCGGCCGAATATAGTTGCTCCCGGCTATAATGCAGATACCTATTCGGAATAAATTCATAAAAATATGATATATTTCGCGTAAATTGAATTTTTGCGGCTGAATTCGGTTGCGGCCGGTCATAATGCAGATACTTATTCGAAATAAATTCATTAAAAAAAGGTTTATTTCGCGTAAATTGAGTTTTCGCAGTCAAATCCCGTCGCGGCCGGCCATAATGCCAATACCTATTCGGAATAAACTCATAAAAATAACATATATTTCGCGTAAATTGAATTTTTGCGGCTGAATTCGGTTGCGGCCGGTCATAATGCAGATACCTATTCGAAATGAATTCATTAAAAAAAACGATATATTTCGCGTAAATTGAGTTTTCGCGGCTAAATCGCGTCGCGGCCGGCCAGTATTCAGATACCTATATGGAAAAAAATAATAAAAATTGGATATATTTCGCGTAAATCAAATTTTTGCTGCCGAATCCCGTTGCGGTCGGCCATAATGCAGATACCTATTCGAAATAAACTCATAAAAATACGAAATATTACGCATAAATTGAATTTTCGCAGCTAAATTCGGCTGCGGCCGGTCCATAATGCAGATACATATTCGGAATAAATTTAAAAAAATACGATATATTTCGCGTTAATTGAATTTTCGCGGCTGAATTCGGTTGCGGCCGGTCATAATGCAGATACCTATTCGGAATAAATTCATAAAAATACGATATATTTCGCGTAAATTGAGTTTTCGCGGTCGAATCCCGTCGCGGCCGGCCATAATGCAGATACTTATTCGAAATAAATTCATAAAAAAACGATATATTTCGCGTAAATTGAGTTTTCGCGGCCAAATCCCGTCGCGGCCTGCCAGTATTCAGATACCTATATGGAAAAAAATAATAAAAATTGGATATATTTCGCGTAAATCGAATTTTTGCTGCCGAATCCCGTTGCGGTCGGCCATAATGCAGATACCTATTCGAAATAAACTCATAAAAATACGAAATATTACGCATAAATTGAATTTTCGCGGCCAAATCCCATCGCGGCCGGCCATAATGCAGATACCTATTCGAAATAAATTCATAAAAAACGATATATTTCGCGTAAATTGAGTTTTCGCGGCCAAATCCCGTCGCGGCCGGTTAGTATTCAGATACCTATTTGGAAAAAAATCATAAAAATTCGATATATTTCGCGTAAATCGAATCTAATCCCATCGCAGCCGGCCCTAATTCAGATACCTAATCGGAATAAATTCATAAAAATACAATACATTTTGCATAAATCGAATTTTCGCGCCCAAATTCCGTCGCAGTCGGCCCTTTAAATTAATTTATTCTAAGAAAATTCGTTAAAATTACCACAACCAATTCAGATGTTACAAAATAATAATGCGAATTAGGACGATGTTAACCGCGTTTATGCTCGATTTATCGAAATTTTATGGCATTTTATCAGCACGGCTATCTGTCAGATTCTGATATACGAAATTTGTTTTTTTGTTGTTGTTGAAATCGATGTTTTTCGAATGACTAATTTCGAATCTTAAAGACCTTTCCATGTTCGTTACATAATTCCGCATTGCATATTCGTTCGACGTGTCACATTGTTATTGTACCTACCCAGGGATTACGGCTAACGGCCCGGCCGGCGGCGGCCGACAAAGGGTCTGTTTATGGTCTCAGGTAGGTACCTACTAGAGATCGCGAGTAATCTGTGAAGCCAACGTCTTTCACTTTATGACTTGGAAAAAGGTTCTATGAATTCTAGATATGTATGTATTTTGCAGCACAATATTTCGTTTGTGTTTATATTACCGCCGGATTTCAAAAACCTCTTAAGCGGGAAGCAGTTTTAGCTCTAAAACTTCTTAAATGGGAAAAAATCGAGTTTTTTGCAGTTTTTTGTATGGAATTTTCAAGGGACCGAAAATCAAAACTTCTTAAGCGTGAAAACTTCTTAAGTGGGAACTTCTTAAGCGAGTTTTACTGTATCTACACTGTCCTAGAACGGGAGACTCCTAGTTGGACAGTCAAAGCTTCTTTGTACTGATGTATTCTTTATAACAAAAACAAATAAATAAATAAATAAAAAATAAAAATACTAATCATTCTAATCTATTGTCAAGTAGATTAGTGAGACATCTTCGATAAACCAAAATTTGAGTCGAGTATGCAGTTACAGTACAATCTCACTAATCACGCACTTTAATAGACCGATACGTCCAATAATCCGGCACCCTCCACCCGCGCCTCCCTTGCCCCTCTACGCCTATGCGTTCCATCGCCGCGTTGTCACCTAGCAGTCTAACCTCAAAACTATAATAAAATAAAACCTGTCAAAAAAGAACACAACATGTACATATACAGTGAAACCCTCTTAAGAAGTTCTCTCTTAAGAAGTTTCGTGGCTTAAGAAGTTTGGTTTTTTCGGTCCCTCGGCCCAAAATTGGCCCAATTTTTCCCACATATAAGGTTTTCCTGCTTAAGAAGTTTGTTATTTCCGGTCCCTTGGAAAACTTCTTAAGAGGGTTTCACTGTATTACACACATTATATTCTCTTTATGAAATGCTTTGTTTTATTTATTATGATTATTTCTCTATATTTCAGTAATCCGAACATTCCAATAATTCGGCACCCTCTGGTTTTTAATAGTGCCGGATTAGTGAGATTGTACTGTATATGTAAAAGTGTACCCTCTATCTTTCGAATGGAATGTCCGAATTGAATAATTCAAAAAGTTATATAAAGGTATTGAAGCAGTATTGAATATAAAGTAGTTTATTTTGATAAGGATTAATACCAAGATATAAATAAAGAGCCTTTTCTAGCGGTGGCATTTTAATTGAATTTTTAAAATAAAAGAACACTTATTGTGGGATAACTATAATAGTTAGACATATGCTGTTGCGACACTTTTTGTAAGTAATGATGTGTTCTGCAAAGTCATAGTACATTATTTTATCCTATCATCAATAGTTTTCGTAGCGCACGCGATGTAAAGAATATTTTAGGTAATTTTTTTACACCTTGGGTTACATTATTGGAGTTTTAGTAAGGATCCCTAATTTTTTGAAAATACAATATACCCTATGCTATCCGGGGATAGTGTAGCTTCCCAACAGTGAAAGAATTTTTCAAATTGGTTCAGTAGTTTCGGAGCCTATTCAATGCAAACAAACAAACAATCAAATCTTTCCTCTTTATATAGTGTGTTAGATTTAATGTGTAAAAACACAGACACGTGTAAGTTATTTGATTTAAGGTGAGCTTTCGAATATTGCCATCAGAATAGAGAAGTCCAGTCCAATTTTTTTATTTTTTTTATGAATAATGACCTTCTAACTTAAATAACTGCATTTTTTTTTTTTTTTTTAGAGTTAGTTTTAATAGTTAAAATAATTGTCAAAGTTTCAATTTTTCAAGGTCCCTCAAAAACCCGCAAAATTTAAGATGTATTTTGTGACGTCATCAACAGTTCCATTTCATGTTTTTTATGTTGGTCTCCTTGAATCTCACATAGATTTGCGCAGGCGCCGCCGGCCATCTTAACGCGTTAATTGGTCTATTTATGGTGTATGGGCAATGGCAATATGGCGACGGCGAGATCAGAAGCTTCGCAAAAATGACATGATGAATTTTACTTGCAGTTTTATGTTTTTGAAGTTAATTCAGTTTTATGTTTTTGAAGTTAATTTACGTTTAAATGATCAATTCACTGTGATATTAGTGTAATTCATCATAAGTACCAATGCTGCGTTACTTTTTTTTCAGTTTTAGTCCTTTAAATAGTGTTTTGTTGGTGTATTTCCGTTGTACGATAGGTTTAAGGTTACGTCTGAAATTTTTGTTTAATGACTTTTCCGCGTGAATTTAATAAAACTTCCATAAAAGTAATATTATTTATTAATGTTAAAGACTAATGCATGTGTAAATAAATACAAAATATAGAAATCAACACATTAAATTGCGTAACACCGAATCCAAGATGTCATATTTTTAAAGTTATTTTTTCGGAATCATTAGAATATTTTTTTATCATTTTTAATTGTATGAACGAGAAAAAAAGTGAAGTGACAGTTTTATTCCAAATTCATAAAGTAAGAGGACTGTATCTTTAAAATTTTTAATCTTCCTAAATTTTTTGACCATTTAATAGATTGTGTTTACAGTCAGCTGTTTTTTTTAATTTTTTCATTTTGAAACTTAAAATACTGCAATTTTCAAACGCGATCGTATATGTCAGATACAAAAATATAAAAGGCAATTCTATTTAGTTTCTATAAAGGTATATGCTTTTACGACATCTTCAAAAATAAGAAATATATAGAACATTCGTTTGTGTCATACCTAAATTCCCATACAAATGACGTACAGCATAAATAAACCTGTCATTACAGTGATTACCATCGTGACGTCACCACACAGCATACCAACCTGACGCTGTGTTTTAACGAGAATATTAAAAATGCACTTTTTAATATTTTTTAAAAACTGTACGTTTAATATTATTAAATAAAACTTATATATTCATAATCAGCGTTTATTGGTCTATATGAGCATGTTTTTTTAAGGCCATAATATTTTTCACTGGAGTTCCTTATTATCTCAAAACTTAGTATTTGGAGATGTCTGACTAATAAACTGGACGATCGATATGGTAGATTATATAATATTTTTACAAATATTATCTGGTAATACGGTATAATTTACAAAAACAACATTTTACAAAACATAAATAAGTTATGACGAAAATAGAATCAGATGGCGCATGGCGAAAATTTTGCATCAGCACACCAAGAGAAAATCGGCTGCCCCGATAAACCGGTCTACCAATTAAGTAGAATCGACTGCATTTCAAATTTTGCAGAGGATATTAATTTGATTATTTTTTTAGCACCGCAAGCACAAAGTCTATGCTTTTGTAATTTTATTCAAATATCAGATGGTTAAAATAATAGGTAGGAACTATAAAGTCTTGCAGGCAACACTCAAAACAGAATGACATTTGAAAAATGCGTGGTTCGTGGTTCAGTGTGGCAATTTAATAAGCATTGCCATCATTAAAAAATCGTAGTTCCTACAAGTTCTTGACGGAATTTAAGAATATTATGCATTCGAATTTGGATCGTCCCTTTCTCCCGCACACCTTAAAACTAAAGGAAGAAGATTCATTAAATAAAATCACTTTTCGCTTGACACAAGCTTTCTTTGAATTTGGCACTCTTTCATATTCAATTTTCGATTACGAACTTCATTCTGATTCCCCATTGTTCTAGACCTTCATCTTCTCCAACGCTTTGAGGGGGTGATCCATGTGTGTGCGAGGTTCGGTGGCAGGTGGTGCACAGTGGCAGGCGGCTAGGACAGGTAGGTGCGCACGATGCCCTTGACCTTGGAGCGACAGAGGGGGCAGGCGGAGAGACAGGGAGCGCACTGTACACAGCTCAGAAGGTGGCCGCACGGCAGGAACACTACGCCCACCTGGAATCATTACGCAAACACACAATTATATAATATATACTGTATATTATGTGTGGCACGTTTTAAGATACTCTCAGTATCGCCCTAGTGTAAGACCACAATTCAGAATTGAAACATTGCTTGAAATGACTTTAGCTGTGTTTGCTGACTGATCTAAATCACACATGGGCAACCGCCGGCCAGCAGGCCGGATCCGGCCCGCCGAGCTATTTTGTCCGGCCCTGATTCATCTCGCCAAAGTAATAGAGGTAGAAATTAATTAGATACCTAAATGATCTGAATATTAAATTACAAAAACAGGGACAACTGTCCATTGAACTGTATGGACATGTCCTTGTAGTAAGCTAAGATTTTTGGAAAATCAGATTAGCGGTAAAAATTGTTAACATTTTCCTAGTCTATCAACTTATACAAACATCACATATAATTCTTATGGAGATAAACTTAAGGCATTAATAGAGCAATTTGATACGAGGTTTGCCGACTTCCAAAACAAAGACTCCACATTCGCTATATTTGCTCGTCCGATGGATGCTGATGTAAATAATGTGTCAGCAAATTTACAGATGGAACTTACTTATCTTCAGGGGGGGATTTAGTGCTAAAATCACAATTTAACAACATTGCTTTGACGGATTTTTATAAATTATATTTGGTGGAAGAAAAATACACAAGTTTACGAGTATTTGCAAGAAAAATCATTTATCTTTTTGGCAGCACATACATATACATGTGAACAGTTTTTTTTCGATGATGAAACACACCAAATCAAAAATTCGAACAGGGATAACAGATGAAAATTCTATGCGATTATCCTTAAGAGGCCGCTATCCGAATATCTACCGATTTCTTGCAAACCTCCCTTAACCGGTAATTGGCCGGAGCCGCCAATTGGCATCGTGTCTGTGCGCATGCGCGCGGAAAAAAGTTCGAAAAAAATATTTTTTAATGCCATTTTGACCCTTCTGTGTACAGGATTTGAATGAAGAACAAGGTCAGAATAGCTTGCCCAAATATCGTAGAAGATATAGCAACTTATTTCATTCACCTGGCAGCACCAGAATATTTTTAAATGATTTTTATCTGTGGAGTCGAAGTGTCAAATTTTGCCGCGATTAAATCTGATGCGGAATTCTTTACGAAAACATCGTAAAACCTATTAATTTATCAAATTAACGCCAGTAATGAAGTTTTAGTACATAGTTTATTGTTCTAGGAATGTGTTTCGGTCAATAAAATATATGAGAGCTTAAAATTAATTCACAAAACGTTCAATTCAAAATTCAAAGTGGTGCTTCGAAATTCAAAATTTTGGAAAAAAGAAGAAAAGGGTCGGTAAATGGTGGCAAATGACAAGTTAAACATTTGAAGTTTTTAAGCTCTTAAAAAATATATGTTATTCTTAAAGATAATATCTAGACATTCGTTGCGCCGAAACGCAAATTATATAAAATTCCCTCGATAGAAAAAAATCGCAAAGTATGCTCCAAAAATTATTATAAACACGTTTGTTTCAGTTATTTTACAAGTTATATGTATGAAAAAATTCACAGCGTTTCTTTAAATAAAACTAAAGACAATTATCGCGAGATTTTTGCTCTATTTTTAACGACTCGTGTTATATTAAAGATTTTCATGATTTTTGCATCAATTTTATCGCTGTAAATGTTAGCGCACTCTTCTAACATTTGTCATTTCATATCTCTCCATCTTCTTCTTTTTGGGGCCAGTAACGGAGCCCTAAGCAATACAAGTAATTTTAGTACAATGCCAATCCTCACACTAAATCTTGTGTCAGTATATAATATTAATAGTACGTCATTCATTACATAAATAAACAAAAAAAAATATTAGAAGTAGCAACGTGTTTTATTTAATTTAATATTACTTTGTCATGCTTAATAATTTGGTCCGGCCCTTGACTCGGAGACAAAATGACAATTTGGCCCCAGACCCAGGAAAGGTTGCCCATGCCTGATCTAAATAGACGGGTACTTTTCGACCTTCCTCTTCTCAATCTCCTTCCCCTCCCCACTTACCTCCAGCCTCACAACATATCCCAATTGGGGACGCCGTAGTCTCACTGGCTTTAGACAGGAGCAGTTGGGACTCTTAAAGAGTAAAACCTATCAATGTTAATATTAATGAATTGACAATAAAAAAAAATTGTAAATTCATGAACATAGCAGCTAATAAATGCATTGAGAAAATGGAGATAATGTTGGTAACTCTCAGTCGAAGTATGAAATAATGATGTAAGTTGATTTGGTCAGAGCAGAGAAATATGTTTTTTTTATAGTTTCTTGTAAAGTGGTATTTATAGTAACTAACTAAACTAACTAACTAACCATCACGCCGTTTCCCCGCAGGGGTAGGCAGAGAGGACGGACCGCCACACAACTCGATCTTGGCACACACTCTTTGCCTCGTTCACATTCATACATCGTCTCATACATGCTCTTCTATTATTCCGACTCTTCACATGGCCCGACTCAAGTAACTGATTCACTTGGTCGTGCCATGTCTTCCTCGGGCGTCCCCGACTTCTTCTACCATTCACATTTGCATCATATATTCTCCTTACACTCCTTTCCTCGTTCATTCGCTCTACATGCCCAAACCATCGGAGAGTCCCTTTCTTAATCTTACACATCACGCTTACATCAGCCTTGCATTCTTTGCGGATATCCACGTTTCTCTCACGATCGTACATGGTTTTTCCACACATTCGCCCATTCACATTTATAATTCACACATTTATAGTATACACAATAAAAACCAACGGTAAATGTTCCGCTATTGAGTCCACGCTCAAAACACACTTTAAAAAATTAAAATAAGTTGTACTAGGTAGATAATAGTTAGTAATAAGTAATTCAGTAACCGAAATTTAAAAATATTGCGTTTTAATGATTATTTTGTTAACTTTAAAAATGCGAAATGTCACTTTTCAAGGACCGCCATCCATTATTGAATTCACGCTCAAAACACACTTTAAAAAATTAAAATAAGTTGTACTAGGTAGATAATAGTTAGTAACAAGTAATTCAGTAACCGGAATTTAAAAATATTGCGTTTTAATTATTATTTTGATAACTTTAAAAATGCGAAATGTCATTTTTCAAGGACCGCCATCCATTATTGAATCCACGCTCAAAACACACTTTAAAAAATTAAAATAAGTTGTACTAGGTAGATAATAGTTAGTAATAAGTAATTCAGTAACCGGAATTTAAAAATATTGCATTTTAATTATTATTTTGTTAACTTTAAAAATGCGAAATGTCATTTTTCAAGGACCGCCATCTTTTTAAATAAGAAGGCCATTCTTGTGCCGTGTGAAACTGCAATACGCAAATTGTAAATACACACTACCAACCTAAAAATTCAAAAACATTTACGTAACCAGTTGTTTCAAATAATATAATAACAATTAATTGTTGTAAAATAACCTACCAAAAAAAACATCCCAGTTTTCAAGTAGTTTAGCGGCTTTGTGTAACATGGTTTGTGATACAAAAGAAAGTGCCCCTTTATACCGCCTGCTCGCGTCAAGGCAAGAAAAACATCCCAGTTTTCAAGTAGTTTAGCGGCTACGCTAGGTTTGTGTAACATGGTTTGTGATACAAAAGAAAGTGCCCCTTTATACCGCCTGCTCGCGTCAAGGCAAGAAAAACATCCGAGTTTTCAAGTAGTTTAGCGGCTACGCTAGGTTTGTGTAACATGGTTTGTGATACAAAAGAAAGTGCCCCTTTATACCGCCTGCTCGCGTCAAAGCAAGAAAAACATCCCAGTTTTCAAGTAGTTTAGCGGCTACGCTGGTTTGTGTAACATGGTTTGTGATACAAAAGAAAGTGACATTTCTTTCCATGTTCTTCTGTTATAAATACAGGTACAAACTTGTCTATAATATTAATCCTACTTGCAGTACAAACCTTTTAAAACTTGGGTGTTATTGAAAAGAAAAATGCGTGCGTGTTCTTTTATTTATTTTCGTTTTAGGTATTAAAATAATTCGTATAGTAAGTAATTCATTTATTGGGTTTTTAACATATAATTATATATCAGTGCAATTGTGATTGAATAATCTATCTTTTAAATGTGTTTTTAATTTGTTTGTTCCTAATATATTGTTTCGGTGGAAGTTTTTTTGTAAAAATGCATCAACTGAAAATGTCATCGTTTTTGATTTGCAAAAATATTAATAATTACTGCTTTTGTGTATTTGAAATATAGTTATTTAATCAGAGTGATTCATAACAAAGAGATAAATATAAGTTTTATATGGATTGGTTCATTATTAATGCAGATATTTGCTTATCCAATTATTTATGTCATATGTCAAAAAAGCGACAACTTTCGTAGTCAATATTGGCATAAAGCTTCCGTCACACAATAAAAATTTAGTTGTTTCGTTGTATACTAATTAATTAATTGATTTTATTTTACCAAATTTGTGCAGAAACAGCAATCGTCCAGGGAAAGAAGGGAGCACTCCACGAACCAGGTTTAAATAAATTTTTTCATATTTTATATTAGTGCAGTATACAAAATTTGAACATTTAAGTATATGAAGTGTTTTCAATTTAAAATATATAGAGTAGTGCTGACTGGAAGAGGAGGCAGAGGACGAGGTGCAGAAGGAGTACCAGCTGGTGCCGGACTAACTGCACGTGGACGTGGGAGTCAACGCAGAGCTGCATTGCCTGCTCGGTCTGGAGTGTGAGTATTTTTTAATGTTTTTTTATGAAAGTACTTTGCTGTGGCCGTTGAACTCATCATATATTTTTATTTATTTTAACAGTGACCCTGCTTTGCTACTGGTGCGAGAGGATAGTGTAAAGGCTGTTAGGGCCCTGTCTGCTTCCTTCCGACTAGAGCTGGAAAGCCGAAAATTTAAGAAGCAGGCGGCGCGCATTTTGCTCCCTACCGCACTTGCAAGAAAAACTAAACAAAAGTAAGTTATCATATTTATATGCTTGATACAATATTATTGTTTTTTCTCCGACAGCATTCCACTGTTACAATGAGAGTTGGTTAGATCAGCGCTCTGTGCATTATGCAGTGCATAATGTACAGAGTTCTAATTTTATTGTTTATTTATTTACTGTACTTACTGTTTCACGCGTGAATGAGAACGATTCATATGATTTATGTATATGTTTTCAGAATTCCATCTCCGGAGAGAATACCGTGTCCCTTTTCACAAGGGACACCTTCACCGTTGCCAAAACCCGTCCCACCACCGTGAATGTCCACTCCGGCACAGACCCAGTCAACGGTTCCCAATCTTCCAATTCCGCCTGCTGCACCAATCCGGGCGGCATCTCCGGAGCCGTTACCTGGGACATCGCGGGGTGGGGAACTCCAGCGTGGCGAACTCTTCTCTTCGGAGGGCGGCTACCACAGTGAGCTGTGGGTGGACGTGCCGTTCTACCAAGAATTGTCGGCGTTTGAGAACGGTGAGTCTATTTTTTGAAATGTCATACATACCAGGGGCTCTAGTATGGTGAAATCGATAAGTTTGCAATATCGGATAGATAATTGATTTTATATTGATATCCCTAGCACAGTTTCACTGTTGGTATATTGGCAGGAAATAAGCATAGTACTTAAAAATTCCACATAACAAACATACATAATGTATTGTAATCCGAAAAGATACAATGTGCCTACGTTCTATGCAAGTAAATATGTAGTTGCTAAAGTAGAAAGTCTGAAATTTGAGTTTGTTTTTGGCCAATTTTTGTTTGATAGTACGAACTTCGCACAGCATTGGGAATACCGAAATCATAGTTTTACACTGTAACAAAGCATGATCTATTTGTTCTCGAGATAATGTCCTGACACGTTTACATTTCAAAAGATTGGCATTAAACAGGGATATTATAGAATGAGACACGCCGAACTCCTTCGCGAGGGTTACATTTGATTTACCGGCTTCTAAATGGTGTAATATAGGACTTTTTTCTTCAATTGAAACAACTCTTTCGTTTCACGGAACTCATTTTGTCGAGCTTCCTAGTCACTTCCAAGCGAGGCGCGGGGCGGTGCGGTATTGGTGGGTGGGTATCTTTAAAATAGGCCGCTTTAAGTAGTTGGTCGCTTTAAACGTGTACGTTTTCCTACTAAAAGCTATGAAACCTTGAGTTTACATTATCGTCACTTAAAACGGTAGGCCGTTATATGGAAAGTTATTATATCCGAATTCTATTGTAAATTTTTGTTTTCTATTATTTCAGAGACAGATATGGACAGCACCAATGTGGACGAGGCAGCTCTCTATCAAGAAGAGTCGGTAATTGAAAACCGTGAGTTATAAAACTAACTAACTTACCTTCACGCCATTTCGCTGCAGGGGTAGGCAGAGAGGATGGACCGCCAGACAACTTGGTCTTGGCACACACACACTCTTTTCTTCATTCAAATTCATCCATACCTACCTGACTATGGTATTCTGACTCCTGACATTGCCCGCCTCAAGTATTTGATTAACAGGATCGTACCAAGAGTTCATTATTTTGAAACGTTGTACCAGAGACAGCGGGTAATCGTAATATAGACACGTTTAATTAATTTGGGTTTTCTGTTGTTGCAGAAATGGATATGAACAGAACAAGCGACGTGGACGACGAAGCGAGCAACGTAGACCACAAAGAGAGCGATGAGGATACCTTCTGCATGCCACCAATACCTTATTATAATATTATCAACGTTTCACCTTACTCCGCTATGGATATAGACTTTAGTAAACAAGACCAGGTAGATAGTGAGGCAATGCGTTTGATTCTGCCGCCTGATGGTTACTCTTTCGATTGGTCCAGCGATATCTCACGTTTTACTGGGATAAGGGAGACATTTACAGGTACGCCAGGACCAACTTTCAATACTGACGAAATGGGCAAACCTGTGGATGCCTTTCTTAAAATCTTCGATGGAGATTTCGTTGAACTGATCGCGAGAGAGACCAACAGGTATGCAGATCAATGGATTGCGAAAAAACAGTTTCAGCGCCATGCGCCTACCAATAAATGGGCTCCCACGAATAAACGGGAAATATACGTATTCTTGGCAATTTTAATGTATCAAGGTATCTCTCCCCTTCCCGTTGAAAAAGACTACTTCTATTTAAAAAAATCACCGCCATGCCTTATTTCAGCCGAGCCATGGATTATAATCGTTTTGAAAGTCTTTCTTCTTATGTACCATTATCTGTGCGAAGGTTACAAAAGATTCAGCCCGTCTTGGACCACCTCTTAAATAAGTTTGAGACTTTATACCTGCCCGAGCAAGACATCTCTCTGGATGAATCCTTACTCTGCTATAAAGACCGTTTGGGATTCGTCCAGATGATCAAAACCAAAGCAGCCAGCGCGGGTATAAAATCTTACGAGCTTTGTGAGTCCAAGTCTGGCTATCTTTGGAAATTCCAAATTTATACTAGGAAGACCATTTCCATACAGGCTGAATCGACAAATCCAGACCAGGAAGACATGACGGAAGACATAACAGAAGATATGACGGACGACATGACACAGGTAAACTTTTCGGGTGCTCACAATATCTGCCCAGTTGGGGCCACTGCAAAGATAGTATACGACCTGGCCATATACGCTAATAATGGACAACTTTTATAATAGTCCATTATTGGCGCGATGCCTCAAAAGAAATGGAATGGACTGCATGGGCACATTGCGGTTAAACTGAGAATTTGTGCCCTCTGCATTTAAGTCCCATCTCCGGACAAAACTGAGGGAAGGTGAGCTTGTATACTCGAACTGCGGGGACCTCAATGTTATGGTTTGGTTGGACAAAAACCTGGTAAGTATGTTGTCCACCTACCATAAGGCAGAAATTGGGGGCTGTTGAAAAGTTTGGTACCTGGACATACAAACCTCAACTGGTACTAGACTATAACAAAGTAATGGGGGGGTCGACCGAAAAGATCAGCTTTTGGCAGGCTTTCCCATTGAACGACAGCGAAACCTGATCTGGTACAAGAAGCTTTTCAGGAGACTACTAAGCGTTTCGGTGCAGAATGCGTATATATTGTACAGCTCAAAGCTCCGCAAGGAAAATAAAGACATTTTGTACCGAAACTTCAGGAGTGAGGTTGCGGATGATCTTCTTCTGCTGTTTTGTCGTAGTCAAATTGAGACGACTGTGCGGACCATTGGCCTAATAGCTGAAGGAAAGATTCTGCGACCTATCCTGAAAGGCAACCACTTCGTAGTCCGTAGCAGGAAAAAGGTGAAATGTGTGTGGTGCAACATAAATAACATTTTCAAAAGGACCCTCACAAAGTGTGATGTGTGTGAAGTGGCTTTATGCTCTGATTGCATGAAGCCATATCACACTACAATATAGAATTGCTGGTGGTTTTTATATTTCATGTTTTTCTTTTCTTGTTTTTTTAGTTGTGTAATTCTAATTTATAGATTTAATTAACTTTGTCTGAACATCAATTATGATGGCCTGGATGGCTGGACCAAGTCATTTCTTTCCGCATATTCACATCATATGTTATGTTGTCCTCGAAGGTTCTATCTGATAAGGTTCGGTGGACATTTAATATGTATATTTCAATTCTGATCATTGAAATATCATGTTAACAAATGCACAGGTATTCTCATTTTTCCCTGTTTATTGTACACATTTAAATAACTTGTTTTATTTTTATGTCTTATTTATATTTTGTCAATTTTTCTGTAAAGAGGCTTTTTCAGATCTAGTCACTTAACATAACTAAGCCATTTCAAGCAATGTTCAATTCTGAATGGTGGTCTCTCACCAGAACGATACTGAGAGTATTTCTCTAGAGCGAGGTATAATGTTGGAGTTTTACCTACCATTAAAACTCTTATTATGTTGTCTTGCTCATCCAGAATATATATATAATGTGAGATATCGCGCTTATTTCTCGCTAGCGCCCGTCGTATCTGTCGCTATATCTTGAATTTCCCGCCTTCCTTTTGTAGCTCCCTTCAGTTGTATAATTGTCACCTTGCAGTTGGCGTCCTGAGACGCCATATCCTTCAATTTGGACTCACCAAGCAGAGCTTGAATATATATTCTGGATGAGCAAGACAACATAATAAGAGTTTTAATGGTAGGTAAAACTCCAACATTATGTGTGTCGTTGCTCATCCAGAATATATATATAGGTGTTTGTTATCGCTTGGTGACAATTCTAAAGCCAAAATTGTGACTATTACTGTATTGCTTGAAATAACTTGGTCAAAGACTGAGAGTGAATGGGTGGATTCAGCACCTCAACATTGAGACCTCTGATCTGCTTTCTATAATATTTCTTGAAAGTGTTTTCTGAACGCCAGTTTCCTCTTTCCAAAATGGTGTCTATAGGACACTCTTCCAGCCAACTCCTTGAGGCTACTGCTGATCTCAAACTCCCAGGGGAGGCATCAATCCCAGCGTCCTTCAAAATTGTTTTAATCCATCCACCAATAACAGTTCTCGAGGCTGGCCTGGCAGGCCCCAATGTGGAAATAAACAGACATTCAACACCAGCTTCGTGTCTCCTGTTCTCACCCAAAGATATAAGCTTTCTCAACCAAAATATAGGATCTATATTACAATCCTCTGCTTTGCAAAGTTTCCAACCAGACTGTCTATGTGTAGAGGTGTCTGTTTTAGAATCAAAAATTGGCCATAATATAATGTGATCATCATTGTCCACAAGATTATCAGGAGATGTATGTAGTAAAGTCAGATCATGTACTCGTCTTCCTGATGCCAGAAGTAAAATCACAGAACATCTACGAGATGCTTCGAAAAGAGTCAGGTCCTTTGGAGGATTTTTACAAAGCCAAGATACCAAGTATCCTGGATCCCAAGTAAATGCTCTAGGCTTCTTATTTGCAGAATTTCCTATACCTCTCATCACTCGCTTGACCAAGGGATGATTACTTATCCTCAAATCGCCGTTGGGGTCACACAAAACCGACACTGCAGACTTGTGAAGTGCTATAGTACTGGGAGCCAAGCCTTTCTTCACCCTTAAGTATGCCAAAAACCGTGCCAGCTGAGATCCCGAAGGGTTATTAGGATGCGTATTATTAATGGAGCACCATTCCTTCCAGCTCTTCCATGCCATGTGATAAGTTGAAAGCGTAGATTTGCGCCAACCCGCATTCAACAGAGCTTTCTCTTGCTGTGACCAATCGTTCAATGCTTCACTCCACCCCCAATCTTCCACACCTGTAGTTGGAGCTTCTGGACCTGTTGAGGATGAAGTCCTGTCGATAAGTCTATCAAGTTGTCGACCAACATGGGTATTATGTGAGGTCGGTCTAGGGCTCTTCTCTTTAGGTCTGGTAACCAAAACACTTTTGGCCAATTTGGGGCTACGACCAGGTACACCCCTGATGACTTGTTCAGGTGTGCAAGCACTCGTGGCATTAAACAAGGGGGAGGAAAGATTCATGCCAAGGGGAAATGCCAACTCCTGCTGAACGCGTTGTGAAACATCGCTCTCTTGTCGTGGGAATCTATCGAGACATACTGATCCACGACGTGAGCCCTCGAAGAAGCGAATAGGTCCACTACTGGATTGCCCCACTTGTGAAAAACAGCTCTTACCGCTGGGGGAAGAAGGTGCCATTCTGGTAATGTCATCCCTCGGGATAGATGATCCGCGAGGCCATTGTAGCGTCCTGGCAAATATTGGACTTGTAAAGCGATTCTGCGCTTGTCCAAAAGAGCAAGAATCTGAAATGTCAGATGAAGGAGACCCATCGACTTGGTGCCTCCCTCGTTCCTCAAGTAGGCTACGACTGTCCTGTTGTCTGATTGAATGAGTAACGAAGAACTTCTCAAATTCTGAGTCACAGATGTTAAGGCATTTAAGATTGCTGTCATCTCCTTTATGTTGCAATGTCCCCCCCTCTGACTGTCTGTCCAACAACCCGACAGAGGTACATCGTCGATCAGGGCTCCCCAGCCGTGATCCGCCGCATCCGTAGTCAGAAAGTGTGTTGGGCTGGGAACATGAAGAGTTGAAACATGATCTAAGTTGGTCATCCACCATTTCATTTCCGACAAGACCTCCTTCTTTATCGGGGACTTCTGCTGAGGGGTCAGCTTCAGCATTAACTGCAACTGTAATTGCATCAGCCGAGTATGGAGTCGACCTCTGAGGACCACAAAGGTAGCAAAATTCAACTTCCCGAGAATACTCTGAGCTTCTCTTAGAGTCCATCTTCGTCTTGTCACGAAGCCCCGAAGTGAATTCCAAAGACCTTGGCGTCTGAATTTGGTCAAATACTTCTGATTTAGATGAGGGTCCCACACAACTCCCAGGTATTCCACTGATTGTGCTGGCTGACTGATACACTTCTGGAGATTCAGTGACCAACCTAACCGCTCCAACAAATGAAGGGCTTCCCGTGTTTGACTGAGGAGGACCTCTCTGGTCTGATGGGCCAGGAGAAAGTCGTCTAGGTACACAATGACCCTGATACCCCGTCTCCGCAGGATTTCTGCAATCCAATTTGTGATAGCTGCAAAGGCCTGTGGTGCACTGCTCAAGCCTTGAGGCAGGCATGTCATCTGTAAGTGAAGACCTCCGTAATACAATCTCAGAAAGCAGTGAGCTTTTGCGACCGGTATGTGGAAGTAGGCCTGCGAAAGGTCTATTTTTGTCATCCAATCGTTGGCTTGAAGAAAGTGTGGGACTTTGTGGTGAGATATCAGAGAAAACTTTTTCCAAGCTACATCTAAATTGAGAGCTTTTAAATTGAGGATTGGCCGTTTTGAGCCGTCGCTCTTTTGAACAAGAAAAAGTGTTGATAGGAAGGAGGCATTGTCGCCAGCTCTTTCCAGTGTACCATCTCTCATCATCTTTTTTATTTCGAGGGTCATTTCCGGGGTTACCTTCGTCTTGAACCTCCTTGCGGAAGCATGGCTTGGACTTATCAACAAGGGCTTTCGGAAGAATGGTATGCGGTATCCTCTTATCATATGTAAGATGGTCTCTGGGGCATCTAGGGCCCGCCATTCTCTCCAATAATCCTGTAGTTGACCCGCCCGAAATGGTTGATTGTCACTTGTTGAAGCGGCCACGAGAGGTCTGCCCCCTCGCGCCACGCTTCTGTTCCCTCCCCCTACGCCTCGTACCGGAGGAATAGTGGGGGTCTCGCCCGTGGTCTGCCCGCCGGGGAAACGAGGGAAATGCCATATTTTCCTTTGATGTCTGCTTGGGGGGAAAGGCAACAACCTCCTTAGATGTTGAAGGGCGGTTGTGCGCCGAGTGGCTACCCTGAGGTAGGCGCACTGGATTAAAGCACTTTGTTACACCACCTAGTTTCTGCAACTGAGCGGACATTGCTTCTTCCCCAAAAAGATGAGTGGAAGAAGGAGGAATTCTGCTGAATAGCTTCCGTTCCACTCCCGTCTTACAGCTGCCCAAAATCTTATCCCTTCTGTGCTGAATTACTTCAGCTCGCTTTCCGCACGTTATCTGCAGTATATCGTCGGAGCATTTTATATACTCGGAGTCCTCTCCTAACAGGATGTTCAGTTGTTCCTCTAAAGCTTCACTTGACAGAGAACCTTCTGAACTACTTTCCCATTTGATAAGTTCCTGGAGAGCCTGTTGAAGGCACTCTCTCTGCTTCAATGAGGCATGCGTTACCGCAGCCAGCATCCTTTCCATGGCAGGAAATATCGGAGAGGCGGTGTCAAATGCCAGCACCTCACAGTTTACTTCCAGCTCCTTGAAGCCTGGATCAGCTAAATATTCCTTTAAAGCAGATGCGTAGCGGACATTGGCCCAGTCGCTCGAGTTGAAGCGTTGGAGATTCTCCACCAAACCCAGATGTGTTGTAGAAGGTTTTGGCGCTGCAGACTCCTTCAGAACAGTAGAGGGACCCGGCATCTGATACTGCCTTTCAGGCGACAACGAGCAAACGCTCCCAGATGCATGCGAAGATGCCGCTATATTTGGCGTGCTGACAGTGGTTTCCTGCGTTGACCTATCCATGACAAGATCCTGCAGGGTCTTGACCTGATATGCTAATCTTTTAAGCAGATGTCTGTCATTCCGCTTTCGTCTTTTCGTACGCCTGCGACGCCTACTACTCTTCGATGCCGAACCGCTAGATTGCGAACTCGAAGAACTGGTTGACATTGAACGGCGTGGCCTTCTTCGATCACGTCGTTTAGAGGTTACATCCTCTACTACATGCTCCTTGTCTAAGGGCATTTTGACCCGTGCACAAAAAATGTTTGGGTACGCGAAGGAAAGCGGCGCAGTTTATTCTGCGTAGCAGTAAGACGCAAATAACTTTATAAATAATCGCACAATCACTCAGCACTAGATTTACACAAAATTACGACAATTTGCGGGTAGCAACAGATTCGTTTTCGTTAATATAATTACGAAACAAAATTTCACGACCAGCGTAGGTGAAATAGACGCCAAAATTGAAGGATATGGCGTCTCAGGACGCCAACTGCAAGGTGACAATTATACAACTGAAGGGAGCTACAAAAGGAAGGCGGGAAATTCAAGATATAGCGACAGATACGACGGGCGCTAGCGAGAAATAAGCGCGATATCTCACATTATATATATATTCTGGATGAGCAACGACACACATAATGATTATTATGTATTGATATACTTAAATTATGAAAAAACCAATATAAATTGAGTATATTTTTATTACGACAAAATGTTTGAACAATGTTTAAATCGATATACTGTTCTTCCATTGTAACCATACAACTGTAATATTAATTTAATTAATGTAAAAGCCTATTAGGGCTTAAATAAATAAATAAAATCAATTATTTGTTCCATCAATTATTTTCCCTTCCACTATTTTTTTTCCATATCTTTGCTTTTAAATATAAAATTATCATTATGATTTTATTTGCCATGCAAAAACGCTCATGCAAAAGGTTTGATATATATACAGTTTTATCATCATCATCATTTTACATATTCTGATTTACCCCTGTGTGTGTGGACCTTAAGATGGCTGTCAGTAGTGTTTTTTTGTCGAATATTTGCAGATTTCATCAATTTCAAAGTATCCCCCTGAAATATTGGCAATGTGTATATCTATGAGATATGTTTTATTTTAAACCGTATTTCTTGCTTTACCACGAAATATAAAAACATGGTTACAAATCTCCAGGTATGATTTACAATTATTTAAAAAGTAGCACCATGATTTTGACAACGTAAAATAGGCTCTCTGTATAATTCGTCAAATGATTCAAATACAGCAAACACGGCGACTATTCTTATTGATAATTGTAGGCAGTTAATGTATCTTCCTAATGTAATACCAGGTTTTTGTGGTAAATTTATTAAATAGTATAATGTATTGATTTCAATTTTGACACTTCACGCGCTCAAATTCTATAAAATAATTTTCTTTACGGGACGAATTTATAAAATTAAATATTTTATGCCCATAAGTACATTGAAAATAATCTATTTGTCACTAGCGGAATCTACTATCAGATACGGAATAACTTCTTGGGGAAACTCGTGCAAGACAAATATAGATTACATTCAAACAATTCAGAACTCTATGACTAAGCTCTTGGTAAGCAAAAGCATTTATGCACAAAGAAGAAACATAAAATTATTATATGAGTCAATTAGTATATTACCTGTGCGAGGGATATTATGGTTTAAAATTGTATGCCAAAACCTATTGTCGGATTCAAAGTACAAGGAAAAGGTAGATCATGCATATGGCACTAGATTAATTAAAAATGAGGGGTTGTCCATTCCCAAAATTGTAAATAAATACGGACAACGGACATTCGCTTATCTTGTCCCTACCATATTTAATAAGATGCCAATGAACATAAAAAACGAATCAAATTGCACCACTGATTTTAAAAAAAAACTGAAAAAATGGCTAATAGATCAAGACTTTTTATATTGAATTTTGTTTTCATCTTGTGTATAATATAACTATGAGTAATTTGCCTGTATTATATCTGTCTGTCTTTGTATTTTATGCTTTTGTATTGTAATTACTTAAAAGTTATTCTTCTGTTTCTATTTTCTATATTGTGGTTTCTTGTTATAATTGTTCTTCTGTGTTATATTAATATTGTTAAATCGACCTGCTGACAAACTGCTCTGGCAGTTTAGCGGGTGCTTAAAATGAAGAATAAAAAAAAAAAAAAAAAAAAAAATCAAACTTTCGGATAGATCGTAACAGATAAAAAAATCGTTTTCTAGTATATACTTGCATCTGTGGTTATCAAATAGGCCATAGAGAACATAAAACCGTAGAAAATATTCAATATAGATATTTAAAACCGCCACTAGCGGCAATTTCAAATCAGTAAAACACAAATTTCGCGCATTTATAAAGTTAAAGATTTTTTAATAATTTATCTATCAATTCTAAAAATATAGAATAATTAGGACAATATAGGTGAATTCATTGGCTGTATAGCACCATAATCAGTTTTTTTGTCTCCATATTAAAATTCGGAGGTATGATTTTTTTAATGTGGGCGGAAAATATTCAAAATCGTCTCTAAAAAACCGCGAGCAATCCGAGAAAAAAAAAAAAAACCGCGCGATCGTTCGAGTGGTTAAGGAACAGTTTCACATTTCATATAGGCTTGCGTCTTGCGTCATGCACGCGTAATAAGTGATGATTTTTGGAATTTACGAAACCTAACAAAATAATGATTAATACGCATTATTTATCATTTTCGAAGATTAAAATTCGTACTTACTATTGTGTAACTGACAGAGAGTGATTTTTCCTTTTAAAAGTGCATATTTCATCGTCGTAATTAATAACATGGCGGTCCTTGAAAAATGAAATTTCGTATTTTTAAAGTTAACAAAATAATCATTAAAGCGCAATATTTTTAAATTTCGGTTACTGAATTACTTATTACTAACTGTTATCTACCTAGTACAACTTATTTTAATTTTTTAAAGTGTGTTTTGTGCGTGGACTCAATAGCGGAACATTTACCAAACCAACAGTTAGTGACTTGAAACACTTTATCTATGTTTGCTTTCAAAATTTTAGTATTTTTAATTGGATATGTCGATTTGTAATACTAAAATCTGAAAGAGTCTTTCATCTGCTTTTAAGAACAGTATTTTATTTAGAAATATGTTCATAAACAACAAAATTTATCTCGAATCGGATGTAACGCAAAAATATATTTCGCGAAATCCACATTCTGACAGTTCACATATCACAACAGTAGTTTAGTCACAAACTTCACGTACAAAGATGGTTTTGCATATGGCACGGCGTCAAAGATGTCGAAGTCGTGTTCTTAAATTTCAACTGAACAGACGCTAGCATAATAATACTATCAGATGGTATTCTTGAAATTTTAGAGCTCTCATACCGATTTGGTTAAAAATTGCTATAGGGGAGGTTTGGGAGTAGAAGCTCAAATTTTACCTAAAATTCCACAATTTCAGCGGCGTTCTTCAATTTCTTGAGTCTTGATTGGCAGTAAATTTATTATTATTTAATGGGAATTTGTTACTTAGTAGAAGTTAGTTTTCATTCGTCCAGACAAATTCAAATGAACGAACTTATACGACATACATATATTACGTAGGCATTCACAAATGGTTTTTATTAGGATAGAAAAATGAATAGGTACCTAAGTGATAAGTTAATTTTTGCACATATTCTAATAATTGCATTTTAATGCTAATGAGGCGGATTTTTATCTGGTAGTTAGATATAATGTGGGTAAATGGGTATTACCTCTGCGTCCATGCACACCTTGCACAGGCGCGCCTCCTTCAGTCTCCTGTTCTCCTCCTCAACGGACACCTCCTGCTTGGGCTCTGCGCTCGCCCCGGTGTCCCCCACCCCCAGAGCAGTGGGGAGGCTGGGAGGACTTGCAGTGGCTGATCTGAAATGATGATATGCATCGGGATGTCATTTATCCAGTACCCACCCTCCCTAAGCATATCACCTTGCTGGAAAAGCATTTGAAAATGGAACAATGACAAGAGTGAATTCAAGTGCTTTTGTTTCTGAAAAAACAGAAGATTTGGGACATTGGAAGCAACTTGTTGGTGTCGTTCGTGTTCATAATCTCGTTTATGAACTGAACCATATCGAAAGTACCACTGCTTGAGTTGTACTTATTTGTGTTGCTGTGGAGATAACTACCTCGAGGTACCACGGTGGAATAATATTAAGAGCGCGTAACCAGCAAATTTAAATTTAAATTCTGACGTCAGCGCTCCACACATCAGAATTCGCTAGCGGCCGTTTTTAGAACTAGAGTTCGTTCCGCTCCAAGCTTGGTTTCGAGTATCACGCACAGCTAGGACTATAGACGCTACAGTATGGGTCAGATGAAGATGTTAAATTCTCACTTCCAGAATTTTAATTAGTAGTAGTTATTTGTAATTTGTATACCGAAGTGCATAAACATAAATAGACACAAGTAATATGCGTAAACCCAGTAGGTATTAAGTAGATACCTACATGAATAAATAATTTGTTATATTCTTTTTAATATTTTGGTTTTAATTGTATTTTACGGCCATTAGAGTGGAAGATATCTCAGTATCGCCCTGATGTAAGACCACCATTAAGAATTGAAACGTTGCTTGAAATGGCCTTAGCCGTGTTTAGTGACCAGATCTGAATAGCCAGGTCCTTCCCCACCTTCCTCTTCCCTATATCCTTCCCCTCCCCACTACCTTCAGTCTTACAACATACCCCAATGGGGGATGCCATAGTCCCAATGGCTCAAGGTGGGAGCAGTTGGGACTCTTGTGCGGTATTAATGAAAAAAAAGGGTAATATTCAGTTGGATTGTAAAAAAATGTGTCATTTTGAAATATTTATTCGTGTGCATAATTTTTTATTTTATATTTATGTGAATACCGCACAAGAGACCCAAATGCTCCCGTCTGGAGCCGGTGAGACTATGACGTGACTATGGGGTATATTATGAGGCTGAAGGTAGTGGGGAGGGGAAGGAGATGGGGAAGAGGAAGGCGAGGAATTACCTAGCTATTCAGATCTGGTCACTAAACACGACCATAGCCATTTCTAGCAAGTTTCAATTCTGAATGGTGGTCTTACACCACCCAGGGTGATACTGAAAGTATCCTCCACTCTGGAACGTGACGCAAATATATTATTTTTAATTAAAATAATTGTGAAATAAACCAAATTATTCAAATAAAATTTTATTGCCCACGCCGGGATTCGATCCCACGACCTTCGGATTGCGAGTCAAGAGCCTTACCCCTTGACCACGCCGGCTGTCAATAGGTAGTATAAGTAATTTGGAAGGCGGGTATGGGTACCGCCGCCCCGGGAACCATGTATTGGATTATCAACACCCCTGCCATAGGTTACCCCGAGTGACTTAGCAGGGGAGCCCGGGTTCATGGGGCGAGGTTTATCAGGATCGCACCGGCTCGGCAGCTGCGTCTGCCCACCAACTACGTGGAAGGTCGAATCAGGAGAGACCGTTTTTTTACAATCGTTCGACACACTGCCTATCTCTACTTTGGGAATGCTGTGTGGAGGGTAGTTTTAGGGAAAGGAAGGAGAGGAACTTCGGGGAAGGAAAAGGGTATTAGGGGTGGGTAGAAATCTGGGGGTCAGCGTGTCCAGGAGTGCGGATGTATGAAGCCATCCCTCCCACTACGGTGCAAGGCGATGTTCCGAGAGGGTAAGGCTGGAGAAGTCAAAGGGACTCCCTCAACCACTTTCTTTAGATCCGACCTGCCATGCAGCTGGTGGGCAGACGCATCCACCGCCAAGACCTGAACAAACCTCACCCCCACGAACCCAGGCACCCCTGCTAGTCACCAAACATTGCGAACCACTTGGGATGACCTACGGCAGACGTGTTGGTTATCTAATAAATGGTTCCCGGGGCAGTGGTACCCATACCCGATTCTCGTCTTTGTTATTTTTGTAATACGGAAAATGGATATAAAAAAGGCCTGTTTTCTGGTTTCTCTGGTAATGTCTTCTTAAGTACATTTGTGATTGTGGTGTGTGTGCCTTCGCAAAGGTAAGTGATTGGTTGTCCTTCCTTGTATCAATTATTTTTCCCTGCCTATTAATCTTATCATTATTAT
Organism: Limnephilus lunatus; assembly: GCA_917563855.2. Classification (NCBI taxonomy): domain Eukaryota; kingdom Metazoa; phylum Arthropoda; class Insecta; order Trichoptera; family Limnephilidae; genus Limnephilus; species Limnephilus lunatus. Next base: position 86,173,776 of record OU830593.1, read on the forward strand.
TATCACCCAATTCTAGCAAACACCATTTCGTTTGGTATTTACAGTCCATTTCTGTAATCTGTAATTCATAAACAGTTTCGGATGCAACAGTAATAATTACGTAAGATTTATACATTACATGACGTGTAATGATTGTAAAAGCACATGTTATGTAATGATATATAACTCACTGAGGGTGAGACGGTGCAGAGGGCGACACACCGCCCTCCTCGCTCAGCGCCGCATTGATCAGTGCTTCACTGCTCTGGAACGGGGTTCCTATAAAACATAATATCTACATTCAATATTCACTTCTGTGGGAAGTCATAGGAACTTGCAATATTAAAGAAATCAAAATGAAAGATGGTCATATATTAACCTGAATAATATAATGCTAGGTTTCAAATAACAAGAACTCGCAAAACGCTAATAGTTCTTGAATATAACAACCAACTAGTATTACTCCTAGGGAGTATTCTCAAGTTTCATTACGATTCATATTGGCTAATTGAAATAGAATTTTATTATATGTAGTGCAGTTTTGTGATACATATTAAATAAACGTACATAAAAATTAGGAATTATGTGAATAGTCAAACATTATAATTTATTGACTAAGCAAGTTTAATGTATAAAACCATTCAATTTAATATAGAAATAAATAGGTGAAAACGTAAGATAAAAAAAACTGTATTTTACAGAAATTGAGATGAATAATTTGATTATTTTTTTTTCATTTTTATTGCAAGAAGACACTTTTCTAAATAAAGTTTGATTTATTATAAAAATAATAAGATATTACACTCTAAAACTTGCAAATAATTGTGGCACTCAGAAAACAGACTGACATCTTGAAAAATTGTAAAAAATTTCTAAAACTCTGATGGCATGAATATGAACTTAATTGGCCAATAAGGATGATCTATTTCACTGGTCATGTCTCGGAACCAATCACACTTTAGAACGAAAGTCCTGTTTTCTACCAATTAAAGAAATGCATCAGTACTTTCCAAGAACTCAGATTTGGGGGGCGTGCGCGCAACAGAGCAAAATTTAAAACTCAGATCGAGGGGCAAACACGCCACGGGTTAATCTGATGTCATGCCCTTGAAAAATAATATACCTGTGTCCTGGAGACGTTTCCGGTAGGCCTTCTTGAGGGTATCAGGCAGCAGCCCGCAGCCCAGCGCCAGGGCGGCCACGGAGCCCCGCATGCAGCGCTCCACCGCCTCCCCAAGATCCTCGCTCGCTTCCACCTCCTTGTGGGCGTTGATGAAGGCCTGGCCCTTGGCGAGAAGCAGGAAGCCGCAGTGGGGGAACCAGCGGGCGTGCTCTATCCAAGGCTCGTCCTCTTTCTGCCAATTACACAAAGATCCGCAGCAGTGGAAGCAGCGCACCTGGTCATCCCCTCCTACATAGTAGAAGCCGGCTGCGGCCAGGGCTGGCGGCTGTTGGGGGCGTTCTGGGGGCCAAGTTGAGGGGAAGGAGCGCAGCCGGGCCTCCTGCGAGTGCAGCCCCGCATCCCCCGCCCCGCCTGCTACTATGCCGAGCTCCTTCGAGATTTCGCTGTCCACAAGCACAGAGTTGCTGTCGGGTGACGATAAACTGGAAGTTAAGTCATAATACTAGATTGACACCTGACCGGTGTTGACAAAACCAACAGAAATTATTAAATTGGGTTTGAGAAAAACATTGTGATCTGCATACTTATCATGTGTAAAATTATGGCAACTATATACATATTACGAATCTTTATTAACACAAGTACTCTGCTGCATAGGCCTAGCCAGGTTTTGATTTAGGGTGAGGAAAAAAATAAAAATCTAGAGTAGGTACCGAAAAAAGCAGGCATCTACAACACATGTATGCTTTAGGCTCTATGAATATAAAGAATATGAACGGAAAAAGGAAAAATCATCCTAGGAAGTGCTGTGCTCAGTCGACAATCTCAGAGGTCGTGCATCGGCCAGCCAGGGTGCCCCATTGTGCCTACGCCCATGCTCTGCTGAAATTTAACAGAAGGGTAGTTGATTTATATAAAAGTGTACATTGACGCTCGCAATACTATTTCCCTTTGGAATATGTTTGGCAGATTACTAGCGGTAGGAACGCTTCATGAACCTGTCAGAAGAAAAATGTACAAATGGGAATGGTCACACGGGAGAGGACACGCAGGTATAGGCTGAAGGAGGGGTGGGAGACGAGGGAGGGGCAGACAAAGGGATTTCAAAGGAGGCAAAGTAGAGGTAGGAGATAGCAGGACGGATGCGAGGAGTGTGTGTATTTCATACAGTTTAGCGGCAGGGAGGGAAGGAGGGTGGAGGAGGGAAAATTTAGGAGGGAGGGAGGAAAATGAAAAAGAGGGAGATTCGAGGGAGTAGGTATGAGGGAGGAGGTACGAGCGAGGGAAGGCGGGGAAAGTGAAAGGAAATACGAAAGGGGGGGAGAGGGGGAAAGGCGGGGAAGATAGAAGGGGAATGCGAGAAGGGAACAGGGGCGGGAACGAGGACGATTGGGAAAGGACACGCAAGGGAGGGGTGCTGGAGGGTGTTATGTATATTCCACGGTTGGGTGTCAATGTAACGTATATTTAGAGGCAGGTTGCCCACTTTTGTACATTTTTATACAAATCATGATGATCTCTCTCTCTCTCAGGTTGGTGGGAAGGGAAAATACAGTTTTCTTTCCAGTGTGGATAATTATGTTAAATTAATAAAAGAAGATATCTCATTGTAACCGACACTAATACATATATATTTATGCCAACTTAGTACAAAGAGTGCCCTTCAAGGGACCGAGATCCAAATTCTCTAAAGAAACAAAAAACTCATATTGAGCATATAGCTGGAGGAAGGTTAATCAAAGAGAAAAAAGCGTACCTGAGGACCATATCACTATTTTAAATCCTAACAGACGCGAATGCATTATAACCGGCGTCCATGCAACGTGCGGAGGAAAGCAAGGTCCAGAAGCACGCGGAATCTCCAGGACAGCAACCGGGAAAGGGTCCCGAGGAAGGCTCCAGTGGATGGGGACTCCTCACCATGGAGCAGGATCTGGCTCCAGGTCCAGTGTACCAGTTGAGCGTTCTGGATATCACTCTCTGTAAGCCCCGTGAACCGCGCCTTTCATCCGGAGTAAATTTGTCATCAGGATCCATCCGCAACAAATAGAGACCGCTACCAGCGTAGATCTCTCGATCGCGCCAACCGCGATTACGTGGATAACCACATTTAAATTTAAACACGGCAGTGTGTTGCTTCTCGTGCAAAAAATGGCAATCGCTGTCGCTTCAGAACAACTCGCAATAAAACCGTGCCGCGCACACCGAACCACTTACGGCTCGCGGTTGGAATTAATCACGTAATTCTTTAAAAGGGTATTAACCCGTAAAAGGCACATAATGCACACACAAACTATCAAATAGGCGACAAGTTGGATTAGCGCCGGGCTCTGGTCGGCGATAATCCAAAGAGTGAGTCCGGAAATAGATGAATAGAGTTGCCAGAGGAAAAAATCCAAAATACGGCGATTCAACAATAAAAGTAAACGGCCAGGTGAAGGTTTATTAAGTCAGGATAATAATTATTATTCCGAAATAAATATTATCGTGACAAGGGGTGGGGGAGAAGGAGGAACAAAGCAAGGAGATAATTTGGAAATAATTAATAAATATATAATTCTCACAACAGCTGTGAGAAGTGTGTGTATTTCATATAGTTTAGCAGCGGGGTGGGAAGGAGGAATGGAGGAGGGGATTGAAGGAATGGGATTCGAGGTAGCGATAGGGAATAGCAGGGAATGAATTTAAATCCATTTTTCTCACACAAACAGCTGTATGTGGCCTGCTAACGAGTCGGATAACGAAAAATATTGCATATCGAAAAGCACTTGCATAAACGGAACTCACTTTGAGCGGCATTGCAACGCATGCTGGGTACTCGGTAGTGTAATTTAGTAAATTTGCATGAACATATGATTATATTAATTAATATTCATTTGTAAAAACTGGTCTCACATTTGCCTATTTTGAGCGTAGGTACAGTGTGGGAAGTGGCGCAGGTGCTCCGAGAGGGGCCGATCCTCGGGCAGCCAGTTCTGCAGCTCCCCGGAGCACCACGCGCAGCGTACACGATCGCCCCCACCGCCGCCCCCCACGTAATAGAATCCCGCCAGGGCCAAAGACTCCGCAGAGATGAAGCTCACCTGCAATGGAGGCAGATTTTTACTTTGCGTACAACACTGGAGTGTGAGTATAACCACTGGAGTGCTTTTTGCCACAATATGGCACCATTTAAAACAACTCGGATTGCTTTGCTGCCAGTTTTAGGCAAATTTTCCCTAGATGCATTTGTACTTAATTTGAATTATTAAGTTAAGGTATGATTTTTTTAATGTGGGCGGAAAATATTCAAAATGATCACTAAAAATCATGAGCAAACCGAGGAAAAAGTTTTAAATTGGTCTGTCACTTGAGTGGATAAGTGGTTATTAGTCAGCAGTCAGCTGTAGACGAACATAATAAGGAACTCCAGTGAAAAATATTATGGCTTTAAAAAAATATGTTCATATAGACCAATAAACGCTGATTCTGAATGTATAACTTTTATTAAATAATATTAAACGTACAGTTTTTTTAAAAATATTAAAAAGTGCATTTTTAATATTCTCGTTAAAACACAGCGTCAAGTTGGTATGGTGTGTAATGCTGTGTGGTGACGTCACGATGTTGCTCACTGTACGTCATTTATATGGGAATGTTGGTATGACACAAACAATTTTCGTTTATTTACATACAGCCTTACTAAAAAATCCCGTGAAAATTGTATTCAATTGACAAACTGCCGCTGATGTGAAAATGTTGCCAATTAAAAAAATGCGCAAATCTATGTGAGATTCAAGGAGACCTACATAAAAATCATAAAATACGTGTATCGTTATTTAGTAGATGACGTCACAAAATGCATCATAGATACATGGTGGATTTTGAGGATCTTGAAAAATTAAAACTTAGACAATTATTTTAACTCTAAGTAACCTTAAAAAAAAAGCAGTTATTTAAGTTAGAAGGTCATTATTCATAAAAAAAATATAAAAATTGGACTGGACTTCTCTATTCTCTATTCAGAAGAGAGTTTATTCTAATCCTTATGACTAGTACACGGTAAGCAGTGGCAAAATGAAGAATTCCAGAGCCGCTTCCAGTATTAAAGGTAATACAATTAACCTATCAGGCCCCGGCAATGTCAAAACATTTTCACTGTGTAACAAAATCCAAATTAATGGAATATTTCTGAACGTACCCAAAAACTAAAAACTCTTTTTGAATGGCGATAAAATACGCTTTCAAATTTTATAATTCGAAATGAACATATAATTTTTGTAATACAAAAGTTTTGCATGCAAAAATAAAAAAGTTTTTTCTAACTAAAATTACCGTTAACGAAAAAAAAAATTTTATTAGACAAATGTATTATAAATGTTAGTGTCACCCCCCTTTTAGTCGTTCCATGTAAAAATAATTAATAAAAATTCCCAAAGATTCGAAATTTTTTTCAAATCGTGATCCAATACTTTTAGTAGGGGAGGAATCAACGCTAAATGGGTAGTTACTCGAGCGTTGTGGGGACCTATTGGATTGCATAGATTAGATGCTAAAAAGAAATAAAGTTTATGTGATGTATGCACTTTCAGTGGTGGGGGGAGCGAGTATAAATTATCAAAAATGTAAAAAAAAATCGTCACATTGACTTACTCGAGCGCGTCAGATATTAATAGCGTATACGCTCTACGTGTTTCTGGTAACGGAAATGTATTAATCTGACGACTTCAGTGGTGGGGGTGGCCGTATGAAGAGGTAGAAAATTTAAAAAAAATGGATTTATTCGAGCGTGTCAGATTAAGGTAATGTGCGTTAATTACATGCAGAAAAGCTTACATTTCAATAATCTGACGATTTGGACGTAACCTAAACTCGTAGCTGTTTGTTGAAAATGTAAAAAAAAATCGTGACCTTGACTTACTCGAGCGCGTCAGATATTTATACAGACGGTTCAGCTTGATGTCCTGGTTGTGCTGACCTATAATCTGACAATTATGTGGAGGGGTTTTCTTAATCTGACAGTTTTAAGTTTATTTTTTTATTTTTTATTACTTAATAGAATTACAATGAACAAAAAAGAATATATACCCATTATAACGATTAAAATAAAATCGCTTAATTAAACTTCTTAAAAATTTCACTTATTAAATTTCTTTACACAATGAATAAACCAAAGTGTTGTACACGAACGCGCGGCCTAAGGGCCTCCGGCTCTGCGACAGAATATAAATAGCAAGCGCCCGTCAACGTACTACTCGACCATAGACATATGAATATTACTAGACCTGATAAAATTATCAAATAAAATTATTTGATAATAATTATCTAATATTATTATATGATTATATCAAATTTTTTTTTTTTTTTTTTTTTTTTTTTTTTTAATATAAAACATGGGTTACATTTTAATTATACATATTTTACAAAATATCATATTCAAGGTCATGATTGGTCATGTATACCTTATCAGAAAAGAGGAGCTCTTGTGCCTGATAAGGGAGCCACAGTTCTTACTTAGGTTACATTTTATAATATATTTTGTATAAAATATTTATTTTTTAATGTAAGTTTTTTTGAAAAATTGTTTAATTTTATTTATTTGTTCTGATTGGTTCAAAATACAGCGCAATTCAGAAGGAAGATTATTGTAGTTTTTTATAGCTTGGTAAATATAATGGTTGTGCATTTGTGTTGTTTTAAAATTTGGTGTAATAAATTGATTTCCATTTCTCATTAATGTGTAAAATTCTTCATATTCTTTATTATTTTTTTCTTTACACATTTTAATAATAGAAGCTTGCTTAAATATGTCATCGACATTTGGTACTGGAAATAATTTAAATAGTGATTCTGTTGAGAAGGTAGGTTTTTTTTTAAGGATTACTTTAATGATGGTTCTTTGTGAAACTTTTACTGAGTTTAGATTGTTTTTGTAAGAACCTCCCCAACCTAAAATTCCGTAGATAAGCAAAGAGTGAACAAGGGCATAGTACACATTTTTGATTATTTTTACATTCAATATATTTCGTAATCTAACAAATATATATATACATTTCCTTATTCTCTTTACTAGCTCTGCAATGTGACTATTCCACTTCAGGTTTTGATCAATAATTACACCGAGATATTTAATTTCAGTAGAAGAGTTAATTACAGTACAAAAAGGATCATTTTGTTTACAGCTTACATTGTCACATTTTTCATCGTGGATTTTAATATTAACTTTCTGGTTAGGTATTTTCTGTAAGGAGAATAAGACATATGTTGTTTTTTTAGCATTAAGTGTGAGAAGGTTATTATCAAACCATGATTTTAAGATATTAATATCTTCGTTTGCAATTTTGTTAGCTAGTTCCCATGTTTGACCTTTTATTAATAATACAGTATCATCTGCATAAGAGATTAATTCGCCTTTAATTTTCTGTTGGAAAATGTCATTTACATATATAAGAAACAATAATGGTCCGAGGACGGTACCTTGAGGGATGCCAAATTTACTTGTTAATGATGTACTAAATGATTGGTTTAATTTTACAATTTGAGGTCTCTCTGTTAGGTAGCTTTTTATCCATTTAAGGGCTATATGGTCAATGCCATTTTCTTTTAATTTTAATATGAGTTTTTCATGAGAGATGCTGTCAAATGCTTTCTGTAAGTCGATAAAAATTCCTATACATTTATTCGATTTGTCTAGGGTACTCTGGATACTTGACGATATTTTTGCGATTGCATCTTGGGTACTTTTTCCCTCTGTAAATCCAAATTGATTTTTATTTATGGTTGAGTTATTTTTTATGAATGCAGTTAGTCTTTTTTTAGCTATTTTTTCAAAAATTTTGGATATATTAGATAAAAGCGAAATTGGTCGGTAATTAGAGACGTCCTCCGGATTACCGGATTTGAAAATTGGAGTTATTATTGCTTTTTTATATGTGCTCGGGAAAGTTCCTGTTTTAAAACTATTGTTTATGATATGAGAGATTGGTGTAGAAATAAGATTTTTAATATTTTTTAATATATTTACGGAAAGGCCGTCAAATCCCGGAGCAGAACCACCTCGCATTTTTGATATAATTTGTATAATTTCGGACGGATTAGTAGGTTCAAAAAGTTCTAGTTTATTTTCTGTATTCGGAGTATTTTCAATATAATTTTTTTTTTTGTTGAAATTTTTTCTGCTAAATTCTTTCCAACATTTGCGAAGAAATCATTAAATACATTTGCTCCTTTTTTAGGTTCCTCAATACAGTTTATTATATTATTGTTTTGTATTATGCATTTTATGGGATTATTTTTATTTTTTTGTTTATTTTCCAGGATTTCATTTATTATAATCCAAACTCTTTTGCTGTCGTTTTCGGAGTCATCAAGTTTATGTTTATAATATTTTTCTTTAGTGTTTTTTATGAGAGAAGCTAATTTATTTTTGTATTCTTTAAAATGATTTTTTAAATTTATGTCCAGTGGTTTTTTTTTAGTTTCTTTGTAAAGCCATTCTTTGTGTCTTACGGACACAACGAGTCCATGTGTTATCCACGGTTTGATTTTACGAAATTTGGCTGAGTTTCCCTTATGAATAATTTTTTTTGAATCATTTATATAATTAGTTAATCTATTTTCAAAAATTTTACAGCACTCATTGACGTTATCGTTACGGAGTATATCCAACCATAATTCAGATGATAATTTATTTTTTAAAGTTTCAATATTAATAACAGTTATTTCATTATTATTATTAGCAGTTAGTCCGCAGTGTTGATTAATCGCCTGAGGTATTATTGAGTTGTAATGTAGTAAAGTCATGTAATGGTCGGTAATTGAAGTTTTTATAATTCCAGAATTTATATTATTTATATCTTTGATATTTGTGAAAATATGGTCAATACATGATGGACGTTGCCCATTGACGTTTCTAGTATAAGACTTTATACACGGTACATAATTCAATTCCGCCATCATGTTTAGGTAGTTATCTTTATTATTCGATGTAAAATCATGTGATATATTTAAATTTATGTCACCTAAAACTATTGTATTTGAATTTCTAAAGTTTACCAAGACTTGTCTTAATTCATCAATAAACAAACAGACACTGGATGAATGTGTTCTATACAAAGAGACAATATCAATTTTTTTGTTATAATATGTTATGAAAATAACTACCTTGCCCGGATTAATTATATAATAGGTACTTAATAAATTTTAACTGACCACTAATGGATACACCTTTTCTCCGGAAGAGTTTAACTTTCAAAACCATAGGGGGTTCTGTGTCGCTCTCGTGACTTCTTGAATTCGTGCCAGGGAGGCATGACACGGTTTCGACAAGTCAATAAAATGGATTGTTAAATAATTATTGAATAATCGGCGGTAGTTTTAATAAATAATTTAAATATGTGATCGTAACGCTAAAATTCACAGCCGGTAGAAATTGATCGCGTCTGTTGAAGTATATTTACCGGGTAATCCGAGTTTAAATTCCCGACATATTAATGGCGGCATGTCCGACCTAGTTTTTATAGAATCGAAGTTTACAGTTATCATCCATCGACCAACAAGATGGATAAAAGTTAATTTGACGACACATAACCTAGCCGTATCTTTAACGGCGAGTATTTTCACAATCTGATGGAATGTATTACCGCTACCTACCACATGTTAGAGGATGTCGTGGTGCAAGGTATTCTCAATCCACTTACTCATCCAGGAAGGAGGGAGGAGCTTGGAGACCAGACGCTGATGCTACGAGAGGGAGATGGATACTCCTCATTTGGGATCCCGAATCGTCGCATCAAGTGTTGATAGGCTCTAGTTAGATAGCTCACGAGTAGGTTGGTCCACAGGTATGAAATTTAAACATGTTTTGTATTTTCAATACAACTTTTATTACAAATCCATTCTTTTATTTAACTTTTCCATGATTCACAACAATGTTAAAGAACTATGCCCGCGCCCTGACGGGAGTAACTCTTGCCTGCCTACTGCGCAGCCTCAGCATATCTTGTATCAAACAAGATTTGGCGTCCAAGTTTCCAATACGGGAATAAAGCTGATGACTGTGATATTAATTATACCCTGTAACTTTAATATTTAATGCACCCACTTAACAAGCGGTGTTTATGTCATGAATAACATGACCACATAGTAGGTAAAACACTAAACACATCCAGTGTCAATCCATTACATTAGGTACACCTTAGCCTAACTGTTATATATACCTAGCAAATAGCAGCCCCAATAAAGTATATAGCAATTGGCATTTAACAAATACTTAATTTGTATATGTAGGCAGTTTGTTCCACTCATTTTAATTTCTTCCTCGCACAATATGTCACAATGATTTTGAATAAACATAGCGATCCCACTGTTCTTGTTTATTCGGTTTGCCGTTGATATATATTTATAACCCGGTATATTGTACGTCACTTCACAACATGAATGAGTTTCTGTTAACACAATGCATACCGGCTTTTTGAGATTATTATTAATTGTTGTTAAAAATTCATCTATGTTTCGTTTTATGCTTCTTACGTTCATGTGTAGAATTAAAGGGCTGCAATTGAGGTCGTCTTGGTGGATACAGTATTCTTGGAAGCTGTTATATATTTTCTCGTCAATATTATATTTTTCGTCTAGTATATTATATAAGAAGTCTGCCATTTTTATTCGTAGTCGATTCTGTCTTTAGCTACTTTAAGCATTTTATTTTTGTATGGACATATGTCGCTGAAAGCCTTATGGTCTGTATTGTTTTTTTCACCATATTTTTTGTTTTGTGACGTGCAGTTTGCACAAACAGGTGTTGTTTCTCTTGCCGGGCACTTGGCGAACATATGGTCACCTGTACAGTGAGGGCATACTGATGGATTCGTTCGTTGTAGACATCTCGAGGCTGTATGCATAAATTTACAGCAGTGGTAACATTGGGTTAATGGATCACAATCCTCTAATTTAACTCTTTGGTACTGGATGTTTAGTTTTCCCAATGCTAATAAACTTTTTCGCGTTGTACCGCTGGTTTCGACGATGTAGTTTGAGAATTTGTGCTGTTTGTCATCTTCTTGATCCGAAGCATCATGTTGATTTTCCTTAGGATGTTTATATTTTATTTCAGTTATAAAGTTTATTTTATTTTCTTCGTTTTTTGATATAATATCTTGAATTCCTTCATTTTGATTGATTATTCCGCTGATTATTTCCTCTGCCGATAGGTTTGATTTGAGTCCTTTAATTATTAATTTAGGTTTTTTCTTTTTGATTTCTTTGACTTCCAAGTTAGGGTCAAGTTTTTTTATTTCTTCCGTAAGCGTGGTCGTGTATTCTTTTTTTGGGCATGATATGATGATTTGTTCTTTATTTGTTTTTCGTAAACCATTTATTCCTATCTTTAGATGGTTCAATTTGATATCTTTCTGGATCTTATTACATATTTCTTCAGCTTTAGTTGTTTTTTTTGATGATGAGATTATTATAGAGAATCTCTCTTCTTGTGGACTTTCTTTTTTGTTTGCTTGTTTTGTTAGAACTTGCGCGTAAGACATGGTATTTTTATTATTTTTTTCTATAATTTTTTCTATTTTCTTAGTTAGTTCTTCTTGGTTTTCGATGATTTTTTTTTGTAGGTTTATTATTTCTTGTTGATGTTTGATTCTTTCACTTTTCCAAAGTTCTTCTAGAATGTTTACATTTTGTTCAAGGTTTGTTTTCGCTTTTGAGTCTTTTACGGTAGTTATTTTTTTTATTTCGGTTTTTATGTTTTCGATGGCCGTGTCCATAATGTGTTAACTGCGCGGCGCCTAGCGCCTCGGTGCGTTCCGTTCAGTTTTACGGTTGCGGTAATTTTGCGACAATAATAATGTAATGCACTGTGCGCGACCGTTCACGTTGACAATAGAATTGTATTGTAATAAAATTTATTATCAAAAAAAATTATTTTTCGGTATGCGAGTCACGATCCTTACCGCTGGACTACGCCGGCCGGTATCTGCGGACCCTGTACAGTACGCCCAGTTTCTGAGAGGCTAACTTAATAGTAGGGGAGGAATTAACGCTAAATGGGTAGTTACTCGAGCGTTGTGGGGACCTATTGGATTGCAAAGATTAGATGCTAAAAAGAAAAAAAGTTTATGTGATGTTTGCCATTTCAGTGGTGGGGGGAGCGAGTATAAATTATCAAAAATGTAAAAAAAAATCGTCACATTGACTTACTCGAGCGCGTCAGATATTAATAGCGTATACGCCCTACGTGTTTCTGGTAACGGAAAGATATTGATCTGACGACTTCAGTGGTGTATGAAGAGGTAGAAAATTGAAAAAAAATGGATTTATTCGAGCGTGTCAGATTAAGGTAATGTGCGTTAATTACATGCAGAAAAGCTTACATTTCAATAATCTGACGATTTGGACGTAACCTAAACTCGTGGCTGTTTGTGAAAATGTAAAAAAAAATCGTGACCTTGACTTACTCGAGCGCGTCAGATTTTTATACAGACGGTTCAGCTTGATGTCCTGGTTGTGCTGACCTATAATCTGACAATTAGGTGGAGGGGTTTTCTTAATCTGACAGTTTTAAGTTTATTTTTTATTACTGAATAGAATTACAATGAACAAAAAAGAATATATACCCATTATAACGATTAAAATAAAATTGGTTAATTAAACTTCTTAAAAATTTCACTTATTAAATTTCTTTACACAATAAATAAACTAAAGCGTTGTAGACGAACGCGCGGCCTAAGGGCCTCCGGCTCTGCGACAGAATATAAATAGCAAGCGCCCGTCAACGTACTACTCGACCATAGACATTCATATTAATAGACCTGCTAAAATTATCAAATAAAATTATTTGATAATTATTATCTAATATTATTATATGATTATATCAAATAAAATTTATTATCAAATAAAATTTATTTTTCGGTATGCGAGTCACGATCCTTACCGCTGGACTACGCTGGCCGGTATCTGCGGACCCTGTACAGTACGCCCAGTTTCTGAGAGGCTAACTTAACATTGATGGAGCCCCCTACCTGAGCTGGTTACTTTTAAGAGTTACACCAAGCATATCAATGGAGGGTTTGTGCGGAAGATTGCATCCTTAGTTAGGTACTCGAAGAATTAGATAAGCAAACGTGTATTTGTTCTTATTTCAAAATTAGATGTAAAATGTGTAAGGTGAATTAATGTCTGTTGTTTTAGAATTAGATTTTATCCCTATTTAGCCAGTCTAGTTTGTAGTTTCAGGCCGCCGCGCAGACAAATCTCACAGTGAACTGCCCTGTAACCGATATCTCACTTTCGATCTTTACCTTTCTGCGCGGTGGCCAGAAGTGGCGCGCTCCAAGTGCCCGTGTGGGGATTCATAACTGCGCTGCCTCACCAGGGTATGTTGCTTCCAGATTTCTGGACACGTAACAAATCCGTTACTGAACTACCTTGCGCGACTGATATCTCAGCATATGCCCACCCTAAGCGTTTTGCCGCACGTTCGTGTTCGTAGATTTGCAACGCTTTGGTTTATTCGTTATGTAAAGAAGATTAATAAGTGAAATACAGCGAGTTTAATTTGTATTACGACAATGAGTGAAAATAGCGTGTGCGTAATTTGTGGACAAGAAACATTTGAAAAAATTATAAAATTAACGCAGGAATCATTAGAAAAATGCATAGCGGTTTTGAAGTATCGTCGAGCCAAACCGGCTCACCGAAAATCACGCAGCAGTTATACTGAAACAGAAATTTCAAATGAAACATCTTTAAATGACGGCTATCACGTGCAGTGTTATAAGCTATTTACAGCGATAAAAATACCGTCTGATTTTCGAAAGCAACAGGGAAGTGCAGCGGAATGTTAGAATGCACCGGGAGTTTCTGGTGAAAATCGTGCTGAGAATGCACTGGAAGTTTCTGGAAAAAAAATAGAATTGTCTATTTCTGTTACTTCCACGACAACTCAGGTTGCTGGAATAACAACAGACGAGTAAGTGCTAATATCACTGATTATATATTATATATTATGTATCATATTTCATACGCTTTTTTTATATAAATTGTATTAATTGGGAAGATTGAAATTATATTTCTGGAATAAATAATTGCATAATGTAATCATGAGTAGGCGGCTGGAGGAGGCAAAACGTAAAATTAAAACGTAAAATTAAACAGCTGAATTTGCAAAAGATTTAAGAAATATAAAGTTTAAAGAAGCTCTTGTTAAATTTTTGATCGCTCATTGGGCTGAGCAAGAGATGGCTTCGATTATCGGTGACAAAACAATATATCTGATTCACGATTTGTGTTATGTATATGCTGTTACCGATAATAAAGTAACGCAAAACATCGATCATGAACTGTCGTGTCCTGATCATGAAGAAGCGGATACCAAAACTGTATTTTTTGCTTGTCAAATAAAAGAAGATTCTACAGTTACCATCAGAACCTCGGATTCGGATATTATTGTGATCATGTTGGCCAATATAGAACATCTTCAAGCATCGGTGAAGATCTTGTTTGATCTTGGAGTAGGCAATACACGCCGATATATCGATATAACCGCTCTTTTTAAGAAGCTAGGTCTACTCTTTTCACAAGCGCTACCAGCTCTGCATGCGCTAACAGGATGTGATTACAATCCAGCTTTTTACAGACGAGGCAAAAAAAAGCCTTTCGATATTTTAATGGGATCTGTACTTTTTCAACAAGCATTTGCAAATTTGGGATCCGAAGCTTACAGTGTTGATGAATTATTTATCACTATGGAATCTTTTATCTGCCATTTGTATGGTTTAAAAAAATTGGATGATGTCAACCGAGCTAGGATAAATAAAACATATCAGGTATCAGATACATCACAGCCTTTCTCATTAAAAGTTCGCAATTACGATGCTTGTAATTTACCACCTTGCCAATCGGAGCTACGGCAGCATTTATTACGAACGCAATACATCGCACGCTTGTGGAGGAATGCCCACTGTCGAGTCGTCACTGAGATGCCAGCAACAGATTTCGGGTGGAAAAATGTGGATGGAAAGTTGGAGATGACTTGGTTCGTTGGCAACCAACTACCAGAAGCATATCAAGATATTGTCACGACACCTGACACTCTAGGGGATACTCCAGATTCAGGTATGTTTTATTTTTAATGTAATAATAATATCATGAAATAAATAAACGTTGTTAAGTTTCATAACCATTTTTTGAGTACAGATACGCAAGACGTTGATGAAGGTGACCAAATCGATTCGAATTTGCATTACGAAGACGATTCCACTGATGATGAGGACGATTAAAACTCATTCTCAACCTTTTTTTTCACTAAGAGATTTTCTTTTTATCATTATACCTATATTATTTTTTGTTCATTGTAATTCTATTCAATAATAAAAACAAATATATATATATATACATATATTTTTTAAACAAATTTTCTTCGGTCTTCGGCATAGGGCAGGTCTAGTAATTTTCATATGTCTATGGACTCAACAGTTAGTGGGCAGTTCTCATAGCCGTCAGCCACTGTACGCTCCCACATTCAATGATGAATTTAGCTTCTTCGACATGTTGAAATCGTCAGATTATACTATTTCCGTGATCCTTACATTATTTCCTTCAAAATAAAAGAAAAATGAACCGCGCTCGAGTAAATCCACGTGACGTTTTTTTTTTGCAACTTTGTGACTCGCTAATTTTCTTACGTCACGTTCAAATCGTCAGATTATTGAAATGTAAACTTTTCTGTATGTAATTAACTCACAATACCTTAATCTGACACGCTCGAGTAACTACAGGGATCGATTTTTTTTTACTAATCTGATCGGTACTCCTAGCCGTACCCACCAATATTATGGGTTCATATATGGTGGTAGTCCATAACAGGGTCGGGAGGTATCTCCCCTTAGTTAATCTGACGCGCTTGAGTAAATCCCAAAATCCCTGCTTCGCCTCCCGTACTATAACATTGATGGAGCCCCCTACCTGAGCCGGTTACTTTTAAGAGTTACACCAAGCATATCAATGGAGGGTTTGTGCGGAAGATTGCTTCCTTAGTTAGGTACTCGAAGAATTAGATAAGCAAAGGTGTTTTTGTTCTTATTTCAAAATTAGATGTCAAATGTGTAAGGTGAATGAATGTCTGTTGTTTTAGAATTAGATTTTATCCCTATTTAGCCAGTCTAGTTTGTAAATTCAGGCCGCCGCCGCGCAGAAAAATCTCACAGTGAACTGCCCTGTAACCGATATCTCACTTTCGATCTTTACCTTTCTGCGCGGTGGCCAGAAGTGGCGCGCTCAAAGTGCCCGTGTGGGGATTCATAACTGCGCTGCCTCACCAGCGTATGTTGCTTCCAGATTTCTGGACACGTAACAAATCCGTTACTGAACTACCTTGCGCGACTGATGTCTCAGCATATGCCCACCCTAACCGTTTTGCCGCACGTTCGTGTTCGTAGATTTGCAACGCTTTGGTTTATTCGTTATGTAAAGAAGATTAATAAGTGAAATACATATATCGATATAACCGCTCTTTTTAAGAAGCTAGGTCTACTCTTTTCACAAGCGCTACCAGCTCTGCATGCGCTAACAGGATGTGATTACAATCCAGCTTTTTACAGACGAGACAAAAAAAAGCCTTTCGATATTTGGGATCTGTACTTTTTCAACAAGCATTTGCAAATTTGGGATCCGAAGCTTACAGTGTTGATGAATTATTTATCACTATGGAATCTTTTATCTGCCATTTGTATGGTTTAAAAAAATTGGCTGATGTCAACCGAGCTAGGATATAAATCTTTAATAAAACATATCAGGTATCAGATACATCACAGCCTTTCTCATTATAAGTTCGCAATTACGATGCTTGTAATTTACCACCTTGCCAATCGGAGCTACGGCAGCATTTATTACGAACGCAATACATCGCACGCTTGTGAAGGAATGCCCACTGTCGAGTCGTCACTGAGATGCCAGCAACAGATTTCGGGTGGAAAAATGAGGATGGAAAGTTGGAGATGACTTGGTTCGTTGGCAACCAACTACCAGACGCATATCAAGATATTGTCACGACACCTGACACTCTAGGGGATACTCCAGATTCAGGTATGTTTTATTTTTAATGTAATAATAATATCATGAAATAAATAAACGTTGTTAAGTTTCGTAACCATTTTTTGATTACAGATACGCAAGACGTTGATGAAGGTGACCAAATCGATTCGAATTTGCAGTACGAAGACGATTCCACTGATGATGACGTCGATTAAAACTCATTTTCAACCTTTTTTTTCACTAAGAGATTTTCTTTTTATCATTATACCTATATTATTTTTTGTTCATTGTAATTCTATTCAATAATAAAAACAAATATATATATATATATATATATATTTTTTAAACAAATTTTCTTCGGTCTTCGGCATAGGGCAGGTCTAGTAATTTTCATATGTCTATGGACTCAACAGTTAGTGGGCAGTTCTCATAGCCGTCAGCCACTGTACGCTCCCACATTCAATGATGAATTTAGCTTCTTCGACATGTTGAAATCGTCAGATTATACTATTTCCGTGATCCTTACATTATTTCCTTCAAAATAAAAGAAAAATGAACCGCGCTCGAGTAAATCCACGTGACGTTTTTTTTTTGCAACTTTGTGACTCGATAATTTTCTTACGTCACGTTCAAATCGTCAGATTATTAAAATGTAAACTTTTCTGTATGTAATTAACTCACAATACCTTAATCTGACACGCTCGAGTAACTACAGGGATCGATTTTTTTTTACTAATCTGATCGGTTCTCCTAGCCGTACCCACCAATATTATGGGTTCATGTATGGTGGTAGTCCATAACAGGGTCGGGAGGTATCTCCCCTTAGTTAATCTGACGCGCTTGAGTAAATCCCAAAATCCCTGCTTCGCCTCCCGTACTATTTGGTTTTATAAAGGTGTATATTTTACTTATCCTGTGGTTAACCATTAGATTTGAATATAAAGTGTGGTGTTTTCTCTTTCTAACACTGTTTAGATCATATTTCTCACTATGATAGTAAGGGAGACACAACGAATTCTATGCAACCTATTTGAGTTGTTCTGAAAACAGGTTAAATGATCATTATTTAAATTTAAAGGGTTAAATTCGTTTTAATCACAGTTTTTGCAACTGTATGATGTAAACCACGAGAGGCTTGGTTTGAACAAATTCTCAATTTTGCATTATTTTTAATGAAATTAGTTTTCAAATAGGTAATTTCTATTTCTTTATAAAAATATATTGGCTTTTCAGTCTGGAGGTTATGTGAAATCAATTGTGTTTTTTATGAGAATCTTATCATAGAATAATATCAAGAATCAAAGAGTTGCCCAAAATTAAATTTATAATTTAATTATAAAGTTGTTCCAGTTTCTCACTGTTATTATTATGCAATCAGATGGTCACTGTGATTCAACATACAAAAGATTACGACATACATAAGTTGAGTTTAACCACTCCTATCTATTGCGATTATGCAAGCTTTTCGTCTTAAATTTGGGAGGCGGTAATGGGTACCGCCACCCCGGGAACCTTATTGGATAACCAACATCTCTGCCATAGGTCACCCCAAGTGGTTCGCTACGTTTGGTGATTTAGCAGGGGTGCCCGGGTTCATTGGGTGAGGTTTGTCTAGGTCTTGACGGCGGACGACCGTGACACGCTGAACCCCAGATTCCTACCCATCCCTTAAACAATTTTCCTTCCCAGAATTCTCCTCTCCTTCCTTTCCTTAAAAAACCCTCCACACAGCATCCCCAAAGATGACATAGGCCCTGAGGAAAATTATTTTCCTCCTGTGCCTCCTGTGTGGAGCTCATATAAAAATAAAAAATAAATAAATGTCATATTTACAAAAACTTTGTGTTATTTCCGCTTTTGACTTTAATAGCGGAATTGAGTTACTAATTGGAGAGAATTCAGTTACTAAGACAAATTGGAAATCTTAGAAATTAGAAAGAGCGTAAATAAAAATTTATTATTTATTTTTTTATTTTATTTTATTTATTTATTCAACGCCCAGAGGGCTTTTACAGTAGTACAATTTGTTTATGACAGATGATTTTTAAACACATAGACAGATGACAGATGATTTTTAAACAGATAGAGAAATGATAAGAATAAAATTAAATAAAAATGCACACAAGTCACAAAAATACAGTGATTTGATAAGTTTACAAAAATACATATATGTTTAGGAATAGTTTTGGAATAAGTTTTTTACAAAATCCACAAAATTCGCCAAGTTGATGTTGAATATGTCAACATCACTTAAGTGTGAAATATAATTAATATTAATAAATATAATTATAATAAATTATATATATACAAAATTAACCCAATTATTATTAGCTTTTTGGAAAAAATTATGGCATTTTGGAATACCGATTTGCTTTTGAATTTGAAAGATAAGAAAATTATAGTACCGGGCATTTCAATAAAAAGAGGGATTTTTCAAGGAGACTCATTGAGTCCTCTTTGGTTTTGCTTAGCATTAAATCCTCTATCTAAAATGTTAATTAAAAGCAAGTTTGGAATAAAAATTAAAGGTAATAAATACTAGAGAGAGAAATATAATTTCTCATTTATTATTTATGGATGATTTAAAATTATATTCGAATTCAGAACCAAATTTAGAGAAAATGATTAAAGTAGTTAAAATTTTTTCAGATGATATTAAAATGACTTTTGGTTTAGATAAATGTAGAAC
This sequence comes from Limnephilus lunatus, assembly GCA_917563855.2. Classification (NCBI taxonomy): domain Eukaryota; kingdom Metazoa; phylum Arthropoda; class Insecta; order Trichoptera; family Limnephilidae; genus Limnephilus; species Limnephilus lunatus. The sequence continues at coordinate 86,193,587 of OU830593.1, forward strand.
GATCCATATAGAGAAAGGTAAAATTGTAGATGGAGACGAGGGTATATTTAGAAATTTCAAAATTGAAAATATGAAAGGGGGTGAGGTTTATAAATATTTAGGATATCCGCAATCAAATAGATTAGATCATACTAATATTAAAAATGATATTAGGATTAAATTTAAAACTAGGATCAGAAAAATTTTGAAATGCAATCTATCTGCTAAAAATTTAGTAAAGGCGATAAATACTTGGGCAATACCTCTATTAACTTACTCATTTGGCATAATTAAATGGTCTAATACAGATTTAGATAGCTTAGAACGATTAATTAGAACTACATTAACAAAATTTCATTCCCATTTAAAAATGTAATTAATTTAACCCAGAAATTTAGGAGGTAGAGGTATAGTCAAAATAACATCTTTAAAACATAATCAGGTAGAAATGCTAAGAAATTTTTTCCATAGGAAAGCTGATAGTTCAGAAATGCACAAAATAATTTGCAAGGCAGATAGAAATATTTCACCATTAAATTTATACGACGAGAATGCCAGCATTCTTATAAATACCAACCAGTAATTATTAGATTCCTGGTCAAATAAAATTCTTCACGCAAAACACTTCAATTATCTCAACCAAACATATGTTGACAAATTTTCGTCAAACAAATGGTTGAGTATTGGAGAGTTGAGCGCAGAAATAGAAGGCTTTATGCTTGCCATTCAAGATAGAGTCATTAATACTAAAAATTATAGGAAGCATATCATCAAAGATGCAAATCAAATTGATGATTTATGTAGAAAATGTTTGGCTTTTCCGGAAACTATAGAACATATTATATCGGGATGTTCTGTATTAGCGCCGTCCGAGTATACATTTAGGCACAATCAAGTTTTAAAAATAATTCACCAAAGTTTGGTAATTAAACATAACTTGATTGACTGCCGTAATGTACCATATTATGAATATGAACCAAATTAATTTTTAGAAAATGAATTTTATAAAATTTATTATGATAAAACTATTCTAACAGACAGAACAATTAGTCATAATAGACCCGATATGGTTTTACATGACAAAATTAAGAAAATAACTTATATCATTGATGTCGCTATTCCAAATTCTTGTAATATTCAGAAAACTGTTTCTGAAAAAATAAGAAAATATACAGATTTAGGAAATGAGATTAAAAGAATTTGGTATTCTCAGACTATAAAAATATTACCATTTGTTATTTCGGCTACTGGCATTATACCTAGCTCTCTCATTCAAAATTTAGGCGTATTAGATTTGTCAAAAAATTTGTACATAAAAATGCAAAAGTCGGTCATTTTAAATACATGTAGGATTACGAAAGATTTTTTAAATATTTATATTGAGGGATCAGTAGGATTTATCGGACCAGTTAGGATTTCATCAGAGCCGAACCCTCTGATATGAAAATATCTGGAGTCGGTGAAATATTTTCCCATTATGTTTCTGGTGGATTGACGTATTGTTCTTGTATTGTTTTGTATTTATTATACTTATATAGTGCACTTACATTGCGTGAATTTACTAGATATTCATTTGTGGAAAAGTGTGTGGAAGGGTTTAGTCTTTCATTTGGGAAAGATTCAACCCGGACATAAAATCTGGAGCACCGTATACTAGCAGTCAAAAACACGCTCTGCAGGTTTTTGGTTTGAGTGTTGGTGACCATTTTATAAAGCTGATAGAAACTGGTTTCAAAAATAGCCGGTTCCTTGGATCCACTGTGATCCACTGACAGCTAGTCATCGGGACAAAGTAACCGCAACAGGCAATGACGTCATATTATGTAATATACATATAGCCGCGTGATACTATTATTCACAACTCTTAAGTATTACCATCAATCTTCCCATATCCGGAGAGATACTCAAATTCTACAAATCCATTGTACTTATACCAAGGGGATACGTCCTCATGCGACCTACTAACATAAGTGGCGGCATCCTTTGACGAATTCTTGAATTCGAAACTGAATTACAAAAGTAGCTCTTTTAGCGTATTAATAATATAGATGGAAGTACTTCTGTTTGTATCTGTTTGTGAATCGAGTGTGTACGACAGGCGCAAGGCTATACTGTTGATTATTATGACTCATTATTAAATTTGTTCCCTTTGTAAATTATACCCTCTTACCCCCTTCCAACTCCCACCTTTCCATGACACAGTTAAGTCTATGTCCATTGTTGTAATTACTTTTAAGTAAACCCTGAATAAGTGAGAATTGCTCATGAAACATGTCGATTTTTTATAAACAATAAAAGTGGTTAAAACTAAGTGTGTAACTTATGTGTGTTTAAAAATGAAGTTATTTTTCCCTAGAGTACGGCACTGGTATAGCCGCCGCGTGGCCGTGTCGGACTTTATACACTATAGTTATTCTGTTATGAAAATGAATATTTTATAAAACAATATTTGAATAAAATGTTTCTCACCGGCCAGTTGCTGAAAGACAAGAGTCTTAACATATCTGCTTTGTAGATTGTGTCTTTGGTGAGGTCCTCCTCTTGCTGCTCGCTGAACCCACTACTGGACTGATTGCCGGGTTGATTGCTGGCCTGATTGGTAGGCTGATTGCGGGTTTGATTGCTGGGCTGATTTCGGGTGTGATTGCTGGGCTGATTGCTGGTCTGACTGCCAGGCTGATTGACGGGTTGATTACCGCTACTGGTTTGATCTTGCGGTCTCCCTTGAACCTGCTGTCCCGCTGGTACGTTTCCGGAGCCCAACGGGTCCAGCACGAAGGGGCAGACGGGGTTCAGCAGGCGGTGGCGCATCATGACCTGGTCCCCGAAGGCCCAGCTGCTGATGCGGCCCGCGCAGGAGAAGCACTCCACCTCCTGGCCGCGCCCCGTATAGAAGAAGCCCCCCCGCGCTACTCGCGCCGAGTCCACGGCCGCCCCCACCGGCCAGTCTCTGAACGTGGACAGTCTACTATTTTCATCATTCATTCTGAAGAATAAATTCTACTGCGGCGCTGTCACTTCCCTGCAATTATCACTTCATCAGGTTCTCTACTCATTTCTATAATGAGTTCATGTCCGTTCTTTGGTCAGTGAGCTAATAATAAGGAAATAAATTATTCGAACTCAAAATAATGTCAGGATCCCTCAGAAAAGTTATTACAAATTGAAATAACAATCTAATCTACTTTGATTTGTGATGTTCAATGCGAATCATGATGTTAAAAAATATTTTTATTTATAAACACGGGAAAATATGTCAAAGTCAAAGTCATAAATATACCAAACCACCCACGTCAAAGTAAAAAGTGGTAATAAGTAAGTGACCATAGATATACGAAGTGACCATAAATAAACCAATCATAATCATCATAATCATGAAGTGACCATAAATGTGTTATGCTACGTCACGCAGTTTATCAGTAGCGTAACTGAGGGGTGTATCTAGTATCTGTATCTGTCCATAACAATAAAACCCGGACTAAGTGCCATTAAAATTACATTATGTAAAATATTTTTCAAAGCGGCCGGATTCATTTTTCAGTTTTACCATTATTCACTTATCAGGTTTACCCCGATATGTAAATATCTTGGAAACGAAATAAATTTTAATTTCATTGTTTATAGGAAGTATGATTGATGCTATTAAAATTACAAAGAAATGGGCTTTTAAAATATTTGACAAAGCTGCCGTCCAGGGAAACTTTGCAGGTTCATTTATTAATTATAATATGCAGTTTACCAGATTTATCTGAACAGTACTTAGGGGGTTCTTGGAAACATAATTTTAATACCATTCTTAATAGGCCGTATTATAGATATTTAATAGGTACGTATTAAAAATAGGTAGTAGGTAGCTACGCATTTCGTAAACATTACGAACGTTAAATATCCCATTGTCCACTGAGGGGGATGCAGGCGAAAAACAGTACTTCTTCAATGAAAAACAGTATCTTACCTTCTCGCACTAGCGCCTTAACATTATGTGTGAGTAAGAAGAGGCAGCTGTTATTTTCTAGGAAATAGGAAAAAACATTAGCTTAACGTTTCACACTTAAGGCCAATTACGGCAAAGAGCGAGAAGGCAATCCTGTTATTTTTCAAACGGCTGGAAATCGAATGGAACTAACGTAAAGAAATGTGCCTAATTTTACTTAAATGATTATTGAGTGTTTAAATTTTTATTTATCATGTTGTTTATTTTTAAAATAAATAAATATATTTGATCTCCTTTGAAAATTTGTTGGTTTCTATTTTTACAACTTGACTATGATTTTTGATACCTAATGTGGAAATCCGGAAAGAATGGAACGATGGTAAACGTATTGGATAAGATTGAAAGAAAGTCTAATAGCAGTAATATGTAATGTTCAGGCAATAGTTTACACGAGCCGTTTGGCGAAGTCCATCCGTTTGACGTTATTCTGTTTACTCGTTTTGTAAGTAAACAACAGAACAGAAGGTAAAACGAAAAACAGCGGAACAGCCCTGCAATTTTTTTATTTCAATTGAAATCTGTTTTTAAAAATAACAGGATTGCCTTCTCGCTCTTTGCCGTAATTGGCCATAAGTGTGAAACGTTAAGCTAATGTTTTTTTCCTATTTCCTAGAAATAACAAGTGCCTCTTCTTACTCACGCATAATGTTAAGGCGCTAGTGAGAGAGGGTAAGATACTGTTTTTCATTGAAGAAGTACTGTTTTTCGTTTGCAATAGACCTATCTCACTCTCAAATATTATTACGACGTTAGTGCGAGAGGGTAAGATAATGTTTTTCGTTTGGAGCGGTTATGTCTTCTGTCTCATCCACTCTCACGCTTTCGTGATATAAGATAGAAGAGTCGACAAAACGGAAAAACTGTTTGTAAGGATTATAGAAAACAGTTTTGGCGTTTTTTAATTCCAAACATGTTGTGCAAACGTGTTTGTCGTTTTTGGACTCACCACTACAGCCTGCCGCAGTTGTCCACACATCCGTCTGCGAACGGCAGGCGATCAAGAAACGTGCAGCGTACTATTAAAATGACGATATTATTACGGAGAGTGGTATAACAATTGTTTGAAAACATGTCGTGTATATAAGTACATAATAATACGTACGTAATAATTATAGGCAACCTGATAAGATACAACGTAGCTACAGCTGTTCCATGTCCGCCATTTTGGAGTTCGGAATTCGGGGTTGGAGGGTTGGCCGCAGCCACCACACGATCGGCTAACCTTCCAACTCCGAAATTAGTTCGGAGTTGGAAGGTTAGGCTTCGGTGTGGACCTAGCATTAGAATTCTTGAATTCGGATTTCCCCCACGCGATCCATGCTAAAAAATTGTATCTCAGTTAAAAGTATATATGTAAAGGAAATATATTCCCTTTAAATTTGAATCCTAAAGTGCCAGTTAGAATGTAATTATCAATTTTCACTTATTTTATTGTTCTTTATTTGATTGTAAAATATCAGTTTTTGTTAGAAGAAACCATTCAAAAGAAAATCATATAAATAAACATAAATGTCGTTTCTTTGTTAAAAAAAACTTTGCAACACAAGTGTTTTATTTATAAATTAATATAAAGGAATTAAACCTCTCAACATATTATATATATTTTTGGTGACTAGTAAAAAACTCATGCCCAGTCAGATATTAATTTTTAAAAAAAACCACGGAGTTATGATTGACCCAAAAAACCATGCAAACATGGTAAAAACCACGCATCTGGCAGCACGGAGATAAAATATTAGACAACTGAAAAAATATAGGTAGGTACAAGTCTGGCGCAAATAAAAATGACAGAAGCGTTTTCACTTTCTGGCCATATTTACTTGTTTGCTTTTTTTTGACAATAGGTTGCGCCACTGTTTGTTTTGAAAACTTTGTGACGTTTTCTCAGTTTTCTGCACCAATTTATTATAATTTAGTTAGGTTAAAGTTCGTTGGATATGTGTATTATAATTATTCAAGTTTTATGTTTTATCAGCTGTGAGTGACAGTGGCTTATCATTCGCTTCGGCCCGTTCATAAAAATTTTTTTTAGAAAAAAAAATTTCGGCCCTCATACGACGGGTGGCTTCTCACATGTTTAGTTGTCAGCTAATTTAATTTATTTGTAATTATTTGTATTGTGCGTTTCGGTGGTGAACTTTCGCAAAAATAATTTTAAGGATACAGCGAAAAATCTATAATGGCTTCTGCAAGAAGATTTTCGCAGGTAAATATAATAGTTTATGTAATATTTTCACGTTGCCATAATAGGACAGAGGGAAGCGAGCTAACGTGCCCACTTTTCCCTTCAGGTGATGCACAAGCGCAGCCTCAGCAGTCTAGCAGAGGTGGTGATCGTATCGGCCGTGCGCACGCCCATAGGTTCATTCGGGGGCTCGCTGGCCCCGCTGTCTTGCACAGAGCTGGGCGCCGTGGCCGTGCGCGCCGCTGTGGAGCGCGCCGGGCTGCCTGCGCCCGCCGTGCAGGAGGTGTTTCTGGGCAACGTGTGTTCTGGGGGTGCGGGGCAGGCGCCCGCCCGCCAGGCCACACTGTGGGGCGGCCTTCCCCCCGCTACCATATGCACCACCGTCAACAAGGTGTGTGCCTCAGGCCTCAAGTCTGTCATGCTCGCCACCCAGACGCTGCAGGTGGGCGCGCAGAGCGTGGTGCTGGCCGGCGGCATGGAGTCCATGTCCAACGTGCCCTACTACCTGAAGCGCGGCGCCACTCCCTATGGGGGGGTGCGTCTGGATGATGGCATCGTGGCTGACGGGCTGACCGACGTCTACAACAAATTCCACATGGGCAACTGCGCCGAGAACACGGCCAGGAAGTTGGAGATCTCTCGCGATGCGCAGGACGAGTACGCTATCACTAGCTACAAACGAAGCGCCCAGTCGTACCAGGATAAGGTGTTTGCCTCGCAGATAGTTCCCGTAAGCGTCCCTCGCAAGAAGGGCCAGCAGCCGTTGATCTTCTCTGAGGACGAGGAATATAAGAAGGTGGACTTTGCCAAGTTCTCTAAGTTGGGCACGGTGTTCCAGAGGGAGGGGGGTACGGTGACGGCGGGCAATGCGTCCACCCTGAACGACGGCGCGGCGGCCCTGGTGCTGATGACGGCCGAGGCGGCCAAGGAGCACGGCTGCACGCCACTAGCGCGCGTAGTGGCCATGCAGGATGGGGCGTGCCTGCCCATCGATTTCCCGCTGGCGCCCGCCGTGGCTATCCCGCCGCTGTTGAAGAAGGCGGGGGTCAGCGTGGGAGACATAGCGCTGTGGGAGATCAACGAGGCCTTCAGCGTGGTGGTGCTGGCCCTGCAGCGCGTGCTGGAGCTGGACCCCGCGCGGGTCAACGTGCACGGGGGCGCCGTGAGCCTGGGGCATCCCATCGGTATGTCGGGGGCGCGCCTGGTGGTGCACCTGGTTCATGCCCTGCAGCCCTCACAGCTGGGGGTGGCCGCTATCTGCAACGGGGGTGGGGGTGCTTCCACCCTTCTTATACAGAAGCTGTAAGTGTGTTGAGACTAGTAAGTAGTTAGGTTAGATTGTAGTTAGTCCCGGTTGGCTGACCAGATGTGATCCCTAAATATCTAAGTGCCTATTATCTGATCTTTTATCTTGGATGTTAAGTAAATATGATCACTGTATAAACACTTGCCTATGGAATAATGTAAACATGATAAAAGAACTCTTCAGATTATTGTTATCTTTAATTTTTTTGAAAGTTTACAATAATTTTATATGAATTGTTAATTGTTATCATTTTTGAGTTTTTTTATACGAAGAATTATATTATGTAGTTTATGCCTTTTTTGCAAATTGCAAACCGAATAATATTAAATTGAATTTCCCACAATGCATTGTCTTTTTATATTTTTAGAAGTATAAAATCATTTGTTTTTCGAAATTATCAGTTTATAATTAAGTAAGTACATATTTTGTTTTAGTTTGTGATTATTTCAATTATTAGTTGTTAAAACTTCAAGAGACCTAGAGGCAGTTCGTTCTGACATGACGTGTTTCGTTCTCTGCGAGTGTTTATTTTTTTAATTTAATTTTTTATTTATTTAATTTTTAATTTCTAATGATGGCTCTTCTGGGCTAATGCCTTTTTTTTTTTTTTTTTTAATGGCTTTTCACCCCAAAGGAGTGTTCTGGCCAGTGTCAAGTGAATGATTTTTGTGTGTAATTTTGTGAGTGTATTTTTGGTCAATATTTACAATTTTGGTATCAAGAACATATCTACATTATATAATAATACTATACAAATAATAATAATAATACGCTAAATTCTTACAACATGAGATGATTTTAATTATTTACATATGTATAACAAGTGGAAGTAACAGGAAAATAATAAATATGCTTATGTAATTTATTATACATAAAAAATAAACTAAATAATGAAAATTTTTAAACTAAACTTACAATTACAAATTGATGCTGTTAATATTCAGGAAATTAGCCAATACTCTATAAACGCGTTTGTTTTGAGAAGATAACAGACATGCAATGTTGTAGGGAGGCATTATGCCCGTACTGATAAGGTGAGGGATGAAATTTATGTATGAATTATTTATAGGGCAACTGAAAAAATATGATTGAGGTCCTCTTCACCAAGACGACATTCACACATCGCAGAATTCTTAACATGAATATTTGTCAAGTGAACATTGTGGCAGCAATGCCCTATCCGCATGCGGCAAATCGAGGATGTTGAGAATTTGTTCAAAGAGAGTCTAGAAAACCACGGTTTTGAAGGAATCGTTGGCTGAATTATGAAAAAGTTATATCCTTTTGTTTTACTAGACTCATCCCAATGATTCTGCCATGTGGAAATCATGTTTTCTTTCAATTTAATGAAAATATCATCGGGGTTTAAAAAATTATATAAAATATCCCCCGAAATAATGGCATCTTTCGCCAATGAATCTGCCTTTTCATTTCCAGGGATACCGCAGTGACTAGGTATCCAAGCCAACACGATTTCTTTGCCAGAGTCTGTTAATTTATAAATTAAAGTGCGGATTCCAACACAGAAATCGTCTTCTGGGTAATGGAAGGGGGAAGAGTTCAATTTTTGAAGTGCACTCAGGGAATCTGAGAGAATTAAAAAGTTTCCAATGTGATCATTGTCAATGTATTTGAGGGATTCAAAAATGGCTATACATTCAGCAGTGAAAACGGAAGCCTCTTTTGGAAGTTTGATTTTTCTATTGACTTGATCTGATGGGCAATGGAATGCCGCTCCCACATGGTTTGATAAGGAAGACTTGGAACCATCTGTGTAAATAATTTTCCAGTTGGAGTATTTAGAATTTAAAATTTCTAATGCCTTTGAAAATTTGTCAAAAGACGTGTTTTAGTGAATGCCTTACAATTTTTGCATAGCGGTAAAAATGACTTAAAAGCTTACAAGTGAATTCGGTAGAATGAGGATTTCATCAGATATGACTCCTTATATTTCACTTTTGTTTATTGCTTGATGATTTGTTTATGTTAACATAATTATGTCCCCAGCCTCTCACTTCTCCTGTCAGATTTGTGTGATTTTTATGACTGTTATTTGCTTTTTATATGTACAACGTACATTAAATGAATAAATAATCATGCACACTTGCAGGAACTCGTGTTTATCGATCTAAACTAAAATATGTGAAAATAAATCAAGAGCTTTGAAAGATTGGCGATATGAAGATAGACTCAAGGAACTAATATTACCAACCTTAAAAGAAAGAAGAGAAAGGGGTGACCTGATCGAGACTTTCAAAATTTGGACACTCAAAAAAAAATTACCAAAATGCCTTTTGCATCTAATCCCAGAAAACACTTCCTTGCAAATAGAGTGGTGAATGCTTGGAACAAACTCCCCTAACATGTCATCGATGCAACTAATATAAACCAATTCAAAGCTCTATTGGATTCACATATGGAGAGAAGAAAGGACTAACTTAGTTAAAAATTAAAACTCATTTACTGTCAAACTATTGTGAAATTAGATATGAGCGCACCAGCAGAATGCTGCCTGCTCATTACATAATAATAATAATAAATATGTAAAAATCACACAAATCTGACGGAAGATAATGTCCGTTATCCAATAACGATCCCATAAAAAATACGGAATCGCTAGGCTGATTTCTGTTCAACTACTGGCCATACTTGACGTAGCACGGGGTGCCACTTTCAGTTTGCAGGACACACACCTACGGTTGGTAAGAAAAGGTTGTGATGCACTGCACTCGGATTTGAGGCGTTAAAAGACATGGGTCATGTTCAGAATTATTGGTCTTATAATGAATGTTTTGATAATGATGAAGATATTTTTATAATAATGAAGATATTCAAACATCAATGCTACCTAATAAAAAAATAACAAAGTTATGTCGAGCACACGAGTGGTGGCGCATAAACGCTGATTTGTTTGCTGGTGAATTTTTTTCCCCTGACGAACTTACCTAGTGAATGATTTTAAGGGTTTGCTCTGCTCAAAATGCCTACAATATTTTGTCAATTTTACTTTTTGAAACATTTCCCTTAATTGTTAATGTATATTAACAGTCGGTTTTATCCCATTTCAATTTTTCATATTCAAGAAAAAGGAAGAGCCAAGACGAAGCAAAGAGAGGCATGGAGAAGGAAGGGGGGAGGGGTAGAAGTAGCGAGAGGAGGTAAAAATAATTGGGAAAGGGATGAGGAGCCAAGAAAAAGCAAGAAGAGTCCAGAACAGCCAAGAAGAGGCAACAAAAGACAATGAGATGCGTGAAGGGGCAAGACAAGCCATTAAGGAAGGCAAAGGAAGACAAGACGAATCAGAATGAAGGAAGAGGCAGTGAAATACTAGAGGAGTCAAAAAGAGGTAAGAAGACCCAAGAGGAAGCGGGAAGAAGCAGGGAGAGGCTATGAGAAGCGGGCTATGAGAAGGATGCAAGAAGAGAAAAAAAAGGAACAACAAAAACCGAGAAGAGATTAGAATGAACTAGAAGTGTCAAAAAGAAGTAATGAGAGACAAGGAAGACAAAGACAGAGCAGGATGATACAATAATATGCAGGAAGAGACTAGGGTGCAAAGAAGAAGCGAGAGGATGCCAGCAGAAGCAATAAAAATCAAGGAGAAGCAAAAAATGTTAAGAAGAGACAAGACGAGATAAGAAGAGCCAAGAAGAAGCACGAGAGAAAGAAGAAGCAATAGAGAGAGAGAAGAAGGCGCAAGAAGAATCAAGGCAAGGCAAGAAGAGTAAAGAAGAACCATGAAGAGCCATGAAAGAGCAAGAAGATGCAAGAAAAGTCAAGAAGAGTCAAGAAGAACCAAGAAGAGATAAGAAGAGCGAAGAAACGACAAGAACGGCGAGAAGATGCAAGAAGAGTTAAGGCGAACCAAGAAGAGTCAAGAAGAACCATGATGGGCCAAGAAGATCCAAAAAGAAAGAAGGGAAAAAAAATAAACAATTCTCAATCAATTCCTTAATTCCTGGCTATCCTAAATTGCATTATTGGCTTATTAGGTTGCCATGTACCGGTCGATTGAACTACAACATCCTTCCAATTCTCAGAACACGTGTTCCAAGTCCTATCAAATCAGTTCCCCTGGTGTACAGGTTGCAGTGGGACAGGAGTGCTCCTGGCTGGGGTGGTACATTCGTATCATATTGTATTGTTGAAACTTCAAAAATGTTTGAGAAAATACCGCAAACCGTTCAGATTCAAATGCCGATTATGAATCGATAACTATGATCAAATATACCAGTCATCGTGCTAGTATCTTCTGTCTTTTTCGTTTCAAATAAGACGCTTGAGAAGGAAGAGATGATGTCCGTACAATCTCTCGTTGGGACTATTTCATGATAGGTTCTCTTGAATCTGTCAATAAATCATCTTCTCTAGCAGAATTCTTTATTCTTGACGTCACTCAAGTTTACCAATACCAAAACAGAAACAAACAAGCAGCAATAAATACACACAGCACAATGTAAATCAAAGGAGGGTGAAAAATTAATTTCAAAAGTATGATAAAAGTACATATTACAATTAATTATTAGAATGCCATTTTATCTTTTAAAAATTCGTAGGTTTAATCTCAATGCATTTTGTATTGTTTGTTATTTATTTCCTCAGTATAAAAAATGATTGGTTATTGTATTAAGTCCTATGTTATACTGGGTGTCCAAGAACTGTGGTGGGGTTTTATTTTGTTTGTGACATCATAAAGGAGTGGTACGGGGATGCGGAGTATGGACAGCGTCGAACACTACTTCGTGGAGATTAAGTAGCAACGGGGTTGTAACCCAGGGACGCACGGTGCTTTATGCGTGCGAGCCTATTACCAAAACGGTGATTCTATAGTCAGCGCTGAGCGTTTTTATCGTGCGGAATATCATTCTCCCAAAGCACCAAATGACGAGAGCATTAGAAAATGGATTCGGATATTCAAAAATACCGGATCAACTGTGTAAATTCAAAACACAGGTCACCTGCGGTCTATTAGGGGTGAAAAACGATCGAAGAAGTATGGGCATTGGTTGGCAAAAATCCATCGCTATCCATTCGCAAACAAAGTCAAGCACTCAGTATCAAAAAAGCCTTTAAAATCCAGGTGGTTCAAGATCTGAAGGACACTGATTACGCTAATCGACTAAGATTTGAAATGAAAGCTAGAGAGGTTCTCTAACTTTGAAAACATTCCGTTTAGCGACGAAGCCAATTTTCATTTAAACGGAACCATTAATAAGCAGAATTTTCGCTACCGGGCTGGGGAGAATCGAAGACAGAAACATCAGCGACCACTCCAAAGCCCTAGGGTCATAGTCTGGGCTGCAATGTCTGCTAAAGGCATCATCGGTCCGTATTTTCAAGAAGACCGACGTGGGCGAGCACTCACACCATTCTTTTTTCAAAATATTCAGTGTCTGTAAATAAAACATAAACAACCTATTTGATTATTTAAATTTTTTATTTTATTCAACCATCAAACACCCAATACCCTTTTTGGGCACCTTGTATAAAAAAGTATTAATTTGTATCCAGAATTGAACTATGTATTGCGGTACAAAGAACTTTTAAGGGGTAAATTTAAAATTATTGATAATTTGCTCATTCATAGATGGCGTTAATAAAATTATTTTAGACACTTTTCTTATGCTTTAAAATCTTAACTGAGGCCCTCAGACTAATTTGTTCAGTTTTCGGAACAACTCATATAGGTCTCACAGAAATCATTGTGTCTCCCTTACCATCATGGTTAGAAATATGATAACCGTGTTAGAAAGAGAAAATATCACGTTTTATATTCAAATCTAAAAGTTAACCGCAAAATAATTAAAAGGTACACCTTTATGATTCCAAAGTTTCCGACCACAATTTGAAAGAAAATATGAAACTTTGAGATTTTTTTATTAATTATTTTTACATGGAACTACAAAAAAGTGAGTTGACAATTACGTACATTTGACTAAAAAATGTGTTTTTATTTTTTTCAGTAATTTTTGTTTTCAATAATTTTAGTAAAAAAAGTAAGGTGAGTCATTTAAAACTTTTTATGTTTGCATGCATTAATTTTTAGATTTCAAAAATTATATGTTTATTCTGAATTATAAAATTTTAAAGTATCACCTTTCATATTATGTTTTTGGATACAATCAGAAATATTCCATTTATTTGGATTTTATTGCAAAATGGAAATAATTTGACCCTCTGACAAAATACGGTGAAAGCCTGAAGTAGTATATAGAATAGTTTAGTATATAGTTTGGATTTTATTGCAAAATGGAAATATTTTGACCCTCTGACAAAATACGGTGATAGCCTGAAGTATTATATAGTATATAGAATAGTTTTGTCTTTGTACAAACTCAATTCTTTCAAGAGATGCATACAAACACAATATTTAATTGAATCACCAATACAATATTGTATTTGTATGCCTTTCTTGGAAGAATTGAGTTTTTTTATATGGACAAAACTATTTATTCATATGCATATTGCGTACGGGCACAAACAAACAATTCATCAATATTTTAAAGCGTAACTTAGAAAACGGGGTTTTCCCCACAATAATTAAATTGCCACCATCTGCGAACGAACAGATTATTATTTTTTTATTTTAGGCTTACCCCTTGAGTGGTGCTATTTCGTCACCTCATTTGGGCACGGTTCTAACTGACATTATTTTCAAAAATGACCTTTGAATACCAAAGCATTTCTTTTGCTCATTTCTACCTCCACAATAATTTTCAGATCCATCTGTATTATATTTTCGTAGATATATGTATGACAAAGTTCTAACATCAAGCATTTGAAATAATCATTTATTTTACAAGGTTCTAATATTGGAGTTTTACATACCATTAAAACTCTTATTATGTTGCCTTCCTTATCCAGAATATTCCTTAGTGAGAGATGACATCTCTGTTTCTATCCGATTTCGGTCTCTCTTCTCCTTTTACCTTCTTGAAATATTCAAATTTCGCGCGATTTTTTGTTCCTCGGTGATCGCAATCACTGCTACCAACAGTTAGGTGCTCGCTAGCGTCTTACGCGACGCCATCTTCTTCAATTGTAGTCTCACCAGACAGGGGATGAGGAATATTCTGGATAAGGAAGGCAACATAATAAGAGTTTTAATGGTAGGTAAAACTCCAATATTATGTAGTGCCGTTCCTTATCCCGAATATTCCTTAGTGAGAATTGTCTGCTATCGTCTTGATGACGATTGTGATCATCTTCATAAAGAAGCGCCGGTTGGAGGTCTGCCCTCACAATGATCGCTTCTCCTTCTGTCTCCAGAAATGGAAGACCTTTGGGGATCTGCCCCCCTCAGGCGAATGATTGGATTAAACAGGTTTGTCAAGGACGACTAAGTCCCCGGCTCCTGAATATTGGATTGCCTTATTTCTTTTTTATAATATTTTTGGAAGGTATTTTCATTCTGCCAATTTCCCTTTTCCAAAATGTCCTCTATTGAACAGTTTTCAAACCACCGAAGTGAAGCCACTGCCGTCCTAGTGCTCCCCGCAGAGGCCTCAATACCAGCATCTCTAAGTATTGTCTTGACCCATCCACCGATGATTGTTCTAGAAGCTGCTTTGGCTGGACCTGATGTGGATAAAAACAGGTTATCAATATTAGGTGCCTCTTGTCTCCTGTTCTTTGAGAGAACACACAGCTTC
Organism: Limnephilus lunatus; assembly: GCA_917563855.2. Classification (NCBI taxonomy): domain Eukaryota; kingdom Metazoa; phylum Arthropoda; class Insecta; order Trichoptera; family Limnephilidae; genus Limnephilus; species Limnephilus lunatus. Next base: position 86,208,703 of record OU830593.1, read on the forward strand.
TTAAGCCAAAATACAGGATCGGTGGATTGATTTGATGAGGAGTTTAATCTCCATACCGATTGTTGATACTTTGCAGAATCTTTGAACCAAATGCAGGCCATAAAATAATATGATCATCCATATCAATGAAATGTTCCGATGTTAATCTCAAAAGTGTCAGATCATGTACCCTTCGCCCTGAGGCTAACAGGAGTATGACTGCACACCTTCTGGATGCTTTAAATAAGGTTATAGTTTCTGGATTGTTAGTCTGAAGCCAAGAACATATCTGTCTCGGGTCCCATATTGTATCCCGTTGCACTTTAATCGAGCTGTTTACTATTCCCTTCATTACTTGCTTCACCACAAGATGGTTACTTAGTCTATTTTCATTATTTGGATTGCATAAAGTTGAAATAGTCGATTTATGCAAAGCTATAGTGCTAGGAGCTAAATTCAGCGATATTTTGAGATGTGCTAGAAACTTTGCCAACTGGGCTCCCATTGGATCTTTGAAATTAACATGGTTGGATGAACACCATTCACGCCATCTAATCCACGCTGCTTTGTGAGAAGCTTGTGTTGAAGTTCGCCAGCTGGATTTTAAAATCTCTCTTTCTCTATCAGACCATCCTTGCAATGCATCATCCCAGCCCCAATTTTCCACACTTGCAGTTCTAGTTGGAGTATTTGCTGGGGATTGGAGCCTGTGGTGGTATCTATCAGTATCTCTTGTAGATTCTTGATCTCCTGAGGTAGGCACAAGGCTCTCTGTTTCAAGTCTGGTAGCAAAAATACTTTCTTCCATTTGGGAGCTACTAGCAGATAAATTCCTGTGGATTTGTTCAGATGAGCAAGCACTCGGGGAATTAGACAAGGAGGCGGAAACACCCATGCCAGAGGAAAGTGCCAAGGTCTGCTGAAAGCATTGTGAAATAATGCCGCTCTGTCTTTCCTGTCTATGGATACATATTTGTCCACAACATGAGCCGTGTGAGAGGCAAATAGGTCCACAGTGGGTCTGCCCCTTGTCTGGCTTGTGAAATATCTGTTCTGTTGCAGGAGGTAGAAGGTGCCACTCCGGTAGACGGGTTCCTCGGGACAAATGGTCCGCAAGACCGTTGTACCGCCCTGGTAGGTAGTGAACTTGCAGGGTTATATTGTATTTGTCTACTAGAGACAGAATCTGAAAGGTCAGATGAAGTAGACTCAAGGATCTCGTCCCTCCTTCGTTCCTCAAGTAAGCGAGGACTGTTCTGTTGTCTGACTGTATTAGAACGGTAGAACTCCTCAAACATTTGTTCTGGCATTTCAAGGCATTTAGTATGGCAAACATCTCTTTCAAGTTGCTGTGCCAATTCTGCTGTTCCCTGGTCCAATTTCCTGCAATCGGAGTATCGTCCACTTGAGCGCCCCAGCCATGATCTGCTGCATCGGTCGAGAGGAAATGAGAGGCAGCGGGGACGTGTAGTGGCATAAAGACCTTTGCATTCTGTGCCCACCATGATATGTCTTTCATTACGGGTTCCTTTATGAGAATTCTCGTTCGTATGGGAAGTTTCATCATGGAGTGCATTTGTAGTTGCATCCTTCGGCAATGAAGACGACCTCTTGGAGTGACGAATGATGCAAAATTTAGTTTTCCCAGAACTCTCTGTGCCTCCTTCACATTCCACTTCTTCTTTTTCTGAAGCCTTTGAAGGGATTGTTGAAGGTCTTCGCACTTTCTCCTGTTCAGTGACTTCCAACCCCGTTGCGTGTCCCACATTACACCCAGATACTTACTTTGTACCGGCTCGCTGACGCATTTTTTCAAATTGACAGTCAAACCGAGGTCTCTTAGTAGATTCAGAAATAGATTTGTTTGGACCTTCAGAATTTCCCTGTCCTGGTGGGCCAGAAGGAAATCGTCCAAGTATACAATGGTCCTCACATTTTGACGACGTAGGGTCTCCGCAACCCAATTGGTCACCTTGGCAAAGGCTTGTGGAGCACTGCTCAAGCCCTGGGGAAGGCATGTCATTTGCAAAAGCTCTCCTTTGTACACAATCCTCATAAAACGACGATGAGACTCTGCGACTGGGATGTGAAAATATGCGTGCGATATGTCTTTTTTTGTCATCCAGTCTTGTTGGTTGAAGAAATTCGGGAACTTTCTGATGCGACATTAAAGAAAATTTTCTTACCGACACAAAGTGATTGAGACCTTTCAGGTTGAGAATAGGTCTGTTGCTTCCGTCCCCTTTTCGAACCAGGAACATTTGGGAGAGAAAACCGGAGTTGTTGACTGCCGGTTCCAATGTATTCAGTTTTTTGAGAATTTCTATTTCTTTTGTCATTGCTGGGGTTGTATTTGTCACAAATCTTTTCAAAGTTAAGGCAGTTGGGCGTAATAATAGGGGCTTTGTAAAGAAGGGGATTCTGTATCCCCCTATGATTTTTTTAACAACTTTGGGAGCATTTAGAGCTGCCCATTTGTTTTTGAAATTCAGCAATTGCCCCGCTTGAAACTTTGATGGCCTCCAGTCATGCACCCCTGTAATAGCGTCGGTTAGAGGTCTGCCCTCGCACCGGTCGCTTGTTACTATCCTTTCCCCCCCTTTTAATAGCAGAGGTGGAGGGCTAGGGATACCTTTGGGGGTCTGCCCCCCTCGGGCAAAAGGATTCTCGGGATGGAAAAAATTCTCGAGATGGAATAAAATCTCGGGTTGGAAAGGAATCTCGGGCCGGAAAGTATTGAACGGGCTTAGAAGCCTTTTTAGTACCAGACCCCTCCTTTGGTGGACCGGTAGTGATGACTTGTGAGAAGGGCCTAAAACAATTCTTTACTGCTCCCAATTTCTGCAATTGGGTAGAGAGGGCTTCCTCATTGAAGAGATGAGAGGAAGTCGGAGGGATCTGCATAAGAACTTTCTTGTCTGATTTCTGTTTACAGGAATTAAGAATCCTGTCCCTTCTAAATTCAATTATCTTTCTTTTATGCCCGTTTTCCGCATGTTATTTGCAGCAGGTCATCGGAGCATTTTTGTGAGTCGTTCTGACCTCTAAACAGCTCATTAACTTTCTCGTACAGGGTTTCTGGAGAGACATCCTGTACTTCAAATCCCCATTCGACCAATTTCTGCAGAGACTGCTGCAGTTGTTCCCTGTGTTTGAGAGCTGCATGTGTTATTGCCCCGAAAGATCTTTCAATAGCGACCTATTGAGGAGACCCAGAATCGTAAGGTTGCAACTCACAGTTCACCTCAAGCTCCTTAAAGCCCGGATCGGCAAGGTGTTCATTAATGACCTTGTTATATCTCACATTGGTCCAATCTTTCTGATTAAATCGTTGAAGACGCTCTAACACTTCAAGTCTGTCTTGAGGAGAAGCAGTCATTAAGGGTTCTTTAAGAGAAATGGTGGGACTCGGCATTTGAAAAGCACAAGTATTACGCCCGGATACTGTTGAGCACTCTTTCTCCGTCTCTGCGATGGACATATTATCTGAGGCTGCATTCTCTGCGAATCTTGACCTCGGCGCTTGCAGAATAAAATTTTGTAGTCTGCCTACTTGTTCAGTTAATTTCTTAATAGAACGGGCCATTCCTCGCCTTCTGGAGCGTGAAGCCCTGCTTGAAAAACTCATGGAAGTAGAGCTGTCGGAACTTGGTGAGCGTTGGCGTCGCCTTCGTCTTCGTCTTTTTCGTTTATTGTCACAAACGGATTCATTAGAATTAGAGGAACAGTCTGAACACAAATTCTTTCGTTTCGTATTTCGTCACGGTTTACACTCGCGGACGCGGAAATCTCAATCGCTTCGGGAGATACATTATTTTCTGACATTGCGTAATGATTTTCGTAATAATTTTGGAGAAGAAATCTAGTTTCTGGTTTATATCGCAATATTGTAACTAGACGACCGCTCGCGATATAAAATAGACGCCAATTGAAGAAGATGGCGTCGCGTAAGACTAACTGTTGGTAGCAGTGATTGCGATCACCGAGGAACAAAAAAACGTCCGTTGAATGGACAGGGCACGAGAATAAGAAGAAGTGGGGTTCTCTGTGGAAGGGACCGTGGTTGGGAAGTCTGTGTTCCAAAGCAGGGAGCTGTGGACGACTTGATTCATGCCATGTTGAATACAATGCATGTCATGTCTCCTTATATACAAAATAAACAATAAACTCATACACACAAACACAGAATTCATTAAAACGTCCCAAGTTCACAAACACTTACACGACAACACGATAACATACATTTAAACACCATCCACACTAACTATGGTAAACTATCTATTGGTTACGAGGGGGGCAACTTATATAATTGCCTCCCAAACGACATAAATGAAAAGAAGCTGGGTATATTAAAAAAAATGTATTAATATTTAATCTCGCCGTATTGAAATATTTAGTTTATTTATTTATAATTATTTCTAGTTAAATAAGTGAAAATGTAATTTTCTTTTAACCCGTCTGCTTGTTTAGGAATAAATACATCCCAAAACATGTAATCGCGTTATACTTTCATAAGACCAAAAACGTCCCGAGCGACCTTACATTTTAAAAGCTATATATCTCTCTTCCTATTGTACAAACATGTGTATTTTTTTTTTAACCAGAAAGATAATGAAATAATGCTTCTTATTGTCTTTGAAATATGAAAGCTATCTTGCATAGATATTTTACAATCTCGATCCAAAGTGACAGTTTGACTGGTTTGGCGCGAAACCGAAGCTTCTGGATTGTGAGGTGCGAATATATTGAACCAAGCAGACGGGTTAACTGGAATAAAAAAAAAACCTCTTATGCGCTTTAGCTTGTTTACACGCTCTAAGAATCCGTGTTCAGAAGGCCTTCTAAATGACGATTTTTCGTGTCAAACTCAACTATAAAAAAATATATAAAAGTGATACAAACTATACACAATATGCAATGTATTTGGTAAGTCTTCAATATATATTTTTAATATATTTCAGAAAAAGATTTATTTATTTATTTGTTTTTCTGCTAAAAAATTCGCGGAATGTCGTTACCTCCACACCAAAAACTTAACGGCATTTAAAGGGTTAAAGAAGAAAGGGGTGTAACCAGTGGTAAGGTTCACAGTAATATTATTTTTATTTTTTTATTTATTAAAAGTATACAATACAGAATATAGTATATTATATAAAGCATTGTACTCCCAAGAGTTAATAAACTCATTGCGGGAATGATACGCATTACATGAAACATATAGCTGTATGTATTAAATGGACATATCATAGGACATACACAACATTATTATTTCAGATAGTCATTCATAAAATGAAGTTTGAGCATTTTAGTTTGGGTCTTTTTACATTGACTTGCACATTTGATCTCGTTGGGTAGTTGATTATATTTTGTGTAAGCTATGTATTCTAGGGATCTTAGTCCATATTTTGTTGATTTGATTTTTGGTATATGAAGTTTGTTGTGATTTCTTGTGTTGTGTTGGTGTACGTCGCAATTGTAATTGAGTGTAGTGTTGGAATGTGCCGAGTGTTGAATTACTTGTAATATAGTTTTTGTTATTTCAAAAGTGGGAATGGTGTTAAAAGGAAGTATTTGGGTGTTTCTGTAAATGTCTTTGACGTGTGTATCCCAAGGTAAACTGAATATATTTCGCAGGGCTCTATTTTGGACGACTTGGACTTCTGAAATCATTTTTTTTGTAGCAAATCCCCAGATTCCGGCGAGATATATTAGATGTGAGTGAATCATAGCATGGTAAATCGATCTTAATAGAGAGGGAGGAAGTAACCCGCGAAGTCTATACCAGTTATAGGAGTAATTTTGGATAGAACATGTTTAAATTGGTGATTCCATGTGAGTTGTGAATCAATGAAAAGGCCAAGATATTTTGTAACATCAGCCCTTTCAATGCGGTTATTATCAAGACTTATATTAAGACTTACATTTTTTTTAATTGCAAACAATATGTAATGTGTTTTTTTTATGTTTAGGCTAAGTTTGTTTAATCGCAGCCAGTTTGCCAGGCAAGATATATCCCTTTCCATTTCCTTTTCTAGTTCGTTTAAATCATTATTGTGATAAAGAATCACTGTATCATCTGCATAAAGTTGTATTGTACCCTTAAGTCCCCATTTAGCAATATCATTTATATATATTAAAAATAGTAATGGTCCAAGTACGGAGCCCTGAGGCACACCACATTTTATCGTTCCCATACTGCTTGTCCCTTTTCCAACAAAGGTCTGACAGTGTCGGTTAGAGAGGTAACTACACAGTAACTTCAGGGGAGTGCCTACTATGCCTAGGTGTTCTTACTTCTTTAGTAGTATCTCATGGTCAACCGTATCGAAAGCCTTTTTTAAATCTATAAATAAGCCTGCAGTATGCTTACCCTGGTCTATATGTTTTTGGAGGGCATATACAAAATCGAAAGCAGCAAATTTTGTGTTAGATTGGTTTCTGAATCCATACTGTTGGGATGCGAGTAAGTTGTTTGATAAGAGATATTTAGTGCGCCTAAGCTTAATAACCTTTTCAAAAACTTTAGAGAAAACAGAGAGGATGGATATAGGACGATAATTAGAAGGATTTTTTTTGCAATCATCTTTATAAATCGGAATTATTTTTGCTATCTTTAGTTGATCTGGGAAGATTCCACTATCCAGGGATTGATTAATAAGAAAAACAAGGTGGTCAGCTAATATATCTTTGCAAAAGTTCAGGTGCACGGGTGTAATTCCATCTAAACCTGGAGATGCATTAGACTTTAGTTGAGAGATGATACTGAGAACTTCTGTTTTATTTGTTTTGGCCATATATAGGGACTGGATTGCTTTTTGATCCGTGTTTATAGTGATAGAATCATCTGGATATGATGCAATTGTAGCTGCTAAGTTTTCCCCAATTGATATAAAGAAGTTGTTAAAAGTTGAAGCTATCTGTGTTGGGCATGTTATTTCTTCATTCTTAATCAAAAGATAATTAATTTCATCTTTCTGGGGTGTCGAACTATTTGTAAGAATTGCATTTATTGTTTTCCATGTGTCGCGGATTATGCAGGTTTTCTTTAAATATATTCGTGTAGTATTTAGTTTTAGCATATCTTCTATAGTTGGTAACTTGATTTCTTGTTTTATTTCTCAGTGCTGTGAATATATCACTTTGCTGATTTTTGTTCCAGAGTTTAAACGCATTGTTGCGCTGTTTGATAAGTGCATTTAATTTTGCATCAAACCATGGAGTATTACCCCTCCGTTGGTCTCCTATACGTAACTCAGATTTATGTTGGGATGATTTTATTGCTGTTTTGATGTATTCATTAAAATTATTAAAGTTTTCATTGGCATTACTGGTGGTTTCGTGTGGAAAGTTGTGGGATTCGAAATATGCTTTTAACATGTTTTTATCGGTTTTGGTGTAGTTTGAAGAAGAATGTATTCTATTATTAGTGTGATGTTTCAAGCTGTTTTGGTAATCTAATATCAAAATGTTATGGTCACTTAGGCAGTTATCTATATTTGCAGTAGTTGAGGAAATATTTTGTCTGTTTGAGATGATATGGTCTATTAGAGAAGTAGAGGTATCTGTTACTCGTGTAGGATAGGATGTGTTACATATGAAGCAGTTGTAAGAGTCTAGCGTGAGATGTATTATTTTTTTGAAGAATGTCAATGTTAAAATCACCAAAGATAAGGGTATCATTTCTACAGTTATTTAAAATAGATTCAAGATACATTAAGAATTCGTTAATGTTTGAGGTAGGCTTTCTGTAGATAACATAGATATTTAACGGTTTGAAATTTCTATTGCGGATATTATTTCCTAAGAAGGAATTTTCACTACAATGTTTTTAAATAGTTGTAGCATTTAGTGAATGGTGTGTGTAGAGAATCACCCCTCCTCCTCTTTCATTGGTGCGAGACGCAAATGCACTTTGGTAGCCGTCGATGTTGAAGAAGCACTCCTCACCATCTTCCAACCAGGTTTCGGATATTGCAAGTACGTGTACAGTCGGTGTGATGCTCTTTAAAGTTTCTTCAATCTCGTCAATTTTATTTCTGATACTTCTCGCGTTAAGATACATTATTCGAAGGCTATTTTTTTTTGGCTTATAATCTTCAATTTTCTCATATTTTTCTCATACACATTAATTTATGCTGGCCTGGGACCCGGATGCTGTAGTTACAGTTGAGTTAGCCATAGTCAACTCTCTCCATTGTGCGTAACATCATTATGGTACGGTAGGGGCAGTCCCTATCGTTTGATCTATGTTTTGGTGCCTCAATTTTGCCTTTGGCCATTTTAAAGCAGTTCCAGCAACGGAATTCCTTTTTGTTCCTTCTTTGAGCAGTCAGATGATTTGTGTTCGTCAGCACAGTGTAGACAACGATCTTTTGATTCAGTACATCTCGCGGCGAAGTGACCGTATCCCATGCATTTATAGCACTGCATGATTGGGCAGCTGTCTTCGACTCGGACTCGCTGGAAACCTATATTTATTCTTTCTTGTTTTAACATAGCCGAATGTACTTCTTTTTTGACGATCAGAATAACATTTCGTAGCCTATCGTTTTTCCTGCTGTTTGTGAATCTTTGAATTTTAATAGCTTCCTTATCATTTCCAGTGGCTTCGTAGATAGTATCATTTTGTTGCAAGATCATGTCTAATATTTTGGAATCTTGTGTTTCTTTTTCGATCCCCTTCAAGATAACATTAGGTCTAAGACGTTTGCCCTCATAAGCAACCAAGTTACCGTTGGTCAGCCCTGGAATTGCAGCTCTGATTTTATTAGCATCGTTGGAGGTCTGACACTTGATGATAACCTTGTTGTCTTTAGCGGCAATAAGGGAATTAATGCCTACCTTGAGCTCAGATGGTTTGACATCCTGTCTTAATATGGCCTTGATGTCAGAGGTAGATCTTGTCTTATCGGTCGCACTGATAATGACCGCATGTGATGACCTTCCAAAAGCCGTGATTGCTGCATAGCTGTTTAAAGGGGGGTTATTCTGTTGATAACCAGCTCCTGGAGTGGTGGCCGTTTTATGCATCAGGCCCATTTTTTCCTTTAAGATATCTTTTTTAATTTCATCGTTTTTAGCATTAATATTTATAACGAGCGATTTGTTTTCTTCCATTATTTGTTTAAACTCATTAAGATTTTGGGTAATTTTTTTTGATAGCGGCCGGAGTATTTTCAATTCGCCCTTTATTAATTTTTTTTCAGCCACTAAGTGGGCTATAATATCGAATAATTCATCCATTCCTTCGATTATTTTTTCCTTTTGGCTAATGGATATTTTTCCTTTATTTTCTGTTAGTGTTGTTTTCACAGAATTTATTATGGTTCTTGAATTAATTAGTTAATTATTCACTAATTGGTCTGGTTCTATCAATATAGATTTCTCTTCTTCTTTATCTCTCTCATTTTCCGAATCGGACGATATAATATCCTCATCGTGTTCGTTTGGCGATCTTGGTGTCAAAAATGATTTCGTGAAAGGGTATGAATTTTCATTTCTCGGTGTTTTATTATCTTTTTCCATTTTACAATATTAATCAAATTATTTTTGTTATTTAAACGCCTGGTGCCATCTGTTAAACAAAAGCGGTAATTAATTAATTATGTATTACCATCTGTTGACAGGTAGTGGAACGTTTTTATTAATTTTTTCGTTTAATGCTTGTAGGTTGTTGTATACCGCCATCTATGGACTAGTAGTGATGAGGGTTTTTAGTTTTGTAGATAGGTGGTGCTGTTATTATTTACAATTTATTTTTAATAAATATAACAAAAAATTATTTTGGATTCACTCAGATTCGAACTGGGGTCGACAGGAACCAAAGTCAGAAACTCTAGCCACAGGGCCAAATGCTAATGTACTGGTACCGAGATTAAATCACAAAATAAACTGTGATGATTCTGGAAATTTCAAAGAGATATGTGTTTTTATTATTATTGTTTGTTTTTTACACACGATTCACTGTATGTATTTATAAATTCACTATAGATATCTGAGTTTCTGGATATGATTTGATATTTTCACAGTCACCAGATGGTCACCAGTGTAATAGATAATTATTAATTACTGTATCTGTAAAATATTCACTCACTGGCGATAGCAAACTAAAAGTTATAAATTAGGACACTGAAATCACTTTTTTCTACAAAAAAAATTGCGTAGAATACGCGCGGGAGTAGGTTTAATGTTTTCTGTACCCTTGAATTTTATTCTATAGGTTCTTTCAGGTTTTTTAAAAAAAATAATTTATCACTGTTTTGAAAGTCCGCCTGACTGTCAAAATGTTATTGGCGTATTCATGGCTCCTTGAGTTTTTTTCCAAGTTTTTTCACTAAGTGGAAGTGGTCTTTGTCGACCAAAATTGCTAGAGCCGTTTAATGGTCTGGATTTAAAAAAAAAAATTATTCTTTGCGGAGACGGTTTACGGTTAGTTTTCGTGAGAACTTAGGTCATAGGCCCATTGTGCTATCTCCCATTTTACCTCAATCCTTTAACAACAATCCAGTCCCTTTAATAAAGTTCACCAGAGTTGTCATTGGATATGAAGCTATACCTTCTGGTTCGACAATGTGTCTTCCCAGGTCTCATTTCCCCTCTTCACTCGTTCTTGGTTCCCTGAAGGCCCCACGAGGGAAGAGGGCTTCATTTCTCCTCTCCACTCCTTAATTCCCCGAAGGCTCCACAACGGAGAGTTCACCTCCCTTTGGTTCCCTAAAGGTCCCACAGGGGAAGAGTCCACCCCACCTTGGTTCCCCAAGGCCCCCAGGAAGGAAGAAGACTTCATTTCTCCTCTTTACTCCTCCTTGGTTCCCTAAAAGCCCCACAAAGGAAGAGTTCACAGAGATAATCTCATTATTTCTCCTCTTCACTCCTACATGGTTCCTTGAAGGCCCCACATGGGAAGAGGAAATCATCTCTCCACTTCACTCCTCCTTGGTTTCCCAAACACCCCGCGCCGGAAGAGTGTCCTTCACCTTGGTTCCCTGAAGGCCCCACAAGGGAAGAGTTCATGGAGGTGGCCTCAGCTCTCATCTCCACGGCTTCTCCTCTTGGTTCCTCCTACAGGCCCCAGGAAGGAAGTCCACAGAGGTGGCCTCAGCCATCCTAGGTTCTCAAAAGGCCCCTAGTTTTCAAATGGTTCATTTTTTTTTGTCCCACGAATGTCCAGGGAAATAGAAGATCCACTCCAGCAGAGCCCCGAGTGCTGGTGTAAGGTCTAAATACTCCGAGGTGCGACCTTGTTTCTCGGAAACACCGTTCGTGACCCTGTTCCCCAGGACATTCAGCCTGAGCACGTTAGCTCACACCTTGGCTTGGGATGGCTATTGCACACGGACGTACAAAATACCATTCATATGTCTATGCTATTGCAGGTTTTTTGTGTTTCCACTCCCTGAGCGATGGGTTCGACAAGTTCCCTACGCTAAGGGTCTGGTTATAGCGTACTACCATATTATTCTGTGGTGTATACAGGGTGTTGTAGAAGATATCCTTTATTTTTCCGTATTTGGACATATATTCCTTGGTTTGCCACCTACTGCATGGCGGGCCGAATCGGGAGAGACCTCTCTAACCGGACTCTTATCGATCCATCGCCTTGCACCGCAGTGGGAGGGATGGATTCATACGTCCGTCACTCCTGGACACGTTGACACCCACCCATCATACATTTTTCCTTCCCAAAACCTCCTCTTCTTCCTTTCCCCAAAAAGACTCCACACAGCATCCCCAAAGATGACTTAGGCCCCGAGGAATATTTTTCCTCAGGGCCTGAAGTAAAAAAAAAAATCACAAGGATGGAAGACAGATAAATGTATTTATATAAAATTTTATGTGATTTTGCCATAATCCCACTGCCTGGAAACAGTGGGATTATGGCAGCCCCGATTTGGGGAATTTAACGAGGCTGGAGGGGAACAGTGTGAACCTGGCTATTTACATCTTTTCACTAAACGCAAATAAACAAATCGCAAGTGCGCCCCAAGGTTGAATTTGGTAGCCACCTCTGGTCTGGAGTCCCAAAATACCTGTAAAAACCCTCGACCCAGTGAAGACGCGGGTTGTCTATTTGGTACATTCTTCTATCTTCATAAACGGAATTTTTTGACCTTCTATCGTGACGATGTTTGCTCAACGTCAGGCCAGTCTTAAAGTTAGGCGTGTACTGTACTAGATACTAGATATACATACCTAGGTATCGAAATAATCAAGTTTTGTATAATTAAACTCTTGTTTGGGATTAGAGGTTAGAGATTGGGTAAGTAACTAAATTTTATCCAATGCAAAAAAATATATTGTGTCAATAATATCCTTTTTTACATTAGCTTCATACAGGAGGCCCTGATGAAAATAAATTCTCTCAGGGCCCATGTCATCTAATGGGATGCTGTTTGTTGGGTTTTTTAAGGAAAGGAAGGAGAGGAAGTTCTGCGAAGGAAAGAGGTATGAGGAGTGGGTACGAATCTCAGGGTCAGTGTGTCCAGGAGTGAAGGACTTATGAGTCCATCCCTCCAACTCCGGTGCAAGGCGGTGTGTCGAGAGATTCTGGCTGGAGAGGATAAAAGACTTCCCTCAACCAGTTACTCTCGATCCTGCCCACCACGCAGCAGCTAGGCGCATCAGCCGCCAAAACCTGGACAAACCTCACACCATGAACCCGGGCACTTCTACTAAGTCACCAAACCTTGGGGTGACCTATGGCAGAGGTATCGGTTATCCAATAAATGGTTCCCGGGGTGGCAGTACCGCCTCCCAAAATGAGAATGTTTAAAAAAACTAACAAGCAAACGTTTTTTTGCCGATGATTTTACTGTGTACCTACCTACTAACTAGGGGGGCATACATTAATTACATGAGCTCGAAATGGGGGGAAGGGGTCCAGTAAAAATCTCATTTAAACCGGGGGGGGGGGGGGGGGTCAATAAAAATCTCACGTCAACTTGAAAAGAATATACTCTCATATTAATATAGAGATAATAATTGTTTCACTTCTTTTGAAGTGTCCCAACTGTTGTTCGTTAAAAAACCCATCCCGCCCTATCCCATTATGCCCCCTCCGTTGAGGTAAATACGATCTTGTACATTTTTTCAGCGTATTGTCCCGATTATATTTACCTCAACGGGGGGGGCGTAATAGGATAGGGTGCGGCGTGCCACCCACCGACCCACCCCAGATACACCACTGATCTCACGTAAGTGGAGGTGGGGGTCCCACCAAATCTCACCAAGGGGGGGGGGAGTCTAAATTGAAAAAAAAACTGCTCACGTAATGAGTGTATGCCCCCGTATTATAGTAGAAGCCATTGTTGAAAAAAGTCACCTATTTTCTTTATTTGTTTTTACTTTCGCAAAATAAAACACATTTTATGTAGGTAAACTCTTCGTCAATGAGGTAAACTACATTGAAGCAAAATATATTACTTATATGTACCCTCTGCCTCAATGGTAAACTACCGATAAAGTGAGGATTATAAATAATGCGGGTGACATACCGATAGGTACCTACTCATATAAATCATATGAACTACGTAATTAGCATTGCATTTATTTTATTATCTACTAATAACGTAATAATAACAAATAACTCTACGAATGTATATTTCACAAGAACACGCCCAAACTCTTAATTTAATTTTATTGAAATAAAAAAAAAATACTTTCACAAAAAAACTATTACGCAATATTATATTGTCATGTCCGTTCTCAAATAAACGCATTTAAGAGGCCGGTATTCGAATTTCTACCGATTTCTTGCAAACCTCCCTTAAACATTTGAAGTTTTTAAGCTCTTAAAAAAATATATGTTATTCTTGAAGATAATATCTATACATTAGTCGCGCCCAAACGCAAATTATATAAAATTCCCTCGATAGAAAAAAAAATCGCAAAGTATGCTCCAAAAATTATTATAAACACGTTTGTTTCAGTTATTTTACAAGTTATATGAATGAAAAAATTCACAGCGTTTCTTTAAATGCTGTTTAAGAGAATTATCGCGAGATTTTTGAGAGCAATTGTCTAACTAAAAACTAAAAAAGACAATTTTACTAAACCGTATTTAGAAGTTCATAACATGATGAGATAAAATAAAACGACTTGATAATCATTATAATATTCAATGCGATATACTAATATTGCCACGAACAAGCAACTAATAAAAAGAATACAAAGTTTAGATTCGTTTCTGTTCCCAAATAAATGCTGAAATAAATATGTTATTATTCCAAATAATTAGAAATAAAATGCATTGATAAGAAATGGTATGAAAATTAATATTTAGTGGTAGGTACCTATTTAATTTAGTATGCACAAAAGGTGAAAGGACAACTCAACAACATACAACTTCAACACATTATTTGAATAAGTTAGATTACCTATGGACTATTTTAAGTTTCTTTAATAATTTTAATGAATTTTCAAAGGGGTGTTAAAATGCACATTTTGTTGAGTTCCGTGGAACCTGCACAAACATTGCATTACTTGATGGTTATAACAGCTTTTATTTGACGTGGAATTTAATACAAAGATATTTTTAACTTTAGTCTATTTAAAAGTTTAAACAACTTGTGTTGCGGGCCCAAAGGCTGCGACCTTGACAGCCTGCGAGTAAGTACGGCCCTGCGCTGTGCATTTACCTAACTGAAAATTATTGCATATAGCAATGCTATCTATAGTTATACTTATGATAATATGGAAGCAAATGAAAAAGCAGCCGCTGTGAATGTTGTCATCGTGTGCTTATCAAAATACTAAAGTCGGCGGTTTTTTAGCTTGAGCTACATAGCTAAATTGCGTTGCAGAAGTCTGTACACGGCTTTATATGATGCCCCGACCATTGGTGTTGCAAGCTTCACCTCGACATCGTGGACATGATGGAATGTCCGCGTCTGCAGTAGCTCATTTGCCCCTATCGCTTGCAGGTGTGACTCCGGGGCAGGTGCCACAGGGGCGGTGCCCCAGCTGACCCTCTACACGCGGCCGCAGTGCTCGCTGTGCGACGAGCTCCGGGAGCAGCTGGCCCCCTTCCTGCCGCAGCTGGACCTCTCCCTGGTGGACATCACGCGGCCCGGCAGCACTCGCCTCTTCGATCTCTACAAATACGAAGTGCCCGTGTTGTTCTTCAATGGGAGATATTTGTGCAAACACAGACTGGACACAGATCTCTTGAAGATGGCGCTCAAGGAATTCCAGGAAACGAGGAGATAGCTCTTTGTCTGTGGAATCGAGTGCACAGGCAACTAAAATGAATCAGATTCCTGTAAATGTGGTTGTTACCTACCTACCTACTGGGATCTCGGCCAAATCGTTTTTCCATCTCACTGGTTGAAAATTGTATCCATACATTTCCCAAAGAAGGTATTTAGTCCATGTTCCCAATCTTGTTCTAATCAAATCAGGTGATGAGCAGGTATGTATTTTATTCAATCGGTAGAGGATGGAGGAATGGTAGGTGGTAGGATGTAGGATGTATGATGTATGATTCAGCATAAGAGGGGGGAGGAGTGGACACAATCAATGATTGGCGGAAACCTGCAAACCTGAGGCACATTTATCTGTAATAAGTACCTACCTAAAAGTATTAACTCTCTAAAAAACTAATCTAGTCAACAAAACGCTCATAAATTAATTATTTTTTCAATGTTCGTTTTTATAAATAAATTTTTCTATAAACAGTATTTGGTTTTATTTTTTTACAGGTAGTGCTTTTTACAAATTCATAATTTACATTACACTGCTGAAGAATAAAAAAAATAAAGTAATGTCCCCATCCCCCGTGAAATTCCCCGGCGGACTGCATCAAACAAAATAAAATAAAAACGGATTTTAGAATTCTTTGTAAAGTTGATCATACAAGTGCGTCCGCACCGAACGCACCGCACCACTCCAGAAGGCGTTAACCGCACGCATCGGATCATCGGAAATTCTCATGCGTCGGCAACTATTCCGATGGGTTCCGATGACGTCATCCCCTCCCTACGAAAATTCGAATGCTAATTTTGAAATAATAATAATAAAAACGTTCATACATCAATAGATTTTTTTTGAAATATATATTTTTTCTTTTATCATTGATTCTATTGATGAAAAGGTCACTGCTCAGCTACAATTCGGGATTTCTCCTGGAAAGCCTATTAAAAATCCCGGAAAGCCTTTTGAGAATCCTATTACAAATGGCCGTCGCGTCAGCAATCCGAATACAGTGGACGCACTACCACGCACTGCACCTAATAAATCTGTTTGATGCGATCTATCCGATGCGGACCTATAGACCCTTACCTCGCATGATTAATTGAAAATCACAAAACCAGGGCCTCACTTGCGCCAGAGGCCCGATCCTGGGGCACTAACTTTGTGGAACCACAGCCAGGGACTTTTTTTGACAAAAATATCAACACATTTCCATTTCGCCACCAGGTCCGGAGTAGTTGACAAAATGATACAAATTGAAGACACAAATCTTGGAAATAAATATTTCAACAAATTTCCTATGGCCCCCAACATCGGAGAGGCCCCGGATAGGTGCTAAAATAGTATACATTGAAGACACAGTACTTGGAAAGAAATATTTTAACGCTGTATAATAATTTTCCGAAAAATAAAAATCGAAAGCATTTGGCTTGAACTCCGAACTAGAAAAATGTTATTTTTCCGTGTCTTTATGAATACAGTAACTAAACTATTTAACTAAATGGATGACATTTGGACGACCAGATCACTCTTGATCAATGATATAGTTAGATGGTTGTAATGTCGAAAAGGTGGAGAGATTTAGATACCTCGGCAGTATTCTCATTCTCACGGAGACTCTTGACGCAGATATGAGATTAGGTGCAAAATTGAAGCAGCAAGAACTGCGTTCAGTAAAATGAAATCCCTCTTCTGCAATGACAATATCAGCTTAAAACTAAGGCAGAGACTGCTAAAATATTATGTGTGGTCGGTCTTGCTGTATGGATGTGAAATATGGACCTTGAAAATAAATACCATAAACAGGTTAGAGGCTTTTGAAATGTGGCTTCACCGGAGAATGCTCAAGGTCCCATGAACCGATATGATCACTAACACAGAAATTCTCAGGCTCTAGAGAAGAAAGAGAACTGCTTACATTAATAAAAATCAAGAAAATTTCATATCGGGTCATATACTTCGAGGGGAGAAGTATCACTTGCTCCATTTAATATTGAAAGGCTATATAGAGGGTCGCCGAGGGCCTGGTAGAAGACAAATGTCTTGGCTGCGAAATGTACGAGAGTGGACTGGCATTAGAATTGTGGAGGAGCTATTCCGGGCAGCGCAAGACAGAGAGACATTTTCAAGAGTGATTGCCAACGTCGGGAAGACCTGATAGGGCACACAAAGAAGAAGATAAATAAAGTAATTCATATTCCACTTCTTTCAACCACTCCATATAGTTACACACCCACACTCTACCCCAATTAACAATAATAATTGGATTAATTTGAAAAATCACCTTGAGGGCGCTGTACAATTCTATATAAATAAAAATGAATCGCCGAAATGTATGTACGCGCATGACTTCCGAACGACTGCACCAAATTGTATTTTTTTTGTGTTAGTTATTGTCAGGACAACTGTTGTATAAAACTACACTGGTGAGCTCTGGCATTATGAAATTTGTATTAAAAAAAATTGCAATAGGTGGCACGCGAGCGGTTTGAAAGCTGAATTTACCGGGAATGAATGTATGGAATGCGGGAGGGGGTGGGGAACCTGGGAGGAGGGAGAGGAACCCGGGAGAGGGGTTCGCGCGACGGGGGAAGTGGGGGAGTGGAGTGGGGAGAGGGAAGGTGGAGGAGGCGGAGTGGGAACGCGAGAGGAGAGAGAAAAAATATGGCAACGTACTGTTTTTATTCATCTAAAATATAAATAACTCGCATCCCTTATGAGGCGTGGAAATAAAAATGATAATTCAATTACTAATTCATCGAAATAAATTAAAATGTGAGCCTCGGGCAAATCCCCGATAAACGTGGAGTTTATGCTTAGAGAAGATACGGCCTTGCACGCGGAGGAGTATTATATTTAAAACACTGGACATTGCATTATTTTACATTTACTACCCCCATCACTACATTTATGAGAAAATTATTGGCAAAATTAAAATTGAAATTTATTTTGAAAGACTGGAGAATGTAGGATTCTTTACGGCTGGAGAATGTGTATGAAATGTAACGTTTACTTTGGTCTTTAATACAACTGTCTGAAAGATGAGTTTTAAGTTTAGCTTTAAATTCCGCCGAGTCTGTGATTATTGAAGATACAACGGAAAAAAAATTAGCCAGCGGCGCTGTTTCTGCCGATCATAACTAATTTTCCACTAACTTCGCTCTCGTGACTTACCTACTCCATTTGTGGATGTTGTTCTACAGTGTAGTAGTTCCACCTTTCCAAATGTAAGCGAATATTTTCATAAATAAATAATTGTGTAGGTAATATGCAATCCCCCCTCCCTCTGGGGGAGACCTGACTCTGTAAGTGCATTTAAGTCCGGGCCTGCACTAAACTGCTGTGTTAGAGCCCGTTCACACTTCCGTCGTAAAAACGGAGATGGGTTCCGTCGTCATGACGGAAGCCCTAGGCCCCTGTTCACACTTCCGTTTTCAAGACGGATCCTACTCTACGAAAACAACGACCAAAACATTTTATCATTCTTCAGTAGACGGTCGTGCGCACTGCGCAGTGGACGACGATGAAGCTCTTGTTGTCATGTGGTACTTATAAAAACGAAGGAAAAAAGTGAAAAGAAAATTTTGGGTACACCCAATTATAGCTGAAATTATTTGTTCAACCGTGGGAGAATATTTTGTTTGCATACTTGAAAAGGAGAAAGTACGCGAAAATCATCCAGCAATTATTATAACTAAAATGACTAAAAAACATTAATGATATGACTAAATATTTTCTTGAGATTAAATAGAAAAAATCGCATTCTGGAACGAACATATATATATTATATAATAATATTATAAACGCCAAATGCGCGCCCCATAAAAACACAATTTGCCTGCTCGCTTGCGTCTGGGAGCGGGCGGTGGTGAAGTGTGAAGCGGGGTGTGGGGGGTTCAAAACGGATCCGTCGTCCCGCCGTGTAGTGTGAACAGCTCCATTGAAATGTATGAGCCAGCGCGATCCTTTCCGGCTTCACGACGGACACTCTGCGTAGGCGAACTCTCCGGCAAAAAATAACGGATCCGTCTTCACGCCGGATCCGGCAAGTGTGAACAGCTCCATATAGCCAATACAGCGGCTAGGGCCTCCGTCGTAAAGACGGAACCCACCTCCGTTATTACGACGGAAGTGTGAACGGGCTCTCATGATTCATGACTGCCAAAACCATGCAATCCGGGTTGCATGGTTTGGCTGTATTGGGACCTTAGAGTAACAATATAATTGGGACGTAGGACGTAGATAACAATGAACCTATTAAAAAACCACCTATAACGATAATAAATAAATCAATAACGTCGCTTATCCGATTCCACTCGAGATCTGTGAATGGTTTGGTTTGAACGTTTATACCTCGCGTCCAAAAAGTAAAAACCAAAATTTCCTCTGAAATTTCTATAAAAGGTTTTATAAAACGTTCTATAATTTAAAATAAGAAATTATACAAGTCTAATGAATAGTCACTCTAAGGATGGATTGTTTCAAAAAAATTGAACAATTCATAAATTTATTAAAGTCAATTTTCACGAGTTCTAGTTCTGTTTTATATCATTAAAGGCCAGTTGCTACATAAAATTGAAATAATCACTGAATTTGAATAGAACTTTCACAGAACTTGAAAGGGGGGCAGTCAGCATTTGCTAAAATGTTGACCGTTAGTTCCGTCCCTGGAAATTACCAGGCTATTCAGATCTGGTCACCAAACACGTCTAAAGACATTTCAAGCAACTGTTCTATTCTGAATGGTAGAACTTGCCGCAAATATATTATTTTTAATCAATAATTTGTGAAATAACATATAAATCCAATAAAATTTATTTGCGGACGCCGGGATTTGAACTCGCGACCTTCGTTATTTCGGATTGATAGTCGAGAGCCTTACAGCTCGACCATGGAGACCGACTTTAAGGCGCGGTGTACGGTACTCAAAACAGAAGAAGAGTGCGCGCGAAAATTGTGAAAATGTTTAATAAAACACGACTTTTAAAAAAAATAATTTTCACAATAATTATTGACTTGAAAAACCGCACATTCGGAAATAACGTAATTGCCACCCCTGGAAAGTCTGGACTATCAAACACGATTAAAAACATTTCAATTTCTTTTCATTCATTTCTGAATGGTGGTCTCACACACGCATAAATATACACACGTAAGAATGTCTTCCACTCCCAAACTTGATGCAAATACATATATTATTTTTAACACGGACGTATATATAGCTTTGATAAGGGGGGGGTCCGCAAAATAAAAAAAAAATATATAAGGTCATGTTTTCGTGAAAAAAATAGTCAGTCTTAATCAATCAGCCTTTATTTTTAAATATTATATATAAAAATCATTCAGTCTCTGATATTTGAACTAAAAATAAACATAACATAATTATCGCTCCTTATTTAAATAAAATCGCTTCGTTTATAACATAAAAAAAAGAAATAACATAAAATAAAAGGTGGAAAACAAAATAACTTTTTTTTATACCTAATTTGTTAAGGTACACTAAACAAAAATACTCTTTCATCTTAAGAACAAATAATTTGTTTTAAAATTGAAACACTTTTTATTTAACCACATAACCAAATAATTTATTCTAAACTTTGGTCATATTGTAAGGCACTCTTTTTAATGAACTACAATTATAAAATTAAAATCAAAAAGTATCATCCTACCTACAATAACAAAATATTTTTAATGCAAATAATACTTAATGTATGAAAAAAATAAGCGTTTTCTCTCAAGCTAAATGAAGAGCTTTCATCTTAAGAACAAAATAATTTCTTTTAGACTTTGGTCGTATTATTATGACACTCTTTTTAATGAACTACAATATAATTAAAATTTAAAATTACCTACCTACCTACAGTAACACTAACAAAATATTGTAAATGCAAGTTATACAAGAAAATAAATGTAGTTTTCTCTCAAACAAAAAAAACTGACACGAGATTCATTGTTTTACAACTACTATTAATTAAAAATTATCATTCCTTATTTCAAATAAATGGTTGTGCTTTTTTAAATAAGTTATAACTTCTTCGTAAATAATATAAAAAAATAAACAGTATCTAGGTATTACCTGTGTGAACATTATTAACGAATAACATAAAATAAAAGGTAGAAAACAAAATTACTTTTTTAGGTGCACTAATTTCTTAAACAAAAAATACTCTTTCATTTTAAGAACAAAATAATTTCCTCTAAATTCTGGTCATTTTGTATGGCACTCTTTTTAATGAACTACAATATAATTAAAATTAAAAAGTACCATCCTACCTACAATGACAAAATATTTTTAATGCAATAATACTTATTTGAATATAATGAAAATAAAAAGTGTTTTCGTGGCTCGCAGTTCAGTGCACCGAACATGTCCGACCGCAGGACGAAATCTCCCGAATTCAGTTTCGGTTTCGGCCGTAGTTTCGCCTACCATACCAAGCTAAGCTTGGTATGGTGCGCGCGGCCGAAACGCGGGCGGCGGCGGCGCGCCGCGGCGGGGGCACTGCCCATTCCCCCGCTCCCCGCACTGTGGCGGACTTAAGCAACTATCGTTTTCTACAATCGGCGCGGTGCAATGGGGGGGGTCCGGACCCCCAAGACCCCCCCCTTATATACGTCCGTGATTTTTAATGAATAAATTGTAACATTGTGAATGTAATTGAAACAAGGAGGGTGCCAACGGAGAATTGTTTGGCGGTCCATTATCTCTGCCTACATCTTCTGAGAAACTATTTGACGTTATTATAGTCCGCTGCCGTGTCTCAAACATCGTGTGTATGGGTCATTCCGCTGTTCTGTTAAAATTTGGGATTTTTTTTTTGCTTTTTACTATATATTTTTATAGAAATGGGTACCTATGTACCTATCATATATAGAGAGGTGAAAAGGGCACCTTTGTACGACACTTAGATATGAAGAAAATTGATGGAAGGTAATGAAGGTGTGGATGGTAATGAAAAAACTGTTGGATGGTAATTTATAAATTTGGATGGTAATGAAGTTTGGTAATTTTTTTTAATAAAATATTAATAGATAGCGTTGAAAATGTTCAAGGTTTTTAAAATTTCTGTGAATAGTGAAATATGAATTAAAATTGAATAATAAAATAGATTTCAAATCATGCCAAGTATCATTTGACCTAACGTGATGAGCGGATTAGGAAAAAGTAAGAAAAACCTATTATAGTGAAAAGCTACATGCTTTATTCTGACTTTTGAGCATTGGAGACAAGAAATACAATTTTTTCATAGATAATCAGTTCTGCTTACTTATGCTTTTGCAATATTTGTATGAATTGTTAAAAAAAATGACAAAATATCAAAATACAAATGAATAAAATGCAGCTGGAACATCACAGGCACCAAACCCAACACAACAAAAATTTCCCTACTTATATTACTTACCACGAAATTATAAGGAGTAGTCAAATTCTTTATAATTCAGTTTTATAAGTAGATATTGGACACAAGAAATACAAAATTTTCACCTACCTAAGCAAACATTGTAGTATGTATTTAAAAAATAGAAAATTTAAATATTAAAAATAAGAAAAGATCAGAACTCAATTGGAATGCAGTTAAAAATAATATCAGAGCAGCGCCGGATCTGCCATACGTTCAAAAACGTGCAAAAAACCTGGCGCCAACTCCGAAGGGGCGCCGTGAGAAAATGAATATTGTATTAAAGTTTAGTTATAATATTCCCTGAATCGTTTAAAAATTACCCATAGTACGAAATAATTATTACGCTCTAGCAACACTTTCCAAAGAAACAGAATGGGCACGAATTAGGTTGGAATCAACGACTTACGAATTTATAGTCAGTTACAGAATTTTTTTACAAATTCCATATATTTAGTTTAAACGTAAGATCTATTTTTCCATATATCTTTTACGACGAATGGGTGCGATCCAAATTCAATAACCATAACCAATCACAGCGCTATATTTTTGTTCTGGTGAGTCAAACAAACCGACTTGCGCCTTTCAAAATGCTGACAATTTTAGTTAGTGTGTCGTACGTACGCTAGCTATTGTTTTATTTTGTACGATTTAAGTCTCTAGGAGAAGGTAGTTAAAGACCATTTTCTTATGAAATCTTCAGTAAATTCCATTAACAAAATCATCGCACGGTTTGCAGGATTTGCAGGTAACAGGTTGCAACGTGTTGACAGTTCCATCATTGATTTGACATATTATTTGAAGTTCGTTAAATGTATAATTAATATCCATTAGATTTGTTGGATTTGTTATTTTACGGTGAAAGCGTCTTTCGTAAGCCGTTGATACCATACGTCAGTGTTTAGTGTTTGTATGGTGATTGTTCGCTCAATTTGGTGTTAGTTCGCTCAACACAGGGGAAATGCAAGGTACAAATTTGAGGTTATATTCTTATTAGATTTTAGAGCTAGTCAGAAGCTGTAGATGCTATTCTTGTGTTGTACGTTGCCATGAGAACGTATTTGTATTGGATTTTTCTATTAATATTCGCGTTGGATATATACATAAACGCAGTAAATCTCAAGAATATCTAATGGACCTAGTTCAGCGAAACCACCCGCATTGTCTCGTAACCCATATTTTAAATCATGGCACCGGCACAAACAAACAATTCGTTGTATTATTTTAAAGCATAACTTGCAAATAGAGTTTTTCCTAAAATAATTAAAATAGCACCATAATTTTATGTTTACCCAAGAGATTCAGAGAGTATAGGGCTCCTGGCGATTCTCTCTTTAAAAAAAACGAGTGTGAGAGTTACCGCCAGGTCACTTGGAAAAGTTACACCCTTTATATGTCATGATTTTATTTGATAAATTAGTGTAAAAAAATAATTAAATAAAAAAAAATTGGGGTGAACGAATTTTTAATCAAAATAAAAAAAGTAGGGGGGGGGG
Organism: Limnephilus lunatus; assembly: GCA_917563855.2. NCBI lineage: Eukaryota > Metazoa > Arthropoda > Insecta > Trichoptera > Limnephilidae > Limnephilus > Limnephilus lunatus. Next base: position 86,232,767 of record OU830593.1, read on the forward strand.
CGCCATCGGTATCTACTGCACAGGGCGCCAGATTTCGTAGATCCGGCCCTGTATTAGACACTAAACAAACACAACATAAATAACTAACACGTACTAGATTGCGTCTAAATAAGAACATAATATAAGGAACTTTAATGAGATCGCGAGTTGCTATTCTTGTGAAAGTTTTCGCTCGAAAACAAAATAAAGTTCGGCAAATTTTGAAAGTGAACTGTCCTTTTCCATTCTCATCTGGATCTTGAAAGCGCTGAAGAATTTGTGATTCCAGAATGAAATCGTCGTCGCTAATTGTTGGCCAGACAATTTTTTTCGAATTTCCTTGAGCTTTTTAAAAAAAAAATTACTTTGTTTGTACTCATGTTTTCCAATTAAATTCCCAATGAAAAGATGTGTTGTTTTACTTATTTTAGATTAAACCATTATCCCGTAATCTAAGCCTTATTTGAATGGCGCATCCTCTTTATTGATTTCCTCGTCAATTTCCATGTGTGAGAATTCCACAGTGTTGGGAGACTACTGTTTTGATTTATTGAAATCAGGATCTTCTGCTCCTGGGGATCGGATGAACTTCTCGAACTCACATTGATCGAAAGCATTGAATTCTTGGGTAATATTTCTATACAAGGAATAATGCTGATAGTCGAACGGGGCTTTGAGAGTATTTTAACTTTACCTTTCTTTTCTGTAGTTTTAGCAGGTTCTGGCGGTGAAGAAAAATTTGAAGCAAACAATTTTTTTTTTTCATCTTCGACTTTTTTCATTGGGATGTATTTAGCTACGCCGTTTACTTTTTTCTCTACTGTATCTTCGATTGCTGTGTATGCGTTTTGTAGCTGCAACGCGTCCATTTCCTTTTGTTCCTTTTTTTTGTCTCTTCCTTAAGTTTGCTTTTCTCGTCCTGTAACTTGTTAATGATATTTATTGATCTGTACCTTAATTTTCTAACATTCGTTAGACCACGCATGTTTTTTGTGTGATTCGGTGTTCATTCTCGACTGCGAGGGGGTCAGGATCTAGAGTGTTTTGCACATTTTTGAGTACTTCTTTGACATTGTCACTAATTGGAGGCATATTTTCTACTATAATCGTTTCTATTTTACGCTGCTCCTCTTTTTTCCCCAAATACTTTAGAGGGTTCTTTTGCCATCTTCGTCTTTGCTCTCTCTGGGCTCTTTGACTCACATCTTCAATGTTGTAAATCTTTTTTGCGCTTATTGCATAGTATATCTTCTTTTCTTTCGCTTTCTGGAGACTGTACAGTTCCGGATTGTTTTTAATCTCTACATATTTTTGTTGATTACGTAGCCTGTCCTTGGATTGCTTTTCTTCGTTTTTCAGTTTTTTTTATTTTACTCTGCCATTGTGGTTTATAGTGGTTAGCCTGTAACAAGTAATAAAGAAAAAATATCATAAGTATCGGATTAAGTGAGAAATTGGAGAACAAAAATGGATAATTTCATTTTGGTAACTTTTACAGGAGAGTCCAAAATTGTTACTACTTTTATATCTGTGTTTAGTAATTTTTTACCCTAAATGATTTAAAATGTAACAGTAGTGATATCGTTTTTTAATCAAGAAATTTACGTTTGACTCTTAATGACCAGTTATGTAGATTTTTGTTTAAATCTGGCTTTGTTTAGAAACTTGAAATTGTGTAAAAATTCAACAGTTTTGATAGACAACTGAATTAATGAAAGATCTTGTGACTGTTGGGTGAATAGTTAAATCATTTGTATAATATATTCGTTTACACTTGAATAATTATATCATTGAATGATTAATCGATTTTAAAATAAAAATTTGCAGGGTAAATTTGAACAGATTGTTTTTCCATATCAGAAAATAGATAAAACGAGAATATGTATTCAACCAAAACCGAAGTTATCCGACTTCGATTCCTATCCGATTTATTAACCCCCAAAAATGGTCCCAGGTGTACTTGAAAATAACCTTTACAAACGTTTCATTACCCTCCAAACCTCTACATTACCATCCGGATTTTTTTTTACTCAATTACTCGCTTAATAATGACATTACAAATCAAAATTATTCAATCAAAAATAGTCCGACTAAATATAGTTTATAGACACATGATTCGAATTTTTAAAACATGTTCTTACTTTAAAAAATGTTGGAATGTAATGATGCCTGGTCGGTAACAAAGTTGTTTTGGAGCACGGAGATCACAACACAATCAAACCAGCAATCAGCCGAGTGTTACTAGTTCCAGCTCTAGTGCCACTGGCCAGTTAGTGGCCACTGGCCAATTAGTGGCCACTGTCTAGTAAGTATTTTTCCTAATTCAAATTTCAAACACCTCAAATTCAAAAGCTCTGTTATAACCACACGCCACTTGACTGTAAGTAGATATTCGCTCTTCGTTTTAGAGTTGAAGATACTCTAAAGCAGTGGTTCCCAAACTCTTTTGGCCCACTGGCCCCTATTGTGGGTGTGGGCGTTTCAGGGTGGCGGTAGGGGAGGCCCAGATGAACCCATCTCACCCGATCCCATCCCGCTCCATCCCATCCCATTAAGCCCCCCCCCCTGTTGTGGAAAAACCCATCTCATCCCATCACATTACGCCTCCCCAGGGCCGGAATAACCATGTCGGGGCCCCTAGGCAATGCACGTCTCGGGGCCCCTTTACCAATTTAACAAATCTGAAAACGCCCTATGGTAAAACCTTAATGTACTAAAAATAAACATATTTTCTCAAAATTTAAAACATAGCTTTACTAGATAAAATAACAGTCTTTCGAAATCAATTTATAATTTTGTAGTGAAAAAGAGTCAATACGTCTAAAATTAGATTTAAAAACGACATATTTCGGGTTTTGTCTGGCGGACTCTGTAAAAATTTTATTTGTTTTTTTTTTTTATTTCATTTTCTGAAAGACGCATTTGTTAAAAATGTTCTCACCAAATGTTTTAAAGATATTCAAAAAATTGACGGAGATACAACATTTTATGTGAAACAATAACTTATTAAACACCACTTTTATTATACAAACTATATGCCGACCGGGTTTCGCTACAACCGTAGGTTCTTCAGGCCAGTTTGTGTGTTGAATTATCCTTCAGCAAAACTTTGAATGTGTTTTTCTCTAAACTTTGTTAACACATTTTTTAACCTCTATACATCCGATTTGCAAGTCTTAAACTGTTTGAAGATCTAGTGTCTATTTCACCACGTAGGTGAATTTTGTTTAAAAATAAGGAAAATGGCTGACTAACGAATTTTAATTTCGATTTATTATGGGAAATTTTCATTGTTCATAAAAAAAATAGAAGGGGGCCCTTTATAAAAAAATCTCTAAGTGGTGTCATATACTGACTGGATTTACTAACAGTTTAGGACTTAATGCATGCAAATCGAATGTATAGTTTTTCTAATATGTTGTCAACCGTGTTGAAAAAAGCAGTTTCGAGAAAAACGCGTTCAAAGTTTTGCTGAACGTTAATTCAACATACAAACTGTTTTAAATGGTTTCATATAAAATGCTGTAAGGTATCTCCGTCAATTTCACGAATTTACTTAAAACATTTGGTGAGAGCATTATTAACAAATGCATCTTCAGAAAAATGATTTTAATTATTCTGTTCCTTGAACACATTCCTTTTTATACATACATGATTCTCTAATAATAACAATAAATTTTCGACCGCAATATCCGTAATTTTTTTTGGAAAACACAAATCAATCAATAAATCTATTGTCTCTGTGTGCAAATGAGATATTAGAACCGCTCTCTTTATCTCAACCGAATTAATTTTGTCATTATTGACTAAGATGAACTGCTCGTACTGAAGAACGAATGTCTCCAGCTTGTCCCTCAAATGACAAAACCTGGGAAGTTCTCCTCCTTCCATTTCCACACAGATGCAATCAATAAAAGCAGAAAAATAACAGCACTCAACTCACGACTCTGATGATTCGATGCTGCTAGATCTCGCCCTTCCGCGAACCGTCTCTCGCTCCTGAACCCTGGTCTTCCTTCTAATGCGCCTTCCGTGAGGTCTGCACCAGGTCCCAGCTCTTCTCCTGAAGATCCGGAACTTCCGTATCCACGCCTTACGCGAATACTACTCCAGGTTCTCGGCACTGAAAAACCTATCCAGCGCCTTAGGATGTTTCTTCTGCTGCTCTTGCTTCCTTCCTTGCTCCGCAATGATGTGGAGACGTGATCTGGCCTTTTTCTACCCGATCACAAGTTGACCCTCTATCTCGGTCCTTTATAGGCTGCACCAATGTGATGGCTGTCCTATTTAGGCTGCGCCAATGTGATGACCGTGGCCGGTTATCCCATAATTTCTGGACTCCCAATATGTGGATCCAGATTCCTCTGAATATGATGATCTCAGAACAGGGTGAAAAATCCAAAAAGCAACGGAGCCGCTGAGAACTCTGTTAAAAATACGAAAGGTTTTCTTATAAAACTTATGGTTGGAAATAAATTTCGGTTTGATTACAGGGATAAATTGTTACAATTTTTGTCAGATTATAGAAATACACCACATTGTACGACTGGAGTCGAGCCAGCAGTTTTGCTTTTTGGTAGAAAACTGAGATCTACATTTGACAGTCTCATTCCAAGAGATCATGAGCAATTTGTGTCTAAACAACATGAATTGGCGAATAAAAATATTGAGACCAATCAACGTAAACAGGCAAAAAATTATGGTGGTGTCAAGACTAGAAATTTTATTGTGGGACAAAAATGTTTTGTTAAGGATTTCAGGCAAAATAATAAATTTACATGGGTAAAGGGAATAATTACACAGAAACTTGGAAAAAAATTGTATTTGATTAAAATTTGTGATTCACATTTTATATGGAAACGTCATGTTGACCAGATGAGGGGCTTGTCGGTTAGCTGGAGCGATAATGTCTCAGATTTGCCAAATTCCGCGTCTGATGATTCGAGGACTGAACAGTCTGAGAAGGAGTTGTCCAATCTGTGGAGTGAGCTAACGGTTTGTTCTCCTGATTTTAGCCTGGCGAGAGGAGAGGAGACGGCACTGGAAAGTGCAGACACGACGAGACCAAGTACGGTGGATGAGGCAATTCCTAGTACATCGTGTCAACCAGTTTCATGGGCGGGAAGGCTCCGACCTAGATAAATCCTCTCCAGGAAAGAAACAAAAACTATTGAGTGTTAAATTGTGAATAAACAATATATAAATGTGTGGTTAAAATAATATATAAATGTGTGGTTAAAATAATATATAAATGTGTGTATAATATGAATTAGCATGTAAATAAGGAGACATATGATTTTGTAAATGAAATATCTAATAATTAAGAATAATTGTATTTGTGTTGGTAGCGCTTAATTAGAGGGAGGAAGGTGTGGTATATGTCTATCGTTCGTTCGGAGACATTCGGGCGTAGCCGAATGCTGCCGAACTTACAGCCGCTGGGCGCTCGGGCGCTATCGCTAATTCATTCTGAAACTGAGAGCTCTAATAATTACACGCTACCAACAATACTAATTCCGCTGTAATCCAATTAAATAAATAAGATACAAGACGAACTTGCGTTGTAATTTACAAAGTATATTAAAGAACATTACAACTGGCAATAATAATGCGTAGGTAGTCTGCTGATATTTATTCCGGGATAAGGTACAATGATTCTATCAAGGAAGTCTGGTGGTAAGAGGACGAATGGACAACAATCACACCCTTTTATACGTTCCTCATGTTGTCTCACTCATACACGCATGTCTCTTTCATACCGCAAGACATAGTTCACCACAGGGACCCCTGGAGGTCGGTACGGATCACTTTGGGAACCACTGCTCTAAATGTACCGTCCTGGTTTTTAACACAACTTAACTTACTTGCTTCTATATTTTCCATCAACAACTTTTTTAAACACATGATGAAAGACAAAGGGGCCCTTTTGACCCTGAGCTCTCTACGCCAGCATATCAAAAGTCAAAGTATCGTCCTAGGGAGAGACCACCATTCTGAATCGGAACTCAGAACGTTGCTTGAAATGGTTCTGTGATCAGATTTGATTGGCCCCTTCACAACCTGCCCCTTTCTTATAGGTTATTTCCCCGAATCGGTGATGACTCGGTTTCCCGGTTCTGGGCATTTGGGACTCTTGTGCGGTAACGCGTTAAAATATAAATAGCCACTACTGACGGTTGGCGCTACGTTGGGCGCCAATTTATTATTGGTAGTAGGTACCTAGTTATTATTGGACAAGATATTATAAAGGAAGTTAGTAGTTAACGACCTATTGTCTTATTAGGTACTTATTATAATATGACTAGTGGGAGTGGATAGTGGGGCTAGTGTTGCCATGTGCATGGTTTTTTTCCATGTTTTCATGGTATTTTGGGTCATTTCCACCAATACGGTTTTTTACCGGTCAACAAAATTGTGTACTTTTGAGTGAGATACGTTTTTTTAGCATGCGTCACATGGGAAATCCTGAAATCAGGAATGCAGTTATCGAACCTCAGCACAGGTTCACAATATGTCTCTCTGTCTAATTTAACTTTGTCAGTAAGTAATATTAATACATTCATGAAAATAAATTAAAACAAAAATTATTCGGTCCCATCACTGAGCACTGAAAAATGTGTAAAAAAATATTGTTGAGGAATTTTTCTCACTCCGAGATAAAAAAAATATTTTTAAATTAAAAAAAGTTAAATTTATAATCTAATAAGAAAGTACTACAATTTAAACTTAATAGCAGTAAAATATATTTTTAAAAAGTAAAACCTCTTTCATAAGAAAATATATTTTTAATTAATTACCTAAATGAAGACAATATTAGCGAAACTCAATCGAAAATCTGGAGACAGAAAAATCATAAAAAGATATTGGCAACTCTGGGAATCGATTCCAGGACCTTCGGCTTTCCGGGCCACAGCTCTAACCTCTGAGCTAAGGTGTCTCTATCCGATTCGGTCATTTTTAACTATATCATACTTCGACTAAGAACTACCAACATTATCTTCATTTTTCTTAACGCATATTTTATTGGCTGCTATTATTATGTATGATTGTAAGATTCAAACCCGAACTAAATGTTATCTAGATAGTGTCTGGATAATTTTTTATTCATTTTATTTTTAGTATGCGACATATATTGACTTTTTTGCAAGTCTAGGATGAATATTTATTTTTATTTTTAACTTTAAGATTACAACCTCAAATTGTAATATTTAATGAAATGTAGACAATATTGTTAAATTTAATTAACAACAACATTTAATTAAATATAACAATTTGAGGTTTTACTCATAAAGTTAAAAATATATATTTTTTAATTGTTTTTTTTTTTATGTATTTTTTTTATTATTCGAAGGAAAATTATAAAATGATTGTATTAAATAAAGCATTATAGATTCTTTCCTTTGGAACATTTTTTCTTATTTATATTTTCACATGTGTTTTTTTTATACGTTTGTAGATTTTCACGGCCAAAAATATTTTCGGTTTTTGTTTTTGGGATGTTAAGCCGTGTTGCGCCTCCTCCTACCTCCTTCTTTAGCCAACGTTTCGGACAGCGTTGCAGTGTCTATCATCAGGGCAGATCCGGCAGATCCTACATATGTTTTTTGTCCTTTAAAATATGGTAAAACATGTTTTTTTTTCATCCCTAAAACACGTTAATACGATTTTTGTCATCGATAGTAATTATTCTTTAGTTTTCATTGCAATAGTATTAATATACGGTTTTTCATATTTGGGATATGGCATTACTGAGTGGGGCTACTAGCCATGCCGCTATAAACTTCGCACCGGACGGAGTGGTTCAGGCACAGGCTTCAGACTGCTTCAGACTTCAGACGTTCAGACCTGAGGCCTGTTCTCTGCACTCCGCAGTCTCTGTTCTATGCTCTGCTCTCTGCACTCCTGCAGTAAAGAGCGCGGAACGGTCGCTGGGCTGGGAGTCTCTTTGCTGGTAGTGGCTGGTACACAGTGACTATAATACCTATAGGAACAGGGAATGGGGAGGCGTTCGGAAATCTAGATTCAGCGCTAGGCCGGACTCTCAGTGAGAGGGACGCAGCGAGCGGATGCCGCGCTGGAGGGAAGAGCTCGGCCGGCTGCGGCGGGCTGGCCAGGGGAGCTCCCACTGCGGCCTATGGTCAATCCTGTGCCCACATTGTAATGGTTCCATGCCGACTCAGAATGAAACCAACTCAGAACCATCTCAGAAATATCATTAAAAGCTATGAAAAATAATTTTTAAATAGCCGGTAACCCTAACCTAACTTAACCTATTTAACCAATTTTTAATTTTTTTTTTATCGCTCTTAATGACCTTTCTGAGGTGGTTCTGAGTAAATTGTTTTCATTCTGAGTTTGCCGGTCACCCATTGTAATGTCCGGCATAGTGTTGTGTTACTGGCCTACGTGTACCAACAGAAATAACGCCGGGTTCGGCTTTCTGATAAGAATGCGCCAATAAGAATGAGCTCAGTATGTAAACGTACAAAACCGCACACCGTGAAGCGAGGTTCAGATGTCCACAACTCGGTGCAAACTGCCGCCGGCTGACTCGGGCACTGAGCGCTGGTAATCTGAAAGCCGAAACCCGCGTTCTTTCTGTTTGTGAGATGGCATTCTGGCACATCAGCTAGTCAGTAGGTAACTCATATGTACCAATATAAGGTCTTATAGTAAAGCGTTTAAGAGAATAAAAGTGTTTAATCTTCTGCATGTCCCATAGAGAATATACTATGCACTGTCACTCATATTCTATCAGAGACAGCAAGAGATAATACAATATCCATACTCTTAGGATAATACTTTGCTACTTATTAAATTTTTACACCTTGTGCAATTCAAAGGAATAAAGGACTTTATTGCTGCTAGACATTTTCTAATGATATTCTCCACGCCTGTCAACAGAACAAGGTTTAAATGTGTTACCGTAGGTTTGAGAGGCATATATTTTTGAAATACTACGGTGGCCTTTAAAACTATCTACCCAAATTTAGCAATGAGAACTCTACTTACGGTAAATGCATCTGAAAGCAAAGGTTAGGTTTTTATATTAAAAATTAGCCAGTACCCAGCATGCGTTGAAATTTCACTCAAAGAAATTGTTCCCTCCCATGCTCCCCGTTTCCATTGATTGCACGTTGTCATACCCTCAACACGCCAATTTGCCTGGGATCTCTATTTATGAACAAATTTCTTCTCCAAACTTAGCAAAATTACTTTGTGGCATCATTATTAATATAATGAATATCTCATAAATGAATAATAATTAACATCTTGTCCTGATGAAGATAACATTGTTATTGAAACATTTTGATATTGTTAATTATATAGTGGTTTAAACGAAGTCATTTATTATTCATTATATTAAAGGTAAATTTAATTGTCTTTTGTTTAGTAGTTAAAACACGGTGGTAAAATTTCCGTTCTCCACTTATTTCTAAATAAAAATACGCCAAAATATTGAAATAGTGGGTAACTAACTCAATTAGCAGGAAGAAACAACTATTTACGTCGGGGGAGATGGAAAACATGCACATTAGATTCTTAGTTTGGGATTAGATTCTTAGTTTTAAATAGTTTGTGCTCCTTTACATTGAAGCGGAACCTTCCGGCAAATATCACACCATACTAACAAACATGGCATTTAACACTTGAATTTTTTAACTTTCATTGAAAGAAAAAGTAACTTCAATGCGTTTTTTACCATCCGCCCCGACGTAAATACTTGTTTCATGTAGTACCTAATGAAGTAAGTTGAAATGAAGATTTATTTATTCTGTGCGTTTTAAGAAATAGTAACTACCAAAATAATTCCAAAATCGATGGAGTTCCTTCTAACCGCGGGTTGCGGGCCCAGCGTGGAGATCCCCTGTCGCACCGCGAGGTCCCTCGCAGAACTGGTTGCCACAACACGAAATCAGCCAACACAACACAACAGAATAGAATTCAGTAACACACCCACCGTCCCCGTGCCGTGAGCCCCGTGCTCCGTGCCCCGTGCTTCGTGTCCCGTGTTCCCACCTCAGTCTCATCCTCGAGCGTGCAAGTTACCGTATACATACACCAGTCACCAGTGAAGTGAGTTCTCGCGTGTTAGGAACTTCCCATTCCAAGGTTCCAGTGAAGTGTGTTCTGAAGTTAGTGAGATAGCCCCCAGCCGCAGCCGCGGTGAAGTTAGTGCAAGTGAGAGTGCCCCACCGAGGGCAGGAGCCCGAGATGAGCCGATCTTGGTAGGTTCAGCACCTTGCCGCCTTCTGCCATCATTACCAATATTCCGTAATATGCATACATTATGTTCGTGGCATGTGCTGCACTTTTGCTGAAAACAGTACCCACTTGCAGTATTTATTTCACCTGTTATAATAGATCCAGATTGGTTTTCTTCTAATTTCTATTCTGCCTTCTGCGGAGAACGGCAGGTAAAAGGCTCGCCTCGCCAACCGGTTGGCTCCGCGGCTCTATCGCTTACTATGTAAGTATAAATTATGTTCCGTTATATATTGCGGATGTACAAAGATTATAATGCAGTGACTTTTACTGTGGGGAACCAAACGAGGTGAATGTCATTTACATAAGGGTAAGCTTATTACAATAATAATTAGGAACTGATACACAATAATAGTGTAAAATTTCATGTATTGAGTTTCTCTTCATAAAATAAGTGCATAACTAATTGCTGTAGACATCTAAGTGAAGGTGAAACCTAAATTGGGTTATAAACATGATGCATTCTACCTGTCAGTTATTAGAAACAGGTACCTCTCTTGTGCAATACCTTGCACTAGGACTGGCAGCTGGCAGTGTGCACTCCGCAGTGTGTGCAGTCAATGTAAGTGTAGGAGCATTATGGTAGTTGGACTTGCTGTCACTGTCAACAGTGTCAACTACAGTCAACTGCTTCAAGTGGTGGCAATATTCTCGCCAGAGGTCAACATATTTATTGCTTAGGTTAACTTGGAAGTTTGGAAGGTGTGACTTATTCCTCTTATTATAGGAGACCTCTCCTCATTCTCGAGGCAATTACAGAACCGACATACCTACCTTTATACACATTTGGACCTACCAATACTTCGGCAATAAAAAACACCACTTTTCAGTAGGTAAACCTACGAGAGTTTGTTATAATTGATAATGTAAACCATACACTTACATTTTAGTGTGGTATTTATAGCTATGCAAACAATAGGTACACTGTTGTAATGAATGAGACCTTATTGATTGCGTCGCGAGAAGTGGTCATTTGCAATGCAAAAGGCTTGTTTCTACCTACTAAGAATAAGAATAGCACCTTGTGTATAGTTTTAAAATCTAAATCCTTACTCCTTACCATGCCTTCATACCAGGAAAGGAAACCTGCAGTGGGCCTTCATGAAGGACTGTAATAATGTAAGAGCGTGAATGATGCTGGAAGCGTATATAGCCTATTAATCCAGTAGTAGTTATAGGCCTGAGGTTTTGGAGGAGGCAATGTTAACTTTGTTTTAATATTTTATTAATTGAAATGAATAAAACTCGATGAAACGAAAAATAGCGACACTAAAAAGAGGCAAACACATACATCTATAGCAGTGGTTCTTAACCTTGGTGGAGGTTCTGACCACCACAAGTTTCATATGCGCATTCACCGAACCCTTCTTAATTTAAAATCGGACCGAATCATATGAGTCGGGGGTGTGTCTTGATCTCCGCCGAACCCACGAGACTGACTAACCGAACCCCTGGGGTTCAATCGAACCCAGGTTAAGAACCACTGATAGGATTTAGCCTACGAGAGAATGACATAGTATAATCGGTCTCCACTTTGTGCGGTGCTTCGTAGCCTCCCACTGTTGTCTACTTTAGTTTTATGAAGGTTTCACTGCTACCGCGTGTGAATTGAAAGATTAAATTAAAATTTAAAATTTTAATTTCATTTTTTTTAAAGATAAACTTGTGTTTTGAAACTTTTTGTTATGATTTCAAACTCGATGAAACGGAATCGATACTAAAAAGAGACCAATACATACATCAAGGATTTAGCCTGCGAGATAATGAGATAGAATGAAACTGCGCGAGTTGGCCGCTTTGATTATGAGCTCACTTTTCCAGGCTCCTGTTTTTATTTTTAATTTTTTTATATATGCCGAGTGACATTTGTTTTTCAATTTATCATCAGACACAATTTTTTGTCCATTCAGTAGTTAGGTACCTACTTTGAAACAATTTTTTTTTTAAATATTGTTATCCCTTATTTTTAAAAATATGTAGGTATATAGTTTGAGATATACAAGATGTTTGACACCAGCCAAATGATTGGAAACTTGTGCGTAATAAATAGTCTGTAGTTACTCACTTTTGACATAATGTAATTCCACAATAACGGGGAATTTGTATATATTATGGTGACCAGACTAGTCAGAATTAAACCAACTCAGAACCACCTCAGAAAAGTCATTAGAAGTGATGAAAAAAATGGTTAAATAGGTTACGTTAGGTTAGGGTTAAGGGCTATTTTAAAATGATTTTTTTCATAGCTTTTCATGACTTTTCAAAGAGGTATTGAGTTGACTCTATTCTAATTTGGCATGGAACCTTTGTATACATATATATCCTGTAATCAAAGTTGATCAACTAAAAAACAGAAATACCAGAACGCGGCAAAAGGATCGTCTCTGTTATAATTAGACTTGTTCCTCTATCTAACCTTAACTTTACTGAAAAAATCTCTCTAAAATCAAATCTATTGCAACACAACGGATATCCCATAACTGATAAATTCCTACATAGTAGTACGCCCAACATCAGAGACCATAAAAACCACGGTTAGCGTAGAATTTTATTCATAAATATGTACTAATAATAACCTAGATGCACTTTTGATAAATTCTAAGGATAAAGAAAACAATTTAAACCATTCTGGCATCTATAAGCTTAAATATTGCGATTGCCCAGCATTTTACATAGGTAAAACGTAGGCGTCAGAAATATTCAACAGTGTGGTTGCACACTTGAGGTTCCTAAATAGTGTAGGTTTTTCAGAATTCGCAACACAACTAATGAACAATAACACTTCTTCAGAGTTGAAGATACTCTTAGTATCGCCCTGGTGTAAGAACCCATTCAGAATTGAAACGTTGCTTGAAATGGCTTTAGCCGTGTTTGATGACCAGATCTGAATAGCCAGGTACTTCCCTACCTTCATCTTCCCCATCTCCTTCCCTTCCCCACTACCTTCATAAGAACATACCCCAATTGGGGATGCAATAGACTCACTGTCTTCAGACGGGAGCTGCTGGGACTCTTGTGAGGTAATATAAAAAAAAATGATGAAGATCAACAGTTTAAAAAATCTTCGCGGATAGGTCTACGCCATAAAAATCATTAAAAATAAATAAAACCAAATTTACTAAATAAAAAGCTGTTTCAAATAGCCGCATTTTTAATATATTTCCCTTCCCCGTGCGTATTTTCACCCTCTTCCTCTCGCCCCCCACAAAATTTGATATTCTATCTCCCTCTACTTTTCATTTAAATACTCTGTAACTCTGTACTTTATTTAATATATTTTATTCACCCCTGATGAAGGTTCAGGTCGAACCGAAACCGGTTGGTTAAAGATCTTATATTATAATTATGTACGCCCACAAAGTGTTTGCTACAATTGTCATGTGAAAATTTATTATAAAATGAATCACTCATTTCCAATAATTATCTCCAGCTGAGGCTGTTTGGCAACCGAAGCCTTATTTTGGAATTTTACCTTGTGCAGGTAAGGTACAAGTACTCTCTCCAGTGACTCCAGAGGCTTTCGCCGGGGCATTCTATTGCATCACTTGCTTGCTTTACTTCTTTAACTTCTTTAGCACCGTTGTGATTTGAAACTCGATAAAACGAAAAAAAGCGACACTAAAAAGGGACAAACACATACATCTATTGGATTTAGCCTGCGAGAGAATGAGATAGAATAATCGGTCTCCTCTTCGTGCGGTGCTTGGTAAATAATCGATCTCCTCTTTGTCTGGTGCTTCGAAGTCTCCTCACTGTTGTCTACTTTAGTTTTCTGAAGGTTTCACTTGTAATTTTGTTGTACCCACGGACCCCACGGTTACCATTTTTTGTTTACGCGACTTGTACATTCACAGTCGAATAGCCTCTACTTTCATGTCTTTTTCTAGCCAACAACAACCACAAAAAGTAGAAAAATAAAAAAGTTTTTTTACCACAATACAACTTTTTCAATTTTCGACGTAGTTCGGTCCTACGCATCGAACGGCAGGACTTGCGCCATCTCTTGAGCCGGCTAGTAGCCACATTCAAATGTGTGCGTGAAGGGTACCAAACGTTGATAGAACGCATTGTCATCGACAACGAGAATATCGAGACTTTCAGCTCGATGGGATGTCGGGAAGTGAGTTAATTTCAACTTCCGAGATTTACAGTCCTTCACCAAAACAAAATGGACATTAAAATCTTAGATGTATAAGAGATACAGAGATTTTTTACTCCAAATTTGAAAAATTTATATAATTCGCAGGAAAGGGTTAGTATGCAGGCCTTGAAAATAACGGACGCCGTTCGAAAGATTTATATAATCATCATCAAACAGTCCGAAAGGCGCAAGGCTATGCGCCTGTCGGACACACTCGATTCACAGATAGATACAAACGGAAGTGCTGCCATCTATATTACGCTAAAAAAGATACTTTTGTAATTCGGTCTCGAATTCAAGAATTCGTCAAAGGATGGCGCCACTTACGTTAGCAGGTCGCAGGAGGACGTGTCCCCCTAGGTTTATGGATTTATAGAATTTAAGTATCTCTCCTGATATGGAAAGATTGACGGTAATACAGTTGTGAATAGGTATGTAGGTATCACGCGGCTATATATAACATATGACGTCATTGCCTTTCGCGGTTACTTTGTCCCGGTGACTAGCTGTCACTGGATCACAGAGGACCCGACGAACCGGCTATTTTTGGAACCAGTTCTTATCGGATTTATAAAATGGTCACCAACACTCAAACTGGGCGAAGCCCTAAAAGCCGCCCGCAAGGCCTAGCAGCAAAAACCCGCGGACCGGGTTTTTAACTGCTAGTAAATATCTGAGTTCCTGACTTACATAGGTTAGGTTAGTCTCCTGAGTGCCAGGATATATTGGCATACAGATTTCCGGGCCAAAAGCCCCCCTTCCCTTTCATCATGAGTTTAATGAATGGTTGTTGGAAAAAAAGTAGTAAGTTAAGCTGTGTTAAAACAAAATTTGGAAGGGAACATGGCTGCAATATGGAGAGATTTTGACTTTACGAAGTATTTGTTCGGGTTTTTTTTACCGGGCGAGGCAGGCGATGGACGAGTTTTCATGGGTGGGAATACCCGCAAAAAATGTTTCCGTGAGATTGATATTTAAGGAGAGTGACTTCAGAGTCCCGGTGGAGCTGGGAAACCCTTATCCATTTGGAGGCTCCCATGACTATTCTAGTGGCTTTATTTTGAAATGTTTGCAGTTTTTTCAAGTGGGATTCTGCGGCGTGGGCCCAGATTGGGCTTGCTTAATTAAGTTAGTTAAGTAGTTTATTTTTAATTAATATTATTGTATTTCTTTTACATAACATGGGGTAAAGAGCTGATAGGGTTTTGTTGGCTGAGTTTAGGGTTTCGGTTATATGCTTTTGCCAAGTTAATTTGCTGTTTTAAGCAGGTCTGGGTGGTACGCAAGTTATTTTACCAATGACCGTCAGATCTCTAGCATTGTTATAAGTGTATTTGTTAAAAACATTATTAGTTTTAGATGGTAAACACAGAACAGAAACACCTGACCGTTATTTTGTGTATCTTGTACCTATGTTAATATGAGTAGGTGCCTACCTAGTTTGTTTTAGATTGAGGCAACATTCTTTGGATGACGCGATGCCCCGCGACCTGCGTCCTGCGGCCACAGCTGATTTTGGTATTAGGCATTCATAGCTACCAGATTACTAGATAATAATAATTTATGTATATTATGTATATATATATAGTATGCATATAGTGGGACTAGGTTGAATGACTGGATAGGCGAATAATGAGAATTGCCATGTAGGAAACAGCTCCTGGCGTCAGACTAACAGCTGACTTATATGTAGACTGTACCACTGTATCACGCTGTACCGACTAGTCAAGTCCCTAATGCCTGGACGGTAGTGTTGGATAGGACACGATATCAGGATGAGTTTGTATGAGGTACTCAAATTCCGAAATGAGGTATTTCAATTCTATTCAATTCAATTCAGTTTATTTATTCTTTTAAAAACATTACAAAATTAAACATTTTAATGTGTTTTTAAAATACAATTGTAACAGTATTATATTAAACATAAATGGTAGGCTACAAACTACACCAGCGTTAGTAGAGCTTGCCTTTTAAAAACAGCTTCACTACCTAACGCTAAATATGTCGATATCCGAATTAATTCTCTTCAACAGCAAGATTGCTCTCCCGACCGAAGAATTCTCTCCAAGATAGCTGAGTTTTCAAACCATCCGCGAATCAATCTGAAGAAATGCGTAGCAATGTGTACATCCCTTCTGACCCGTAAATGGTTCATTCCGAGCATACCCAAAAGAAAGTCGGTGGGATAGAGCCTCGGGTAGTAGCCATACTCCCTCATGTACAGAAATCTCAGTAATTTTTACCGCCTCAAATAAGGTGTGGTGTGACAATATTCATTATGTTAGTTCATGGTATTATTATGCACCTAACCCAAACGACATATCGGTAGTACTTAGGTATTGAAGTGACTACACAGTCAGTACACACCCCTCCTCATTTCAACTCTCCAACTTTATCCTCAATCCCCTGCCTCGGGAGCAATTGGGACTCTTGTGCGGTATTCAAAATTTTTAAAATTTAATTAAAAAACTTACCTACCCTTACTGACCTCCTTCCCCTTCCCCCTCTCAACCCACCCCGCCCCATTCTCCCTCAACTCCCCTCCCTCGGGAGCAATAAACACTCACAATATAATTTTTTTTCTGGATATTTTCCTTGGATTTGGAAATTGTTTATGTTCAGAGTTCCTAAAACAATAAGTATCTAATAACCGAATTGCGAAATTGATTTATCTAGTGTTATTTGCTTGGAATTGTTTAAACGGGGTTTTGGTAAATGAGACCTAGATGGATAAAAATTAATAAAGTAGTTCACAAATGTACTAGATATTTAAAATACCCTTTGATTACAAAAATAATTCTACGGTGCTACACAAACATACAAACCATCCAAAAAACAGCTATAGGTACACCAAATTATTACGGAGAAGATTACAAAATTTAAGAGAAAAAAGTCCAAGGGGGGCTGTTTCACTATGTTGAGACGTATGTCAAAAGATAGTTACTGAAATCTCTATAGGTAACGTTGAAGATGTCGATGCTCAATACAGAATCGTTAAGCAGTTGAATTGCTCTGTTTAATGGCGCATTCTGAAAGGAAGATGTTCTCGCTTTCGGAGCATAAAAAAGTGCGTGGGATCTCCCACGAGTATACGCGTTAGGGACACAGGTTTATCTCCTTCAACTTAGCTGGATTCAGTACAGTGTCGGAGATCAGCTTAAAAAAATGTTTCCCCGAAAATATTTTTCGGCGGGCTTCTAACTTCTAAGGCTAAGGTATTAAGATCGAGCATTCCTGTTAAAAACAACGATGGATACAGGAATGGGTATTATGTATACTCCCTCATATACAGGCAACGCATAAACCTTTTTTATTTGATCACCTACCTAGGCGTCTACGGTTTTGACACAGGGCGCCAAAATTTTACTTGGTCGGCCCCTATACAAGTATACAGTCAATCATCGATCGAAAAAATACACAATTTTTTAACAACTTATTCCTGAACATTGTTAAATTATAAAGGTTGACACTATCATTTTGCCAAATCGAGACCCCGTTATCATTTACCTTCACCATAGACAACGTGGTTATAATACTTAATTTGAGTGGACGTCATTCCAATCTGTGATATGTCATTAAAATAATGATGAATGTTACGTTGACCACATCCTCTCATTGCTAGTTTAGTAGGTCTAGGTCCTGTTACAACTTCCTATTGCCTAGAACTCCTAGCAGCTACCAACTACATCACTGTTGTGATTCATTATCATTACTTTCTAATACGGGGAACCGCGAACTGAGAACAGATTAGGTATTAGTCAATAACGTCTGGGTAGTTAATCTTGGAGCTAGATACGCGATATGGTGCCATCGCCATGTACGAGCACGTATCTACCTAACTACTATAAATAATTCTAACTCCGTATGGTGTGGAATAGTGTGGATAATATGTAAATTTGCAGATGACACCAATGTAATGTTAAGCTCTTGGGTAGAGCAGCCACACGTCAAGTCCAATCTCAAGTTATCCTTCTGGAGGAATATTATCAAAAATGGCGTATTACAATAAATCAATCAAAATAACGAGATAGTATACCTACTCGGTCTACTCTTTGTGCGATTCTTCGTAGCCTATCGGTCTCCTGTTTGTGTGGTGCTTCGTAGCCTCCCCACTCTTGTTTACATTAGTTTTCTGAAGGTTTCACTTTACCTTCTACCGCGTGTGAATTGTAAACCTACTATTTTTTTCCATCTCAGAACTTCAAACAGATGATAAAGGCCCAGAGGAAAAAAAATTCCCTCACGTTTAGTTAATGTAAAAAATATATTTAAATTGGGTAGTCTAATCGGTGACCGGCCAACTCAGAATGATACCAACTCAGAACCATCTCAGAAAGGTCATTTAGAGTGATGATAAAAAAGTTGGTTAAATAGGTTACGTTAGGTTAGGGTTACCGCCTATTTTAAAATTATTTTTTTCGTAGCTTTTAATGACTTTTCAAAGAGGTGTTGAGTTGACTTGGTTCTGAGTTGCCATGGAGCCAGTTCAATCATAAAGTAGGTACTTAGGTATTTATTTCAGCGAACAATGTTTTATTAGAGTTTGAGTATCTACCTACATATATGTAACGTCATCGATCAATTTCTTTACAAAACATAAATTTATTGGATTGGGAAATAAAATAATTAATCATAGATTATTTGTTTGGTGACGCTTTTAACAATAGAAGGTAGGTACCTACCTACTTATATATATGTTACAACGATACTAACTAAAGCATTAAAGTCATGCTTGAATGACTAACTCGTAGATAATAATCTAAAATTAAATGTGTTAATTTTTTACATTAGCTCCAGATAGGAGGTCCTAAGGAAAATACATCTTTTTAGGGAAAGGAGGGAGAGGAAGTTCTGGGAAGGAAAAAGGTACAAGGGGTCGGTAGGAATTTGGGGCAGTGGCTTAGCTAGCATGGGTGGCACCCGGGAACCGGGGCGGATAACGTGGTGTCACCCCCCCCCCCATGAAAGTTGACGCCTAGCTACGCCACTGATCTGAGGGTTAGTGTGTCCAGGAGTGAGTGACGAATGAATCCATCCTTTCCACTATGGTGCAAGGCAGTGTTATTATGAGAACTCAAAAGATCTCCCTCATCCAGTCTCTCCCGATTCGGCCTGCCGCGCTGTTGGTGGGCAGACACATTTGCCACCAAGATCCGGACAAACCTGACCCCATAAACCCGGGCACCCCTGCTAAGTCACCAAACGTAGCAACTTGGGGTGACCTACGGCAGAGGTGTTGGTTATCCAATAAATGGTTCTCGGGGTAGCGGTACCCTTGCCCGCATCCCAAATTGAAAATAGTAGTAATACTAACATTAAGTAGATTGATAAAATTTGTCCTTAGATCTATTTTGGAAAACAATCAAAACAAAACACTCTCATGAATTGCTCACAGAGCCATGAGTAATCTCAGGTACCAGGTAATTAGGTACCAGGTCCAGACCGGACAGGACACAGAAACCCCCGTCATCGCCATAGTCATTTACAAAAAATACTTTAAAAATATACACTTTTTCCTGTTAAAAAACGGCCACCGCCGAATTATTTACACTAACATAAGATGACGGCCACCAAATTATATATACTTACCTATTATTTTTATTTATTTATATACATATATTACAGTATTTACCTAATTATTAAAATTTTTACATAATAGGTATAATTCGAAAACATTTTTACATTATAGGTATATTTTGAAAATATTTTTAAATTTTTTTATGTTTGGTGAAAGGTAGGTTTGTGTCGTTTGTGAAGGTGAAACTGTGGATGGGTATTGTTGTATGTTTCGTGAACACCTCACTAGGAGATTTACACAAACAGCAATAAAGCTTGCCGTTTGAATTTTGCTTCATTGATGTTAAACATAAATATCGATATCCGAAGTGATTCTATTTAACAACAAGATTGTCTCCCGACTGGCATAACCATTGGCAAGTTAGTTCTGCAAAGAATTTTTTAATGTAATTATTATTACGCGTGAAAGCTGTTTCGCCTTCTGAAGGCCTTATCAAACTGTGATTATTTAAGGAAAGGAAGAAGAGGAAGTTATGGGAAATAGGTATGAGGGTTGGGTAGGAATCTGGGGGTCGGTGTGTCCAGAAGTGACGGACGTATGAATACATCTCATTGCCCTTCAACTGCGGTGCGATGGATCGAGGGACTATGGCTGGAGAGGTCAAAAGACCTCCTCAACTCAATTCTGACATCGGCCCATAGAAAAAGCAAATAACAACCAAAGAAAATCACACAATTCTCACGATCTCACAAAAGATAGAGAATAGCTCAGCTGGGTTTTAATAAATTTAATTTAAAACAAAGTAATTATAGTTTATGTTTTCAATGGGAATACTGAGTTTAAAATTAATGTTGAATTTTTTTTGTTTGAATCTGAATGTATTTTAAGATGTGGGGACCAGATCGAGAAGTTATATTCGACTTGACTACGAACTAAGGATATGTACAAATTTTTTATTGTTGAAATATTCATAAAATTTCGGGAATTTCTAAGAATGAAGCCAAGCATTTTCATTCCTTTATTATTGATTGTGTTTATACCGGATAGGTAAATACCGCTACTGATGGCACTGTGTACCTTTACCATGTTTACTGGCGCTGGTTTTATCAGGTTATTGCATTGAGACAAAACACCCGAGATGGCCACTCAAGGTAGGTAAGGTAGCAGCAGTCATTATTGTAGTTAATTACATAAAATCTAAGATTAGCAGCGATTGAATACGGCGCGCGCAGATTTTCATTTTGGGAAAATATGCTAGTGACAGTAGACTCTCGATTTATTGAAATAGGTGGTGTAACTTCCTTGATTCTACGTTTACCCGGTTAATCCAAATGTATAAGGTGTCTCAAAAGAAAGTTTATATCTAGTGAATCGATTTAAAAAAAAGTAAGGGTTCCATCGAAAAAATGTTTATTAAATATTAAAATACACAATTTGGGAATTTATTTCCTAAAAATCAAATAGTCAAATTTCCTAGGACTGCTAGGCTCCGTGATGGCTGCCATTTCGTGACGGTTATTTTCTTTTAATTGTGCCAGGGAAGTTGTCGGCGTACACTTTATATTTGAGATAACCCCGCAGGAAAACGTCCCTACAAGGAGGCCAATTTATTTCACCTCTCTGGAGATCAATTTGAAAGGGAAAATTTCACGAACTGGTGGTATAGACACATACGTATTGGCCCCGTCTTGCTGGAACAATGTTCTTTGGTTATATCCAGTAAAGTTTATAGGGGTGCAGCTTTAGGTATTTGTGCAAAATTCTGTGTAATGATGATCTATGCACATTTAAAGCACATGCGCGCTTCCTAATCGAAAGGTTTGGGCCGTCGCGAAGACATTACGTTTTCTACCGTTCTCGATGATCTTTGTCGCCCGGATTTTGGTTTTGCCAACGTTGTACCGATCTCTTCAAACTTTTTGACCCATTTTAGAATGAGAAGAATGCTTGGTGCATCATTTAAGTGATGAAAACCTCGAATATTGCAGAATCTTCTACGCGCTACAGTCGTCGAATCACCATTGTTGTAACACTCACGCACGCACAACACGCAGTCGCTCCCGAAAAATGCTCCATAGCGAACATAAATATACCAATCCCGACTAGCGACTGAATTCCCAAGAGCCAGGCTACTGATCGACATACCCCCCGCGCTCCTCGGAAAAGTTGAGTTCACTCAGTAAGCAAAACAAATTTAAACTTTCGTTTGAGACACCCGGTATTAATAAAAACGTATACCTACAATATATAATTTGCATTGTATTCTCAAAAAGTTAAGAAACTCATTGTGGGATCCTGTAGATATACAGCAGCAGTACTTTTTGTTACTTATCCTCTTCGGGCCCAAGACCATTTTTTTAAACTTTTTTATACTATTTTCGTATTCTCTACCATCATATTTAGACCACTTTTTTTTTTTTTTTTTGAATTGCCGGTTTGGGAGTAAGGGATGGTATCATATATGATACTTGGGGACTCTAGCTCAACAAATATTGTGTTTTTTTTCAATATTTTTTTAATGCTAATAATTCGAGAAGCAGATTAATCAAGTGTAATAGAAATAAAATAGTAATGTTTTTGTTTGTTTTTATGATTTTTTTTTTTTTTACAAAAATTGTGGTTTCAGGCACTGTAACCTACCACCTAAATTATAAAGTGTAATTTGAAATAAAAAATAATAATAATAACTGTGGATAAAAAATAATAGATCGGTTCAGTTGGTTGAATGAAAATTTTTTAAACAGTTGCGGTCCATGGAAAAACACAAATAAACCTGACACTTTTCACAAAGTACAAATGTGAATTTTTTACACCCAGGAAAACGACATTTTTTTATTTATTTATTTATTTATTTATTTATTTATTCAACGCCCAGAGGGCTTTTACAGTAATACAGATATAACAGATGATTTTTCAACAGATAGAGAAATGATAAGAATAAAATTAGATAAAAATGCACACAAGTCACAAAAATACAAAAATACAGCGATTTGATAAGTTTACAAAAATACATATATGTTTAGGAATAGTTTTGGAACAAGTTTTTTACAAGATCCACAAAATTCGCCAAGTTGATGTTGAATATGTCAACATCACTTAAATACTGATTTCCCATAGTGTGAAATCTTTGTATCGGAGAGTGGGCAATGTAGTTCCGCTTATGAATGCTGCAGTAGAATAGTGTGTTTTGTCGTGTGGTTACTGTCGGTATTCGTAAGTTTATGAGTTGTAGGAGTTCGCAACAGTCGAATTTAGAGTTAAGTATTTTGAATAAAAATGTCAAGTCGTTTATTTTACGTCTGTCTTCTAGTGTGTGTATTTTTAGAATATTTAGTAATAGATTATATTTTAAGTCTTCTAGTGGGATATTTAATTTAAAATTTATAAAACGCAGAAATTTTTTTTGTATTCGCTCAATATTATTAATGTGAATTTTGTAAGATGGAGACCAAACTACCGAGTTATATTCAATTTGGCTTCTAACTAGAGATACATATAATAGTTTAATGGCTTCTATGGAATTAAAGCTTTTAGTTGTTCTTAAAACGAAGCCTAGTGTTTTCATACCTTTGTTCATAATTTGGTGGATATGATTGGCGAAACTTAGTTTTTCATCCAAAATGATCCCAAGATCCCTCATTTCCGTGACTCTTTCTAAAGCTGTGTTATTGATGGAATATTCGAATAAAACAGGATTTTTATTTCTGAAGAAAGTCAAGGTTTTACACTTTTCTACATTTAAAAATAAATTATTTTGAATGCACCAATCTTTAAAC
Source organism: Limnephilus lunatus (assembly GCA_917563855.2). Classification (NCBI taxonomy): domain Eukaryota; kingdom Metazoa; phylum Arthropoda; class Insecta; order Trichoptera; family Limnephilidae; genus Limnephilus; species Limnephilus lunatus. The sequence continues at coordinate 86,256,447 of OU830593.1, forward strand.
TTACTAATATTCGACTGTAATATTTGGCAATGATTTATATCAGTTATTTTCTTGTATAGCTTGATGTCATCAGCAAACAGCAATACCTCGACATCATTGAAGCAATTGGTTATATCATTGATGAAAATGAGGAACAAAACCGGGCCAAGGTGACTGCCTTGCGGTAGGCCACTAGTAGCCCAGAACGCTTTCGACATCCAAGATTTTATTTTGACGAACAGTTTACGATTTAATAAATAGCTAGTAAACCATTTTAGCATGTTACCCCTTATTCCTAGAGCAAATAGTTTTTGGATTAGTAGTTTATGGGATACTTTGTCAAATGCCTTCGAAAAGTCTGTATATATGCAGTCGACTTGTTTATTTTCTGCAAAAGATTGTAATATGAAGTTTTGAAATATTGTTAAGTTAGTTGCGGTAGATCTACCTTTGATAAAACCGTGCTGTTTTTGGTCAATTAATTTTATTAATTTGGGATAGATTTCATCAAGGACCAGTGATTCGAAAAGCTTAGGTAGTACTGACTGTATACAAATGGGACGATAATTGGCTATATTAGTGTCGTCTCCTTTTTTGTAGATAGGTGTAATGAAGCTAGATTTCCAGCGGTCTGGAAAGTGTCCAAGGGTTAAGAGACGGTTGAATAATAATGTGAGTGGTTTAGACAATGTATTAGAGCATTTTTTGAGGAATATTGGTGGAATGTTGTCTGGGCCAGCGGAACGAACGGGACATTTGGAACGAAGCTTCTGCTGATCATTCATCATAACTGGCAAATAAAAAGCCTTTTTTGTCCTCAATTCTTTGTATGGTACAGGCTGCACAGATCGGTGTTTTCGAGGTCTCTCACAAATCTCAATACTATCATCATTTTCATCACCTACCAAATCTCTCGATTCTAATCCGGCTATAGTAAAACACTTGCTATATCCCATTTAAAGTCGTAGTAATCCAATATCTTGTTCTTGGGAAGATGTTGTTGGGCTTGGAATTTTTGATTCCTACTGGATTAGGTTTACCCCGAATGATTTGCCTGTTCTTGCATTTACTTTGAAAGGGTATCATTTGTTTATCAACATAAATATTTTCTGTTCTATCATTTTGTAGGAAACCTTTTTGAACCCGTAGTACAATTGGCCTGACCTTCCAAAAGCTGTCAAGTTGTTTTTCAGATTCTGACTCACAATTCTCATCGACAAGTTTTAAGTTTGAGCGTAAATTAAAAAATCTTTGGCATGAAATGTTGTCAGCAACTATAGGGATTCTGGTTTTTTGTGCCCAATTCTGGCGGATGCAAGGAAAACCCAAAAGGCTGATAATCATAATGATTCTACTATTCCTTGCTCCACACTATCCTAATCAGTCTAATCACCCACCCAACCATAGTCACATTCGAAATCGGAATCATTTGGATGCACAGGAAGTAGCAACTCTGCTTCTATTTCATCCTCAACCAACCCTATTATGAAAATAAAAGATGTCATAAAGGCCCGCGGTATCACCTATGATACTTCAGTTTAAAATTTCCGTAAATCTAACAAAAACGCCGCTAGCTATACTTTTTTTTATTAAACGATAATGAATCGAACAAACTACAATTTTAATAACAATTGGATGATTAAAATAATAACATAATTCTTTACCTGCATTTTTTCTCAGAGACATTTTGAAAGCTACAAATCACGATGTTTCTAAGATAATAATAGTTCATTCAAACTAACTTCGAATCAGTCCAAATGCTCCTAGTCGGTAAGGTTTGAGTCTTCATTATCAGATACTTTGGATCTCTATTGGAAATAATGACTTCGAAATATTTTGTGAGCTTAAAACGGTGAGTATCATATATGATACCCAGGGCCCGAAGAGGATAATTAAAACTAGCAACACATATGTTGTCATTTACTGCACACTCCTTGCTATAATCACTTTCATATATCGTCTCAAATAAATATAAGTCCTTACCCAGTAGTTCAGTTATCCAATAGTCTATAAAAGCAAGCATTATGACAGAATAGAGAACTCCAGTCTAATATATTTAATGAATAATGATCTTCTAACTCGCTCGTCCCGGTTAGACGGAGAGGTCTGGGTTCGAGTCCCAGTTGCGACCATTGTCTTTTTCTGTTTTTCTGTGTCTTGTTCTCTTTCATATTTTCGTTTAGATTATTATTGATAACTTATTCTAATATGATATATTTCACTGATGGGAAAAACCCTCAAAAACGTATAAAAAGAAAATTTTATAAAAATTGAATATTTTTTTAAGGCCATAATATTTTTCAGTGGAATTCCTTATGGCGGTCCATCATCTCTGCCTACCACTGCGGTTAAACTCTCTGATAGTATTGTGTGACACTTAAAATTAAAGCATATTAAGTATTCAATCACTGAATACTCGTATTTAATACCTCATAAGTAATTTGTTATAATTTTCCGTCAAGTGTAGTTCTATTAATTGAACTCTAGAAGAAAATAAAAACAAGATTCTTCTTATCTTCTTATCGGGCCATTGCATCGAAGGCTCACCTCGTGTTTTTACAACAATGTCTTTATCATTTTTCCAGTGCAGGTTTCTTTATCCGGTTTTAGGGAAATATTTGCAGGTTAAGGTCATGAAATAATGTTAGCACTAGGCAGTACCGCAAACACCACACACAACACGGCAAACACCGCACGGACACCACCACCCACCATTCACATTTGCATTATATATTGTCCTTAAACTTATTTCTTCATTCATTCGCTCTACATGCCCAAACCCTCCTAGAGTACCTTCTTTAATCGTACTCATTACGCGGATTTTAACATTTCTCACACGATCATAAATATCATGGTTTTAACAAATATACATTCATACATATATTTTACACATTCCTCTGCCAGTTTCATGCTTCACTGCCATGCATCAGGGTAGGACCAGCACTCCATTATGGACGGGTAGTTTTGCTTCTTTGGACAGTCTATTGTTGGCGTTTCGCCAACGGCGTTCAGTCCTCTCGTAACGTAATGGAGTTTTACACATTTACCCTTCTTTAAATACCTCTAATACCTCTGTCAGCCTTCCCATCTTTCGTAATTCACAGACTCGTCCACCTGCTCTAAGTATTCATCATTCACAACTATGTTACACATTGTTTACAGACTCTCTCTTTCAAACACTATGACTTTAGACTTTCTTACATTTACTTCGTTCATCCTAGATTTTAGATTAGATTAGACTGTAGATTTTCCATACTATCAGAAATCAGCACCGAATCATCAGGATACCTTTCAGATTACTAAATTTCGCGCCCAATCCCACCTCTTTTAATTCTTGCGTGCAATTTCCCAAGTATAGATTGAATGACCTCGGTGACATTACGCAGCCTTGCTTAACACCTTTTGTGATGTTCACCTAAATTTAAAAAAAGGGTATTTTGTCGTTGTAAATTTTTACTTACTTATTTCATTACCAACAGATATAGTTTGGACCTAGAAGACTAGAAGACCAGACAGGATATGAAGTTCTAGGCCATCATTTAAGATAAATTGATTTCGCGAGATCTGACCTTCATTTTGTAGTATTATCCGTAAAGAAATACTCTATAATAATAATTGACTTGCTTTTAAAAACCCGCTCCGCAGGTTTTTGCCGCTAGACCCAGTGGGCGGCTTTTGATTCGGTTTCACCCAGTTTAAATGTTGGTGACCATTTTATAAATCCGATAGGAACTGGTTCCGAAAATAGCCTGTTCCATGGACTGACAACTAGTCACCGGGACAAATAAGCCGCGACAGTCAAAGACGTCATATGTTATATATAGCCGCGTGATACTATTATTTACAACTAAGTATTAACGTCAATCTTTCCTCATCCGGAGAGATCAAAGATATTAGAAACTCTCTTATCTGTGGGAGAGATACTCAAATTTACAAATCTGTAGTACTTATACCTGCCAGGGGCACGACCTCAAGCGAGGGGCTAACGTAAGCGGCGCAATAAAATGACGATTTCTTAAATTCGAAACCGAATTACAACGGTAGCTTGGTTTGAAATTCCACGTACACAGATGTTTATATGGTGCGACGCGAACCCCGCGGCGTCAGACATGCACTTGAAGCCGGTTTCTTAAATTTCAATCGCGCAGGCGCAAGGCTATTAATAAAATAAATGTTACCCTTCCTTGGTGGCAGCAGAGATTTTAATATTGTAACCGTTGAACTGCGAGTAAAGAAGTGCTTTGTTTAATTTAAACGGTGCTCCAGATTTTATGTCCAGGTTAAATCTTTCCCAAATGAAAGACTAAACCCTTCCACACACTTTTCCACAAATTATTATCTAGTAAATTCACGCAATGTAAGTGCACTATATAAGTATAATAAATACAAAACAATACAAGAACAATACGTCAATCCACCAGAAATATAATGGGAAAATATTTCACCGACTCCAGATATTTTCATATCAGAGGGTTCGGCTCTGATGAAATCCTAACTGGTCCGATAAATCCTACTGATCCCTCAATATAAATATTAAAAAATCTTTCGAATCCTACATGTATTTAAAATGACTGACTTTTGGATTTTTGTATATAAATTCTTTGACAAATCTAATACGCCTAAATTTTGAATGAGAGAGCTAGGTATAATGCCAGTAGACGAAATAACAAATGGTAATATTTTTATATTCTGAGAATCCCAAATTCTTTTAATCTCATTTCCTAAATCTGTATATTTTCTATTTTTTTCAGAAACAGTTTTCTGAATATTACAAGAATTTGGAATAGCGACATCAATGATATAAGTTTTTTTTTAAATTTTGTCATGTAAAACTATATTGGGTCTATTATTTATGACTTATGACTATGACTAATTGTTCTGTCTGTTAGCATAGTTTAATCGTAATAAATTTTATAAAATTCATTTTCTAAAAATGAATTTTATAAAATTATTTATCATTTTCTAAAAATGAATTTTATAAAATTCTATTGGGCATACCTAATTATAATACACCGATAAATAATTAATAGTGATAATGCCTCGCTCCCGTAGAGCATACAATGTCATCAACGCTCTCCATTTTCTTCTACCTGTTTCTTACTGTCCGGTTAACCAGTTTACAGTCATCGTGATTGGTTTATTTATGCAGCCATCGGTACCTGCAAACAGCTGTGCAATACAATAAAAAAACTAGATGTTTGGCTATTTGCTTGTTTATATGTAATGGTGAAGAACTACACCTTCAAAACCTTTGTAATCTTCTAACTTCTTCTAACCAACGCGCTCTGAAGTAATGAATATAAATCTATATTACTTATTGAATTAAATGAAGACAATATTACCGAAACTCAATCTAAAATTTGAAACATATATTTGATACGGTCACATCTGGGACACGAACCCAGGACATTCGGCTTTCCGAGGCGCAACTCTACCAACTGAGCTAATGTGTCCCTATCCGTTTCGGTCATATTTAACTGTATCGTTCTTCGACTAAAAACTACCAACATTATCTTCACTTTCTTAACGCATATTTTTGTTGGCTGCTATCTTCATATATGATTGCAAGATTCAAACCCAAACTAAATGCAATCTAAATAGATAGTGTCTTCGAGAAATTTTATCCTTTTTTATTTTTAAAATGCGACAATAATTGACTTTTCTGCAAGTCTAGGATGAATACCTACGTCTGGGTTCGAGTCCTAGATATGACCTATCTTTTTTTGATTTTTCTGTTTTCAGATTTCGTATTGAGTTTCGCTAATATTGTCTTCATTTAATTAAATATTACAAGTTTGGTTTTACTCCAAAACTAAAAATAAAAATAAATCTTTATTCGCATTTCATAAAAATCTTAGATATAAGTACCTAGATATGAGCAGGTAGTCAATATTTTATAAGTAGTGATTGATGACTAATGAGTAATGACTATAAATAATGATTTTGTATTTCAATAGCCGTCCCAATAAAATAATTTCCTTATAAAAAGTGAATGCCATTGATGCTGTGGAAATAGGAAGGAAGTCGTATTTTTTACACTAAGTAAAGTGTTTGTTTATTGACCCTGAACTTGAACTTCAACGGATGGTCAAGCGTCACCGAGAAATTTAAACAATAGGTATTTTACCAAACGGTTGCTGTCACTGTCACTCTTATTCCCCGAATACTGAGAGAAAGGAACAACTGCACCTCAGGCTGACAATAACTAAATCATTTCATCAAAATCGAAGTTTTGTAATCCCCATTTTTCTCCCCCAAAACTGGACCGTTCATATTTTTCTTTTACTAATTAACTGTTTTAGAAGAAAATATTCTATGTCTGTAACACATTTTCTAGTTTGTACAGTGAACGTTTGTTGATGTCGTTAAATCCAGGACATTTTAACGATTTTTAAAGGGTCCTAACTTCTATAAGAAGCGACTTATCAAAAAAAGCAAAAATACCGACACGCTTCTGGTAGATATCTATATTATATTTAAAAAAAAATCAGACTGTGCAATTCAAGTGAAGTGAAACCCTCAGAAAACTAAAGTAGTCAAGAATCTACGAAGCACCGAATAAAAAGGAGACCAATAATTTTACTCTCTCATTCTCTCGCAGCCTAAATCCTATAGATGTATGTGTTTGTCTCTTTTTGGTGTCGCTATTTTTCGTTTCATCGATTTTAAAATCACAACGGTGCAAAAGAAGTTTTCACTTCAAAAAATATTTGCAGTAGTATCAAAATCCAGAGAGGAAATTGGGGAATACTTTTGTGTGCACAAAACGCCGCCCGGCTTCCGAAAAACTTCTTTAGCACCGTTGTGATTCGAAACTCGGTGAAACGAAAAATAGCGACACTAAAAAGCGACCAACACGTACATATATAGGATTTAGCCTGCGAGAGAATGTATCTGTCTCCTCTTTGTGTCGTGCTTCGTAGTCTTCCCACTCTTGCCTACTTTAGTTTTCTGAAGGTTTTACTTCTACCGCGTATGAACCAGACACTCTGATTTTTAAAATTGATTTTAAGTTCGCCGAATTTTATTGGAAAGATAATTTGTTTCATGATATCGGTAAAGTTAAAAACCAACTTTAGCATCCTGGATAAAACTGACCTTATTAGTAATTGGTATGCTATGCCCCTATAAATTGTAAGTAGATATTTTAATAATTAGCACATAATTTATAATTGAACTCTAGAGACTAGGGTGAGGGTACTAACAAGAGGAACCTTCAAAATAATCCTTATTATTAGCGTGTTACCTGACACTCGTCCGCGAGGTTCCAAGAACAGGGCCGGCTTCAGACTATGCATAATCCATAATGTTACTTTTTCGCCACGTATGTTCGACAGACTTATTGGCTTGTTGGGTCACTCTTTGTACTCTTTTCGATCCTTCTAAATACTTATTATGTATGGTCGATCTGTAGTTACTTTGGATGACTCCTTTCGGCCATACATTCAGGGGAATTGTGCTTAAGATGAAATACATAGATAAGATGACACAGTGTTTACATCTGTGATACTATACGCGCCACAAGTCCCAAGATGTCGTTTACAAGCCGGCTTATAGATGGCGTCACCGCTCAAAACTTTTGTGACCGCCGGATAGTGTTGTTTGGATGTGGTGTGCAACTTTGTGATTTCGTGACTCAAAAATATTTTTGTTGTGAAAGTGTTTCTGCCGATAAATTTATATCAGGTACGTTTTTTATTGTATTGACTACTTTGTTATGAACTGTGATTATTAAAGCTATGAATATCGAGGAATGATTTAAGTAACCTCAAAGTTTATAGTCACAAAAGGCGGCAAATATAAATATATTACCTCGCAGGGATGACATAGCAACCGTCGGCTTAAGACATAGAGATGTATCTATATCAATGGCTTAAGATGACATAGTAAAAAACAGTTAGAAAATCGTACAAAAATAACTTAAAAACTCCGACGGTAAATACAAGCTTTGGACAAAGGCACTATAAATATCATGCTATAAAAGCATTCAACAGTCTTACCCTTGAAATTAAAATGGAAGAAAACAAAAATAATTTCGTACTCAAAATTACAAAATGGATTAAAGAACAAAAAAGACAATATTACCAAAATTTCTTTACAAAATAAAAATAAAACACGACTACACGAAACACTCAAAACCAATATAAAATACATATCACTCACAAACACACAACACATAATATATATAATATATACCGATTTTAATTTATTTTTTTAGTAATAAAATAATTTCATTTTATCCTATAATTTTAGCTTAATTATAAATTTTAATTTTTAGTTTATTTTGTTTTTGTTTTTTAAAATGGAGGCCTCAGCACAGGTGAGCTACCCAGTGAGGCCGACATTGTTTAATTTTATTTTTAAAATGTAAAATATTATGTCAAACAAATGAATAAATAAAGAGAAGAATTAAGCACCGATAAATAGGTATGTAAACTTAAATTGACGTGTGTCAACTTACCCTCTTGGACATGATCGGTATTTTTTAAATTTAATTTTAATTATGTAATTTTCTTTAGCGTCAAGATAATTTTGTGTGCTTCGTAAATAAACGTTTTTAATTTGTACCCTTAGATTTATTTTTATCACCTTAGAATAACCAAATATATTTCTCCAAACAAAAAGTATGTCATCTTAAGCCCAATTCCCCTACAGGTGGATACCTGAAACAATAGCCAAGAAACTAAGGATTCGATTTGTGGGACGAGAATTGGACAAAATTTTGTAATAGTATTTGGCTGTTGAATTGAAAACTTCTTTATCACCGTTGTGATTTGAAACTCGATGAAACGGAAGCGAGCGACACAAAGAGAGACAAACACATATATCTATAGGTCCTGCGAGAGAATGAGACAGCAATAAAATATTAAATTATTTCACGGATACTCGGTTCAATACAATACGATAAACCCACGGTCCCACGCAAGTCTCCTTTAGTCTAGTGGTATAAAGCGCTTGACAAACCTAAGCGGCCGGACATTCAGCGGACCAAGGGTCTAATCCTACAAAATCCGAAAAGAATTAAAATATTTTTATTTTTGTAAAATCAATATCCAATCTTCAAACCACTCCAAAATCAACAGGCAAAGAAAACAAAAAAGAAAACGTCGTCTAGCGACTCCGAAGAAGAAAACACTAACACTGATAAGGTGACCAGATGTATAGAAAAAAGTGCACTGAAATTCAACGACAAAAATATGGAAAAAATCACCTTTCACATTGATTAAAAAGTGCTTCGTAGTCTCCCCACTATTGCCTACTTTAGTTTTCTGAAGGTTTCACTTCTACCGCGTGTGAATCGCAGACTCTGTTTTTGTGAAAAATTACCTCAAGGGCGCACCTGCGGTTTATTATTAACTTTTTTTAAACTTATGTAGATCTGAATACATATTATAAAATAAATAAATAATGTGAGTTCTGGCTCCTTTTTTTCTAATAAAAAACACCAATGTACAGTGTTTGCCAGTTATTGTGTTCAGACAGAACTAATTTGCGCGGGCATTCCGCCTTATTCTAAATATCGGAGAATAGTTCGGCCCAGGCCACAATCGTTGGATATTCTCGAATACGTGTTTCAGATTTAGTCCAGTCTTTTGTGATGCCACTCCTTGAGAGAATCAAATCTATACTGGCTGCACACGGTATGGTGTTCACAATAGACATAACTTCACATTGTCATTATAAATATTCTACTACCCAGCATGACTTGCCTACACATTCCATCTTACTTATTTCTGTAGTGAACGAGAGCTGGATATTAGAAGAGCTCTCGGGAAGGATGAAATGATATTTTAATTTGTATTTGAAACATGCATACCTAATAAAAGTATTTTTTTCAGATGGAACGCGTGGAAGAATGTGCTCGCAGCCTGAGACGATGGTGCTGGGGGAGTGGGTGGGGGAGGGAGAGGGGGCGGGCACAGTCCCGGAACCAGGCCGACTGCTCCCACCAGCCAAATTAACAATCCATCAGAATAGTGAGGACGGTATAGAAGTTGCCAATGCTGAAACACACCAAGTAACAGAGGGCAATCAAATTAACACATATTTATTTGAAGCACCTAAAAGTGGTGTTATCGGTGTAAAAAGTCCCCCCAGATTAAGTCCTAACCGGACGGGCGAAGGAAGTTCCCGCAGCCCGCGCCGGGACAGGAGTTCTTCGCTGCGGGCCAACGGTTACGCCACCCTGGACACTCTGGACAGTCGTAATAGTGTTATCAACGAGTTCAGAGATACCATTGGATTTTGTGAAGTTAGACTTCCCAGTAGTGTGGGTGACGCGCCGGCAGATACTTTAAAAGTAGATTTAAAACAACTGCATCAACAAAGAAACGCGACCATTGAACGATGTACCGACAGCCAGACGTTACAATTACCCGCGACTTCTTCCAGAAATTCTCAAGAGAGCACTCGATCATTCAAGTCTCTCAATACTGAAATAATGGAAATTCTGACTGACTTGGATGCCGTCCTCGATATGTCACTGATAGAAGATATCGAGGATGCGAATACTACTTGTCACCCTGAGCCTTCCTTCGAAAGCGCTCTTACGGATACCGTTGATCGCGTTGGAGAGGGCACTTGCTCGGAGAACACTCTCGAGGAGAACGAGGATCGATTCACCGACGCCGGTGTATCGAGCTTTGCCGGTGTGAAGAAAGATTTAAATGAAGTGAAGCAAGAATTAGCAGACATCAAGGAAGATATATCAGAAATTAAAAGTGATTTAACGAGTGATTGTGAAAATGGCGACATTGATCTATACAACTCGACCATGGATGATACTGAGTCGGATCTGCTAACACCGACAGAAAGCTCTTCGGGTGACAGTGATATGTCTGAGAGTGTTTCCGCGATGTCATCGATCGAAACGATCACCATTCAGGTGACAGAACCGGATGACGATCCCCCGAGGACAGGACACGAGGTGGATGTAAGTCTCGACGAGCAGCTCATGGTGAATGCTCGCAAGATGACTCCGCCCATGACGAGATCGCCCATCGCGAGGTCCGCCCGCGAGCATCTACTCGGGAACGAGGTGGTAGGAGGGAGAACGGACAGTTGCAGGGGAGAGCTGGACAGAAGAGCGTCCATGCGGCGGCTGCGCCCCCTGTGCGGGGCCAGCGCGCCTCCACTGTCGGCGCCCCCATCGCCGGAGCTGTCCCTGTCGGCGCGGCTGTTCCTGGAGAGCCAGGAGCCGGGGCGCTACAGGGGCGCGGTGCGACCACAGAGCGCTGGGGCGGCGCCGCGCGCCCGGGGACGGCGCTCCCAGCCCGCGAGGCGCTGCGGCTCGCTGCACGTGTCCCCCGGCGCGCCCCCCTCCCCCGCCAGGAGTTCCGAGGAGCCCGTCCTACCCCACAATGACAGGTAACTAATAATAACACAAATTTTAAATTAAATGTAGACAATATTAGCAAAATTCAATCGAAAATCTGAAATCAGAAAAAGATACGATTACGTCTGGCACTCGAACTCAGGACTATACTCTACCAATTGAGCTAATGTTTCCCTATCCGATTCGGTCATATTTAATTGTATCATTCTTCGACTAAGAATTACCAAAATTTTCTTTTATTGACTGCTATCTTTATGTATGTTCGCAAGATTCAAACCCGAACTAAATGCTATCTAGATATTGTCTTGGATAAATTTTTATGCTTATTTATTTTTAATACGCGACATCTATTGCCTTTTTTCAAGTCTAGGATGAATATTTATTTTTTTGAGTTGGGGATTTGGTTTCACTAAGATTGTCTTCATTTAATTAAATACCTTGAGATTTTACCCAAAGCTAAAAATAAACATCTTTTCGGGTAATGTGATCTAGAATTCATCTACCCACCGTGCTTGCTCACTGCCTAGGACTGCCTTCTGCTCATTGCCTAGGAGGATGACTCGATGACTACTACTCCTACGTGATCACATCACACAGATCACGTAGGAGTAGGAGTAGGAGGGAAGTAAGAACGCTATGCGTGCTTGTATTTACATAGTAACTACCACGCATTTAGTGCCTATTGCCTATGCCTATTCTTACATTTTTATATCAGAATTCGGCGTAGTTTTCTGTAAAAATACATCTAGAACACGCTGTTTTAAAATTTATTTGTAGAACTATATTTTTTAGTTTGATTTTATTTTTAATAGATACAAATACAAAAAAACCTTTGCATTAAGTACCTAAATGAAAAGTTTTGTTAATATAGGTATTGTTATTTTAAATTTTTAAAACCTTTTCATTATAGATATCTAGAATTGATATATTATGAGGAACCACTGTGCGGTTTCTTTCACACCGAACTTAATTTTGGATTTGAGGCCTAAATACCAAACCAAAATGGATAATTTTCTCAATCAAAAGCTATTGGAAATATCTAGTACAGATATGCGCTCTTTTATTCAGTTTTGTTTTAAATTATAAAAAGAAGGTAAATAAATTATTCAAATTTTCATGATTTTGGAGGCATTTTTTTTATTTATAATTATTAACAACTAGGTAAAATTGTTGTGTATTTGGAATATTATAAGATATCGTAAGAAAGACAAAAATACATATGAAGTGTGAGTAGGTAGGTACTGTAAACGATTTTAAACAGTTTTTAGCCAAGAACACTTGGGTTGAGATGTTTCCGTGTTTTTTAAACACAGTTACACAGTCAGTATTGAAATATAATGTTTTGAGAAAACCTTCAAAATGTGAAAAAGTGAAAAAGAAGATGCATGTTACTATAAAATAGGTTAAGGCGAAGCACAACGAAGTAATGCAAAATAATGTGTTTTTGGTTTAAAAAATTGATCGCTTAGAAATATTTCAGATGCTTTAATTAAATACTGTGAATGAATGTGAAAAAATCAGGGCAGATGTCTCACATCTGCCCTGATGATCGACACTGTAACGCTGTTCGAAACGTTGGCTAAAGAAAGAGGTTGCGCAACACGGCAAAATACTCCAAAATCACTTTGGGTCGTGAAAATCTAAAGTCATATCTTCATTGAACTTGAATAATTTTACGCATTACCCAGTACCTAATATCATTTCAAATCACGCACTTAGTAGGTACCTAGGTAAAAAAGTTTTGTAAATGTGCAAATTGCGGTGATTTTATTACAAAAACAATACCTATAGTTAGTGTACCTATCTACTTTAAAAGTGACCTTCATAAATTCCTTTCAATTCTTTCGAATATCGGCTGCCTTCACAAAAAATGAGATGATATAATATAATGATTTAAAGATTCGAGCATTCAATGAGACTTCCGTGTTGTCAGGGTCGCCCGCCACGGCACCATGGTCAGTGGAATATCACACGGTGGAGACATCCCGGGAAGGTCGTCAGTGTCGTCATATCAAGTCTCTCGTGTTACAGCTCCGGTTCCAGTTCGTCCTTGAGCACTGCGGATGGTGTCGAGGGAGAGTTGGAGGGATGGGCGCGAGGAGGCGAGGCTCTAGCGCTGCTGTCGCTCTGCCTGGGCCCCCAGGCGCTGTGCCGCTTCGCGCTGCTGGCGCTGCACTTCGGCGCCAACTTCGTGGTGCAGTGGGTGTCGCTTTCGCTGGTGTTGGGCGCGCCGCTGCTGGCGCTGGGCGCGGGGCTGGGCGCGGCCCTGCACGCGGGCCCGCTGGGCGCGTGGCGCGTGGCCCCGCTGCTGCGCGGCCTGGGCGCCGCCCTGCTGCTCGCGCTGGCCCTCTCCGCGGCCTCCTCCTCGCTGCCGCTGGCCTGGCTGCTGGTCTTCTTCAGGGACTCCTTCGTGCCCGCGCATGGCCGCTATCGGTGGGCGGAGAACGCAGCCGGCAACAGCAGCTCCCCCCTGTCCCTGATGCTGCCGCGCTACTGGGCCGAGGTGGTGCTGCAGCGGGGGGAGGGTGAGGGGGAGGGGCTGGGCCCCCTGCACTTCCAGCTGACCTTCCACCTGGCGCTGCTGTGGGCCGCCGTCTGCCTAATGCTCAGCAAAGGACTGCGCACCTACTGGAAGGTAAGTTCTTGTATCTAATGCTTTACTAAGTACCAAACCTGTGTAGATACAATTTAGGAGGCAGATATGGGTACCGCCGCCCCGGGAACCATTTATTGGATAACTAACACTCCTGCCATATTCACCCCAAGTGGTGCGCTACGTTTTGTGACTTGGCAGGGGTGCTCGGATTCATGGGGTGAGGTTTGTCTCGGTCTTGGCGGCGAATGCATTAATCCACCTACTGTGTGGCGGCCCGGATCGGGTAAAACTGATTGAGGAAAACCTTTTGATTTTTCCAGTCGGACTCTCTCAAACCATTGCCTTGCACCGCAGTGTGAGGAATGGCTTCATTCCTCCGTCACTCCTGGACTCATTAGCCTCCAGATTCCTACCCACCCCTCATTCCTTTTTCCTTCCCAGGACTTATTCTCCCTCCTTTCCCTAAAATGACCCTCCACACAGCATCCCCAAAGATGACAAAGACCCTGAGATAATTTTTTACCTTGAACCTCCTGTTTTTTTTAAAATATGTAAGGTAGTTTTAATTTTTATTTTATTTGGAAAACAAATATCTTCTTATAATATAAAAAATCAACCTTGCTTTAGGTGTATATATGTATGTATATGTGTGAATGTGTGCACGCCCGCGATGATTTCTATATATTATGATAGTGAGCTCTGGCATTATGAAATTTGTATAAAAAAATTGCAATTGGTGGTACGAAAGGTGTTAGAAAACTGAATGTACCGGAACTGAATGTATGGAGTGCGGTAGGAGAGGGGGGAACTTGGGAGGGGGGTTCGCGGGACGGGGGAGGCGGGAGAGGGGAGTGCGGAGAGGGAAGGCGGAGAAGGTGGAGTAGGAATGCGGGAAGGGGAATGGGACGAATGGGAAAAGACACGCAGGGAGAAACAATTTCTTTATTAAGTGGCATAGCAATACACGCCAGGAACTTGCTAGTTTATAATATTTTACAATGTATGGTAAAATTTGTGCAAATTTTTCAACCAATAATAATTTTCACTGATGTATCTTAATTATTTTATTCAGGAGATCACCAAACAGTTTACATTTGAATGAAACATAATATTATCTTTTTTTCGAAGAAAACTTCTTCTAAAAGGTTGTCACTTTGTGATGTCATTATTTATTTATTAAAAGAAAATAACTTAGTTTACATCACTTTATTTTTGTACACTATCAACATGTTTCGTGAACCATGTTCACTTCTTCAGGAATAAAAGTATACTAAAGTTAAAAAATTAATTATAGATTATATACCTATGGAGAGAAGGAATTGAAAGAGGGGGAAGGGTTGACAATGGTGGGAGTTTCGAAGAATTGGGGATTACCATGCTATTAGAAGTGAAAGGCCGGTTAAGTGGGAAGATATTTAAAACAGGGTTAACAAAAATTTTTTGCTTATTAATTATGTCAGCTTTGGAATTTACATGTTTTCTTATTTCTAAAATTTCTAAATTATTGATTTGCGATGTTTTATATCCTGTATGTAATATTTGAAGACCTGAATTTATGTCAAAGCTGTGATCATATTTTAATAAATGGTCTGCGAACTCAGAATCGCTATTGCCATTTAGTGCTCTGAGGTGCTCTTTAACCCTAACCTCAAAGTTTCTATAAGTTCTACCTATATAAAACGAACTACAATCATTACAATTGAGTTTGTAAACCCCTGATTTTTTTGTTTTAATTTCGCTATCTTTATTGTTGAGTATATATTTCTTCAATTTGTTATTTGTGTAAAACGCTGGTTGAATAGTACCGGGAATATTTTTACTAATAATTTTTGACGTATCGTTGTCGACAAATAAAATTCTACGCCAATGTTTATTGTTATCTTTAGAAATAGGGTAAATATATAATTTGAAAAAATTCTGTTTAATTTTTTTATTTAGTATTTCATCTATCAAATTAGTAGAATAGCCATTATTAATTGCTATTTATTTTATGAGATTTAATTCAAAATTATAGTTAAGAGCTGACAAAGGAATTGTAATTAATCTATTAATCATAGAGTGGAAAGCCGCTAGTTTTTGAGAAAAGGGATGATTTGAAGAATTATGTATAACAATATCAGTATACGTATCTTTCCGGAAAATATTGAAATCTATTTTAGTACCTGTTAATGTTAAATTTAAATCTAAGAAATTTAAACTCTTATCTTTGCCAATTTCCAGTGTGAATTTAATGTTTTTGTGTAATTTATTTAAAAAATTTAAGAAAATATTCAATTGTCTTTCTGAACCTAACCATATGCAAAATATATCGTCGACATATCTTTTCCAACAATACACATTTTTAAGTAATAACGCACCGCTATTAAAAATCTTATTTTCTAAATTATTAACAAAAATATCTGCAATCAAAGGACTCGTACTACTTCCCATAGCTAAACCATCCTTTTGTTTAAATATTTTATTATTGAACTGAAAGTAATTCTGTTTAAAAATAACATCAAATAATAAAGTAAAATCATGAATTAGGTCTTTCGGCAAAGTTGAAGAATTTAACAAATTATTAATAATGGTTTTACTCTCTTCTATTGGAATACTTGGAAATAAATTAACTATGTCGAAAGAAACCAACATAGCATGGTTAGGGATTTCCAAATCCTTTAAATAATTAACCAATTCACTATGTCACTTTTACAATTTTTTACTGCTTGTTTCAACAGGTCTTGACACTTATTAATTGGGTTACTATGGATAATTTCAAAATTGACCATTTTTGTAAAGTTGAAAAATGATAAAAAATTAATTTTAAGTAACCCACAGATTCCTAAGCTTTATAGTCTGTTAAAAATACATAAATTGAATAAACCAATTAGGCCAGTTGTTTCTAATTGTAATGCCCCAACTTTCAAAGTAGCATCAACATTAAATAATGTTATTATTAATACTAATGTATTCCAACCAACATACACCGTTAAGAATTCGTTAGAATTGGTTAATTATTTAAAGGATTTGGAAATCCCTAACCATGCTATGTTGGTTTCTTTCGACATAGTTAATTTATTTCCAAGTATTCCAATAGAAGAGAGTAAAACCATTATTAATAATTTGTTAAATTCTTCAACTTTGCCGAAAGACCTAATTCATGATTTTACTTTATTATTTGATGTTATTTTTAAACAGAATTACTTTCAGTTCAACAATAAAATATTTAAACAAAAGGATGGTTTAGCTATGGGAAGTAGTACGAGTCCTTTGATTGCAGATATTTTTGTTAATAATTTAGAAAATAAGATTTTTAATAGCGGTGCGTTATTACTTAAAAATGTGTGTTGTTGGAAAAGATATGTCGACGATATATTTTGCATATGGTTAGGTTCAGAAAGACAATTGAATATTTTCTTAAATTTTTTAAATAAATTACACAAAAACATTAAATTCACACTGGAAATTGGCAAAGATAAGAGTTTAAATTTCTTAGATTTAAATTTAACATTAACAGGTACTAAAATAGATTTCAATATTTTCCGGAAAGATACGTATACTGATATTGTTATACATAATTCTTCAAATCATCCCTTTTCTCAAAAACTAGCGGCTTTCCACTCTATGATTAATAGATTAATTACATTTCCTTTGTCAGCTCTTAACTATAATTTTGAATTAAATCTCATAAAACAAATAGCAATTAATAATGGCTATTCTACTAATTTGATAGATGAAATACTAAATAAAAAAATTAAACAGAATTTTTTCAAATTATATATTTACCCTATTTCTAAAGATAACAATAAACATTGGCGTAGAATTTTATTTGTCGACAACGATACGTCAAAAATTATTAGTAAAAATATTCCCGGTACTATTCAACCAGCGTTTTACACAAATAACAAATTGAAGAAATATATACTCAACAATAAAGATAGCGAAATTAAAACAAAAAAATCAGGGGTTTACAAACTCAATTGTAATGATTGTAGTTCGTTTTATATAGGTAAAACTTATAGAAACTTTGAGGTTAGGGTTAAAGAGCACCTCAGAGCACTAAATGGCAATAGCGATTCTGAGTTCGCAGACCATTTATTAAAATATGATCACAGCTTTGACATAAATTCAGGTCTTCAAATATTACATACAGGATATAAAACATCGCAAATCAATAATTTAGAAATTTTAGAAATAAGAAAACATGTAAATTCCAAAGCTGACATAATTAATAAGCAAAAAATTTTTGTTAACCCTGTTTTAAATATCTTCCCACTTAACCGGCCTTTCACTTCTAATAGCATGGTAATCCCCAATTCTTCGAAACTCCCACCATTGTCAACCCTTCCCCCTCTTTCAATTCCTTCTCTCCATAGGTATATAATCTATAATTAATTTTTTAACTTTAGTATACTTTTATTCCTGAAGAAGTGAACATGGTTCACGAAACATGTTGATAGTGTACAAAAAATAAAGTGATGTAAACTAAGTTATTTTCTTTTAATAAATAATATTATCTCTCTCTCTGGTTTCAATCCTGGTATTGGTTTGCAGCAATTTCCTTTAATCTTCTCTTCCATTCTTCATTCTTCAAATGATGAGCACCGCACGTCCACCAGCAGGTCCTCCAGGTACTCTCGGCGTGGGCGTCCCCTGGAGTTTATTCCCTCGGTCATACCCTCCATTATGGCATGCAAGAGGCCTTCTTGTAGTATAACATGGCCGATCCATCTTTCACGCCTTTCGGACAAGGTCCTGAGCAGGTGCCTTCCTCCTTCGATTCGTTGGAGAACCTCCCCATTTGTGATGTGGTCTCTCCAGGAAATTCCTAATAGTCTTCTATAGGACCACATCTCAAAAGCCTCCAGTCTCCGTTTATCTCTTTCGGATAGGCACCATGTTTCGCAGCCGTACATCAAAATACTCCATACATAGGTCTTGATGAGGAGTATTCTCAGTTTTAGGTCTACATTATTAGATTCTATTATTTTCGACCTTTTATTGAATGCAAGCCTAGCCTGGTGTATACGGCTGTCGACCTCGCTCTTAGACCGACCGTCCCATGTTATTTTGCTCCCGAGGTAGACAAACTCCTTGGTGTTCTCTGCCATCTCTACTCTCATCTGATGTTGAATTCGACCTACAGTCAGCAGCTTTGTTTTGTCTTTATTTATCTTCATGTTGTAGTTGTTTTGAAGAATGCTTTGCAGGGTTGTTAAGGCCTCTTGCAGTTCTTCTTCGCTTTCAGCAACCAAAGCAATATTGTCAGCAAACCTTATCATATCCACCATTTGCCCGTGTATCTTTACACCTTTTCTGTGACTCATTCTCTCTCTCAAGTCATCAATCGCACTCTGTATATAAGCGTTAAAAAGAACAGGTGACAGAGAGCATCCCTATCTCACCCCTTGTCTTATACTGGCTTCTTTTGTATCATTGTCACATCTAATTATAGCAGCCTCATTCTTGTGTAGCGCCTGGATTATTCGTCTATCTCTATATTTGATATCAATTCTCTTCAGAATCTCGAAGAGTCTTTTCCTTTCTACTTTGTCGAAAGCCTTCTCCATTTCTATGAATGCGATGAATGTCTTTTGGTTTCTTTTTATTCTTTTTTCTAGTAATATTCGTAGCGACAATATTGCTTCTCTGGTTCCTACACCTCTTCTAAAGCCATACCTCCGGAAAGGATGTTCTCTACTTTTGGTTCGATTCTTTTAAGAATGTTATGTGTCAATATTTTTGAGGCATGGGATATTAGGCTAAGAGTTCTGTGTTGTTCACATTTCATCGTGCCTGCCTTTTTTGGTAATGCGACAAT
The DNA here is from genome assembly GCA_917563855.2 of Limnephilus lunatus. Lineage (NCBI taxonomy): Eukaryota > Metazoa > Arthropoda > Insecta > Trichoptera > Limnephilidae > Limnephilus > Limnephilus lunatus. The sequence goes on from OU830593.1 coordinate 86,276,157, forward strand.
TAGGCATTTCTCGAAATCCTCCGGTATCTCTCCAGTCTTATACATTGTCTGTATCATTTTAAACAGGGCATCTGTAGTTCCTTTTCCTGCTGGCTTAATTAGATCAGCCGGAACGTCATCGATTCCGGGTGCTTTCCCGTTGTTGAGATTTTCAGTGCGAGGTCAAACTCTTCTCTAGTGATTGGATCTCCCAAATCATCTGCGTCTACCTCATTTTCTCTTTCTATCAATGTTTCGTTGTCACTATTTCCCTTTCCATTGTACAGCATTTCGAGATATCTTTTCCATCTCTCTCCTATTTGGTCATTTTCGAAAAGTATTTTGCCGTCTTCTCCTTCTATTGCATTACCCTTTCCAACTCTCATCCCAAAGAAGTCTTTCACCGCAGCGTGAGCTCTTTCTACATTTCCTCTCTTGAGGTCGTCGTTTATCTCATCGCATTTATTCTGGTAGAATGTTTCTTTGGCTATTCTTGACTCTATTTATTTTGTTTCTCAGCACTTTGTATTTCTTTTGTGATTCAGCTCTTTTATCGTTTTTGAGCTCTCTCCTATCCTTTATCATATTTAGGATCTCATCGGTTATCCATTCCTTCCTTGCTTGGGGTTTTTCCTTGCTTATAGTTTCCTCTGCCGTAGTTATAATCTTCGTCTTTATCACTTTCCAGATCGCATTCACGTTCTCCTCTTCCATTAGGTTGCACTCTTGCGTCTTTTCCCTAAAACTGTCGCTGATCTCTTTTATCTTTAATACTTTTGTATCCCATTTGAAATTATTTCGCTTTTTTAATTTTTTCAGTTTTAGAAGACTTTTAGCCATTACCATATTATGGTCACTACATAGACATATGAATATTAATAGACCAGAACACAAAGGTGAGGGTTAGAAACCAACCACAGCGGGACGAAGGGCGGGAATATGGCTTTGGTGATACGTGATTCGCCAAAACTCAATCTGACAGTATATAGGCATCTCGCACTATAAAATCATCATTTAGTTCTTAAAAGTAAACTCTGCTTTTGAATGAATAGACCTTTTTACATGAGAGAGCAAAATGCTCGCCACGCAATGAACAAATTTGAAGTTCAAATACGTCAAAGTAAGGTCGCCTATAAGGTCGAGTCCAATATTTTGCTCCTGTAGTTAGTTAATACACTTTTACAAATGTTTCATAATTTACTTACCCCAGTAAACAGTGACGGGCACACGCCGATAGTGTATGTATAGGTGGTTTGGTATATTTATGGTGTATGTTCAAAAACGATCATATTATGTGATCTGAATTAGCTTAAAATAGTGTAAAATAATGCTTGCTTATGGAATGTAATACCACAATTGGGTTTATTCTCTTTTTCTCTTCTGTTTTTACACGTTTTTATAGCACAAGCCACCATTTTTACCGTGTTATTTACGATGAGAGCTCGACACTGGCCCGGACACAAATGATGATGTCACATTTTTTAGATTGACGCCTGGCTCTCGCAAGCCCAGCCGGTTCCGAAAAATGGTTCCAATGGGAGGTGGAAATAATACGCCTTTTATCGCTTCGGGTATGTCCATGTATTTTGTACGTCCTTGGGTCACTATCTATATCTGGGCCGGAATAGCTTCTACAGTCTTTTATTTGGTTTTTAAATCTATGTCTAACCATTATATAGTCTATTTGCAGTCTTTGTCTGTCTCCAGGGGATTTCCAGGTGTATCGCTGTCTTGGGTGGTGTTGGAAACAAGTGTTTGCTCTCACTAATTTGTGTTTTTCGCAGAACTTTGTCAGTGTGTTTCCTCTGTCGTTTCTTGCATCCAGCCCAAAAGGCCCAATGCAAGTTCCTTCACGTCCTTCTCCTACTACAGCATTCCAATCTCCTAGGAGAATCAGATTTTCACCTGCTTTTATCTCTAATGTAAGTTTATCTAGTGAACTGTACACCTCCTCCACTTCTTCTTCGCTATGACTAGATGTTGGCATATTTACTTGGATAATTACAGTGTCTACAGGCTTAGTTTCTATTTTGACTAGAATAATTCTTCCGCTATATTGCACGTATCCCTTAACCCGTCTTCCCCACTCCTTGCACAGCACAACGCCTACTCCCCCTTGGCCAGGTTTATCCTTTATGCATCCTGTGTGGATGATTCTGTAGTCGCCACTCCAGTATTATCTAGGTTGCATTAATTTGTGAATATAAAGAAAAATAGCTACATTAGCCTATGGGGATGGCATGGTGGAGGGAAGAGACAGGGATGGACATATTCTGTGTAATGAGCAACATGTATGTGTAAATGTTACGATTTTAGGTTTGAAAATCTGGGGTGCTGTGATAAATAAGTCGAATCAACTGTATGAAATGTTAAAGATGTGCTAAGCGCGGTGAATGAATGCATTTTGTTTAGAGTTAGTGTTAAATTGAGGGATGCTGAATGCGTAGTTTTGTCTGGTTTACCTGATGAGCACTCTTAATTGAACGCTTTCTAGTATTTCCGGACAATCTATCATAAAGGTAGCTATTCTTCGTAAGTATGTCTGCCAAATTTTATGACTTTCCGGTGATGAAATCCTGAAAAACGTTTGACTCCTCATGACTAAGATAAGGACAATAGCTCTAAAAATGAAGGTATCATAGAAAACGATTTTAAACTTCCTAAATCCTTTCTATACATATATGCTATGGATTCTAGTATGGATATATTAGATCCACGGGGTATGAAGAATCCGGCGCGTGGGTCTTTACCATGGGGATTTGTACAGGAATAATACTCGAGATTTTAACACTCACGTTTATTAAAATAGTAAATACAATATCAGAAGGTTTTTAGATTAGTTTAGATTGTAATTTAGTTCGTAATATTAATGCGACAAAGAATTTATGATAAAATGACGAACTATTCCGATCGAGATTCACAAGCCAAGTAAGCCTAGAAACTTCGTTCGCGAGTGACAGGTGGTCGGTTCGTAAACCGGCCGCGCGTGGCGCTAATGTAGCATATTGCCAGAGTAAATAATTTAAATTAAACAAATGTCGCATCATTACTATGAACACCACACTAGGATTCCAGATTTGATAGGTATACTATAGAGAACTGCGTACATATGCAAAGTACAGCATTTTCACGGTATTTTTTTAAATCTTTGCAGGTTTTGAGTACGAGGATTGTCCAAGAATTAAAGATCGTTGTGATTTAAAAAATCAGGTAAAATTTATATACATATACCAAAAAATCATGACATTTTAGGTGCATTTTTCCACTATTTTTCGACATAGTCCCCATAACGATCGATACACTTGGTGAGCCGTGGCACTAGGTCCTTGATTCCCTTATCGCAGAACTCCGCCGCCAAAAATGTTATCACTCTAGTCGGTCTCCAAAGGTTTTCCGGCCAAATGTTACTTCAGCTAAAGAAAAAGATGCAAATCATGTCATTGATTGCCTTTTTGATTCCGGGGTCAGGTGGTGAACCCATGTTTCAGCCCAAAAAAGCCTCGCCTAGGCTGGAAAAATGGTTCGAAGAGACCGAAGCGCTCTTCACTTGATTTTGCTCTTCAGTATTTTGGGAACTCAACGAGCACGCAATTTGGATGCGCCAATTTCCCCTCAAAATCGTTTGTGTGATAGACATACACGTCTGGAATCAAAATTGCGATCTTCCAAACTTCAACAGGGCGTACTCCTTCTTAGTAAAGAAAGTGAATAATTGAGCGCACCTCACAGGCGGCGGGATTCGACAGCGTAGAATCCATTGCAAACGGACGCAAAGATCATACTGAATCAGCTATCAAGCCGTATTACTACTCGTTTTTTAGGGGAAAGTCTGAGCTACACGCTAGTGCCACCATTTTTTGAGACATATTGGCCACGTCGCCGAAAATGGGGAAAGGTCTTTAATTCTTGGACAACCCTCGTGCATAGCCAAATAACTTGGAAGCTTTGCGACCATGGATTCGGTATGGCGGTCAAAAAGTATTTTGGGGAATAACACTTAGACTTTGTATGTGTTGCAGGTGGTATATGTCCTGACGATCTTGCCACTGTTGGGCCTGGCGGCTGTGTGCGTGCGCCTGCTGTCCCTGGACCCGCTCATGCTGCCCGCCTCGCTGCCTCGCACTAGCTGGCCCGACTTCTTCATCAACAGTAAGGTAAGGTATAATACTTGGATGATTTGTACAGTCAAGGGCGTAGAAACGGGGGGGGGAGGGGGATGGGGGGGGGGTGGTCCATCAAAATCTCACGTTACTCAAAAAGGACATACGAAATGGCCTAAATTTATCTCACCAAGGGGGGGAGGGGGGTCTAGATTGGAAGAAAAACTGCTCACGTAATTAATGGATGCCACCTTACGTTAAAAATGAAAAACAAAATATCCATCAGTTAATTTATTTTACAAAAAAAGTAGTCGACGACGTTCTTCACAAAACCGTTTTAACGCCTCAGATTCAATTGTATCGTTAGTTTTTTGTACCAGGGTTCGGTGTACACTGAGCATACATAGGCCGTTCAAACGGTTTTCAGTCATCGTTGATCTCAGCCAGTGTTGCTTGTAGTGCAAGGTTGTGCCAAGGAAATAAGTATTGCTTTTTTTGTTGCGAGAAAGAAAATGTTCGCCTCCTTTAACACTTCAATAAAATCTAGTTTTTAGAGATCTTCTCTGGTCATACCCTTGTTCTGCCTTTTTTTATACCATAGTTCGGCTTCTTGATTAAAATTAAGTACATAAATCGTAGTACAGGCCAAAAAATTGTGCTTTTTTCTTTGAAATCAATTAACAACATATTCAACATTGTACTGGGATGTAGCGACATTAATCCGAAAGCAGGCAAATTTTGATCACCAAAACGCTGCTCCAGTGCAGATATCAGGGAATCTAAATAAGGAATGATAATCGATCGCTTCCAAAAATCGCATGGAGTCTCAGCAAGGTGATTGGACCGAAGTTTTTGGCGAGATACAATGCGTAGGACTTGTATATCAGTTCCAAAGGCAGCTGCAGTTCTAATTGAAATATCTAAAATATTTTTGCTCTCTATATCTACGTTGCTTCGATTATCATTTATAACAGAAATTATACCCTTAATATGACTCATGCATGCGTACATATCGATAGTTTTCGATTGTAAAGCATTGGCAATAGGTTCCAATATGCATGATTACTTGGCTATCAGTTGAACACATATAATGAAAACTGATTTAATAGCAGCGCAATGTAACTGATAAGCACGTTTTCTTGATGCTTCATTCCCTTCTCTAGAAATAGCTGAGAGGCCATTGACAATTTCCTCGAAATGAGCATTAAAAATGGCAATACTCTTATATTTTTGCGACCAGCGAGTCTCACATAAAGCAGGAATATTTGGCACATACTTTCTCCGCGAAGAAGACTCTCTAAAATAGTTAATGATATCTTTTATGATGCCAATCGTGTTGCGAATTTCCGGAACTTCATTGACGACTAAGTTGAGTTGGTGGCTTGCGCAATGAAAATACATGGCTTCTTTATATTTCTCTTTCAATATCTTTTGAACGCCACCAATATGCCCGGCCATTGTAGAACAGCCATCATATCCTTGGCCAACACAACTATCAGATTCAAGTCCTTAATTTTCTAAGAACTTGTCAATTACCGATATAGTTTTGGCATCCATCGCAGTCAACTCTAAGAATCCGAGAAATTCTTCTCGGATCGAGTTTATATTTTCATCATAAAAACGGATTCCTATGGAAAGCTGTTCTCTTCCAGCTATGTCACATGTTTCATCTGCCATAACACTATAAGCATAAGCTTTCTTTGCTGCCTGTATAATTTCGCTCTTGAGGACTAAACCGCTATAAATTATAAATACCCAAACTGCTTGAAAACATTTGGAACCATATACGGTCGAAGTTTTACAAACGCATGTAAAAATAATACACCAAAAAAGGAAAGTCAAATACAAATAAACGTACAATCTTTAGTTAGATACGTAAGTTACAAAAAGCTTTTCTAATAATATATCCCAACTTTCCACGATGCACACAAAAATTATCAACTAAAAAGATAATAATAAAAATTAAATTGATTCTTACAATAAGCTACCGACGTAAAATTACTCTACGGTTTGTAAGCATTCCTGCATCTTCTAGGGGGGGCAGCTGCCCTCCCCTGCCCGTACCTCGCTACGCCCTTGTGTACAGCACTATGTATCTGGGGGTTGGTGTATCCAGGAGGGACTGACGTACAAATGCATCCCTTTAACTGTTCTGTACATGGCAATGGGTCGAGAAAGTCCTATTGGAGAGGTCCCTCCCCGGTGCCTGTAAACTAATATTACAAATGGGAAGTTGGTGAATCGCTCGTGGTGGCTCTGTCCGTCGCAGGAATGCACTGGCAGAACGGTCCACCGAGTCCAGGAGTAAATCCGAGCTGGTAAAAAAATAATAATAATATTTGGATGATTTATATAGCGCCCTAACCCCCCCTATTAGAACCCCCCCTAACAAAACCCCCCCCCTATTAAAACCCCCCTATTGATCACTTTTCTTTCTACTTTTATTTTGAAAATTAAAACTTTCAACTCGATTTACTTGAAAACGAAGGCTCAAATCAAAAAAAAAGTCATACTACATAATCGAGTCCAAATACATATTCTCACCAATTTCCCGCTTGTACTCTATAACCCTGTTATGAAAATATTTAGATTGCCCAAGTAATTAATTATTTTCAGATTGAAATTGATGTTCTAAATTACCCCAGGATTATTAATGTTTGTTATTATTAGACATCGGATTATGTATATGCATTTGCATATTTGCATATGCAAATGCATATAACTCTCTAATTACGGCGTTAATGCATATTTTAGCCTTTTTTTCCCAATCGTGCATATTTAGCATTTGAAGACGCATCCATTATACAGAATATCGCCCTCATCTAAACACATTTCCACAAGTTACCAGATACCATAGAGAAATTGGAAACAAAAAACCTTCCTCTATTTAAATCAATAGAAATACTGGAAACAATGATTGAACTCGCCAACGCTCTTCCCAATTCAATATCAGAAAAGATTCGTGAAAAGTTAGACGCTATTTTGTTTTGAGTCTTGAAGACATAAAGAACATTAATGCGTACATCATCGGCACAGGTCATACATACCTTGCATAAACAGTAGGGTGTCCCTTATATGGTTGAAAAAAATTTTTTTTTGGATATCAAAATGCATACCCACTATTTATTTTTGTACTACCCAGACTAACTTAAATACAAAATTTTATCTTCCTACGTCAACATTAACCCGTACCGACAGAGCTCTGAAGATTTTGAAAATTGTTATTTTTAACCCTTTTCGTTATTTAGCTAAATCAATTGAATTAATGATAATAATAATAAACGTTTATTACACACAGGGAGTACACAGAAGGAATAAATCATAAACAGTACAAAATAAGCGGCCAAAATATTTATATTTAAAAAAAATATTTATTAAAAGAAGATAAAATTACAGATGAGGCAGGATATTTTCCTTTGAGGGTCTCTTTTTAACAGTCTGGATACAGATTTCTATGCTCTTGCGCACAGCGTGGCAAAAATTGCTTTTGTTCTTCCTTTGCAGTGATCAAACCATGAAAATCTTGCATAAGTTTTACAGCTCTTTCAGCTGTATCATTTACTGCCCTTAAAGATAGAACTTTTCTTCTTTCTCTATATAGGCAACACCTTCGTCCCACGTAGAAATGGGTCTCTAAAGGAAGTTCTCATCAATTTTTAATCGAGAAAATAAATTTGTGCTTTTGACAGACACAAAATCACTTAATAATTTTCCTATATATTCTAATAAATAAGTATTATTATCAGTTTAGTAAAAACAGTATAAAAGTAAAACTATGTATTTCTACTTACCATACAAAAAAATCAGACATATTTTCTTTCGATGGAATGTATATCTTCCCAGAATCACACAAACCCTCTCTTTGTAAGTTCACTACAATGTTGGTTTGAGCATTAACTTCATCATCAAACAGTGATAAAACGGCAATTTCTTCTGACAAGTAGCAAAGATGTTGACTAAACTTGCTTAGGGCTGCTTTGGAGATCAATTTGTTAACAGTTTCATATTCCTTAAGCATCTTTAAAAAGCACAAATCTTCATTTGGTGCATTCACCGCCAGACTACGTCCAAGCCAGGGTTTCACATATATAACCGCAATGAATAAACAAACGTCTTGAAGTGCTCGTTTATCCTTGGCGCTAATTTTGAACTGGGATTGCAAAAAAAATATTTTTAAAGAGTAAATAGCTCTAGCCATCCACCTTGCTTGAGGAATTGCTCCAGGAGGTCTGATTTTAATTTTTTTCCCATTATCTTCTCCTAAAAAAATAATAGATGGTTCAGTTCACGATAATCGTCACGTACAATGGTTTTTTGCAGTTCTTGATTATAAAATGTCAACAGTTCTTCTATTTTTTCTATTACAAAAATGTTGTGTGTCGATATCGGTGTATGTTTCAATAGCAGCAGGATTAATAGTTTTCCAGTTGTCTCTAAACTTTTTTAACATTGGGATATCAGAGCTACGAGTGACTTGTTGAATTTTTGTTTCAAACACACATTTTAAAACCAATTCGTTAATGTGATGGCGGCAAGCAAAGAGTAGTAATTCCTATTGTTACTCTGAGGTAATTCCCTGTCTAGTCTTTGTTCCAAAAGTACACAAGCGCCTTTCAATCGCCCTGTATTAGACGAGTTGTGTCACAGCACATTATTTGTACTTTGTCATCGAGGTTCCAGTCATAAAGTGGTTTTTTTGGAATTTTTTTGCAACTCCCTCCAAGCATGGTGAAGATCCACAAGTTTTTTACACAGTTAGGTATAGCTCTGGTAGGGATTCTAGCTTTTTCCCAAAATATAATACACTCTAGAATGACGAGATTCGCGCTTTCACTATCAGTCAAATTAACTTCGCGAATGTTGAAAAAAAGTACTGCAAGAACTTGCCGGCTAGACGCTAACTTTGCTCCTGTTATTTGATAATTTACGTCACCAACTAAGAAAATACTTTTTTTTATTGCTTCTTAATTCCACTGCCATCTTTTAAATGTAAAACAATACGTGTTAATCACGAGAATAACTGAAAACAAATGACAAATACCGCGAGTGCGCGCCGCTTCTTCCCTGCAACTTGTATGAAAATGATTCGGTGCAAGTCGGCGCAGGTTATCATGCTCCGAATATGGTAAGAAAAAATTCCGAATGTTTTAGAAGCAAAGGAACAAAACTAAGACCTATGCATTGGAAAATAAAAACTTTGAAAAATAAGGGACACCCTAACAAACAATAATAATCTCCAGAAATGGCGCCAATTTTTTTAAATTTTGTCGGATGACGTCAGTTGACGTAGAGAAGTAGTTTTCGGCGTTTTGGGTGACAAACATCAAAAATTTTTGCTCGAAAATTTGGAAAAATACTCAATTGTATATTGTCACTAAAACTATGCATAATTTTAAGAATATTTCGCTGTTTTTGTATCGTCTTTAATTAAAATATATAAAAATAAAAATGGTTTTTTGATTTTGCATTGTGCATATTTTAGGCATATCAAGAGTTTTTAGTGCATATTTCAGCCTTTTTTAGTGCATATTTGCATGCATATTTTGGCACTTTGTTAGTGCATACAATCCGATGTCTAGTTATTATTAATATTTCCTAGTATTTTAAATGGCTTCTAATGGTTTCACTTTTTCTCGGGTTAGTTTAACTTTCCAACCACAGGGGGTTCTGTGTCAGTTTGGGCACTTCTTGAATTCGCGTCAATGGGGCATGACCCGAATTCAAGAAGAGCCCAAACTGACACAGAACCCCCTATGGTTGGAAAGTTAAACTAACCGGAGAAAAAGTGAAACCATTAATGGCCAGTTAAAATATTAGGAAATATTAATAATAACAAATATTAATAATCCTGGGGTAATTTAGAACATCAATTTCAATCTGAAAATAATTAATTACTTGGGCAATCTAAATATTTTCATAACAACCCATTTGTACTTGTCCAGATGTAATGTAGATTCACTAGTTTCCCGCATGTACTCTATAACCCACTTGTACTTGTTCAGATGTAATGTAGATTCACTAGTTTCCTGTTTGTACTCTATAACCCACTTGTACTTGTCCAGATGTAATGTAGATTCACTAGTTTCCTGCTTGTATTCTAGTACCTAATGGTACTTGTTCACATGTGATGTAGGTTCACCAGTTTTCGGTTATTGTGTAAAATATTCAATAGTGTGCCAATAAAATGCTAGTAAATAAAAAAGTAAACATTGTGGACCTTACTAAAAATCATCTTTTAAATTTTACGTAACTGATGTGTATCCACGATTTACGTTGGATATGATTTTATGCTGACCTCTTTGTCTTTATCAAAAATCCAAATAACTGTAAATTTTTAGACATTCCTCAGCTTTTGCCAATTTGAAGCCGAAGACTTATTTTTCAGCAAAGAATACTTTTTAACTAACTAACTAACTAACTAACTAACCATCACGCCGTTTCCCCGCAGGGGTAGGCAGAGAGGACGGACCGCCAAACAACTCGGTCTTGGCACACACTCCTTGCCTCGTTCACATTCATACACCGTCTCATACATGCTCTTCTATTATTCCGACTCTTCACATGGCCCGACTCAAGTATCTGATTCACTTGGTCGTGCCATGTCTTTCTCGGACGTCCCCGACTTCTTCTACCATTCACATTTGCATCATATATTCTCCTTACACTCCTTTCCTCGTTCATTCTCTCTACATGCCCGAACCATCGGAGCGTTCCTTTCTTGATCTTACTCATTACGCTTACATCAGCCTTGCATTCTTTGCGGATCTCCGCGTTTCTCACACGATCATACATGGTTTTACCACACATACGCCTCAGGGATCTCATTTCTACAGCATTCAGTCTACTTTCATCCTTCCTCTGCCAGTTCCATGCCTCACTGCCATACATCAGGGTAGGTACCAGTACTCCATTATGGACGGCTAGTTTCGCGTCTTTGGACAGTTTTTTGTTGGTGCCAACGGCGTTCAGTCCTCCATTAATAGAGTTACCTGCATTCACCCTTCTTTCAATATCTTTTAAAGTATACTTTTTAAAGTATACTAAAAAAGAATACTTTTTTAAAGTAGACAAATTTGCTAAAAATTAAAAAAATAAATTATGTGAACATGGTGTTTGAGATACAGCTGTTCAAAATGGTTCCACATCAATTCAACAAAGTGGCATTTCAACGCCCCTTTGAAAAGCATTAAATTTGTTTAATTTAAAAATAGCCCAAAAAGACAGGCCTGTGCTTTTAATAATAATTTTTAACACAATTCTATGATTTAATAAATGACAACTTGTCAATTTTTGATTATATTACCCGTACACAGCCACCGCCTTAGTGAGTTCCTGTTACTTGGTTTTGTTTTGTATTTAAATATTAATGTCCGCCGCGTCTTGTCTGTTTGCGATAAATTCAAAAACTACTGAACGCATTTTCATGCGATTTTCACCAATAGATAGAGTGATTCATGAGAAAGGTTTAAGTGTATAATTTGTCAAGGTTTTGTGTAAATTGTTTGAAATATAAAGGAGAATGTCTGTATGTAGTGGAAGATCGGGCTGGCAAGCGGCCGGTGTGGATTTTGATTAGTATGCAAATCTACAGTTTTAAGTCGAAGTTGATGAAATTTTGCACATGTGGCCTTCAAAATAAGAGGAAGGTCATTGTCTACATTTGATTTCAAAAACTTTGTGTAAAGCCCAGGCATCGCCGGGGACTTTAGCTAGTAATTTATAATTATGTGAAATAAAAATGTATGTTCTTACCTGTGTAAAAATGATGTAAAAAAAAGTAAATGGTAAAAAAAAAATATTCCAGAGTTGGGCCGCAGCGGCACAGGAGACCTTCCTGGTGTGGGGGCTGCTGATGCCGGCCGTGTGGGCACTGGTGGCCGCCCCGCGCACCTCCCCTCGCCGCCCCCTCCATCTGCCCAGCCCCCGCCGCCCCCTCCTGCTGGTGGCGCTGCTCGTTACCCCCGCCGCCCTCGCCCTCGCCACCCTCCTCGCAGGCAGTTGCAGTTACATCATCCAACAGCACGGATACCAGTACAGCGCAGTCAGCTACGAGTTCCTGTCGGCGGAGGCGGTGAGCGTGCGCCATCTGTGGCACCACTCGTCTGCGCTGGGCGTGCGCGTGGGGGCGGAGGGGCGCGGGGGCCCTGCCCAGCCGATGCGGCTCGCCACGCAGCTGGTGCCCGCAGCCCTGGCCCTGCTGTCCACGCGCCGCCTCTCCTCCTTCTGGGCCGTGCTCTTCTACCTTAGCATGCTGCTGCTGGGCCTGGCGCAGCTGACCTCGCTGGTGTGCGCGCTGCTGCTGGGTGTGACGGACATCTGGTCGCGGCTGCTGCGGTCGCGCTGGCTGGCCGTGTGCGTGGCGGTGTGCGCGGCTGGCTTGCTGCTGGCGTTACCCCTGGCCTGCGAGGGCGGCCTGACCGCGGCGCAGTTGCTGGATTATGCGGTGGCGGGTAGCTGGTGGCAGGGCCTGCTGCAGGCGGCCACGCTGCTGGGCATGTTCCTGGTGCGGGGGCGCCCATATGCCGGGGAGACCGTGGCCTCGGCCTTGCTGGGCTCCTCCGCCGCCCTTGGCCCGCTGCTGAGCTTCACCTGGAATGTGGTGTTGCCCGTAGCTATGATCGTAAGTTATTCATTCATATATTATAGCGACTGTTTATTTTAATTACTGTTACGTTGCAAAGATAAAGGAATAGCTTTCCTTTATTTCTGTCGCGTGCGAGAAATTAGCGAATCGAGTCCCAGCACACAAACTCGCCGCATCACCCCCCTCTCCGTATGCAGAGGCCGGTTGCCCAAGCGCCGGCCAGCGACACCCAGTTCCCCGACCGGCACCCAACGCGCAACACCTCCCTCGCAATTCGTCGTAATTAACGCGTCGGAGAGGCAATTCCCCGTGTTTTACGCGACCGGAAGCCGTTTGAGTTCGAAATGTTAACTTTCCTCGTGTTTGTCGACGTTCCCGCCCGATGACAGTACCACAAATCTGGAGCTAGCTGTAAGTCCAATACTGAATTTTACCCTTGTGTGCAATTTAAATTCATCGCCCCCTATAAAAAACGTATAGAGAGAGAGCCTTCCGCAAATAGTCCAAGTTTTAGGTAGCCTAAGTAAACCCCTGTTACCTTGTGCCGAGGCTGGCAATAAACCGTGTTAACTATTGTACCTCAGTGAATAAAACCATTTATGTTATAAAACCAGTGTTTTGATTGAGGAGGGAGACTCGGCGATTGTGTGAGAGCGGAGGGAGAAGAAAGCATCGAACCACAGGCACTCGCCTTGAGACAAAGAGGAATCGTGTTTGTGCCGAATCCTGAGCTAACCGATTGGCAATTGCATGTTTTCTATCCGTAGGATTTCAGCTTGGGCTGACCCCTGGAGGCCGGCAAAATAGTCGACTCCTCGTGGCCTGCTAACATTACGTAATATTGAATCTGCAAAAAAACTTTAAATTCTGGACAAAAAAATTCTAACACCATTAGCACTTAAACTTGAGCTAAATGCCTCACTCCAATCTTACGAGGAACAACCCCACACTTTAATTTTACAACCCTGAAAAAAAGAAGACAATTTTCTGACTTTATACAAAATTATTCAGGACTAGCTGGGTTACCCGGCTTCGCTCAGGACAATAAGATAGTGTTCTGGAATGTTGCACAATGATGTTTCCGATTTCCTATTCCTGATCATTCCACGACATACTCCGCCACTCCTTCCACAACTTTCTACAGCTCTATGGAACCTTCTAGAACTTTCCGGAAGACTGTTCTAGAAATTTCAAGAGGGCGAAATTTTCAGCCCTTATATCTTTAAAAGCACGGCCTTTAGGTAAAAACGGATACCCTTATTCCCTAGGGGGGATAGAGATCTACCACACCATATAACTCCCTTGATCGAACCGGGACTCGTTTCTGAGTTTTTGCGAGCTGCACGTTTTTTTGGACTTTCTTTTATAATACATGCCATATTCAAATAAATAAAATGTTACTCCTTACATGTCCTTTCCCGTGCGTTCCCCTCCAGCGTTCCACTTCCACCTTCCCCGCCACCGCTCTCCCGCTCCCCCGTCCCGCAAACCCCCCTGGCACTGCATTTCTTGACTCCTCTCCCGCGCGGCCCGTAGCCAAAACTTTTTTCTAATACTAACATTTTTAAACTCGTGATATCTTTCTAATTAAATATCCGAATTGAAAAATTCAAAAAGTTAAATAAAGGTATTGAAGCTGTCTTGAATATGAAGTAATTTATTTTGATAAGGATTAAAACCAAGATACAAATAAAGAGCCTTTAGAAGCGGCGACATATTAATTAAAATTTTAAAATAAAAGAATACTTATTGTGGCATAACCATAATAGTTAGACATATGCTGTCGCGACCTTTTTTGTAAATAATGATGTGTTCTATAAAGTCGTAGTACATTATTTTATTCTATCATCAATAGTTTTCGCAGCGCACGCGATTTAAAGAATATTTTAGGTAATTTTTTTACACCCTGGGTTACATTATTGAAGTTTTAGTAAGGATGCCTATTTTTTTTTAAAATATAATATAGCCTATGTCACCCAGGGATAGTGTAGCTTCCCAACAGCGAAAGAATTTTTCAAATCGGTTCAGTAGTTTCGGAGCCTATTCGATGCAAACAAACACACAAACAAACAAACAAAGAAATATGACCTCTTTATATAGTGTGTTAGATTAGATAAGCTTGAAACTACTTTTTGTCTGAACAATATATTCACAGCAAAGTTCGAAAATAGACGTAAGTAAAGGAGTCGTAATATTATGTTCCATCTTAAATTATTTAAAAACAGTATTGCTCTTTCAATTCGCTGTCTCGAATGTGTCATCTGCATAACACTTTTTAATGTGCCTGTACATCAGTGGCGGTCCGTGAGTTTTCAATGAGCTAGAGTGCTAAGATTGAAAATATGAATTTATTGATGTCTTTATAGCTGAAAATGAATATATATTTTTTTTAAATTTCAAAATTTTGTTTGAAGGTTTTCAGTATATCTTCATACAAAAAAGTTGAAATTTTGAGAAATAATAAAATTCTTTTTTAGCTACAACAACATCAATAACGTCGTATTTTTCAATAGCACTCTAGTTCACTGAAAACTCACGAACCGCCACTGCTGTACAGATATATTAGGGCAAAAAGACTCGCATATTTTAACACATTGGCCACAAACCCCGGCAGCCTGCCGGGTGTGTAACTCAGGTACTTAACCAAAAACCCCGGCCAAAAAACGGACAACGAGCACGACGAAAGTAACATTTTTAAATAAAATTTTGAATTCCGAATGCTCTGTAGGTAATTTAATTAATCATTCATTTCATTGAATTGGCAATAATATGTTTCTTTTGTTTTTTCCCTGATATTTGTGTTCCAAGTTTTATATGCAGCCAGCCCCCATTTAATTTCTTCAAAGTTGCGAGCGGTTCTAGGCTATTGGTAGTGACCAAATTTTTTTATTAGGTATCAGTACACAAGAACATAAAAACAAAAATTATTAACGTTCGATTTATGAATAGTTCTTTTGTAATTTTTCAAATAAAAATGTGGAAAAAAACTTCCGAAAAAAAAGAAGGTTATATTTTTATCCTTATTTACGCTTGTTTTAATATTTTTTAATTTTTATTTTAATGTTTTTCTTTACCTTAATCCAATATCTAAACAAATTTAAAGAAATTAATTCATTTGAATATACGGTTCAAAAGTTACAATTTATTTATTTATTGAAAAAATAAGAAATACATAAAAACATAAGCTGCACATCTCACTAGGGCATTCCTGTATCGAGACAATAGATTTAGCACACCAATTCAGGTTTCAATTTTTGGTACAAAATTAATTCAGTGGTGAAGGCCAATTTTTTAGCCCATTAATTCTGTGGCCAATGGGTTTAAACATAGACATACAAATAGCTAGACGAGAACTTACAGATGAGGGGTAAAAACCAACTATGGCGGGACGAAGAGAGGAAAGAGACTTGTGATTCGCCAATAAATCAATCTAACAGTATATAGGCACCTAGCACTATAATATCACCATTTAGTTCTTGAAAGTAAAATCTGCTTTTGAATGAATAGACCTTTTTATATGGGAGCGCAAATTGCATGCCACGTTATGAACAGATATGTCAAGTCCAAATTCGCAAACTAAGGTTCTGAGTATTTTCATAGTCGAATATTTTGTTTCCGTAGACACTTTTACAAATGTTTCAAGATTTACTTACTCCAGTAAACAGCGGCTTTGTGTTTCGCGTCGCCATGTATCTCGATGTCATAGTATGTGTTCCATAGACATACAACGTCCGTGCGTAAAATGTACGATAAGAGCTCGACACTGGTCCGGACAAGAATGATGACGTCACATTTTTTAGATTAACGCGGAGCTCTTGCAAGCCCAGCCTGTTCCGAAAAATGGTTCCAATGGGAGGGGGAAATAACACGCCTTTTATCACGTAAGGGCATGTCGATATATTTTGTACGTCCGTGGGTTTAAAGCAAATTAGCAATTTACTGACATGTCATGGAGAATAGTTATATTTTAACTCGAATGTTATAGTTGTAATTTCGTCTATTTATTATTCTCTTTTTAAGTCATATTTTAATCTCTGTGTTTTATTTTTCTTATCTCTCTTTATATTTTTGTTTACATCTTGTTATTTCTAATTATTGTTAAAATATCTACAAAGAGAAAAACAAATCTTAAACTGTGCATTCTGCGAACATTTTTAATTGATTATTATTGACGCTCTTTACAATGTTAAGAGTGTATTACCAGAGAAACCAGAAATATGTCATTTTCAAATCAGTGGTTAGACGTATTGACTCTTTTCCACAAAAAACTATAAATGGATTTCAAAAGATTGTTCTTTTATCTAGTAAACGTATGTTTTAGATTTTGAGAAAAAATGTTTATTTTTAGAATAATAAGGTTATACCATAGGTCGTTCGCAGATTTGTTCAATTTTCAAAAAAGTACATTTATTATACAACACCCATTTCAAATCATATAATCATGCAGTAAAATAAATCAATACATTATCTGGTAAACGTATGTTTCAGAATTTTAATTTTAGTTTAAATAAAATTATTAAAAAATATATACGGACATGTGTTTCTTGACGAAAATTGGTCGGTTTGTGCATTTATTTGTGCACTTACAAACAAATATATTTCGGATTTTTTTACATACTTATTTTGCTAAGACGTTATTGACAAATCATAAATAATTTGATCATAAAATAATTTCAGGAAGTATTTAATTTTAATTTTTCACCATTTTTATCGCAGCCCGTAAACACAAATTTCAGATTTCATTACGGGCCCAAACGCGGCCAGGAGAGCACGTCTTCGCGACGCTTTGAATAATAATATTTGGAAATGAAATTTGAAAACGAAATTTGAAATAAACACGAATTCCTTGATTCATGTTTGTTAAATCTACAGGGTTGCCCGAACGCAATTTTTCATGTTCATTGAATATTTTTATGCAAAAATTTTTATAATTTCGAAAATTTTTTTTAATTTTAAATTATTCTTGTGTGAATACCGCACAAGAGTCCCAACTGCTCCAAAATATTTTTTGGGGTAAATCTTTTTTACGCACGCTCGACACTTGAGGGTAAACTGGTGAATGGGTTACGAAAAGTGGTGATTGTTACGAAAAATGACATGCGAACGGTAATCAATGCGAACGGTGATCGATTGCTCGGCGGGTCGGGCCTTTACGCACGCTTGTTTTTCGTGTTATTGTTATATTGTTAATGGACTATTTGTCCATAAATAAATAAATAAATTATAAACAGCGGGTACCCGGCATGCGTTTCAAGGGCACTGTAACCTCGCGGTCAACTAAACTGGTTCCATCACAAGTCCCGGGAATTATAATGCAAGCGCCTGCACTATATAACATTATACACAGCGGGTACCCGGCATGCGTTGCAAGGCCACTCAAAGAAAGAAAGGGTTTGTGCGCTTTAATTCTGTTTGTTGAAGTGCTTATTATTAATTATGGACACAAATAAATATTTCAAAATGCGACATTTTTTACAATCCAACTGAATATTACTCGTTTTTTTCATGAATACCGCACAAGAGTCCCAACTGCTCTCGTCTGGAGCCAGTGGGACTATTGCATCCCCAATTTGGGGTATGTTGTAAGACTGAAGGTAGTGGGGAGGGAAAGGATATAGGGAAGAGGAAGGTGGGGAAGTACCTGGCTATTCAGATCTGGCCAATAAACACGGCTAAAGCCATTTCAAGCAACGTTTCAATTCTTAATGGTGGTCTTACACCAGGGCGATACTGAGAGTATCTTCCACTCTAATGGCCGTAAAATACAATTAAAAAACAAAAAACCAAAATATTAAAAAGAATATAACAAATTGTTTATTCATGTAGGTATCTACTTAATACCTACTGTGTTTACGCATTTCACTTGTATCTATTTATGTTTATGCACTTCGATATACAAATTACAAATAACTACTACTAATTAAAATTCTGGAAGCGAGAATAGTAATATAAAGTAGTAATAGTAGCGGGTAGCCCTAGCTCGCGTGAACAAAACCCTCAAAACTCGGATTGCCGCGGAACGAAATTTAGTTCTGAAAACGCCCGCTCGCGAGCCCTGATATGTTAGCGCTAGTGTCGGAATCGAAGTTGTCATGTGCTGGTTATTCACTCTTAATCTCAAAACCTAAGTAAATGTTCCAAAACCATAAATAAATATGAATTTTTTGTACTGCGGCGAGATCATTATGTAATTGGAATTCGTGGAATGTAATTTAAAAGTGCAAGTGCGCATTGAATCTTTTTTTGGGCAAAATCTTGGCCAGCTCTTATCAGGAAGTATAAATAATCCTTGTATATTGAAAGAGATAAAGTTGTTTGTTCCTAATATACAGTTGTTGTGTGCGATATCACATTGTACTGGATCTGAGAGCCAAATATTCTCAGAATCAAAATAAGGTCATAAATAAGGCGGTACTACAGTACTACTACAGGAGAAAGGTTTATTACAACACTTAACCCGTTTAATCACAGGAGACCTAATTCACATAGGTCTCATAGAAATTATAGTCTCCTTTATTACCATAGTGAAAAGTATGAACTAAACGGTTTTGGAAAGAAAAATATATTCAGATACAAAAGTTAACCACAAAATAATTAAAATGTACACCTTAATGAAACCAAAGTTTCCAACTGTACTTTGAAAAAAAAAATTATGAAAATATCTGAGTTTTTTAGGAATTATTTTTACATGAAATGACAAAAAAGTGAGTTGACTATAATGTTTATAATTAATTTGTCCAATAAAATATGTGTGTTCATATTTTTTTTTCATTATTAGTAATTTTAGTTAGAAAAAGTGTAAAGTTGAGCCATTTTTAAAACTTTTTAAAATTTTTATATTTAAAAAATTACATGCTTATTTCAAAAACCTTTCAAAAATAGTTTTTAATTTTCGGATAAGTTCACAAACATTCCATTTATTTGGATTCTATTGCGAAGGAGAAATATTTTTACCTTCTGACAAAATATGCCCGATTTTTGAAGGGTTAATGCCTCCTTCTTATCTCTATTGTTTTCTATTGTGGCAGACCCTGTGCGTGGTGGACTGGCGCGTGGGGCGCTATCGCCAGCTGTACGGAGCCCTGCAAGGCCCGACCACCGGGTGGAGTGAGTCGGCGCGCCACGTGGGGGCGCTGCTGCAGCTGGGCCCCCTGCTGCTGGTGCCCCTGGCTGCCCTCTTCCAGTCCTACCGTTACCTGTTCAGCGGGCCTCCTGACATTCTTGATGTGAGTTCAATGGCTAACTTTTAAGTGAGATACCTGCTGGTAAATATTTAAACCACAGTGAACCCAATTGAAGAATAAGAATTTATTTATTTATTTTAAATTTACATTATATTTGTGTTTGCAAAACACAGGTAATAATTTTATTATAAATAGCTGGGGTACCCGGCTTTGCTCAGGAAGTTTATATGAGATTAAAATGACGTTCAAATCCACGACCGATCTTGTTTTATATTCTCCTACCAATGGGTAGCCCACCCATACAAAAAGGCTTTGAATGGTCCACAATGTTCCAGAACATTCGAGATAGAATGTTCCAAAATGATTTGGGATGTTCCCGAACGTACCAAACTATTCTCGGACATTCCACAGCATTCCAGAATGTTCTGGAATGTTGTGGAACGCTCTCGAATATTCTAGAACGTTCTAAGCTGTTAAAGTTGCGTGTTCTAAGTTGCTAGAAATTTCTAGAGGGCGAAACTTCCTGCCCTTACATCTTCAAAACACGCCCTTCAGAGACTAGTTTCTGAGTTTTAGCGGTACGCACATTGTAGTACTTTTTCTTTTATAATATACATTAATAATAATAATAATGATTAATGATATTTGGAAGATTTGTATGGATCCATTTTTGTGAAAAATCACCTCAAGGCGCTGTACAAACTTATAATATATTTCTAAAATCTTACTTCCAATTACAAACTAGACAAACAATTCTAACAACTTAACACTAGAAAGACCGGGTACTTCTCCATACCTATAAAGACCACGACCGTCATTTTGACGGCTGATCATCTTTTGCCAATTGGTAGGCGAATGTGGGTACCGCCGCCCCGGGAACCATTTATCGGATAACCAACACCTCTGGTATAGGATACTCCAAGTGGTTCACGCTATTTTTGGTGACTTAGCAGGGGTGCCCGGGTTCATTGGGTGAGGTTTTTCTGATCTAGGTGGCGAATACGTTTGCCCACCTATTGCGTAGCCGACCGGGTCGGGGGACACTTGTTGAGGGAGACCTTATCTAGACCTCTCTCGAACCGTCGCCTTGCACTGCTGTGGGAGAGATCGATTCCTTCGTCTATAACTCCTAGATACATTTACCAATTTCTCCTATTCATCCCTCACACCTTCTTCATTCATCCATTACTCCTGGATAAATTTACCAATTTTTCCTATTCACCCCTCACACCTTCTTCATTCCCAGAACTTCCTTTCCTTCCTTTCCCTAAAAACACCCTCCACACAACATCTCCAAAGATGGCATAGGGCCCGGTTTCTTTTCTTTTTTCGTTTACATTAGCTCCACAATTCCCCTCAGGGCATTGTCATCTTTGGGGATGCTGTTTGCAGGTTACCTGTAGAGAAAGGAAGAAATATAAGTTATGGGAATTAAATGAGGTGTGAGGGGTTTTTTTTTTTTTTACAGTGAATACCGCACAAGAATCTCAACTGCTCCCGTCTGGAGCCAGTGAGACTATGGCATCGCCAATTGGGGTATATTGTGAGGCTGAAGGTAGTGAGGAGGGGAAGGAGATGGGGAAGAGGAAGGTTGGGAAGTACCTGGCTATTCAGATCTGGTCACCAAACAAGGCTAAAGCCATTTTCAAGCAACGTTTCAATTCTGAATGGTGGTCTTACACCAGGGCGATACTGATAGTATCTTCCACGCTGGAATGTGCCGCAAATATACTATATATTATTTTAAATGAATTTATTGTGAAATAACACAAATTAATCAAATATAATTTATTTGCGCACGCCGGGTTCGAACCCGCGACCTCCGGATTGTGAGTCAAGAGTCTTACCCACTGGACTACGGAGGTCGTCAGGAGGTGGGTAGGAATCTGGTGATCAGTGTGGTGACAGACGTAAGAATCTATTCCTATCACTGAGGTGCAAGGCAATGTTCCGAGAGTCCTGCTGGCGAGGTCAAACGATCTCTCTCAACCAGTCACTCCCGATCTGGCCTGCCACGCAGTCGTTTGGTAGACGCATCCGCCACCAAGATCAGAACACACCTTCCCCGTACAAATTCCCAATTTGGGAGGCGGATATAGGTAATACCGCCTCGGGAACCATTTATCGGATAATCAACACCTCTGCTTATGTCAACAAAATTAGTTCGCTACGTTTGGTGACTTAGTAGGGGTGCCCAGGTTCATGGTATGAGGCTTGTCCGGGTCTTGGCGGCAGATAATAATAATATTTGGCTAATTTATACAGCGCGATTTTTGTGAAAAATCACCTCAAGGACGATGTACAAATAAATATGCATCTGCCTATCAGCTTCATGGCAGGCCAGATCGGAAAAGATTGGTTGAGGGAGTCCCTTTGACTTCTCCAGCCATGCTCTCTCGGAACATCACGGATGGATGGATTCATAGTCTGTCACACCTGAACACACTGACCTCCAGATACCTACCCACCCCTAATATCCTTTTCCTTCCCGGAACTTCCTCTCCTTCCTTTCCTAAAAAAACTTCCTACACAGCATCCTTAAAGATAACATAAGCCCTAAGGGGAATTATTTTTCTTAGAGCCTCCTGTTAGCTAATCTAAAAAAAATATTTAACCCCATGAACCTGGGCACTGCTGCTAAGTCACCAAACTTAGCGAACCTCTTAGGGGGGCCTATTGCGAAGGTATTGGTTATCCAATAAATGATTCTGCCAGTTCTTCAGGGGCTAACCCAGCTGGACCAACTCTGGTATATGTATGCATACCCTGTCTTTAGTTCTCCGATGAGCCAAAAATAAATTTGGGCCAGAGATATATTTTTTGTGGTATTTTTATAAATTATATCATACGCGATAGCGAAAGAAAGAGACAGACGTATTAGTACTATCGTGGTTCTATCATAAACGAGGAGGAATGAGCCTGTTGTAAACTTGGGTAAAGAAGGTTGTAAACAAACTCAGCATTATGGCCCAAACCGTCACATTGACGGCGGCGGTCTTTGTAGGTATAAGTCAATATATCTCAAAAACTAAATAAGACCCGTACCTGTTTTTTTCACCATAGTTGTAAAATCATAAATCATGAAATGTGAAAAAAAATCACACCAACACAATAATTATTAAGCATTATATCGTCACATTACTTCGGCCAGCCGTCAAAATGAAGGCTTCGGTCTTTCTAGTGTTAAGGCTAAAAATTATATCCACCGGTTCATCGATCACTGATATGAAAATATATGTATTGATTAGTTATTAGATGACCGGTCAGTGGTTGAGTGGGCATAGCACTTGGGTCCCACCTGGGCGTCGCGTGTTCGATTCCTCGGCTGGCTAAGTCCTCCATCACAACACAACATTTTCGGCTTTCTGTGGTGGTAGTAGGAGATTTTCAAACATTGTTGGGCTATTCGTAACCTGGGAATGTTTGCCTTTCTTTTAAAAAAAAAAAAAGATTAAGTTGTATGTGTAAATTGAAGTTGCCATTAGGTTTGCCTGGTCGATATAAAGTTCCTAGCTAAGACATGAATATTACCTGTTCTAAGGTAACTGTTGAGTTGTACATAATGTTTTATTTATTGTTAATTTATTTATTGTATTATTTTTTTTTTTCCTTTATTTTTTTCCATTGTAACTACATACATACAAAAGTAATTTTAAATAATTTCTAAAATAAATTAAGATGTAAATATAAGGTACAAGTAACGTAAAAGTTAGCAATAAGTAAAATATATAATAGACAAGAGTAGGTAATGGGAACCCACTAAGGCACTGCCTGTGTGTAGGGACGCGAAAAAAGTATCGATACTTTGTGGTATCGAGTACTTTTCCTTTCGATACCGATACTTTTGTACTCTATACTTTGCATTCAATACTTTTACTCAATGAGAACTTTATGGCAAGTATCGATACATATAAAAATTTGGCTAAGCGGCTCATGTTTATGGCAACGCCATCTAGTTCAATCATAGCAAACCTTCAAAAACATTTTTGATACGCAGTTAGCCCGGTCAGGGTTGTAAATCAGGCCCTATGAAATGTACTCGATACTTTGAAGTATCGATACTTTTGTGTCAATACTTTTACGAATACAATACTTTTTTTCCCATGCTACTCATGGGTATAGTATCGATACTTTCTATTCGATATCGTGTCCCTACCTGTGTGTGGGTAAAGCTTTGTCCATTGCGCGGGCAAACGCCAGACTTTTGACAGTCCAACACAACAATCAAGGTCATAAATGTTTAACAATTTTTGCCAACACTCAAGGCCATAACTTTACACCAACATCGTTTGGGGTGAAGTTCGCGCGGTCCACACAATTTGACAAGTGGTTTGAGGTACGGACGTGTCCACGGCACGCACACTTGACGTTTATATCAATATTAAAATGCGTTCTGATGACAAAAGAGATGCATCAGGGAGAAAACACAGATATTTTAATAGATATTTATTTATCAGGAAAGATTTCCGACTAATACGCACAACCTAAAGTTACTATTTATTAAGAATTTAGAGTGAATACGTTTTGTTGCTACGTAAATAATTACGTAGCATCAAAAATAGAATATCGATTTACAATGGTCAATTTCTCCCGTGTCTCTGAAACCGATTAATAAATTAATAGACTTTATTTACAAGTGAGTTCACGAAAGAAATAATCATCCATTACGACAGTGTGTTTATTTACAACTTAAAATCATAATTATTAGGTCCGCGTACCAAAAAATTTGACGTTTATCATTTGCATAAATGTTAAAATGCGTTCGATGTAGAAAAGATGCTACCTGCATCAGGAAGAAAACACAGATCAGGGTTTATCAGGAAAGATTTCCGACTAATATCGATTATTGCACCAATGACATTATATAATAACGTCATTTTATTGCACGACCTAATTTAGAACTATAGAATCTAAATTCTATTATCTATCTAAAATCTAATTCTACTCTAAAGTACGTAAATATTTACGTCAACAACAGAATAATTATAAATATTTGATATTATATTATCAAATATTTCTATTATTATATTATATTTAGGTATAATAATATTTTAAACTCGTGATTATGTTCGCTCATACATAGCACATAACCATAAAAATCCATTCCGATTTTTCTACATACACGGACCGCACCGCGCGACTTCTGTCAAAAAATGAATTCTCCCCCCCCCCGCTGGACCCCGCCTGCCTTCCCGCTTCACCCGGGATGAGATGTTTAAGTTTTGTTTTCCGCCGAACACGGGAAGCACAAACACTGCGGCCTTGAGTGTTGGCAAAAATTGTGACCTTGATTGTTGTATGGGACTGTCAAGCAAAATTCTGGCGTTTGCCCGCGCAATGGACCCCGCATAATATAAACAAGATTGCTATATATACATCAATAAGTACAGGTAAAAAATGTAAATTTTAAAGTAAAGGTTTAGAAATATAGTAATCTGTGAAAACATTGTAGTAAAATAGTGAAGCATAACATTTTGTTGATTTTTTGTTATATTTTCAAGAAATTTAATAAAGTTAGAATTGTATTGAAAAGTGAAACTTTGTAACTGTTAGTGAACACCACTGGGATTTCGAATTTGTCTTTTATGTATGTTAAGAATTAAAATATGAAAATTAATTCCTAAGTTTTGACCTAAAAAAAAATATTAAACCACTCTTCATGTTTGGAGTGGAGCTTACAGTTCTAACATTTGAATACTGAAAACCAAAAAAGACTGACTTGTAATTAAGCATTGTCTTATTGCAGCGCATCCAGTTGCTGTACCGACCGCGTCTGGATAGCCGAGGCCACGTGGTGCGGCCTGCCCCCCCGACGCCCCCCGAACCGCTGCGCCCCGCCCCGCCCCCGCCCGCCGCGCCCCAAGCCCCGCCCGACCCTCCGCCCAAGTACACCCCTCCTCCCTCCTACTCCACAGCCACGGGGGCACGCCTCGCCAAGCTGCTGAGGAACAGCATTCGGAGAAGTATCCTCCATGTTCAGCGCAGGTACACTACACCAATTAAATAATTACCTGTATAAGTTCAATATAATTTAACTCTCTTCATTCTTACACTCTTCCGACACTTGACACATGTCCACTCAAGTATTTATGACTCGTTCGAGTGAATTCTTTTAAATTCTGATAATAATTATCAGAAATTACTAGATAATAAGATGAGAATACCTGACTGCCCCAGAGCCTGCACAACTAATTTCGAAAATGTGAATTAATGACACCTATACCATAATTTTTTTCATGTAGGTCTCATAGAAATAGTTGTGTCTCCCTTATTATCATGGTTATAATTATGATATAAACAGGGTTAGAAAGAGAAAATCCCACTCTTTTTATTCAAATCTAAAAGTAACCACAAAATAATTAAAATGTTCACTTTTAAGGTGAAGCAATACATGAAATCCCATTTAGATTAATCTTTACGATGAATTGACTTGCATTATGAACATCAAAAAATATGCCACGGATAAATTGAAGCTTTTACTAGCTTTTCAATGTATCGGAATTACAATAAAATTATTATTTACGTAACAAAAAATATAAGCGTAAACCACTAAAAAAAATGTTTTTTCAAGACATTACTATGAAGTAATACAAGAAACAATAAATAAAAAATACCCCTTTATGGCTAAGACTATTTTTGAGGTTTTCTATGTTCTAACTTTTTTTCATACTTATAAAATTATGCACAGAATAAATAAAAACCACTTTTTCGCTTACTTGCCTCGCGCAAATAAGACGCTCGATTTTAAATTTTGCAGGCATGAGAATCGAAATATTTCTAGCGTTTATATTTCTCTTAAGAATCCAAAGCTTCCAACCGCAATTTGAAAAAAAATTATGAAATTTTGGGAATTTTTTATTTATTATTTTTACATGAAACGACAAAAACGACGGGGTTGGCGATTATGCATACACAGTACTACACAGTAATACATCAGTTTTTTTTCGTATACAGTTTGAAAGCGTATTTCATCACATTTCAAAAACAGTTTTTAGTTTTCGTATGCCTTCAGAAATATTGCATTTATTTAGATTTTATTGCAAAGTGGAAATATTTCAACTTTCTGACAAAATAGGCCCGAGGCCTTAGGGTTTAAACAATATACAATAATATTGTGTTGTAATTGCAGTTGATATTTTGAGTGACATTGTGTGTTGCAGACTCACGATGCACCTAGGAGAAGGCCATTCTCCCGCACTTCCAGTGACGACAGTAAGCGCTGCCTGTGCGCCCCCATTGTACTCGCAGCTTGCGCCCCCGTGCTACAGCAACCGGGGCTTCTCCGGGGACAGCCCGCCCCTGGAGCTGCAGTTACGGGGCGGAGGCCCCCCACAGTCAGAAGCCTTCTCCCGCCAGTACCGCAGCATGAGGGTCCCCCGTCAGGGCGAGGGTGTGACAGCGCGGGACGTGGCGCAGCTCCTTCGCAGCGGCACCCTGCCCCGTCCCCCGCGTCCCCCACCCCCACATTCCCCCGAGGTCACCCTGGACATGGATCCTACTTCTTCTGTGATATAATTAGTGGCTCAGACTGATATGTTATGTTTCTTCTCGTGATCTTGTTATGTTTTTATTGATTGATTCATTAGCCCAAGTTTAGATTTTCCGTACCCTGAACAGTGAATACAGTATTGCATGATATGTGTTGATAATATGCTGCACAGGTAGATGTCCTGACTTTTGCAACTCCTATTAAGTTGACTGATCTAATCGGTGTCCTAATATGTTTCATTATTTTTGTTATTTGTTCTAAATATGTTATAGACATTGGGTTATATGGCGAAATATGCATGCAAATATTCACTACCAATGCCAAAATATGCACCAACATAAGTGCATTCAGAGGCGGCTCTAGGGGTCCAGAAGTGGAAGGTCATTCAAAAAAAATTATATTACGATACAATATCAAATTAAATACGATAATATTTTTTTTTTAGGTACCTCACGAGTTTGAGAGTCAAATTATATTTAATAAAGTAAATTATTTCATGCGACAAGCATATAATTTGCAAAATCAACCTACGTTTATCAAACCATCTCTTTCAGACGCATGATGAATACATGTTACTCTCTCCCTCACGGCAATGACCCAAACTGTCTTCAGAACCCGTAAACATTTTTACTAGGCGACATAGTGTCATCTCGTTTATTGTATGGTGCATAAAGAGACAGAAAACATGATATCGGGACATTTGATAAATTGACCCAGCCAATCAGAAAGCTTCCATTTAAATGGTGCTACTTGCCGCTGCCGGCTATCTCGCGGTACATTTCAAATACATTAGAATAATACAAGTTGTTTTGATTTGCATAATATATTATGTTTATATTATATTAAAATTTTGGGAGGTTTTTGATCAATTGACCTGAGGGAAGGACCGCCACTGAGTGCATTTGTGTTAAAAACAGAAAAATGACATTTGGAACCAGCTAGTGAAGGAAAATAACCAATTCCCCTGTTTCTCAGAAAATACAGGCTTAACATTTTTAAAAAGCAACTTGAATTTGAAAAATAAAATGGTTGAAGTGCAAATGCAAACATAATCTGATGTCTAGTTATTATTGTATGGGGAGATCTCTCTCGACCACTGCTCCCTGTTTCTTCAAGTACCTAGATATTTGTTGAGTTCCAATATCTTCCCTAATGAAATTTGGTCAAAAATTAGGTGTGAATGCCATCTGATGTGGTTTCTCACAAGGAATGCGATGCCGTTGGTATTATAATTGTATTTAAATTTGGGCCTGTAATAATTAAAACACGTTTTTTTAATATACCTAAGATCTTTCTAACATGTAAAAAAAAAAAAATAACCGGAATAATGAAAACCCATCAGCCTACTATGCTCTTCTTGATGTACTAAACTACACGTTTTTCTTGATTTACTCGTAAGTAAGAAAATCCATTAGGGAGGATTTTAAAACTCAACAATTCATATATTATGAGGTTTAATAAGGTATATCAAATAGAGTTGCTTGTTGATTGTGATGTATTGTATACTAATAGTAATGATGTACTGATAAAATCTATGTATTGTGATGGTTGAATTATATATGTATTTTGACTATTGTTCAAACCATCACATATTGGAACCTAGTCTATATTAAAAAATAAATAACTCAGTTTATGAATTTAGCATATGTATAATATAATATTAGTAATAGTTATTGTGTATATTTCATAAGTGTGTGTAATGTATAATACTATAATATATGGAAAAAAAAAACAATATTTGATTTCACTGAAAAACTCAGTGTTTGTTATTTTGTAATACATATTTATTTGAGAGTCCCCACTGTCCATTAGACACTTATAATTACCGTGACGGCACAAACAGGCAACAAACGAACAAACGTATGTTCCTTATCTTTATAATTTCTTCCCAGAACTTCCTCTCCTAAAAAGACCCTCCACACAGCATCCCTAAAGATGACATAGGCTGGATAATCAGCTTATAACAACTTATGACTAACAGATTGTATATTGTAACCACCAGATCGGATGATCGATATCAATAATATTAAATGAACATAATGATCGATATCAATAATAATAAATGTGAGACTGCCTTACATGTACAGCAGTACATGTTGAGGTGCGAGCTGTAACAAACAATATTTTCAAGCAAGTGTAATGTAATTTAAAACCGAGCAATCTGCCCATAACTACACTTTATTACAATATCACATACTTTGTTGAGGTGCTACTCGTTAAGCCAGGCTTGTGTGAAAAGTGACTTCTTCAAATTTAGCTAGCTGTCTCATTGATATGTTATGAATTTAGTACAAAAAAATAACCCACTATTAATAAAACAAAAACTGTTTTTAGAGTATTGCCTTTTAGCGTTCTACAATAAATTATATAATATGTATAACTACTACACAAACATTCTGAGAGGGATCGTAAAAAGAGATAAAGTTTAAGAGAGATAAAATGTAACGCCGGGTGTAATCGGCTATTTGGGTGGCTCATCGAAGAGGCGGTTCTGACTGGCCGTTAACTCAGTGCATGTCTCTGGATAATTTGGTTCCGCCCTCAGTGTCAGGAAGCAATCTTTCTGTTATGGCAGTACTTATTCACATTACTTATTTTCACGCGTATGGTATCCCAGATGACGGACACTAAATGTCACCGATTGCCCCGAGATAGGATCATATTATTATTCCGCTTCTAGTACTCGATCCATCCGGTTGCACGGCAATTTTACCTGACTACCAGTTTGTACGCGAATATATATTCGTTGTAAATAATATGTTAAATAAAACTTAATATCGTGGATAATTAAGTGTTTTCAATTAAACATCATCATTATTATAAGCCTGAACACAAGATCACGGCTTGGAAGTGCCGTGATCTCAAGGAGCATTTTAACCTCAATATCGGTAAAGTATGAAGGCAATCCTGCTTGACGTGGAGAGGATCTTCTCATCAAACACTCTCCATCCACTCATACATCAACTCATAAACGCTTCCAACATTGGTGACCCCGACGTGATAATAAGCTACAAGTGTTTATGTTACTTGTGCGTAAGTAAGGAAAGTTACGATGGACTGCTATTTTTAGCAAAATCACACTTATTGTGTGGCGTTGCCGTTGTTTTTTGAATTATCTCTGTGAAATGTGCATGGTGGAATGCAGTTGAATGATCTCTGCCCGAATTTTTTATGGTATCTGCAGTAGTCGTTTGTTTTGTGAAGTTCATTGTTATTGTCCGTTCGATCGTTCGACCGGGATCGGTGTTGGCGGTCGGTATTGGAGTACAACGTCGATGGATGACGCCATTCTCGGCGGGGGCTAGGATTACGCCGATTATAAAAATGATGTACGGGGCTATGACTGTCTCTGCGACTTGACTTTAGTTGTTTGACTTCTAGAGATAGTCCAGAAATTTGTTCACGTAGGCTCTGAAGAACGGAAGTGATGTCGGGATCTTCTCTGTAATTGTTATCTCTACGTTGATTTTTGTTTATCGCTCCGCACTCGGTCGTCTGGTAGATTTCCAGGATTTTATCGGCTGCTGACGCAAGTTGTAGTAGATTGTCGTCTGGCCGTGCGGTCAATATAGCTTGTACATGTTGGGGAAGTCTTTGTAGCCATAACGTGCGTATGATTGCGCTTTCAGCAAGCTCGGGGCCGGCGAGTTCGTGCATCAATCGAAGTAGTCCGGATGGTTTCCTGTCTTCCAACTGTAATCCGGTTAGTAGTCGGGTGAGACGTTTTCCTTCGGAATCTTGCAACCTCGTGATGAGTGCAGTTTTTAAGGTAGAGTACTTGTCCGTTGCTGGTGGCTTGATGATGACATCGCTGACGGTCCTGAGGGTTTCGATGTCCAGGGAGGCGACAATAATGTTGTACTTCGTGGTGTCATCTTTGATTCTTGAGTTGGAGAACTGGCTTTCTGCCTGGGCAATCCAGAGCTGTATGTTGTCACACCAGACGGGGGGTAGCTTAACTGATACGGAGTTTATGACTGGATCCATTATTGTGTAATTGGCGCTGGTTCCTGATGCTGTTTCTTCTAGCGGCATATTGTCGTTGTAATATGGCAAGTGATAGGCAATGGCGAAAGCAGTAGTAGTACTGATAGACCGTGTAGGTATGCAGATAAAATTATCAAAATTGTGCATAAAACAAAATAACAATAAATCTAATCCAGGTCTGAAAAGTTAAGTTGATGATATCCAAAATCTTTTACAAATCCCTTATCTTTGCGTTGAAATGTTAGTACAAATATATTGTAATTGTAATTGTATTAATGCTTTGATGAAGTGCAGTTTAAAAATTTATACCGTGTAACAATATTTGCATATTCTCGCTGGGTTGCTAAATTTCGTTGAAATGTTCGGATTATCAATTATTAACAAAGATCACTGTGAGAAGTTGAATTTGCGTTACTTGCTTTACTCCGATCTGCGGTGGATGCTGTGGGGTCGGGTTTAGTTTCTCCAGGTATATGGCATCCGGGTACCTGGGTCTGTCTGCAAAATCGCGTCTGTTGGTTAGGATACTCTGCCTTAGCTGCTGGGCTTCTTGTTTATCTGAAATTGATATTTACCGGCAATATACTATCCACATAAACAAGTAATGAGTTGCGGGGGAAGCATTATTAAGAAAGTAGTAGCGGGATGTAGGTATTTTCGTACGCTACTGAATTTGGTGGACAATAACCAATTAACAATGTTGGACAATGATGTTCTTTACTGATTTATCTTCATATGATTCTAATGTACATACTGAATTTAAGTTTAAAAAATTGAAATGTTACTCACAAGATTGGGTGTCCAGGATTCCGCATTCCAGTACTCAATCCTCCGTATTGGCAGTGTTCATCATTATCATTAGAAATTCTCGGGGTCACCAATGTTGGAAGTGTTTATTAGTTGATGTATGAGTGGATGGAGAGTGTTTGATGAGAAGATCCTCTCCACGTCAAGCAGGATTGCCTTCATACTTTACCGATATTGAGGTTAAAATGCTCCTTGAGATCACGGCACTTCCAAGCCGTGATCTTGTGTTCAGGCTTATAATAATGATGATGTTTAATTGAAAACACTTAATTATCCACGATATTAAGTTTTATTTAACATATTATTTACAACGAATATATATTCGCGTACAAACTGGTAGTCAGGTAAAATTGCCGTGCAACCGGATGGATCGAGTACTAGAAGCGGAATAATAATATGATCCTATCTCGGGGCAATCGGTGACATTTAGTGTCCGTCATCTGGGATACCATACGCGTGAAAATAAGTAATGTGAATAAGTACTGCCATACTGTTAACGAGGGAGACATTACAACGGATTTATCAGCAGCTTGCTGTCATAAAATAATAATTTCCAAACAGTGACGGCCCGTTCGCACTTCCATTTAAAAATCGGATGACAAAAAACCGGACGTCGGACACCCTGTTAAGACACTTCCGGTAAAAAATGGAAAGCTAAAAAGATAGGATGTCGGATGCCATGTTCGCCTCGTTTGAAAAACGTAATGATAAAAAATTAGGTAATCACGCAGATGCTGCATGCATGCTTCCTTGCGACCGGGAGTAGGTAGCAATGCTTCAGCAGCACTAGAGCTTCCGATTTTTAAACGGCAACGATGTCTGATTTTTAAACAAAAGTGAGAATGGGTCCTTCGGTTTTTCAGGGTGTTCACTCTCTGTCCATAGTCCAGAGTCCTTTTGTCGTAATAGGCACTACGAACATGATTCCTGAGTAGTCAAAAATACAAAACGCAACACAAGCTAAGTGGTAACATGGAATAGAAATATGGAAAAAGTAATTTAATTATTTTATTAATAAAAATGTTCAATAATAGACTCAATAGTTATAATGTTAATAATGATTTGGCACAGTCCAGATATGTCTGTGTCACTGGATTGTCCTTCCAAACAACGGTTTGTATAAATATATTATAAAATATAATCATGGTATCACAATGCGAGTGTAGAGCCGCGGTGTTAGCTGGGCGGTGGAGGGGCGGGAAGAGGCGCGAGAAGGGCGGCCATGCTCTGCGCGAGCTGTGCACGTGAGGCGCGGTGCTGTGCGCGAGGGATGCGCGGGGGTGCTTGCCCCGGGTGCTTCACCACGCGCCGGTTGTGCACCACAACCTCCAGTCCATGCACACTGCGCTTATGCTTGTTCAGGTGGTACACCTGCACAAACACCTCCTTGCAGAGCTCACAGCCGTAGCGCTCCCCCGTGTGGCGCCTCACGTGCGACTTGAGGTCGTTGCTCTGCGCGAAGCCCTTACCGCAATGGCTGCAGGTGTATGGCCGCTCTCCCGAGTGGATGCGCAGGTGCACCTTCAGGTTGTACTGGCGGTGGAAGGACTTGCTGCACACGGCGCACACGTGGGCCTTGTCCTCCGTGTGGTAGCGCTCGTGGATGGTCAGGTCCGTGAGGCGAGTGAAGCGCTTGGGGCAGAAGCGGCAAGCGAAGGGCTTCTCGCCCGTGTGGCGCCGCATGTGCGTTGCCAGGTCACTTTGTCGCGTAAAGGAGCCCCCACACTGCGAGCAGAGGAACGGGCGCGCCGGGGTGGGGCGATGCGCGCCGGTCTGATGCTTGCGTAGCAGACGGCGCGAGGGGAAGGTGAGGTTACAGTGCTGGCAAGGCAACACCAGCACAGGGTTGTGTACGCGCGAGTGGCGCTCCAGGCAGCGCTGGGAGCTGAAGGAGCGCCGGCACACCCCGCAGGTTGCCTGCCCCGGGGCCAGGCCGGCGTGCAGCGAGGCGTGGTGCTGCGCCAGCAGGTCGGGCAGCGGGAAGCAGCGCGGACAGAGCTCGCACTGGTACACTTGACCCCCGGCGTGGGCGCACAGGTGCCGGTTGAGCTGCTCTTGTCGCGCGAAGGTTTTGTCGCACTGCGGGCACTGCAGGCGCCGCGAAGGAGAGTGTATGGCGAGGTGTCTCTTGAGATGACTGTGACGGTTAAAGTTTCTCTTGCACACGGGACAAGCGAAGGGAATGATCTGCCCCGAATGCTTGGCCAAGTGAACTTGCAATTGTACTTCTGAAGAAAGAACTCTCGGACACAATGAACACGGGTATTTCTCCACATCGGGAGTCACTTTCTTGGAGATGCGACTTGATCCTGATTTTATAGACTGCCTCGTCTTGGTGTGCGTTAATGGTTCATAATCTGAATCTTCGAATTCTCTCTTGACCCCTTCGGAGAGTTCCCCGTCGGAGGGTGCGGGGCTGGGGGGGCCGAGGGAGGCGGGGGAAGCGGGCAGCTCCTCCTTGATGCCCGCCTCCAGCAGCTGCTCCCACTTGGTACAAGTGTGAGCCCTGTAGCATTTGTTGTTCATGAAGGACTTGCCACAATCCCGGCAGTGCGTCGTTTCTTCCTTGGCACGATGCTTCCGCTTGGGCGGAGGACAGGTTCCGCTGCGGCAATGCGCGGCGAGCCCCTCCGGGCTCCCGAATAGCCCCCCGCAGCCCCCGCAGGCCACGAGGCCGTCCTGTTCCGTGTGATATTTCAAGTGACAAGTTAACCCTGGCAAGCTTTTGAACTTCTTCTGGCAGTGCGGGCAGTTGTGTATTTGAAGGAACTGAACTTGGGTTTGGCAGCTCTTGTCGCTGGAGAAGAGGGATCTCACGGGAAGCTCTAGCTCGGTCTTGAAGATTGGCCCCGACAGGCGCGCTCTAAGGCGGGTGTCCGACTGCTCGCACATGAACTTGAACGTGAAGGCGTTGTAGAGGCGCTCAACACACCCGGCGCAGATTTGGCGAGGGAGGTCATCGCTCTCCGATATGACTATCTGGGTACTGGATGCCAGCATCTGATGTAAATACTGAGTGCTCTCTTCGACCCGTTCCTCGGAGGCAGAGAAAAGGAAATGCATATTATCTCCTTCCCTCAGACAGCAGCGGCAGACGAGATTAGCCCCAATTTCTCTAATATCACTCATTTTGTAATTCTATATTTCCAATTTCGTATAAAATATTTATTCCATCGCTTAACATACTGACAATCTAACTAACAACAGAAGCCACTCCATGCCACTCCATAATCCATAGCATAAATATACTAACCCCATCCATAGTCAACCTGTCAAAATGAAGATCATAGACAAAGTTTAAAACAGAAGAAACTTCAGTGGTTTTAGTGTTGGCCATACCACACTCGATGACGGACAAAAACGAAATACGAGGGATGTTCAGAAAGTAAGTGTACTGATTTTTTTTTTGTGTATTAGAAAAAAAATTATAGGATATTGTTGATACACTTGTTGACTATTTTTCCATATAATTGCCAACCCGTTCAATGCATGTGGTGAGCCGTGTTTAAGTTTATTTATGCCCTCCTCGAAGAATTCTCCCGCCAACTCCTTCGCCCACTTCAGAACCACCTGTTCGTCAGTTGAAAATTTATTTTCAACGGACGAATCGATGGGGAATTGGTGTGACGCCACTTTGAGGACTGTTTTTTTTCCAGGCATGTAATGAGTCACCCACTATCATCTACAGCAGGGATGGCCAACCGGTCGATCGCGGCCATTAGTCCAGTCGATCGGAGGCACAAGTCCGGCCAAGGACTCGGACCCAATAGAACCCGCACCCGCATAAGAAGTTGGATCCGCAGCCGGACAAGAACCCGCACAAGAGATGCACGTACCATATTGTGTGATTTTAAAATGCCGATCCATCATGTTATTTGACGCAATAAAAAAATCTTGAAGAGAGGGGTGATGATTACCAGCAACTGTGTGATTTAGACTGGTAATGTGATTTAAAATTTTTAGCAGATTTTACCGGAAAACTGAGCACATTAAATCTGGAATTACAAGGCAAGAATAAATCATTAACAAAAATTATGAATGGCTAAAAACATTGCAGATACATTTCAAATGGACCGGGTTGATATTCAGTGGCGCAGTCCTGGATTTATCAATAGGCCGTACAGGCCACGGCCTAGAGGCGGCAGATTTCAGCGGGTAGCGCCAAGCCTACAATTGAGTGATTATTATAGGTGGCAGCTTCTAAGAAGGAGGAAAGGGCGGCGCAAATGAAGTGGAGTATATATTTATGAAAAGTATAAATCTGTTACTGTAGTCAGCCGCCCGGGGCGGAGGAAAATTTCGCCCCCCCCCCCCCTTATTTAGGTTCTTCAACAGCAGATTTTCAAGCGCCGGGGAGGGTAAGGGGGGGGGGGAGTAGATTTTTTATTTTTTTATTATCACCTCATTTTATGCCAATTTTTAATATCACATGTGACTAGTATTCTTCCAATAAAAAGAATGGTATCCATGTAAATAGGATTTGGCATCTCGAATTATTACTAGAACACATGGCAGGTTTTAACGAAAAACGGTGACGATACCGGGGAATCCCCTTATAATAATGTCACCTTAATCAGTGTAGCGACTGGCAACACTGTAGTGAATTGCAATTCCTCATATGGGTTAGTATATTTTGTTATGTAACACGAGTAGGTGCATAGTAGTTACCGGGAGGAATTGTTTTTGGAATGGCCACACTGCAAGCTTGCTTCGATTGGTGCTTACCAATCGCCTGACCCCAACGGCGGGCACCCTTTCCCCGCTTCCCGCCTTTCCGCCCTCGGTCCGGAGAGAGACCCAGCGCCAAAGCAACGAGCGGCCGAACCAAACTGACCTACGCGTCCCGCTCGCTCCGTTGACCATTTTT
This sequence comes from Limnephilus lunatus, assembly GCA_917563855.2. Taxonomy (NCBI): domain Eukaryota; kingdom Metazoa; phylum Arthropoda; class Insecta; order Trichoptera; family Limnephilidae; genus Limnephilus; species Limnephilus lunatus. The sequence continues at coordinate 86,313,154 of OU830593.1, forward strand.
AACAAACGTGTAGATTTACGTACGCCTAATCTATGGACGGGGAGGAATTTGTGTTGGTCCCCCGTTCCGGCAGTGGTTTTCTACGTCGGTGGATTTCAAACTAACGTACGCTGCGTTCTCGGGCATCCCTTTGGGACTCAGTATGTTTTTTTCCCCGCTTATGGAGCACGTGACGGCTGAGAAGAAACGCCGTCCGACCGACAAACACAGTGAGTTGCCTCATTTTCCCATTTAATTATGTCCATGTAAATTGCCTTGCACCTGCGCGATAAACCCAGACTTGGAGAGAGAGTTAGGTTCAGGTTAGCCAATTTTACCCTGTTTTATAATCCATGTACGATGTAACCAACTATAGGATACAATACACTGCTTTTGTTACCTTGAAGCATTCTTTGATTTGAGACAGATCATGTGTGGAGTTTCCCCCCCCCCCAATTAACCTTTTTTTGCTGCCAACCCGCGCCCTGGGTGAAGAGAGCCTGCTTAAAGCCGGAACGACTGAGCTAGTTGCCGGAGGCAGGTTTGCCATAGCCTGGCGTCAACATGGTTCTTGGTAGAATGCACGCCATTAGTTAACACTGGCTTTCCCACGTGGGGGCTCTTTTGTTTAGTTAACACTGGCGACCTTTTTAGTTAACACTTTATGCCTCATATGTTGTTCTGCGCTTGATTTTTTTATGGGTAAGAATGATTGAGGGAGGTCCGTGGGCGATTCTCTGAAAATTCTAAGAAAGTTTCATGGATTATCATGTCCGATAGATCATCAAACCATCCATGTGTTCCCAGTACAAAAATAGGAGGAAAATCGTTTCCGTGTTCTATGTGTAGTATCAATTAAAGTTGAGGACTGATGTGTGCAGATTAACTCGTAGGTTAAAACCAGTTTCATGTTCCGAATGATCTGTCAAATTCCAGTAGTGGATTTATCTGATGACGCATTTTGAAGAAAATCGTTCTAACATTTCGAGTGGGGTAAAAAAAATGGTTTCAAACCTTTCGTCAAAATTTATAATTTGTAGTAAAACCAAACGCATATTATGAATATAATACTTATTAAAGCTGGGGACTCGCACGCAGATTCTTTCTTTTTAAAACCAGTTTTGTGTTCAGAGTGTAAAATCCAGTTGTGGATTCATCTGCTAACACATTTCGAAGGAAAACATTATCTTATTTGAAGTGCAGTTATAAAATTCTAGTTGCAGAATAGTATGTGCTGACAGAATCGAAAAAAAACCATTTTCATGTTCTGTGTGTAGTTTTAATTGGCAAAAGATACAGATTTAACGTTCAGAATGTAAAATTTCAGTTATGGATTCATCTGCTGACACATTTTGATGGAAAACATTATCTTGTTCGAAGTGCAGTTATAGAATTCTAGTTGCAGAATCAATGAAAAAACATTTTCATGTTCTGAGTGTAGTTTTGATTCACCGCATAAATATTTAATTTAAACCAGTTTTGTGTTCAACGATAAATTAAATAACCAGTTGCAGATTCATCGTGTACCGAGAAAAGCTTTACGTTTGAGTTGCATGCCATATGCTGCAAAATTCTGAGAAGTTGACTGTTCCGTGTGTACCCTATCGTGTAACTATTATTTTGAGACTCTTACGCACAGTCGATCTTAAGTTTAAACCTGCCTTGTGTTCTAAACCCAGTGTAAACATTCAGGATGCGAAATCCTATTACATGGATACCATTCTCGATTTCCGAGAGCAGGTATAAATTTGTACCTCCCCCCTTCAAGACCTTTGTTCACTCCTTCCTCTCCTAAAAACAACCCTCCACAAAGCATCTTCAAAGATGACATAGGCCCTGAGAATTTTTTTTTCCTCATGGCCTCCTGTGTGGAAAAAAACATGATTTTTATCGGAAGAATATTCGTCACATGTGATTATAAGTCGGCATAACATGAGGTGGTAATAAAAAAAATCGAATTTCCAAGTACCGCCCCCCCCCCCCCCCCTCGTACCCTCCTGGTGCTTCAAAATCTGCGGTTGAAGTACCCACATAAGGGGGTGGCGAAATTTTCCTTCGCCCAGGGCGGGTGAAACCCACACTACGCCACTGGGTAGATCGCACCAGGTTTCGTCAGTGAACGGGAGATCTTGGGTCTAATCAAGTGGGCCACCCCTGATCTACAGTCACAATAAAGCTCAGAAATCTACACCTTTTTTTCTTGTAGGTGTTATTCCTTCAGTGAGTAAAAAGCGGATCACAGCACTTGGCGGGATTTTTATCCGACATCTTTCACGCGACTTGTCACTACAGCGTGAGTCCATGTACTGCGGTGTTCCGGCGTATGCAGTTTAAAAAACTTAATTTATGTTAAGTTAGGTTAGATAAGGTTAGGTAAGGTTAGGTTAGGTTAGGTAAGGTTAGGTTAGGTTAGGTAAGATTAGGTTAGGTTAGGTTAGGTTAGGTTATATATAACGCAATATTACGTTATGCCAATATGCTATACATAATTGCAAATCCAACCTTTGCCAGTGCTGTAGATATTCGTCGACATCACCTGTCATCACCATCATGCGTTCAGAAATATTCCATTTATTTGGCTATTTGACTTGATTTGAATATTTTGTTTTTCTCTTCTGTTTGAAATTGTGTAACTTGAGTATTGTTTAGCTGACAATAAAATACATCTGTACCTTGCAATTGAGTCTATTTAATTACAAACCAACAGGTTATGGGCCACATCATGCTTAAAAGGCACTGTGTTGTGATCAATGACTTTTAACTACCTATAAAATTGTGATTAACGTTTGTATAGATGTTTTGACGGCCGGCGTAGCGCAGCGGTAAGACGCTTGACTCGCGCACCGAAGGTCGCGGGATCGAATCCTGGCATGGCAAATAAATTTTATTTGATTAATTTGTGTTATTACACAATTTATTCATTTAAAAATAATAAATAGTATATTTGCGGCACGGGGGGTCTAAGGGTTGGTAGGTCGTAGTGGGACACATCAAGCTGGATGGTGTGCGCCTCAAAAAATGCTACAAAGGACATAGCTGCATCAGCAGCACTACCAACAAGTCCAACTCTCTGGCGTCCACGAGCGGTCGTCATGGCCCCGCGACCCCTGGGCAATGTGATCACCGGTGTGGGACGTCCATCCCACCGGGTTCATAGCCGACAGAGAGGGGGCAAATGGCGAAACTCTGGCGCCATAAAACCAGAACCTCCCAGCTAAGGGAAGGAAAACCCCTACAGAAAAACCCTCGCCTCCAGTAAGGGGTTGGGCGAGTGGCTAATAACCACTCCCTGTAAAAATAGCATTATTACGAAACCGGAAACTAAGCCTCGGACAGCGAAAATACCCGGCAGACAACATGGCAATCGAAATATGACGGCCGAGGACAGAGGGCGGTGGAGGCTTATTTTGAAGGAGGCCAAGGCTCGAAATGGGCTGTAGCCAGTGGCGTACCGTGGGTATCAGCCGCCCGGGGCGGAGGAAAATTTTGCCGCCCCCCCCCCTATATAGGTACTTCTTCAGGGAGGGGGGGGGCTTTTTTTAAAAAAAATTTTTTTTAAATATTTATTAATTAAATCTGTATGCGGTGAAATAAAACTACACTCAGAACGTGAAAACGGTTTTTCTTTGGTTCTGGCAGCACAAAAATTGTCTGCAACTAGAATTTTATATTTGCACTTCGAAAAAAGTTATGTTTTCCTTCGAAATATGTCAGCAGATGAATACACAATTGGAATTTTACATTCTGAACAATAAAACTGGCTTAAATTTTATCTGTATGCGGTGAATTAAAACTACACTCAGAACATGAAAAAGGTTTTTATTTGACTCTGGCGGCACATAACTTGTCTGGAAGAATTTTATTAAGCACTTCAAATAAGTTTTTTCTTCGAAATGTGTCGTCGGATGAATTCACAACTGGAATTTTACATTCTGAACACAAAAGGGGTTTTAATTAAATCTCTAAGCGGTGAATTAAGACTACACTCGGAACATGAAAATGTTTTTTCTTTGATTCTGGCGGCACATAAATTGTCTGCAAGAATTTTATAAAGCACTTTAAATAATATAATGTTTTCCTTCGAAATATGTCGTCAGATGAATCCACAACTGGAATTATACATTTTGAACACAAAACTGCTTTTAATTAAATATGTATGCGGTGAATTAAAACTTCACTCAGAACATAAAAATGGTTTTTCTTTGATTCTGGCAGCACATAGATAGTGTGCATATAGAATTTTATAACTGCAATTCGAATAAGTATGCACACACCTGTCAGCTATTTAACTTTTCTGTGATAATAAATTTAAAATATATCACCGTGATATATACGTGGAAGAAAACCGTATAAGTGTAATTTTTTTGTGCGCTTTCAGCAGGGCGCACAAAGCTTCACGAATATAAAACACAAATCGACTATCAATTAGAGCTAAAATGATACTGTTGCCATTTACATTTTTATTTAAAAATAATGTATGTGTTATAAATAAAAACAAAACGTCTGTCATTAATATTTTGATTTTAATAGTATATAAAACTTAAGAAAGATGTTAAGAAACTATAAACTAGAAAAAACTTTTAAGTCCTGACGCGAGAATCGAACCCGCGACTTCCCCAATCCAAATTTTTACAAGATGATTACTGATTGTGAAATTTTGCCGCCACCCCAAAAGTGCCGCCCGGGGCGGGCCGCCCCCCCCGCCCCCCCCCCCACGGTACGCCACTGGCTGTAGCGCCATTGAAGAAGAAGAAGAAGATATTTGCGGCACGTTCCAGAGTGGAAGATACTCTCTGTATCGCCCTGGTGTAAGACCACCATTCAGAATTAAAACGTTGCTTGAAACGGCATTAGCCGTGTTTGGTGACCAGATCTGAATAGCCAGGTACTTCCCCACCTTCCTCTTCCATATCTCCTTCCCCTCCCCACCACCCTCGGCCTCATAACATACCCCAATTGGGGATGCCATAGTCTCACTGGCTTCAGACGGGAGCAGTTGGGACTCTTGTGAGGTATTCATGTAAAAAAAAAAAAAAAAGGGTTTCCCAAACTTTTTCTGCAATGGAATACTTTGCGAACCCGTAAATTTTAACGGAACACTTGGCTTATTTTTTAGGTTGGTAATTCCTAATAGTGAAATTTAACAAAACACGTTATTTATTTAGCAAATAAACAAAAAAATAAATAAAAAAAGCACCCAATGAATTTGACGTTTTTGATTCCGTAAATTGCAAATCTTCTTGAGATCAGGCACAAAATCGGTAAGTTGGATTCTAATGTCTCGTGTTCCTGAAGTTTGACTTCGTTGCAGCATAATAAGAAAATCCCGCTTCGCATAAATAGGTTGTTGAAAATGGAAGTAAAACAATAATATAGCTTGTTTTGATTAATTTGGGTACCTACTCTTCCGACAAACTCGCCCAAAAATCATTTAAAGACTGATCTTTATATTTTGTTTCAAGTTAAGAGACACTTTTAAATCAAATAGATTTTAAAACTCACTTGCGCTTAAACCTACTGATTTAGCTGTCACGGAAAATGGATTATGAACCCAGTAATCGTCCTTACTAATTTCGGAAAATATTACAAAATTTTTATTTTCGAGTTAAGTACGTGTTCTTAAAATTCATTTGAAACCTTTTCATCTACTTTAAAATTTAATTCATCCAAACATTCATGTAAGGCAGAAAAAAAATCAAAATTATTAAATAGGGTACATGCAGTATATGTAATATAGTGTTTTCAATGCATTTAATACAAGTAAAAAAAATAACTAAACTCGAATATAACACCTAAAACCCCCGAAAAAATTTATTAAATTAATTAATTCACTTTTAAAGTTGTATGAAAATTCATATATCAAAAACGAGTCATCATTGACTTGCGAGATTGTGACGTCACAACGCACCCACCTAGTCCCACGTCAAATTGTTTTTGACAGTTTTTGTTCCAGTTGCCAGGGCGTATATGTTTGATTTGACCTTGAAACTGCAAAACGCAAGACCAAATTCTTATAGATAAAGCTGAATTATAGATAGGTCAAACTTTGTGTTGTGTCAATTAAACCATGGATTAAACGAACATGAATGTCATGAATTCGTCCAAAATCGTATTTGAATTTGCATTGCTTACGTCGCCGATGGGCATATTTCGTTCAAAAATCGTTTAAATGAATTCCAGAGGTGGAAAAATGGTTTAAAAGTGTCCGCAATTGATCCAGAAAACAGGTAATTACATTAACATTCAGCTAATTTATCTGTAAAGCAATTTGAGGTTAAATGACATTTGTATTGAAAAATATGCTTTCAATTTTACTTTAATAAGTCACGTACGCCTCGAACGTCATACAAATGTCTGTTAATGTTATATTATCGTTAAAACAAGCTTATGGGTCCGAGTGGTTAATGTTTCACAAATTTTGTTTCAGAAAATGTTCCAGTCTTTGAAGCTTCACATTATGAACATCTTATAACATTGTTTGGCAGACCATAACATTTTTATTGGCAGGTAAAATTAATAATGCTTTAACTAACTAATTGTCACGCTGTTTTCCCGCTGGGTATTCAGAGAGGACGGACCGCCAAACAACTCGGTCTTGGCATACAATCCTTGCCTCATTCACATTCATACATACTATTCTATTATTCTGACTCTTTACGTGGCCCGCCGCAAGCAATGATTCACTTGATCGTGCCAGGTCTTCCTCTGGTTTCCCCAACTTCATTACCACTCACATCTGCATCATATATTGTTCTCCAATGATCATACGTGTTTTTTTTATTCTTCATATGTGTGAACAGATGGGAGAATATTTTTCCCTTCTGATGAACAAAGTATGTCATCACAAGGGAAAAATATTGTACGTTTTGTTCACAAACTTTGTTTAATGTGAATTTTTTTTTTTTTTAGAACACATGATGCGGTTTTTACTGTGGGCTGGCTAGGTCCTCGATGAAGGTATATTCTGTTTTATTTCGGTTGAAAGGAAATAGTATTTATATATTTAGAATATGTAGATTTTTATTTCATTCTACAAGAACTAAGATATGTACGGTGACTGCTGGAAAGGAAAAACGGCTAAAGCGCTACATAGCTGTGACATCAAAGATGAACGTATGTAAACAAACAATATAGCTTATTGTGTAGGTTCATCTTTAATGTCACAGCTGTATGTTGTTTTAGCCATGTTTTCTTTCCGGCGTCGATATTTTTTTTCAATTCTTCGAATTCACCGAACCAGTGTTATGTTAGTTTATGTGCTATTATCGATTGTCTTTCTGAAAATAAAAAGTATTTAAACATGTACCCCCGAGTTATCATTTTTCAAGCAGAAAAATGTAAATTCGTTGTAGAAAACCATAATCATTATTTGAAAATGTTTTCCTTTTATAAGGAGGTAATATTTCAAGTATTTTAGGTTTTTTACTAACGCTTGATTTTTTTCCTCAAGATAACAGGTTTCCATTTGACAAAGCTCCCTGCTGAGGAAATGAGCTGTTAAACATTATCTAAAGCTCATTCCCTCAGGCTTTGTCAAATGGAAAGTTGTTTTCTAGGGAAAACATAACACATTTTTCTGCTTTCAAGCATTTTTATTTTTAAATATTTTATTTGGCTAATGAATTAATGAAGTAGGTCGGGTGCAATATTGTCTATGGTGACAAATGGCCTTGAACGCCTTGAACTTCCTCTATGTTATTGTCTACGGTAGAACCAACGGTGTTTTCCGTGGTTAAGTTGGTGACAGTGAGATGACAAAAAACTTACTAGGAGAAGGCCCGAAGATATCAATCTAGGGGTTAGTATATTTATGCCAGTTGCTATGCTGGTTTGAATAAGTTTGATAGTCATAATCGTTTAGTTATGCATCCTAAGCCCATTCGTTTGTGTAAAACATATATTGTAAATACATACTATCATGACAGACAGTGGTTTTCTACAAAGACAGTCTGATAATTTGCCAAAAATCGACGCGATTATAATGGCAGTTACATGTACCTTTTCATCGCATGACACCGCTTTTTACACATAATAACATTATTTGTGACGTTTATAAATAGTTTGTTTGGTGTTGAAGATGTTGTATTTGTACACTTTGGTACAATACAGTATTTATAAACGGTATCTACGGACATTCTCTTCGATAAACAAATGATCAACTGCAGACTGATTACTGGATTACGACTTGCGACTTATGACATCTGTCAAGAAGTGCGCAGTGACGTCACAAGCCAAAACCGCGCGAAAAGGGCGTTTTAGCGCTAATTTGAAAATTGAATATTCAAAACGTTATTGAAGGACTATTTCCTATCGTAAAAAAAAAATGTTTGAATATTCCAGTTTGTAATTTTTTTCTTTAATTTTTGGTAAAACAAAAAAAAAATGTGATTGTACCCTATTAAACCGATGAAATCCAAAATCGTATTTTTATTTCGATTTTTAACCAACATACACGGCACCATGCGCTTTATAGGTCGATTAATTTCTAACTAGGATGCAGTAAGACTGATTTATTTTTTACATTATTTTACTTTCAGGTAAAGTCGATTTCGAAAGAACTATGGTTGGGTTCCTTGGAAACAGAAATTTCGTGAAACACATGCAGATCCGTTATCCCGTAGTTATTATTTCCACATCGGCATCAGGCAATTCCCAAAAAAATATAAAACTCGCGTGAAAACCGCCATCAAACAGTATTAATAGCCTAATGACTGTGCGGTTGAAATTTAAGAATCCAACTAAGAATACAACTCTAACGCCGCGCCTTACGAAAAACCGTTTTCATACGTGGAGTTTGTATACAAATCTACTCTCGTAATAGAACCGAATTAAAGCAATGCCAAAAGATGGCGCCGCTTACGTTAACAACTAGCGTAAGGGGCATCGGCTGGTAGGCGTAAGCAATATTGGATTTGTAATTTCGTGAATCTCTCCGAATATGGAAAAATGGACGAAAATGTGATTATTATTGTAACTGGCAGTTGTGAATAATAATACCGCGCGTCCATATATTTTATATGACGTCATTACCAGTCGCGACTACTTTGTCCCGGTGACTATCTGTCACTAGTTCCCAGTGGATCCGAGGAATCTGCTATTTTTGGAACCAGTTCCTGTCGGATTTATGAAATGGTCATCAACACTCAACTGGGCGAAGCCGAACCAAAAGCCGCCTCCAGGGACTAGCAGCAAAAACCTGCGAAGCGGGTTTTCGCTGCTAGTTAAAATTAGTGTACGTATAAATATTAATTGGTATTAAATTTTAAAAAAATTATACCCTTGAATTATTCGACAATATTGCAATTTGTCCGGAAGTAAATCATTTCAGTTTGCCGACATAACACAATATTTTCTATTTTCCTTCCGTTCTATTTTTAATGATGTCATAGTGCCAGATCATTAAATAAAATTAAACCATTTATAAAATAAGTTATAAAATTGCGTTTTATTTTCAGTACTCTCAATTTCAGTTTATCAATCATATTGCTAACATGTTCGCTAAACTTTCAGGGATTTTGGGAATTTTGGTTGCGGTGAGAAAAATACTTACGTTAAGCACTGAAATATTTGCGAATAGGTAGTCTAGGGACGGGTTATTTAAAAAAAAATGAATTAATCAAATATTTTATGTAAATTTTCACGTTCTGTGGAGGTTTCATTCAAGTTTTGTTATGATATTAGGCCAGTTGGTGTATGAAACTGAAATAATCACAAAACTTCAATAGAACTTACATAAAACGTGAAAATTAACTTCAAATATTTGTTGAATTCTTAAAATTTTTTGAAACAACCCATCCTAAATAAATTATTGTTAATTTAAACAAAGAGAGTTCTTGGTTAAGTTAATGGAGGGAGGGTATTGAAAGGATTCTAGAACCAACACTAAAAACGTTTCAAAATAATACAGCAAAAACATTAAAGTACGTATGAATGTGATTGGACGATATCCCAACTTTTTGGACAAACTCTATTAAAAATGGCATAATAATAGTTTAGGTATCCTTTGCAAGATTTTTCTTAATAAATCACAATTGATTGTTAAAAGAGTATGTTTACAATTTGGTGTCAGTCATAAATAAGTAATAATGGTCAGATAAGTTCTTAGATTTTCATGGCCAAAAGCATTTTCGTTGTTAGTTTTTGGGGTGTTATGCCGTGTTGCGCTACCTCCTTCTATAGCCGACGTTTCGGACAGCGTTGCAGTGTCCATCATCAGGGCAGATCCGGTAGATCCGACGAAGTGTAATTGTTAGTGTAGAGTGTGTGATTATACTGATTATGCACTGCAACGCTGTCTGAAACGTCGGCTATAGAAGGAGGTAGCGCAACACGGCTTAACACCCCCAAAACTAACAACGAAAAGGTAATAATGGTGTTTACATAAGTAATTTTCGACGGTGGATGGCTTAGTGCAAAAAGTATTAATTTATCATCTAATTAATCTTTGCCTGATTTCAGGTTTCCCATGCACAAGCTCCAAATTGCAAGGTGGTTCCTAAAACGGTGAGTTTTAAAAAAAGCTTAGTTTATAATTTTTTTTTTCTTTTGTACCACGAATTCTGCATATAGAAACCGGAAGGAGACTGTTACGATGTTATGTAATTGATTTTCGTGCTATAAAAAATACTCCGAATGAAGCCGTAGAACAAAGGACGGCCATCTTTCCGCATGTACCGTCGCAGAAAAGACATTAAATTTCGTACATGACACCAATTTATACCTATTGATAAAAATAAAGGACTTTACGATGATCTTTTCAGGAAGCAGAGTGCTGCGCGAATTTGCCACGGTATTCAACAGACGAAGAAGTAGAAGAGTGCAAGGCTCAATATAAAACTGGATATGAACCTAGTCAAATTCCAGTAAGTACAAGTATAGGATACCACGACATTATCTATTGACTATAGGATACACCAAGTGATTTTTTTTTTTTAAATTTAACTGCGTCGATTATCTGTTTTTTAATTGTTGATATTTTTTGTTAAAAAGTCTCCGATAGTTGACTTCGACCATTTAGAATTTCAGAACTTTCAATCTATCTAATGGACTAAAAGATCGAACAGTGTGTTATTATTTTATTACTTACTTTATTAACTGATGATGGCCCGCGTTTCCTATTTATCATATCTCCAGTAGGTACCCACCACAATGGTGAACATCATGATATTATTTTTTTTCCAGTGTCTTGTAACTTCATGTGCAATGAAGAAGAAAAACCTAATACTCTCTGACAATAAGATCGATAAGGCAGTTTTTACAAAATTTCTCCAACAAAACTTAACAGAATTTACCCTGGCTTTAAAAACGTCGGTGCACAAATGCTACATGGAAACGGAAATATCGAAGTGCATGGCGTACGAATTCATATCGTGCATGTTCAATTCATTTATGAGGGTAAATTTTATGTATTTGATTTATTAATTCTTTGCAGGATGTCTATTTGGGCTCACGAAAACACGTCGCATACAAAAATGTATTTCATGTTTGCACAATGCAGTCGGGTGTAGTAACCGGAATGCGACTTGTGGAAGTCCATCTTCCTGTACAATACATTTGGCTTCACTCACCTGGTTTATCGATAATATGATTGAGATTGTTTAACAATAAAATCTATACATTTGATACACCATAATAATAGAACATATTACATTTTTACCCCATTTTCCGTGGATTAATCATAACATTTCTTTTTTTATTTCAAGGAATGCCCTCCAACCTTGTGGCTCAAAGCTGAAGAATGCACAACTCTCAAAAAGTTTTTCGTTGACTGCCCAAATGCTAATATTTTTAATTCCAGGTGGTAAAGTTTCAATCTAATCGAGTTATTCTAAAAATATAATTCCGAGAATGTTCAATGAAGTCTACAGTGTTTTTATTATTTTTAAAAACAATATTTCAAAAGCAGATCCTTCCCAAAAACTTACCTCTTCCACCGCTATTGATCTTCCGTTCCAGTGAAAAGTCTAACTTACCAAATCAATGAAACTAAAATTATTATAAAATTCGGGTCATCAAAGTATTCATCTTTCATGATTTTAGAGACATCTTTGGCGATTGTTATCGAGTGGTATTATTAGAAAAAATGTTTTTTGCCCAACCTACAATCATATTTATAAGTTTGGCAAGAAAGTCTAGAAATTTATTAATTTGGAACTAAATTTTTTCATTACTATGGTAACACTAAAATACTTGATTTGTCAATGACGTCAATGACATTTCGTATGGCTCTGCTCGCTCTGCTTTACTGACCTGAAAATCGCTAGTTTAATAATAAAAAAATCATTGTTTGGCTGTGCATTGTTTGAATTGAATTAAAATTAATAAACCAATACCTAGTGGTGCAAGAGAAGTTATATATTGTGTTTTTCAATGCTGCCTAGCTGAATATCGCGGGATAAAGCTGCTATCTACATAACTTGGAAGATGTTTACAAACGAACTGCAGAAATGAAAGGTATTTAGTATAGTTTTTTTTAATAAATTTCATTAGTATTATAAGATTTATGCCAATTTTCGAGCGATTATAATCATTACAATCTAATATGAGGTTATGCTTAAAAATCTGAATTTGACACTTATATTTGACAGTTAATATGCGGCCACAGGAAAAAGGAAATGATTCAATTAAAAAAAAAATGCAATTTCTTAACTCATACAAATGTGACTTTTTTCTTAATTTTCTCTTTCTTTCTTCTAAATGAATATTATCTAGTGTGTTTTTTTATTATTATTTTTAATTGATAAACTAATGCTTAAACAAGATTTTTATGCATAGCACAAAGGGTAGATAACAAATATTATAATCAATAATTATCAGCCTGAAACACTCATCTACATTGAAAAAATCTTCCGAGAAAAGATACTGGCCGCCAACGGGAATTGAACCCGTGTCCCTCGTGTATACCCTCTTGAACTTTGTTGATCTTGCGCGACGGTACACCAGTTTTTTGTTGATCCGTTTGAATTTGTTGATCCATCCGAATATGTTGATCCAATACCGAAGCCGGCACACATATGCTGATCCCTGTAGATCATGTCATCGAGATTTAGCTGTAAGCCATATTTTTCGGTGGCTTATACATTTTCACTTTGTTGCATATATATGACAGGTTTTGACCGCTAACAAAGGTGCCCGTCTGTCGTACTTTTCAGCTCCTTTTAGTAGGTAGGTACCTGTATGTTCTTATTTCTATTCGTTTTTTAATGTATTTTTGTTTTAGATTTAATTTTGATTTTTTTATTTTGGTTTTTGGTTTTTTTTTGGTTTGTAGTTTTTGGTTTGTGGTTTTTGGTTTTGGTTTTTGGTTTTTGTTTTGGTTTTGGTTTTTATTTTCATTTTGAATTTGATTTTGATTTTGATTTTGACCGCCAACAAAGGTGCGCTTCTGTCGTAATTTTCAGCTCCTTTTAGTAGCTACCTGTAAATTCTATGAAGAAATAATTACTTAAAGAGTATAGACTGCCTAAAAAATTCCCTTGAAAACTGTTGACATTCTATGTGCGGATTAGGCATGGGGGTTTCTTTTATCGCTGCTCAGTTGGGCAAAGTCGTGAGACGGATTAAGGTAGGGTTCAAAGACTCGATTGAAATAAATATAGAAAAGACTAAAAAACCTATTAGAGATGAGATGGCTCGAGTGCAATCAGTCTCTCCCAATTCGGCCCGCCACGCAGTAGGTGGGCGAATACATTTGCCGCAAAGACCTAGACAAACCTCACCTTGAACCCGGGTACCTCTGCAATGTCAGGTTAGTTCTCCCTCAATCAGTCTAACCCGATCCGGCCCGCCACGCAGTAGTTAGGCAAACACATTCGCCGCAAAGACCTAGGCAAACCTCATCCCTTGAAACCGGGCACCTCTACAATGTCAGGATAGGTCTCCCTCAATCAGTTTCTCCCGATGCAGACCACCAGGCAGTAGATGGGCGAATACATTCGCCGCAAAGACAAACCTCACCCCTTAAACCCGGACACCCCTACAATGTAGAATCGGCCGTAGAATCACTTAAGGTGACGTATGACAGAGGTGTTGGTTATACAATAAATTGTTCACGGGGCGGCATTACCCATACCCGCCTCCCAAACTGTAAGTCAAAATTAAATGCTTCGCTACGTTTGGTGACTTAGCCGGGGTGTCCGGGTTCATGGGGTGAGGTTTGTGCGGGTCTTTGCGGTGGATGCATCTGCCCACCATCTGCATGGCAGGCCAGATCGGGAGAGAATGGTTGAGGGAGTCCCTTCGACTTCTTCAGCCGTTCTTTATCGGAACATCACCTTGCACCGAAATGGGAGGGATGGATTCATCCTGGACACACTGACCCCCAGATTCCTACCCACACCTATTACCTTTTTCCTTCTCAGAACTTCCTCTCATTCCTTTCCTAAAAATACCCTCCGCACATCATCCCCAAAGATGACATAGGACCCGAGGGGAATTATTTTCCTAAGGACCTCTTGCATGGAACTAAAGAAAAAAAAACCTTCAAACAGTCTCTCCCGATTCGGCCCGCTACGCAGTAGGCGGGCAAACGCGTTCGCCGCACAGATCTAGACAAATATCACCCCTTGAACCCGGGCACCCCTACTAAGTCACTAAAAGTCGTGAACCACTTGGGGTGACGTATGACAGAGGTATTGGTTACCCAATAAATGGTTCCAGGGGCGGCGGTACATATACCCGCCTCCCAAATTGATATTTATTTGATTTTGAATTGTCGCTGCATTTTGTATTTACGTAAATATTAAGAGGGAATAACCAGACAAAACCGGAAATATGTCATTTTTAAATCAGATTTTAGATTGTGTTGACTCTTTTCCACAAAATAATATTAAATTGATTTCGAGAGACCGTTCTTTCATCTAGTGAAGCTATATTTTAAATTTTAAGAAAATACGTTTATTTTTAACAATAAGTTTACACCGTAGGTCGTTGGCAGATTTACAACACACATTTCAAATCATATGTATTATAATCATGCAATAAAATAAATCAATACATAATCTGGTAAACGTATGTTTTAGAATTTTAATTTTAGTTTAAATAAAACCATTAAAAAAATATATACGTACACGTGTTTTTTGACGTAAATTGGCCAGTTTGGGTATTTATTTGCGCACTTACAAACTAATATATTTCAAGATTTTTTTACATACTTATTTTGCTAAGACATTATTGACAAGTCATAAAAATTTTGATCGAAAAATAATCATAAGAAGTAATTAATTTACAGCGCGCGTTTTACCATTTTTCTTATAGCTCGACGACATAGAATTGAGAAGATGAGAAGTCACTCTGCACGTCTGCAGGCAGAGTCTGCCCGCCTGCCCGCAAACGCGGCAGCCGGCGGCGGTTTTCTCCGCGGTGCTCTGTATCGTAACATTTTGAAATGAATAATACGATTTCATTGTTTCATGTTTGTAAAAACTACAGGGTTTACCGAACGCAAAAATTCATGTTAATTGAATATTTTTATGCAAATTTTTTTATAATTTTGAATATTTTTTATTGTAAATTATTCTTATGTGAATACCGCACAAGAGTCCCAACTGCTTCAAAATATTTTTTTGAAGTAAAATTTCTTTACGCACGCTCGACACATGGGGGGTAAGCTGGTAAATGCGTTACGAAAAGTGATGATTGTTACGAAAAATGTCCTGCGAACGGTAATCGATGCGATCGGTGATCGGTTGCTAGGCGGGTCGGGCCTTAACGAGCGCATGTTATTCGTATTATTGTTAATGGGTTATTTTTCCGTAAATAAATAAATAAATTATATACAGTGGATACCCGGCATGCGTTGCAAGACCAATGTAACCTCGGGGTTAACTAAACTGTAATGGTTCCATCCCAAGTCCCGGGAAACAACATTATAATGCAAGTGCCTGCACTATATAACATTATATACAGCGGGTACCCGGAATGCGTTGCAAGGTCACTGTAACCTCGCGATCAACCAAACTGTTATGGTTCCATTCCAAGTCCAGGGAAACTACATTATATTGCAAGCGCCTGCACTATATAACATTATATACAACGGGTACCCGGAATGCGTTGCAAGGCCACTGTAACCTCGGGGTTAACTAAACTGTAATGGTTCCATCCCAAGTCTCGGAAAACTGCATTATAATGCAAGCGCCTGCACTATATAGCGGGCACCCGGCGGATGTTGCAAGGCCATTCAAAGAAAGAAAGGGTTTGTGCGCTTTAATTCTGTTTGTTGAAGTGCTTTTGGATAGGTTCACATATATTTTTGTGTTTTCGTCCGACACGTCCGCAGGTCGCACACAGATGTCCGTTTGAGAAGCACGATTTTTTTTAAATTTACCGTTATAGGTTAGTTAAGTTTTACTTCAGTCGTGTGGTCTAAAGACTCTAAAGCACACTCGTTTAACGACGCACGAGAGTCCCAAATGCTCCAAAAAATATTGTTATGTAATACCGCATAAGAGTCCAACAGCTCCCAAGGGAGGGAGGTTGGAGGAGAGTTGTTGAGGGAGTCCCTTTGACTTCTCCAGCCTTATCCTCTCGGAACATCGCCTAGCACCGCAGTGGGAGGGATGGCCTCATACATCCGCTCTACTGAACACGCTGACCCCCAGATTTCTACCCAACCCTAATACCCTTTTCCTTCTCCGAAGTTCCTCTCCTTCCTTTCTCTAAAACGACCCTCCACACAGCATTTCCAAAGTAGAGATAGGCAGTGTGTCGACCGATTGTAAAAAAAACGGTCTCTCCTGATCCGACCTTCCACGTAGTTGGTGGGCAGACGCAACTGCCGCGCCGGCGAGATCCTGACAAACCTCGCCCCATGAACCCGGGCTCCCCTGCTAAGTCACTTGGGGTGACCTATGGCAGAGGTGTTGATAATCCAATACATGGTTCCCGGGGCGGCGGTACCCATACCCGCCTTCCAAATTACTGATACTACCTATTGACGGCCGGCGTGGTCAAGGGGTAAGGCTCTTGACTCGCAATCTGATGGTCGTGGGATCGAATCCCGGCATGGGCAAATAAATTTTATTTGACTAATTTGGGTTATTTCACAATTATTTAAATTAAAAATAATATATTTGCCTCACGTTCCAGAGTGGAAGATACTTTCAGTATCGCCCTGGGTGGTGTAAGACCACCATTCAGAATTGAAACTTGCTAGAAATGGCTATGGCCGTGTTTAGTGACCAGATCTGAATAGCCAGGTAATTCCTCGCCTTCCTCTTCCCCATCTACTTCCCCTCCCCACCACTTTCAGCCTCATAATATACCCCATAGTCACGTCATAGTCTCACCGGCTCCAGACGGGAGCATTTGGGTTTCTTGTGCGGTATTCACGTAAATATAAAATAAAAAATTATGCACACGAATAAATATTTCAAAATGAGTCATTTTTTACAATCCAACTGAATATTACTCTTTTTTTTTTTCATCAATATCGCACAAGAGTCCCAACTACTCCTGTCTGGAGCCAGTGGGACTATGGCATCCCCAATTGGGGTATGTTGTAAGACTGAAGGTAGTGGGGAGGGGAAGGAGGAAGGTGGGGAAGAGGAAGAGGAAGAGGAAGGTGGGGAAGACCTGGCTATTCAGATCTGGTCACTAAACACCGCTAAAGCCATTTCAAGCAACGTTTCAATTCTTAATGGTGGTCTTACATCAGGGTGATACTGAGATATCTTTCACTCTAATGACCGTAAAATACAATTAAAAACAAAATATTAAAAAGCATATAACAAATTGTCTATTCATGTAGGTATCTACTTAATACCTACTGGGTTTACGCATTTTACTTGTATCTATTTATGTTTATGCACTTCGATATACAAATTACAAATAACTACTACTAATTAAAATTCTGGAAGCGAGAATTTAACATCTTCATCTGACCCATACTGTAGCGTCTATAGTCCTAGCTGTTCGTGAGCTAGTAGATACTCGAAACCAAGCTTGGAGGGGAACGAAATCTAGTTCTAAAAACGCCCGCTAGCGAGTTCTGATGTGTGGAGCGCTGACGTCTGAATCTGAATTTAAATTTGCTGGTTATACGCTCTTAAGCTATTTTGTGTTATGTAATAATTAGACATCGGATTATATGCATTTGTATATTTGCATATGCAAATGCATATAACTCTCTAATTATGGCGTTAATGCTTTTTTTAGCCTTTTTACCCTATCTTGCATATTTAGCATTTGAAGAGGAATCCGTTAAACAGAATATCGCCCTCATCTAAACACATTTCCACAAGTTACCAGATGCCATAGAAAAATTGGAAACAAAAAACCTTCCTCTATTTAAATCAATAGAAATACTGGAAACAATGATTGAACTCGCCAACGCCCTTCCCAATTCAATATCAGAAAAGCTTCGTGAAAAGTTAGACGCTATTTTGTTTAAGAATCCGAGTTTTGAAGACATGAAGAACTTTAATGCCTACATCAATTGCACAGGTCATACATACCCTGCCTCAACAGGTATCTCCAGAAATGGCGCCAAATTTTTTAAATTTTGTCGGATGACGTCAGTTGACGTAGAGAAGTCGTTTTCGGCATTTTGGGTAACAAACATCAAAATTTTTTGCCCGATAATTTGGAAAAATACTTAATTATATATTGTCACAAAAACAATGCATAATTTTAAGAATATTTCGCTGTTTTTTATCGTCTTTTTAAAATATACAAAAATAAAAATGGTATTTTGATTTTGCATTGTGCATATTTTAGGCATATCAAGAGTTTTAAGTGCATATTTCGACCGTTTTTAGTGCATATTTGCATGCATATTTTGGCACTGTGTTAGTGCATGTAATCCGATGTCTAGTAATAATATTAAATGGTAGAACCTACAGACAAGCTGATCTGTCACAGCTTTGTGGGACTACCCATATCTTATATTGTATTAGATGTAATTATATTCAAATTAATAAATAAAAATTTTAAAAAATGCATTGTCGAGGAGTTATACATATTTATAAAAATAAAATTCTCTTGCGCACGCCACAATTTGAACTTGCTACTTCCGAATTCGTAGCCAAGATCGTAATGTAACGCATTAGCGAGGAATTATACAAATTTGACAAAATAAAATTTACTTGCGCATGCCATTTGAACTTGCGACTTCCAAATTCGTAGTCAAGATCGTAATGCACCGCATTATCGTGGAATTTTACAACTGTATCAAATAAAATTTACTTGTGCACGCCAATTTTGAACTTGCGACATCCGAATTACCAATTCCATGGTGAAAAAGGCTCCCACACTCGCTATTCTACGCTTCATGGAGAGCTGCAGACACCGATGTACCGGATGCCAGCGATACTTTTGACCGTCCTCTGCTTCTTCTGCCTTCCACAATGCCAGAGACTATGAGTTTCTCCAAGCTGGAGTCCTCAGTTTGGCTAGCAACGTATTTCAAAATAGATTTAAATATTTTAAAATACGTTGTAGGCAGATAGTTGGAAGCCTATTGTGGATGCCTAGCACTTTCATAATAAGATAGCACCATACCTCAATGGATAGCACTTTCATATTTTATAATAATTTGAGAGGTTTAATTCCTTTTTATTAATCTATAAATAAAACACTTGTGTTGCTATGTTTTTTTTTAACAAAGAAAAGACATTTATGTTTATTTATATCACCTTCTTTTGAATGGTTTCTTCTAACAAACTAACTAATATTTTACAATCAAATAATAGAATAATAAAACAAGTGACAATTGATATTTGCATTCTAAATGACACTATACGATTCAAATTTTAAAGGGAATACATTTCCTTTACATATTTATACATAAATATATACAATACAATATTATATTTAGTATAATACAGTATAATAAATACGGTCCTCTTTCTTTATTCTACAGGTATTCATTAAAACAGTAAAACAAAACTCAAAATCAAAACTACCACATTAAAATCATTTATTATTATTATGTACCTATTTATTTCATATAGGGTAGGTTGAATTCTGACAGTTCTTATTTATTTCAGTATAATGTGGGAGGGCTAGTGCATTCCCACACATTCTATAAAGAGTATACCTACATACTTTGGATTATATTTTAGAGACAAACACATGAAAAAGCAAAAATAAGTTTTTAAATAAAGCATATGTGAAAATAAAACCTTTTGGGAGCTGTGGCATTTAGTTGTCAGTACCATTTCATGATGATGATATTCCAGGAGTTGTTTATCCTTTCCCTTATTCCTGCCACCCAAAACCTTCATTATTGTACGTATTGATGAATCTATCACAGTTTATTCAGCGTGGTCTCCAGAATATCCATGGCCTCGTGGAGCTGAGTCTCCGTGATGACCAGAGCTGGAGACAGCCGCAGGTTCTTCTCGTGAGTCATCTTAGTTAAGAGTCCAGCATCCATCAGCTTCAGGCAGACGTCCCAAGCACTGATGTAATCTAAAATATATTATAATAGGTATATTAAAAATACACAACATTATATTCTTAGGTTAATTAAATAAAGGGCTATCTACACAGATGATTAAGGGGAAGCATGGACTGCTGTGGACGTTACTTTTGAGGTAAGCGTCTTATCATAATATTATTGGGCCCTTATCTCAAAAAGACCAAGGATAAAACCTTGTTTTTAGACCAGGTGATGTCTGCTTAGTCATTTCTAGGTAGGTACTAAAACGCGCTAATAATAAGACGGCAGCTCGAGACTACAGCCGAATTCAAAACCATGATCTGTTCAGAGTGCCGAACGGCAGAACTGACGTCCTGGCAAAGCATAGCGAAGAGGGGAGTATGATATTGCAAACCATTCAGAAGTAAGTAACTGTTCTCTACATGACATAAAACTAATATGATAACAACAATAATAATAATAATTTATCTTTATTAAACAAAATTTGCAAGATTTATAACTAAAAAAATGTACGTATTTAGTGTTAATGATTACAATGGTTTATACCTATAAGTTACATAAGTACAAAAGGTTAACAACAGAAAATAATATAAATATGAAACAGTAGGTAGTTGAAGAATAGAAAATAGTTATAAATTTAGGTTTCTCGTAATCCACCTCAAAGTCAATTTATAATACTTATTAACATACCTACACTTATTAAAATGTAACCACACATGAGATTGGTTGCATTAACAATAATTTTGAATAATAACAATCAGTACATTGGTTTAATATCGAATTTGGGTGAGTGCGCCGGTAAAGGCTCTATCATTATTTTGATTCAAATTTTTATGTTATCTTTGAAATGTTTTTGTGAATCACATTTTTTTTATTCTATCTAGAAGAATGTTGTAAAGTCTTGTTGCGAGGTATCAGAAGTTTCGTTGACCAAAAGTAGTACGCGTTATGGAAATTTGTAGTAAGACTCTGTTATTGTTTGGTGTACAGCGAGTATTTAATCTTTTTTCATAGTATTTATGTATATTTGTGTATAGATGATTGAAGATTGTTTTTGTGCATATCTGCTGAACGTCAAACACATTCATAAATATTAAAGATTAAGTTCGAGTCTGTAATTAGAGGTAGTCTAAGGATTATTTTTATAATAGTTTTCTATGCCTTTATGATTGGGTCTCCCCCTTTTATGATGCCAAACTCAATAATAGATTGACAGATTGCAAAATAAACCATTTTCAAGTGTTGTAAGTCGAGAAAGTTTTGTATCGTTCTGAAAAAGTGTATTGTTCTTATTTTGTTTGCAATTATTTGAGTGTGAAGATTCCATTTGAGATATGGATCAATGGTGAGGCCGAGGTACCTCATCTGTGTAGTGTGCTCAATGTAGGAACACTGGCAACATTCATTATTGAAGAATCACCTGCCTAAATGATGATATGGCATCTAAACTGTAATTGGAATAATATTCTGTTGTACAATAATAATAAAAAATAAACTTACCAGTGTTAATTTCAATGGCATGAAGCAGACCCTTGCCCCGCACCTCCTTGACCACCTTCTTGTTGAGACGGTCTAGCCTCGTTCTCATGATCAGGCCGAGCTTGGCGGCGTTCTCCGCCAACCCCTCGTCCAACACTATGTCCAGAGCTTCAATGGCGACACGGCACCCAAGAGGGTTTCCTCCAAAGGTTGATCCGTGGGTGCCTGAAATTTTAATGTTTTTTTTTTAAATTATGAATACCAAACATAAACACAAGAGACCCAACTGCTCCCATCTATCTGGAACCAGTGGAATTCCATCAGAGACACGCTGCAAATATACTATAGGTATATTATTTTTAATTAATACATTGTGATATAACACCAATTAATTTATTAAAATCTATTTGCGCACGCCGGGTTTGAACTCGAGGATCTTAACCACTCTGCCTAAAAAAATTATCTAAAGCTAATTCAATTTCCAGACGCCATAACTCAGACTTCATTTTAACGAGATAAAAACAGATTGACTGTTGTTTTTAGTATTATGGTGTTCGAAAATGTGTATTTGTTGCAATTGTAAAATATTTACTAATCCTATATACTTAGGTTCTCAGGTTTTTCAAGATAAACACAACATAGAAAGGGAATACCGCACAAGAGTCTCAACTGTTCCCGTCTGGGGCCAGTGAGGCTATGGCATACCCAATTGTAATATGTCGTGAGGCTGAATGTAGTGAGGAGGGGAAGGAGATGGGGAGATAAAGGTAAGGAAGTACCTGTCTCTTCAGATCTGGTTACTAAATGCCTTTAAATTACCTTTATTTGCTTACCATATAGTACTCACTTTGATTTTATATATTTTATAATTACACACTTTTGTATTCTTTCGTTATATGATTTCTATGTTTTATACTTTTCATATTCTTTTATATTCACATTCTTTCTAACTCTTTTAAATTTAAATTCTTTTATATTATTTTGTATTCTATAATATTCTTTAATATTATATTATTTTATGTACATATATATTTTCTATTTTTGCACATTCTTTATATTACATATGTAGATGTACCTACTGTATAGAAAATCGACCACCACAACACGGGCATGTGCCTAGCATGGTGGTCGAAAAATCCCCAATCTATGTAATAAAAAAAAATTTCAATGAATAAAGAAAATTTAAAAAAAAAAAAAAAATCTGTATGGTGGCTTTACACCAGTGCGAAACTGAGAGCATCTTCCACTCTGGAATGAGCTGTAAATATACTACACATTATTTTAAATTAATAAATTGTGAAATGACACAAATTAATCAAATAAAAATTACTTTCCGCGACCTTCGGATTGCTAGTCGAGAGACTAAAGGTACTGCCATGCTGGGTCGATGTACGCCACGTAAGCGACTCACAACGATATCCGAACAAGTTAGAATCCATACATTTTCTTTAGAAATTGTTTCTTCAGAATCACACTGGCCACACGTTGCGATGCATGTGGCCAGTGTGATTCTGAAGCATCTATTTCAATATAAAATGTATGAATTGTAAGTCGTACAGATATCAAAATGTGTCACATATGTAGCGTATATCGACCCAGTATGGTCTTACCCTTACCCCTCAACCACGGTGGCCAATAAGATCACCCATATATTCGAAAATATTTGCATTTTTACATTTGTACTAACGTATGAGGCGTACCTGACTTATTAATCTTTAATTCTGGGTGGTTTTACACTAAACTTTATTGTTTTACCTGGTTTCATCACCAGCATAACGGGATCATCGGCCAGGATACAGGACACCGGGTACAGTCCACCAGAAACAGCTTTTCCCAGAACTACAATGTCCGGGCGGACATTTTCATGGTGAACGCAAAGTAACTTGCCAGTACGGCCCAACCCGGTCTGCACCTGAATCACAGAGTATTTATTTTGTCATTTTATTACATTAAATAGTTAAGGTTTTTGATAAAACTTCAACCGACGAATTTTATAAGAGTTTTCTTGAAGCCAGATAAATTTTGTAATACTTTTGAAAATTTTATATAATTGAATTATTTTTGAAAATTTTAATAAAGTATTATTAAAATTGGACTTTATTACTTGTTGTTAGTAAATTCGAACAATATAGAAATTCAATAAATTTTATTTTGATATAACTATAGAATTACCTCATCAGCGATCCACAGCACATTGTATTTAGTGCACAGTTCCCTGACCTTTGTGAGGTAACCGTCTCTCGGCACTATGATGCCTGCCTCGCCTTGAATGGGTTCCACCATGAAGGCGCACACATTGGGGTCCTTCAGGGCTTCCTAAAACAATGCAAAGCTGTTATTAAAACAAATGAAATTCAAACAATACAAAGCTGTTATTAAAACGAATGAAGTTCAAGCTAATAGGAGTGAAGTTCAAACAATACAAACTGTAATTAAAACAAATAAAAATTCAAACTAAAAGGAATAACGTTCAAACAATTCAAAGCTGTTATTACGACGAATGGAGTTCAAACTAAAAGGAATGAAGTTCAAACAATACAAAGCTGTTATTAAAATGAACGACATTCAAACTAAAAGGAATGAGGTTCAAGTTCAAGAAAGCTGTTATTAAAACTAATGACTTCAAGCTAAAGGTAACGATGTTTAAACAATGCAAAGCTGTTATTAAAACGAACAAAGTTCAAACTAAAAGGAATAAAGTTCAAACTAAAAGGAATGAAGTTCAAACAATACAAATCTGTTATTAAAACGAATGACGTAGAAACAATACAAAGAACCATAAACATGTTACGTTACATGTTATTATTGCATATGCAAAGAACGAATGAAGTTCAGGAATGGTCACAAATTAAATTGATTCTGAATTTCAACCGCCTATATCAAATTTCATTAAAAAAAATGCAAAAACCGTCCCATTTGCCATATTCATATTATATAAAATCATGTATTATCATCATATCACATCATATTACATATATAAAACCCTTGTCAGATGCCAACTAGAGTATAACTCTATGTTATGGTCTTCATTTTACAATATTCATTCCAACAGCATTGAAAAGATTCGACATAAGTTCCTGCGGTTTATAAACTATAAATTGCATATTCCTGTACAAAATATTGATTATAATTACCCTTTGGATAAAATGCCACTATTAAAACTTTCAGAAAGAAGAATTATAATTGCATTACAATATTGACTGTCCTGAATTACTTCAATTAATCAACATCCATATTCCCAAAAGATCTTGCCGACATTTACTACCCTTTTACTTTAACAACACCAGGACACACTCTCTTACCAACATTCCGAGACTTCATAATTTCGGAAATACATATTCTGATCTAGAAGATATATTTCACCTTAAGAATAACCAGTATAAACATTGTTTATTCCAATTCTTTTATACATCTAGACACAAATAGTCGTGGATAATTTTTTGCAATTTTTCTTGAATATCTTTTTATATGAGACTTTTTATCATTTTTACCAATGTACCTTGTTTTTTATTATATGCTTTTGTTTTTACATTTTTTTTCATTATATTATATTTTCTTTATTGTTTTAGTTTATTTAAAATAACTGTGATACTTGAATGTCGAATTATTAACCTCGACACAGGCTTGTCCTAGTGAGGTTAAAAATTAAATTGTTCATAGATGTATTTTTTTTTTTTATTTTTTTTTTTTTTATTTAATATTTGTTTGTTTTTACAATAATTATACATTTTTTTTTACATATTAAACAGATTTGTAATATTAATGTAATAAAAGCCTTTCCTCACCATAAAGAGACAAGGCTCTTGTGTTTGGTGAGTGAATTCATACTCAATTATGTTATCAATGTTATCATTTGAGTAGGTGAATAATAATATTGCAACCATTAACAATAGATATAGTAAGAGAAACTTGAGATGTGTCGATTAACAGATTTAAATGAAGTGAAATAGTAATGTAACTCTTTTTTTTGGCTCTTTCAGTTGTTTCAGGTAATTTTTTAATTTAGTTTGGAATTCACTTTTATTTTCAATAATTTTTACTTCTAATGGGAGTTTGTTGAAATAATTTATACCATGATACAGATAGGAATTTTGGATGTGCTTGGTATTAAATTTTGGGATTTTAATATTGTTTTGATATCTTGCTGAGATATTGAAATGTTATTTTTTTAGCTGTATTTCTTTGAAAGTTTGTAGAATTGAATATTTTTTATATAAATTGTCTATTGTAGTTACTTTGAATATTGAAAAGATTTTTTCGGTAGAAAATGTAAATGGTTTTTTCAATTTAATCTTAATTATTAATCTTTGAACTATCTTGAGAGGATTTAAAATAACATCGTATGTTCCTCCCTTCGATCAATTAAGTCTAGATAAGCCCTACCTAACTAACTTGCCTGTGAATAATGACACCATGATATTAATGTTAACAATACAACTCTTCATCGTATTCGCTTGAAGAAATAACCCGAGGGCGTTCAGGGTGTGACAAGATGTGGTCTTTTAATTTTAAACAAGCCGTTATGTTTTGTTTTGAGCCTGTATGACAATGTATTAGTGAACGAACCGGGCTACGTAGCATGACGTCAGAAATATTGCTCGACCAAAAGTAATTTCTTTAACATTATTACGTTTATTGAAACGCTGCCTAAAAGACATCTGTAAGGTATATTTTTTTTGTTGTATTCAGATAGCTGACTACATTTTCAAATATAAAGTCCGCGGTGTGTACCTTGTACAATATTCGGAAGTGGTATAATTTGTGTTTTAAAAAAATTAACTCGGTCCGGACGGCTGACACACAAATTAGTTTCAGTGTAGATCTTGTAGACCGATAAAAGATACAACACAAAGCACTATGCGATCTGAACGGTGCAAAACAATGCAGGCACTTTTTCATAAATTGGCCTTGAGCCTGCTTTTGCTGGCTTCTTGCGTCATTTTGAATTTCACAGGGCTTGTCTAGATATCATACGTCAATGGTTCCTCCCCATCCTATAATACCGTATTGTAATATAGATTGAACAATTGCATAGTACACTCTTTTTAGGTTTTCCAGTCTAAGAATATTTCTGAGTCTTATAAATATATATATACATTTCCTAATTCTTTTGACAAGTTCACAAATATGTGTTTTCCATTTAAAATGTTGATCTATATTTACACCAAGTAACATGTAAAGAAACAATAAATAAATGTAAAAGCCCATTAGGGGGCATTCAAGTATTACATAACCCAATTTTTGAAGATTTTTGACCCCCCTTCCCCCCCATGTAACGCGCCGTAACGTTTTCCTGAACACCCCCCTCACTCCCTAAACGTTACGTAACGCACAAGTGACAATTTTTATCTGAAAGTCACAATTAAGTTGCGCAAAGTACTGGAAAGTCGCTTAAATACCTTTTTTCTTGTTTTAATCACGTTTGCGGTGATAAATAAAACAACTAACTCGCGATACATGCGTATATTGTTTATTTTATTTTATCATGTTTCTATTTATAAAAAAATTGGAAATTATTATTATTTGTATCGGCCTTGTATTCCTTCCCGATCTTCACAATTTAACACTGTCTTTCCTTATGTTCCGAATGCAGCTATACAAGTTCTCAAAAGGAAGATTTAAAAATCCACAGTATAATTCACAGAAGAGAAAAACCTTTTTCGTGTACTGACTGCAACTATTCATGTTCTACAAAGGAATATCTAAAAAAATCATATATTTACCCACAGTGGAGAAAAACCTTTCAGAAATTTTTTATTCCATCAAAATTTGAACACTGAAGAAGTTCAAAATAGAATATAGAATAGTTTAGAAAATTACTATCAACATAAAACAATTTACCTAAACATTGACATAGCCGAATGTGCATTAAGTTTCTAATTCCCTATTTTTTATTTAAATTAAAAAAAAACATATTACGTAACGCGTTGTTCGAAACCCCCCGTAACGCACAGTAACGTTTTACAAGACCCCCTTCCCCCAAGTGCGTTACGTAATATTTGAACGGCCCCTTAGGTCGTGTAAAAAATAAATAAATATTTGAGCCGAAATTGAAAATCCATAAAAGTTGTTACATAACTTCTTCTTCTTTATGTGCCTTATCAGGTCCCCCCGACGTTGGCGATCACTCTTGAAAAGGTCTCTCTGTCTTGCGCTGCCCGGAATAGCTCCTCCACACTTCTAATGCCGGTCCACTCTCGTATGTTTCGCAGCCAAGACATTTGTCTCCTACCAGGCCCTCGGCGACCCTCTATCTTGCCTTTCAATATTAAATGGAGCAAGTTATACTTCTCCCCTCGAAGTATATGACCCAGATATGAAATTTTCTTGATTTTAATTAATGTAAGCAGTTCCCTATCTGCTCTAGCCCGCCTGAGAATTTCTATGTTGGTGATCATGTCGGTCCATGGGACCTTGAGCATTCTCCGGTGAAGCCACATTTCGAAAGCCTCTAACCTGTTCATGGTATTTATTTTCAAGGTCCATGTTTCACAACCATACAGCAAGACCGACCACACATAACATTTTAGCATTCTCTGCCTTAATTTTAAGCTTATATTGTCATTGCAGAAGAGGGATTTCATTTTTATGAATGCAGTTCTTGCTGCTTCAATTCTGTACCTAATCTCTATATCTGGGTCAAGATTCTCCGTGAGGATACTGCCGAGGTATCTAAATCTCTCCACCTTTTCGACATTACAACCATTTAACTGAATCATTGATCCAGAGTGATCTAGTCGTCCAAAAGTCATCCATTTAGTTTTGTTGACGTTGATTGTTAGGCCCAGTTGCTCACCAGCATTATTAATAAGATCTAATAGGTCTTGGAGGTCACTGATACTGTCAGCTAGTAATACAGTATCATCTGCATATCTTATGTTATTAATGACAACTCCGTTGATCTTGAGACCCTTCTGGGTATTACTTAGGGCTCTTTTGAAGACATAGTTGGAATAAAGATTAAATAATAGTGGCGACAGGATACATCCTTGTCGTACTCCACGCTGAATGGCGATTGCATTAGATCTCTCATTCCCATGTCTTATTTCTGCTGTTTGGAACCAATACAGGTTTTTAATGAAATTCTGGTCTTTGGTGTCAACGTTACAATCCGCAAGCATTTTCATTAGGTCAGCATGTTTTACCCTGTCAAATGCCTTTTCGTAGTCAATAAAACAGGCAAAGACTTCCTTTCTTTGGTCACGACACTTTTGCAATAGTACGTCGACAGAAAATAATGCTTCACGCGTACCGAACGCATTTCTGAAGCCAAACTGAGCGTCATCTAAGTCCTGCTCGCACTTATCGCGTATCCTGGCATGTATTATTTTAAGGAATAATTTAAGGACATGACTCATCAAGCTTATTAATCGATAGTCACTGCACTTCTTAGGGTATTGTTTTTTAGGTAATGTCACGAAGGTGGATTTTAGCCAATCTTGGGGTATATTCCCTGTGTCATATATAGAGTTAAATAACCTCAATAGGTAGTCAACATTTTCATTATCAAAGAGCTTCAACACCTCAACTGGAATATCGTCTGGTCCGCACGCTTTTCTATGTTCTGAAGTCTTTATCGCATGAAGAATTTCTGATTTTAAAATCGATGGTCCATGCAATTGATCGTTAGGAATATTAATGTCAGGTCTAATATCTTTGAATGTATCATGAATATACTTTTCCCGTGTTTGTTTGTAAAATATCTTTTTCATAACAATAAAACAAATGATAAAAAAATACTTCTCTAGATGAATTTAAAACTTTATCACAGTATTTTCGTCAAAATTTTAGAATGTAGACATGCAGATATTATTTCGGGAGATTTAGAATTCATTACAATCATGTTTTTAAAAGCCTCTAAAATTTTATAGCATTAGTTAACTTGTTATGAGTCATCTTATAAAGTGTCAGTGATATGTGTAGATGGTGAAAACAATAATAAATATGAGCGTAACTATTAATTACCTCAAGGGCAACAGTGTCGTCATAGGGGATGGTTTCGAATCCCGGCATGAAGGGTCCATAGCCCTCTACGCTCTCCAGGTCGTTGGACGTGGAGATGGCTGCAATGGACCGGCCCCAGTAGTTACCCTCTGCGAATATAATCTTGGCCTGGTTGGAGGGTATTCCTTTCACGTCATAACCCCACTTTCTGGCCAGCTTGCAGGCAGTGTCTCCTCCTTCGGTTCCTGCACAAAATATTATTAGATATTGTAATTACATATACAAAATGACAACTATTATTTTTTCAATTGTCTATATTTTTCTAGAATCCACTATTTGGTCTCCCAAATTTGAGATTCAAAATGGGGTATTTATTCTCACAAACTAGGGATTCTGTTGAAAATGTACGGAATATTTAAAGATCATTTTTCTGATATTAATCATCCTACTAAAAATGTTAGTTTTTTATGTTTTCATTCAATATTATTGATTTTAAAAACGCTTTAAAATTGACAAAATCAAAACGGCCCATTTTTTGCAAATGGGTTTTTGCTGGTTCACAAGCATAGCTCAGCTGAATCAGCCTAAATAAACACTGTCATTGAGCGTCCGCACTCATGACGTCACACAATAGCCACGCCCCAAAATATCGTTTTAGCGGTAATTAAAAAATGGGGAACTTTAACTCGCTTTAGAAAATTAAAAAATGGGGAGCATTAACTCGCTTTAGAAAATTTATTCGTCAACATAAAAATAAAATAAAAATGCTATAATCATCGTAATTTTTGCATCATTTTTTTAAGCTATAAAAAAAACGTAGAAATACCCCATTGAGGTGCTCATCTGAAGAGTGGCCCAACCCACAAAAATTCGTAATCAGCGAAAACATCATCTGTTATATATTTTTGTCATGTCTATGAAGCCACAGTGGCCCAATTTTAGTTTTCACCATTTCAAATATGCTTTGAAATCAGTGAAAACTAAAATTTTGGCTTCATTGGTATGACAAAAATATGTAACAAAAGTTCTTTTAACGCACGCTTTCCTCTCTCCTTCTAAGCTAATAAACTATATGAAAAGCCAGATGTCACTATTCTATATAGAAATCATCATGCGCACAACAACTCACCAAAGTTTCATCGCAATCGGATGAATGAAACGGGATCGCATACGAAAAGATTGTATATAGTTGTACCTGTATTCATCGGCAGCATCTTATCGTAACCGAGCAGTTTGCAAATCTTCTCAGCGAACTGCCCCAGCATATCGGTGTGGAAGGCCCTTGACGTGTGGTACAGCACGTCCAGCTGGCCCTTCATCGCTTCGATAAGGCGCGGGTGGCAGTGGCCCTGGTTGGTGGCCGAATATCCGGCCAAGAAGTCGAAGTAGCGCTTCCCTTCCATGTCCCACACGTACACTCCTGCAAATATTAATATAAAAATATACACTTCGATATAACATTATATAAGTTAGTATATCGTCTTTATTTTTCTGCTGCGGACTAAATGATCTTTCTTCCTTAATGAAAGCTTTAATGTTTAATATGATTAATGATTAATAAAAGGTATTTGGGCGATTTTGCTGTGACAATTTCATGTTCTTCTCTGTCGAAAAATAGTAATAACATAATCTTGCAGCTTCTTTGCTAGCAGCAGAGAGCTATATAAAATTTGATTACAGGTGTTTTTTCAATATCTGTCTCATTAGGATATACGTCTGTCTCGACACAGATATGTATGTTTGTACGTATTTGCGCACAAACATACATAAAGTACTAAGGTTAAATAAATTTTAACATTCTTTCTTTGTGATCGATATGTAATCTTTATTTTTTTGTTCATTATTATATTATGCAGGCTTTTAAAACCAGATAAATACACATTTTATTAGTAGATATGCATCATTATTGTGTACAATTATATGGTAGGTGTAATTATCTCCATATGAAATCTAGAGCTTGTCCAAATTCTTCTGTGTGGAATTCATACCCTTGTAATTTCATCATGATGCTGTCGGGAGGCCATTACCTACTTCGATAGTTAGTAACTTCAAGCCTACCCTGTCTTACACTATTTAAATGTGCAATTACAATCTAGAATTCAGGCACAGTTTCTCCTCTGGCATTATAATGTCAATAATTTTAAAAGTCATAATTAGAAGAATGTTCGGTCTTGAAGATGGTTGATGCGTAATATTGATAGCTTACCTTTACCCCTGCAGATGGCCACTGGCACCGGGTCATAATTGTGGGCCCCATACTTCTCTTCCCTCTGGATGACTTCCTTGGAAGAGAGGGTTGTTCTGGGAAGGTCTTTGTGGTTGTTGAACGGCAGCTGGCAAGCACTCGGTGCTATCTTGGAATTTACGACATTATTACTCAGCATTCTCAGGTAACTGAAATAATTTTAATATACATATATGAATTACTTAACACTTCAAGTCCCCTGCCAAGCATTTGGTTCAATTTGGTCCCCACCCCTAGCGAGGAATAAATACATTTTTAATTTTTAAAAAAATCTTTCATTCTTATTGCATGATTAAATTTATTGAGGAATTATCATAAAAAAAATAACAGACTGGTATTTAAAACAAATATTTCCACAGAATCGAACCTAACCTAACCCAAGTCTTTCCCTACCTAAACCTTGAAGTTAAACTATTATAGAACTCATTAAAAACCCTCTATTTACAAACTAGTTCGCTTCCGCACAGGATCTCTGACTGAGGAGGACTAAGAAAATATTATGTAAATATCTACGTCTTACATAATAGGTATATGAGACGTGTTGAAACAAAGATGGCAATCTCCACCATTAGTCTAAAATGAGTTAGACATGGCAATGGTTATTGAAATAAAAATACTATCGACAGCTGCAAAGGTTTCGGAGCATAAATGACAGTATCCCATACATTTTTAAATAAATGTATTTATTTTTGCAACAAAAACGGCAATCTCCATTAAAGTATTGCAGAGTACCAAAAAAAATGACATTATCCCTTTGGCCAATCAGAGAGACAGAACAAAAGCGGCAATCTCCATCTATTAATTGAAGATAACTAAATAATTTACAATTTAATAGCAATAAAATATAAACAGAGCGTAACTAATGGAAACAATTAATAACAAAAATGATGCTTTATTGTTCATAACACGACAAAAGAACTACAAAGGCATTTTTTGCATGTTTGCATAAGTAAAAATGAAATTAATTGGAGATTGCCGTCTTTATTTCAACATGTCTCATATCTTCTTATGCTGCGGCTACATTAGCGGGCTATGGCGAATATTCGCGTTATCGCGATAAGTGTGGCCGGGTAGAGCGTAGTAAACGGGCGATGACGAATGCCTATCGGGGCACTGTCTGTAAACTGACGCGCAACTAAGGGTTTTGTCGCGACAATATTCGCTTGCGTGGCTACATGCACTTTGAAGCAGGTATCGAACACATCCGGCACGATGTAAGCGCCAACGCGACATGGATCTAATGTAACCAAGAACATGTTTTTAGCGCGCCAATGCAACACGAATCTTCGTCCGCTAATGTAGCCGCAGCATCAAATGATAAAGTTATATTTATAAATAGAAATTAATTTAAAAAAAAAGAAAATATCATAATCCAATGTTACCTACCATTACTGTCATTAAAGTTTGTTTGAAATGTGTGAATACTATTATCATTTAAGAATAACTTCTATTCTAATCTATTAACAACTAGCTGGTTCCCGGCAAGCATTGCAATGCCATATTCAAAGAAATAAATTGTTTCTCCCTGCATATCCTTTCCGTGCATTCCCCTTCCACCTTCCCCGCCCACCCTCTCCCCTCTCCCGCTCTCCCGTCCCGCAAACCCCCCATTCCATATATTCAGTCCCAGTACATTCAGTTTTCAAACAGCTCGCGTGCCACCTATTACAATTTTTTATTTTTCGTATATTACAAATATTCATTTTTGTATATTATAAGAACAATCAATCTAATTTGATACCTATCATAGGTACCTATTTAAAATATCTATAATTTTAAAACCCATAGACAATTCTTTTAATACAAAAAAAAAACAGCTACCTGCTAAATTCAATTTCATCAAACGCACAAACTGTCGAACGTGCAAAGTTAAAATAGTCGTTAAGTTTTCTGAAATTATCCCATTTTCCGCACAATTTTCTAATTAGAAAACCTCAATAGGTAAAGTCAATCTGAAGTTATGGCGTGACCAAGGGAAATAGGGATTCATTTTTATGTATATAATATAGATAATTAAAACTAGATAGCTTTCCAAAAAAAATTGTTTACATTTCCAGTGATATGAAAAAAGTAAAATATGCCCTGTTCTCATATTCCATGTCTCGTTCAAAGACCTGTGAAGTGGATTAGATATGCAATCTTAAGTAGGCACTTCAAACTCCCTGTATTTACTGGTAAATAATCCACTTTAGAAAATTTCCTTTCATTTATTGTAATGATTTAATCGTTATCGTTTTTTTTAAGAATTAACAACATTTTATTGACAATTGAACCTTTCATTGATTTTAAGATTGCCTTATCAATCTGAAAAACACTTCACTACCGTGTCAAATATACATTTACAGTACTTATACACTAAACAATACCTAAGTTTTGTGGATTATTCATTTTAAAACAATAAATATGTATGTGTAGGTCATGCTTTAACGTGATGCTCTACTAAGTAATGTAAAGTGATTTAGGTTTGTAAATTAGATTGCTTAGAAATATTTTAGACGCTTTAATTAAATACTGCTAGGGGAACACATGAAAACCTTGGAAATATCGAGTATTTTTTTTAATCTTTCTTTTTACAAGCCCAGAAAAAAATAAAGCATCAGGCCTATAAAAACTGCTTTAAAGTTCAAAATCTCCTATT
Organism: Limnephilus lunatus; assembly: GCA_917563855.2. Taxonomy (NCBI): domain Eukaryota; kingdom Metazoa; phylum Arthropoda; class Insecta; order Trichoptera; family Limnephilidae; genus Limnephilus; species Limnephilus lunatus. Next base: position 86,347,819 of record OU830593.1, read on the forward strand.
TACAAACCTCTTTTCGGTTATGGATTTGTTTTATAACGTGGAAAATTAAATTCTTTTATAAATTATCGTACAACATTTAAATATTTGTGCCTGAGCTTCGAATATTAAAATAAAACTCGCTTTATGAAGATGTTTTTTTTTAATAAATCAAAACCGGCGTCTGGTGTTAAACGGGAATTTAAACCTTATTGCCATCAATATTACACGACGTGGGAAAAAGTAGATTTTATTTACACATAAACGCATTTTTATTTGAATTTTTTAAAATCTATGAATTGCCAAATAAATTTACAATCTTACCAAAATTAACGATCAGAAATCTGAAATACAGGATTTTAAAAATTATTATTGCAAAAATACCATTTTATAGTTACGTAATGCAAATATGTAGAGATTTTGGAATTAATATCTTAGGTGTGTGGCATGGACGGTGACTCGACAGTTGATACCTCGACAGTTGGCCCCCCCAAATTATAATTATTATACATTTTTTTATTATTTTTTTTTCAATTTCAAACCTAAAATTGACTTAAAAAATAAGTTTTTTTTGCAGGAGCTCCACACAGGAGGCCCTGAGGAAAATACAGTGAAACCCTCTTAAGAAGTTTTCCAAGGGACCGGAAAAAACAAACTTCTTAAGCAGGAAAACCTTATATGTGGGAAAAATTGGGCCAATATTGAGTCGAGGGACCGAAAAAACAAAACTTCTTAAGCCACGAAACGTCTTAAAAGAGAACTTCTTAAGAGGGTTTCACTGTAATTTCAATCAGGGCCTAAGTCATCTTTGGGGATGCTGTGTGGAGGGTTTTTTAAGGAAAGTAAGGAGAGGAGAGTTCTGGGAAGGAAAAGGATTTAAGGGGTGGGTAGGAATCTGGGGTTTAGTGAGCCCTGGTCATCCGTCTCCAAGACCTAGACAAACCTCACCACATGAACCCGGGCACCCCTGCTAAATCACCAAACGTAGCGAACCACTGGGGGTGACCCATGGCAGAGGTGTTGTTTGTCCAATAAAGGTTGGTATGGATATCAAATGAATTTGTTTACAGTCAATTTTTGAACTTTTTAGGAATATACAGTATACAGTGTTTTAAAGGACGTACCTGACTAACTTTAAACCAGTGATTCCTGACATTATTTGGAGAAAAAAATGTTAACGAAATTTTGGTCTCCGGTTTTTAGATGTCTTTTTTTTAATGTATTTCTTCAAAATCAAACAAAATAAAATTCTTCCACATGTCGTCACTGGTCACTAACCCGAGTCCCCAAACAATCCGTAACCCCGCCAATAACTGTCCAATACATACTGATGTTTTAAGGGGAAAAAAAAAAATTATGTCACAAAAGTCACCGGAGAACAAAATTTCATTTACATACGTTTTACTCTTAATATGTAATGTCAGATATCACTAGTAAAGTGTCTCCACTAACCACTGGAGCGCTTTTTGCCACAATATGGCACTACTTAAAATACCTCGGATTGCTTTGCTGCCAATTTTGGCAAATTTTTCCTTACTTGTAAGTTATTAAGTAGAAGTTTACGATTTTATAATATTTTTTTTATAAATCCTAGAATATGTGATAGTCGACAAAAGATAGGTTAATTCATTGGCTATATAGAACTATAATCAGTTTGTATGTCTCCATATTAAAATTCGGAGTTATGATTTTTTAATGTGGGCTGAAAATAATCAAAATGAAAATCTCGAGCAATTGGATAAAAAGTTTTAAATTGCGCTGTCGCTCCAGTGGTTAACACCCTGTATAGACAAGTAGTTTTTGGTTGATGCATTTGTTTTATACTTTTATTATTCTGCAGTAAATCCTCTCTGCACGTCCTTTTTCAGGGACTTTTAGCTATATTTTGTGTACCGTAGTACTATGTTTTGTGTACTAGGTGTACCGTATTTTCTCTTAACCGAATATATATTGCTGGTAAGCATGCCGGGGGGGCCAACCGTCGAGAAATCAACTGTAATGAAACCGGCATGGACATACTGTATGTATATGACCTCAAGATTCGGGAAAACTTACTTACCTACGTTATCTAGATTGCAAAATTGTGATTTTTATTGGTTAGATTTTTAAAACACTACTGTTTTTACAACCTTTAAATTCCTTGAAAGCCGATTACAAATTTCTTCCCTCTCGGTGAAAACTTTTAGAGAAAACGATAGTTAATAAATTAATCTAAAGTGCTTAAACACGTTTATACATATAATATACAATAATAAATGCATAAAAAAATGTATTTATTATTTTCATTACAGAACAACATAATAATTATTATGATTTTCACACAATGCGACGATGATGGAAATAATGAATGCACTAAAATGTTTTAAAAAAACACTGCGAACTACCGATAACTAGGCAAATGAATGAGCTTTTTGTTCCAACCAACAAGAAAAGACTTGTAAAAAATAAAAACAAAACAAGTTCCTTTGAGTTTGCACTGCAAACCTTGAAGTAGGTAGGTCTTATTATTCAATCAAATATCGTAATTTAAAATTTATAATGCATTGGGGGGAGTGTGAATTGATCACTGCCATCTCTTGGTCATAGAAAGAATACTTGAGCAACCATTGTCTTTAGATGCAAATTTAGAATGCAATAGGGCAGGGGTCACCAATTACTTTCATTAGGGGTCCGTGTTTTAAAATAACATGAACATCGCGGTCCGGAAGGAACTCCCCCCCTCCCAATTTTTACATAGAGACATACAAACTTATTATAGTGCTATATACTCAATGAATTGACCTGTACTTTACCGTTTATGTCATATTTGTAGAATTTATACAAAAATATAAAAAATCGTAAAGTTTATAATCGCTTCTGCGATTCGATTGTAAAAAAACACGCAGGATGGGAATTTTATTGTGAGAGGTACTTATTCGAGTCAACATAGAATATTTTCGATTTCTGTATGTTGTCTGTGGTATACTTGATAATGAAAGTGGCATATCTATGGAAAAAGGACTTAATTTTATCCGAATACAGCTGATCAAAAATTCGGAGGGAAAAAAATATTTAAAAAAATTATTTTTAACATTGTTTTACAATGATCGGATTTGCAACATATATGTTCATAATATATAAAGCATTTCAATAGCTTCATTTTAAGATAAATGGCTGGCCAAGGAAATGTTTTAAATAATTACAATAAATGTTTTACGAATGGTAGGAAAATGTGGTCCATTTTTGGACCGCTATCAATCACAGAAAAATAAAAGTAATCCATTTTTCGACCAAAATCGCTCCAGTGGTTAATTTCCATATTTGGGTGTCAGTAGAAAAGAGCTTTGAGGTTAAATTACATCTCAGAGACTCTACAGTAGAAATAATTATTTTGTAATTTAAATAGTTCTCATATTCCATGAAACTATTTCACAAAATAAAACTTATCGGCTGCAAAAAGAATAACTAAAATAAATATTTAAAATCAAAATATTTTTGCAATTTTGTGGAATAAACGTATTTATCACAACACAATTTAGGACGAAAACAGTCTCGTCAAAAAATGTATGCGTGAAGCTCTTCGTAGTAAACATCTGAAATAAAATATATTTTCTTTACTATCGAAACGAAGCAAATGCAGAAATAATGATCAAAGAAAAATACCACTTTCAACAACTCTTTTGGTGCAACCAAACCGAGGAAAAGATTAAATTGATATAGGTAGGTACTCCCGCTTAATAAGAGTTTAAAAACATCACAACACATTCTTAACGATACATGTATGTACACAGGTACTGACTTATATAAGTATTTATAAAAACTTATTTTATTTCATTGTAGTTCTATTTTATTGTATTAAAATTTATTATTTCATATTTTATTTTAAAATGGGGGCCTCAGCACGGGTAAGCACCCAGTGACATGTTTTAAAATATACCTATGTAAAGTTATTGTAGGTATAAAATTTAAAAAAACTCGATTAAATTTAATATTTATTTTATCATTCTTTTAAAAGATTCTAATAGATAAATAAAATAATAATATGTATTATTATAACACCGCGTATCTCAAAAAATACAATTTTCTTTTTTCAAATTTCTTTTAACTACGCATTCGCCGTGGTTTGAATTGACAAACAAATGTTTTGACCAATCATCACTCCTTCTATTCAAAGTTTTGTAACAAAATGATTGGTACTTACCAATGATTAGCAGTAAATATTTACATAAACGTTTTATTTAGTACTTAATAAGAAAAAAAATTTTATGATTTTTTAATGCTCTTATAATAATTTTTGTTTTATTATTTGAAGAAAGTTGAATAAAATATTATATATTTCTCGCATTAGAACAACGCTTATCTCATTATTTCTCAGCCTTTTTTGTGTGTTACACCGCAAATGTCATTTAAAATACCTAAAAATATGATTTTTGAAAACAATTACTTTTCCAAATGACTGATCCCTAAATATTAGTTGACCCTTTTTTTTTTCAAAGATGTGCTATTTTTATTTAATAAACCAAACGGTTTTTTTTCCTCCAGAAAACCTGTGTAAAATGAGATGTGCGGGGTTATAATGTGAGCGACAATATGCTATTTAATGGATGCTTGAAATCAAATAAGTAATATTTCTATAGGATATATTTTTAAATATTATACAAATGATAAATAATATTACATTGGCTAATAAAAACCTTGAGATTTTCAGAAAGAAAACATGGAATAGAGCACTATATACCAAAATACAAACTACCAAAAAGCTTATTATGTTTGAACTAACCTGTGAAAACCAAGGTAAAGTAAAAAAAATAATATAAGCTTATTTTAAATCCCTCCGCTGAAAATCGAACCATGGTCAACTGTTAGGAGGGCAACTATGCTAACCATTATACCACCAACAATTAATAACTCCAGAATAAATATTTATCACATAAATACTGAAAATATAAGAATTATGTACTTATTGTTGATCTTTAGAATGTTACGTTGGTATATTAAAATACAATTTACAATTTAAGGATTACATACACAGATCATATCTACGAGATTATAATTAGATAGATTAAAATTATAAAGATGTTTAGAATTTGATTTTATTTCAATGAATGAAATTAATAAAATTTTAAAAATATTATTATTCTTACCAAAAATTTAATACACAATTCACACAATGATTGAAGGAGAATGTTTCAATTGGCAGACTTTTCGATCTCTGGCACTATCTGTTAAACGGATAAGCGAGGAATGAGGCTTTATAGTAAATGTGCGCCAATTTAACGGTGGCTGTCATTACAATCAGTATATGATTAGACCATACCTGGTGCGCACGGTATCAGAAGTTTATCAGATTTTTTGTCCGATTCAGAGATGGTGAACAATTTAATAATTTTCATACAATGCTCAAACAATATGAATTAGAAAGAGTGATGAATTATCACGATTTTTTAAATATTTTTTAGGAATACCTGAAATGTTAATTAATGATTAACGTATTTAAGGAGTTATTGAAGTTTTAAAGAGCGTGGTTGACTATCTTTACATCGTGGATACGGAAGTGTTAACCCATTGGCCACAAACCCCGGCAGCCTGCCGGGTTTGTAACTTAGGTACTCAAACCCCGGCGCGCTGACGGGCTAGAGTAGGTCTGCCAAAAACAAAAAACGAGCACGACAGTGACATTTAAAAAAAAAATTAAATGCCGAACGCTCTGTAGGTAATTAATTATTAATTTTGTAGAATTTGCTAAAATATGTTTCTTATGTTTTTCCCTGATATTTGTGTTCCAAGATTTGTTTGCAGTCAGCCGCCATTCAATTTCTACAAAATTGCGAATGGTTCTAGGCTTTTGGTAGTAACCCTGAACGTCCCTGATTGATTTGAGGACTATCATATCAAATTATTTTATTAGTTATTAGCATACATGTACGTAAAAAATAAAAATAATTATTGTTCGATTTATCAATATGTTTTTTTGTTACTTTTTGAATAAAAATGTGGAAAAAAACTTACGAAAAAAGAGAAGGTTATGTTTGTATCCTTTGTTATGTAACACAACAAGCGAGCATTTGTTTGTTTGTTTTTTTTTTTTTTTTTTTTAATATATGACTTTGTTAAAATATAATCTTTATTTATCAAGTTACATAGGTGATTGTACTGTGTCTGTCTCACTAGGAATTCCTGTGTTGAGAGCAGGCGCATTTTAACATAAGTAGTTTAATATAAAAAGAAGAATAAGGATAACAACAACAATGTTATATACATTTAAAGGTACAAGGACAATCAGCATGTTTACGCGCGCTAAGTTCATACCTAGTGAAAGCAACGGGTCGGGAGCCGGCCGCCGTGACCCCCCGTCACCCCGCTGCCTGCCCGTTCCCCCCGTCCAAACAGCTCCCGCCGCCGGCCAGTCTCAGCCTTGCCCTAGCGGTGTCAACACATATATCTCGGCCCGCGTCGCCGCGCCGAGAGCCCGCCACAACACGCATTTTACAATTTCGTAAGGTGGTTTGCCTCGAGAACCCTTGCGGATGTTAACTTAACTTTCGTTGTGTATTCCCGTATCCTCCCGGAGTGGCGTGAGGATGCCACCTGGAACCCTGCCCACCTGAAAAGGGAGCTGCCGCCCTGCACCATGCTGTGAGTAAACTCTCCAACCTAATCTTAATGTGTCCACTCGTTTAGATAATTTTCGAGATGCTAGACCCCAGGCTCGGAGAGATTAATTAGGGCATTGCTTAGATAGGGCTATGTACCGATTCTCTGTAACCATGTGAACTGCGCTTATCCTTACAATATATTGCCTTGTTTTACCCTGAACACTCTTTCATTTGAATCAGTTCCCCTGTGTGGACCTGGATGGAGAAACCCAAGTTCCAACCTTTTTTAGCTACAGCCGCAACCCCCCTGATGATGAGAGAAAACCCTACCGACTGCCTGAGCTAGCCTTCGGGAACGGTTTATTGCAAGCAAAGGTAGCACCAACGCCCCTCCTGCGTGGGGCCCCTATTTGCACACGTAGCACTGGCGCCAACATGGTTCTGTGGTAGAATGCACGCCACACGTAGCACTGGCGCGCAAAGTGGGGCCACGTAGCACCTTATTTACACATATTTAATATTTATAAATTTTTATTTTTATGTTTTTCTTTCCAATATATAAACAAATTTAAAGAAATCAATTAATTTGAATAAATGGTTCAAAAGTTACAATAGATTTAGTACACTAATACAAGTTTTCAATTTTTGGTACAAAATTAATTCAGTGGTGAAGGCCAATTTTTTTGCTCACTAATTTTGTGGCCAATGGGTTAAATACCTTCTTTCCTCAATTCAAAAATACAATACAGGTTTAAAATGGTAGATTCTTATTAAAACAAGGTGTGATTAATAAAATTACATAAAAAATAAAATTATAGGGATATAATGAAATATTTATTATAATATAGATATAAAATGACACGTTAAGGCAGCATTTATTGTTTTAAACAAACCCATTATTGTTTTAATAATGCGAGTAGGTACGAATAGAGATCATTAGAGTAAGATTCTTTTTTAAAATGAGTTTCCTTAATTTGCTCCTTGTCCAAAATGCTCGGTTTTCATAGAGTTACTTTCGTTAAGTGTTTAAATTTTGTTTATGGTGGCCTTCATGGCGTCCATGGCCTCATTCATCTCCAGGCGGTTGATGGTGAGCGGAGGAGAGAGTCTGAGGGCTTTCCCGTGGGCCACCTTCGTTAGGAGACCTGCCTTCATCAGTAGAAGGCTCAACTCCCATGGATCGATGGCATCTGAAAAAAAGGTTTATAAATTAAACTTGATCTATAAATTAAAGAATTTGGAAACGAATCGAAGATTTGGCCCCGTGAAACAGATTACATTGTTCCTTCCGGATTTTTTTCACCCCTTTCGCAAATGTAGCTTACTAGAAAAACTGTGTTTACAAATTGTATATATATGACATCAATGGTAGTTTTTTTATGTCCATAAATCCAGATATGGTCAAATTACGCATTGAAAGTTGCAAAATCAGGGTAATTTTTTGGATTGTGAGTCCAAGGGGTTGAATGAGCAAAAAAAATCGCCACGGTAATTGAAACCTTTAGAGTCAAAGAAAATTAAAGCGGTCTTCTTCGAGAGTTGTGGTAGGACACCCTACAGGTAAATAAATAGATAAACAGCTATCGCATAGGGCTTGGCAGATGTAGAAATAAAATAAAATAATAAAAAAATAAAAAATAAATTCCGTATCCAAATGTGTTAGTGAACAAAAACTGAACTGGAGTTTTACTCGACTAACACATATTAGTTTTATCTGTCGTAGATACATAATCCTTTACCCAGATATTATTTTGAAACTCTCTCTCTCTCTGTTTTCTTTCTTCTTGTGACTCTAGCCTCAAGATGCTAAAGGACAATGTAAGTCAAGAAGACATAACCCTAATTCTTTTCTTTCCGCCAAGTATTTATAACTGCCTTCTGATATGCAGGGACCCTTGTTTCTATTCCTTGTTTCTAGATTTTATGTTGCGTATACATTTGTGAAGATAAACGCTAGCCACAAATTATGAGAAAGGAACGAAACAATCGCAAGCAACGTTTCGCACGGTTTGCGGTTGCTTCGTTCTTTTCCCATAAATTTTCGATTTACATGTGTATACACAGCCCTAGAATATTGAATATGTCACCTTTGCTATAAAAACGATGTAGGGTCACTTACAGAGGTCTAGCATGGTCGATCGAGAAAACCCTATATCAATACGATATTGACCGAATCCATCTATGGTCAGTAATCAATTTTTGCGATCACGGTCAACAATTGGGATGAGATATTCCGACCGACGATTGATAAATTTTAACCTGGACTCTATAGTATCAGATAAGTTTCCGTTAATTGTTAATATACTCATTTATTTGTATAATGCCATTTGTTATGCAAAATTACTGGCTTATTAAGGCTCGGTAGTAACCATTCAAAAAGAAGAAGAAAGGGAGATATGTAAATATGGAGTGCGCTAATATTAAAAAACGATTGTAAAGCGAAAATAGTGAAAATATTTAATAAATCATGACTCGTTTAAAATAAAGTTGCAATTAAAGATACACTGTGAATTTTTCACAGCTATAACATGTTAAATAACAGAACAAAATGTGTTTTTAACAATTTTCGGAGTTTTGCAATTTTCTTTCTATTGAGGGAATTTCATATATGTAATTATCATTTCAGCTCTACAAATGAACATAAATTATCTTAAAAAATAACACATATTTTTTTAGGAACTGAGAGTGTTCAAGAGAAATATGTTATAAATCGGTAGAAATGCTGATTGCAGGGGCTTAATGAATGGAGTTCAACTAACGATGCTTTTAGAATTAATAATAGTCGTTTACGCAATCCATAGATTTAAATAATTCAACTAAGACACAACCAATTTTTTTTGTCCGATCTTTAAGAAACTAAAGTGGTTGAAGCAGTGGCGGTTCTTCTCAAGGGGACGGTGGGGACAGACCTCGCTTCATATTTCAGAAACCTATTGAGAATTTTTAAGATGCTTTATGTTCACAAACATGAATTCGTAACATGAAAGTAATTATTAACATTTGCAGAAACATAATCTATAATTTAAATTCCGAACATTTTTAAGCTCGAAATTGAAAAAGTTTTTTCGGACGAACATGCGACCGCTCCGCTCACTTCCTTATTGCGTACTAACGCGATGCGCTACGCGATTCGGCGATCGCGACTCGGCAGAACACAAGACGCGCTGGGCAAACCGTTCTGTGCACTTGGGGGACATCACGGGATTTTTTCCTTGAAATTTATATTTTTTATTCGTACTGAATGCGTTTCTTAGGTATCTCGTGAATTCGCGCGTGCGCATTTGAGTCATAGTATCATTATCATGGGGATAAACTCTAGGATCCCCTCATGGATAATTGGGCGTTTGGTTTCGTTCAAATTGAAAGATGTGTATGAGCACGGACCGGGATTCGCCTTAGTGGTATTATTGTTGTACTTATTTTGTAATTAAAATAATAATATAGGTCGGATTATTTCTATAGCGCCGTTCTGGTGGAAAATTTACCTCAAAGGCGCTCTAAACCAAAGTTGGTTGGATTATATTTGTTATTTTTTATTAAGCTTTATATTCATATATGTAGGTACCTATTTGGTATTTCTGGTAAGGTGCGTAACTTTTCCAATAATATTTTTTTGAGAAAAATAAATATTTACTTAAGACTTTAGAAATTAGAATTGAAAACATAAAAATATACCTACTCGTATAGGTACATGAATATAAAAGAGCAGGTATTTCGAATGTTCTCAATTATAATGAGTTTAAGGTAAATTGTCATGTAAGTATATTTATTTATACACATAAAAAATATCGGTCCCCACCATCGAAATTGTGCTCGAGCCGTCACTGGGTAGAAGTATGACAAAGACCTGATTAACTCCTGTTTAGTGTCAACAAGTTAATGCGGACTGCCAATGCATATTTGGGGTAGTATTTATATTATATATTGTTATTGTATGGGCCCTATACAGCCTGTTCGGAAAGAGGCGGGTCCACTTGACTAACTTTCACCCCCGAGTAAAAATTATTTACAGGTCAGTGATCATAATCACGTACACATGATCAATAATATTACATTGAAATTTCTTCGATATCTCTGAAGATAACATTATTTATATTATTGTTAATCTGTTGTACGAAAGTTAAGTATCTACATCAATATTTTATTAATACTTAATGATAAGCCACTCCGTGTGAATTTAAGAATATCATTCGTTATTTTAATTCAGATAACCGTGTAATTATTAATGGGCTTACATTGTTCGAAACAAGCCCACTTTTTATCAAAATGTAATTAATAATATTAATACGATAACACGTACAATAATAAATCTGTGTTTGACAAGGTTAATACTTTGTTTTTAAGTGTTAACAATGGCTGCCCCTCCACATAAATTTTATAAAAGTGTAATCTCTTTAATAATAAATCTAATGCGTGACGTAAAATGGCACAAAACTATTCCCGTAGTAACAAGTATGCGTACAGCAAACTTAAGCTGAATTTGCATTACGCAGCTAGTTGCACACAAGTTGTTTCATGACACGGTTGCACTGCTAGTTTCACTTGTAAACATATAGTTTCTAGTTTCATCATGCATCCATTAGTTGTATGTCACAAAATAAGAATCGTGCTAGTGCAAAATTATGGCATCACTAGTGATATGCAACTAATTGCGTAGTGTAAACCGTGAGGCAACTAGTGTCACGAAACCACATCAGCTAAGCGAACGTGTATGCTCATAGGACTGCGTGAGAGAACTATCCTAGACCTGCTCCTAGAACTGGAGTAATTTTTAAAAGGAAGCCTTGGAAGGAGGGAGGCCTTTGGCAAAATGCAGAACTCACCCATCTCTACTGCGCATTTACGAATCTCATATATTTCGTTGAATCAAAAGTCAACATTTTAAATTTACCTGTATTGATATCAATTGCGTTCATGAGTCCTTTGCCCCTCACTTCTGTGATGACGGATCCCTTCATATCCCGCAGCCTCTCCCGCATGAGCTTGCCCATGACAAAGGAGTTCTGAGAAAGGTTTTCGTCCTCCAGGACTTGCAGACCAGCCATGGCCACTCTGGAGCCGAGGGGATTTCCGCCGAAGGTAGATCCGTGGGTTCCTGTAGAAAACATCCACAAATTAATCATTGAAGAGTGGATGGAATTTTTTTTAAGTAGCATTTCTGAACGGAAAAAATGGATGCACATGGATGGTTTTAGCTCGTGCTGAGATAGGTCTTTATTTGTTGGGCATCCCTCGTAGATATGAAAACGAATAAACTTGGATTAAATAAAATAATTACCTGGAGTGATGACATCCATGATTGGACTATCAGCCAGAACTGTAGACACAGGATACAGCCCACCAGCGAGTGACTTACCCAAGACCAGCAGATCTGGTCTGACTCCCGCATAGTCTACACACAGTCTCTTCCCTGTCCTTCCCAGACCAGTTTGTACCTTTGAAATATAAACACCGTAAGTAAACTTTAAAAATCGCAAAACCCGTCAAAAATTTAAACAAAAGAAATACACATTTCAAATACAGAATTAATAATTAGTTATGTATCTACTTTGTCGCTTGTATTAATTATCCTTTGCACAATTATTTCCAATTTCGAAAATGACACTTAAATTCAAAGCAAATTTGATTTCATTGAATGTGAATAATTTGGATGGGGGATAGAGGGCTATCCCATTGTATAATTGCCTTGATCGTACCGGGACTCGTTTCTGAGTTTAAGCTGCACGCACATTCTTTTATAATATATATATTTTTTATTTTTTTTTATTTGAAATATACAGATTTAAGAAAGAAAATATTTGGTTCTTAAAAACAAATTACAGATAAAGTTATTTCTTGTTAATGAATCTACCCAATTTAAAAGAGAAAACATTTCTCGTGTGTGAATTGGGGAGTTGTGCCATTATAGAAAAAGATAAAGTAAAAATAATATACATACATATATATAATCTTTTTTTAAATTAAGAAAATAAACTTATGAATGATAACAAATATTGATTAAAAAATTTACCAACATAGCAGTTACTAAATTAGATATACATGATACATGTAGTATAGATAATTAAAAGTAAAAATAATATTATTACATTTCTCGTAATAGAGGTGTTAGATGGTAAGTACATATAGTTGATTCTAACAATTGGATTAGCTGATAATAATTGCAGGAGTAGGTACATAATGTTAAGTTACAACAATAATCGCTTCATTTCAGTTCAAATGCTGATGAAATATTTTAAGAGGATATGTGAAAATGAGAAGAATGCATTAATATATACTGATTGTTTATTTATACCTCGTCGGCAATCCATAGAACGTTGTTCTTGGTACAGAGTTCCCTAACTCCCTTAAGGTAATGGTCATCTGGCACCAGAACTCCAGCTTCACCCTGGATGGGTTCCACCATGAAAGCGCATACATTGGGGTTCTTGAGAGCTTCCTGGAAAGATAAAGTTGATTAAACATGGTCCTTAAACCCTCGGGTTAATTTGTTCGGTTTTCAGAACAACCCATAGGTCTCTTAGAAATTATTGTGTCTCCCTTACTATCATGGTTATAAACATGATCTAAACCAACGATACTCAACCTTTTTTCTCTTCGGGCCGCAAACATGTATTTGTAAAGTTACGCGGGCCGCATACCCCCCTCCCCCCCCCCCAGGGCGGACCAATTTTTTTAAAACTTTAATGGGGGGGAGGGTGTGGTGACACCACGTTATCCGCCCCGGGTGCCACCCTTGCTAGCTACGCCACTGTGCAATTTTCAAGTAGGTACCTGTCTAACCAGTGACATTAACTAGTTGTTTATGTTTTATAATTTTCTAGAAGTGGCACTTTTTTATTTATAAATTATTTGTGCGCGTACTTGTGTGTCAAATATTTGTTTTTTGGGAAAAAATCTAGCGTTTGCAATAGCAACACTCTTACACATCTGCCCTGATGATGGACACTGCAACGCTGTCGAAAACTGAAACGTTGGCGAAAAAAAGGAGATAGCGCAACACAGCATAACACCCCAACAACAAATAACGAAAATATTTTTGGCCGTGAAAATCTAAAAAACGTATCTCACTCTTATACCAGATTATGTGGACCATAATGACAATCCTTTTCGGGTGTCATTTGCGTCAAAGTCAAAACGAATCTCAAGATATACGAAATTTAGAGTGATAGTTTTTTTTATATCAAGTTCCTGATAATAAAGTGTTTACGGCCGCACACAAAAGCTTGCCGGGCCGCATGCGGCCCGCGGGCCGCAGGTTGAGTATGGTTGATCTAAACGGTGTTACAAAGATTAAACACCACTTTTTATATTCAAATCTAAAAGTTAACCGCAAATATATTAAAAGTACACCTCTATTAAACCAAAGATTCCGACCACAATTTGAAAAAAAATTATTTATCTTTTTAAATTTTGAAAAATTAAGGTTAAACGTTACGTACATTATAATCTACGCATTCACAGATGGCGCCAATCAAATTATTTTAAGTTTTAATGCTTTTTGCACGTTACGCTTTAAAATATTAATGTAAAATAATTGTTCGCGCTCGTACATATTTAATTAGAATATAAATAAATAGTTTTGTCCATAAACAAACCCAAATCTTTGAAGAAAGGCTGAAAAATGCAATATTGGATTGAGTAACCAATACAATATTGTATTTTTCAGCCTTTCTTGAAAGATTTGATTTTGTTTATGGACAAAACTATTTATTTATATTCTAATTAAATGTGTACGTTCGCGAACAATTAATTTACCTCAATATTTTAAAGCGTAACCTGCAAAAAGCATTAAAAACCTAAAATAATTTGATTGGCGCCATCTGTGAATGCGTAGATTATAACGTACGTGACGTTTAACCTTAAGAGGTTTTTATTAATCATTTTAACCTTATAAAATTTGCCTAATAAAATATGTATGTTTTTTTTTTTAATTATGGGTAATTTTAGTTAGAAAAGGCCAAGTTGTGCCATTTCTAAGACTTTTATATTTGCATTCAATATTTTCATATTTAAAAAATTATATGTTTATTTCGAATCATTAAATTTGAAAGCGTATTATTTCATCACCTTTTAAAAACAGTTTTAATTTTTCGGATTTGTTCAGAAATATTACAATTATTTGGATTTTATTGCAAAGCGAAAACATTTTGTCCTTCCAACAAAATAGGCCCGAGGCCTAAGGGATTAATGCTTCTGATGGGTTATTGGATGAGTTTGACTATATCATGTGATTGACAATAAATGACAAAAGACGTTAAACTTCCGGATTGTGAAACATAAGGGATAGTTCAACACCCCTAAACTTGGACAGCTAAAATTATTTTGGCTACGATCTTTTGGAATAGCCTCATAGAAATACAATAATAATTTTGGTGACCATTTCAGACAAAAAAAACAAAGAGTCTGCTTTAGACCACACGGCTGAAGTAAAACTTCACTAACTTATAACGGTAAATTTGTAAAAAAATCAAGCTTCACACATGGACAGCTGTATGCGACCTGTGGACGTGTCGGACGAAAACACAAAAATGTATGTGAACCTATCCAAAAGCACTTCAACAAACAGAATTGAAGGGCACAAACCCTTTCTTTCTTTGAGTGGCCTTGCAACGCCCGCCGGGTGCCCGCTATATTATAATGTTATACAGTGCAGGCGCTTGCATTATAATGCAGTTTCCCGGCACTTGGGATGGAACCATAAAAGTTTAGTTGACCTCAAGGTTACAGTGGTCTCGCAACGCATGCCGGGTACCCGCTGTATATAATGTTATATAGTGCAGGTGCTTGCATTATAATGTAGTTTCCCGGGACTTGGGATGGAACCATAACAGTTTAGTTGACCCCGAGGTTACAGTGGCCTTG
Organism: Limnephilus lunatus; assembly: GCA_917563855.2. Taxonomy (NCBI): domain Eukaryota; kingdom Metazoa; phylum Arthropoda; class Insecta; order Trichoptera; family Limnephilidae; genus Limnephilus; species Limnephilus lunatus. The sequence continues at coordinate 86,363,232 of OU830593.1, forward strand.
CAACGCATGCCGGGTACCCTCTGTAACAATATATACACGAATAAAAAAAAATGTTAAAACTTGTATTATATATTTTTCCTACTTCTTTGTTGAAGAATTTGTTCCTAGCTACCCGGGGCGCAGAAGTCGAAAGAGTAAAAATACAGATATATAAGTGAATTTTAAAGAGTAAAAATACGGATATATAAGTGAATTTTAATTAAATTCCTTACAAATTTACATAAATATTACTCGGCCACCTTCTGATCTCCTGATACCGAAACGGTTGTTTGGGTTTGTTCTTATTCTGCGTAGGAACTAAAAACTTGTTTATTTTTTTCCTACTGCTTTGCAAAAGAACTTGTTTCTAGGTACCCGGGGCGCAGAAGTCGAAAGAGTAAAAATACAGACATAACGCGTGAATTTGAATTAAATTCAGTACAAATTTACATAAATATTATCCGGCTTACTATGATACCGAAACGGTTGTTTGGGTTTGTTCAATCTGCGTAGGAACTCCTGGGGCGGCAGTACCCATACCGGCCTCCCAAATGAACACACAAATAAAAGAAAAAGACCTTGGGTTGACCTACTACTACGGTGTTCGCATCGATTAGCGTTGCGTTAAATATAATATGTGTTCTTTTTCGTAACGCATTCATCATTTTACCCCCAAGTGTCGAGCGTGCGTAAAGAAGTTTTACTTCAAAAAGCGTACAATTTCATTGCGCCAGAGGTTGACAGTTTTTTCTGCTTCGAACACACAGTTTTTTTGCTTTATAGTGAGGTTGAGGCAGGATTATTGCGAACAATATTGCTCATGACTTTCAGAGACAGCCTGTTGCATCCGAAACAGCTTACGAATTACAGCTTCAGATGCACTTGGAAATGAACTGTAAGTACTAACAATGAAACAAAACGAAGTGGTGTTTGCTGACATAGGGTGATAATAAATGTAAGGAAAACCAATGGATGCAAGGAAGAAGGATAACCATTCACTTACCACTGTACCTCTGCGAAGGAGCACACAACACAATCACAAATATAATTGATACATGGTTGATGCAGTTCCACCGCGATACCTCGAGGTAATTATCGCCACAACAACACAACTAAGAATAAAACGATATGGTATACTTTCGATACGGTCAAAAACCTTCCTTTTAGTTCAAAAACGAGATTATGAACACCAAAAAATTGCTTCCAAGGTAGTCCCAATTCTTCTTCTGTTTTTTCGGAAATAAATGCACTCGAATTTAGTATTTTTCTCTTGTCATTCTTCCAAATTCAAAATGCTTTTCCAGCAAAGTGATGTGGTTAGGGGGGAAGGTACTGGATAAATGACACCCCGGTAGGAATGCATATTCTCATTTCAAAACCAAACACAGGCTAAGATGTGAAAGTTATAGAATTACCTCCAATGATTTCAGATCATTATAGGGCACCAGTTCAAATCCTGGCATCAGGGGCTGATAGCCGTCATAGCTCTCAGGGTCTGTAGAAGCCGATACGGCTGCCAATGATCTTCCCCAGAAGTTACCCTCGGCGAACACGATGACTGCTTTGCCATTCTCTATTCCCTTTACATTGTACGCCCACTTCCTGGCGATCTTACAGGCAGACTCGCAAGCCTCCACACCTGGGAAGAAACAAAATGGAAATAGGAGAAGAATCATAAGAAATATAACATAAGTTTGTAGGTTGGGTTGTTAGAAAATCAAATGTAACTTGTGTAATGTTCTTTAATCCCAGTGATTGATATTACTTCAAATATGTTTGGGAAAACTTCAATATTAAGATTGATGATAGTCGAGATGTCTAGTTGCTTTATTTACATTATCGTAAGGTTAACAATGAAAAGTTAACTGGACCAAACGTCCATACTATGGGAGGCTCTAAGTTATTCTGAAGCTGGGTATCCAAATACTGTGGAAGACGCGGTCTATCTTATACCATCGGCTATTTCCGTAACCGTTCGTATATTAGACATCTGTTGAGATACCTACAAACTACGTACAGCTATTCTTACCAACGACACGTTGAAACTACATGTATAATATAATAATAATAATATACATGTATTTTTCAATGTCATTTAAAAAAAAAAAAAATTTTATTATTTTGCTTGTACTTAACGGTTTGGTAATGACCGATATTTATGTGTGTTACAAGGACAGCATTCCTTCCCGACACCTGTGCACTAAAGATTTCAATACGTTTGACATGATAGGAGAATCTATCAAATGGACTGCCCATTTCTGCACAGAGTTGAGAATTTTTTTCAGATATATTTAGTCGTAACAATATGAACTACTAGAACATACCAGTATTCATAGGCAGCATCTTATCGTACTTGAAGAGCTGACAGATCATCTCTGCGAACTCTCCCAGCACGTCGGTGTGGAAGGCTCTGGAGGTGTGATGTAGGACCTGCATCTGCTGGATCATGGCCTCCATGATGCGCGGGTGGCAATGACCGTGGTTGGTGGCCGAGTAGCCGCTCAGGAAGTCCCAGTAGCGCTTTCCTTCCACGTCCCAAGCGTAAATTCCTTCACAAAAAGAGATTTTATTGTTAAGAGCGCCATCGTAGGAACGGCTGCGTCGCCTTTTTTCAAGCAAAATTTAATTTTGGATTTGAGGCCAAAATACTCAACCAAACGGAACAATATATTTTTTTTAAATCAAAAGGTATATTAAATGGTGACCGGACAACTCAGAAAGAAATCAATTCAGAACCTCATTTGAAAAGTCAAAGTGAATATATAAAAAAAATGATTAAATAGGTTACATTAGGTTAGGTTATTGGCTATTTTTTAATTTTTTTTCATAGTTTTTAATGACTTTTCAAAGAGGTGTTGATTTGACATTATTTTGAGTTGGCGTGGAACCGAAATATTAATTTTTCGAACAACTCGCATGCCACCTTTTGCAAATTTTTAATACAAAATTTCATAACGCCAGAACTCACCCGTATAATATAGAAACTTTCACAGTCGTGCACACAACAAATCATCAAAGTTTCATCGCAATCGGATGAATAGTACTTATAGGAAATAATTTCATAATGCCAGAGCTCACTATTATATATAGAAACCGATTTTTTGTAAAAATATTTATTCAGCAGTCCTAATATAGGTACCTAGAATCTAGATGTCGCCGTCAAGTTGGGCGCCACATAGCCTTTCCATTAATGTGTTTTTGGCTCTGAAGTCGACTGTATTAAGAGGAAACACGGTTGCCAATAAATTTGTATAAACCGTTGCTGTCACTGTCGCTGTTACCCCTCTGAATACTGAGCGAATAACTATAATATTTTATATTTATAATAATATTATAATAATAACCTCCAATACCAAAATAAAATCGTCAAAATCGAGGTTTTTTATTCCCCATTTTTCTCCTCCAAAACTGGACCAATTTTTAAGATTTTTTTACCAACTATATAAGAAAATTTTCTATGTTTGTCCTTTTTTAATACCTCGTAGTTTGTACATTGAACGTCTGTTTATGGCGTTCAAAACAGGTAATTTTAACGATTTTTGGATGGTCCTAACCTAACTCCTATAAGAAGTAATTTAAAAAAATCAAAACATACCGACATGCTAGTGGTCGATATCTATATTATAACGGTTTTTATCGACGGTTCAACCGATCTAATAATAAAAGTTATTTACCACTCCCTCTGCACAGCGCCACCGGCAAGGGATGATAGTTGTGACAGCTGTATTTCTCTTCCTTCCGAATAACCTGTGCAGAACTAACTCGTCCCACACCACTTTGATGGCGTGCTGATGTCTTCAGGCATGTTGCACTTTTCAACGAGATTCTTGACAGCATTTTGAAGAAGTGTACCGAAATCTGTAACAAATACACACATCCTTTAAATCCATCATAAATATTGCTACACCAATCAGTGGCATAATGTAGGTGTCAGCCGCCCGGGGCGGAGGAAAATTTCGCCACCCCCTTATTTAAAAGATTAAAATATGTAGTACGAACTTTGACTTCATTAAAAGAAAAGGGATTCCCCGGTTTCGTCACAGAATAAGTCATTAAAATTCCGTGCTCATTTCAACCGGTCCGAATCATATGTGCGACAAAAATATGAAATGAGTGGTTCAATTATTTACAAGATGTTTTTATTATTTATGGTGAATTTTTGCCGCCCACTACGCTGCGCCACTGATACCAACAGGATTTAAGATGCGTAATTTTAATATCTTTGCCACATCGTGAGGATTACTCAACCGATAATCCTGGTAGAAAATTGGAGTGAGGGGCTCAGTAATAAAGAGCCGACTTAAGGTAAAGCATTGACCAAGGTTCAAAACTGCTTAAGCATCGCGTAATCATCACTTCTAGATTAAGTACCTAATGCTTAAGCAGTTTTGAACCTTAGTTTCGGCTTTGTAGAATTGGGAACAGCGGTCGCAAGTGTGTAAAATTCGGGATGAGGCCGTTACCAATAACACTCCTTTTTTTATGTAGATCCATTTTTTTACGAAAAATTAAAAAAATGGTCACAACTTTTTGACTTTTTTTTAAAACTTCGTTACACTTTATTATATTCTTAATTACTAATACGTAAATTAAATTAAATTTGCCGTAAATTTGCATTATTGACCTTGCAATGATGTTGACTTGGAGCTGTTTGTTTGGGAGTGTTTTTTTTTTAATAAATGTGTTTTTATTATGCTCAGCATACGTCTAAATATTTGTCAAAATATGATAATTACTTAAGGAAGATTAATGTAAACAACTTCCGCTAAAATTTCTCAAGAAATCAGCAATACCTATGTCATCTTATTTATTTAATACTGCAGTCAATAAAGTGAAGGTAGGTATATAATTAAATTCGTACATTTTTAGTGCTATAGGCATTTGCCGTAATTTTATAAAAAGCCTCGTACATTTTGTTTTTCAACTCTTTTATCTTTAACATATTATATTTATAAAACTAAAACTGACACTAAAATAGGTGATAGTCAATACGCAAAAAAAAAACGTGACTACATTAGGTACTGTAATTATTTCGCCCAGATTCCCCTGAAAATGGAATCCATAATAAAATACTCGTACTTTCAAATTATTCGTTATTAGTAAGGTATACCTATTTTATAATATATGTTATAACAACGTGCGAGGGTTGTCCAAAAATTAAAAACCTTTTCCCATTTTCGACGATGTGGACATTATTTCTCAAAATATGGCGGCACTAGCGTGTAGTCTAGGAGGTTTTGGTAGCTCAGACTTTCCCCTAAAAAATGAGCTGTGATCCGGCTTTGAGATGGACGCTCCGCTGTCGAATCCCGCGCCACCAGCGAGGTGCGCTCAATTATTCGCTTTCTCAGAGTCCGGCCTATTAAAGTTTGTAAGCTCGCAATTTTGATGCCAGACGTCAGAAATATACCAATGATTTTGAGGGGAAAATGGCGTATGCAAATTGCGTGCCGGTTGGGTTCCCAAAATGTTGAAGAGCAAAATCATGTGGAAAGCGCTCGGGTCTCTTCGAACCAATTTTTCAACCGAAGCGAGACTTTTTGGGTTGAAATAAGGATTCACCACCTAATCCCGGAATTGAAAAGGCAATCAATGACATGATTTGCATATTTTTCTTCAACTGAAGCAACATTTAGCCGGAAAATCTTTGGAGACCGACTAGGACGCGGGTCGACGCAGAGGCATTTTTGGCGGCGGAGTTCTACGATAAGGGAATCAAAGACCTAGTGCCGCGGCTCACCAAGTGCATCGATCGTAACGGGGACTATATCGAAAAATAGTGGGAATATGTACCTAAAATTTCATACGATTTTTTTGTAAATGCAAATTTTTCCTAATTTTTTAAATTAGAAAGGTCTTTAATTCTTGGACAACCCTCGTATATTAGGTACACAGATGTATGTAATCCTATTACAATGCACATGAAATATTGTATCATCTTTTGAAATATATTCTTGTTGCGAAGAGAATAGGAAATTGTATTACATATTTATTTATTTACCTATTAAGTTTTTAATTTCAGTTTTTTTTTTTTTTTTTTAAATAATGTTACTGTTTTACATATATATATATATATCTTACGTAATAAGGCAGACTGGGAATGCACCTTCCACCCATCCCTAAACACGTAGTACGGGGTCCGCCAAATAACTTTTTTTTTTTGAAAATGCTATAAAAAAAAAACTACTGAATATTTTCTCAAATTTCTTTTTTTATTTATAAGTACAATCCTTCCGGTTAATAATGGAAAATAATTTCATTCAAATGGCTGCCTCGGCTGGCCATGCAGTAGCCTACACGATCGGTCCAATTTTTAAGCACATTATCGATTGTGTGCAGCTGTATTTCACCAATGGCTTCACGAATATTGTCCTTTAAAGCGTCAATTGTCTCTGGCTTGTCGGCGTAACATTTATCTTTGAGGGCACCCCACAAATAATAGTCCAACGGTGTCAAATCGCAGCTCCGAGGTGGCCAAACGACATCAGCTCTGCGGCTGATAATGCGATCTTCAAAAACAGGGCGCAAAACATCGAGTGTAGCTTCGGCTGTGTGGCACGTAGCGCCGTCCTGTTGAAACCAAATGTTGCCAATATCCTCCTCTTCAATTTTTGTGAACAAAAATTCGTTCAACATGGCCCGATAACGATCGCCATTGACTGTAACGGCCACTCCTTGCTCATTTTCAAAGAAAAATGGCCCAATTATGCCTCTGGACCAAAATCCGCACCAAACAGTGACTCGTTTTGGGTGTACCGGCTTTTCAATGTATGCGTGCGGGTTTTCTGTGCCCCAAATACGACAATTTTGCTTGTTTACATACCCGCCAAGATCAAAATGAGCTTCATCCGAAAAGATGATTTTTTTGGCAAAATCGGCATCTTCTTTAAGTCGATATTTCCCAGCGTTGTTCAAGCGTATACACAACCATATTCGCTCAGCGGAAGGATAAAACTAATTATCTGTCAAATCAGACATGAGCTAAGTATTACCATTCACGAAATAAGCACAAACATGAGAATAAAGGAAATAAATAATTATATGCTAATATTCAGGGGGTATTTCAATTTCACCACTTCTGAGTGTAAACTGTTGAGTAACGACTCGTCAACTGTCAGCGTGTTTACATTAGATGTACATTGCTGTTACAGACTTTTTTTACTAACTCTACTTTTACTAACTTTTTAACTCCATATACAAGATACCCCGAGGATAATTTCCCTCAACGCTAGATAAAAAAAACACTATCTTTTTTAGGCAAATTATTATAAACGTTATCGTCAACTCACTTTTTTGTCGTTTCATGTAAAAATAATTGATAAAAAATTCCCAAAGGTTCATAATTTTATTTTCAAATTGCGGTCGGAAATTTGGTTTCACACAGGTGTGCATTTGTATTATTTTGCGGTTAACTTTTAGCTTTGAATGTAAAGCGCGGTGCTTTCTCTTTCTAAAACCGGTTAGATCAATGATTCTGAAATTTTTAAATTTTTAGTATTTAAGGGGCGCTGCAATAGTTTGAGTGGGCATTGTGTCAATATAGAAAATAAGCTCATTCCACAAAATTTTTAAAATGTCAACGTAATAATAATGTATGTTATTTACACTTCTCATAAGTTTTTATTTGTTCTAGGAAATTCATTGCGTAAATGGACTTCCTTCTAATATGTTAAAATGTATAGGAAGGGGGCGATTCTTTCAATAGGGTTAAGAAATACTAAGTTAGATCAAACCATAATAGCAAGGTAGACACAACGATTTCTTTGAGACCTTTACGAAAACCGAATAAATTAGCAAGTACCTACCTACCTCCATAAATTCATTTAATTTTACGACCAGAACGAGCGGTGGGGGCGGTCCGCCCGGATGCCACCCGATAAGGGGTGACACCCGACCGTGGAAAAAAATTGCGAAGGTAAAATATTGCCACAAAAATATTATGAATGTGGTCTTCAATATTTCCCAAAAATTCTGTTTTATTATTTTCGTTCCTAGCTCAAACTATTGCTCGGTTGGGGGTTCCCCTGAAATATTCTTCGCCTCTCACCTGTGTCATTCTCATTTATTTCGTACATTTTGATTGACGTGAACTCGTGAAAAGAATTATTACTTATTACCTACCAATCAAATATTAATTAGTGAAAAAGTTGTTATTCTGATTAGTGTTTTTAAAAGTGTTCAAAGATATCTTTCAAAAACGACTATTAAATGACTGAAAAATAAACAAATAAATAAGTAATTTTTAGGATTTCGATTTTTTTACACATTTGACTAGCTAATAATGCTTTTATTTTTTAAGAAGTCGAAATTTGCGTTTTTAATTTCTCAATAGGTAGGAACGGAATCCTATTTTGATGATGATGAAGTTTGAAGGTTTTTTTTTATATTTAATTTTGAGTTTTCGAAAAATGGTGCCTACACTGCCTACCTATCTAATGAAAATTTGTATTTTTCAAAACCTAGGATACAAACCTACATTTTTTGTTGCAAGATGAAAACTCAAATTAAAATAGAAATACCGGCAATTGACATAATAATCACAACAACTGATAACATTAATGGCACGATTATTAATTGTTTTATAATTTAAAGATATGAAAGAATTCACAGGAGGTAATGTTTTATCGTGTCGTGTTTACACTCGAACATAACATAATATTATGATTATTATCAAAGTCCACAAAAGGTGATGACATTTGTCTTATCAATTATATCATTTCATTAAAAATATATATTTTACTTTTTCTGTAAAAATAAAAACGTTGAAATAATTTATATGGTCGGTATAAATAGCAACTTCGTTATTTAAAGGATATGGAAAATTCCTTCGTTATATGTGATTATTGTTATCTTAGATAACATGTTTTATCAATAAAAATTAGGTTTTTCCTCCATATGATTTTTGAAGTATCTACGTTTTATCAATTCCAGGTATTTAATTAATCTAATTTTCACCTTAATGACTTTACAGCTTGACATGGTTAACTTTGAAGCCAGCAAAAGGGTATCTAAATACGCTAGGTTTTGTATTTGCTCTGTCTCATTTTTTATTTGGTCACAACATTCTACTTTGACCTTTTCCTCCACCGTACGAAGTTTTTTGTTGGGCAATTCACCATAAAAGAGTGCTAAGTGACCGTACGAAGTTGAAGTTTTTTTGTTTTTTTTAATAATGAAGCAATCTTCAAAAAAATACAATTAAAATAGACACAGATATTATAGTTTTAATTGCCCAAAAGTTTTGAAAACAATAGCGTAGGTATACCATAAAAAAACTAGTGTGCTTTAGACCACACGACTGAAGTAAAACTTCAGTAACTTATAAAAGAAGAACGAAAGAAAATGTGCGCGCTCTGCTCTCTCTTGCTCCTACAGTGTGATAGAGACAATAGGCCTGTAGGTACTGTGTTTTAGATATACGAAACGTAACTGGCTATGAGAGAAAGAGAGAAAAAATGTGTGCTCGCACCTCTCTCTCTTGCCCCTACAGTAATATACGAAACGTAACTCTCTCTATTTATATTTTCACTAACTTATATCTCCCTCTCAACTTCCGTTCGCCTCGCCCGATCATACTTTTCGTAACGCTCTCGTCATGCATTCACCAGCTTACTCCCCAAGTCAAGCGTGCGTAAAGATGTTTTACTTCAAAAAATGAATGTTTCTCTGTTTGTCCCTTATGCGTTCCTAAACCATCATCACTTGATTGCCATTACATGAAACTTTGGGGATTTCATGTGCGTACCTACTGCGTATGCCCGCGATGGTTTTCATATATGTATAATAGTTACTCTGGCGTTATGAAATTATTTCCTATAGGTAGGTACTATTCATCCGATTGCGATGAAAATTTGGTTAGTTGTTACGCGCACACCCGCGAATGTATAATAGTGAGCTCCAGCGTTATGAAATTTGCATTAAAAAATTACAATGTGGTGGCGCACGAATTTCATATAAAAATGTTAAAAATATACATGTATATATAGTTAAAGCGGTACACAACCCTAATAATTCACATTTTAATCATTTAGGGTGAATTCGTAACTATAATAACTTTTTTATTCACATCTTGTCCTGGGTATGTAAGTTCTTTGTATTTAAGATTAATAAAAACAATACCTTACCGTTAATATTTTTTTACGTACAACGATTTTAAAACTTTTAATCCGTTTTTCAACTATAAAGTTAGCGGTAAGCACCAGCTTTTATTTTTCTAGGCGATGAACTTCGGGAGTACGAAATGGAGACACATTTTAAATATTTGTAACACGTTCTTCAGAATTAATTAAAAAGAACGCGGCGGAAAGGTAAAATCTCTAGGCCTGCTGGGGTGAATTCGACGGTACGACCGTACGCCGCGCGCCGTGCCGCAGGCGCATATTTGTTTACACGCTTTCTTCACTTGCATCGTTAAGATTCCCACATTATTTGTCTTCTTTTCTTTGATAGGGCGTATTCGACAGTAGGTCCGTCCAATACACGGGTCGCGAGTCGCTATTTCTATACATGGCTTCTTTGTTTGGAAAATGGGTGTAGGTATGTCATATAGTTTAGCGGTTTGGTGGGTAAGAGGGAGGGGGAGGGAAATCTCTGAGGGGGGGGGGGGGGGGGGATATGGGAGGGGGGTGGTAGAAGACAAGGGAACGGTGACGCACGTTGAAAATCCATGCTTCTCACACAGACAGCTGTATGCTGTATGTGGGGCCTGCTCACGCGTCGGAAAACCTTCTGATTTATTCGTGTACGCACCAGACAGAAAAACAAAAAAAATTGTGTATCTAAGAGCACCTTAATGAACAGAATTAAAACAGAAGTACTTTATTTCTTTGAGTAGCATTACAATACCTACTCACAAAACAAAACAAAACAACACATGAACCATGCTGTTTGCTGTGATGCCAACTGAAATCGTAGATACGAAAATAAAGATGAAAGTAGCGATCGCGTAAAGCGAAAAATGTTGACTTTGGTCTCTAATTGGAATCGGGCTGAAAAAGATGTCGTGTATTGTCGGCATAAGGCCAAGGTGCAGCCCAGAAAATGAAATATTTGAATTCAGTAACGTAAATGTAAAAAATTAAGAAAAAAGTTCAGAACTTATTGTTCCCTTTTATTTGCAATTTGCCTGAGGTAACGAATTTTTCCACATTATTTTTTTTAACATGAGCTCCACACAGGGCCTATGCCATCTTTGGGAAGGAAAGGGGTTTAAGTAGTGGGTAGGAATCTGGGGGTCAGCGTGTCTAGGAGAGCGGATGTATGAATCCATCCCTCCCACTGCGGTGCAAGGCCATGTTAGAGTAGACAAGAGTAGGGAGATTACGAAGCACTTTTTTGATCAATGTGAAGGATGATATTTTCCATATTTTTGTTGTCGAATCCCAATGCGCCATTTTTTTTACACGAGCTCCACACAGAAGGCCCAGAGGAAAATAATTTCCCTCAAGGCCTATGTATTTTGTGGATGCTGTGTAGGATTTTTTTTAAGGAGAGGAAGGAGAGGAGAGTTTTGGGAAGGAAAAGGGTTTAAGGGGTGGGAAGGAATCTGGGGTTCAGTGTGTCCTGGTCATCCGCCTCCAAGACATAGACAAACCTCACCCCATGAATCCGGACACCCCTGCTAAATCACCAAACGTAGCGAACCACTTGGGGTGACCTATGGCAGAGGTGTTGGTTATTCAATAAAGTTTCCTGGGACGACGGTACCCATTCCCGCCTCCCAATTGATGAAATTAATTTAACATAAATTCAGTCAATTAAATACAACCATCAGAGGTGATAGTAAAAATGATAGTATGAAAGTTGTTTTCTAATTATAGTTAGTTATTTTTGAATTATATTCATGAATTAAGTTAATTATAGTTAGTTAATTATATTTATAAGTTAATTATAGTTAGTTATGTTTTAATTATATTTATAAAAGTTAGTTTATTGTTATAAGCCCTAGCTAGTTAGAGGATCACGAAAGAATCCCTATAATAAATAAAAATCGAATGACTTACCTGATGTCAAAGTTGAAACACTCACTATGTCTATAACATCGGTAAGACTGCAATGGATTCAAACAACGCCTTTAAATATACTTGTAATAACTGTTCATTAATTAGCAATGAGTTAGATATTAAGTAATATTAGGGTTCTCACAACCTTACTAAAATATTTCTAACTGTGAACAAAACAAATATCGATATTTTCACATTTTAAAAATGTAACCTCCTAATGATAGTGATGATATCCGTCATGAAAATATGATTTCATAGAAAACATAAACAAATATTTAAAATACATTTAACTTAATAAGCAGTTCAATTTGGGAGGCGGGTATGAGTACCACCGCCCCAGGAACCATTTATTGGGTAACCAACACCTCCGCCGTAGGTCACCCCAAGTGGTTAGCAGGATACGTCTGCACACCAGCTGCATGGCAGACCGTATCGGGAGATAATGGTTGAGGGAGTCTCTTTGACTTCTCCAACCATACTCTCTCGGAACATCGCCTTGCACCGCAGTGAGAGGGGCGGATTCATACATCTGAACTTCATTTTATAAAAAGACCCTCCACCCAGCTTCCCCAAATACGACATAGGCCTTGAGGGGAGTTATTTTCCTCAGGGCCTCTTGTGTGAAACTAATGTAAAAAAAAATAATGTTTCGAAAGCTTTAGGGTCTGTATTTCAGTTTTTTTAAGGTCCGGTAGTAAATGCTCAAAAAGAAGAAGAAAGGGAGATATATTAATACGAATGTTAGAGGAAGCGCGCTAACATTAAAAACGATAAAAATTAAGCGAAAATTGTGAAAAAGTTTAACATAACACGACTCGTAAATACATCAAAAATCTCGTGGGAAATGTCTTAAATAGCATTTAAAGAAACACTGTGAATTTTTTTAAAATACTATTTAAGACATGGACCAGGTGGATGAGTTTTTGTATTTGGGAAGTACGTTTACGAGAGATGGGAAGGCTGATAGAGATATTGAAAGGAGGGCAAATGCAGGTAACTCCATTAATGGAGGACTGAACTGAACACCGTTGGCGCCAACAAAAAACTGTCCAAAGAAGCGAAGCTAGCCGTCTATAATGGAGTACTGGTACCTACCCTGATGTATGGCAGTGAGGCATGGAACTGGCAGAGGAAGGATGAAAGTAGACTGAATACTGTAGACATGAGATCCCTAAAGCAAATGTGTGGTAAAACCGGGTACGATCGTGTGAGAAACGTGGAGATCCGCAAAGAAAGCAAGGCTGATGCGTAATTAGTAAAATTAAGAAAGGGACGATCAGATGGTTTGGGCATGTAGAGCGAATGAACGGGGAAAGGAGTGTAAGGAGAATATATGACGCAAATGTGAATGGTAGAAGAAATCGAGGACGCCCAAGAAAGACATGGCATGACCAAGTGAATCAGATACTTGAGTCGGGCCATGTCAAGAGTCATAATAATAGAAGAACGTGTATGAGACGATGTATGAAAGTAAACGAGGCAAGGAGTGTGAGCCAAGACCGAGTTGTTTCGAGGTCCGTCCTCACTGCCTACTCCTACGGAGAAACGGCGTGATGGTTATTTGATTAGTTAGTATTTTTTACATACATATAACTTGTATAAGAACAGAAAAAACCTTTTTTTTTTAAATAATTTTCGGAGCATTTTAATTGTTTCCATCGAGGTAATTTCATATACCTACATAATTACAGTTTCGACGCGGCGCGGCAGCAAATATGCATAGAAATAAATTTTTTTAGAAACTTAAAAACCTAAAGCGTTCAAGAGAAATATGTTATAAAAGGGTAAAATTCGGAATGCCGCGGCTTAAATTGATAATAATTAAAAAATGTTACTTTCGTATTTTCGTGTTTATTTTAATATACCTACATATATATTAAAAATAAGTATATTACTAGATACCTAGGTACTAAATATGGGTGGTTTGGTATATTTATGTACTAGTTTTGCCCGTTGCATCCAGTAGAGGTGATTTATTTTTTATGATTATTCCCCATCTTTATAATATCATGAGTTGGTAGTGTAAAGTGAAAGTAAAGTGATGTATAGTGTGATAAAAAGTTGTGCAGTGTAGATACCATTGTAGTAAGGCGTAGTCTAGGTACTGAGAGTTACATTCAATCATCGGAGATCGGAGATGATTGAACTCAAGAACGAGTCATAGAAACCACCCGTTCTCATGAGATAAATAATGTCAACGAAGTATACCTAAATGATAGGCACTCTATTCGTTCCTCCGTGGGTGAGCATGCGTTTGGCGTGTTTCCCGATCATGCACCGGTGCCGAAGGAATAAATGACGCTAATTCTTCGGAGAATCTTCCAATAAAATACCGGTAGACCAAGGATAGCATTCCTATCTGATGCATGTTCTCCAAAGAATGCCTGCTTTATTTATATAGTTGATATTTAGATACCTAACTAGAAACGCATTAAATAGTCAAATTTTAATGACTTGGCACCCTTGATTTAGTTTTATATTAGGTAGGTACATGTATTTTGTAATTTTCCTAATTTGGTTCAGTTCCCACGAGAATTCTGTTCACATTTCATTAAAATACAATCAATGTCCAATAATCAATTAGATGTTATTGATTTTACAATAACGGCATAATTGGCATAATTAGGTACCTATATCGTGTATTCACAATATCTACTTTCTCAAAGGTAAGCGATTAGTTTGTAGGTAGATACCTACACACGACATACATACACACATACAAGTAGGTAGGTACTAGTTACGGATTAGGTACTATGTTTATTAAATATCTACATACGTAAATTTCTAATTTAAAACATATTTGTTTTGAAATCTTATATTTTTACTATTAACTTTTGTGAGAATAAGTCATTGTTTCGTTTTTAGCATCCATTGAAAAGCGATAAGTTGATAAAAATATAGTAACTTTAAAACTTTTTTGTCAAGCGTAGTAAAAGTTGTTTTTTTAGTGAAAACTTCTTTAACGCCGTTGTGATGTGAAACTCGGTGAAACGAAAAAGCGACATCAAAAAGAGACAAACACATATGAACATCTATAGGATTTAGCATGCGAGAGAATGAGATAGCAATAAAATATTTATTTATTTCACGGGTACTCGGTTCCAATCAACGGTCCCACGCAAGCCTACTTTGGTCTAGTGCAGTGGTTCCCAAACATTTTGGCCCACGGACCCCTTTCCCAAACTGATTTGGCCCACGGACTCCGGGGCGGACAGCACAACGGAGGGGGCGGAATCGGATAGGGGGGGTGGCAGATTTATCACAACGGAGGGGGCGAAACAGGATATGGGGTGGAACGGGGTAGGAATGGGGTGGGGCGAAACATCCCGCTCCATCCTATTACGCCCCTCCCCCGACCAAACTTCCATATGAATAAAAATGTGTCAAAACCTTGCAGCGGACCCCCTGACGTCATTCAGGGACCCCTAATTACTTTTTATTTTCCACGGACCCCCTGAATGATTTTGGGAACCCCTGTAGTTCCGTACGGACCACTTTGGGAACCACTGGCCTAGTGGTATAAAGTGCCCGACGAACCTTAGCGGCCAGACGTTCAGCGGACAAAGGACCGAATCTTACGAAATCCAAAAATAAACATATTTTTTTTATCGAAGGAAGCAAACACTTTGTGGTGTTACATTATACATATTAAATGAAAAAACACACTTTATAAAACACCACTTTATTTGAATTAATAATTATTTAACAGCCAGTTAATATAATTGTTTTAATATAATATTTTTAGTTAATATAATAGCCCTGATGAAGCTTTAGCTAAGCGAAACCTGGTTGGCTGTTAAATAATTATTAATTCAAATAAAGTGGTGTTTTACAAAGTGTGTTTTTTCATTTAATATATATATTTTTTATTTTTGTAAAATCAATAACCAATCTTCAAACAACTCCAAAATGAAAGGCAAAGAAAACACAAAATACTTCGAAGAATAAAAACACAAATACTAAGATGACCAAATGGGTAATAAGATGACCATATGGGTTCATGGGGTGAGGTTTGTCTAGGTCTTGGAGGCGGATGACCAGGACACACTGAACCCCAGATTCCTACCCACCCCTTAAACCCTTTTCCTTCCCAAAACTCTCTTCTCATTCCTTTCCTTAAAAAAAATCTCCACACAGCATCCCCAAAGATGACATAGGCCTGAGGGAAATTATTTTCTTCAGGGCCTCCAGTGTGGAGCTCATGTAAAAAAAAATGGTGCATTGGAATTCGACAACAAAAATATGGAAAAAAATCAGCCTTCACATTGATAAAAAAAAATGCTTCGTACTCTCCCCACTCTAGTCTACTTTAGTTTTCTGAAGGTTTCACTTCTACCGCACACTCTTATTTTTTTTTTTTAATTTGTATTTTTTTCGAGATTTTCCGGAATAAAGAGCTTTAGGTTGGTGTTTTTATACCAGACAATGTTTAATTTGAAAATTCAAACTATTGATAGTAGCATGATCTACATATGTACCTATTCTATGATCTATTCAATAAAATCTATTTGGATCTCGCTTTACAAAATTCGTGTAAGCACTTCTTATGACCCATATTTATGACCTTTTTATAGTAACTATCTTTAGCACCCTTGAGGTGAGTTTTCACAAAAACGGCGCTCTACAAATTATCCAATTATTATTATTATTATTACCTACCTACCTGCATACCTAAATTATTTATTGATTTTTTATTACGGCTAAGATAAATTTATTGAATTAAGATCCTAAAGCCCCAAATGACCGCGAAAATTTTGAAGGAGGAATGTGACCGTATTCATTTTTTATCTTTTGAAACTAATCCTTAATGTACATATTACGTGACACGTAAGAATTAAAAAGTGCTGGAAAAATACAATTCTCAAATCAATAATACTGATGGCTCGACGGCATAACATAAAATGTTTTGAGAAGTTTTCAACTCAAAACCGGCATCTCAGATCCGCCAATAACAAACTTTTGACTATTTGAAGAACACGCCTACGCGTAAAAAACCCAATTTTATAAACACGTACCTACCTCTACATGTTATAATTATATTATTTTTTTTAAAGATAATACTAACACTTGTTAGTAGAGTTGTAGGAGTTTAAAAAGTAAATAATGTATTATTATACCAATGTTTTAAACTTACTAAATCACTTTCATCTACTTTGTGGCGCGAGAGAACATATAACTAGCTTTCAAGGTCAATAGAATTAGTACAAAAAATGATTCCTAGACGAAAATTTGTTTGTTGAATGGAAAGTACGTAGGTACCTACTCGCCGGTGAGAAAAGTGTGCAACATATACCAAACCACCCATGTGTGTAACTATTCGAAAAATTCGTTTGCTTAATTTTATTTTAATATTTTAGGTACTTACGTTATTTAAGATTTTTAAAAACGTTTTCGGGTGGGTACCTAACCACATAGAAACGCAAGTACCTATAATAATATCTATCATAATGACATTGAGATTGTTGAGATCACAATGAACAGAAAGTCTGTGTTACTATCGAGGTGTAAGCTCTAGCGTCATCAAATTTGGAAAACTGTTTGAGCAATGGGCCTCGAAATGAATGCCGGCTGAAAATATCGTGTGTTTCTTTTATTCATCTGTGAGGGTTTCATTCTCGGGCGAAACCGGATAGTAATAGCTATAAGTAAATCGAAAGTATTGGATTACCTAACCGTGATATTTTCTGCAAAGTTTATTTTAATATCACGCCGTTTAGTAGCTGGCGGTTAATGTAAGAACTAGAATTTGAGATTTTATTTAAAACAAGTTTGCTAATTTATTACTTCATGACAAATAATATTATGAACATTTTTAAAGTAACTAGCTGGTACCCGGCATGCGTTGCAATGCCGAAATCAAAGAAATAAATTGTTTCTCCCTGCGTGTCTTGGTCTTTTCCCGTTCCTCTTTCGCTTCCCCTTCCCCTCCCGCGTCCCTTAACGCCAGAGCTCACCACTATTTACACATAAACCATCGTGGGCATGCGTACCACATCTCACCAAAGTTTCATTGCAATCGGATTAATAGTGTAGGGACCCCATATGGGACAAACAAAGAAACGTATTCGACTTCGAAATATTGTCATCGAATATAAGGTATTTCATTTTTTCCCAAAAGCGTACAGCTATGTTCTTGTTACATCCACTTTAGCTTCTAAATTGTGTATTTTCATAACATAGAAAATTTTAATATAAAATTACCTCATTTTAAATCCGCCCGGCAACTGAAGAGGTATATTATTAACGATTACCGACATCTGTTTTTAAAAGTGGAAATAAATATCAGTTTTATCTTTTATCTTGTCTCTGCTCTGTCGTTCTACCCGAAAGTGACACTTCGACTTCATAGACAATAGACAGCAATTGACAGAAAGTAAATTATTGACAGTTCTTTCGTTCGTTGTGTTTATCATCATACTTCTGTCAATCCCGATATAAAGAAAAGTTATGAAAATCGATTGAATATTATTCCTTTAGATGTCGGTACACATGTTCAACAAAACTATCGGAGCCGCGAAAGTGAATTTTCTAGACGAACACGTCGACAATGTCATTTCGGAGGTAAACACACTTATCGTGATAAAGCCGACTATTTTATTGATTAACATATTGCTAATTTTAACAAAAAATACGTTATTTTATACATTATTCCATTTTTTATTATAATCATCCTATCAATTTATTTAGATAGTGAATGCTTTGCTAAAATCGTGATAAATTCGGTAATTTTTGGAGATCGCTGGCAACGGTTAATATGCACTTTATTTTGAAAAAATCTTTTGATTCACCTTAATTACATTAAAAGGCAACTATTTGCATTGGGGGAAGTGGAAAATATTTCATTCTAAATTTTTTCTTGCCTTGACGCGAGTAGGCGTTATAAAGGGGCACTTTCTTTTGAATCACAAACCATGTTACACAAACCTAGCGTAGCCGCTAAACTACTTGAAAACTGGGATGTTTTTCTTGCCTTGACGCGAGTAGGCGTTATAAAGGCGCACTTTCTTTTGTATCACAAACCATGTAGAATGAAATATTTTCCACTTCCCCCAATGCAAATCGTTGTCTTTTAATGTAATTAAGGTGAATCAAAAGATTTTTTCAAAAAAAAGTGCGTATTAACCATTGCCAGCGATCTCAAAAATTTACCCAAATATTACATTATTTAAATTACTTGCTTCTTTTTAGAATGCAGTTCTTCGGAGCAAACTCCAAAGCAAGGTGGAAGCTCTTTCCATCATGAGCAAGCAGCTAGATAAATGCTCTACGGAAAAAGACCGATATAAATTCCTGGCAGAACAGTTTCAAATGAGATTTCCATCGTCTCGAGGTCCGGAGGCAGACTACAAACAACCGTACAATGGCTCCAATGGAATTCACAACATATCTGGTGCACAGCTTCTGGCTAATACAAGAGAGCAAAACAAACTTCTTTCTGTTGAGGTAAAATCTAAGGTTAACAAATGGTAGTCGGGTCGTGTCAAGAGTCAGAATAACAGAAGTGTATGTTTAAGACAACGTATAAATGTAAATTAAGCAACTGTGGGTCAAGTCAAAGTTTTGTGCTTGCCCATCCTATGGTGAAACAGAGTGATGGTTAGTTGTTAGTTACATTAAATTCAACGGTTTAGGTTTACGGTAAACTAAACTTGGAGCAGGTGGATGAGTTTGTGTATTTGGGAAGCATGTTTACGAGAGATGGGAAGGCTGATAGAGATATTAAAAGAAGGGTAAATGCAGGCTTAGTCCTCCATTAATGGAAGACTGAACGCCGTTGGTGCCAACAAAAAACTGTCCAAAGAGAAGCTAGCCGTCCACAATGGAGTGCTGGTACCTACACTGATATATGGCAGTGAGGCATGGAGCTGGCAGAGATGAAAGTAGACCGAATGCTGTAGAAATAAGATCCCTGAGGCGTGCGTATGTGTGGTAAAACCATGTACGATCGTGTGAGAAACCTGCAGATCCGGGCTCATATAAGCTTAATGAGTAAGATTAACAAAGGGATGCTCAGGTGGTTTGGGCAGGTAGAACGAATGAACCAGGAAAGGAGTATGAGGCCATGTGAATGGTAGAAGAAGTCGGGGACGCCCGAGGAAGACATGGCATGACCAAGTGAACCAGATACTTGATTCGGGCCATGTCAAGAGTCGAAATAATAGAAGAGTATGTATGAGATAATGTGTGAATGTGATTGAGGCATAGTGTGTGCCAAGACCGAGTTGTTTGGCTCTGCCTACCCCTGCGGAGAAACGGTGTGATGGTTAGTTAGTTAGTTAGACATATGGCAAAATTACTAATGTAAATGACATTGTACCTAACTTCCTATAATATATTATAGTAACTTATAGGAGTTTTAACTGGTGTGAATTTTTGACTGGTCTAAACCTGTCCTCGCAAACTTACAGCCTTCTCACAGCTTATGAAATCAGTTTGATAAGTTGAGATGCTTCCCATAAGAAATGGTAAATAACGCTCTGATGTGAGGAGAGAAAAAAAAATTAATGGTTTTCTTAGAATTTTTATTATTTGAATTAAAATTTGATTAGGATACCCAAATATCTCTCAAAAACAATATAAGAAATAACACTAGGTAAAACCTAAATAAGTACTATGAAAATGAAAGTAAACTTTAAAAATCAAAGAGATATCGTTTATTTTTCTGGCGGTAAAAGCTTTTTGAAAATGAGCGTTCTTCTTTTTGATTAACGGTTCAATCCTTTCTAACATGACATATTTGAAGTTGGTTGCTGTCATCGGGCTTTCATTCGGATAAAATTAAAGAACCGCCATTGGTCATCCTTCTTAATTCTGCTGTTAACGAAACGAAAGTGTCAAGAGAATTTTTTCTATCAAGCCAACCTCTATACCAACACTTTCTTTGTGTAAATTATGGCAGCTGAAACTCCTGGACAGTAAGCCTTCTTACCACAAATATACTTACAAGTGTATCGGTCGTTGTGGGCATTTGCACAAGTTAAACTTCCGCACAACTTACGTGAACATTAATTACCATAAGTTAGACGAACATGTAAACGCACTTGTGAATAACTTATCAAAAACTTGTATAAGTCGTAAATTTAACTTACGCATGTAAAGCTAGCCACAGAGAATCTATTATTCCAAGATTATTTTCAATTTCTCCCACATGACAACGATGTTTAAAATGTAAATTTTCAATGTCACTCACGTAAAATTATTTTTGCATGGATTATGTTAGATAAACAGCTGTTTAAATAATTTGCTTTATGTTATGTACCTTAGCATAATATTTACAATTAAATATGCTTAAAATAAACCAAGATCAAATATTATTATGACCTCCTGGTAACAATCAGGTTTGTAAAAAATGCAATGCTCTGAATTCATAATTCTACATTGCACAATCTTATCTATGTAGGATGAATTATCTTCACTGAGAATGCTGGGTTTCGTCCTTTTCATCCTACACACTGCGAGAAATTTCAGAGACACCCGGGTTCTCAGTACTATACAATTCTTTGGTTAGTAGTAGGCTTGAAAGTGGATCGGTAGTTTGGAACCCGCACCAAGTGAATTATTGCCTCACGTTGGAGAAGGTTCAGAAGAAATTTCTGAGATTTCTCTACCTGAGGGAGTATGGTTACTATCCGTGGCTCTACCCTACCGACTTTCTCTCGAGCACGCTCGGTATGAACCGTCTACGGGTCAGAAGGGATGTGCTCACTGCAACACATTTCTTCAGACCGATTCGTGGATGGTTTGAAAACTCGACTATTATGCAGAGCATCAGTTTCTATGATCCCGATGGTAATCGCCGTCACCGATAGCATCGACTATTTTATCTTCCGACTTGCAGAACTAACAATGGTCAAGCCAGTCAGGAGATCTGTCTTGTTGTTAAACAGAATCACTTTGAATATCGATATATTTAACACGAAGCACAATTTAAACGGCAAGCTTTGTTGCTGTTAGTTTAAAGCTGTGTACAGACAGAGCTATAAACTTCGAGCAGATATCTGTTGAACCACGAGCGCTTATGTTTTGTACCGTTCACACGACACTATCAAATATTTCTTCCTATGGTAGGAGAGGGGGTCAGATGAATAGGCCACTTGCATCACATTTTTTTCCGGTTAAGGCAAACATTCTAAGACATTCTGTTTTTTTTTTTTTTTTTAATCGTATTTTTGAAACCCTGGCGATTTTTTGAAAATTTCAATCCGAAAAATCAGACCATTTTTTATAAACCGGGAATACGGGACATAATTTTATGTGTGCGAAAAAACGATAATTACATAGCCGAAAATCATTTAAAAAAAAAGAACGTTTTCCACATGAATAGCAATAAATTGTACGGAGTTCTCTTCGTAACATCTGTAAAAACATCGCCATCTTTATCAAAAAATCAAACCAAAGGATAAGTTCGCATAGAACAAACAATAAATCTAGTGAACGTTAAACGCAAATTCAAAAATTCGCCAGAAATCAAAGTGTGGCCACATAAAAAAAAATTTATCAGAGTGGAATTTTACAAAATTAAGGGAACACAATCGGAGACGGGACATTTTCATGTAGTGACGTCACGAGCTCAAATAATGGATTTATTTATTTAAAAATAAGGAAAACTATACATTTCTTAAAATTTTTACCAACATTTTCGTAATCTTAGTATAAAAATCTATCCACAGGATTTTTTCCAAGTCGTTTCTATGTCCAAGTGGCCTATTAGGGAGTGCCCACGGAATGCACATTTTTTTGTACTGAAACTGTCAACTTGACATCTCGTCGCCCGAGTTCTTAATTGTCCAAACTACCATTATTGAATTTTACAGGAGGAGGTTTTCTTTGATTATTTCAATGAAACATTATGATAGGTGTGTAAGATGAAGCTATTTCCGTAAAGGTAAAGGTCTCATAAGTTGAAATAATTTTCAATAAAGTGACTATTTATCGTTTTTGGTACTTTATTTTTAATTTTAAAATGGAGATTGAGCAAAAATACAAAATCAAAATTATTCATATGGAGATTGCACACACTGAAATGGAGATTGGGCAACTTCTGCATAAAGATTTTCCGTGCTTGATTGTGCAAACGACCATCTCAAGTTATATACAGGTGAGTTTATTTTCAATATTTCTATTTTTCATATCGACAATTCGTGGTGCAATATATATATAAATGTATATTTCTTTTTCGATATTTGTTTTTGGGGTGTTATGCCGTGTTGCGCTACCTCCTTCTTTAGCCAACGTTTCGGACAGCGTTGCAGTGTCCATCGTCAGGGCAGATCCAGCAGATTTTGCATTTCTTTGTCTGTCCCTCATTATTTCCTATACCATTTAACCAATTGTGATGAAACTTTGGTAAGTTGTTGCGCGCATGCACGCTAAGACTTCTGTATATAATGGTGAGCTCTGGCTTTATGAAATTTGCACACAAATTCAGATCTGGGGTATGAAATTTGCTTTAAAATTCCATTATTATTTCCTATTTGAACCGATTGTAATGACACTTTGGTGAGTTGTTGTGCGCATGCACACGAAGATGTCTACATAAAAAGGTGAGCTCTGGTTTTATGCAATTTGCACACTCCTATTCCATTCTTCCAATTCTGATGAAAATTTCGTGTGTTGTTTTACGCACGCCCGCCAAGGTTTCTAAATATAAAGGTGAGATCAGGCGTTATGAAATTTGCATTAAAATTCCCTCATTATTTCCTATACCATTCATCCGATTGCGATGAAACTTTGGCGAGATATTGGCGAGCTCTGGCGTTATGTAGTTTGCACAAAAATTACCCTATTATTCTCTGCGAATCCGGTGAAACTTTGGTAAGTAGTTGTACGCACGGCAGCGAAAGTCTCTAGATGTAATGGTGAGCTCTGGTTTTATGAAATTAGTATTAAAATTACCTTATTATTTCTTATGCAATTCACCTGATTGTGATTAAACTTTCGTTAGTTATTGTGCTGAAACCGCGAAGGTTTCTATATAAAATGGTGAGCTCTGACTTCATGATATTTATGTTTTAAAAATAATTTAGGCGGCCCGCAAGTCGTTTGAAAAATGTGTGTATTTTACACAGTAAGGCAGTAGGGGGAGGGGGGAGGGGTTGGGGAATCTGGAAGGGGGGAAGGAAAGAAGCAGAGGGAGAAGCGGGAGTGAAACAAGGGTGGGGAGACGAGGAAAGTGAACCGGGAGGGGGAAGAAATGTGGGAAGGGGGACGGCGTCGAAGTTTAAAGAGGAACGCGGGAGGGAGAGGGGACGCGGGAGGGGAAAGGGACTGGAACGCATGGGAAAGGGCACGTAGGAATAATTATAAAAAAAATACCAAAGCTATAATTGAAACGCTTTAAAATATTTTTAATATTTATTGACACTCTTTTTGGTGAGAAAAAGACAAACAATGTTTGAAAATCTCCTACTGAAATCACTGAAAATATTGCTTGTGTCGTGATGGAGGACTCAACCAGCCTATAAATCGAACACGTGACACGTGATATGAAATGGCAGTCAACAAAAACGATTACGACAACAAAAAAATCTCGAAAAGGAGAATCTGAAAAAGTGAACACGCTGTATTACAAAGTTCCTTGCAATGTATAAAACAAAACTAAAATGGCATTGATAATGATACTTAAAACTAATAATTACAGCTCTATTTCAGCACTGCCGCGTGTGTATGAACTTTTGTAAGTAGTTTTTGACATTTTACTGTTATTTTGTTAATAAAAAACTCACTGGTAATACAATAAAATGCTTTTTGCTTCCGCGTAACACGCCACAAAAACAAAAATAGTGTGACGTAAATATGCAACATGGCGGCGCGGAATCGCGCATCGGCGTACTCTGATTGGTCAATTGGTGGAGGTTGAGCAATCTAGCCCGCAAATTTTATTTCGCGGCAAATGGGATTGAACTAATAAGGAGTTTGACCAATTAAGAACTCACTTTTAGAATATTGTTGTGGACATTGACATTTTAAAAAGCTTATAATTAATTGTATAAGGCTCGTCAAACTATTTTTTATTTATCTAACGACGCGGAATTTTCTCCTTAACATTATTGCATTTAAAACTCATTTTCGTTAAAATGGTCGTTTGTGCAATTAAGAACTCGGGCGACGATCTGTCATCCACCGGTCTAGGCAGCTCCTTAATTAAAATGACCCCCTCTCCTGTTTTCGTGGGAGAGGTGAGTGTATAAATTTTCGGTTACGGCGTAAGATGTGTATTGTCTATGGTTGATCTGAGCTTAACCTCTCAGAAATAGACTTTTGTTTATTAAGTGTCCCTTAGAAAACTGTCAAAACGTGATAATATTTGTGTTATTTACGATTTTTACTAAAAGCTTCATAAATCACGTTTTGCGAAATGTAGCCTCATTATAAAAACTAGTTTGGAAAGGTTATGAAATAAACTTTCAAATTGTTTTATTACAAATAAATAATAACATTTTAAATATTAAAATTTAGAATGCAAACATAAAGAAATTGTAAAAATGACCCGCGTGATGTGAAAACGGTACTAAAATCACAGATTATGTCAAAAAAAAACACTTATTCTATTGTATAAATGTATAATAAACAATTTTGTCACCTCACTTTTTTACCATTTCATACAAAAATATTTTAATAAAAAACTAACAATGTCTTGAACAAATGACAACCAAACAAGATGGAGGTTCCATTCGGCGCAGATAATTAATCTCTATGTTCCATAGATATTTTTGAATACAGACGCGTAGCGTTGTTCATTATCGATATTCTGTTTTTTATTTCTTGGTAATCCGTATACTAGTGATTGAAATAAATCAATTTTTGTAAAATCTCGCACGTTTACATCAAAAGACGCTCTAATGTCTTGACCGCTTTTATTATATTTGCGTCTTTTGACGCCCTAATGTTCCGAGTGGTTAAACCGCTTAGATGTGAACGGTCTGAAGGGATTGTATGGAGAGTTTTATTTGGCGTGCGATGATCTTTTATATTTTATATCCGTGTCTGAACACCCCTTAAATCCGCTTATCTTATCTAAAATATTTTATATGTATATTCTGTTTTAAAAACACTTTGAAATTTTATTTTTGAATTGTTTTTAAAATAATTAATTTAAAGATGAAGATGATAAATTTATTTATTTATTTGCAGGTGGAAACGTTGAGGCATAAGTTAGAAGAGGCTGAGGAGGACATAAGGGTGTTGAGGAAACAGAAGAAAAGTCCTCAGAGATCTGTTGACAAGTCCAATGGTGCAACAACTGTCAACGCTTTAAACTTTGAAAGGGAAGAATTAGTTCGCCAACTGGAAACGCTAAACAAAAAAGTTGGTATCTAAGTACAAACATATTATTTTGGTCCTAGTGCGATAATATCTGTCAGAATTCCTACGTATTACGGAAGATGAATATAATATTTGGACAATAAATTAGCATCCCAAAAATTGAGCGTACTGTACAGGGCCCGCAGATGCTTTAATAGTACACACAACATATGTATGACATTTGACTCAACATATTACATTTGTCACATGAGAACGGGGTCGCTTTTTTGACTCATTTTTGAGTTCAACAGCTCGGCTGTGGAATGATTTGCCGGCCTCTGTGTTTCCTCCTTCCTACAACATCGGTCTCTTCAAGACCAATGTTAATTCCTTCCTCTCCTCAAAAAGACCCTCCACACAGCATCTCAGATGACATAGGCCTTGATCGAAATTATTTTCCTCCTGTGTGGAGTTAACGTAAAAAAAATTAAAAAATCAGTAAATTTATACGTATGAAGCAACAAGTTTTGACCTAATAGTCTAATTTGTGCATAGTGATTCTGTTCTGATCCTCTTCTCTGCGTATGATTTCTAGGTTAACACAACTGTGTTCAGCTTATAAACTCATTTCCACCATGACTTATAGAGCTTTGAATCACATCTATAAATTTAAGAAGTCAGATTTTTTATAATATGTTTTTCAATGCTTTTGAATTGAAAATTGGGCAAAATTGCATAGTAACCATAGACATATGAATATTAATAGACCAGAACAGACAGGAGAGGGGTAAAAACCAACAATAATGGAGTGCGGAGCGGCAAGATGATTGAAATAATATGTGATTCGTCCATTAATCAATCTGACAGTATATAGGCATCTCACATTATAATATCACCATTTAGTTCTTGAAAGTAAAATCTGCGTTTGAATGAATAGACCTTTTTACATGGGAGCGCGAATGACTCGCCACGTTATGAACAAATTTGCGCAGTCCACTACGGCAAATTAAAGTTGGCCCGTTTTCATAGTCCAAGATTTTGTTGCCGTATTTAGTTAAGACACTTTTACAAATGTTTCATAATTTACTTGCCCCAGTAAAGAGCGGCTTTGTGTTTCGCGTGGCTATGTATCTCGATGTGATAGTATGTGTTATCATATTATATCAACTGAATAAGCTTAAAATAAAGTAAAATAATGCTTACCTATGGAAAGTAGTACGACAATTGGGTTTTTTCTCTTTTTCACTTCTATTTTTACACGTTTTCATAGCACAAGCCACCATTTTTGCCGTGTTATTTCGTAAAATGTCATCACATTTTTTAGATTCATGCAAAGCCATACGCAAGCCCAGCCGGTTCCAATGGAACCGGTATGGGGAGGGGGAAATAATACGCTTTTATCACTTAGGGCTGGTCTACTAATATTCATATTTATTTTTTATTTTTACTTAAAAAGAAAGACAAACATTCCCGGGTTACGAATAACCCAACAATGTTTGAAAATCTCCTACTACCACCACAGAAAGCCGAAAATGTTGCTTGTGTTGTGATGGAGGACTTAGCCAGCCGAGGAATTGAACATGCGACGCCCGGGTGGGACCCAAGCGCTATGCCCACTCAACCACTGACCGGTCTATGATAGTAGCATACTGCAATAATTAAGTACCTGAATATTATATTATTGTGATTACAGGTTGAACAATTACAGTCGGATCTCAGATCAATGCTGGACGAGAAGGAGGACTTGATAAATGAGAGAGATTCTTACAAGTGCAAACTACATCGACTCAATCACCAGCTCATGGTGGCGCTGTCCAAGAAGACCAAGACAAATGGAGTCGAGACCGGAAAGCCAGGGCCCGTTCTGGACATAGACTCCCTCATCATGGAGAACAGATATCTTCAGGAGAGGCTCACACAGGCCATTGCCGAGAAAGAACTGGCCACTCATGCTCTTACTAAATATAAGGTAATCTAATATTTCTTAATGGTACTGTAATAAGATTAGGGTAGGTACTTTATTTTAATAGTTTATTCATTATTTAAAATCAACATTCTATTTTTATAGTGTAAAGTGTAAACAAAAGCAAAGAAGTTGGTTTTGACAGGAGAAATATTGGAGGGAAAAAAGTTTGAAATAATTCGGAGGTTAGCGTAATGGTTACGAAAATATTGTAATAATAAGGAAAATTATACGTATGTGTAAATAGATTCCGTGCATTTCCATCCCGCGACAAAATATCCCTGACAAAATATCCTACGGACAAAACATTCCCCAACAAAATATCTACTAAAAATTTCCTAATGATAAATGGTTCAAAAATAATGCAGACATCCTGTAAAATTGTTCAAAAATAGTAAAATGGGACAAAAATAATACAGACATCCTGTAAAAACAATAAATTATTGTTAGTTTAGGTTAGGTTTTAGTAGATATTTTGTCGCGGGACGAAAACGTGCATTACCGTATAAATATTATGTTAATAAAAAACAATATACTGCGACATGGTATCTGTAATTTATAGTAAATCGTGCTGGTACTGCTATGATTTCCATGACAACTTAGAATCGTGCTATTTTATAAAAAAAAAATGAAAAATAGCCTATAACCTAACCTATTTAACCATTTTTTATATATATTTTTTCAAAACTTTTAATGACTTAAAATAAGGTGTTGAAGTTGCCTGATTTTGATTTGTCCAGTCACTACTGTTATGATCATAATACGATGTTTATGAAATGATCAAATACCTCGTAAAATTATTAAAAACTTACCAAAAAATAGTTAAAATTCAATTATATTCTAACTGTATGAACAAAAATACTAAAACTCAATTACAAATAATATCAAACACCTTTTCAATAGAACAATGATTCAAAGCACAACATTATTTCATTCAGCTGATCATCGATACTATATATGTAATTCTTAATTCACAATTGGATTGAAATTATGTATGAAATTTTATTATTTTCAGAGCATTCTTGAAACCAAACATCGGAAGGGTGTAATAAAACTGGGCACAAACACTGCAAATGCAGTTGTAACACACAAACAAGGTTTGTTTAAACATTATTATTATTATTTAATCACAAATCAGATTGTGTTCCATAATTACCAATATTTAGGTCACATTTTAGTAGACACATATTGCTTATCAAAAATCTTCAATGCTATTTATAATAACTTTAGTCAAGCATGAAATTATATCCATCTATTTGCTATCATTGTTTTATAAACATGGATTTTTGAGAGTAAATAATCTGCAGACTATAGAGAGTTAATTGGGTACATTAAGGTGTCCGGGGGTAAAGTGCAGTAACTTTTTTTTTACATTTGCTCCACACAGGAGGTCCTGAGGAAAATAATTTCCCTCAGAGCCTATGTCGTATTAGAGGTTTTTTTAAAGAAAGGAACAAGAGGAAGTCTGGGTAGGAAAAAGTTTGAGGGTGGGTAGGAATCTGGGGGTCAGTGGTCCAGGAGTGACAAACGTATGAATCCATTCCTCCAACCACAGTGCAAGGCGATGGCTCGAGAGATTCCGGCTGGAGAGGATAAAAGACTTCCATCAACCAGACTCTTTCGATCCTGCTCACCACACGGCAGGTGGACAGATGCTTCGGATAAGACCTGGACAGACCTGGACAAACCTCAACCCACAAACCCGGGCACCCCTGCTAGTCACCAGACGTACTGAACCACTTGGGGTGACCCATGGCAGAGGTGTTGGTTATCCAATAAATGGTTCCCGGGGCGGCGGTACCCATACCCGCCTCCCAAATTGAAAATTCTCTCTTCTGAAGGTGTATAGAATTAATTCGAATTAACAACTCTTAACTCGTCAACTATTAAGCACTGAAAATAACGCCAACATTGATGAAACGTTAATAAAGATAATAAAAATAATGATCCTAATAATATTAAGGAATCCCAATGTTAGGGTCGTCCAACTGTTGGAACTAGGACTGCAATAGTGAGTTGTACAGCAACGAGCCAATGGCTACTTTGACCAAAAGACCATGAATCACGCATAATATCATTCATGAAGAATAAACTGTTACACCTTTTTTTTAAATACATTTTGCAGCAATATTGCTAAAAAAAATAGGTACATAGTCAGTGGACTGCGTTGCGATATATTGAATAATTTTCATATGTAGGTACTAATTTAACTATCGAAGCTAATTTTCATCAAAAGCCTTTGGGCTTTGACGTTGAGCACAAAGGATTTTAAATATTATATTATGCATATGAATACTTTTTACCTTTATAGTGAAACAACTCCTAGAGGCTCCGGAACTTCCTATCACAGCGGCCACTATAACTGATTTGCGGGCGTTAAGCTTCGGTTTGCTGGATGCTTTGAATGATAAATCACTTGCAATGTCGCATCAGAAGAAGGCCAATAGGTAAGTAAAGACCGCTTCATTCCTCTTATCATTTTTTGCGATTCTCTCGACTCGAAATATGTAAATACTTATCTCTAATATCCTTCTTGTGTAAATACGACAAGATGCACAAATTATTTTATGATAGGCTAAAAATGGATGGTAACTGAAATGCCCAATTTGTGACAAAATCTCTATGTGATTTATGTTTTTTTCTGGCATGATTTTGTTTAATAATGCATAAAAGTTAAACATATTTACATAAAAATTACTAAATAAAGACGTTTAGGCAGTACTATGCATAATTTAATCCATTTAAATGATACATTATGTTGGATCATAAAATGAGCGTAACGTTTCACCGTGACGGCATAAAAAAGGCAATAAACGTATGTTCCTTATAATGCTTCAGCTCTTTCAAAAGATGACATACACAATGTAAGTAGGTATGTCTGCACCCCCCAAAGGAAACATACAATCATTATCATACATCTCCCTCAAATGTATAAAGAAAATTAAGTGAAATAAAATATATTTGTTTCCTTCATAGGAAAAAGTATTATTTTGGAGGAAAAAGTCACAAACAGTGTATCTCATCTTTTGTCTCTCTATTATTTAATGTGTAAGAAAGAGCTGCAGCATTATAACGATAAGGAACATATGTTTATTGCCTTTTTTTGCCGTTGCGGTACCGTAACTGTGAATCGTCTCGGTAATTATAAAAGCGTCTAATGAGTACATTTTTTAATAAATTTTAGAATCTTAGCTACCAGGATAACAGAATTGGAGAAGAGGCTCGAGGGCACATCTGACAATGAAGAAAGAGTCTCGTTATTTCCTTCCAAAGTCTTCCTCGAAACTTATTGCTCCTCAGAAGTTGATACCTACGATATCAACACCCAGGAAGCAGAAATACCCAACGGTGAAATAATTCCAGAAATCTCAGAGATTCCTCCGGAATCATTGACTGAAGAAGTATCACGGGAAGTGGAAGTTGACCTTAAAGTGATAGAAACGAAAAGAAGCAAAAGAAGAAAAGAAACACCCAATGATCAGAAGAAAATAACAAATAGGGAAGCAAAGAGGAAAGAACACTCCGTTAAGAAAACAGAAGAAAAAGAATATGGAAATCTTCCGCCGGAGTTGCAAAAGTTAGTTCAGGAAGCTCATGATGATATTGACATTGAAGAAAATCAAAATCAGTGAGCCATTAGGGACATAGTAAATGTACGATATTACAATAATTGTACAACGAACTTTACAGCCCTAAACATATGATTCAGGGGGCATCCATTAATTACGTGAGCACAAATGGTGGGGGGGGTCCAGCAAAATATCACTTTGAAACTTGAAAAAAATATACGAATTGGCCCAAATTTTGTTACTTGAAAAAAATATACAAATTGGCCCAAATTTATCTCACTGAGGGGGAGGGGGGGTCTAAATTGGAAGAAAAACTGCTCACATAATAAATGGATGCCCCCTCAAGGCTCTCCAAGAAAGATCTATAATGTACAAGGTGTTTGGTAGAAGAGTGAAATAACTTAAGTGTTGGTAATACATGTGGGTAAAATGGTAGAGACCTGTAAATTTTATACATGAAATTTACACAAAATTCGCAATTTTCAGGAAAATAATGTAAATTTTCATATTTTTCATGTGACAGTATTTTAAAATAAGAAATTAATATTAATAATTATAAATTTTTCTTTATCTATGATTTTGACAAGCTTGAATA
Source organism: Limnephilus lunatus (assembly GCA_917563855.2). Classification (NCBI taxonomy): domain Eukaryota; kingdom Metazoa; phylum Arthropoda; class Insecta; order Trichoptera; family Limnephilidae; genus Limnephilus; species Limnephilus lunatus. The sequence continues at coordinate 86,395,584 of OU830593.1, forward strand.
GTCATAAAATCGAACAATGCTAACTTCATTTAAAAAACGCCGCTTACTATCATTAAAAAAAAAAATCACTTTTTTGCTGCAAAACACCTACATTGTCATAAAATACCATTGGTTTTGCTGAAAAAGAACACGCTTCTCCCAAAAATTTCACTAAAACTAATTCGAATTTTGCTATACAATCACTCTCATTTTGTATGACTGCATGATGCACTTAAATGTAGGTGATAACTTTGCAACAGTGTTATCATCTCTAATCACGTCCGGAAGTATTTTCATTTAACGACCGAACACCTTGTAACTTTTAATATTTATACAATTTTTAAAAAGTATATGCCATAACATAATTGTTTATTATATTGGAAGATGAAAGGTAAAGATTGTGCTTACTAGTTAATAAAATGCAATTGATGGTACCGCTAATTATTCCACGATTACAAAAATCGACAGATTACAAAAAAATATTAAAATATATTCAAAGAACTAATCAGATTTTCACATATCGTTGAAGATTTTGCACGCACAACTGTACAAAGTAAATAATAAATATCAATTTTTATTATGTACCTACTATTTGTTGCCAAGTGATCGTAAATTATGGATAAAGTGATTAGTACAAAATTGAAACCGCATCTTATCATTTGCTTTTATAGCATATTTTAATAATGACAAAAGTACTCTTACGAAATCTGTTTTCTTAGACAACCAGTGATAGCTCCCTTTTTCCATTATGTAAAAACTCTATAAATATTTAATAAAATGTTATTTCTCTGGGCCCAGAGGCAAGGAGCTGTCGGCTCTACCATGTCAAATTCTGTCTCTCTTTGTCTTCCTTTTTAAGTAAAATAAAATAGTTCATAATGGGTCAAATTTCTAGTCTAGATTTGAATACAATCACTATTGTTAAAATATGTATTTAAAAAGTGCATTTTTTTCCTTTTCAATCTAAATACAGTGGTTTCCGCTTAATTGGTACACTGGTTTATCAGGACAGTCAGTTATTTGGGACAAAACCCAAGGAATAGAAACCAAATAAAGAAACTAGTAAAAATTTAATGAAGTTTAAAAACGAATTTGAAAGAACTTGAATAAAAGCTGGTTCCATGACAGTTGATCCGCCGACAATTGGTCCCCCGACGTACTTATATACAATGTGCAGTCGGTTTAGAGAAAATATGGTATAGTTAAATTACACAAAGCATAACTAAGTAACCCCCGTAGGGATGTGCAGAGAGGATGTACCGCCAAATAACAAAAGAATAAAACATATTTTCATTCAAATGCATCAAGCAAAAATCTGCTTCTCTATTTACTGTATATACCAGCGCATAAGTATAAAAAAATCGACACTATAAATTCCTTTGATATTCATACCAACTTATTATTAAGGATATTTTTAAAGTCGAACTGAATATTTTTTACGTTTGAAATTGGTAAATAAAGCACTAAAAATTATAATTTTATAGTAAATATCATCTGCGGGGGGCCAATTATTGTTGGCGGATCAACTGTCGGGTCACCATAAAAGCTCAATAAATAATTTTTAGACCCCCCTTAAACTTCAATTATTTGGGATAAAAAAGGTCCCTAAGTTTCCCAATTAAGCAGAATCGACTGTTTTCATGATGTACTTACTAAGGTAGGTTTTTTGACATTCCATTAAAAATGATAATATAAAAATTTGTACCAAAAATGAATTCTGCTCATTATTATGTCTCCATTATATTACATATTTAGATTTAATATATCAAAAGTGTGCAATCTTAGATTAATAGTATTAATAACTTTATTTGATATTTGTTAGTTTCACGTCTACCAAACACAGACCATGTCACCATGTGTGAAAATGCAACATTATACGACAGCCGATAAGTATTTCTAAGTCAATATATGAAAGCCAGCATTAGATAAATGCATAGTTCCATTTTCAAACTAGCAGAGTCCTTGGTTGCCTAATTTATTATGCACTTATATAAAAGAAAATAGATACGTTCCACAGTACACCATGTAAAAAAAAACAAGAGTGCTTTAGACCACACAACTGAAGTAAAACTTCACTAACTTAGACTTAACTAATAAAAGAAGAGAGAAGATATGCGCGCGCACTGATCTCTCTTGCTCCTACAGTGATACAGACAATAGGCCTGCACTTTGTCTTAGGTATACGAAACGTAACTGGCTATGAGAGAAAGAAAATATGTGCTCCCACCTCTCTCTCTTGCCCCTACAGTAATAAACGAAACGTAACTCTCTCTCTTTCTGTCTTCACTAACTTATATCTCCCTCTCAATTTCCGTTCGCCTCGCCCGATCACACTTTTCGTAACGCTCTCATCACGCACTCACCAGCTTACGAGGAACGAAATCAATTTCATCTTTTAAAATTGTATCTCGATTCGATTCAATTCTAACCCAATTCTAAGTACCGTATTACCATTAAACTTTGTGGACTGTGTTATTTCAAAACCCTGTAAAACAGACCGTTTAACATTGCATTTATAATTTTTATACTTAAAAAATACCACGGTTATTTCTTTTAATAAAATTTGAAAGCGTATTTCATCACCTTTCAAAAACAGTTTTTACTTTTCGGTTACATTCACAAATATTCCATTTTTATTTGGATTTTAATGCAAAGCCGAAATATTCTGACCTACTGACAGAATATGGTCGAGGCCTGATGGGTTAACAAAGTTTATTTTTTTATTTTACATACAATTTAAAATTTTTCTGGTAAAAACATCTCCCTCTTTTGAACACTTTTTTTCTCTCAAAACTCACTTTCTTAGGACTGGTTTTATAACTATCCGTTCATTGCGCTTGATACCATTTTTAACAAATACCAGCTGGTCCCAGGCATATGTTCCTATGCCATTTAATAAAAAAAATTGTATCTCCCTATGTGTCCTTTCCCATTCGTCCTGTTCCCCTTCCCCCTCCCCTTCCTCTCCTGCGTCCCCTTCCCCTCTCGCGTTTCCACTCCGCTTCCTCCACCTTCCCTCTTCCCACTCCACTCTCCCCCTTCCCCCATCCCACGAACCTCCCTCCCGAGTTCCCATCCCCCCCCAGGTTCCCCTCCCCCCTCCCTGGTTCACCTTGTACCCCCTACCTGAGCCCGCATTCCATACATTCAGTCTCGGTACATTCAGTTTTCAAACAGCTCGGGTGCCACCTATTGCACCCATTTTGCAATTTCATAATGCGAGAGCTCACCAGTAGTTTTATGACTTGACCTGACAATAACGAACACAATAAAAAAAGAATTAATCCAATTTGGTGCAGTCGTTCGGAAGTTATGCGTGTACATACATAAGAATATATAAGAAGATAAATTCTATCTGCTGCCAAATGATATATTGTAAACGTTATTATCAGCACTCTTTTCTGTTATTCTATTTTTAAAAAAAAATTTTAACATTCACCAAGTTTCATAATTTTTTTTCAAATTGCTTTCGGAAACTTTAGTTTCATAAAGATGTATAATTTAATTCTATTGTGGTTAACTTTTAGATTTGAATATAAAGCGAGGTGTTTTCTCTCTCCAATTCCATTTAGATCATATTTCTCACTCTGTTAGTACGGAAGACAACAATTTCACTTAATTTTCCGAAAAGCGAACAAATTAACCTGAGGGGTAAAAAAATACCTATGTAATAGCAAAATAGCTGAATTAATCAAATATTAACCCTTTTTAGATGAGCGTCATGTATACATGCCAACCGATCGCGTGCCTAAAAGATGAGCATCATCTATACATGACGCACATGTGTGAGAATTTGAAATACCAGTCCACGGGTATCGCAAATTCTTTAACGACATTGTCTTTAAAAGGTTAATAACAAAAAAATATATATTTGTTATTAAAATGGATTTTTCCTCCATTGCACCCTCTCTTGATGTACATCCATACTCCTTTTTTGCATATTTTTACGGGCGTGCACAGTGCGGACATACTCTCTTAAAGATTAAAAACAGAATTGAGACTGTGTGACAGTTGTTTATGATAAGAATAATTCTGCACATGTTTTAATTTTTGCATAAACTTCAGACTTTTGATAGATGTGAAACTAATGAGTATGTATTTCTATATTATTAAAATGTATTCATTATTGTAAGATTTGAATTGATTCAAATTAATAGATTCATCTTGAAGTATCGGAATTCAACTCTACTGAATTAAAAATTGCCATGTTTATACAAGTTGTGTTTGTTCATTGTATATTTTTACAAAATATGCTCTATACCAAAGCAGTGATAGAAAATCATTCCATTTGCTGATCGATATACTTAACTTTGCAGTCGGTGGCGTTATTAATTCGACGGTCTCCGTGGTCAAGGGGTAAGGCTCTTGACTCGCAATCCGAAGGTTGCAGTGTCGAATCCCAACGTGCGTAAATAAATTTTATTTGATTAATTTGTGTTATTTCACAATTAATACATTTAAAAGTAATATACAGTATATTTGCGGCACGTTTCAGAGCGGAAGATACTCTCAGTATCCCCCTGGTGTAAGACCATCATTCAGAATTGAAATGTTGCTTGAAATGACTTTAACCGTATTTGGTGACCAGATCTGAATAGCCAGGTACTTCCCCACCTTTCTCTTCCCATATTCCCCTCCCCATTACCCTCATTCTCACAACATACCCCTATTGGGGATGCCATAGTCTCACTGGCTCCAGACAGTTAGACCTGGGACTCTTGTTAGATAATCACAGGAAAAAAAATTGTGGCTATTAAAAAATCTATGGATTTAAAAATTGTTTATTTGTTAGTTCCTTCTTTGGCCGCCTGCAAAGTTAAGTATGTCAAGCAGTAGACCAATATGCCTAAATACTTTCCAGTTTTTTCTCATATTAAGTATTTTTATTTAATTTTCAAGTATGTACTGAAAATAGATTTTGAATAGTTTCTAGTCAAATATACTTTCATTATAGTTTTAATAATTTTTCTTCAGTGTGTGTTATATTTGTTATGTTGCCTGATTCATTTTTGTGTTATACTTACATCATTAAAAAACTATGATCTGAAAAATTATATTTACCAAATATATTATGTACAACATGTTTGCTTCTAGTCTTTGGAGATTAAATATATCTCAAAATTATAAATCTCATTTATAAATGTACTTAATTTACAAAAATAACTAAACTACCTGACTTCCACTTTCTTTTTGGTTAATTGAAAAAAGTGAAACAATTAATTTTTTCAATTAATATTAACACTAGAAAGACCGGAGCCTTCATTTTGACGGCTGGCCGAATTAATGTGACGATATAATGCTTAATAATTATTGTATTGGTGTGATTTTTTTTCACATTTCATGATTTATGATTTTACAACTATGGTGAAAAAAACAGGTACGGGTCTTATTTAGTTTTTGAGATATATTGACTTATACCTACAAAGACCGCCGCCGTCAATGTGACGGTTTGGGCCATAATGCTGAGTTTGTTTGCAACCTTCTTTACCCAAGTTTATAACATACCCATTCCTCCTCGTTTGTGATAGTACCACGACAGTACTAATATGTCTGTCTCTTTCTTTCGCTATCGCGTATCATATAATTTATAAAAATACCACAAAAAATATATATCTGGCCCAAATTTATTTTATGGCTCGTCGGAGAACTAAAGACAGGGTATTTATACATATAACAGAATTGGTCCAGCTGGGTAAGCTCCTGAAGAACTGGCAGAATCATTTATTGGATAAACAATACCTCTGCCATAGCCCCCCTAGGAGGTTCGCTAAGTTTGGTGACTTAGCAGGGGTGCCCAGGTTCATGGGGTTAGGTAATTTTTTACATTAGCTAACAGGAGGCAGGTGTCAGTGTGTCCAGGTGTTACGGACGTATGAATCCATCCATCCCTCAACTAATATTTTCCGATCCGGCCTGCCATGCAGCTGATGGGCAGACGCATATTTATTTGTACCTAAAGCGCCCTTGGGGTTATTTTTCACAAAAATCGCGCTATATAAATTAGCCAAATATTAATATTATCTGCCGCCCAGACCTGGACAAACCTCATCGCATGAACCTGGGCACCCCTATTAAGTCACCAAACGTAGCGAACCAATTTTGGTGACCTATGGCAGAGGTGTTGATTATCCAATAAATGGTTCCCGGGACGGCAGTACCCATATCCGCCTCCCAAATTGGGAATCTGTTCGGGGAAGGTGTGTTCGGATCTTGGTGGCGGATGCGTCCACCAAACGACTGCGTGGCAGGTCAGATCGGGAGTGACTGGTTTAGAGAGATCGTTTGACCTTGCCAGCAGGACTCTCGGATCATTGCCTTGCATCACACTGATAAGGAATAGATTCTTACGTTTGTCACCACAGTGATCTCCAGATTCCTACCCACCCCTCACACCTCATTTAATTCCCATAACTTATTCTTCTTCCTTTCCCTTTAGGTACCCTCCACACAGAATCTCCAAAGATGACAATGCCATGAGGGGAATAATTTTCCTTAGGGTTTTTTTTGTGGAGCTAATGTAAACGAAAAAATAAAAGAAACCGGGCCCTATGCCATATTTGGGGATGCTGTGTGGAGGGAGTTTTTATGGAAAGGAATGAAAGGAAGTTCTGGGAAAGAATAAGGTGTGAGGGGTGAATAGGAAAAATTGGGAAATTTATCCAGGAGTTACGGATGAATGAAGAAGGTGTGAGGGATGAATAGGAGAAATTGGTAAATGTATTTAGGAGTTTTAGACGAATTAATCGATCCCTCCCACGTCGGTGAGGACGAATGAATCGATCTCTCCCAAGGCGACGGTTCGACAGAGGTCCTGCTGGAGAGGTCTAGATTAGGTCTCCCTCAACAAGTGTCTCCCGACCCGGTCGGCTACGCAGTAGGTGGGCAAACGTATTCGTCACCTAGATCAGACAAACCTCACCCAATGAACCCGGGCACCCCTGCTAAGTCACCAAAAATAGCGCGAACTACTTGGAGTGTCCTATTGCAGAGGTGTTGATTATCCGATAAATGGTTCCCGGGGCGGCGGTACCCATATTCGCCCACCAAGTGGCAAAAAGTGATCAGCCGTCAAAATGACGGTCGTGGTCTTTATAGGTATGGAGAAGTACCCGGTCTTTCTAGTGTTAACGACTCTGTGAACTAAGAGTTGCATTGATCTAGAAAAACATGTGCAAATTTAATTGTTGCAAATTTGTTATGTTGCCTGATTCATTTTTGTGTTATACTTACATCATTAAAAAACTATGATCTGAAAAATTATATTTACCAAATATATTATGTACAACATGTTTGCTTCTAGTCTTTGGATTTTAAATATATCTCAAAATTATAAATCTCATTTATAAATACTTAATTTACAAAAATAACTAAACTACCTGACTTCCACTTTCTTTTTGGTTAATTGAAAAATGTGAAACAATTAATATTAACGACTCTGTGAACTAAGAGTTGCATTGATCTAGAAAAACATGTGCAAATTTAATAACAGAGCTCACCATTTGCAAGCTTTTAGTGAGATGTGTTAACTCATTTTCTGCATTATTTGTAGTTCAGAATATTGCCCAAATCATTCCAAGTAAATAATTCAGTAAATTAAAAATTTCAGTAATCAATATATATTATAAAAGAAAGTGCGTACCGCTAAAACTCAGAAACGAGTCCCGGTATGATCAAGGGAGTTATATGGTGTGGTAGCCCTCTATCCCCCATCCATTAAGAAGGTTCCCGTTTTTACCTGAAGAGCGTGCTTTTGAAGATATAAGGGCTGAAAGTTTCGCCCTCTAGAAATTTCTAGAACAGTCCAGAACATTCGAGGGTATTCAAGAGAATTCCACAACATTCCAGAATATTCTGGAATGTTGTGGAACATTTGATAATAGGGAATCGGGAACATCATTGTGGAACATTCCAGAATACTATTGAATGTTGTGGAATATTCTGGAACGTTGTGGACCATTCGAAACCTTGTGGATCCGTTGTGGGTTCAAACGTCAGTTCAATTTCATATCAACTCCCTGAGCGAAGCCGGGTACCCCAGCTAGTTTATTCATAAAACAATCTATATGTCTGGGGTGACCGGCCAACTCAGAATGGAACCAACTCAGAAAGGTCATTAAGAGTGATGATAAAAAAATTGGTTAAGTTAGGTTTGGGTTACCGGCTATTTTAAAGACGTTTTTTTTGACGTTTCTGAGGTGATTCTGAGTTGGTTTCATTCTGAGTTGGCATGGAACCATGTCTGGATATTCTCAAAATTAAAAAATATATGTTTTGATTCCTTTTATTTACATCATATTCCAACAAACTCTAGAATTGTAATGAAATAAATAACAAAAAAATGTTTTACAAAACTTTATTTTGATATGCGAATAACAAAATATAATGCATTTTAATATTTATTACATTTCATGATAAACATACTAATCATATAGTAGTTCCGGCGTGAGATGGTATGTGATGTTATCGTTCTAGTATCTAGAATCTTTATCATTTTCAAATAAGACGCATGAGAAGGAAGAGGACACAATAATATCCATAAGAGCTCTCGCTGGGACTATTTTACAACAACTTGCAAGTAATTTATTACGAAGAGTAATTACAAATGAATTATTTAAAATGTAGCTGTCAACAGGATGGTACATGTTTCACTGGATTTTTGTTAAATAAATAATATTATATGAATATATAAAATGTTTTTTTATTACACAAACTAATTAAAAACAAAAATTGTTTTAACCGCTCCGATATATCGCGTATATGCAAGTTTTTTGTCTTAAACGAAATGTCAGATTCACAAAAACTTTGTGTTATTTCCGCTTCACAATTAAAACTCTATAAATGAAACATTTCTGAATGTAGCCGAATACTAAAAACTGTTTTTGAAAGTTTATGAAATAAGCTTTCAAATTGTATTATTACAAATAAATATTAACATTTGTAAATATTATAATTTAGAATGCAAACATAAAAAAATGTAAAAATGACTCACATTATGTTTTTATGTGAAACCGGTAGGAAAATCACGGATTATGTAAAAAAAATACTTATTCTATCGTATAAATGTATAATTAACAATGTCACCTCACTTTTTTTATCATTTCATACAAGAATATTTATTTAAAAAATAACAATGTCTAATGGTGCTTAGGTGATTTGGCGGGTAAAATCTGTATCTACAGAATAGGTCTTTTTATGTATTTCTATGGAGAACTTAGAATAGAGATGTGCAGCTTGATTTATTATGGACCTTCTACTTTTTGTTTTTGGGATGTCACTAGAACAATAACGGAGTTATAACGAAGTTATAATAACGAATAACGGAGTTATAATAACAGAGTTATAACGATTTCTGTGGAAAAACACGCGTTGACGTGAAAATAAGCTTATTGTACTTGACTATCGTTATATTTTCGTGTATATCGGCTTACGTATCGGAGTGGTTTAAAAAAAATAATTAGTAAAACACATATTGCTAGTAATATTATCAGTCAATATATAATTGGAAAAGTAATGCATGTTATATTGTGATGATTTTAATTTTAAGTCAATGTTTTAACTTTCCTCAAAATTAATTTATCAATTTATGGCAAATAATACATTGCCAGTATTTTTTCACCTACTTTTGTATCACAGTTTTATTTAGGGACAATAATTTAAAGATTCTCAAAAGTATTATTGCTTTTTAATGATTTAGTTAAATAATGTGAAAAATGAACAGTTAAAAGGTACACAGAAAATCAGGTTAAATAAATAATTAATCAAATTCCTTGATGTCGTAAAAAATATGGTGTAAGTTTACCCAAATAAACCCACAATAATTTATAAAATTGATGGAGGTTGTGTTTTTTGTCAGTGTGCTGCTGTCTGTACTATGGCCGGTGCTTTATTATGGCCGGTGCTGATTTGTTCCTTGAATTATGGGTTCCGCTGCCCCGGGAACCATTTATTGGATAACCAACCTGCTATAGGTCACCCCAAGTGGTTAACCTATGTTTGATGACTTAGCAAGGGTGCCCGGGTTCATAGGGTGAGATTTGTCTAGGTCTTGGCAGCCAATGCGTTTGCCCGGATCAGGAGAGATTGGTTGAGGGAAACCCAACCTAGACCTCTCCAACCAGGCTCTCTCGACTGTCGCCTTGCGCCGCAATGGGAGGGATGGATTCATACATCCGTCACTCCTAGTCACATTGACCCCCAGATTCTACCCACTCTCATACCTTTTTCCTTCCCGGAACTATCTCTTCTCCCTTTCCTTAAAATGACCACCATACAGTATCCCCAAGAATCGCAGGTAATTTTTTTCCTCATGGCTTCCTGTATGGAGCTAATGTAAACAAGTGTGCAGTTCACATGCGGTACAAGTGAAACCTTCAGAAAACTAAAGCAGATAAGAGTGGGGAGGCTACAAAACACCGCACAAAGAGGAGACCGATTATTCCATCTCATTCTCTCACAGGCTAAATCCTATAGATGTATGTATGTTGTCTCTTTTTAGTGTCGCTTTTTTGTTTCGAGTTTCAAATCACAACGGTGCTAAAGAAGTATTCACTTCAAAAATTGCCCCGTATTCAGTTTACTGAAGTAAACAGTTTACTGAAGCAATCATTCTGAAAAGTGGGCAAAAGTTTCTGTTATGTCGCAAAATAATTTTACCTCCAATAAATGCAAGACCCGTACGCAATAAATTACATATTTTTTTATCTGTCCACTAAATAAATCATTAATTTCTGTACACCCTTGAAAGTTTCATCTAAATATCAAATTCATTATTGATATCTAGAGTTCACACTATTGAATTCATTAACGTATATTGAATTTTGGAAAAAAATTGCTACAACATACTTAAAAAAATATGACAATCTTACAGCCGCTGTTCCCAATCCTACTAATCAACCCCTAAGTCGAAAATAAGGTTCAACACTGCTCAAATGCACAACTACGCTCTTTCCAACACACAAGCATTGCTTAAGAATGGCTTAATCTCAAGGAAGCTAGACACGTGGATTAAGTTCGACTGAGCAAAGCAAGGTTATAAAAAATGTCAACAGAGTGGCGCTAACGTCACGTGGTACCAGGTGGCAAAGATCAAACTGACACTCTATTTTTAATATATTTTATACATTTGTTTAAAATATATAAAATGCAAGTTTATGGATAACAGTATTTAAAAGAAATTACGACCCGTCGGTGGGGTCTTTAAAAGCCCAGGTTTTACAGGAATGCTAATTATGTACATTTTTTATGTTACCACTGATTCCTTACTTTAGGTAGCTTCCTAAAAGGGACTATACTTGACATACATACAACATTCAGTCTGCACATGTGTGCTATGAGATACAGATGTGTGTTCCGGCGTGAGGCTCAAAAAATCAACAAAATACAATGAAAAATCAAGATTATATGTTTTTTCATTGTATTTTGTTGATTTTTTTTGTAATAATAATAAGTCTGTATCAATCTCAAATAGTTATAAGTTTGATAGAAATTGGTTAGATTTTTTTTTAAGTTTTTTAAAATAAGAAAAAAATGTTCGTTGTTGATTTTTAAGCTTTTACGTTGAAAATAAATATGTAATTTTAAATATTTCTTTTTATTTCAATGCAGTCATTATCACCTGACTATAATCAGTTAAAATAACACATAAAATGTAAGCTATAACAACAATTTAATCATATTTATTTTTGGGGTCCTCAGCGACCCCGCGCGACACCTCGCATAAAAAGATGCGATGGGAGGAGGGTTGATAATAAATACAATATTTAACTCTTTAATATTAATTTACCATCGAAAGCTTTTACTTTGATGCCATTTTGGGCGGGGCTAAGGAGGGCGGGGTCACCTAAGATATTCAACGATAAAATATTTGGGAACAATGAGAATCGAGCGTTACCTTAAAAATACTTACAAATTGCTTAGCTGATGGTAGACCCAGATTGGTCTATCGAAAAATTAGGAACAGCGGCCGTTAGCCTCCTAGCATGAATCTAGAAGGCCGGGAATATCTGCTATAAATTAACAGCATCTGCAGTTATATCTAGTGCAGAAATGTTAGTGTGTGATGATATGAAATAATATTTTAAACGATGCGGGACTTATGAGTAATATTTACGCGCAAAAAGCGTATTCCAATTATGTACATTTTATAATGTATTTATTTGTACCTTAAGCATTAAATTTGGAATCCAATCAAGATTTTTTGGTTAAAATGATGGTCCAAACATGCCGCTATGTAGTGATATTATGTAGCATTTTTGGTAAAAACCCTGTAAAATTTAAGCCAACCCATCCTAATTTAAAACTAATCAGGCTTGAAAAATAAAATAATATGTACTACAAATAAAATGTACGGGAATCGAAAAAACAAGCTCTTGTGAAAAACTTAAAACAGAATCATTCATCAAGAATTAAAATAATTATGAATTGAATAATATTGTCGCTACAAATCCATCACTGGGTGATTCATTCCTTAACCCATCCCATGAGCTCCGGGCGTGCGTTGTAATGCCACTTAAATAAAGAAAAAATTTCTCCCTGCGTGTCCTTTCCCATTCATCCCTGTTCCCCTTCCGTCTCCCATTCAACTCCCGCATTTACCTCCCCTCCTCCACCCTCCTTCCCTCCCTGATGCTAAACTATATGAAATACACACATTTTTCAAACAATTCACGCGCCACACATTGCAACTTTTTTTATACAAATTTCATAACACCAGAGCTTACTATTATACATAGAGAACATCGCAGTCATGGGCACATCAAATCCCCAATGCAATCGGATGAATGGTTTAGGAATGCATGAGGGATAACAAAGAAACTTTCATTTTTATATATAAGGATTAAAAAACATGGTTTCGGGTGCCCTAAATTAAAGCGGCTCGGAGGGAACGCCTTCCAAAATAGTCGCCATAAATTTTGGCGACTCGGTCGGGATTTAAGTAGTGACAATAATATTCAACTTCAGTAAAAATAAAGTTTTCAATAGAAGTAGTAAATTCTACAGCGGACTGGTATATTTGACTTAAACAGAGATGGATTTACATTGAAGACATTGTCGCCTAAATAGCAGGATATGAATTTGGCAGGAGGCTTTATATTGCTAACAAAAAAGCAATTGATTTGCACAAAAATTTAGATTTAAATTAGTCATTCTTTAGCAAAAATATTGCGGAGGCAGTATCGTAAATTAATTGACAATAATATTTGATAATAAGTGTAGGTAAAACAGATATGAAATTGAACTCAGGTCACTACGGCTCCTTCTATTAGAAGTGAGAGTCCCTTGATGTCGGCGCCTGCGTAGTCAACGTGTGTTCTCGTATCGCGCACGGTTTGTGTCAAAGCTGCGGTCAGGAATGCGCTGTGTGCTGGTCTTTCTCCGTAGCGCTCGTACTTGTCCAGGGATTCTTGCAGTTTCAGCATCAGACTGTCGTAGTTTTTACGTACAACCTCCAGTATCTGGTAATGAAATGTTCAAATCAATATATTTATAAGGGAAATAACTTTCAGAGGTAGTAAGTTACGCTCAGTAAAAAAAGGTTCGTATCATAGGGTTTAATCTTCTTTAAAAATAAAAAAAAAGTTGTTGTAATGTTTGGTATTATTTACATTCAAACACTAATAGTTCTGTGGGGGTACTTCTCAATAACTTTAGGTTCTTGATAACAAACTGGTTTATTATGAGTTTACATATTTACAATAATTATGCTACAAGTCACACAACCTGTCTATACTAGTGGCTAATTGAATCCGGGCGGTAGGCTTGCCAGAACCAGTCTCGACGGCCACCGACTACTCAGGTACCCCTATCATCCATCGATAGAAGCACTTTCCTTACTATCACTTAGAAGCTCTTCTAATACATTATAGTTGTCCTTTTTATGAGACTTAAGGTAAGCAGCCACAGGTTTGCATCGCACGCATCAGACGGAAAGTAAGTCCACTGATCCGCACCAGACGGACCTCAAGCCTCGATAATGCCAACACAAATTCTTGGATGGCCAACTATTCCTATGCGTGTCGATGACGTTATACGGATTGCCGATCCAGTGGAAGCACCCGCGCGCTCAGCTGCCGTTTGCATTAGGCTCGCACACACAGTTTGTCCGCTTGCTACGAAAATCCGAATGCTAATCTGATTGCAAATGACCGTTGCATTGGTAATCCGAATCGTGGACGTACTATCATGCACTAAGCCTAATAAATCTGTTAGATGTTGTACCTGTGATCACTTGCTTACCCTTATTAGGAATTGACATAATTTAATTTATTGAAAATTAAATTCTTAACCTGTCTGTTTGGTTCAATATATTCGCACCTCACAATCCGGAAGCCTCGGTTTCGTCAAACCGTCACTTTGGATCGAGATTGTAAAATATCTATGCAAGATAGCTATATATTATACAAGATAGAGATATATATTTCAAGGACAATAAGAATCATTATTTCGTCATTAAGAAGCATTATTTCGTTCTCTTTCTGGTTAAAAGAAAAATACATGTTTGCATGAGAGGAAGAGAGATGCGAGAGAGCGAAATGTAAGGTCGCTCTGGGACGTTTTTGGTCTTATGAAAGTATAACAGCGATTACGTGTTTCGGGATGTATTTATTCCTTAATAAGCAGACGGGTTAATGATGTACAAATACAAAATTGGTAATATTTTGGGAGACCGAGAAGACTTCTGCATTGAAATAAAGTTGTGCGTTTGGTAAAGAAACACATATAGAAACAAAGATGGGCGCCACTGTGCGTAGACTTGCAGTAGTACGGATGAACGATGTTGAAGACACTTTTGTGCATGCAGTTACTTATTAATAATAATAGTGATTCGTGGCCGATCTCCCCTGTTTCTACTATCACTTATATTGCTGGATTGTACAATACTAAAATGTGCAAATTGTACAGTGTACTGTCAAAAACAGTTATAGAAAACTTCATTGTGGATTTTGAATCAAGTTCCTTGTGTAATATTATGTAAGATGTAGGTAAATATCTAACCTGGTCTTCATTAGGTGTGGACAAACTCTGGCTGGCCAGCCAACTCTCAATCTTTGGTGTGAAGTGGTTGATAATAGCGCGAATGTTGATCAAGCAGTTGGCTAATTTTAGAGCCTTTTCTTTGTATTCACTGTCACTCGTCGAGTAGCGGAGAGCTTAAAGTAGAAACATGTAACATATTAACTATTTTATGTATTTTTAAGGTGGTAAACATAAAAATACAGTGAAACCCTCTTAAGAAATTTTCATGCTTAAGAAGTTTGGTTTTTTCGGTCCCTTGAAGACTGAATAACCCAATTTATCGCACATATAAGATTTTCCCGCTCAAGAAGTTTTTTCCGGTCCCTTGGAAAACTTCTTAAGATAGTTTCAATGTATTATGAATTATACAATACTTTGCTTATGGAATTGAACGAAGTTCTTTAATTTTATCTGAATATCAGCCAGATGACAGCAACCGACTTCAAATTCAAATATGTCGTGTTTTAAAGAGAAACATTGAGATTAGAAAGGATTGGACTCATAATTAAAAATAAGGATGCTCATTTTCAGAAAGCTTTTTTATACCTGAAAAATAAATGAGTGCATATTTGAGTTTTATCTAGTGTTGTTTATTATATTGTTTTCGGGAGAATAATGTACCTACTTATCCCAATATGATTTTAGTTAAGAAAAAATCATTTCAGGAAAAAAAATCCTATGAAAACCTGTCAAACCATTTCTTACAATAAGCGTCTCAACTTATTAAACTGAATTTAAAAACTGTCAGAAGGCTTGAAGTTCACGTGGATGCGATTAGACCTGTCAAAAACTTATGCCTCTTACAACTTAACTGCAAATTATAACAAGTGACTTAAAGTGTTTCATAATGTTGATGGGTTTCGTTTGTATTTTTTCCGATCGGCCTGTAGGATCGGAAGGAATCCAGATTTTGGTATTCCGCACACTAAGTGTACCTAAGCAACGGCATTGACAGAAGTCAAGTACCGCCTTATCGTGAATCGTCAGTCCATACATAACAACATCGGAACATATCGTAACGTGACATTTCGCTCTACGTCGAAGTGTTATTATCGCAACATAAAGTATAATCCTATCGTATTTCTATCGTATACTTTGTGTAAACTCCCTATGTGAATCGTGACGTGACTTAGATTTCTATCGTGGATTATGAACCCAAATAAACAATATCGCACGCTTATGGACAACCTGTGACTGTCGCCGAATAACAACCAGCCAGAAAACACCTCAGTGAGTATTACTTCTTGTGTATACCGATCTTATTTGGTGGTTGGACATAGATCGTATCGAGGTCCATAAGCGTTTATAGCAAAGAGGGGCCGCAAGGTCATTCTAACCCACGTTAGGTAGTTCATCAACGGGCTACTAACATTAAGTGTGGTTTACAATAGTAATATTGCCATAAGTCACTTGTGGATAAAACTTACATATGTAAAGACAGCCCTAAACTCAATTTCATCGTGCGCTATAGAGCTGTTAAATTTTCATTTAACTTTCAAAATAAGAAAAGACAATCTAATTTTCAAAACGAAATAAGTTTTCGAAATAGTGTTGAAATATGCTAGGTAGTAAAGCGACCCAAACAAAGTAACTAACAAAACAGGGAGATAATAATAAAACTTAAGACTCACCCATTGAATATAAGTTATCAAAAACTTGATGCATCCTGATCAACTCATAATACAGCTGATCATAGCTTCCAGGAGTCGGCAGGAATGTATCTCCGTACGTGATGAACAGATTGAATATGTTCACGAGCTGCAGACACAGGTGGAAGATGTCCATCTTCTTGGAGAGATTGGACTCGTTGTTGACCACAAACTTGAGGAGGCAAATCATGGCCGACCACAGCTCCCGCCACTGGTAGTCCAGCCTCACTCGACACCGCTTCTGATAGCAGAGCAGGCGGTGAATCACCCCGATGCAGTGAAGGTATAATTCCATCGGGAGCCGTTTCATCATGTGAGACATTATGAATTCCACTAGAAGATCTGTAAGTACAACAAAATTGTAACCTTTACAACATTTCGTGTCCTTTGAACAACAAGGTTCTACTTAAAACAGCAATGCCATCCGATACTGGGCTCTAGAGGCGTTCAATATTGCGTAACATTGCTAAGTCAGATAGAATCTTGTTATTCCAAGGGAACGACGGCAATCTCTCCCAACATGCGGCACGTTTAGACATAATATATGTGCTTTAGTTCATGGATTACATGAGAGACATCCGCGTACGAAGATATCGCTGATGGATCACGCATGTGACAGCCGCATAGATCTGGATAATTAATACAAAGCGGTAGAAAAGTCTTTTTTTTACAATAGTTCCAAACAGGAGGTCTAAAATAATTCCTCTCAGGGCCTATGTCATCTTTGGGGATGATGTGTGGAGGGTATTTTTAGGAAAGTAAGTTCTGGGAAAGAAAAAGGTATGAGTGGTGGGTAGGAAACTGGGGTTCAGTGTGTCCAGGAGTGATGGAAGATTGATTCCATGGCAGTAAATTGTAAACTTGGGAGGCGAGTATGCTATAAATATAAAACTATTTGAAAATTGAAGCAGAATATGAAACTTTTACCAATTTTAGTATTATCTTTATGCAAGGATCTAATGTGGATGATGGATGAAAGAGTATTCATACGATCCAAGGTCCAAGCTGCTAAAATGAGGTTTTTGAGAGTATGTAGTAGCAGGAGCCACAAAATGGGATCAAGCGAGAATCTCGACAAACCGAGATGTACTTACCTGACCTCTGCTACTCTTCATTGAAAATCCACAAATGAGTGGCTTGGACATAACTTATACTAAGAATGCTGACTTTTGCATCAAATGCTGGCGCCAATTCCAGAAGGAAGACATCTAGTTTGCCGCCACATACAAAGTTAGCGAATGCAAATCTGTGCGAGAGACTGGACCTGCAATTATTTCAGTCCACTGAGGAAGCACAGGACAGGGATGCCTGGAGGCAACTTACCAAAGCAATGGGTCCGAATAGGACAAGATAGAAGAAGATAGAAGAAGATGATGATTTAGAGTAAATTAGTCAATTGAACCAAATAAAGGTTTGGCTCTATTTGTTAAATTGAGTTTTGTTGATTTATTTATTATTTTGGTCATAAAATTTAATCAAACCTATTAATGTTGCTGCAAGTGTTTGGGAAGGAGCTTCTTTGTCTAACGTAACTTTCCGATGCCTCATGGGTAACCTATGTAATTGTACCTGAAAGTATAAAATACAAGTATAAAATTAACAAAAGTTTAGTTACCTAACTCATGAAGGTCTCATAGAAATCGTTTTTTTTTTTTTTTTTTACATGAATACCTCACAAGAGTCCCAACTGCTCCCGTCTGAAGCCAGTGAGACTATGGCATCCCCAATTGGGGTATGTTGTGAGGCTGAGGGTAGTGGGGAGGGGAAGGAGATAGGGAAGAGGAAGGTGGGGAAGTACCTGGCTATTCAGATCTAGTCACCAAACACGGCTAATGCCGTTTCAAGCAACGTTTCAATTCTGAATGGTGGTCTTACACCAGGGCGATACAGAGAGTATCTTCCACTCTGGTCGTTGTCTCCCTTACTATCATAGTGGAAAATATGATCTAAACGGTGTTAGAAGAGAAAACACCACGCTCTATTATCAAATTTAAAAATTATCCACAAAAGAAGTAAAATGTACACTTTTATGAAACCAAAGTTTCAGAACGCAATTTGAATAAAAATTATGAAACATTGGGAATTTTTATTAATTATTTTTACATGAAACGACAAAATGTTACTTGACAATAACGTTTCTAATACATTTGTTTATTACAGTACAATCTCACTAATCCGGCACTTCAATAGACCGATACGTCCAATAATCCGACACCCTCCGCCAGCGCCTCCCTCGCCCCTCTACGCCAATGTACTCCATCGCCGCGTCGTCGTCTAGCAGTCTAGCCTCAAAACTTATCTCATGTGCACGTGCGTACGTATTTAACTGTTGTTTTGAAGTGAGAATAGTGAGTAATTAAAAATGTCAAGTAAACGGAAACACAAGACACTAGATTTGAAAGATAAAATGGACATTTTAAAGAAGTTAGATAGTGAAGAAAACATGTGCAAATTGGCAAAAAAATATGGTGTTGGGCGTGCACACGACCAAACCGTTGGGCATACACGACCTTAAGAAAAAAAAGCAAAAGATAGTAGACCACGTGAAGACGATGGAATCTGAACCAGGAAAGCGTAAAACTTTTTTTTGTTATGATTTTTCTCTATAATCCAGTAATCCTAACATTCCAATAATCCCGGCACCCTTTGGTTTTTAATAGTGCCGGATTAGTGAGATTGTACTGTATATGTAGAATCAGTAATTTTAGTTAGAAAAAACTTCCATTTTTAAAACTTTTTTATGTTTGCATGCAAAATTTTTATATTTCAAAAAATTATATGTTTATTTCGAATTATAATTAATATTCAGAAATATTCCATTTATTTAGATTTTATTGTAAAGCGGAAATATTTTGACCCTAAAATATAGCGTTACGAGAGGTTAAATAATTAACTTATTCCTTGTAAAGAGTGAAGCGTTTATTAATCTTTCAATTTCATAGTTCAGCCTTAGCTTAAAATGTACCAATCTGAAGATTCTAGTAGTGGGGGGAAACCAGTCCGATCTCAAATAAATAAGTAGAGCAAAGTTATAAGTTTTAAAATCACAATACATTTATACAACTATCACAACATTTACATGGAATAGTGTTATTCTGATAAAATGTTTACATAATAAATTGTTCTGTATCAACTTACCTTGAATGTGAGATTACAGTCATGCATTATGGAATTTGCATACTGGTCTTCCGATATGCAGGTTAAAATTAGAAAACACAGCTTACAGTTGTTGATACTGGGATCGCTTTTAGTGTCCTGCATTACTATTGAACTGTAACAAAATATTACATTTTTAAATATGTAATACATAAAAATAAGAAATGTTTCAAATACAAGGTGTCCAAAAAGGGTATAGGGTATTTGATGGTTGAATAAAATAAAAAATATAAATAATCAAATAGGTTTTTTTATGTTTTATTTACAGACACTGAACGGGAAATTATTTTGAAAAAATAATGGTGTTTAGATGACGACCCTCACGGTGCTGGCACTCCTCTAACCTTGAGCGAAGATTAGTTTAAACATTCAAGTTATTTTGAAAAAATAATGGTGAGAGTGCTCGCCCGCATCGGTCTCCGTGGAAATACGGACCGATGATGCCTTTAGCAGACATTGCAGCCCACACTGACCTTTGGGCTTTGGAGTGGTCGCTGATATTTCTGTTTTGGATTTTCCTCAGCCCAGTAGCGACAATTCTGCTTATTGACGTAGCCGTTTAAATGAAAATTGGCTTCGTCGCTAAACAGAATGTTTTCAAAGTTAAAGAACCTCTCTATCATTTCAGTGGCAAATCTTAGTCAATTAGCCTAATCGGTGTCCTCCAGTTCTTGAACCATCTGGATTTTATAGGCTTTAAGATGTAAGTCCTTCTTCAAAATTAACTGCAAAGACGATTTTTTGATATTGAGTGCTTGACTTTATTTGCGAAATGGATAACGATGGATTTTTGCCAACCTAAGCCCTTACTTCTTCGATCATTTTTTCACCCCTAATAGACCACAGGTGACCCGTGCTTCGAATTCGCACAGTTGATCTGGTATTTTTGAACATCCGAATCCATTTTCTAATGCTCTCGTCACTTGGTGCATTGCGAGAATGATATTCGGCACAATAAAAACGCTCAGCGCTGACTATAGAATCAACGTTTCGGTAATAGTCTCGCACTCAAAAAGCACCGTGCGTCCCCGGGTACGGGCTCATTGCTACTTAATCTCCACAAAGTAGTGATCGACGCTGTCCATATCCCGCATCCCCTAACCGCTCCTTTATGACGTCACAAATAAAACAAAACCCCTCTACCGTTCTTGGACACCCAGTATGTATTACTTTATTAATAAAGATGTGAGTTTTGGCATGACAGACATGCACCATAGGGTACAGCTATTTCTGTTAAGATCTCCGTCAGTAAAGTAAGTAATTTTATTTTTATTTTACATGAATATCTCACAAGAGTCCCAGCTGCCCCCGTCTGGAGCCAGTGAAACTATGGCATCCCCAATTGGGACATGTTGTGAGGCTGAATGTAGTGGGGAGTGTGGAATTACCCATAATGTGAATGTGTTATCAATTTGGCAATACTAGTGAATAAAATGTTCACATAAAAGCAAGTGAACACACATCATCACAATTCAGGCGCACATAAAAACACATTTTTGAGATACTGCAAATTTGAAAGCTAAAATATATCACAACTTTAAACTATGGTTTTATATGGTATGGGTACCGCAGCATGTAACGGAAATTTCAAATTTTTATCTGCCTGCATAATAGTAGAAATTTTTTAGAAGATTATTTCTCTAACATTAAAATTCAGATATGTATCTCAAAACTTGTACATGTAATATGTACATAATATTACAGGTATCATAACAGTTTTAATATTTTGAATCTCAACACCCTGGGAATCGTGTTTTTTTTGGTCTATAATATTATTGTCATACGAATATGAAATTGCAGTGAAACTCTCTTAAGAAGTTTTCCAAGGGCCTGAAAAAAAAATTCATAAGTGGTGAAAACCTTGTATTTGTGTAATATATTGGGCCATTCATTCTTCAAGGGACTGAAAAACCAAACTTCTTAAGAATGAAAACTTCTTAAGCATGAAAATTTCTCGAGAAGGAAATTCTTAAGCATGAAAACTTCTTCAGAGGGAACTTCTTAAGTATGAAAACTTCTTAAGAGGGAAATTCTTAAGCATGAAAACTTCTTAAGAGGGAACTTCTTAAGCACGAAAATTTCTTAAGAGGGAACTTCTTAAGCACAAAAACTTCTTAAGAGGGAAGTTCTTAAGCAAGAAAACTTCTTAAGAGGAAACTAAAGCAAGAAAACTTCTTAAGTGGCAACTTCATAAGCGAGTTTCACATTCACTGTATATCATTAGACTTACCAATATTGGAAAAATGTAACGAGAAGATTGGTCGGTTGTGCTATGTCTAATTCTAATTGGTCAGTTGCATTTGGTGGAGTCTGTAAACAACCAAACATGAAAATATTTAATACAAAATAATTTCAACATATTTTATTTTTTCCAAATTTTGTCAAAAATAAGGAAGTCCATCACATGCAGTTTTTTAAAAATCGTAATAGCTAAATATCTATGTAGTCCCAGTGGTTTAAGCGACAATAAAATAGGATTGACCTGGTTATGTGAGAGAGTATTAACAGGTGAAGGTGGAGCACTGGGCCTGTCGCTCTGTGTGTGCGCGAGGGTGGTCATGAAATTCCTGTTGAGATGTGCCGCCTCGTACAGAGCTAACAATACTGCATTATTTGCCCTAAAATAAACAATGAAAAATTAATTACTGTTAACTGACGTTGCCCATTTTATCTGAAATGCGTATACAGGGTGTCCGGGGGTAAAGTGCATTAACTTCGGGAGGTGATTCTACATGATGGCAGGAGTAAAAAATATTAACAACTTTTTCCGAAATTCCAACATTTTTTTTCCCATACAAAAAGACGTATCTACTAAAAATCCTTAGTGTGAGGTACGATCTTACTTGCTGAAAGCATGCCGGGCATGATTGTGGCATCATTGCATGGTTGTGATTGGCCCGTATCGTAACAGCGTAAAATAATAAAGCTGGCTGTACAATTTGTGAGGCGCGAATGGGTACCGCCTCCCCGGGAACCTTTATTAGATAACCAACACCTTTGCCATAGGTCACATAGGGTGATTTATCAGGGGTGCCCGGATCTATGGAGTGAGGTTTGTCTAGGTCTTGGAGGCAGATGACCAGGATACACTGAATCCCAGATTCCTACCCAACCCTTAAACCCTTTTCCTTCCAAGAACTCTACTCTCCTTCCTTTCCTAAAAAAAACCCTCCACACAGCATCCCCAAAGATAACATAGGCCATGAGGGAAATTATTTTCCTCAGGGCCTCCTGTGTGGAGCTCATGTAAAAAAAAAAAAACACGCCGGTCTAATTTTATCTTTTTACCACAAAACTACCCCTAAAAGTTGGAATTTCGAAAAAAGTTATTTATATTTTTTACTTATAATATCATGGAGAATCACCTCCCGAAGTAAGTGCACTCTACCCCCCGGACACCGTGCATATCTTGGGATTTTGTACCTAAAAATAATTGTTACCTAATGTGATGTGTCCTGCCCCCGGGTGCATCCTCCCCACTGAGAAACATCCCTCCCACCATAGAGGTCAGGGAGGAGAGCCAACCTCCCCCGCCACCCCCACCCCCCTCCCCCTCGTGACCATAGCGGGAACAGAAGCCTCCAAGTGCAGAAGTAATCACTTGCCCATAACTGGAATAACAACAACTAAATTACACTTCAGTTCAGTACAAAGTGCAGTTCACGCGTGGTAGAAGTAAAACCTTCAGAAAACTAAAGTAGACAAGCGTGAGGAGACTACGAAGCACCACACAGGAGGAGACAGATTGTTCTATCTCATTCTCTCGCAGGAAAAATCCTATGGATGTATGTGTTTGTCTCATTTTAGTGTCATGTTTTTCATCTTATCAAATTTCAAATCACAACGGTGCTAAAGAAGTATTCACTTCGAAAATATTGATTTTTCTTACTGGCAACACTCATTTAAAATTAAACCTGAAAACATAACATAATATTTTTTACACAAACCACACAGCTATATAGAATAGTTCTCTATATTCTTTAGAGATTATCTCTACGTATTATAAATTAAAGTCCTCCGCCGCGTCTGTGTGCGAAAAATTCAAAAACTACTGAACGGATTTTCATGCAGTTTTCACCAATAGATAGTGATTCATGAGGAAGGTTTAGGTGTATAGTTTGTCAAGGTTTTGTGTAAATTGGTTGAAATATAATATATAAAGGAGAATATCTGTATGTGGTGGACGAGCGGGCGGTGGGGATTTGATTTGTATGCAAATTAACAGATGGCGGTGTGATTTAATTTATCACTTGGTTATAAACGTTGGGTAACCATCTAGTAGATGGCATTGTGTTTCGTTAGCTACAGCAACGCTTTCCTGGGTCAGCTAGTCTACTATATTTTAAAGTTTATTGCCAAAACCTTTTTTCAGTTTTAATTTACAGAGAGATGTCATTGGACGGCATTTCCAACAAAACCTTCTCATTTCTATGATAAAAGTATCAATGTGTACCCGCATGCAGTTTTATCACCATCCATTTAAATTAAACCTTAATTAATCCTATTCAATATTATGATATCAAGTCAATAAGAAACTCCAGTGAAAAATATTATGTAATTTTTTATAAGAAAATCTCTCTTTTTATAACTTTTTGAAGGTTATTCCCATCAATGTGATTTATCATTGAAGAAGAAGATAACAATAATAATCTAAACTAAAATATGAAAGAGAACAAGACACAGAAAAATAATGGTCGCAACTGGGACTCGAATCCAGAATCTTTCGTCTAACCGGGACATGCGCGTTTACCAATTCCGCCATTGCCACTTTCTGTCAAACATCTCTCTTTTTATAACTTTTTGAAGGTTATTCCCATCAATGTGATTTATCATTGAAGAAGAAGATAACAATAATAATCTAAACTAAAATATGAAAGAGAACAAGACACAGAAAAATAATGGTCGCAACTGGGACTCGAATCCAGAATCTTTCGTCTAACCGGGACATGCGCGTTTACCAATTCCGCCATTGCCACTTTCTGTCAAACCGTCATATTAGTCAATTTCAAATTTTAGAATTAACAATATTATCTTCAACTAATTTTTTATTTATTATTTTTAGTTGCGATTCTTATTATTAGTTGCGACCATTATCTTTATCTATTTTTCTGTATCTTGTTCTCTTTCATATTTTCATTAGATTATTATTGTTATCTTCTTTTTCAATGATATATTACAAAAAATAATATTATAGCTTAAAAATATATAGGTACATATATTTATATAGATCAACAAACGCTGATTGTGAATATGTATATAAGTTTTATTACATATATGTATTATTATATGTAGAATTTATAAATAGTCATTTAAAAACAATTAAAACACCATCACATAAATGGTTCCAATACCTTGACTTTACAAAAGAGGTGTTGAAGTTGAATGTTGTTGAAGTTGAATGTTGTTGAGTTGTCCGGTCACCCATTAAAACACACTGTTTCGTTGGTACAATAACTCAGGTTTCTAAAAACTGTTTTTGACAGGTAAATTTGAATATAAAGCGTGGTATTTTTAATTTCTAACACCATTTAGATCATCTTTCTAATCATCATAGTAAGGGAGACGCAACGATTTCTATGAGACCTATACGAGTTGTTCCGAAAAGCGAACAAATAGACCTGTTGGGTTAACCACTCTGATACGTAAGCGGATATACACGATAATATAACGAAAGCAGTCAAGTACAACGCGTTTTTTTTTTAGTCAACGCGTATGTTCCACAGAAATCGTTATATCTCCGTTATTGTTCTAGTGAAATCCCTAAAACAAAAAGTAGAAGGTCCATAATAAATCAAGCTGCACATCTCTATTAAACTTGTCCATAGAAATACATAAGAAGACCTATTCTGTCAGATACATATTTTACCCGCCAAATCGCCAACGCGCCGTTAGACATTGTTATTTTTTTTAATAAATATTCTTTATCAAAGTTCATATCGATAAAAAAAAACAGACTGGAGTTCCTTATTAGGTTCACTCAGAATCAGAGTGAATGTCACCATGTGGAATGGATACATTTTTAATGTATTCTTAGTAATTTAATCTGCTTTTAGATTTTTCCAAAGTTTGGTTTTAGAGTTGAGAATTTGACATTCAATTATTGTGCCTTGTGTGACCTTCATTTCTCGTAATGTCTCTTGTTGATTTTTGACAATCATAATACAAACATCTGAAACCACATACACATGTGTATTCAACTGCGACTGTGACAAATCCTGGGACATAAATCATCCTAGTAAACAACATCTTATTGCGTTCTACATTAACCACTCAGGCTAATTTGATCACTTTTGGGAACAACATACATAGGTCTTAGTCATAGCCAGAAATATTATCTAAACAGTATTAGAAAGACAAAACATAACACTTTATATTAGAATATAGAAGTTAACCACAGAAAAATTAAAATGTGCACTTCTTTAAAACCAAAGTTTCCGATCGCAATTTGAAAAAAAATTATGAAACTTTGTGAATTTTATTAATTATTTTTTTATGAAACCACAAAATAGTGAAGTGACAGTAATATTTATAATACATTTATCTAATAAGATATGCGTGTTTTTCTTTTTTTTTATAACCAGTAATTTTAGTTGAATGAATGAATAAACAAAATAATTAAAAATGAATGAATAAACAAAATACCTAAGAGAAGAACTTGGTATATCCAGTGGCGGCTCGAGCACAATTTCGATGGTGGGGACCGATATTTTTTATGTGTATAAATAAATATACTTACATGACCATTTACCTTAAACTCATTATAATTGAGAACATTCGAAATACCTGCTCTTTTATATTCATGTACCTATACGAGTATGTATATTTTTATGTTTTCAATTCTAATTTCTAAAGTCTTAAAGGGATGTACTAGCCACGGCCGAATTCGAAAACTGTCAAAATGTATTAATTATTACATCGCTAGATGTCGGTAGTAATGCCATCGCGAATTTTAAAACTTCAACATTCAACTTGTGTTATGTTATGACGTGCACAATATTTTTAAATATCGAAGTAAAAACCAAACCAATAACAAAGTGTGTTTAATTTATGGAACTTATTATTTTGGTAGAATATTTAGTATGATCCTTTTTACGAATGTTTCATTATTTGCTTGTTGATGGTTTTTTCCCATAGTTCACGTCAATCGTATACACTCGCGCAGCTCCCATTATAAACTACCGACGCGACGTTTGGAATCTCGTGGTGCATTTATTGTTATTAAGTTTATTTTGTAGAACTCCTTAATTACTTATTTCTTTTATATGTTCAATAATATTATTATTTAATGTATAAAAACAGTTTATTATAAACAAGTTCTGCTTCGTAATTATGTATTTCGTATTTATGCATTGTATAAATAATTTTTTAAAAGTAAAACTTCTTTACGCACGCTCGACACTTGGGGGTAAACTGGTGAATGCGTTACGAAAAGTGTGATGCGAACGGTAATCGATGCGAACAGTGATCGATGCGAACGGTGATTAATGTTATTAAAAAAGGAAACGAAGCATGCAAAAGAAAACGGGGCAACTTTTGCCCAGCGAAAAAAAGACGCCTGAGTGTGTACTACTGTGTGAAATGCAACAAACCAAATTGTCTGGAATGTCAACGTCTATGTCACCCCAATGTCATATGTTCTTTTATAAGATAAGTGAAATTTTATTTCAGTCGTGTGGTCTTGCACAATCGTTTTTTATTTTTTTTAAATGTTCAATAATATTATTATTTAATGTATAAAAAAAAGTTTATTATAAACAAGTTCTGTTTCGTGATTATGTATTTCGTAGTTATGTATTGAATAAAAACAGTTTATTATAAACATATTCTGCTTCGTAATTATTCTCGTGGTTCACATTTGGAGTCGATTTTATGGTGTTTTTATTTTTGAACTGCCAGGCTGCTGGTCGGCAGACCAAGGAAATCATGAATGGGATGATCTAGATTACAGTTTTTTGTTAGTTTCGATCTTGTGTTCGATGTAATCGATGCAGCAGGGCATGCGAAACCGATATGAAACGGACGAGGTTCGGAAATTTACGTCGTTTTACGGATGAACACAGCTCTTACGGCGACGGTGCGTTGGTTGTTCGAACTTCCAACTAGTATGGACTATTTTGGCAATCTTAAAATGACTATTATTATTATAAATTTGTACAAAAATATGGACACGCGACAGCAGTGAGGGGCACCGCGGCAGGTTTTGGCTTATTTAAAAAAAATATGGCATTCTTATTTAAAACTATAATGAAATAAAAATAATAATTCAGAAAAAGAAAAATTACAATTTTTTTTTTTTTAAAGTCGTACCCAAAAAGCTGCCAGGCTGCTGGTCGGCAGACCAAGAAATTCTTAAATGAAATGATCTGGACTATAGTTATTCATTGGTTTAATTCGTGTACTCGATGACGTAAAATTTACTATTTTTTACCCCACTTTGACGCCGGCTGCCTGCGAACGTGCCAGGCTGTCGGTTGGCAGACCTGCTTTTTTCTCATTTTCTAATCGACTTTTATTATTCTCGTTGTTTTGATGTCGTAATTTTTTCGAAAAAAATCACTGACTATTTCCGTGACAGCGCGGCTCCTGCCAAAAGACGCACCGGCAGACCAGCTTTTTTAAGGTTTTATAAACGTCCATTATCACTACAAAGTAGTTTCATTCGTATACTCGATGACGTAGGGTTTACCTATCTTGTCTATTATACTTAATACTAATACTAATCATATAAGGTAATTTTTGTATCTACTACCAAACACAGCGTACATAATGTACCTACGGAGAAATGTTCGACGAGTGAATGAATGTCCACGACACAAACAAATGAACTAATACGAGACTAATACTGATATTCCGAAATACGTCACGCTACATATATTATAGCTGTGTGTGTGTACGCAGCATTGAATTCTCACACATACTTGCAAAACGTGCCCGTCGCCACACGCATGGAACAATATGAACATCGCACAAACCATTTTCGGAAGTATAACGCACATGAAATGTTATATTTTAAACGATTTATACAATATGGCGGTTGAAAAAATACAATTCGACAAACTTAGACTAAAAAAGAGAATTTTCGAGTACTTCCTGTTTTTGTAGCTTACTGAGTTTACTGCAGTGGTTCAAGTGAGTCGGTATTCTATGTTTAAAGCTATTAATAAAACATTTCGCCCGTATTTTCAAAATATATACGCTGTCAAACGAGGAGCGTACAGATTCCCTACCTGCCAACGGGAGATTCTAGCCCGGAATGAATAGAAGCTACGAAATGTGTTCGATTTTGGTGAAAAATGAAGTATTTATTTAATTATCAATATTCACAGATATCATAACGATAATAAGAGGCCGTACTTTTACAGATGTGTGTATTATGTATATATTTTAAATTTAAAATATTGTGTAAAATCATTATTTACGCGATAATCATAGACTAAAGTTTTAAAAGTGGGTTGAATGGTGTATCAATGTTTTTATTTTTCATGGTCAAATGCCTACATCGATTACAAAAAAAAATAAACAGATTGAAAAATAAAAGTCCATTATTTGGTAACAAAAAATATCAAGTCTAAGAATGACACACGAAAGGTAGTATTAAGCCGTTTTAGAGAGCCGTTTTTCAGCAAATTACAATTCTGCCCCTATAATATACTCTTAAGTAAATATTTATTTTTCTCAAAAAAATATTATTGGAAAAGTTACGCACCTTACCAGAAATACCAAATAGGTACCTACATATATGAATATAAAGCTTAATAAAAAATAACAAATATAATCCAACCAACTTTGGTTTAGAGCGCCTTTGAGGTAAATTTTCCACCAGAACGGCGCTATAGAAATAATCCGACCTATATTATTATTTTAATTACAAAATACGTACAACAATAATACCACTAACGCGAATCTCGGTCTGTGCATATACACATCTTTCAATTTGAACGAAAATAAACGCCCAATTATCCATGAGGGGATCCTAGAGTTTATCCCCATGATTCCCCCAATTGCGCAGAACGGTTTGCACAGCGCGTCTTGTATTTTGCCGAGTCGCGATCGCCGAATCGCGTATCGTATCACTTTAGTACGCAATGAGGAAGTGAGAGGAGCGGTCGCATGTTCGTCCGAAAAAACTTTTTCAATTTCGAGCTTAAAAATGTTCGGAATTGAAATTATAGATTATGTTTCTGCAAATGTAATAAATTACTTAAAATAATCATGCAAAGAATGGATTAAAATCAAGAAAAAAAAGTAAGTAAGAAGTAATGCAAAAATTTTTCAAAAAACTGAACTGCCGTAGTTTATCTATGGTATTTAAGCAAACATGTGAAAAAGAAATGAACAAGAGGCTGGACTTAAGGAAAGGACGGTAAGACAGCCGAGTCTTTTGGGGCCGAGGGCTTCACTTAATACCTAGGCAAATCAGGTGTGTCAGATGCCATTACGCAGACCAGAGTCAGTAAGACTGTGGCACCTCCAATTAGAGATAGGATGGAAGAAGGAAAAGAGAAAGGTAAGTGGAGAGAAATAGAACTCTCAGTGCTCTTGTTCAGAAGTAAAAAATTCCTTGAAACTGCTTTAACTTTATTTAATAATTAGAACTCGATAGCCCACTTCCCTCATCTCTAACTTTCCCATTTTCTTCCCTCACTACATTCCCTGGTAGGGTTGCCAAAGTCACACTGGCTTCGGGCAGAAGGACTTTTGTGTCACGTTAAAAGAAAATTACTTACCCATTTAAAGACAATTCGTCATCCAAAATTGACAGCTTCACGATGTATGGATTTGCAGCTTCATCCTTTTTATAATTTACTAATAACGTCAATAACAGAACGGCATCATGACCTAAAAAACAAAAATTAATTGTTTCACAAATAAGAAATACAAAATTGAAATACAAAAGAATATGCTATGATGTCCGCGCGACTGTCGGCATACTACTACCTAATCAGAGTAGTTTGCATACGAAAAGAATTTATTCATTTTGTTGATTTTTTGGTGTGCATTAGTATTGGTTAACAATATAGTTAGCACCCCCCAAAGGATTTTCAATTTTGGAGACGAGAATCGGTACCGCCGCTCCGAGAACCATTTATTGGATAACCAACACCTCTGCCATAGGATACTCCAAGTGGTTCGCGCTACGTTTGGTGACTTAGCAGGGATGCCCGGGTTCATTGGGTGAGGTTTGTCTGGGTCTAGGTGGCAAATACGTTTGCCCACCTACTGCATAGCTGACCGGGTCGGGAGACACTTGTTGAGGGAGACCTAATCTAGACCTCTCCAGCAGGACCTCTCTTGAACCGTCGCCTTGCACCGCTGTGGGAGAGATCGATTCATTCATCTGACACTCCACATTTACCAATTTATCCTACTCACCCCTTCTTCATTCATCCGTTACTCCTGGATATATTTACCAATTTTTCCTTTTCACCCCTCACACCTTCTTCCTTCCCAGAACTTCCTTTCCTTCCTTCTCATAAAAAACACCTTCCACACAGCATCCCCAAAGTTTCTTTTCTTTTTTCATTTACATTAGCTCCATAAAAAAACCATGAGGAAAATAATTCCCCTCAGCGCATTTTGTCATCTTTGGGGATGCTGTGTGGAGGTTACCTATAGGGAACGGAAAAATAATAAGTTATTGGAAGGAAATGAGGTATGAGGGGTGGGTAGGAATTTGGGTCAGTGTGTTCAGGAGTGGCAGACGTAATAATCTATTCCTACTCGTATCACTGCGGTGCAAGGCAATGTTCCAAGAGTCCTGTTGGCGAGGTCAAACGATCTCTCTCAACCAGTCTCTCTCGATCTGGCCTGCCACGCAGTCGTTTGGTGGACGCATCCGCCTCCAAGATCCGAACACACCTTCCCGGAACAAATCCCCAATTTGGGAGGCTGATATGGGTATCGCCGCCCCGGGAACCATTTATTGGATAATCAACACCTCTGCCATAGGTCACCCCAAGTGGTTTGCTACGTTTAGTGACTTAGCAGGGGTGCCCGGGTTCATGAGGTGAGGTTTGTCCGGGTCTTGGTGGCAGATAATAATAATATTTGGCTAATTTATATGGCGCGGTGTTTGTGAAAAATCACCTCAAGGGCGCTGTACAAATAAATATGCGTCTGCCCACCATCTGCATGGCAGGCCAGATCGGAAGAGAATGGTTGAGGGAGTCCCTTTGACTTCTCCAGTAGTGCTCTCTCGGAACATCACGGATGAATGGAATCATACGTCCGTCACACCTGGATACACTGACCCCCAGATACCTACCCACCCCTAATATCCTTTTCCTTCCCAGAACTCCCTCTCCTTCTTTTCCTAAAAAGACCACTGACCAGCATCCCCAAAGATGACATAGGCCCTCAGGGGAATTATTTTTCTCAAGACCTCCTGTTGGCTAAGGTTAAAAAAAACCTAACCCCAAGAACCTGGGCACCCCTGCTAAGTCACCAAACATAGCGAACCTCTTTGGGTGACCTATGGCAGAGGTATTGGTTATCCAATAAAGGATTTTGCCAGTTCTTCAGGAGCTAACCCAGCTAGACCAACTCTGGTATTTGTATACTCTGTCCTTAGTTCTCCAACTAGCCATAAAATAAAATTGGGCCAGAGATTTTTTTTTTTTTGGTATTTTTATAAATCATGTGATAGGCGATAGCGAAAGAAAGAGACAGATATATTAGTACTATCATAAACGAGGAGGAATGGGTATGTTGTAAACTTGGGTAGAAGGTTGTAAACAATCTCAGTATAATGGTTTTTTGTAGGTATAAGTCAATATATCTCTAAAAGTAAATAAGACACGTACCTGTTTTTTTTACCATAGTTGTTAAATCATAAATCATGAAATGTTAAAAAAAATCACACCAATACAATAATTATTAAGCATTATATCGTCACATTACTTCAGCGAGCCGTCAAAATGAAGGCTCCGGTCTTTCTAGTGTTAACAGAATTCTAATACTCTAACACCCCTAATACCCTTTTCCTTCCCAGAACTTACTCTCCTTCCTTTTCTAAAATGACCCTCCGCACAGCATCCCCAAAGATGACATAGGTCCTGAGGGAAATTATTTTTCTCAGGGCCCCCTGTGTGGAGCTCATGTAAAAAAAAGGAAACATACAATAATTTTCATACATCTCCCTCATACGTACAAACAAAATGAAACGCAATTCCTGTAGCAAAAAAGTAGTACTTTGGAGGAAACAGTCACACTTATTATGCGTGTCTCACCATTACTTAATGTATACGAAAGAGCTGCAGCATTATAGCAATAAAGAACGAATGTTTATTGCCTTTTTTTGCCTTCATAGTACGGTTACCGTGAATCGTCATAGAAAACATAAAAGCGTCCATTGCCTTGCTTCGAACATTCATAATAAACATTCATAATAAACACATTAACCTAAATGAACTTCAAATATGTACTACATACCAAACAATATCATAAATTTTTTATCAACGTGTTTGATTTCACTGAAGGTATTCAACACTTATCACAATACTTAAAAATAATAAATATTAGAATTATAGTTATGTATTTACACTGCAATATAAAATACAAAAACACTTATTATAAAGCAATATAATTGTTTAAAGAATGTGTTATTTACCGTGGACTTGTCTTTCAGCCGTTGTAGAGAGGAGTTTAATTAAAGACTCAAATAAGGAAGTAATCATGAAGAATTCCAGGAGTGGGTTGTCACTGACGTCTTCTTTTCCTGTTGCTATGACTAGTAACAATTTCATGACATGTGTTTTTAAACTGTCGGGTGCATCGCCTGAAAAAAAAATAACAGTATTTTGAAATAGAAAGATAATGGAAAGATTAAAAAGCAAGGGAAAAACAAACAAATATTTTTGTTACAAAATATAATATGACTATCTTATGGTAATGATTTTGTATAAAATTTATAATTCATGATGCTCTGGGAGATGATGCTTGTATTTATTTTATTTTTTTACATTAACTCCACACAAACAAAAATTATTTCTCTCGGGGCCTATGTCATCTGAGATGCTGTGTGGAGGGTCTTTTTGAGAAGAGGAAGGAATCAACATTGATCTTGAAGAGACCCATGTTGTAGGAAGGAGGAAACACAGATCGAGAGCCGAACTGTTGAACTCAAGAACGAGTCGAAGAAGCAACCCGTTCACAAATGTCAAACGTGTACATATGTTAGGCGCGCGTTTGGCGTGTTTCCCGACCATGCACCGGTGCGGAAGGGATCAACGACGCTAGTTCCTCGGAGCATCTTTCATTGAAATACTGATAGAACAAGTATAACCCGCGTATAAAGTATAAAGCGCCCTTGAGGTGATTTTCTCACGAAAATGGCGCTATAAAAATCATCCAATAATTATTATTATTATTAACCCACCCGAGGCCTGTGCTCTACAGATTGCAATACATTTGTTAAGGTGGGAGAATAAATGGATCATCCGTTTCTGCAGAGTCGGGGGGTTTTTTTTCAGGTATTTTGGAGCTCCAGACCAGAGGTGGCTGCCAAATTCAACCGTGGGGCGCACTTACCATATGTTCAGGGTTGCCCTGTATCCTTACTGTTTTAGAAATTATGTACAAAAACATTATACCTATGAACCGCGTGTAAATATCGCATGTCAAAACCAAAAGTTCGCCGTGCGTAAAAAAAAATGGCGGATCTGCGCATGCGCAGTAGGTGGGCAAACGCATCCGCCGCCAAGACTTATACAAACGTCACCCCATGAACCCGGGCACCGCTTGGGGTGACCTATTGCAGGGGTGTTGATTATCCAATAAATGGTTCCCAGGGTGGCAGTACCAATACCCGCCTACCAAATTAAAGTAATTAATATTGTTTAAAATTATTGCAGATTTCAGTATGTTTACATTTTATATTTACATCATAATGTTTCCATCTAACTTGACTGTCCACTTCGATGTCTTGCTGCGACGTATTTATCTGGGTTTGTGTCTTATCAGGGAGAACAATGGCATAATATTGTATTCATCATAATATCATATCATAATATATGTTCATTGTTCTCAAACCTGTGACAAATCTTAGGAAACGGGGCACGGTGATGTTTGATTGATCCCTTGTTCTTCTATTAATTTATTGTAGTCAAGTCTGTCGCGTAACGTGATATTGGACGTTTTATTCAAAGTAAGCCATTAAATAATATTACGTGCTAACCAAAGATTTTATTTATTGTTTCATTACATAGTAGGTATATTATTGTTAACAATTCAATTTTTAACCTAACTAGGACAAGCCTGTTTTTTTTTTACAATAGTTCCACACATGAGGCCCTGAGTGGATCATCTTTGGGGATGCTGTGTGAAGGGTCTTTTAAAGGAAAGGAAGGAGAGGAATTTCTGGGAAGGATAAGGTGTAAGGGGTGGGTAGGAATCTGGAAGTCAGTGGGTCCAGGAGTGGCGGACATATGAATCCAACCCTCTCACTGCGGTGCAAGACGATGTTTCGAGAGAGTACGGCTGGAGAAGTCAAAGGGACTCCCTTAATCATTCTCTCCTAATCCGGCCTGCCATTCAGCTGGTCAGCAGACGCATCCGCCGCCAAGACCAGGACAAACCTCACCCAATGGACCCGGGCATTCAGCTAAGTCATCAAATGTAGCGAGCCACTTGGGATGCCTATGGCAAAGGTGTTGGTTATCCAATAAATGGTTCCCGGGCCGGCGGTACCCACATCCGCCTTCCAAATTGTTCGGGACCTGTACATTTTATCCATGGTTTTACAAGTAAGGTAATTTACTAGGCGATGATGATAGAGTATAATAACTTCAGACATTCATTATGCAAGACAGTATGATCCAAAAATTATTTGGACATTTTACAATGACTACCTATTGAATTTTTCATTCTATATTTTTCCTTTAAATATCCTTTTGATCCTGCTCAATATAGAAGTGCAGGATCCCTGCCTAACCTTGTTCAAAGAGGGGGTAAGTGAATAATGATTTTGACCCGGATCAGAGAGACACTCTTGTTTTTAGAGGGGGAAATCAGCAAACCGGAAAGTGGCCAGACATGATTTATGAGTACAGAATTATGAGGGCAGACATGATTTATGAGTAAAGTGCACTATAGAAGGGTTATAGTTAATCAAGTTCATTGTATGCAATCACTTGAATATTAGTAATTGAAAATCACATACAAACAGAAAGAAAAATAAAGTTCAAAATCGCGGGTGTGTCTGCCCACCAGTTGCATGGCAGGCTGAATCGGGAGAGACTGGTGAAGGGAGACCTTGTAACCTTTCAAGCAGAACTCTTTTGGTCCATCGCCTTGCACCGCACTGGGAGGAATGGATTCATACGTTCGTCACTCCTGGACCCAATGACCCCCAGATTCCTACCCACCCCTCATACCTTAACCTTCACATAACTTGCTCTTCTTCATTTCCTTTAAAATACCCTCTACACAGCATCCCTAAAGATGACATAAGCCCTGAGGGAAAATATTTTCCTCAGGGCCTTCTGTATGGAGCTATTGTAAAAAAAAAACGAGCGTGCTTTAGAGCACCCGACTGAAGTAAAACTTTACAAACTTATAAAAAGAGAGAAAGAAAGTGTGCACGCGCACTGCTCTCTCTTGCTCCTACAGTGATACAGACAATAGGCCTGCACTGTGTCGATACACGAAACGTAACTGGCTACGAGAGAAAGAAAATGTGTGCTCGCACCTCTCTCTCTTGCCCCTACAGTAATACACGAAACGTAACTCTCTTTCTTTCTATCTTCACTAACTTTGGGGGCATACATTAATTACGTGAGCAGTTTTTCTTCCAATCTAGACCCCTACCCCCCCCCTTGGAGAGATAAATTTGGGCCATTTCGTATATTCTTTTCAAGTAACGTGAGATTTTGCTGGACCCCCCTCCCCCCTTTTGAGCTCACGTAATTAATGTATGCCCCCTTATATCACCCTCTCAACTTCCGTTCGCCTCGCCCGATCACACTTTTCGTAATGCTCTTGTCACGCATTCACCAGCTTACTCCCCAAGTCAAGCGTTCGTAAAGAAGTTTTACTTCAAAAAAAATAATAAAAGCAGCACTTGAAATCACAATATCACTCTCATTGTCAGACATGGTTTAGTGAACACTACCACTGATTGTTGAAGAAAGAGCAATGAGCATTCGCTCACCCGATCTAAACATCCCTAGGGCATTTGCAAGAATTCTGGTTCTTGATGTTCCCGTTCTTGTTCGTTGGTATTGGTATAAATGGTGAAAATGATTTACCATCTACACTAAAGATCAAGATAGAACGCTCTTGTTCCAGCTCTGCTTGTTTGGTCCAATCCCACCCTATTATATGTACTCAGCCTTCTTTCAGAAGTGTTGGATCAGTCTACAAAAAGCCTGGATTATTAGCAGCTTCTTAATGCTCGAAGCACCATGGATGTTTTCGTTATTTATTTAGAGGCACTGCTGAAAACCAGCTACATTCCAGGAAAAATCCTGAATGTATAGCTGAGCAGTGAGTAACCTTTTTGTCAATAGAATCAATGATAAATAAAAAAAATGTATAAAATTGTAAAAATCTATTGATAAATAATCATATCATGGATGTTGGTGTACATACTTGATAGGCACTAATCGGAAAATTCAGAGAATGTGAGAGGGAGAAAGAATGTGATTTTATCAAATTTAACAACAAAATTTTCACAATTTTCTCGGCTTTGTAATGGGAAATCCATATACTGTCTATGGAGTATGCCCAACCAAAACCGTGAACTTGGTTTGGTGGTTCTCAAAACCGTAGCAGGTTTTTTGTGCCGGCAAATTTGTGCCGGCAAATGAGTGGCAGATTTACCAGTAGCTCACCGCATTTACCACAATTTTATGTTATGAACTTAAAAAATGCTCTTAGCACACAAAAATATATGTTATTCACATCAAGTAAGTTATTACGAAAATAAGTGACACCGAACAAGAGTCTCAATTGCTCCCAACTGTCTGAAGCCAGTGAGACTATGGCATCCCTAATTGGGGAGTGTTGTGGTACTGAAGGCAGTGGGGAGGGGAAGGAAGGA
Organism: Limnephilus lunatus; assembly: GCA_917563855.2. NCBI lineage: Eukaryota > Metazoa > Arthropoda > Insecta > Trichoptera > Limnephilidae > Limnephilus > Limnephilus lunatus. The sequence continues at coordinate 86,433,423 of OU830593.1, forward strand.
AGGAAGGCAGGAGAGGGAAGAAGAAGGTGAGGGAGTACCTGGCTATTCAGATCTGGTCACCAAACACGGCTAAAGCCATTTCAAGCAAAGTATCAATTCTTAAACCAGGACGATACTGAGAGTATCTTCCACTCTGGAATGTGTCGCAAATATATCACATATTATTTTGAATTAATAAATTGTCTAATAAAATTTACTTGTGCACGCTGGGGTTTGTACCCACAACCTCCTGATTGCAAGTCGCGAGCTTTACCCCTCGACCACGGAGGTCGTCACTGGCAAATTAAGGTAGTAGGTAGTAGGCGGTGGGAGGTTGGCATTGCAAGGGTTAACGGATATTACTAAGTCATTATACTATTGCGGGAAGTCCCTGTACTTGAATACTTAAGCTTTTTATTACAGTTGCATTTTCCACTATAACTAAAATATGTCTTTGATAAGAATATTTGTTATGAAAATACTTAGCCCATATAAATCAAGTCAATCTCTTATGTTCTTTATGTGGTAAAGAAATTTTTGTAAGATCCGTCATGTTTAAGATGAAGTTATACGTGAAATCCTATTTAGATACTATTTAGATTAATCTTTATGACGAATCGGTTTACAGTATGAACATCAAAAACATATGCTACGAAAAAATTGAAGCTTTTCTATGTATTGGAATTACAATAATATTATTATTTCCTTAACAAAAAATTTAAGCTTAAACCACTAAAAAAGGGTTTTTTCATGACTTAACTATGAAGTAATACAAGAAACAGTTTTAAAAAAATACCCCTTTATGGCTTAGACTATATTTGAGATTTTCTATGTTTTATCTTTTTTTCATTCTTATAAAATTATGCACAAAATAAATAAAAACCACTTTTTCGCTTACTTTCCTCACGTAAATAAGGGGCTCGATTTTAAATTTTGCAGGCATGACAATCGAAATATTTCTAGCGTTTATATTCCTCTTAAGAGTATATTATAGGGGCAGAATTGTAATTTGCTGAAAAACGGCTCTCTAAAACGGCTTAATACTACCTTTCGTGTGTCATTCTCAGACTTGATATTTTTTGTTACCAAATAATGGACTTTTATTTTTCAATCTGCTTATTTTTTTTTGTAATTGATATAGGCATTCGACCATGAAAAATAAAAACATCGATACACCATACAACCCACTTTTAAAACTTCAGTCTATGATTATCACACAAATAATGATTTTACACAATATTTTAAATTAAAAATATATACATAATACATACATCTGTAGAAGTACGGCCTCTTATTATCGTTATGATATCTGTGGATATTGATAATTAAATAAATACTTCATTTTTTCACTAAATTTGAACACGTTTCTTAGCTTCTACTCATTCCGGGCTGGAATCTCCCGTTGGCAGGTAGCGAAGCTGTACGCTCCTCGTTTGACAGCGTATATATTTTGAAAATACGGTCGAAGTGTTTCATTAATAGCTGTAAACATAGAATACCGACTCACTTGAAGCACTTCAATAATCTCAGGAAGCTACAAAAACAGAAAGTACTCGAAAATTCTCTTTTTTGGTGTAAATTTTTCGAACTGTGACTTTTCAACGGCCATATTGTATAAATCGTTGAAAATATAACATTACATGTGCGTTCTTGGTTCTCGTTCCGAAACGGCGTTAGCGCGATGTTCACACGTGTGTGAGAATTAATTGTGCTGCGTACACACACACAGCTATAATATATGTAGCGTGGCTTATTTCGGAATGTCAGTATGTTCATTTGTGAGCATTTGCTCGCCGTCGGTAAATTATGTATGCTGTGTTTGGTAATAGATACAAAAATTACCTTATATTATTAGTATTACTATCAAGTATAATGGACTAGAAGACGAGATAGGTAAACCATACGTCATCAAGTACACGGATGAAACTACTTTGTAGTGATAATGGATAATGGGTAAAGCCGCGCAGTCATGGAAATAGTGAGCGATTTTTTTTGAAAAAATTACGACATCGAGTACGCGAACGGAAATGGTTTCATATGATAAAGGGGGATTAGAAAATGAGAAAAAGCAGGTCTGCCAACCGGCAGCCTAGCACGTTCCCAGGCAGCCGGCGTCAAAGTGGGGTAAAAAATAGTAAATTTTACGTCATCGAGTACACGAATGAAACCAATGAATAACATAGTCCAGATCGTTCTATTTAAGAATTTCTTGGTCTGCCGACCAGCAGCCTGATAGCTTTTAGTGTACGACTTTTTAATTATTATTATTTTTATTTTTTTTTCGTTTATCTGAATTATTATTTTTATTTCATTATAGTTTTAAATTAGATTGCCATATTTTAAAAAAATAAGCCATAATGATAAAAAAAAAAAGTATTTGAGAGTTCCGAGTGTACCCATCCGTCGGGCGAGCCTTTCAACGCCAAACCACTTACGAAACCTGCCGCGGTGCCCCTCACCGCTGTCGCGTGTCCATATTATTGTACAAATTTATAATAATAATAGTCATTTTAAGATTGCCAAATAGTCCATAGTAGTTGGAAGTTCGAACAACTAACGCATCGTCGCCGTAAGAGCTGCGTTCGTTCGTAAAACGACGGAAATTTCCGAACCTCGTCCGTTTCATATCGGTTTTGCTTCCCCTGCTGCATCGATTACATTGAATACAAGATCGAAACTAACGAAAAACTGTAATATAGATCATCCCATTCATGACTTCCTTGGTCTGCCGACCAGCAGCCTGGCAGTTTTTTGTGTACGATTTGTTTTAATTAAAAAAAAATCAATATCTTTATTATTATTTTTATTTCAATATGGTTTTAAAAACTTAGAATGCCAGATATTAAATTAAATAAGTGGTAATGGCAGGCGCTTGCATTATAATGTAGTTTCCCTGTTATATACTGTTTTTATACAATACATAACTACAAAATCCATAATTATGAAGCAGAACTTGTTTATAATTAACTGTTTTTATACAATAAATAATAATATTATTGAACATATAAAATAAATAAAAAATCGAGTGTGCAAGACCACACGACTGAAGCAAAATTTCACTAACTTATAAAAGAACACATGATATTGGGGTGACATTGACATTGACATTCCAGACAATATTGTTTGTTGCATTTCACACAGTAGTACACACTCATGCGTCTTTTTTTCGCTGGGCAAAAGTTGCTCCGTTTTCTTTGGCATGCTCCGTTTCCTTTTTTAATGACATTGATCACCGTTCGCATCGATGATCACCGTTCGCATCGATGATCACCGTTCGCATCGATGATCACCGTTCGCATCGATCACCGTTCGCATCACACTTTTCGTAACAATCACACCTTTCGTAACGCATTCACCAGTTTACCCCCAAGTGTCGATCGTGCGTAAAGAAGTTTTACTTTAAAAAAACGAGTGTGCTTTAGACCACACGACTGAAGTTAAACTTCACTAACTTATAAAAGAACATATGACATTGAAACACGTTAAAAAAGGAAACGAAGCATGTTCAAAAGTTGCACATGCTCCGTTTCCTTTTTTAATTTTTCGTAACAATCACACTTTTCGTAACGCATTCACCAGTTTACCCCCAAGTGTCAAGCGTGTGTAAAGAAGCTTTACTTAAAAAAAAAAAAATTATATAATACATAAATACGAAATACATAATTACGAAGCAGAACTTGTTTATAATTAACTGTTTTTGGCTTGTTTATAATAAACTGTTTGTTTGTATAGTAACTTGTTTATAATAAACTGGGCATGTAGAGCGAATGAACGAAGAAAGTAGTGTAAGAAGAATATACAACGCAAATGTGAATGGTAGAAGAAGTCGGGGACGTCCGAGGAAGACATGGCACGATCAAGTGAATCAGATACTTGAGTCGGGCCATGTCAAAAGTCAGAATAATAGAAGAGAATGAATGAGACGATGTATGAATGTGAGTGAGGCAAAGAGTGTGTGCCAAGACCGAGTTGTTTGGCGGTCCGTCCTCTCTGCCTACCCCTGCGGGGAAACGTCGTGATGGTTAGTTAGTTAGTTAGTTTTTATACATAAAATAATAATATTATTGAACATATAAAAGAAATAAAAAATTAAAATGGAGTTCTACAAAATAAACTTAATAACAATAAATGAACCACGAGATTCCAAACGTCGTTTATAATGGAAGTCCTGCGAGTATGAACGACCATGAACTATGGGAAAAAACCATCAACAAGCAAATTATGAAACATTTGTAAAAAGGATCATAATAAATATTCTACCAAAATAATAAGTTCCATAAGTTGAACACACTTTGTTATTGGTTTTGTTTTTACTTCGATATTTAAAAATATTGTGCTCGTCATATCATACACATGTTGAATGTTGAAGTTTTAAAATTCGCGACGTCATCACTACCGCCACCTAGCGATCTAATAATGAATACATTTTGACAGTTTTAGAATTCGGCCGTGGCTATTACATCCCTTTAAGGGAAAACGGCTGCGCGGCCCGTTTCATGCAAATTTTTATTTTGGATTTGAGAAAGAAAAGAATCAGTGCATTACAATAGGAATTAACCCTACACCACCAGACAGCCACTGTATCATATAGTCCGTCAGGTTGCAGCAAAATGCAATACAGGCTGATGAAGATGTTGATTATTGTAATGAAGAATAATTCAATTTATTTTGTTTACCTGACAAGAACCCATTGCAGTAGTCGAGGAACTTGTGCATGGTTTCTTTGGAGGTGTCCGCTCCGATCATGACACTGACGATATCATTGCCTGCGTCATTTGACAGCTTCCTGTACATGGCATTCACAAGCGCGCTGAGGGTCTGCAGGGAATACACAATTCTGAAAAATCAAAAACGTTAATTTAAACACACTTTTAGCTGCTATAAGGATTTAGACCAAACGAGCGAATGCTTGTTCTGCCTCCACTTCTTTTGGGTTCTACGAAGTGTTGCTGCATTTCTGCATACTATAGTACCTAAAATGTTTTAAGAATGCGCATTCATTAGATGTAAGCGAGTGCCAAAGCCCAGCCGCGTCGAGCATTCTTTCGTTTTCGGACGTGCTCGCTGGCAGAGCGATTTATTAAAATGTTCTACCGGACATAACCATATAATATGTATTTACTAATAACCGTAGTCCAGTGGCTAAGACTCTTGACTCACAATCCGGAGGTCGCAAATAAATTTTATGTGATTAATTTGTGTTATTTCACAATTAATTCATTTAAAATAATATATAGTATATTTGCGGCACGTTCCAGAGTGGAAGATACTATTCGTATCGCCCTGGTGTAAGACCACCATTCAGAATTGAAACGTTGCTTGAAAATGGCTTTAGCCGTGTTTAGTGACCAGATCTGAATAGCCAGGTACTTCCCAACCTTCCTCTTCCCCACCTCCTTCCCCTCCCCACTATACCTTCAGCCTCACAACATACCCCAATTGGGGATGCCATAGTCTCACTGGCTCCAGACGGGAGCAGTTGAGATTCTTGTGCGGTATTCACGGTAAAAAAAAAAAAAAAAAAAAAAAAAAACCACTGTTTATACGAGGGTTGTCCAAGAATTAAAGACCTTTCCTCATTTTCAGCGATGCGGACATTATTTCTTAAAATATGGCGGCACTAGCGTATAGCTCAGACTTTCCCGTAAAAAGCATACGGTGATCCGCTTGGTAGCTGCTTCAGTGCGATTTTTGCGACCGTTTGCGATGGATGCTCCGCTATCTAATCCCGCCGCCTGCGAGGTGCATTCAATTATTCGTTTTCTCAACTAAGAGGGAGTCTGCCCTGTTTTAGTCCGTAAGCTCGCAATTTTGATCCCAGACATTAGTAATTCTACCACACAAACGATTTTGAGCGAAAAATGGCATGTGCAAATTGAGTGCTCGTTGGGTTCCCAAAATGCTGAAGAGCAAAATCGGGTGGAGAGCACTTAGGTATCTTGGTTACGGTCTGTTTGATAGATTCCCGACGGATTGCAATCTTTAGAGCACAGACATAAGGTGGGAATGCCATCCTTGCTCTAGCGGTATTTCAGTGGAAGATGCTCCGAGGGACTAGCATCATTGATCCCTTCGGCACCGGTGCATAGTCAGGAAACATGCCAAATGCGTACCCAATAACTTTACAGGTTGATGGTTGTCACATGAGAATAGGTCGTTTTTATGACTCGTTTCATACCTCTCCTCAAAAAGATCCTCCACAGCATCCCTTAAGATGACCTACGTTCTGACGGAAATTAATTTGCTCGAGGCCTCCAGTGTGGAGTTAACATAAAAAAATACGAAAATAAATTATAATGAAGAGAAATATGTTTTTCTACCTCTTATAAATATACACTCGTGACTAAGTTCAGCAAATTAATTTATTTACATCATTTGACTATAATTGTTAGCGGACTTATCATTAATCTGAAGTTTAACATGGCCAAAGCAACCTGTTTACATGGTTGATAGTACAACCGCAGGTTTCTACCTACAAACAGCTTTAATAATATAAACATATTCCGTTGCATTGTGCCGTCTATTTGTTGCCAAAGCCATATTGACTCAATTGTAAAACTGTTGACTCTAATCTATTGAAATCAGTCTGTCAAGTTAAAACATATCTGTGGAAGAGGCCGTGGAATATAAACGAAATGAACTATAATTAAAATAAGCAAATTACTGACCTTAACTGGTGTTCTTGTCCGAGTGTGTCGACACATTTTGCAAAGAGGACATTAATATTTTCTTTCAAGCTGTTGATCTGTTCTGGTGTCAGTTTTTGAATCTCCGCTTCAAGTTGTGCAACTTTTGGCTTCAACAAAAACAATTCGTCCCAAAATGTCGCATTGTTGGCTGTCAAATCTTCGCCACGAAAATAAGATTCGTATATTTGTACAACTTTTTCCTTCAACTGCCGCTTCGAGCCAGACCCACTTCTTTTTCGAGTGGCCATTATACTCCTGTTAACAAAACAATAATTATAAGGATAGTATAATAATCACAAATCCCTTTTAGGTTATTCCAGACACCGCTAATTTATGTCCAATAATAACGCATGACGTTTTGAAAGGGCTCAACAATAAATTTTCAAATATGGACACAATTTTTAAATCACATACACACAAAAATTAACACATAACAGTAGAAATAAACAGAGATGAGATATCTTTGTTGAATGTTGATTATTTTTAACATCATAATTATTTTGGTAAACAAATAAAAAGTCTCACCCATCAACTGTCAAAATTTCCAAGTCGCAAGAAGTACGTGTTCGGTCAGGGTTGGAAACTTGAAAATTAGTATTATGAATATTGTTATTATTTTCGCCCGTGATGAGCAGCAAGCACCGGTGCGTTCTCATTTTGTCGCCTGTCTCGAATGGCGGTAATAATAAATTATATAAACTATAAACCCGCTCGTGTATTACTGTATTGCTCGAACTGCTGCTCATAAATAAATGCTGCTACTTTGCACACACGCTCCGAAACAAGTAAATACCAGGAGTTGTTAACCTCGATCCGAAAGATCGAGGGGTATTTTATTCTAAAGGTTACCTAAGTAGGAAGTCTTTTGTAAAGTAAAATAAATGGAATTAATTAATGATAATGTATAAGCCAAGCCCTTTTTGATAATGTACTATCAGTACTAAACTTGTACTCACATAAATTTTAAGTACAAGTACTTAGATGTATTAGTATTAAAATTTATGTTAGGTAGGTATCCCTTTATTATTTTTTTACATGGAACATATCCATACTCTTAGTTTTTTTTATGAATAAATAAAACTATGAGTGAAATTTCAGAATCGCTGAACACGCTTGATATGTTTATTTTTCTTCGATAACACTTCGATTGAACTTAATTACTATAAAATACAACTATTTACTTCACTTTTTTTCAAAGTGAACTATGTTTATGGTGGGCAAACCTCATGGCCCTTCCCTTATTGGTGACTTTATGATAAAAATCATATATAAATGTATTTAGGTACCTACTTAAACCTAGTCAGGGGTGCAGTTTGCATTTAAAACTACTCCCTATGTCTGGTGTAGTATTTTACAACTTAAATACCTAGGTAGGTACATCTCCTCTAGGACAATCGTCAAACCATTCGTTTGAGTAAATATTGTTAAATTGTGGATAATATTGAGAATCTAAACATCTTTACATAATACACATCTACACTCTACGTCTAAAATGGTCTAAAACATAGGTCATAATCATAGACATACAAATAGCTAGACGAGAACTTACAGATGAGGGGTAATAACCAACTATGGCGGGACGAAGAGAGGAAAGAGACTTGTGATTCGCCAATAATCAATCTAACAGTATATAGGCACCTCGCACTATAATATCACCATTTAGTTCTTGAAAGTAAAATCTGATTTTGAATGAATAGACCTTTTTATATGGGAGCGCGAATTGCTTGCCACGTTATGAACAGATGTGTCAAGTTCAAATTCGCAAAGTAAGGTTCTGAGTATTTTCATAGTCGAATATTTTGTTTCCGTAGACACTTTTACAAATGTTTCATGATTTACTTACCCCAGTAAACAGCGGCTTTGTGTTTCGCGTCGCCATGTATCTCGATGTCATAGTATGTGTTTCATAGACATACAACGTCCGTGCGTAAAATGTACGATAAGAGCTCGACACTGGTCCGGACAAGAATGATGAAGTCACATATTTTAGATTAACGCGGGGCTCTCGCAAGCCCAGCCGGTTCCGAAAAACGGTTCCAATGGGAAGGGGAAATAACACGCCTTTTAACACGTAAGGGCAAGTCCATGTATTTTGTACGTCCGTGGTCATAATAGTAATCGGTCAAATGAAACCGCTCTACGTACTTACGAGTGTATTAGGAGTATTTAAAAAAAGTAGTATCAAAGGCCTCCAGAAAAATGCGAGAACTCGGAAAAGATTGGTAAACTTGATCTACATAACCAAGGTTTCACTTTCACTTTGAAGGTACCTACTTATTTGCCCAAGTGCGGCCGAGGCACCTGGGGCGATATTATCAGGTAAGTACCTATGCGATTTTCTGTTTCTGTAATCTGTAACCTACCTCACTTTGTATTCAATGCCAATTTTTACATAATATATTTGAAACAACATATAAATTTAGGTGTCCTACACGTTTGTTAGCCCTGCTTTTTTTCAATCAATTCGATCGGTTGCATAATAAATACATCACTGCAATTGATTATCGCGGGGCGTTGACCGATAATCAAAAAGCACCGATAATTACTTAGTTCGTCGAGCGTCCAAAGTGTCTGGTTTCCACCCAGGCGTTGCTTGTTTATTCGGGTTAGTATATTTATGGTTTATTCCTAGGTTTTTAAAAATAATAGTAAAAATGTTAGTAACGAAAATTGGTCATTTATAAAACGAAAATACGATGTTGTGTCTTATGGTTGAGAATCATGATGCCTATACTATAAATTACAAAATGATAAATCCAAGTTAGTAGTCTTTGAGCATATATTTTGCCCAAAATCATTAGATATACCTACACTCGATCATTAATATAATCAATATATATTATAAAAGAAAGTAAAAAAAAAACGAGTGTGCTTTAGACCTAGGGTTGCCATCTCTAAAATTTGGCAACCAGGACAAGACGCGTGAAAACCCCGGATTTTAGAGCCCAGAACCCGGACATGTCAATAGGTTTTTAAACATAGTCAATGTGATAAAAAACAGTTGAAAATGTCATAGATCACCTTTTTATTTATTTTTAGACCTTAAAATTAAATTAAGTCATCATTTATCATCATTTTAAATGTACCTAACAAAACAGAATCTTATTACAGTTTGTTACAAATTGTTTTAAAAATCAGTTAGAATTTTTTTATTCTTAAAATAAAACACACATAGGTACTCTGTTATGAAAACAAAACCTTATTAAAATATTAAACCTAACAAAATTCAATTAAATTTTTAAACAAAAATCTTAAACTACTGAAACCTTGTCAGTATTCAGCCTTACAATTTTTGAAGTAACTCTTTTAACTCAATAATAATTATCTTCTTAAAAATTTTATCAGCAGCCAAAATTTATCAATTAATTTTCAATGTAAATAAAAATTTTAAATGTAAAAAAACTTGCCTAAAGGCCTTTATTCATCTTATTTTCAGAATTTCGTCAAAGTAGTGCTTAACTAATACTGACCAGAACCCTACGTCATCGAGTACACGGATGAAACTACCTTGTAGTGATAATGGACACTTAGAAAACCTTTAAAAAGCTGGTCTGCCGGTGCACCTCTTGGCAGGAGCCGCGCTGCAATGGAAATAGTCTAGTGTACTTTGTACAATAATATTGACACGCGACAGCGGTGAGGGGCACCGCGGCAGGTTTCGTAAGTGGTTTGGCGTCGAACGGCTCACCTGACGGATGGGTACACTCGGAACTCTCAAATTATTTTTTTTTTTATCATTATCGCTCATATTTTTAAAATATGGCAATCAAAGTTTTTAAAAATATAATGAAATAAAAATAATAATAAAGATAAAGAAAAATTAAAAAAAAAAAAAAAAAAACTTTAAAAAATCGTACACAAAAATTTGCCAGGCTGCTGGTCGGCAGACCAAGAAATTCTTAAACGGAATGATCTGGACTATAGTTATTCATTAGTTTCATTCGTGTACTCGATGACGTAAAAATTACTATTTTTTACCCCACTTTGACGCCGGCTGCCTGCGAACTTGCCAGGCTGCCGGTTGGCAGCCCTGCTTTTTTCTCATTTTCTAATCGACCTTTATCATATGAAACCATTCCCGTTCGTGTACTCGATGACGTAATTTTTTCGAAAAAAATCGCTAACTATTTTTTTTTTTTTTTTTTTTTTCCTTTATTTTTTCCCAATTTTTACATTTGGCATATACAATATTATAAAAAAACGTAAGAATAATGGGAACCCACTAAGGCGCAGCCTGTGCGTGGGTAATATGGTTCAATACATTATATTATATAAATCATGATTACATTTTGTCTGAACAGCTTGTGTAAAAAGTGTATACACTAATAATTATGTGCTATAGATAAATATTTACATTCTTAGATATTAGGTGGGAAGGCAAATTTTGGAATACTGTGATAAACATAATTTGAAAAATTATTTTTAAATAAAATAATATAAACTTAATTTCGACAGATTCAAGAGCTAGAAAACAGTTGTTAAAGTGAAAACAAAATAATAGTGAAGTCCTAATCAAACCAAACTTTATAAACAAACTAAATACCAGAAAATATTAGTTTTTTTTTATATTATTTAAATTATAAAAGATAAAATTTTCCCAATATTTAAAAGAGGAAACTTTTCAGTTATTATTTTCATAAACAGATATTAAAAAATATATTTGAGTATCGTTGTTCTGCAAGGTAACATATTTACAGCAGTGGTATGTCGTTTTTATCTTGTATGCGAATTACTGGAGAATCGTCGCTTTTCCTTAGGAAAACATGTCCGTTCTTGGTCCAAATATATTTATATCCAATAGATTTCGTAGACTTGGCTAGCCAAAGAAGTTCCTTATTTGATGGTGTTAGTTTTTCATTAATGTAAATATTATCTGTGGAGTCCGAATACTTTATTTCTTTTGGGCTCAATAATCCTTTAGTTTTTTTTTATTAATAACCCGGTCGTTTGATTCTTTTGAATTGAATTGAATACTTATTATATTTTTAGAAGGGTTGTTGTAATAATTAATTATGGAATTGTTTTTTAATAGGTCACTGCAGTCAAGAGTCTTTAACAGAAGTTCTATAGGATTTTTAATGTCTTCATTTTCCTTCACAGCAATTCCTTGGATTTCGATAGATGTCTCTAACGTGCGCTGTTGAATGTTATTGACAGAAGATTTAAGATTTTTAATTTCTCTTTGCATTTCTTCCATTTTTGTGTCATTATTTTTAAGGTAATCTTTAGTTTTTTTTTAGTTCGCTTTCAAAATCACCAATTTTATTTGAGCAGGATTCCACTTTCTTGACCAGATCTTGAATTTCTTTCGTGATGTCCGAAAAAATTTCATTAAAATCATTTGTTAGAAAATTTGTTAGTTGTGCGTTTATTCTTTCACTCATTGTTTGAAGTAACTGTTCTTTGAAACGATCAAATTTTTGTTCGATTGAAGTATCACTTTTATCATTCAGCGTAATACACGAGCCCGATTTTCAGCCCGTTTCCAATTGGAAACAAAAGTCAACATTTTTCGATTTGCGCGATGGCTATTTTCTCCTCTATTTTCATATCTAGGATATCAATTGCCATCACTGCAAACAACACATGAACCATACTGTTTGTTGTGATGCCTACTGAAATCGTAGGTATGAAAATAGAGTTGAAAACAGCGATCGCGTAAAGCGAAAGATGTTGACTTTTGTGTCTAATTGGAAACGGGCTGAAAATCGGGCTCGTGTATTACGCTCTTTAGTGTCCATTATCACTACAAAGTAGTTTCATCCGTGTACTCGATGACGTAGGGTTTACCTATCTCGTCTCCTAGTCTATACGCATGTTTTTTTTTTTTATAATTCTGTTGGGTTTTCATGTATCCCACGAAGTTGGCCACAGTCGTATTTAGTTCTTTGCAATGCATCAGAGATACCAACATAACAGTAACAGCGATTTGACATTATGTAGGCTCGCGAAGTGAATTTTAATTTACGCAATTGAAAATTAAAATGCATAATTTTCCGCCGCCCGAAATGCAAAAAGATTCCTTTTATAGTAATTAAGGCGAATCTTAAGTTTTTTTCTAAAAATTATTAGTAATACGCGTGGACACCAGACACCAGTATCGAAAATTTACCAATTTTTTTTCACTTTTGTGTCGCGGGCGGCCCAAGACTTAAAATTTTTAAACCCGGAATACAAATTAAACTCCGCCCGGACGTTCCCCGGACGCCCTCTAAGCTAGGACAAATCCGGGGAAACCCGGACGGATGGCAACCCTATTTAGACCACACGACTGAAGTAAAACTTCACAAACTTATGCCGTTCATTAACAATCTAACAATAACAGGAATAAAAATATCCCCATCCCCTCAACATCCCCATCAACTCAACTGAACTGAACTGAACTGGAACTGAACTGACTAAACTGGAACTGAACTGGAACTTAACTGGAACTCAACTGGAACGCAACCGGAACTCAACTGGAACTCAACTGGAACTCAACTGGAACTCAACTGGAACTCAACTGGAACTCAACTGGAACTCGAACTCGATCTCGAACTCGAACAACAACGCATAACAACTCATAACAACTCATAACTTAACTCATATCGATTAGCGTTTCACTTTCATTATAGCGTTTCATATAGATTAGCGTTTCACTTTCAAAGCGTTTCATATAGATTAGCGTTACACGTTCATTATAGCATTTCATATAGATTAGCGTTGCATAATGTGTTTCTTTTTCGTAACATATTCATCATTTTACCCCCAAGTGTCGAGCGTGCGTAAAGAAGTTTTACTTCAAAAACGTGCGTCCTACAAAAACTCAGAAACGAGTCCCGGTACTATCAAGGGAGTTATATGGTGTGGCAGATTTCTTAAAGGGCGTGCTTTTGATAAGGGTTGGAAGTTTCGCCCTCATGAAATTTCTAGAACAGTCTTCCGGAAATTTCTAGAAGGTTCGATAGAGCTCTAGAAAGTTCTGGAAGTAATGGCGTACAATGTTCGGGAATAGGTAATCGGTAACATCATTGTGGAACATTCCATAACATTCTCGAATGTTGTCCTGGGTGAAGCCAGATAACCCAGCTAGTAGGATATAAATTAATCATTTACTCAACAATCTTGAAGAGATAGAGCATGAGATCATTGAAAGATTATGTTGCCAAAGACTGCGATGGGCTGGACATGTGCCAGATGAAAGGACGACGAAAATGATGTGGGACATACAAACACCAAGTGAGTGTCCCAGTGCAAGCGACCCGGAGAAGGACGGAGGAGGTTAACGCGGATAGACCGCGGTAGAGGATGGAGCAGGACGAAAAGGAGACATAAGCGGCCCACTGACGGGCGAGCATGTTCACGGCGAGCAGTCCGAGCATGATGTCACGCGAGCATGTCCACACGGGTGGAATGATTTATCCGACAAACGCAGACGTTTTGGTCGTAGGTGGACATCCATACAAAAATGTTCGATGCTCAGTGGCGGATTTCCCCTTAGGCCTAATAGGCCCGGGCCTAGGGCGGCCAGATATTAGGGGCGGCCAATCGCGACAAAAAAGTCACAGATCATAACAAGAAATTACTTTCTAAGTACCTAAATATTCTACGTACGAGAACGTCATTGCTAGCCGCAAGGGTCTCGCGCTCGTGCTCGGAAGTTTCATAAGAGCGTGTTCACACACAACTATAATATGCGTGGGATGGCGTATTTCGGCCTATCGCTCGCTATATATTCCCAATTGGAATATATGGCTAGCGATATGCAAGAGCGTGTTCACACACAGCACACAGCGCGCCCCCCCCGCCCCGCAGCTGCCCTCGCCACACCTATCATGCGCCGTCGCTCGCCCGCTCGCGTATTTCCAATCCCTACCGGGATTCAGTCGCGCTAGTGCCGCTAGTGACTGAACCGCGTTAGGTATTGTTATGCATAAATCACCTTACAAAAGCTATAATAAATAAATAAATCAGAGATTACAAAATAATACAATAATAAGCTGTTATTTATGCCAATTATGAACTTTCCACTGATGATAAATAATAAAGTGTGACATTATAAAGGGTAGGTATTTTCTTTAAAAAAATATATTTTTAGTTAAAATATATGAAAAAGGAGGGGGGGGGGGGGGGGGGAGGAACATAGGAATAGGATTAAGAGGCAAAGGATTTTTATTTATTTTTAACATTGTTCTAAAGTAGCCTACGGATTTCGGATTTGTGACATCATGGTCAAAATAGATAAAGCATTGCAATAGCTCCGTGTAAAAATGGTAGGAAATGTGGTCCATTTTTGGACCAAAATCAATCGCAGAAAAATAAAAGTGGTCCGTGGTCCATTTTTCAATCGAAATCGTTCCAGTGTAACAAACCCTATCGCGACTGAAAGGCGGTAGGGATTGGAAATACGCCCCCGCTCGCGACAGGCGACAGCAGTCAGTGGTCAGTGGTCAGTTCAGTCGTTCAGTGTGCGTACAGCAATTGCAGCGAGGGGATGAGCGTTTTTCTAATTTCGTAAAGGTATTCGCGACGCGACGTGTATGTATGTACTGCAATATTATCAAAAATCGAAATATTTTACAGGACGTGGACGATACCTCACGTTAAAAGTGTTATTTCGCATAATTAGATATGGATGGAAAGAAAAGGTTAAGTGGGGCTGAGTATCGCAAGCGAGCTAAAGAAAAAGATAATAAACAACAGGATGTAATTAAAAAAACGCGGAAATTAGACGATTTCTTTGGAAAACCATATGTCATTGATCCAACATGCGACGTTCCAAGTGGTAGCGGTGTTATATCAACTGATTTTTCTTTAGTGTCTTCAAGTGCAGATATTTCTATCGTTGTGGCAAGTGGATTAAAGGAAGAAGCCAAAGATGTTCCACTAGTACCAGGAGTGCAGCCTTATCCGGATCAGGAACTGTGCGAAATCAGCGACGATCCAGCCAAATGGACAATCGACGAGTTCACGCGTGATTACATTTGTAAGAACGGAGCTAATCAAAACATTCAAAATAATTTTTCTAAGAGTGTGCGAATTTACAAAGATAAGGTGCGACAGTTGTCAGAAAATTTATTCGAACGTCAACTTCTAAATGGCGAAAAAGTTCCGCGAAAGTGGCTAATATATTCCGGAAGTACTGGACATGTTTTTTGTGGACCTTGTCTTCTTTTTAATGGCGGGGAGAGTCAGTTTGATAGAAAGGAAGGTTTTAATGATTGGAAAAATTCCAATTACCGAGTATCGACCCATGAAAATTCGTCTACTCACAAAATATCTGTCCTGCTTATGAACGAACGAAGCAACACGCTAGGTCGCATTGACCACGCATTAACAATACAATTAGATGAAGAAATAATTTACTGGAGAAACGTTTTGAAACGAGTAGTTGCATGTGTAAAAGCGCTTGCATCACGTGGTTTGTCTTTCAGAGGACACGACGAGAAATTTGGTTCATTTCACAATGGAAATTTTTTGATGTCTTTAGAACTTATCGCTGAGTTCGATCCGTTCTTAGCCAAACACATTACACGTTGTGGGAATCCAGGCTCAGGATATACGAGTTATCTCTCTTCAACAACATGCGAAGAATTCATTCGGCTTATGGGAAACAAAGTTTTGAAGACAATTGTAATGGAAATATTAACAGCGAAATATTTTTCTCTGATCATCGACTCGACGCCGGATATATCTCACGTAGACCAGCTCACTTTTGTAATCAGATATGTCCTGCCTAATGGATCACCTGTAGAACGTTTCCTCATGTTCATTCCAAACACAGGCCATAAATCACAACAAATGACAAATATTGTAACCTCAACTTTAATTGAATTGGGAATCGACATTTCAAACTGCCGAGGGCAATCTTATGACAACGCAGCTAACATGTCAGGCATATACAACGGCCTACAAGCTAAAATAAAGGAATTTTCTCCCCTTGCCGAGTATGTTCCCTGTTCAGCACACTCGCTCAATTTAGTAGGTGAGTGTGCAGCTGAAAGCAGCCAAGAGGCTTGTTCGTTCTTTTCTCTACTCCAAGAGTTGTATAATTTCTTCGCAGCATCAACTCAGCGTTGGGAACTCCTACAAGCCCATTTCACCGTCAAAAGTCTATCAATGACTCGTTGGTCAGCTCGTGCAGATGCATGCAAAAGTTTACGCGAATCGTGGCATGAAATCCATCAAGCGTTAGTCTCCATCGAAACAGACACGGAACAGAAGAAAGCCGTTATTTGCGAAGCAAGAGGTATTCGTTTAAAGCTGGAACGCTTTGAAACGGCCATCATGACTGTGTTTTGGGGATTCTTACTAAATCGCATTAACGCCACAAGTAAAAAACTTCAGAGTGTGGAAATTGACATAACCATTGTCATAGAACTGTATGAGGTACTTATTCGTTTTATTGGCGAAATACGGGATAATTTCGATGATTTCGAAAACCAAGCCAAGAAACTGTCCTTTTTACAGGAATATGAAAGAGATTTTCGACGCATTCGAAAGCCTAAGCTACTTCCTGGCGAGACTAGTACAGGTGAAGAGATGCAACAAAAAAACGGCCGTGAAAATTTTAGAATTACTACTTTTTTAGTAATCATCGATTCATTATCAGAAGAACTAAAAAAACGACTGGGTGCTTACAAATCACTTTATAACAAATTTAATTTTATTACTAAGTTGACAAAACTAAGCCCGACTGAAGTCGAAGAAAAGGCAAAATCATTGCAAATGATTTATTCTAGTGATTTAGATGCTCATTTTTCAGAAGAATGTCTCCATTTTCGCGCACACTGCAGTGTGAAAAATGAGGATCGCAACAGTGCTGTCAGTTTGTTAAAATGGTTACGAACTGAAGATCTTCAAACCATTTATCCAAACGTGGATATTGCTCTTCGAATGTGTGTGTGTACTCCCGCCAGTAACTGTTCTGGAGAACGATCATTTTCTTGTTTACGACGTGTAAAAAATTATTTACGCACAACAATGACGGAGCAAAGGCTGAACGATCTTGCTTTACTTAACATAGAAGCAGATCTTTTAAGAAAATTGGAGTGCGAAGATCTAATTAATGATTTTGCTGCACTTAAGTGCAGACGAGAATTGTAACTGCCAGATGTTGATTTTTTTTACCAAAGTTATTTTTATTAGCCTTGAAGAGATGCTCAATTTTTTGTTTTAACTTTTTTTAAATATATTTATATAATACCTGATGTTGATTTTCTACCAAAGTTTAATTAATAAGTCTTAAAGAGTTGCTCATTTTTTGTTTTGAGTTCAGTTTTTTTTTATGTTAGATAATACTTTACGTAATTTGTTTTTACCAAAGTTTTAATTTGTATTTTAGGTTTAGTTTTTATATTCGAATATTTACCTTAAGTTGATTTTATTTAAAAGAGGTGCTGATTTCTTTTATTTGTTTGGAGAGATTGGAGACTAACTATAACTTTTTATCCATGGCTGTATTATGTATGTTAATAATCTCCGATGTTGAGTTTTTACCAAAGTTTTATTAATAAGCTTTGAAGAGATGCTCAATTTTTTATTTTGATTTTTTTTTAAATATATTTATATAATACCTGATGTTGATTTTCTACCAAAGTTTAAATAATAAGTCTTAAAGAGTTGCTCAATTTTAGTTTGAATTCAGTTTTTTTTTTATGTTAGATAATACTTTACTTAATTTTTTTTACCAAAGTTTTAATTTGTATTTTAAGTTTAGTTTTTATATTCGAATATGTACCTTAAGTTAATTTTTATTTAAAAGAGGTGCTGATTTCTTTTATTTGTTTGGAGACTAACTATAACATTTTATCCATGGCTGTATTATGTATGTTAATAATCTCCGATGTTGAGGTTTTACCAAAGTTTTATTAATAAGCCTTGAAGAGATGCTCAATTTTTTATTTTAACTTTTTTTAATATATATAATACCTAATGTTGTTTTTCTACCAAAGTTTAATAATAAATAATAAGTCTTAAAGAGTTGCTCAATTATTAACATATTATTATTATTATTGACTAACTATAACTTTTTATCCTTGACTGTATATGGTATGGTTGGTATGTATGCAGTTTGTTACTTAATAGATTTCACAAAAAATAAAGGTATGTTTTATAATCATTTGCTTTTTTTCTTTTAAAATACAAAATACCTAACTAGTAATTTAGTAATATTTTTTTCTATTGCCCATCCAACAGCCAACATTTTTAGTTGGATTTCGACTTCGACTCTAAAACCCCAACTTCGTCTGTAACCCCAGAAATGTCCAGGAAAAGATAAGCCCATATCTGGCAACCCTAATTGTAACTGTGAAACACGAAACACTTATATATTATTGTATGAGAATAAACCTGAAACTGTTAAATAAATTAAACCTAAAACTGTTTTAAATGTTTTATTCAAATCCTTGAAACCTTAGAAAATATAAAAAAACTAGCAGCTATTAGAGTAAACTAAATTTCTGAATCGATTTCGACAAAAGTTGTCAATAAATAAATTCATTATGTAGTCTATAGTCTATACCAGGGGTCTCTAAACAACGGTCCGCCAATTTCATCAATCCGGCCTGCGACAATTATACAGTAATTGAACTAGCGAATTTAGCAAGCGTATTTTTTTACATTAATTCCACACCGGAGGTCCTGAGGAAAATATTTTCCCTCACGACCTATGTCATCTTAGGTGATGCTGTGTGGAGGGTCTTTTTAAGGAAGGGAAGGATAGGAAGTTCTGGAAAGGAAAAGGTATGAGGGGTGGGTAGGAATCTGGGGGTTAGTGTGTCCAGGAGTGACATACGTATGAATACATCCCTCCAACTGCGGTGCAAGGTGATGGGTCAAAATAGTTCGGCTGGAAAGGTCAAAAGGCCTCCCTCACCCAGTCTCTCTCGATCCGGCCCGCCACGCAGCAACTATGAATGATAATAGCAGGAAAATTAAAACGGTTTTGACCTTAGGAACTTACTGGAACTTACTGAAAAGTTTGGATACTCCTGGTCAATATGATGGGTACTGAGAAAGGGGCGGCTACATGGCCTGGGGCCTAGGGCGGCCAAGACTGCAAATCCGCCACTGTCGATGCTCGCCCGTAATGCTCGCCGTGGAGATGCTCGCCCGTCGGTAGGCCGCTACACAGGCACGGCACCACTCACACCGCTGCAGCTGTCGGTTGAGTGGAGAATATTAAGTGTGGAGGAGGTCAAATCCCATCCTGGGATGTATCCCAAATCATTTCCTCTGGGCCTCCTTTGTTGTAAAAAAAGTAAATAAAAAAAGTAAAAGTAAATATAAATAAATATTGTAAAAAAAGTAACTTTAAAATTTGTATTTTTATACTTGGGTATTTAATGATGAATTTTAGTATTTTTTAGTTATAAAGGTGTTTTTTTAAAAAGTAGGTATACAAATTAAAATTAAAAAAAAAAACATATTAAAATAATGGTCTATGATACTGGCTTTATAATAGATAATGTCATGCCATTGTTGTTTTAAATATGATTTCGGGCATTTGAGCGCCACTGCTAGCTCCAATGAAGCGCAATCGTGAAGTCCAATTCTCGACGACTTTATCATTATTTTAATGCGTTTTTTTTCGTTTTGAATTTGAATACCTCTAAAAAAACACCATTTATATGATACCGTTAAACAGGCGGTGCCTTTGTGGATTCCCATTACCTTTTTTCGCTGATTTTAGACAAGGGCGGATCCAGCTTTGGCGCTAGGGGGGGTTACATAGTCGTGGTCAAGTCACAAGAAGTTATAATTTTGACAATAATAGATTAATTTAAGTAAAAAGTAGGTATTTAAAGCACTAAAATAAAATCTATACTGTGACAAAAAATATATAAAAATAGGTGGTCCACCTAGGTCCTGGACACAGTCCAGGGGGGGGGGTCATGGCCCCCATGACCCCCCCCCCCTCTCGGATCCGCCCTTGCTTTTACACTCGTAAGTTTTTTCCCGTAAGTCGCTCACGCAAGCGATTTACGGCCAAACTACGAAGGGGTCGTCCATTAATCATGTGATGTTTTTTTAGCAACTTTTAACCCCCATTCTTGGTGATATTTGGTAATGTTTTAGACTACCCCCCCCCCCCCCTACCCAAAATCTCGTGTATTTTTTTAGTACAAAGTGAATTGAAATTTTTAAAATATTATCTTTAAATACAGGTATAATCTGATTTAAAAAATTATGCATCTTAATAAAAATTTCCAGAGAGACATTAAGGTTTGCAGGTTGTTTTTGACTGACATTTGGTTTAGAAATCGTGCGTTGAACGAAAAATAAATATACGGTTTTATTTATTTTATTTTAAATGCACATTTACAGTTTATATATGTATATGGTTATGACCAATAATAACACGCAGACCTGAGTGACGATGATGACTATGACGTGGAAACTGAACATTTGGAGGACAATGCTTTGGAACATGAACCTTTGACTTCTACAAAACAAGCTAGAACAGGTGCAGATAAAATTTCTACAAATACTATCATCAACGAAGAGGTATACTAATATAGATAAAACTACTTTTGTAGTTGTGTAACTCTAAGTGACCAGCTAAGATATGGGGGCTCCATCGAAGCCAGAGTAAAGTTAGCCTCCCAAAAACTGGGCGTACAGTACAGAGCCCGCAGATACTTTAATAGTACACAACTGCTAACCCTGTGCAAATTACAAGTGCGCCCAACTGTTGAATTTGGCAGCCACCTCTAGTCTGGAACTCCAAAATACCTGAAAAATACCCTCGACTCTGTGCAAAAATGGGCGGTCTGTTTGATAGATTCTTCCATCTTAACAGACGGATTTCAATCTTTAGAGCACAGGCGTCAGGTGAAAATGCTTTCCTTGTTCTATCGGTATTACAATGGAAGATGCTCCGAAGAACTAGCGTCATTGATCCCTACGGCGCCGGTGCATAGTCGGGAAACACGCCAAACGCGTGACCAACATATGTACACGGTTGACATTTGTCACATGAGAACAGGTCGCTTCTTCGACTCGTTCTTGTGTTCAACAGCTCGGCTGTGGAACGATTTGCCGGCCTCTGTGCTTCTTCTCTCCTACAACATTGGTCTCTTCAAGACGTCTGTTCATTCCTTCCTCTCCTCAAAAAGACCCTCCACACAGCATCTCAGATGACATAACAAATTATTTTCCTCAGGGTCTCCTGTGTGGAGTTGATGTAAAAAAATAAAAATAATGATTGTAGAAAATTTTGTATTAAAAATCTATAAATAACCTATTAAAATCCTAATAACAACCTTTCCCGATTATGCACCGGTGCCGAAGGGATCAATGACGCTAGTTCCTCGGAGCATCTTCCATTGTAATACGGGTAGAATAAGGATAGCATTCCCACCCGACGCCTGTGCTCTAAAGATTGCAATCCGTCTGTTAAGATGGCAGAATCTATCAAACGGACCGCCCGTTTTTGCACAGAGTCGAAGGTATTTTTAGATATATACAGCGCCCTTGAGGTGATTTTTCACAAAAACGGCGCTATATAAATCGTCCAAATATTATTATTATTATTCAACAACATTCTCCTTACAGTCTTTTGCATACGTTGACACCTATTGGGCGTAATTATGCACATGTTATGAACAATACAAAACGAAAAAAGTTTTATTAAAACCCCAATGAAGCCTAATCCACTATTAAATATTTTTTTCTCGCTTAACAATAATTCAGGTCTGAAAGGGTTAACGTAATTTGTAGCCGCAGTTTGTAGCAAGTTACAGAGGTTGTTTTTTCGCGAGTGTCAAATTGCGACCGCGCGAACTTCCAACCTTCTCACAGCTTATGATAAGTTGAGAGGGATTGGTTGATTATTTGAGAGCGCATAAATATACCAAACCACAAACCACCCATCGAGAGCGATTGAGATGGTTGAGAGTATGGTTGAAAGACTTGCCGCAATAAATGGTATCAAAATGCGCCGTTGCTAGATAAGAAAAAATTTAAAGACAGTTGTTTTCGTAAGAATTTTTCCTACATTTAAGTTTTATTTGAGTTTTCTGAAAATGAGAATCCTTCTATACAATTATCGGCCCAATGCTTTCTAATCTCGATGTTTCTATTTATAACATTACATCCATAAATATACTAACCCCATTACATCGGTTGCTGTCAGGTAGCTGTCATTCGGATAAAATAAAAGAACTCAATTTTCCGCCTTTCTTCTTCTTCTTTGTGTGCCTTATCAGGTCCCCCCGACGTTGGCGATCACTATTGAAAAGGTCTCTCTGTCTTGCGCTGCCCGGAATAGCTCCTCCACACTTCTAATGCCGGTCCACTCTCGTATATTTAAAATAAATGGAGCAAGTGATACTTCTCCCCTCGAGGTATATGACCCAGATATGAAATTTGTTGATTTTAATTAATGTAACCAGTTCTCGATCTGTTCTAGCCCGCCTGAGAATTTCTGTGTTGGTGATCATGTCGGTTCATGGGACCTTGAGCATTCTCCGGTGAAGCCACATTTCGAAAACCTCTAACCTGTTCATAGCATTGAGGTATATCAATGGTTCATAGTATTTATTTTCAAGGTCCATGTTTCACAACCATACAGCAAGACCGACCACACAGTGGCGGACTAAGGGGGGGGCGGGGGGGGCGGTCCGCCCCAGGCCCCCGGTCTTGGGGGGCCCCCAAACGCCTCCATGTTCCCTTGATCAAATACTAAACAAGGCTTTAAGGCACCACTGTAAAAAAATATATTTTTTATTTCATTTTGTGATTGATGCACTTGTTAAGAATGCTCTCACCAAATTTTTAAAAAATTTATTCGAAAAATTGACAGAGATACAACATTTTATGTGAAACCGTTTGAAACAGTTTGTATTTTGAATTATCCTTCAGCAATGCATTTTATTTTTGAATGAATTTTATTTTCGATTTTTTATGGTAAATTTTCATCGTTCATAAAAATAAAAAAATAGAAGGGGGGCATTTATAAAAAAATCCCTACGTAGGGTCATAGTCAGGGCCGGATTAAACATGTAGGGTCCCTAGGCAATGCACGTCTCGGGGCCCCTACCCGTTCCGGCCCCCCTAGGTAGTTGCCTACACTGGCTTATGGACAGTAAGGTCCTGCCAGGGCCGGCTAGGCAATGCACGTTTCGGGGCCCCTGTACCCCAGGGGCTCCTACTCGATGCGGGGCCCCTAGGCCCCTTATGGACAATAGGGCTTTGCAAGGGCCGGCTTAAACATTTCGGGGCCCCTAGGCTATGCACGTCTTAGGGACCCTTTACCCTAGGGGCCCCTACCCAATTCAGGGCCCTTAGGCAGTTGTCTATACGTCTTATGGATAATACGGAATATAATGAATTTTATTTTCGATTTTAATTGTAAATTTACATCGTTCAAACGAAAACGGAAGGGAGCCATTTATAAAACAATCCCTACGTAGGGTCATTGTCAGGGCCAGATTAAACCTGTCGGGGCTCCTTGGCAATGCACGCCTCGGGCCCCCTTTGCCCTGTAGGATAGGACCCTGCCAAGGCTGGCCTAAACATGTCGGGGCCCCTAGGCAGGGCCGGATTAACCATGTCGGGGCCCCTAGGCAATGCACGTCTCGGGGCCCATTTACCAATGGTGTATTAACGGGTGGGGGGGGGGGGGCGGCCCGCCCGGGCCTCTGGTCCTCGGGGGCCTTCAAACGCCTCCATGTCCCCTTTATCAAATCCTTAACAAGGCTTTAATGCCATTAATCAGCGGCCGAGAATTTAAATTTCATCGAACGATGATCTTGCGATCGTACCCTTGCAACTGTACAGGGCGGTTCCGATGAGTAAGATTAATTATTCTCCATACCAGCATTTTAACACAATAGCTCAATATCGATATTATTTAATTCACAATATTTGCTTTGATAAATACCTAAATTCAAAAAATGCTCAAACTCGTGGTGATAAAACTATTCAAATTATGTACTTTCTCTAATTATTTTTTGAACATACGTATTTATAATTTTTCAAAAATGTCTAAGCAAAATATATATTTTTTTTAAATATATGCGCGGATCTTTTTTCAATGATTTTATTTAAACTAAAATTAAAATTCTGAAACATATCTTTCCCAGATAATTTATTGATTTATTTTACTCCATGATTATGTAATTTGAAATGTGTGTTGTATAATACAAAATTTTGTTTGAAAATTTAACAAATCTGCCAACACCCTACGGTAAAACCTTACTGTACTAAAAATAAACACATTTTCTCAAAATTTAAAATTTAGCTTTACTAGATAAAAGAACAGTCTTTAGAAATCAATTCATAATTTTGTGGTGCAAAAGAGTCAATAGTCTAAAATTTGATTTAAAAACGACATATTTCCGGTTTTGTCTGGTGATTTCCACTTAAGGCGGACTTTGTAAAAAAAAAAAATTTTAATGTTTTTTTCTGAAAGACGCAGTTGTTTAAAATGCTCTCACCAAATGTTTTAAAGATATTCGAAAAATTGACGGAGATACAGCATTTTATGTGAAACAATAACTTAGTAAACACCACTTTTATTATACATAGGTACTATAATATGCCGACCGGGTTTCGCTACAACCGTAGGTCTGGGCAGTTTGTATGTTGAATTATCCTTCAGCAAAAATTTGACTGTGTTTTTCTCTAAACTTTGTTAACACATTTTTTAATCTCCATACATCCGATTTGCAGGTCTTAAACTGTTTGAAAATCTAGTGTCTATTTCACCAAGTAGGTGAATTTTGTTTAAAAATAAGGAAAAATGGCGGACCAACGAATTTTAATTTCTATTTTTTATGGAAAATTTTCATTGTTCATAAAAAAAAATAGAAGGGGGCCCATTATAAAAAAAATCCCTAACTGGTGCCATACTGACTGGATTTACTAACAGTTTAAGAATTAGTACATGCAAATCGGACGTATAGATAGTTTTTCTAAAATGTTGTCAACCATGTTGAAAAAAGCAGTTTCGAGAAAAACGCGTTCAAAGTTTTGCTGAACGTTAATTCAACATACAAATTGTTTAAAATGGTTTTATATAATATGCTGTAGGTATCTCCGTCAATTTTGCGAATTTCCTTAAAACATTTGGTGAGAGCATTATTAACAAATGCATCTTAAGAAAATTAATTTTTAAAAATGACAATTTTTTTTACAGTGTCCTGGTGCCTTAAAGCCTTGTTTAGGATTTGATCAAAGGAACATGGAGGCGTTTGGAGGCCCCCCAGAGTCAGAAGCCCGTGTGAACTGAAAAGCTTGTAAAATTACACCAACTTCTTAAACTAGGGGGGGGGGGGGGAGCGGTTCATCCAGCTTTTCCACCCCGGGCCTCTGCCGGGCTTAGTCCGCCACTGCACTTTACCCTTTTCTAACTTCCAAACTTTTTTTTTCTACCACAACGTAATTTTATTCATAATTAATCTGTTTTTTTACTACATTTCGAAGGTATGCGTTCACCCCCATTCAATAAAATAAATTAAACGAATACAATAGTACAATGAGCGGTTTTATCACTAAAGTGATCTCTTCCAAACAACCTTGGTATGAAAAGAAACAAAGAATTTTAGCAAGCAGATAGGTAGTGCACACTAAAGCTTGTACAACATTTATATTTTAAACATTAGAAATAAAAGCAAAAAAAAAAAAAAAAAAAAATGCCAATATAAACCACACACGGCACCTTTAATCATATCCCCATTGATACGAAGGAAAGTAAAGTAAAATACAACTATGTTTAAATATTTGTTTTAATTATTGACTTTTTATTTATTATTTGTGCGTGATGTGAACAGTTATTCGGTTATAACCATGGAACTTTAATATCCATACTCTTAGGTTATAACCTAATTATTATAATTTGTTTTTTTCTTAAATGCATGTAATGTTATTAACCTATAAATAATAATAAATAGATAAATAAATAATAATAATAGTTCGTAATAAAAAAATTTAATATTTAAAACATCTTGAAAGCTGACTTTTTCCAAAAGTGTGCCGGAGTTGCTCACTAATTGTGAGTCGAACCGTTGACGCAAGTTATTCTTTCTTGGGGCGCGGGGCCCCCAGCCGATGCGGGGCCCCTAGGCAGTTGCCTACTCTGCCTTAGGGATAATCCGGTACTGCCCCTAGGCAATGCACGTCTCGGGGCCCCTACCCAATGCAGGGGCCCTTTAGGTAGTGGTCTACACTGCCTTCTGGACAATAGGGTCCTGCCAGGGCTGTTTAAATATGTCGGGGCCCCTAGCCAATGCACTTCTTGGGGGCCCTTTACCTTAGGGGGCCCTACTTAATACCGGGCCCGCTTGGCAGTTGCCTATACGTCTTATGGATGCATGCAAATCAGATGTATAGTTTTTCTAATGTGTAGTCAACCAGTATGAAAAACGTAGTTTTGAGAAAAACGCGTTAAATTTTTTGCTGAAGGATAATTTATTTGTTTAAAACGGTTTCATATAAGATGCTGTATCTCCGACAATTTTACGAATTTCCTTACAATATTTGATGAAAGCAGTATTAACAAATGCATATTTTAGAAAATTAAATAAAAAAGTGACATTTTTTTTTTGTGAGCTGGTGCCTTTAAAATATGCTTAGTACCTATCTAAGAGGTGTTTTGGAGTTGGGAGGTCCCATACAAACATCATCCTATACAGATAAAATAGGAATAAATAAATACAGCCTGAACCGGTAATTTACAGTTTTTAAAAATAAATGTCCCCGGGGCCTCTAAGCCGCGCGCCGCTACCCGAATTTCTACCGATTTCTTACATATCCCCCCCCTTAAGCATATGAAGTTTTTATACTATTAAAAATTATATGTTATTTGGGAACATAATATCTATACTTTACCCACGCCGAAACACAAATTATATAAAATTCCCTTGATAGAAAAAAATCGCAAAGTATGCTACGAAAATTATTATAAACACGTCTGATTCAGTTATTTTACAAATTATATGTATGGAAAAATTCACAGTGTTTCTTTAAAGTCCGTTTTAGATAGCCCCCAAGAGCTTTTTTCTCTATTTAAAACGAGTCGTGTTTTATTAACACAATTTTCGCTTCAATTTTTACCGTTTTGACCAGCGAATTTTATATTCGATTTTTTATGGAAAATTTTCAGCGTTCTTAAAAAAATAGAAGGAGGCCCTTGATAAAAAAAATCCCTATGTGGTGCCATGGTGAATGGATTTTCTAACAGTTTAAGCCGCCGCTACCCGGATTTCTACCGATTTCTTGCATATCTCCCTTGACGGCCGGCGTGGTGCAGCGGTAAGGCGCTTGACTAGCACACCGAAGGTCGCGGGATCGAATCCCGGCGAGGAAAATAAATTTTATTTGATTAATTTGTGTTATTTCTCAATTCATTAATTTAAAAAATAATATATAGTATATTTGCGGCACGTTCCAGAGTGGAAGATACTCTCAGTATCGCCCTAGTGTAAGACCACCCTTCAGAATTGAAACGTTGCTTGAAATGGCATCAGCCGTGTTTGGTGACCAGATCTGAATAGCCAGGTACTTCCCCACCTTTCTCTTCCCTATCTCCTTCCCCTACCCAATTCCCTCAGCCTCACACCATACCCCAATTGGGTATGCCATAGTCTCACTGGCTTCAGACGGGAGCAGTTGAGACTCTTGTGCGGTATTCATATAAAAAATAAGCATTTGACGTTTTAAGTTCTTAAAAAAAATACATGTTATTTTTGAAGATAATTTCTAGACGCGTTCCACGCCGAAACGCAAATTATATGAAATTCCATCCATAGAAAAAAATCGCAAAGTTTGCTCCTAAAATTATTATAAACACGTTTGTTTCAGTTATTTTACAAGTTATAGTTGTAAAAAATTCACAGTGTTTCTTTAGATGATATTTAAGACGCCTTCCACGAGATTTTTGCTCTATTTTAAACGAGTCGTGTTTTATTAAAAATGTTCACAATTTTCGCATCGATTTTATCGCTTAAATACTAGCGCACTCCTCTTACATTCGTAATTATATATATCTCCATCTTGTTGTTTTTGAGTGCGGATGTGGCGCCTTAAGACTTGGTGCATGCAAATCGGATGTACGGTTTTTCTAATACGTTGTGTTATTTCGAGAAAAATGCGTTCAAAGTTTTTCTGAAGGTTAATTCAACATACAAACTGTTTAAAACTTTCTTGATTTTTTTTTAGAATTTCCTTAAAACATGCGGTAGCATTATTAAAAAATGCATTTTTTAGAAAATGAAATACAAAAAAGACGATTTTTTTACAGTGAGACCCCCCAGGACCAGAGGCCCGTGTGAACTGAATAAAAATCATGTAAAATAACATCAACTTTTTATACTAGGGGGGGCCTCATTCAGCTTTGCCGCCCCGGGCCTCTGACAGGCTTAGTCCGCCACTGCGACCACACATAACATTTTAGCATTCTATGCCTTAGTTTTAAGCTGATATTTTAATTGCAGAAGAGGGCCTTTTCGCCTTTATATTATATTATTTATGTAGGTATATTATTCTAAATATTTGGGCCTTTTCGTATTTATT
Source organism: Limnephilus lunatus (assembly GCA_917563855.2). Taxonomy (NCBI): domain Eukaryota; kingdom Metazoa; phylum Arthropoda; class Insecta; order Trichoptera; family Limnephilidae; genus Limnephilus; species Limnephilus lunatus. The sequence goes on from OU830593.1 coordinate 86,462,588, forward strand.
GACAATATCGCGTAAATTTGACAGCAGCAGATCGTTGTTGACAAGAAACGATCTTACCGTAAATAAATTTGCAGGTGTTTGGTCACTATCGTCGCTATGAGCACTTGCACAAGTTAAACTTCCGAACAACTTGCGTGAGCACTATGGGGGTTTGGTATATTTATGGCACTAATTATCCCAAGTCGGAAGCATGCAATACCTTCATTTCAGGCACATTTTTTTGTTCATTCTCAAATTTTAGAATTTCATTATTTTTATAATTAAGCCAATAGCGATCGATTCCGGTTTATTTATGGCCGATTCCTTGGAAATATAATATCGGGCGATCAAGTGATAGCAAAGTCACCGGGCATAAAAACCGTTAGGAGGAATATCGTTGTTGAAGTTGGGTTCATAAGTAAGATTTTATTCATTTCACTTATTACATTTCATTTTGGAAAGCGTCGTTTGGTTAGACATTTAACTTTTTGAATTTGTTATTTGGTAGGCGGGTATGGGTACCGCCGCCCCGGTAACTATTTATTGGATAACCAACACCCCTGCCACAGGTCATCCCAAGAGGTTCACTATGTTTGGTGACTTAGCAGGGGTGCCCGGGTTCATGGGGTGAGGTTTTTCTAGGTCTTGGCGGCCAATGCGTTTCCCACCTACTGCGTGGCGAGTCGGGTCGAAAGTGTTTGGTTGAGGGTGACCTAATCTAGATCTCTCCAGCTGGATTCTCTTGACCCATCGCCTTTTATCGGAGTGGGAGAGATGAACTCATACGTCTATTACTCCTAGACACATTGACCCCCAGATTCCTACCCATCCAGCATACCTTTTTCCTTCCCAGAACTTCCTCTCCTTCCTTTCCTTTAAAAAAACCTCCATACAGTATCCCCAAAGATTACATAGGCCCTGAGGGAAATGTTTTCCTCAGTGCCTCCTGTGTGGCTCTAATGTAAAAAAAATGATAATTTTTAAATTTTTCATATTGGGAAAATTGGAAAAATTTTCTGAAAAAAATCTTACAGGAAAATCGGAAGTGAAGTTTTAGAATTATAAGAATTTTATAAAAACATCGATTTTGTTATGTGATGTTCGGAAATTTTTCATGTTGGAAATTTTTTGATCTTACGGGATTTTCCGGAACTTTCCAAGCTAAAATTTTCTGATTTTCTAATTCTCCCTGAGGAATTTTTTCAGAAAAATAAAAATTTCCAAACTTCATATAACATCAAGAAATTTTTTTTCAGAAAAACAAAATTTTATAGAATCAAAAGTCTCCCAATGTGAAAAGTTTCCAAACTTCAAATAACAAAATCAAAAAGATAAATGCCTAAACTGACCCATTTTCGGAACAATTTTCCGATGTTCCCAGAATAAATTTTAAGTTATTGAGAATTTGTTAATTTAATTAGTTTTCATTCGTCCATTTTAAACTAACTTTATTCCACATACCTACATGTGTTATGTAGGCATTCAGAAATGGTTTTTATTTGGATAGAAAAATGAATAAGAAAAAAGCTAATAATAATTGCTGTTGTACTTATAAATGGGCGAAACTCTACTACCATGGAACTTTACAAAATTAGGTGTCAACAAAAGGCCGCCTGCATGGCCTAGCAGCAGAGACAGGTTTTTATCGGCTCGTAACATAGACATATGACTATTTGTAATTTGTATGTCCATGTAATAATTATTTCACTATTTCCAGGATTAAAATATAATCTTGTAATTTGTATGTCCATATAATAATTATTTATTATATGGACATACAAATTACAAGATTATATTTTAATCCTGGAAATAGTGAAATAATTATTTGTCCATGTAATAATTATTTCACTATTTCCAGGATTAAAATATAATCTTGTAATTTGTATGTCCATATAATAATTATTTCACTATTTCCAGGATTAAAATATAATCTTGGAACCAAACCAAATCAATCAAAGAAAATAGTTCTTGTAGCAATATACAGATGGTATTGTGCTATTCAAAAATTGAGTTTCGGTAGATATGCGGTAGATTTTCTTTCGATGTTAGAAACGGAATGCACGCGACTCGTTTAGTTTGGTATAAATAAATTAGTAAATTTATTTGCCATCTTTATTTCTGTATATTTCATCAATTTCTCCCCGATAAGTTTTTTAGATGTGCTAAGGTTGCTCCAATTAATAATTCAACCACCTATGAAGAATTTACCTACTCCCATAGTTTTAGAACTAAATTCGCCTAAATCCCCTGAAAAGAGGAAATCCTTACCCAGTACGAGTAGACGCCAAATAGTTAATAAAAAGTATAACATTTTCAAATAATGTGCAAGGAACTAGCGGAGCATTTACTGCGTGGCGGGCCGGATCGGGAGAGACTGGTTGAGGGAGACCTCTCCAGCAAGACTCTCGACCTATCTGTCATGGGAGGTATAGGTTCACACCGACCCCCAGATTTTACAATAAACAATGATTTCAAGTTTGAAAACTGAATCTATTAATAATTAAAGCATGTATTCTGACAAATTTTTAGCCCGATTGAACGTAACCTAAAACAGTTATTCACAAAAAATCCAAGAGATCGACAAAACAGGTCAAGCCGTGATTGTGACCTGGCACTTCTCTTGGAAAATGTTATGTTTGGTTGGACATTTAGATTTTCTTTTTTGTTAGGTATTTAAAGTTTGAAAATTTTTCATGTTTCTGCTACAATCTACAACCTCCAGAGATTTTTTTTTACATTAAATCCACACAGGAGGTCCTGACGAAAATAATTCCCCTCGGGGCCTGTGACATCTGAGATGCTGTGTGGAGGGTCTTTTCGAGGAGAGGAAGGAATGAACATTGGTCTTGAAGAGACCCATGTTGTGGAAAGGAGGAAACACAAAGGTCGGAAAATCGTTCCACAGCCGAGCTGTTGAACACAAGAACGAGTCGAAGAAGCGACCCATTCTCATGTGACAAATGTCAATCGTGAACATATGTGATAGAGATATTCTCCACCACATAGTTTCTTTGATTCTTTAATTTTATCCTTTTGACCGAGTGTTAGAATGCCTACCGAATGAAAAGCTTTTCTTCTACTCGCCTGAAAGTCATCAATAAGACCATGCATATGCATCTAAACCCAAATCAGGAATTTTAGGATATCTTACCTTTAAAGCCCTTTGTGCATGGAGCTTCTAAGCTTTTTGACTGTACCAACCACAAGTATTAAGTGACTGTAACAAACAACGATATGCTACTCTTTAATGCTGGTTTTCGTACTTAGCGCTACCCGAAATATACCGAACTTTTTTCACCTGCAACCGTGGAGTTAATATGATGTAGCGACGAAGACAAATTATTGTTCTTCTTCTTCTCACAAAATACGCTTTTGAATGGTTAATTTAATACTTTCTCGCTGTTCCTTTATTTTATGTTTTGTCTCTTTCTGAATGTATATACATATAAGCTCGCACAATGTATTTTTCATCAGTTTAATTTTATACCCTAATTTTTTTTTTACATTAGCTTTACAAGGAGGCCCTGAGGAAAATAATTTCCCTCAGGGCCTATGTCATCTTAGGGGATGCTGTGTGGAGGGTTTTTTAAGGAAAGGAAGAAGAGGAAGTTCTGGGAAAGAAATAGGGATGAGGAATGGTTAGGAATCAGTCAGTGTGTCCAGGAGTGACCGATGTATGAATCCATCCCTTCAACTGCGGTGCAAGGTAATGGCTCGAGGGATTCTCAACCAGTCTCTATCTGGCCCTCGATACAGCAGGTGGGCAGACACATCGGCAACCAAGACCTTGACAAACCTCACCCCATGAACCCAGGCACCCCTGCTAAGTCACCAAACGTAGCGAACCTATGGGGTGACCTATGGCAGAGGTTAATTAGTTAGTTAGAGTTATCCAATAAATGCTTCTCGGTCGGCGGTACCCACACCCGCCTCCCTAAATGGTGCTTGTGTTAAGCGAAACCATCAAAAAATTAAATAAATAAATCGCGGTTATAAGTAATTGTTTTATTTCATTTTATTGTAGTGATTAAGTTACATACAAAATTTTATATCGATAAAGACATATTAAAATTTCTTTTAGTAATGAAACATGATTTCCGGCCACATTCATGGTGTTTCGTTTTATTCCTGTGTCAACCTTGAGTCTCTCTGCGTCGAACCTCTTCAAATTGCATCACTTTCACCCTTTGCCTGATCAATCTGTCAAGTTCTTCTTTAGTCATAACCATAGTTTTATCCTTTAGTGTTGGCGCTAATTTTGTTGTAACTTCCACAACATCCGGGACAGGATCTGGATTTGTGTATGGTCTTGCAGGTTCTACGTTTTGTTTCGGCACAGCAAAAAATCCGAAGATGTCTCCAATGGCACCGGTTATAATAGAAGTTGTGTCTCTGACTGTTGAACCAACTTGTTCAGCAACTTTCCCTGCATCATTTGTTTGCGAGGTGACACAAGAAAACAGAACACCAATGCACACCAATATAAAAATCTTCATTGTGCTAGTATCTAAAACTTGAATAACTCCAAAAAACTTATACCACGGTTGAAAATATGATACTGAAGATGGTCTCACAAAGCATGACTTCTTTACTATCTCTACTTGCGATGGGTGTTTTTAATTATTTATTTTAATGTCACAATAAACAGGATAAATTTAAAACTTTAAAACTCAAATCAAAATATTGTACTCAGTGGCGTAGCTAGGGGGGGGGGCGGCCCACGCCCGATCAGAGGTGACATCCGACCGTACAAAAAACTTACAAAGGTAGAATTTTGCCACAAAAATATTTTACACATAATCACTGGCTTGTCATCTGTATCATTCTCATTTCTTTGGTACATTGTGATTTATGTGAACTTGTGAAGTGAATTGTTACCCATTGATTGATGTGAATTAGTGAAAAAATTGTTATTATGTTAGTATTTTTAAAAGTATTGAAAGATATCTTTCAAAAAACAAGGTAAGTGGATTGGATAGTTCATTTTTTCGTAATAAACGATAAATAAAAAACACAAAACCTTAATAAAATCATAGCAGAATCGATCAATAACTGTCTGAAAAAAAAAATCAATCTGTATTTCATTTTTGTGTGTACATAAATAAATAATAAAGGCATAATAATAAAAAATAAGTAATTTGGAAGATTTCGAAAAACGTTCTTGGGGTAATTTCATCAACCAAATGTAAGAGCGCCCCAGATTTCGTTCAGTTGTCGATTCTTTGGATAAGAGGCCACCCTCGCATTACTAGCGCTGCCAATCGTACTACCTAAATTATTTTCTTCAATATTAGGCAGGACGTTATCCAAAATCTAGTTTGAGGATTACTAATTCTTGGAGAGACACCACGATATCTGCACCGTGTGCCACTCACGCTAGATACGCCACTGATTATACCTAACAATTATAATAATAACGAGACCCCCTTATCAATGCAAAACATGAGATCCGTCAGAAAGTAATGTATGATGTTAATTATGTATGAAAAAAACAGATATTCTTAAAAAGCCAGATTATTTTAATTGCCACAGTAAATGGATCATAACGTAATATACTAGAGGTACCTACTTTTCTATTTGTAATTTTCCTTATTATTGTATCTTGTATTTTAAATTAAATGCGTTAATGAATACATAAATGCAAATAAAAAATTAAAAAAAACAGTTATACTTATTTTTAATTTTTATTTATTTTATATATTCAATAATTTTATTATTAAATTAATAAAAACAGTTTATTTATAAACAAGTTCGGCTGGTAATTATTATTACGCGTGACAGCTGTTTCGCCTTCTGAGGGCATTATCAAACTGTGGTCATGCCACATACAGACAATCTATTTATAGTATTTTTGGATAGGTTTGTACTATGACTCATTTCTAATTTCTGATTAAAAATGACTGAAATTATTAATGGTTATTATTTTCTCAATTACTGTTATTTCCCACTTTGTGAGAAAGTCGTTAAGCAAACTAATTGTGAGTCATTCGCAAATGCTGACTCATGGTTTTCTTTTCCAGCATAATTAGTTATTTAAAAATTGGTTTTGAATACATCTAAAAGCGGAGAGTGTATTATATTTTTTTGTTCATTTATTAAAATAGCTTTAGGATTATTATTATGTTTGTTAATTTCCAGCTGCTCTAAAAGATTAAGTTTACGTCCTTTATTTTGAATGTGTAAAGGAGTTGGCTTATTATCATCGCTAAGTGAGTGATTCTCATCTAGGAGATGTTTGGCAAATTGTGATTGTAATTTATTATTATTTTTAAATGATCGCATGTGTTCTTTGAATCTAATATTAAAGGACCGGCCAGTTTGTCCAACATAAACAGCGTTACATTCGTCGCACTGGAGTTTGTAAATGCCGCTATTTTTAAGTTTGTGTGTTTTACTTTTTGAATTTTTGAGAGATGATCCCAAATTATTATTAGTGCGGAAGGCAATGTCTAATCCACATTTTTTGAGAATTTTAGCAATTTTATTAGATGTAGGTCCTGCAAATTCTAAACACGCAAATTTATTATTAGTTTTATTATTAATCGCTGGGTAAATTGAGTTAAGGTTAATTTTGTATTTTTTATGACTAATTATTTTATCAATATCACTACCCTTGAAGCCGTTATATTTTGCAATGGATAAAATTATATTTTTTTCTTTTTCGTATGCTTTATTGTCAAGAGGGATGTTAGTAAGTCTATGTATCATTGAGTGATAGGCAGATAATTTATGTGACCATGGGTGTAATGATTTAGAATGAATGGTCGTATCGGTAAAAGTAGGCTTACGGAAAATTTCGAATGTATGTTTATTATTTTTTCTACCGATTGTTAAGTCCAAAAAATTAATTTTATTATTACACTCTCTTTCAACCGTAAAGCAGATTTTACGGTTGATGGAGTTAGCTAATGTAACAAAAAGGTCTAATTGTCTGTTGGTACCTTTCCAACAGATCAAAATGTCGTCAACATAACGCACATAGTAAATTATATATTTGTTAAAAATTGAGTTTAAAATTTGATTTTCGATATAGTCCATGAATATTTCAGCAAGAAGTGGACTCAACGGTGACCCCATGGGCAAGCCGTCGTTTTGTTGATAGAATTTATCATTAAATATAAAGTAATTTGTTTCCATGCATATTTTAAATAAGTCTAATAAGTCATTTTTAATAATTGGGTTTATGTTAGATTTGTCTAATATGTCTTTAACCCCTCTAATCACAGGAGACCCAAGTTGTCCCAAAACATCATATGCCGTTATAATAACAAGAGACCCAGATTGTCCCAGAGCGACCGTGCATTATTAAAAGTTATATATCTCTCTACCTGTCATGCGAATATTTGTGATTTCTTTTATGTTAGAGAGCCAAAGAAATAATGCTTATCATTGTATTAGGATTATATGAGCTATGTTGTTGAGATATTTTACAAACCCGATCATAAGTGACGGTTTTATTTCGAGCCAATTTTTGACGTAACAAACATTTAATTTTAAAATAAAATTGTATGAAAGTGATAAAAAGTGAGGTGACAGTTTTATTACAAATTTTGTTAAAAAAAGGAATCTGTATTTAAAATGTTAAGTTTATTCTATTTTAATTACTTTAATTCCAATATTTGCAGGTATGCATTTTTTAGCTAATTTACATTTTCAATATCAAAATTTTTATATTTAGAAAAAAAAAAGTTGATTTCTAATAAACACATCGGAAAGATTATTTTATCTAGATTTTAGAACAATTTTTGTTTTTGCAAAAGGGTTAAAAAATAACCCATAAATAGGAAAATTTAAGATGCATGGCAAGAACCAGGAATTTTGCGCGCGAACCTTCACAGGCAAAAGGTTACAGATATTATTTTCTTATTATTCGAAGGGTTAATGATTTTAAGGCACTCTTGGATAGGGATATTGCTAAAAAGGCTTACGACGTCTAAAGATAAAAATTGGCAGTTATGTGGGAGATCTAAGTTTTGAATTTTATTTATAACTTCCAGAGAATTTTTAACACTATGTTTTGGAGAGAATTTAGTATAATGTTTGAAGAGAAAATTAAGTTTTTTGGCGAGTAATGTTGTTGGAGCATTTATAAAGGAAACGACCGGTCGGATAGGAATATTTACTTTATGAATTTTGGGTTGCCCGTAAAGAGCAGGAGCCCTTGGATTCATTACCATTGCACTTCTTCGGGCGTATTTATTTGAAAATATTGATTTACAATTATTAATTAGGTTTCGTACGTTAACTGAAATTTTGTCCGTTGGATCCTTTTTTATGATTTCAAATTCTTCTGGCTTTAAGAATGCTTCTACTTTATTTATGTAATCAATTTTGTTTAAGATAACTACCGAATTCCCCTTATCCGCCTTAGTAATTGTGAGGTCGTGATCTTTAATTTTATTTTTAATATCATTCAATATTTCTGTTTCCTTATTGTTGTACTTATTTTTAATGGTCGATTTCAAAGTTTTTCTCAAAATATCCGCGGTAATTTGTTTTGGTAAGCCGTTATTTTTAACTTTAGACAGAGAAATTTCTGTATCAATAGCCAAACTTTCAATTTGTTTTTTAGTGATTTCTGAATTTATTTTATATTTGAAGCCTTTATCTAATAAATTTATTTCTTCTTTTTCAAAAATTGTGTCTGATAAGTTAATAGTTTTTTTGTAAAATTCAATATTTTTATTAGTTTTATCTTCGTTTATTTTGACATTTTTATTTTTAGTTTCGACAAGTTTTTTAATTTTATTTTCTTGAGTTTTGAATTTATCAAATATAATTCCGCTGATGTGTTCACGAGTATCGTAATCCAGGGTGTCAAATTCCCATGGATGCAGTTTTTTATCTGCCTATCACTCAATGATACATAGACTTACTAACATCCCTCTTGACAATAAAGCATACGAAAAAGAAAAAAATATAATTTTATCCATTGCAAAAAATAACGGCTTCAAGAGTAGTGATATTGATAAAATAATTAGTCATAAAAAATACAAAATTAACCTTAACTCAATTTACCCAGTGATTAATAATAAAACTAATAATAAATTTGCATGTTTAGAATTTGCAGGACCTACATCTAATAAAATTGCTAAAATTCTCAAAAAATTTGGATTAGACATTGCCTTCCGCACCAATAATAATTTGGGATCATCTCTTAAAAATTCAAAAAGTAAAACACCCAAACTTAAAAATAGCGGCATTTACAAACTCCAGTGTGACGAATGTAACGCTGTTTATGTTGGACAAACTGGCCGGTCCTTTAATATTAGATTCAAAGAACACATGCGATCATTTAAAAATAATAATAAATTACAATCACAATTTGCCAAACATCTCCTAGATGAGAATCACTCACTTAGCGATGATAATAAGCCAACTCCTTTACACATTCAAAATAAAGGACGTAAACTTAATCTTTTAGAGCAGCTGGAAATTAACAAACATAATAATAATCCTAAAGCTATTTTAATAAATGAACAAAAAAATATAATACACTCTCCGCTTTTAGATGTATTCAAAACCAATTTTTAAATAACTAATTATGCTGGAAAAGAAAACCATGAGTCAGCATTTGCGAATGACTCACAATTAGTTTGCTTAACGACTTTCTCACAAAGTGGGAAATAACAGTAATTGAGAAAATAATAACCATTAATAATTTCAGTCATTTTTAATCAGAAATTAGAAATGAGTCATAGTACAAACCTATCCAAAAATACTATAAATAGATTGTCTGTATGTGGCATGACCACAGTTTGATAATGCCCTCAGAAGGCGAAACAGCTGTCACGCGTAATAATAATTACCAGCAGAACTTGTTTATAAATAAACTGTTTTTATTAATTTGATAATAAAATTATTGAATATATAAAATAAATAAAAATTAAAATGGAGTTCTACAAATTAAACTTGATAACAATAAATACAGTTATACTTACTTGTTTTATTTTACCATGTTGGTAAAATCCATTTGAATTCATTAAAAATATTATCTTTTTTAACCTTATGTATGAATTTTTGGTCATTAAAATTGACCCGATTTTGAAGAGATGTGATAACAAAACCGAAACAAGTACATTTACTTAGAAATAATTACTCAGGATTGGTTGTTTCACAGAATTTAAACAATTCATAAAATTTCAAAGTTAATGTTCTGAAGTCCTATTTGTGTCCTAAGTGAAAGTACTGTTATTGTATCAGTATGGGCCAGTTGCTTCACAAGGCTCAAATAATAAAAGAACTTGAATAGAACATTCTCAGAACTTGAAAATTAACTTTGAAATTTGATGAATTGTTAAAATTCTGTGAAACAACCCGTCCTTAGTGTTGAGGGACAGAGAGAAACAAATATTTAATTTAACTTATGTTTTTATTGCATTACACACTACAAGAGGCAAACATTGTTCAACATTACTACATTATAAATATTATAATATTTAGGAAGAAGTTCGGCAAAGGCTTATGAGATTACTTTGGCAATAAAAAGTTTTTTTCCTTAATTGTTTATAGAAATTTCTTTATCTTTAAAAAAAAGAAAGATAATTTTAATTTCAACACGAGCTTGGACAAAAAGTTATCAGGGAGCTGGAAGAATTTTTATACAAAAATAGATGGTTATTGTGTATTTTACCAACAGTAATTATGAGAGATATTACAATCTTGCAACAGCGTAATCAATCTGTCGGTTACTGTAGAAAACCTGATATAATATTGATATTATCGTAGAACCACTGGAGCACTTTTTGCCATAATATGGCACTATTTAAAATACCTCGGATTGCTTTGCTGCCAGTTTTAGGCAAATTTTCCCTAGATGCATTTGTACTTAATTTGTATTATTCATTTAAGGTATGATTTATGTGATTAATGTGGGCGGAAAACATTAAAAATGAACACCAAAAGAAATCACGAGTAATCCGAGGAAAATGTTTTAAATTGGTCTGTCGCTCGAGTGGATAAGTAATTATTTTGATTGGTATTCCTCGTACGTGTACACAATGACAATATGTTTTTTTATTGTTGGTATTCCTTTTGCATGAGGTCGTTGACTTACAACCTGTCATCAGATCCTTATAACATTTATAGCTATGAGTAAAACACTCAAAAACTATAATAGTAGAGCAAAAATACATAATATCATGAAATTATGTACGTAAAAAGAGTTCCATCAAAGATATTTAAATTTCCCATACAATTACAATTGTTAAAATAACTTTTTGTACCAAACAGAGATCTCCAGATCGTAATGAATAAATGAGTTAAGAATAAAATGATGAGGTAATGAGTGCTAAAATATTTATAAGTATAATTAAGAAATAAAAACGAGGCATGTTGAAACAAAGACGGCAATCTCCACCATTGGTCTAACATGAGTTAGATATGGCGATGGATAGAGAAACAAAAATACTATTGGCAGCTAGAAAAAGGGTTTGGAGCATAAATGACAGTAAGACCATCCGCTCATGGGGCAACTGAAAAAAACTTGTTGAGTTGGCAACTCAATCGCTACCCACAGGAAAGCAACGTGCAAATTTCATTGGCGGTCTGCACACAGGCAACTTCTCAATAACCAGTTGTCAAGGGCGAGTAGTTTCGCAACTCGCAGTGCTAGTAGCCACGGCCGGCGCGTTTCAGTTGCCAGGTTGATAGGTTGCCATGGTTGTGCCTCACGACCTGTCAAGTTTTCGAGTAATTTGCAATATGTCAGAGCAGGAAAAAATATCGATTTTTTCATAAGGTTGATAAATAATCTACTATCTACTACACTATATTGAGAGGAAAGATTTGTCTGTTTGTTTGCATTGAATAGGCTCCGAAACTACTGAACCGATTTGAAAAATTCTTTCACTGTTGGGAAGCTACACTATCCCCGGGTGACATAGGCTATATTATATTTAAAAAAAGGGATCCTTACTAAAACTCCAATAATGTAACCCAAGGTGTAAAGAAATTACCTAAAATATTCTTTACATCGCGTGCGCTGCGAAAACTATTGATGATAGAATAAAATAATGTACTACGAGTTTGCAGAACACATCATTATTCACAAAAAGTGTCGCGACAGCATATGTCTAACTATTATAGTTATGCCAAAATAAGTGTTATTTTATTTTAAAAATTAAAATAAAATGTCGCCGCTTGAAAAGGCTCTTTATTTGTATCTTGGTTTGAGTCCTTATCAAAATAAATTACTTCATATTCAAGAATGCTTCAATACCTTTATGAAACTTTTTGAATTATTCAATTCGGACATACCATTCGAAAGATATCACGAGTTAAAAATGTAAGTATTAGAAACGTAAGAAAGTATTAGACGCGGGAGGGGAACGGGGACGCACGGGAATGTGATTCCGGGAGAAAAATGTATTTATTTGAATATGGCATTGCAACGCATGCCGGGAACCAGCTATTATTATATATTAAGATTGATAATAGATAAATTATATTTTTGTTATCAAGCTGATATATTTACTGAAATCGTAAAATAGAGTTGCACAGTAAATTGAGTTGCCAATCAGTTTTCGGTGTTTCCACGAGCGAAGGCCCTAACCCATACATTTTTGAATAAATCTATGTAGTTCTGTAATTTAGTAAAAGTACGGAACAAAAATAGCAGTGTTCACACACATTATTATATGGCACTATTTAAAATACCTCGGATTGCTTTGCTGGCAATTTTTCCCGTATTTGTAAATAATTAAGTATAAGTTGACGATTTCATAATATTTTTTTTATAAATCCTACAAATATGTGATAATCGACAAAAGAGAGGTGAATTCATTGGCTATATAGAACTATAACCAGTTTGTATGTCTCCATATTAAAATTCGGAGGCATGATTTTTTTAATGTGGGCGGAAAATATTCAAAATGATCTCCCAAAAATCTCGAGCAATCGGAGAAAACAGTTTTAAATTGCGCTGTCGCTCCAGTGGTTAATTGAGGATAACTAAATAATGTATCATTTAATATCAATAAAATATAAACAGAGTGCAACTAATTGAAACAATAAATAAAAAAAGGTATGCTTTATTGTTTATACATAGTACGATAAAAGAACTAAAAATACATTTTTGGGCATTACTCAAAATGAAAATAATTGGAGATTGCCATCTTCGTTTCAACACGCCTCAAATAATAAAATAACAAAAATTGATACATATTACATCCGACATATCCAAGTAGTTCAGAATAAAAGCGATTATTTCTTACATTGGTTTATTAAAAAGTAATTGTGGTGAAAGGTTCACCTTATAGTGTGTTCACTCAGCCAACAGTTACACGAGTCTTTTATCATCAGGTACAGTAGGAAAACATATTAAAAAGAAGAAAAACTTCACAGGTTTAACTCGTCTGTAAATCTAATCTAGAATATTCAGAGATAGTGAATGAGGTGGGTCCGGAAGAAACAGATTGAGCACAGTCATAATTAACCCAGCGCCATTTTAATATTTAAAATGGCTTTTCTAAAATAATTACATATTAGTAATGCATAAAAATGTTGGTGCTTCTTTAAGCTTTTTACTAGAGATGCCACGAATAATTGGCTACTTTTTTTACTATTCGGTATTCGGCCGAATATTGCAAACCATTCGGCCGAATACCAAATACCAAATCATGACAAAAATGTATATGAATTTAATATTTATTGACACATTACAAATTATATAATACAGTGAAACCCTCCTAAGAATTTTTGTGGCTTAAGAAGTTTGGTTTTTTCGGTCCCTCGGCCCAAAATTAGCCCAATTTTTCCCACATATAAGGTTTTCCTGCTTAAGAAGTTTGTTTTTTCCGGTCCCTTGGAAAACTTCTTAAGAGGGTTTCACTGTAGTAATGCTTTTCGCGAACAAACAGACGTTTTACACACAATTAGTAACACAATTTGATCTAACAAATAACACGTGTTGTGAACACAAACCACTCGCAAATGAAACAAATACGTAGTTACCACACGCACATCAATGATGCAGGTCGGAACCTGTCACCCGCGAAATGTACTAAGTGTAGCCGAATATTCAGTATTAGGCAAAATCACTATTCGTGGCATCCCTACTTTTTACTATGTTCGAAATATGTATAACAGAGGGTGAAGGGCACTTTTTGTGACATTGATATTCGGGTGATTAATTTGAACCCGTTTGCTTGCTGTGAAAAGTCACCAACCAATTTGTAGATTTGACCCATTTTGACAGAAGTTGTTTAGTAGTTTTATTTCATTTTTTTTTTTTCATTCGCTCCACACAGGAATAGGGACACGAAAAAAGTATCGATACTTTGTAGTATCGAGTACTTTTCCTTTCGATAGCGATATTTTTGTACTCGATACTTTTACTCAATGAGTACTTTTTGGCAAGTATCGATACCTTTAAAAATTTGGCTAAGCGGCTCATGTTTACGGCAACGCCATCTAGTTCAATCATAGCAAACCTTCGAAAACATTCCTTGGCGATAATTGCAAGCACAAGCAATCTAGTGTGTCATGGAAAGATTTTGTTTTACTTTTTAGTTTGTGTTTTAACAGGGCAGCTGTGTTTCATTATTTATTTAATTACGCATGTTTAGTTTTGCAGTTAATTATATACATAAAATCATTACACTTTTTTTATGAGCAATTTGTGAATTTACAGGTGCTTTTTTACTTTTGATTATACGTACTTAAATTTGAATGTTTCTTTTTTCATTTCACTGACGTTCACATCCTTTTACCTTTTCTAAATAAAATAGATGCTTGAATTTGAAAATTCTCTGATTCTGGGGTGTGGGGGAGGGGTAGATACGTAGTTAGCGCGGTTAGAGCTGTAAATCAGGCCCTATGAAATGTACTCGATACTTTTGTTTCAATACTTTTACGAGTACAATACTTTTTTCCGATACTACTCATGAGTACAGTATCGATACTTTCTATTCGATATCGTGTCCCTACAAAGGTGGCCTTGAGGAGTAAAAAAATCCCTCAAGGCCTATGTCATCTTTGGGGATGTTAGGTGGAGGATCTTTTAGGGAAATGAAGGAGGGGAAGTTCTGGGAAGGAAAAAGGTATGAGGGATGGGTAGAAATCTGTCAGTGTCCAGGAGTGACGAACGTATTAATCCATCCCTCCCACTGCAGTGCAAGATGCTGATGCCCACTGATGGGCCGAGAGAGTCCGGCTGGAGAAGTCTAGGTTAGATCTCCCTCAATCAGTCTCTCCCAATCCATCCCACCATGCAATCACCGCCAAGACATAGACAAACCTCACCCCATGAACCCGGGCACCCCTTCTAAGTCACCAAGTGTAGTAAACCACTTGGGTGACCTATGTTAGGGGTATTGGTTATCCAATAAAAGGTTCCTGGGGCGGCGGTACCCATAATCCATTGCGGGAAGTCACCAATTATGCACATATATTGAAAATATGGTTTCGTAGTTGCTGACCTTTCACAGGAAGTTGACTTTAAATTATGAAACCTTAAAAGAGAGGTATAAAACTAGTGATTTATGTCACATTCTGATTTAGTGATAAAAGATGTCATACTCATATAAGTTATACGTTTTTATGTTTAGAAATACGGTTTGACTATTATGAAGATAATTAACACACATACTATCGATATCTTTTCATGAAAAAGTGTTGGACGGGTTGTTTCACAAAATTTGAATAATTCATCAAATTTTTAAGTTTTGTGATAGTTCTTTTCAAGTTCTGTTATTATAGTAGTCACTTAAAAAAGTTGGCAACCTCGGTATGAAACGGAATAAACCGAAAATTTGTATAAACCTTTATTTTGGCCTTTTGTCTCAAAAGTCTCATAAGGTCACGTGTGAGCGTCCTTAGATATTCAAGTGACTGCGATTGACCTTGCGCTATGGCATGTAAGCCTGATCTTAAAAACGGTTAGGCGTATAAAAAATTATTTAAGACAAAATTTGTACAGAATTTTATAGTCTTCAACATTTTAATAATTAATGCAAATACAATTCGAGGTAAAGGAAGCGAGATATTTTCAAAAAACTTATTTTCGCGACCTTTGACATTGAATATCTAAGGAACAAAAAATGAATATCTAGATTGCCGAAATGAAGGTTTATACAAATTTTCAGCTTATTCCGTTTCATTCTGAAGTGAAACCCCTAAGGTGACTGCACTATTATTTCAGCTTTGTGAAGCAACTGACCCGTACTGATATAATTACAGAACTTGAATGGGACTTTTACAGAACTTGAAAATTAACTTTGAATCTTATGAATCGTTCAAATTCTGTGAAACAAGCAGTCCTTAGAAAATGTATTCATCAACCGTATAGATCAGAATATGGAAGCCACATAACTATATAATATGTAGATCAGAATATGGAAGCCACATAACGGAAGCATGCATTGACTTAAATTCATATTTTAATTTGTAATTGCAAATAGATTTGTGTACATACGAATAAACAAAATTTGTTTCACGTGTTTGAACTAATGAATACATGGTAAGAGTACCTAATACACTCATTTTAATTGACAAATTCAGCAAATGACATTCGGTGAGGGAATTATTTCTAGGAATATGCGAGAGCTGTATAATTTCAAAATATTTATCCTTTTGTATTTAATACCGTGGCTATTTTTAACATTTTAAAATGGCTCTTAATGCATTTAGATACTATAATATTTTCTAAACATTTTAGATAGATTTATTATTTATAAATATTTAAAGCTCTAAACGTAAACTTGCATTAGAAATTTTTATTAAATTTTTTTATGAAGCTTTAAAAAATGGCTCAAGTGAAACCAAATCTATGATTGAAAGCTCCGAGCGCTTGACAATATGACACAACACAACATTCATGGCACAGAAGGCAAAGGCATTTAATACAATACACTTTTCTAATGAAGAACAGACACTTCATACAGCGGTACTTATATTATTTTATAATTTATTTGGTATGTTTACAAAAATCAATAAATCAGATAAAAATGTATAAAAGTCTATAGAAATTCATCAGATACTATTTCCTTAAATCTTATACAAATGATATGATTAATCATACATACAAAGATTACATATATTATTTTATGATATTCAATGCTCACGGATAAGCATCTTTTACAGCCTCCGAGGGTATTTTAAAAATTGTTTTACTCAATTAACGGCCGCTGTTTCCAACTTTTCGATCGACCAATCTGAGTCTGCAATCAGCTAAGCGATTCGTAAGTATTTTAAAGGTAATATTCGTGTTCGATTCGCGTTGTTCCCAAACATTTTATCGTTGATTATCTTAAGTGGCCCCGCCCACTTTCATAGACATTAAAATGACATAAAAGTAAAACCTAAATTAATATTATTATTATTGTATTTATTATTAGTATAAATAATTTCTTTTAAATACTGTTATTCATAAACTGGCATTTTATATTTTTTAAACAAACATTTAATGTATTAAAAATATAGTGTCAGCTTGACCTTAATGCCGTCGTCGGTACTTGGCACTTGGCAAATATTCAGCATAAGTTTTTCGTTTATGCTCTGTGCGTCAACCAATAAACAACAAAAATTAAAATGGAAAACAAAGCAAAACTTGCTTGCATAAGCTAGATTCTCCTCAATTTGGTTTAAAACATACAAAACACATGTTTTTGTCATATGAAAATGGTCAAAAAAATCTTTGTCATTCAATATTTTGATATCTACATCCTGTCACCGCCTGTGTAACTCGATATTTTCGTCAATTACTTCCGCCCTTCCGCTATACTATTATATCTAAAATGTTTAAAACTTCTTCATCCATATTAATTAAAATGATAATAAAATTGACAAACGCAATACAACAGAACTGAAACATTGTCATTTGATCGGCCATTGTTTTCGTGGTATTTTTTCCACTCTCTTGACAATTTTTATAACTAGTCCTTTGCTGAGACGAACCTAATCCACTAGTCCGGCTTCCCTAGATTGAGCGATGCTTATGGCGATGCTTGTGTGTCGGGAAGAGCGTAGTTGTGCATTTGAGCATTGTTGAGCCAAAGTTTCGGCTTAGCAGTTGATTAGTTGATTGGGAACAGCTGCCGTAAGAGTTTAACATTAACTTAAAATATTTATTGTAAATTAAAAACATTTCCTAGTAAACTCAAATATTTTTAATACAAAACAATTATTTGGTAAAGAAATCAAACACTGCATGTTAAAACTATCATTCAATTCCACCAAGAGATTGTCTAATGAAAAAGATATTCACTATTAATTTCAGTTAACGTACGTTTTGATAATAAACCAACAATGAATTAATTATCTATCACATTCTAAAATACTGGACAAACACAGGTTGCTTTTAATTTTTACTTTAAAAATGCAAGCACATAATTCTTGATCGTGATCGTCATAAGTGTGATACATGTGCACAGATTGTATTAGCCAGCATTACTTAAAGCATAGCCCACTCACATTAGCATAGCGCACAAGTGGCAGCAAGCCACAGACCATAATACATCTGATATCCACAATGTCACACAATAAATACTAAATGCCTCAAAAATGCCAAATCTATCTTAAATTAATTTGTAATTTAAATATTTACAAAATTGCAATTTGTCAACAAATTCTTAAAATAAATTAATTTACACATTACGTATTTCAAATAGCCTACGACATATTTAAATTATATTTACAAACACACCTAAAATATTTCATTATAACGAAAGAAAATAATAAATAATCACACGGAGGATCAATATTTTGGAAGGCTGTATTAATTAGACTCTAGTTTCGGCTCTCTGGTCCGAGTCCAGGATATCAGAATGTGATTCACTGATGCAGCTGTCACTTTCGCAGTGCCTGAGAGCCGCGTCTCCGTGGCTCCTAACATTATGAGAATGCTGCGTCCTTCTTGATGTTCGTCTATCACGACTAGTTATCTGTTTGTACAACTCGTCAATTTCACTGACGAGCGATGCGGGGCTGTCGTTGTCCGCTCGATTTACATCCGGACAGCTGACTGCCGGGCTGTGGTAGAACCTCGAGTTGGAGCTTTGAAGACCTTCGTTGACCTTCCTCCACGCGGGATTGTAGTTCACGTACTGGTTCTCGTAGCAATCATCGTCATTCTGGGTTCTCGACAGTTCTCCATTGCTGAAGGTGAGGTTGAGGTCGTTAGCGCAGATGGAGGCGGGAGGCGGGGCGTACAGCCCGTGACTTCTTATACTGACCTCTGACATTTGGTAGTTGGGAAAGTATATATCACTTTCATTTTCATACGGCTGCTCACCAGCACCGGTGTTCAAACTTTGGGTTTCAAAATCACCTTGCAATCTGTCACTTTGATGGTTGTTTCCTTTGGCTATGACTAGATTATCAGATTCTGAAGCATTGGCGTTATCATTAACAAAGTATTGATCATCAGTGCATGGCGTAGGAAGTATATCTTGGAAATCATTGTCACTTTTGGGGCTGCCCTTTCGTCTGGTGTTGATGTCTTGAAGAGAACGGTTCAAGCTTTTTGAATCAACTTTAGGTTTTTTGTTGTATTCATTTTGTAACTTACCACAACTCAAATGTTGTTTGGAATTTTCTACACCTTTTTTAGACTTGGTGAAGTCTGTGTATTTCTCAAAGCTGTGAGCCTCTTCCGTGTCACTGGTGATCTCGTGAGTGGAGCAGAGGGCGCTGTGAATTTCCTGAAGAGAAGTTAGCTCCGAGTGGGTATTGAGAGTTTTATCCGAGCCCAGCTGATTGAGCGGAGTGGCTACTTCTGAAGTGGAGCTGTACTCCAGACTGCATTGCTGGGACACAGTCCTCATGGCGGGCATGCTGTCCAGGCATTCGGCCGACATGCTGGAACTGGAGCATTGGCCCAGGTGCTTGTCTTGGTTCAAGGGCACCCCCTTGGATGATGCTGATGATGTGGCCACTTGATGCTGCGGAACTTTAGTTTCCGGAACATTGGTGTAAATATTCATCAGCAAGGGAGGTTGATTGGACGGCTTTACCTCATTCAGCTTGAGGCGAGAGTTTTGATGTATGTCCTTTTCTAGAACAAATCTTTTTAGCTGCGGCTTTTCTGGACTTTCATCAACCTCCGCAAGAATATTGGGGTTTAATTGATGCCTCGTCATTTCCTTCATGCCATTATCTGACTGCTGGCCCCTCTCAATGTGGATGTTGGTGTTGTTCACTTTCGAGCCGGAGGTAAACAAACTCGACACTCCGTCTCTATTTTCAACAGAAGGTAGATGGGAACCGGAGATTTGAGAATCCGAGTCGTAATTTCTTCTTCTGGGTATGTCCAAACAATTTCGTCTTATGTGTTTTCTCTGCTTTTTAAAGAACTTTCTGGCAACGTTACTTTGATTGGCATTGTAGAATATTTCAGCTCCATCTGGACCGATTTCAGGATACGTGGTGACGGAATTGTTGGATCTGTACTGCTGGCGGTGCATGACCACCAGATTCATGTTGTTTCCATTAGGAAGGTTGTCGTGGAGGGTTTGGCCATTGAGTTCAGCCGCTGCTTTCAACATGTTGCTATTATTAGATTTACTGTTGCTTCTCGAGTTCTGGCTGCTAGATCTAGACCTGGCTTGGGCAGCGGCGAGGTTGGAGATGGGGGCGAGGTTGTGCTGGTTTTGTGGGACATTCTGGGCGTTGGTATCAAACACGGTCCTGGCTCGGCAGCACGGCTTCCGCTTCTTCAAGTAGCAGTGCATGAGGAGCCACTGGGACCTCACGTCGCTCCTGGCTATTCCGTAGAAGAAAAGAATGAATGTTCCCAGAACAGTGGCACTGAGAGCGTACAGGATACTGAATATGTCTTCCTGGTAGGGGAGATAGAGTGGGAAGGGATGGTATATAGCAATGGTGCCACAGCTCCAAACCCCCAAATACACACAGAGGACAATAACATGAGCCCTGAGTTGGACGACGGGCGTGTGCTCCGTATCTTCTACCTCTGTCTCTGTGGCGCTTCTCTCGCTCTGCCTGTCCGCTGTGTTATTGACAAGCAAGCTGGGCTCCCACATCTCCAGGTCCACATTCTCCGTAGCCTGAGTTCCTTCCGACAGTTGTCCGTTAACATTCCTGATGGTGCATCTGATGAGCAAGAAGAGAATGCACAGGAAGATGATTATAATGCCAGCGGGCACAAACACGGCGCTCAGAGCGGGAGCATTGCTCAGGAAACATTGGGAATAGGAAGCGTAATCTCTCATATTGACAGCCCCCGATATGCCGCAGACAATCAAAGCTATACCCCAGCCCACGAGATAGATGCCTAGAATAGGTTTTTGTATGGGAACGTCCGGAGGCAACTCATCTTCGGGGGTTTGCAGGGTGGAGGAAGAAGGTTGCTTCTTGGAGAGGTACTTGTACAGTTGACTGACAGCCACCGTGATCCACAAGAGACTGGAGAGGGTGAGGTAGTGGAGAAGCAGGCCGATAGCCTGGCACAGCTTCATGTCCTCAGTCTGGTAGATGCCCAGCGTGTACATGAAGCAGAGGAGACTGAAGGACAGCCAGCAGTTGATGAGGGCGTGTTTGACTCGGGGTGCCATGTGGATAGCGGAGTAGCAGACGGTGTAGGTGAGGATGGACACCATGAGGCAGACCAGGAGAATAATGCTGCCCACATAGATTGCTGGGTGGGAAAACTTAAACCTTGCTCCGCCGCTCCTGGATTAAAAAAAAACATTTTTATTTTTTCTTTGTTTGCATTTTTTTAGAGAAAAACATGTCCTTACTGGGGTACCCCTTTCTAAGGAAACATTGTACAAGTTTTTTTTGTTTGAATATAAGTAAATAATGTTAAAATATTACAGATGAAAATTATAAAGTTAAATCTAAAAGAATGTACAATACATTAATATTTGTTATATATGTGGAGACCAGAACGGTCGCCCTTTTGTAAAAATCATTGTGCCGCCACTTGTTCTGTAAGAACACGCTAGAATCAGCTACCTACCTACAGTATTTGTTTACGCCGCGCAATACTCGGGAAACACATCGAAAGGCCCCGAGTCAAGTGCCGTCGCATCGTTACGGCAGTGGAATGTTCGAGTACCTTCTCTTGGTACCAAGTGGCACGTATTGCCTGCCGTGCAAGCAATACTCATTACTCAACCGGTCGCGCCTATATAAATGAAGCGACTCAACGCTGAGTTAGTCAGTTCCAGTTCAGTCTAGTCGGTCAACCTATCGACATGTTAAAGTGCTCCCGCAAAACATCTCCCCGCTCTCCAAGGTAGCTTCCTCGAGGATCATCACCATGTCTCAGCTACAAGGCCCACCGCGTCTTCAGCTCTAGAGAACAGCTATATTCCGCGACTTGCAGGGTATCGACACCACCTTCAGCCCAGGCATCAGCTCACCATTTCATGGCAATCCGAAGCCCACCGCGCTTCGCTGGTGGCTCAGCCCAGAGCCACTCACCGTTCACCTCCGCGACTCAAAGCGTCGAGCAACGGCCTGGAAGATCTGGACATCTCCACCGCCACGGTGTCGAGCAACGCGCCGGTGACCAGCAGACCCGAGGTCTGCTCCGCTGCATCACCACGACCTTCACCAAACCATCACCTCCGTGCACCTACAACACTCTATGGCACTTCTTCATTCTTCATGTTACCGCTTCACCGACCCTCGCTACGTAGCTCTGCAATAAAAGACTGACTCGCCACATCGACTGACGCCTTTCATTTCACTACCTGTCTCTGCCGATCCGGAGCCCGCTTCCTCATATATTAGAATTATTATTATAAATAAGGCAGGAAGGAGAATGAAAGGAATTAAGAGATTTATCGACCTGTGTTGCGATTATACATGGAGTATAAGGACATACCCAGCGGTAAGGCTCTTGACTCGCACACCGAAGGTCGCAGGATCGAATCCCGGCGCAGCAAATAAATTTTATTTGATTAATTTGTGTTATTTCACAATTTATTCATTTAAAATAATATATACATAGTATATTTGTGGCACGTTGCAGAGTGGAAGATACTATCAGTATCGCCCTTGTATAAGACCACCATTCAGAATTGAAACTTTGCTTGAAATGGCTTTAGCCGTGTTTGGTTACCAGATCTGAATAGCCAGGTACTTCCCCACCTTCCTCTTCCCTATCTCCTTCCCCTTCCCACTACCTTCAGCCTCACAACATAGCTCAGTTGGGGATGCCATAGTCCCACTGGTTCCAGACGGGAGCAGTTGGGACTCTTGTGCGGTATGCAAGTAAAAAAAAAAAAAAAATACCCAATAAAATACCAAATAATCACCTTTAACCAGTGATTTCGGTGTTTATTTTTACTTTATTTGATATACCCTGTATAAATATGGTTTTCAGTATTGTAAGTTA
Source organism: Limnephilus lunatus (assembly GCA_917563855.2). NCBI lineage: Eukaryota > Metazoa > Arthropoda > Insecta > Trichoptera > Limnephilidae > Limnephilus > Limnephilus lunatus. The sequence continues at coordinate 86,485,872 of OU830593.1, forward strand.
TGATTAATAAAACATTAGATAGTTTTACGAATTCATAGTGAAATAGTGTAAATCTAGGTTAATGCCTTCTGCCACATCACAGTGATGATCACAAAATAAAGTAAATCTGAAGTAACTAATATTTACCTTCCTCCGTAGATTCCAGTTTCCACATTTTGCAAAAGACCAACGTAACCTAGTTTGTAGCACTGAATCACCACCAAGTTTGATACTACCCGGTGCACACTGCAACCTGAAATAATGCAAGAACAAATTTAGACATCTTGGATTATTTTGTGGTAATTTATAAAAGTTTTTAAAATAGACATAAATGCAATTACAGTGAAACCCTCTTAAGAAGTTCTCTCTTAAGACGTTTCGTGGTTTAAGAAGTTTGGTTTTTTCAGTCCATCGGCTCAATATTGGCCCAATTTTTCCCACATATAAGGTTTTCCCGCTTAAGAAGTTTGATTTTTCCGGTCCCTTGGAAAACTTCTTAAGAGGGTTTCACTGTATTACCTAATAAAAAATAATTTATTTTATATGTAAAATTGTTTTTTATTACACCTTTAAGTAATTAGTCGCCGTTGTGTAATGTTTTGTGTCTATAGGTACTTGTTTGTATATACTTGAAATACTTTTTGTATATACTTGTATGTCTATTGTTATTTTTCATTTTATCCTGACGAAGAAGCCATTGGTTTCGAAACATGTTGTTAATTTGATTAAAAAGATGACCAAATCGGATAAGGACACATTAGCTCAATTGGTAGAGTTACGGTCCGGAAAGCCAAAGTTCCTGGGTTCGTGTCTCAGATGTGACCGCATCTTTTTATGATTTTCGATTAAGTTTCGCTAATATTGTCTTCATTAATTAAATATTATGATTTTCATTTAATAAAAAATGACGCCACAAATGTTAAACAAACTTTATAATGTTAATTAGTTTATAATGTTATGAGTTATAAATAAATATATAATTTACCATTGGGAGAGTCGGACCACATGCGAGTTTCTTCATCCCACAACACGGCACGTCCGCTGACTCCGGAACTGACCTCGGAGTTTCGCACCATGATGTACACGGGGTCAGCCAGGGATTGCACCAGACTCACATTCACTGGGAAACAAAGGACACAATTATGATTATTAACCCTGAAAACACAGGGAACAAGAGCTCAATATAAGATTACGACTGCAACACGTATCAGAAAATCACTACAAGTGTGATCTATTATACGAATTGCGATTTGAGAGTAAACTGATGTCGCCTATCTAAATAAGACCTTTCGACTCCTGAGGCCTCAGACAGGTCATTGAAATTGATTATCCCGAGATGATCATCCAGGCATGACTAACAAGCTGGACGAGCGTGAAAAAGTGTCAAGCAAAAGTTGCACATTAACTTGTTGTGTGCCGAATGTGGCCGCAAATGCTTGAAATATTGTCACCCGGATGACAATCGGCACTCAAATGATTAATGAAAAAGTTTAAATACAGTGAAACCTCTTAAGAAGTTTTCCAAGGGACCGGAAAAAACAAACTTCTTAACCCTTAGCGTTACTTTAGACTTTTTTTTACCTCAAAATTTTGAACTGAATGACAACAATGTAAGTAAATATGTATATGATTGAGCTAAGAATTTTTTGACTTGGGCAAATATTTGGCTGTATTAGTTACTTCAATATATACATGTTATTTTAAAAAACCCACTGCTACAATAGATTATAATTATTTTGTATGTGTTATCACTGGTTACTAAAATTCTGCTAAGGATTGGGCCAATTTTGAGCCAAGGAACCCAAACTTCTTAAGCCACAAAACTTCTTAAGAGGGTTTCACTGTACATTATTATCAGTCGCAAATGATTCCATAAACTTTATTTTGCCCTTTTGATGGCGTAACTATTTATTTGCTGGTTGAGAATGTGTGTTGTGCGTTGTTTGGACAGTCTGGATGAAGTATTGAACGTAACATTGACAACAATATTGATCATCTTCGGGACTCCTCAACCTCTTTGACAATAATATTGACGTCTTCGGGATTCCTCAACCTCTTTGACAATAATAATGACGTCTTCGGGACTCCTCAACCTCTTTGACAATAATAATGACGTCTTCGGGACTCCTCAACCTCTTTGACAATAATAATGACGTCTTCGGGACTCCTCAACCTCTTTGACAATAATAATGACGTCTTCGGGACTCCTCAACCTCTTTGACAATAATAATGACGTCTTTGGGACTCCTCAACCTCTTTGACAATAATAATGACGTCTTCGGGACTCGTCAACCTCTTTGACAATAATAATGACGTCTTCGGGACTCCTCAACCTCTTTGACAATAATAATGACGTCTTCGGGACTCCTCAACCTCTTTGACAATAATAATGACGTCTTCGGGACTCGTCAACCTCTTTGACAATAATAATGACGTCTTCGGGACTCCTCAACCTCTTTGACAATAATAATGACGTCTTTGGGACTCCTCAACCTCTTTCACAATACATAATAATGACGTCTTCGGGATTCCTCAACCTCTTTGACAATAATAATGACGTCTTCGGGACTCCTCAACCTCTTTGACAATAATATTGATTGTCTTCGGGATTACTCAACCTCTTGTGTGTCGCCATATCCAATTGGAAAAAATCATTTCTCCGGGGAAATCAACTATGGTAGATTATTACATAATACACTATTTTCATAAATATTTAATCCCTCAGGTCTTGGGCCTATTTTGTTGGAAGTTCAAAATATTTCTGCTTTGCAATAAAATCCAAATAATTGGCATATTTCTGAACACATCCAAAAACTGTTTATGAAAGATGATAAATAAGCTTTTGTTGATAAATAATACATACAATGTACAATTAAATGGAATCTAATAGGTCACCTATTTTGATCCCCACAACCGGTGTGGTGATAGCCAAGCCGCCCGAATTGGGAATCTTGGACCCGTAGAAGTCCCACACCCGTCCCCTGTAGACATTCTCCGATTGGTTGGGTCCACCAGCCGACGGCACGCGAGGGAACAGGGCCGCGTTGCCGTACATGGACACGATGAGACCGTAGTTGCGGTGCACGTTGCCCGCCCCCAGGGTCGGCACGTACTGGTGGTCCAGGCGGTAAAGCAGGGTGGCTGGTATCTGAAATTAATGGACTTATTAATATTATTACTTAGAGCAGGGGTGGGGAAACAACGGCCGAGCACTCTTGGTAAACACAAAAAAAACTAATTATATTCAGAATCTGAGAAAGGTTTTTTTTCACAGTGAGTCAGAAACATTTGTAAGTTGGTTAAATAGATATAAAGTTTTCTTGGTGTTTTATTAATTATTGTTTTGAAACATTTACAGAGTATTGAATTCTCATCTGTGGCGTGCCCACCAGCGTCCGGGTAAAAAAAATCCTTTTTTTTTTAAATGGGATTTTAACTCTTGTGTATAAAGAAACTGTCTGAAAGACAAGCTCAGAACCGCTTGTGCCAATATCAATCTGGGACCCACTTTCTATTTGAAAATTGTAGCTACTCTGAATGATTTGCGTGAGATTTTTGCCAGGAATGGTGGAAATAATATTTTACATTTTCAAAAGAGTGTAAAGGTCATTGTTTCTTTGAAAACTCATTTGAATTGTTTTTCAGGTTCAGGTTTGTGTAGAAATATTAAAATCAGTTTACATTTGCATGAATATTTATTTTTGAAAATTGTTTCCAAAATGGGAGATTGATAAATTTTTTTATTTAGCTATTCTGGAAAAACTTCTTATGATATTATCATGTAATGCAGCGGTCGGGGAACCGGGGTAAATTACCCCAAATGGAGTAAAAATGTTTTGTTTTTGGGTAATACTTTTGATGACATCAAGGATACAGTTATAAAACATCTTACCAAACTCAGAGAGCGGTTCTCTGACTACTTTCCAGATCTTGATATACATACTTTCAATTGGGTTGTAGATCCTTTTAAATGTGAAATTGCTAACATACCAGAAGAACCTCCGGGTTTGGCAGAAACAATACTTGAACTTCGATCTAATACTGAAGCATGTATTCAATTTGAGAGCAAAGCCAATCTGTCGTCTTTTTGAATGTCAAAAGCTACGAAGGCTTTCAAAATTGCACATGAGGAGGCGGTAAAAAAGTTTTTCATGTAACTTTTTTTTTTATTTTCCGTGTAAATCAATTCAATAAATAATTTTTATTTAAATATACATTGATTGTCTTCTTTTCAAAATGGGGGGAAGGGGTAATATCGACTTACGCAAAAATATTTTGAGGTAATGGTTAAAAAAGTTCCCTGACCGCTGATGTAATGTAATATAGATTAATAATAAGATATATATACTAATATCTGATAAACAGAAAACAATGGCAAAAAAAACAATTGCTCTGTTTTTTTCAAAAATAATCTCAAGGTAATTTTAGCACGGTTTTTCAAAATGTCATCCCACGTTCAACAGATACTATGTTTATAAAATTAGAATTGGGAAGTGCTTAAGTCGTTAGGTGAGAGTAAAAAGGTTCCATCTGTTGTGGTAATGTCATGCGATAATGGGATCTATAGTAAGCTACTTTAGAGATCTTTATCGCATGACGTTACCGCAATAGATATAACCTTTTCACTCTCACCTAACGAAGTATTAACAATTCAGATAAAATAATTCATAGGATGAGAAAATGTATTCGAACTGCATTAAAAAAAACCACGTATTATTAATTCCGTCTTACCTGAATTCCGGCCTCCAAGACCTTGTCCCTGGCTCCGAGCAGGGAAGCGATGGTGGTGTTGGTGGTGGAGCAATGCAGCGTGCGCTTGCTCTTGCCCTCTGAGCCGCCCGACTTGCTGGGCTCCGAGTACCAGAAGCAGCCGATGCCCGCAAAGCTCTCTCGCTTGATGGAGAACCTCTCCACTGCAAAGTTTGCCTGCCAACCACAATTATTATTAATGGTTAGGTAATTTTCTTGAAATATGTGGTTTAGGTCAGGTTGGTTTATGGTCACAAAAAAAACACCGAACAACTTACAATAGAAAAAAATATACTGAAAACTTAACACAGGAAGGGAACGGTGACGCATGGGAAAGGACACGCAGGGGAGGGGTGACGGAGTTGTGGGAGACGAGGGAGGAGCAGAGTGAGTATTGCGAAGGAGATATAGTAGCGGTAGGGGATAGCAGGGTAAATTTGGAAAATCCATGCCTCCCACACAAACAGCTGTGAGAAGTCTATGTATTTCATATAGTTTAGCGGCAGGGAGGAAAGGAGTGAGGGGGAGGAGAATTGTTGAGGGGGGGAGGGGAACGAATGAGAGGGAGAGTAACGAATGAGGGGAAGAGGAAAGGTGGAAGGGAACGCAGGAGAGGAAGGGGGCATGGGAGTGGAACGGGAATATTCACTCTTCAGATGCCATAATTTAAGCTCTAAACTAAAAATCCATAAAGTGATATTAACGAATCACCTTATGTCCTCCCTGTACGTTGCCGGTGAACTGGGAGATGTTCTCCACAGCAGCTATCAGCGAGGAGCAGGCTCCGTACAGGCTCTCAGCGGTCCTCATCACTGCGGCGGGGAGGTTCATCACGGTGTTCACTATGTCCAGAAGGGCAGATCCTGGAAAATTATGAATGCATACTTATAAATTAACACTACCGTAAGAGGATTCAATCCATTTCTTCAGGGTTAGGTTATTTTTCTTACCGTGGTACAAAACATATGTACAGTCAAATCATTTTAAAGAGGACACATTATTTGTGCACACCGATAGTATCGAAAATTATTCAAACACCCTCCTAGATTGAAACACCCGACCGTCCACTTTTGCCAAAAATTTACTTATTCGTACGGCCCCCCACCAAAACCAATTGCTGACCGCTGGCCTACACCTTTTTTTAGAATACTTTAAAAATAGAACATATTTAACCCGGCGAAGGTTATGTTCAAATTTGTAACAAGGAGTGTAAGGCTGGGTAATTTTCACCCAAAATTCTTACTGAGATCGTTTTTTTTTTATTCTCAACCTTTAACTTTTTTAAATTCGACAGTATACTTATTTTACCTATTTTCTAAGTACTTTTTATTAGAAACTATGAATAAAAGTGTTATAATTAGTGGTTTAATAATTTTTATTCTAATCAACAATTTTCTTATAGGATTCAACTTATGGCACTTAGTTATTCAATTTTATATAAAACTAAATAAAATCATGGAAAAATGAACATATTCTAAAGTTTTAATCATAACAAACACCAATCATAATAGTTTTTTCTTCTATAACTAATCTTAGTACTTGTTTCATAACGCTGATGGGTTTCATTCGTGTTTGTGTTCCGATCGGCCTATACGATCGGAGGAAACCAGATTTTGGAATTCTGCACATTAAGGGTACCTACCTACACGGTAGACAGGATTCAAGTACCGCAATATCGCCTGTCTGTCAACAACCATCGTAACCATTCGTAACGTGACATTTCGCTCTACGTTGAAATGTTATTTGTCAATTGGAAGTGTGTAATATGAAGCATAACTTATATCGCCGTCGTTCATCGTATGCTTTATGTGAACCGCTTATGTTAATCGTCTCATGACTCAAACTTTATCGTGGTTTTAATAACCGACAAAAAACTGTATCGCGCGTTTATGGATACATCTGTGACTGTCAACGAATGTAGAACACGCCAGAAGACACAAAAGCAGTGAGTACCACTTAATGTGTATTACCGTATCTTGTTTGGTGATCGGGCATAATTCGTATTGAAGTCCGTAAGCGTTTTAAATAGCAAAGAGTGGCCGCAAGGTTATTCTGACCCCCGTGCATTGTCACGATGCAGTACTTGTGAAAAATAGTAACACCGAGCACTGGTGGGTAAAACTCACCCGCAGACAACTTTGAAGATGGCTAACTACCTCGCTGAGCGGTATCTGACTAAATTCTCGTTTCTTGCCGCTTCCTTACCTTCCCAGGCGCAGCTATTGAGGGGCAAGGAACAGTTGAGAGCCGCAAACTAAAATTATCGAGCAACATAAATTGCGCCGGGTAAATTTTACCCTACCTTATATGCTCACCGGATTAAAAATGAATAAAAATCCATCAAGAAAGTATTTTTATCACAAAGCACTCTCTTTAGGGTGAATTGCCTATTTCGAAAAAAAAAAGTATTTTTACGCCCATTTTATAATGACCTATGTATTTTCTGCTCTTAAATTTTTTGCACACCAAATTTAATCTTTACAAGAATAGTAATAGAGTGGTAACCCCTTTAAGAGTTATACTATATAATATGAATATACATAAATATCTAGATTCAAATATGATTTTTAGAATAATGTAAATTTCCTCACCGAGATCGCTCTCGCTAGCCGCATACATCATATAGTTGTTGACCGCCTTGGCGATGAAGTTGACATCGTCGGGGTCGGTCAAGGTTCCGGTGGGCGGGGCGTTCTGCAGCACCAGCGAGTGCAGGCGCTCGCAGGCTGTCACCACACTGTCCTTGTACACGCTGAGGTTCACCAGGGCAAACTGTTCCAACATCTGAAATTAAAATACCTCAGATTGTCACCGGCAAAATGGAATGCAGGAGAAGTCGAGGAAATTCGATGAGTGCTCAAAAAATAGCTCTCCCTGCCGCACACGAGCCTTGTCACGATTTTAGCAATGAGGAAATTACTAAACGAGATTATTGTATTTGAGGTTCTGACGGCCTCCGATATTGAGGGGTAAGGTTCTTTAAGACTTACAATCCGAAGGTAGCGGTATCGAATCCCGGCGTGCGCAAATATATTTTATTTAATTAATTAGTGTTATTTCACAATTAATTAATTAAAAATGATATATAGTATATTTGCAGCACGTTCCAAAGTGGAAGATACTCTCAGTATCGCTCTGGTGTAAGACCACCATTCAGAAACGGCCTTAGCTGTGTTTGGTGACCAGATCTGAATAGCCAGGTACTTTCCCACCTTCCTCTTCCCCATTTCCTTCCCCTCACCACATACCCCCATTAGACCCTGAGCCGGAACCCGAATGCCTCAGTGCCCAGTCACTCAGACCCGGGACCTGCTCCTAGAACTCGAGTACTTTTAAAGGGAAGCATGCCGGCAAAATGCAGAACTCACCCATCTCTAATGACAGCACTTACCTTAGTAGTTTCACTCTCATAGGGGCAGGCCGAAGTATTGAGCCGGGCCCACACCCCGTCCAGCCCGCAGCTCTGGTAGGCCCAGGCACCATCCTTGTTGTGACAGGGTTGGGACACCAGGTTACCGGTAATACTACTTGGCCAGGTGTACATACCCTTGTTGTCCATGGTCTCTGGAATATGGAAAAAACATACGTACATTAAAATACAAGTGTTGTGACCGCAGATAAGAGGGTAATACTATGTATAATAATAAGTTAATTTAACCTCCTCCTTCTGTGTGGTGGATTATATAGATATTATATTTTAAAATTACCTTGGATAGGACAATACTTGGTTACGTTGGAGATGACCACAATGTCTATCTCCTCACTAAGATCTGTAGCATTATCCTTAGTGTAGGTACACGTGTAGGTCCCTGTGTGGTTGTTTGTGATCTCCGTTATAGTTAAGATGGTCTCTGCCTGTCCTTCCTCCAAAGGGTCCAGATTCGCTATCCTAAAAGTGACACATAATATATCGATATCAAATATTTATACAATTGGCAATAAATATACATTCCTTATCGCTATAATGCTGCAGCTCTTTCTTACACGTTAAATAATGGTGAGACACACAAAATATGTGACTGTTTCCTACAGTATTATTTTTTTGCGACGGGAATTGCGTTTCATTTTCTTTATACGTGTGAGGGAGATGTATGATAATGATGGTATGTTTCCTTTGGTGAGGTGCAGACATACGTTCACCGTTTGTCTTATTTTCGTCAGTTATTATTTAGTGTGTAAGAAAGAGCTGCAGCATTATACGTTTAAAAACAAAAGAAAATCCATCAGCACGTTTCATGTTTTTGAATTTTTGTAATTTACTCAAACTTTAATATTAGTTTTGCAACTATATTCCATACTTTCAAAATTATCATTACGGCTAATAGTGTTGGTAGGGGTCTACGAAAAAGTCACGGTGCGGTGTGTGAGAGATGCAAAAAAATTAAAACTTTTTTCCTTTGGAGGAAACAGACTTACGTACACTGTGTATCTCATCTTTTGAAATAGCTGCAGCATTATTGTGTTAAGGAACGTATGTGAAATGTCATTTTTTGACGTTGCGGTAATTACATATAAAAGTGCACATTCTGGGCAAACTACTATTGGAAGATTATATGCTATTTTTATAGATAAACAAACATTATCTAATATTAATATAAATATTTTGCAAAAAACAAGTAAGTTATTATGAAAATAGAATCAACTGGCGCGCGGCGAAAATTTAGCATCGGCCATCAAGAGGTTTTTTTTTTTTTTTTTTAATGGCTTTTCACCCCAAAGGAGTGTTCTGGCCAGTGTCAAGTGAATCAATCAAGAGGTTAAGATAAATGATATAATATATATAGGCAAGGTACAGTGTTCGGACCAATTCTTTTTACCATATATGTTAATGAAATTTTTTTTCCACTACATGGCCAAATTACTTCATACGTGGTTCCATCAAATTTACAATATGCTATCAGTAGTTGGGGATCAGCATACACAACTAATTTTAACTTAAGGTTAATAATTAAATAATGAATATGGCTTTACCTGAAGTGTTCAGTATCGACGGTTGTGTTGGGTAGAGACCATGTGAGGTTGTAAATCATCTTTATGGTAGAAAAAGGAGCTTTGCACCTCAACGTGAGAGAGTCGCCTTGGAACACGACCTAACAACAAAATTATACAATAATAAAATAACAAATAATTCAATAATTGACCAAACAGAAAAAAATTGGGGAAGGAAATGTCCAAAGTTGGACGCCAGAAGGCTCATGAAGGAACAGAATAATTAGGATCGTCTATTTGTTCGGTTTTCGGAACAGCTCTTATAGGTCTCATAGAAATTGTTTACCATCACAGTTAGAAATACAGTAGAATTCCAAAATAACGACCCTCAAGCGGCCGGCAATACTTTGTCGTATTAACCGGACGATGCACAAAACGGCCGGATAATTGAGGTTTGTTTTTACATGAGACGCGAGGGTTACATTTGATTTACCGGCATCTAAACGGTGTAATATAGCACTTTTTTCTTCAATTGAAAAACAGTTTCGCTCCATGGAACTCATTGTGTCGAGCTTTTAACCTAGTCACAACAGATGATGAACACTGACTGCGATTTAGGCGTGCTAATAAGGATAGGTGTTAGCGTGCGGGGAGTAGCCGGGTGCGGGGAGTAGGCAAGGCGCAGGGCGGTGAGGTATTGGTGCGCAGGTTTTGTAAACAAAACACTGCGCGTCGTTCTAACCGGAGCCGTTATAAGCGAAGTCGTTATATCAAAATTCTACTGTATTCTATTTATTTTGACCGTCTGACAAAATACAGTGAAGGCGTGAGAGGTTAAATTACCTGTCCATTTTCGGGTCGCAGCAGTAACGCATTGACTAGCGTGGTGGGACGACCGCACTGGGCCAAGTCTAGAAGCGAACGTATCTTCTTGACGCTCTGCCCGAGAAGGGGGGGCGGGCGAGCGCAGCGGGGGTTCCCCGTGAGCCGCACCGAGGCGCTGCGGGACCACTCTGCTATCCACAGCAAGGCGCAGTCGCAGACCAGGGGGTTGGCACTCAGGTCACTAAGGTGGTATATATCATTACTAGACATTAGATTATATTTAGGTACTCATATGCACAGTCAATACCAAAATATATTACTAAAGTATATCATAAAAATAGGTAATTTTTCTGTTTTGCTTTCTTCACTTTCTGGCTGCGATTTTTTCAGATTTCTGTGGAAATTGTTAATTTCATGGGGTGGAAATTCTAAAGGAAAGTCTAATTGGACCAGTGAAAATCTAATTGCATATAACTAATTTTAACAGTTGATATATGTACAATCGGAGGCGGCTCTAGGGCTCCAGGTGAGGAAGGTCATTTAAAAAAAAATTGTGATTAATCTTTATATGATATTGTGAAAATTTTATCATTTATAAGTATCAAAAATTTAAAAACAAAAATTGATTAGAAAAAATAGACACCATATGGCGCACATAGGGACAGAAGATATCAAAGCGGTGAACATTTTTAAAATTGACCCAGTGATCGTAAATATGTGTGAATGGGAGCTTCTATTTGAGACATTAGAGTCACTGCTCATCACTCACCGCCGTCGCCGCTTGCTTAACATTTATATTGTAATGATAATAATGTAGATAAAGAAGTATAATTTTGTATTTTAATATAAAAACCTCGATTAAGAATATAATTTCATCAGATATTACTGTTGCAAGTTTCGGTGTTGTAAGTTTCAAAGGACAAATATGTTCAAAGTTGCCCATATATACTATTATCACTGGCAACCTCGGCCATAATGAAAAGGATTTTTGCATTTTCATTCAGGCCTCTGTTTCCATTTTCTTCGCCATTTTTACATATGCATAATAAATTTAAAATAAACTTTTCACTCTGTGCAGCGGTCACAAGCGAACTGATGATGTCAATATCAACACGATTGCATATTGGCTGTCTCATTGATCTGGCCGATTTGTCTACACACGCGGTGATCTAGAAGGCGATATCGGGGCAGTTGTGGGGAGCGCCCTAGATTGCAGGGAGGTATGTAAGGCCTTTTATGATAATGAATCAATAACATAATCTCAAAGTGGTAAGCAAAAAGTAGGTCAATTGGAAAACTTTCGATTTCATAGTTTTAGTACTAAACTGCATTGCGTCGCAAGTCATGTGCTGCCTCTAAGTTAATTGCATTAAAAAATGCCAAAATGCCCTCGAGTAAGATGAGAAAATGTTTACACTTCTCGGCAAACACTAGTAAAAGTCAAGGAATAACTTTTTATTTGTAAGTAGACCCAAATTACTTACTACTATCGGTTATTATAAATAATACAATACATTGTAAGCCAAGTAATCTCGTGTTTAAAATAGTAAAATCACGTTTATTTATATGTTTGCACTGTTTGCAGTAAAACAATGAGTATCAACAACAATCGCCTCCATTTGCAAAATGTCATTGCTCTATATCTATTATGGTACATCACTGACACCTCGAAATCTGTCAGGCGCCCAGGCGTTGAGGTAGTATTCAACCTAACTGTTGAATACGATAACGCCGTCTGGTCCTATCGTATATTTCATTCATACACACATATTTTCTTAATGGCTATCTTTGTCATACATGAACAATTTTCAAATAAAGAATTTACTGGAAACATGAGAGTGTTTTTTTATGTTTATAATATGGCTTACATCTGTTTCAGATTATAAAGCTGATGAAATGTGTTGTCGGTCATTGTAGCTATCTGATTTTGGTTCAAGAGGAGTCTCTCCAACTTTCCCAGGCCATTGAAAACCTCCATGTACAGCGACTGGATGGAGTTACTCGACAGGTCCAGCCGCAGCAGATTGGTGAGATTGGAGAATGCATCAGGCTCTATGAGGGTTATTTTGTTGTGACTGAGATCTCTGGAAACACAAATATTAAACAATTCAATAATGATACCCAAACTTAACAGCTGTTAATACATTTAACATTATTACTTGTGCAATCTCCGCAATATAGCCACAAGAATCGCTTCTGATTTTAATGGGTGTGGGTTTGATTTATAAGGAAACGAAATAAAAATATTTTTTACATGAAATTCTGTCAGTTAAAGTCGATTTGTTGAAAGGGAATTCATCAAATTTCGAATTAAAAATTCAAGTTCTTTGAAAGTTCTATTCAAGTTCAGTTATATTTCAACAAGGGCCGGTTGATTCTCGGTATTTGGATAAGAGATCACAATAGGATAACAACTGTTACATAAATCTTTAAAAAAAAAACAGCATATTGTACTATTCACAGTTATAATGTGAAAAATAAGATGAGACCAAAGTAAATCCATAATGTAGAAGTGAGTTAAACCAAGATCTCTTACAATAATTGATAAAATGAATTTGTACAGTTGTGTTTACATTCTACAATGTCCAGAAAAGAAGATAAAAGTTTGGTATATCCTTTATTCAGCGGTAATGGAGAATGGCTGATGTTATATTACATACAATAATAATAGTAAAATTCTTACAATTTTTGCAGTTGAGGTAAATAGAACTCCCTAGACAGTGTTGTGATAGAATTTTCAGACAGATTCCTGAAAAATAATAATATTTTGTTTACATAAAAGTTGTGTGATACGTCAGAATTTTTAATGTTATAAATTGGTGAGTACTTACAGGTTAACTACAAGGGATGCAATTTTTGACAGATCTATTTCTTTTAATTCAGTAATACCAGTTTCAGGGCTCCCACACTTCAGTTTAATCGATTCTATATTATCGACATTAGAATTGGTAACGTCTGTTGTTCTGCTGCTTTTGCAGACACACAATGATGGACAATATTGGTCTGCTGATACCAAAGTAAGCGCTAAACATACAACTATTGGTAAAACACTACCAAAGATTGAAACCATCTTCAAATCAGATTTGAAACACTTGTTTATATTTTTATATTACACACATTCCAGCGATTCCTCACGGGAATATAAGCAAATTGATATCATATAAACAAAACCCATGTCGAAGTTACGCACTTCTCTCATCATCAATATCGAAAAACCATTACATCTTTACTTCATATTGTCATTTTACAAGATTACAGTTTAGTTTATGTAAACATAAAAATGTATTTAAGTTACTATTCACCATTCGACGCTCAAAATAGGAATTTGAGGTCCTAACATTTTTTTATCATAAACAAGAGTTGACGGATCGAATTTTTTTCAATGACAACACCCAAACAATATTTTGGGTGTATATTAATGCACGGCAAAATAGTCCTTAAACAAAAGATACCAAAGCCTTTTACCATTTGGAAGAAAAAAATCCAATTAAATGTATATTTTTGATTTACTTCTAGCCACTAGTTAAAGTCAATTATCAAAGGGCTAAAAAAACAAAACCCATTAATAATAATAAAAATATATTTAATCATGTAAAGTCTGTCAAATAAGAGTAGAAAACATAGGAGGGCGCCACTATTGTTCTAATGGCAATACTAAAAAAAAACTCATGGTAAAATTGTAAAGCTGTGTATTTTTATTAAAAAAAAAAAAAATACAAAAGTGAAAAAAATACTTTTTCATTGCAATACAGATACCTACTTTTAGGTATATTATTATTATACCTTTGCAATTTTGTATTGACACAGAGAAGAAAAACGGCATTGTTTTAATATATAAGGGGGGGCACTTGCTTCCCCCCTGGATTGATTGAAAATAATCAAATAATGTTACTTTCATTTTAAATCACTTAGTGTTAGCATAAAGAGAGTGTGCCCTTCAGTACTTCAGTGTCCTATTCGTTATTTCACCATAAAAATACGCTACAGTACATTAAAACATTACTGAAAATATTTTGCCCCCCCCTAGAAAATTTTCTGCGGGCGCCCATGTATACGGACGGCTGAGTGTAGTCCGCTCACGCGTCGCAAAACCTGATTTTGTGCGCAATAAACGGAAAAAAAAATTGCGTATCCAAAAGCACTTCAATATACAGAATGAAAACATAAAATTTTTTTTTTCGAGTGGCATTGTAACACATGCGAAAATAAATTTTCTAAATAAATACTGAGTTACGAGTAGGTAGGTGATTTTTCACTTTCGTTGTGAATAAAGTGAATAACCACGAAAAAAGAAGACGAAAAAGATAAAATCCAATAAAATCTATAATGACGTTTGTGCGCGTTTGATTTAATTTTGACTTTGACACTTGACGGGATTGGTTTATTTATGGTCTTGACACTTCTGTATTCTTGAGTTGAAACGCCTTATTTCGCGTTTCTATTATGTTAATTGAACCGTAAATATATATTTCACTTTGGTAAAAATATCAAAAAGTTACCATCAAAATGGCTGGAACTTCTCGTACTGCCGTTTCCCAAATTCTGCGAAATAAGGATGAAGTCGTCGGTGAAGATCAAACTGACGAAGAACCAAAAAAGAAGTCCAGAGAGGACTGGCGTAAAGCCAAGGAGCTCGAAGAAGCTCGTAAAGCTGGTACAGCTCCTGCTGCAGTTGATGAAGAAGGTAATCTTTCAAATTAGTCTAAATAAGATATAATAATTATATTTAAGGTTTTTCTTTGGTAAATCATTGTTTTGTTTTCATTTGCAGGAAAGGATATTAATCCCCACATCCCGCAGTATATATCTTCAGCTCCGTGGTATTATGGAACAGCCGGACCAACACTTAAACATCAGAGGCCTCAAGAAGAAAGTGAAACTGGTTACTCCAGGCTAGATGAATTTTACAAAAAAGGAGTTGACACGGTATGAAAAAATGGGATTTGATAATAATAATTCTGGGTTTCATCAATTTGTTTTCAATTACTCATATGATGAAATTGAACCAACACCTTAAACCTTTCTCCTTTAGTAGATTGTCGGAATAAATCTGATCTCATTTGTTTCTTCAAAATTATCAACTGTATTATTGATTCACCTATATTACTACAACTCATCCCATTCAGTATACCTTCTCGTAGACTCAGAAATAAAGAACTGCTCTTCCTCAATCAGCACTCGACTAATTATGGTTATAATTCACCGCTGTCCAGAATGTGTAGAATGGTCAACTCACGTCAAGACCTTGATTTTTTTGGTATAAGCCTAAATGATTTTGGTCACTCTTTAACCGATTAAAGTTATTTTATATTTACTCTAATTTTAGCAAAGTCTTGACTTGACATTCTATTTTCTTTATGTTTTCTCTGTTTGTCTTTGCTTTCATGTATCATCCTTTATTCTTACAATATATATTCTCAAATTTCGTGTTACTTTGTTGTAAATTGGATGTAAGTCCGTTAATAAATAAATAAATCATTTTCTTCTTTTTTAACAGTCGTCCGTTGCTGTGAAATACCGAAAAGGGGCCTGTGAAAACTGCGGGGCCATCTCACATATAAAGAAAGATTGCCTGGAAAGACCAAGAAAGGTATTGTTAAATCTGCCCTAATTTTTACTATTTTTTTATGAGAGAAGGTTTGAATGAATTGGTAATTGATATATTTTTTTAATCTTCTGTATTTTCTTCTCTTAATATCTTTGCTATTTGTTAATTTATTATTTTATTCTCTTTATTTTTTCAATCATTATTATTACTCGTTGCCCATTAAAACACATTTTATGCGGGTGAAAACAAGAAAACCATTAGAGGAAATGGAATTTGTTTAAAAATGTGTACATTTTTGAAAATAATATGTACATTTGAATGATTTTTTTTGTATATTACTCACCACACCCCAACTAATAAATTATTGTCCAAAATTATAGCCTTTTTTTTCATTGGCTCCATACAGGAGGTGCTGGAGAAAATAATTTCCCTCAGGGCCTTTGTCATCTTAGGGGATGCTGTGAGGAGGGTCTTTTTAAGGAAGGGTAGGAGAGGAAGTTCTGGAAAGGAAAAAGGTACCTGGGGTGGGTAGGAATCTGGGGGTTAGTGTGTCCAGGAGTGATAGACGCATGAATCCATTCCTCCAACTGTGGTGCAAGGCAATAAATGGTTCTCGGGGCGGCGGTACCCATACCCTCCTCCCAAATTAGTAATAGGACTCCATAAACAGAAGTTTGTCAGTGTTGGGCCATTTAGTGAAATAAAAGGGCATTTTGGCACTTTTTTAATGCAATTTACTTATTAGTAGGACACAACTTTACGCGACGGCAGTTTAGTACTAAAAAACTAAAACTACAAAATCAAAGACAAATATAATTGCCTTGTCTTTGGCTTAACAATTTGAAGATTTCTATCATGCGTCTATAAATTATATATATGTAATGTCATTGGATTTAACACATTTCAAATTTCATAAATTCTCTAATTAGAAAATTTGAATAACTTTCAGGTAGGAGCCAAGTTCAGCAACACGAAGATCGCCCATGATGAATTTGTTCAGCCAAAGTTGACATTGAGTTTCGATGGCAAAAGAGATCGCTGGAATGGCTATGACCCCTCGGAGCATAAGGCTATCATAGAAGAGTTCCAGAAAATAGAAGAAGCTAAAAGGGAAATGAGAGCTAAAAAACTAGACCAAGGTAAGTTTCCGACCAATTCATTTTATTATTAACAAGCTTTAGTCCACTTTAGGGCTTTACAGAGAGGTTTTTTTTCGAAATCATATGTGGACACCTTATTTTCCTCTTAGGGGCCATCCATAAATTACGTATGTCACACCGGGGGGAAGGGAAGTAGAGAAGTGGGACACGGGGTATGGGGGAGGGTTCATCAGCTTTGTGATGTCACTTGCACAAAACGACTGCGACACATGCGTGACTGTCACAAAAATATTTTCCCTATCCCATTAATAGTAAATTAACATTAACATTATCCGTTGTGGTGTCCCATTCATTACACCACTTCACTCCGTCGTGGTATCCCGTTACGCCTTTAAAATCGTTCATATTACATAAATTGAATTTAAAGTTATATTTTGTTTCAATTTTTAGATCCTTCTGCGGTAGATGAAGAAGAGGATGCAGAAGAAGATGAGGACAAATATGTGGATGGAGTGGACATGCCGGGTACTAAGGTAACTCCTTTACTTTAGTTTTTTTTATTTTTATTCTTTAGAAGACGGTTTACGATTAGCTCCCATGAGCCCTTATGCCATAGGTCCATTGTGCTATCTCCTATTTTACCTCAATCCTTTAACAACAACCCAGTCCCTTTAATAAAGTTCACCAGAGTTGTCATTGGAAATGAAGCTACATATATCTTCTGGTTCGACAATGTGTTTTCCCAGGTCTCATTTCTCCTCTTCACTCGTCCTTGGTTCCCTGAAGGCCCCACTAAGAAAGAGGGTTTCGTCTTTCCTTTCCACTCCTTAGTTACACGAAGGCCCCACGACGGAGTGTTCACCTCCCTTTGGTTCCCTAAAGGCCCCACAAGGGAAGAGTCCACCCCACCTTGGTTCCCCAAGGTACCTGGGAGGAAAGAGGACATCATCTCTCCACTTCACTCCTCCATTAACAATTAGTAGAAGTGACTCTATCTTATGTGACAAATGCGAAGCATGTACAGAATGATAATGTATCATTTGAGTGCAAAATAATGTTGTGTTGTGCATGTGCAAAATAATGTTTGTCGTGCATGTGCAATATTATATTGTGTCACGCTTGAGAATAATAAAATTGTGTCACGCATGTGCAAAATAATGTTGCATTTGGAATATTTCCTGACTGTGCGCTGGTGACAAAGGGATCAATGACACCAGTTCCTAGGAGCATATTCCATTGAAATACCGGTAGCCTTATATTTAAAAAGTATGGTGGTGACCTTCATAGCCTCCAGCCAAGTAGAATTCTCCCTACACTCCTCCATATTATTATGAAGTATTTTTAGATATTTTTCATCCTTGCTGAGCAGCAATTTGACTACACATACTGTACTCCTTTAAATTATCTTTATCAGCACTTTACCAGAAATTTATTCATAACTTGTTCTTGTCTTACATTTTTGTAATTTTCCAGGTGGATTCAAAACAACGTATCACAGTGCGTAACTTGCGTATCCGAGAAGACACGGCCAAATATCTGCGTAACTTAGATCCTAATTCAGCCTACTATGACCCTAAAACTAGATCTATGAGAGACAATCCCAATCCTAAGGATGCAGAGTGAGTACAATCACTTACTTTTAATCTTAACCCCTCAGGCTAATTTGTTCGCTTTTCAGAACAACTCATATAGGTCTCATAGAAACCGTTGTGTCTTCCTTACTATCATGGTTAGTAACATGATCTAAACGGTGTTAGAAAGAGAAAACACCATGCTTTATATTCAAACCTAAAAGTTAACCAGAAATTAATTAAAATGTATACCTTTATGAATCCAAAGTTTCCGGCTGCAATTTGAAAAAAAATTAACTTTTGGGATTATTTTTACATGAAATGGTCCAATAATTCACTGTAGTACTGCCCCGTGATTGTTCTTCCTTTCTGTAAAAAGTCCGTGAGGATTATTCCCTTCGAATCCCAAAAGATGGTGGCCATAACTTTTCAGGCCGATGGGACCATCTTTGCCTTCTTCGGAGTAGATTCACCCCGAAAAATCCATTGTTTTAACTGTTGTTTGGTCTCTGGCGTATAATAATGTATCCAGGTTTCATCAACGGTGATGACTCAACGCAAAAGCTCCTGTAAATGTCGCTTAAAGAGGTCCAAACACTGCTTCAACATTAACAGTTGTATCCGCTTACTGTCCACTGTGAACAATCGCAGCACCCATCGGGCTGAAAACTTTCTCACACTTAGCTTTTTACAATAATATTTGTTGCCGTTCCATACGACACGCCTACACTGCTGCTTCACACACTTTAGTTCGGCGATCAGCGAGAATCATGTTATGGACCTTTTCAACGATTTCCTCGGTAACCATGTCAGCCGGGTGGCCTGATTTAAAAATAAATTCGTTGAACCAATATCTCACGGTTGTCAAAGATGGTGAGGGTTCCCCATAGACAGCATCCAACTTTAGTTTTATTTCTTCGCATGTTTTTCCATCCAAAAATAAAGAGTGAATTACGGATCAATATTGCTCTTTTTCCATTTTATCGAGAACACGAAACACGTGTTGTAACAGACGTGTGCTACAAGACTGTAGAAAAGGGCACCGGTGGCTGTGCACGTGGATGTCGACTATTGTAATATCGTTTTGAAATGCAGTACTGGCTGGCCTTCCTTGAAGGTGACAGCCCTGCTGTACTGGAGGGTGGTAACCCTGGATCTGCCTCCCTGCACCCAGAGCTGGTGAGTGGTAGCCCTGGATGTCCTTGGTCTCTGCCTGAGCCTGGCGCCTTGCGGTGTCCAGTAGTTGGGCCGGCTAGTCTTGAGGAGGTAGGCACCAGACTTGTTGTTCAGGCAGAGCTTCAGCAGGAGGCAGGTCGGAGAGAGGTTTCTTCCAGAGGAAGGAGTAAAAGGCGTAGATTAAAGTAAACGTAAGAACTGATTTATTTCGGAAAAATGCATCGTATTTATACCAAATCGGCAGTTCGATTTGGTGGCTCACGGAAAGTGGAGGGGGAAACTTTGCCCCGGCACCTTTCCTATATAAAGGGCAAGAAACTGCTCATTATCTATTTTGCCGGCTTAATCCGTAAAAGTGCTCGTCTAAATTTGGCTACTTTTACGGATTTTGTAGCCTTTATTTATAACAAAAACACATATTAAATTGAAAAAACATATAAATAAAGCCAAGATTTATAACAAGAATTTTAGTTTGGTGAATTTACTGTGATTTTAAGAATTTTTGATTTTTAAGAAAATGTTTTATGATTAATCAAGTTATAATTATTTTTCCTAGGTTCCCTGTGAGATAAGTTAACGAAATCTGTTTATTTCACCATCTCACAGGGACCCTAGAATTTTGTAAAGGTAAAAATGTAAAAATGTCATGACCGAAATTTTCTAAGTCTTTTTGACATGGCAAATTGAGCTCTAATTTTAGCTCTAAGTATTTTGAGAGCAAAGTCTCGGTTTGACTGGAGGCCTTGTAGGATCAAGAATGAAAACTGATTATTTCATTGTCCTACAAGGCCCGCAGGTTTTGATATTTGAAAAAACATAAAATTTACACCTTCGAAATTTTCTAAGTGTTTTTTGGTAGGCAAAAATGACTTTATTTTTGCTTCCCAATATGTTGTGAGATAAATCTTGGCTTTACTCGAGACCTTGTAAGATTTCAAATGAAAACTGATTATTTCATTTGTCCTACAAGGCCCGTGTGCATAATAATTAAGGTGAAACAGATGTGACCATTCCCATACAATCTATTTTTCAACCGCATTTGAAAACTACAGATAATATTTTATTTATTTTAATGTCGAAAAATAATACTCATAATGAAATATTCGTGAACGAAAATTTCACAGTTCTATCACTTATAATAACCCAGTAATTAAATTAACAAAATTAATTATTTTGTGCAGAAACTGCTAGCCAAAATGCCCTAATCTGCGTTAGAAGGAGACAAACCTATGTGCGAGCCATACGTTTCACGTGCACGCTTTCAACCCATTCCTATGGTGTTAAAGTGGTCAGTATATTTGTAGTAAAAATGTCAATTTGCGTGGCGCGATTTGTTATTCTGATAGAATGTTCATTTTGCTTTTTTATGAATGTTCCAGTATTACTCGGCGCAAGGAACATTTGCGGTTTTGGCACGCAGTAAAAAAGGACAAATTAACTATATAATTATAGTGAGAACGACTGTAATTATTTAGAACTTTCATAAATCTCCAACTATCACTAGACGCCCGCCTAGTTATTTTGTTATTGAGACTTGCTAAACAATAAAATGCATAGATCGAGCTGGGTACCTACATTCTGTCCGATTCTCGTCCGTCTGCCACGAGTTTGAAGCTTTTTTCGACTTTGTACAACGCATTATTGTTATTCCATAAAAATGAGGCATGCTCTTTATAAGAATCAAAAGTATTATTAGAGAGCATACTTGATCGAAGGTAGAGAGTGAATCCAAGACTAAGTTACAAATTTTTTTACAAATATTTTCTCGGTAACTACCTAACTAACCATCACGCCGGTTCCCCGCAGGGGAAGGCAGAGAGGACGGACCGCCAAACAACTCGGTCTTGGCACACACTATTTGCCTCACTCACATTCATACATCGTCTCATACATAGTCTTCTATTATTCTGACTTTTGACATGACCTGACTCAAGTATCTGATTCATTTGATCGTGCCATGTCTACCTCGTGCGTCCCCAACTTCTTCTACCATTCATATTTGCGTCATATATTCTTCTTATACTACCTAGGTACTTTCTTCATTAATTCGCTCTATATCCACATTTTCTAGGTACATTCTGTAGTAATTTATATATTTTAAAATTAAATAATAAATATTTTGATTACTAATAAATATTTTAATTACTATTTTAATTTTAACAATTAAATTATTTTATTCTGCAGTAATTATTACATTCTGTAGTAATCGTGTAATTTTTACTAATTATCTATCACCGTTTTCTCGCTGAGAGGATGGGTCACAACTAAGAGTTGAAAGAGAATGTGAGGAATACGATTATTCACATTCATACACATCTCTTCTATTATTCCGACTGACTGTTCCCAAATAATTAATTCGCTTGATTGCGCCGTTTTTTGCGAAAAATGATCTCAAGAGACACTATACTATAATGTTAGTTGGTATCACAATAACAGAAAAAAAAATTGTTAGATTTCGCAGAACGAAAGTTGAAGTCGATTTTGTGTTTCTATTGTACAGAAATCGGGTTCTCACCGATATTTTTCATAGATTCTATGAAATAGATGATGTGGGATCCC
Organism: Limnephilus lunatus; assembly: GCA_917563855.2. Lineage (NCBI taxonomy): Eukaryota > Metazoa > Arthropoda > Insecta > Trichoptera > Limnephilidae > Limnephilus > Limnephilus lunatus. Next base: position 86,508,308 of record OU830593.1, read on the forward strand.
AGTTTTAGCCTTGCATTCTTTCTTGATACAGTACACATATTATATTATCTATTTGACGCTTGTAGAACAATCATACACGGATTTACCACTCATACCCCTCAAGGATCTCATTTCTACTTGTACCCCTTCCTCTGCCAGTTTGAGTGTCAACAATTTTATGAAATCACACCACATGGGAAGCCGTGGTATCCTGACTTGAGCACACGACAAATTTGTTTCTCCATCTGGCAATTCTAACCACTTCGTTGGTTTGACAAATGCGCCCCATAGAAATGTAAGAATTAAATGTAACTTTTTGACTTATTCGCGAAATATTAGCGAGCAAGCAACCGAGAGAATGCATGGTTAATGAGTAGGTATGTACCTACATCGCTTGTTATGAATAAGCCCGTTTAGCAAAAGCGGCCTCTAAAAAAAGGTCCAGTTAACACCAGCTCCCGCCACACATGCCGTTGTTCCCAGCCGGTTCCTTTTATAAATTTATTCAATCTTCCCAGGCGTTGATTTAATTTACTGAATACAACAAACCTCTATCTCGCGTCTCTCTTCCACGCATGCGGAACATCGTAAAATTTTTGAAATACATCGTTTTCGCGAATGTTTTTTGGTTGGGTAAATAAAAATGTTCTTTACCAACGCGCGCGGAGCTGTGGAAAATGTCTTTTGTGCATATTTTTTGCAATGAAATTGTGTATTTTTCACCCGTTCTCTACGATTATGTAATTATAGGTACCAAATTTTTTTTTATATAGATTAATATTACTAATATACGTTCGCGAACCAATAATTCATCTCAATATTAAAAAAGCATAACGTGTTAAAAGTGTTTTATTAAACGATATTGAAAATAGCACCATCTATCGGCGTAAAGTTTCTAAAAATATTTTGAGAATACCCTTAAGATATAAACATTTAAAAATAAGTACAAGAATCAAACATATTTGAAATGAGTTTACAATCTCCCCAGTAGCGATTTCTCAAAGTATTATTTATTGATCGCACCGGGGAGATGTACATGAAAAATAAAAAACTTAAATATTTCAAACCCAATAAGAAAATAATAAGTAAATAACAAAAATGACATTTCTTACTAGAACAAATATTTTCCATCAAAGCGTCGCCGGCGGCACGGTACTCCAGTATTGTGAGGGCAGGCCATTTTTTCCTGATTCCCAAAATGATCACAAAACTGTAGAGGACCGAGCCAAGTGATGAGCTTTGATGAAAAATATTTCGAGGGTGTGAACACGTCGGTTACACGTGTGATACAACATACAACTGGGTGCCAAATAAAAACTACCCTATGGATCGGTCTAAAATTTAGTATGGTGTTGTTTGATAGATGGCAGTACTCGACAGTAAAGTCAACTTCCCTCAGCAACGCCATCTGTCTTCAAACACGGGTACTTATTGATTGACCCTCGTATATATTTATTTTATTGTAATCAACAGTCAATCACAAAACTTCTGCGATCATTCGAATGACAATGTAAAGGTTGTTATTAACTTGTTGTTTTCAGAACAGACTACACTGGAGAGAACTTTGTGAGATTCAGTGGAGACACCCAGAAACACGCCGTAGCCCAGCTATTTGCGTGGGAGGCGCATGACAAAGGAGTCGATGTTCATCTTCTGGCTGAGCCCACTAAACTAGAGATATTGCAAAAGGAATATGACAAGAAAAAAGAACAGTTTAAGAGTCAGGTAATAATGACTGCTATTTTATGTTATTCATTTATTTGTGTCGGAATCACATAATATTTTATTTGGGTCCAAGGTTTGTAGAAAATGCGTTTAACAAGGTTAATTTATTGAGGGGGTAGAGCGGTGATTGGCTAAAAATTGGTGACGTAGCTTGAAGTCCGTGTTCCCCTGGGAGATTTAAATTAACTGCAATACAAGTGGCAGACTTTTACTTCAAGCTACGTCACGCATTCAAAATTTCGAAAATGACCTGACGAGTTTTTTTTCGAAAAAGGCTTGTGTGGGCTAACCTTGTTAACCACTCGGACACATAAGCTTGTTTTCAAGCTACTTACGACATTACCAGACATATGTAATGACATATGAGGCGTACCTGACTTGGCATTTTCTACGAACCTTAATTTGGGTCGTATAGTTCCTAAGTACTATAGTCCACTTGTATAAAATGTTGACTTTTTTTTTTAAAAATTAGTCTTTTATCCGAACAATTAAAATCTGAGCCTCTTTGGTTTAACGAGTTTTTGGATTTCTGGAATATTAAACACTGGATTTAAGCACGATATAAATAAATAATTTTCTAGGTTTTTAATCTAAATAGTTTATAATTAAAAAAAAAAAAGATTTGTCAATAAAACATTTATTTTATTTTAGTTTGTTACAAATTTCCACATCATAAATGACATTGTTGTTTCGAAAGGCGGACAAATTATTCTGAGGGGTTAACTTATTACGTGTTAACACTTGACGTATTTACGGTTTGTGTGTGTATTGCGATGTTAAGGTTATTTGAATGAAAAACCACAACTGGTTAACATTAATTTTTGTGAATTAAATAATATTGTATGTATTCTGGAAATGATGTGAAGAGTAAACTTACGAGGAAAAAAATAACATGACATATTCACGTATTGTTCTCAAAATTAAATAATTATCTTACTGTAAACATGCATACATGTAATGATGAATATTTCAGGTGAAAGAATCAGTTCTGGATAAGTATGGAGGGGCAGAGCACCTGCAGGTGCCCCCCAAGGCTCTCCTGATGGCCCAGACAGAGCAGTTCATGCAGTACAACAGAGATGGTACCCTCATTCAGGGACAGGAAAAACAAGTGGCCAGGTATGTTCACTCAAAACTACTACGAACATTTGATTCCAGGTACTAATATCTACAGCCTGTATGTCGGACGAATATCTACAGCTCATATGTTGGACAAATATCTATGAACTTCAGAGTGAGGACTAATATCTACAGAGCTAAGGTCGGACTAATATCTATGACGGTCCCAGTGGTGACTAATATCTATGGAGCGTAGGTGGGACTAATATCTACAGAGGTCAGCTTAATAATCAGCTAAATATGTCCAATAGTCCCATATTAGGGATTTTTACATACATTCATACATAAATTAAGTTTTTCAAACTGCATACGCAATAATTCGTTATTCTAATATGCTACACATAATTGCAAATCCAACCTCTGCCAGTGCTGTAGATATTCGTCCTCACTTTGGTTCTCGTAGATATTAGTCAGCAGTTTCAGCTGTAGATATTCGTCCTCACTTTGGTTCTCATAGATATTAGTCAGCAGTTTGAGCTGTAGATATTCGTCCTCACTTTGGTTCTCATAGATATTAGTCCGCTTTGTTCAGTTTTTGGAATTCCTATAGATATTAGTAGACGCCTCCCTAACATTTTTAGGTTAATTTAATAGGCCTCCGTGGTCGAGGGGCAAGGCTCTCGACCCATAATCCGAAGGTCGCAGGAAAGAATCGCGGCATGGGCAAATGAATTTTATGTGTGTTATTTTGCAATTAATTAAATAAAAATAATATAAAGTATATTTGCGGCACGTTGCAGAGTGGAAGATACTCTCAGTATCGCCCTGGTGTAAGACCACCATTCAGAATTGAAACGTTGCTTGAAATGGCTTTAGCCGTGTTTGGTGACCAGATCTTAATTGTCAGGTACTACTCAACCTTCCTCTTCCCCATCTCCTTCCCCTCCCCACTATCATCAGCCTCACAACATAACCCAGTTGGGGATTCTGGCTCACTGGCTCCAGACGGAAGCAGTTGGGACTGTTGTCCGGTATTCATACATAAAATAAAAATCATAATTTACATTATTCTTAGGTTAGCGTACATACCCTGACCGTCCCTTTTTTCGATACTCTGTCGCGTTGTCTTGTTCACCAGACAAATAAAAAACGACTCTGAACAAAGAAAGAAACACCACACAATTCGACATGTGCATGTTTATTTGTATAACTTTCAACTATAAAATATCCACAATGGAGTGCTGATACCTACCCTGATATTTGGCATTGAGGCATGCAACTGGCAGAGGAAGGTTGAAAGTAGAAATGACTGCTGTAGAAATGAGCTCCCTGAGGCGTATCTCATTTCTACAGCATTCAGACTACTTTCATCCTTTCTCTGCCAGTTCAATGCCTCACTGCCAGGGTAGGTCAAAGCACTCCATTGTGGTCTGCCAGCTTTGCTTCTTTGGGCAATTTTTTGTTAGCGCCAACCGCATTCAATCCTCCATTAATGGAGTTACCTGCATTTACTCTTCTTTCAATATATCTGACAGCCTTTCCATCTCTCTTAAACATACTTCCCAAATATACAAACTCATCCACCTGCTCCAAGTATTCACTGTTCACAACTATATTACACACTGTTTTCGTACTCTCTCTTACAAACACCATGACTTTAATTGAGTTTACTTTGTAAATTTACATAATTTCATTTTTAGGAATACCAATTTCAAAATTCATAAAGCGTAAAAAATTGTATTGAATTTTTCGATTTGTAAGTAATAGGAGTTAAAATGAGGAGACCAAATGCATACATTATATTATAACTGACTTCTAACCAGAGATGTTAATGATTTTATGGTATTTAGATTGTTTAGTATTTTGTATTTTGTAGTATTTTGTTGTGACATTAATCTATGATAAAACTTTTGAAATAAAATAATGTTTTTCCAGGAGTAAATATGAAGAGGATGTCTTGATAAACAACCACACCTGTGTGTGGGGATCTTTTTGGAAGGCTGGCAAGTGGGGCTACAAGTGCTGTCATTCCTTTATTAAGGTAATTATTCATACGTAATTATTTTTACGTATTATGTATAATGTGTATCTACAAACCGTTGCACAAAGACAATGAAAAGGGTAAATTTGTGTTTTACAAATACCCAGCTACAATTGTTGTCGCCATGGAGTGTCAATATGTATTATGAAGCAAATTTCCTTGCTAACCTAAACTATCCTAATCTAGCATAAATCTGCTGGCTTGCTAGCCAGTTTCTGTCTTCTTTGTGCCCTTCTTCCGGAGATTTTCTTTTCCTCAGCTGTAAAACATATATATTTTGTTTTACAATAGCTCCACGCAGTAGGCCCTGAGTAAAAAAAATACCCCCAGGGCCTATGCCATCTTTGCGGATGCTATGTGAGGGGTCTTTTTAAGAAAACGAAGTTCTGGGAAGTAAAAAGGTATGAGTGGTGGATAGGAATCTGGGGGTCAATGTGTCCAGGAGTGATGGATGTATGAATCCATCCCTCCCACTGCTCTGCAAGGTGATGGGTCGAGAGAGTCCGACTGAAGAGGTCTTGGTTAGGTTTCCCTTGGCCAATCTCTCCCGATCCGGCTCGCCACGCCAAACGCGTTCACCACTAACACCTAGACAAACCTCACCCCATGAACCCGGACACACCTGCTAAGTCACTAAACGTAGCGAACCACTTGGGGTGACTTATGGCATGGGTGTAGGTTATCCAATGAATAGTTCCTGTGGCGACTGTACCCATACCTGCCTCCCAAATTGAACATACCTCGATTTAGCAATGTTATTTAATAAATTGTTTATTGCAGATGTCTTATTGCGTTGGTGATGCTGGAAAATCTGTAGTAATGGATGCAGATCAGAGCACAGCTTCCAGGACTTCCTTCTTCAAAGCTCCGGCCGCCGTTATAGAAGAAGTTCCCGTGGAAGAGAAGGAGAAGGTGAACAGCGTGTCTAGCAGCGATGTCAGTTCCTCTTCATCTTCCGACTCAGAGAAGGATGTTAGAAGCAAGACAGAGAAAATCAGTAAAAAGAAAAAGAAGAAGAGAAATAAGAAGAAAGAAAAGAAGCTGAGCAAAAAGGATAAATTGGCTAAGGTATGTCCTAACTATTATTTAAAGGATTTTTTTTCAAAGCATTTGTATACACAGTGAAACACTCTTAACCACTGAGCAACGTAAGCAGATAAACACGTTAATATGACAATAGCAGTCAAGTACAATAAGCGTGTTTTCACGTCAACGCATATGTTTCCACAGAAATCGTTATAACTCCTTTATTGTTCTAGTGGCATCCCTAAAACAAAAAGTGGAAGCTCCATTATAAATCAAGCTACCCATCACTATTCAAGTTGTCCATAGAAATATGTACATTAAAAACTATTCTGTCAGATACATGGTAGACCGAAAAATCGCCTAGCGGCCGTTAGATATTGTTATTTTTTATATTAAATATTCTTGTATGAAATGATAAAAAAGTGAGGTTACTAAATTATTTATTATACATTTATACAACAATAAGTATTGTTTTTTTACATAATCCGTGATTTTAGTACCGTTTTCACATAAAAATATCACGTGAGTCATTTTTACCTTTTTTTATCTTCGTTCTCATTTCATCATTCTAAATTTTTATATTTACAAATGTTAATATTTATTTATAATATAACAATTTGACAGCTTATGTCGTAACCTTTCAAAAACAGTTTTTAGTATTCGGCTACATTGAGAAATGTTTCATTTATAGAGCTATAATTATGAAGCGGAAATAACACAAAGTTTTCGTAAATCTGACATGTTGTTTAAGACGTAAAAAGTGCATATTCGCGATAGATCGGAGTGGTTAAGAAGTTTTCATGCTTAAGAAGTTTGTTTTTTTTCAGTCCCTCTGCCCAAAATTGGCCCAATTTATCCCACATATAAGGTTTTACCGCATGACCCCTTAGGTCTCGAGCTTATTTTGTCTGTAGGCCAAAATATTTCCGCTTTGCAATAAAATTCAAATAAATATTTCTGAACCTATCCAAAACTAAGAACTGTTTTTGAAAGGTAAGCTTTCAAATTTTATAATTAGAAATAAACATATAATTTTTGAAAAGTAATTTTTTTTAATACAAACATATTCTCTTTCTAACACCATTTAGATCATATTTCTAACCATGATATTAAGGGAGACAACGATTTCTATGAGACCTATATGAGTTGTTCCGAAAACCGAAGGGCTAACTGCCTAATTTGCTACCTTTAGTTAATTTGGAAATATAATATGCTGATAGTCTGGTTTAATGTGGTGCAGTGGCGGACAAGCCCGTCAGAGGTCCGGGGCGGCAAAGCTGAATGAGCCCCCCCCCTAGCTTAAGAAGTTAATCTAATTTTACAAGTTTTTTTATTCAGTTCACATGGGCCTCTGGTCTTGGGGGGGCCTCCAAACGCTGCCATGTTCCCTTGATCAAATCCTAAACAAGGCTGGACACCATAAACACTGGACACAGTAAAAAAAAATTGTAATTTTTTTTTTATTTCATTTTCTGAAAGATGCATTTGTTAATAATGCACTCACCAAATTTTTAAAGAAAATTCGTAAAATTGACGGAGATACTGCATTTTATATGAAACCGTTTTAAACAGTTTGTACCTAAGTTGAATTATCCTAGCAAAACTTTGAATGCGTTTTTCTCAAAACTACGTTTTTCAACCTGTTTGACAACATATAAGAAAAACTATACATCTGATTTGCATGCACCAACTCTTGAAAATCCAGTCACTATGGCACCATTCAGGGGTTTTTTTTATAAGGGCTCCTTCTTTTTTTTTTATGAACTATGAAAATTTTACATAAAAAAAATCGAAAATAAAATTCGTGGGTCTGTTATTTTTTCTTTTTTTTTAGATATCGAAATTCCCCTATGTGGCGCCATAGATACTGGAATTGCGAACAGTTTGAGACTTGGTGTTTGCAAATGGGATGTGTAGTTTTTTAAATAAGATGTCATTTCATACAAGAATATTTAATAAAAAAATAACAATGTTTAGCGGCGCGTAGGCGTTTTGGCGGGTAAAATCTGTACCTACCGTGCATCTGACAGAATAGGTCTTTTTATGTGTTTCTATGGACAACTTGAATTGGGACGTGCAGCTTGATTTATTATCGACCTTTTACTTTTCGTTTTAGGGATGTCACTAGAACAATAACAAATTTATAACGATTTCTGTGGAAACACGCGCGTTGATGTGAGAACACGCTTAGTTTACTTGACTGCTGTCGTTATATTATCGTGTATATTTGCTTACGTATCTGAGTGGTAAGGTCAAACGGTTTCACATAAAATGCAGTATCTCCGTCAACTTTTCGCATTTCTTTAAAATATTTGGTGTGAGCATTTTTAACAAATGCATCTTTCAGAAAATTGAATGAAAAAAATGACAAAATTAATTTTTTTGTGTCCTAGTGCATTAAATTTTTAGAAATTTAATTAATTTTAAATTTGATATGTTATTATCGAGTTCTGCAAGTATTTAAGAAAGTATTTTAGTTACAGCTGTTTCGACTTGTAAGGTCATTTTCAAACTGTGGTGAAGCCACGTACGGACGACTTATTTATAACATTTTAAATGTCAATTTATGAAGGTGTCAAAATTGATTTATTACCGGTAAATCCAATTTGCAGAGACACTAATTGAGAGAGTGATTAAGTGGGATTCCGAATCTTTCCCTTTTTGGTTTCACTTGCACTAAGTGCAAGGGTTTTCTTTATTGATTTAGAATGATGTTATTTCTATGACTCATTTAAGTGCATTATATTGTTTAGGTTTGGTAAAAATACTAAGTAGTGGAGAATAAATAATTTTCCTTACTTTATTAATTAGTGTTATGTTGGGGTCATTCGTTCGTTTATTGATTTCTAATTGTTCAAGCAAATTTAATCTAAGACCCTTTCGTTCTATATGTAATGGTTTTGGCTGGTTGTTTTTAAGTGGAACGTGATTATTTTCTAAGAGATGTTCTGCGAATTTTGAAGCGGTGTTTTTATTTTTATAACATCGTAAATGTTATTTGAATCTAGTTGAGAATGCCCAACCCGTTTGTCCGATGTAAGTAGCGTTACAGTCGGCGTGGTCACATTTTAATTCATATATGCCACCGTTATTTAGTTTAGGATTTTTACTTTTTGAGTTTTTAAGGTTTGTTCCCATATTATTATTGGTTCTAAAAGCTATATTTAAACCACATTTTTTAATTTCTTTTGCAATTTTTAAAGATATTGGGCCGAGAAATTCGAGACATGCAAATTTTTCTAATTTTTTGTTTTGTACCGGATATATTAAATTAATTTTATTTTTGTATTTCTTGTTTTTTATTATTTTTTCAATGTTTTTTGCCTCATAGCCGTTATTAATCGCGATTATTTTAATAGTTTCCTTTTCTTTTACGTATGCTTTATTATCTAAGGGAATGTTTATGAGTCTATGTACCATTGAATGGTAAGCTGATAATTTGTGGGACCAAGGATGAGTTGAATTTGCATTTATTGTAGTATCAGTAAATGTTGGTTTTCTAAATATTTCGAAGGTATGTTTATTATTACTTCTACCGATTGTCAGATCTAAAAAAATGATTTTACCTTCAATCTCATGTTCAACTGTGAAGCAGATTTTATTGTTAATGGTGTTGGCCCAACTGTCGGTTGGTGCCGTTCCAACAAATAAGGATGTCGTCTACATATCTGACATAGTATATTATGTGTTTTGCTAAGGGAGATTTAAGAATTATATTTTCTATATAATCCATAAATATCTCTGCTAGAAGTGGACTTAATGGTGACCCCATAGGGAGACCATCGTTTTGTTCATAGTATGTATCATTAAAAAGGAAATAATTAGTTTCAATGCAAATTTTTATGAGTTGGAATAGCTCTTTTCTTATTACCGGGTTAATATTACATTTTTCCAAGATATTTTCAATTATTTTAAGGCATTCTTCAATGGGAATATTACTAAATAAGGATTTTACGTCTAATGAAATGAATTGGCAGTTATGTGGAAGATCAAAATTTTTAATTTTATTAACTAGTTCTATCGAGTTTTTAACGCTGTATCGTGGTGAAAAATTAGTATATTTTTTGAAGATGAAGTTAAGTCTTTTCGCTAAGTTTGTCGTAGGAGCATTAATAAAGGATACAACGGGTCTTATGGGAATATTGACTTTGTGAATTTTAGGTTGGCCATACAAAGCTGGGGCTCTTGGGTTCATAACCCTGACATTTTTCTTGGACCATTCGGTGGGAAATATAGCGTTACAACTATTTATAAGGATGTTGACATTATTAACAAATTTATTGGTTGGGTCTTTAGTTAGAATTTTTAAATTTTCTGGTAACAAGAAGTCTTCCACTTTACTGATGTAATCTATTCTATCAAGAATTACTATTGAATTACCTTTGTCGGCTTTGGTTATAGTTAGATTATTATTTTTAATTTTTTTTTTAATTTCACGTAATGTTTGGTTTTCTTTATTGATAGAATATTTATTTTTATTTTTAATCGATTTTAGCGTTTTCTCTAAAATAACTGCCGTAACGTGTTTTGTTAAGTTATTATTTTCCACTTTACGCAGAGACATTTCTGTATCAATAGCTAATGATTCTACATATTTGTTTGCATGTTACTTCACTGGGGTTTTTGTATTTAAAGCCTTTATCTAACAAATTATTCTCTTCCGTTTCAAATGTTGTGGTCGACAAATTCACAGTTTTCTTATAAAATTGAATATTATCATTGGTGGGAATCTCGTTTATTTTCGTAGTTTTATTTTTCGTATCAATTAATCTTTTAAGTTTATTTTGTTGCGTTTTAAATTTTTCAAATATAAATACGTTAATATGTTAAACAGCTGTAACTAAAATACTTTCTTAAATACTTGCAGAACTCGATAATAACATATCAAATTTAAAATTAATTAAATTTCTAAAAATTAAAATGGAGTTCTACTAATTAAACACAAAAACAATTAATATATAGTGCATTAAAGCCTTGTTTAGGATTTGATCAAGGGAACATGGAGGGGTTTGTAGGTGTGGTGTATTAGTTCTGCAAAGGCACGTTTAACTAAACCGTAATGAATGTTTGGTTATTGCAGGCCCTCAAGGCGGAGGAGAAGTCCCAGAAAAAAGCAGACCAGCTGCTGGCCATGGACGAGAGGAAAAGGCCGTACAACAGCATGACGGAGGTGGCCAAGCCCACTGATGAAGAGGTGGAGGCTTACTACATGAAGCGCAGGAGGGACGAGGACCCCATGAACCAATTTGTCTTGTAAATTAACCAATAAACTAGTGTTGTACCTGCCATTGATGTTTTATTCATTGTCATTTTATGTTTCCTGCCTTTCTAATTGCTATCTTACCCCCCCCCCCCTTCCCTATACTCTGAAGGAAGTTTTTGAAGTGAAAACTTCTTTAGCACCGTTGTGATTTGAAACTCGATGAAACGAAAAATAGCTACACTTAAAAGAGACAAACGCATGCATCTACAGGATTAAGCCTGCGAGAGAATGAGATAGAATAATCGATCTCCTCTCTGTGCGGTGCTTCGTAGCCTCCCCACTCTTGTCTCCTTTAGTTTTTTGAAGGTTTCACTTCTACTGCATGTGAACTGCACACTTGTAATTTTTTGAAGTGAAAACTTCTTTAACACTGTTGTGATTTGAAACTCGATGAAACGAAAAAGTGACACTAAAAAGAGACAAATATACATCTATAGGATTTAGCCTGGAGAATGAAATAGAATAATCGGTCTCCTCTTTGTGAGGTTCTTTGTAGCCTCCCCACTCTTGTCTACTTTAGTTTTCTGAAGGTTTCACTTCTACTGCGTGTGAACTGCACACTTGCATTTTTATTTTTACACTAACCCCACTCAGGAGGCCCTTAGGAAAATAATTTTCCTCAGGGCCTATGTAATCTTTGTGGATGTTGTGTGGAAGGTCTTTTAGAGGAGAGGAAGGAGTGAACAGGGATCTTGAAGAGACCCATGTTTTAGGAGGGAGGAAACACAGATGCCATCAAATTGTCCCGCAGTCAAATGTTGAACTCAAGAACGAGTTGTAGAAACGACCCGTTCTCTTTTGACAAATGTCAACCATGTATATATGTTGGGTGCGTGCTTCGTGTATCTCATGTCACAGCCGAGGGAATTAATGATGCTAGTTCATCGGAGCATCATCCACTGAAATACCGGTAGAATAAGGACAGCATTCCCACCCGACGTCTGTGTTCTAAGGATTGCAATCCGTTTTTAAGACAGGAAAATCTATCAAACGGACCGCCTGTTTCTGCACAGAGTAAAGGGTTTTTTCAGGTATTTTGGGGCTGCAGACCACAGGTGGCTGTTACAGGGTTAGCAGTTGGGTACTATTAAAATATCCGCTTACTCTTAAAGTTAAACATTATCGAAATTAGTTACCCAGTCAAAACTACCAAGTCAGGAATTTTGTGAATGTGCTTTGGTTAATGATTTAGAGGTAGTATTATTTATGAATATGTATACATATCCACAAAAAAGAAAAACTCTGTTGGGCCGCAAGGTAATCTTCAATTTGGGAGGTGGGTACCACCACCCCGGGAATCATTTATTTGATATCCGACACCCCCGTCATAGATCACTCCACGTGCTTCATTATGTTTGGTAACATAGCAGGTGTGCCCGGGTTCATGGGGTGAGACTTTGCGGTGAATTTGTTTGCCCACCTACTGCATGGCGGGCCGGATCAGAAGGCAGGTCGAGGGAGACCTAACCTACACCTCTCCAGCCGGATTCTCTCTACCCATCGTCTTGCATCTTGCCCGTCACTCCTGGACATATTGACCACCAGATTCCTACCCACCCTCATGGTTTTTACCTTTCTAGAACTTCATTTCTAAAAAGACCCTCCACATAGCATCCCCAAAGATGTCATAGGCCCTAACCATTTTTTTTTCTTTGTTTGTGGAGCTAATGTAAAACAAAAGGAGGACAAAGAAAGATAAGGAATGGCTCAACCAAAGTATTTGGTAGATCCAAGGTTCATGCCATAGGTCACCCCAAGTGGTTCGCTACGTTTGGTGATTTAGCAGGGGTGCCCGGGTTCATGGTGTGAGGTTTGTCTAGCTTTTGGAGGCGGATGACCTGGACATACTGAACCCCAGATTCCTACCCACCCCTTAAACCCTTTTCCTTTCCAGAACTCTTCCTTTCCTTAAAAAATCCTCCACACAGCATCCTAGAAGATGACATAGGCCTTGAGGGAAATTATTTTCCTCAGGGCCTCCTGTGTGGAGCTCATGTAAAAAAAAGTAGAATTCTATTGGAAACTCTTTGAAACCAGGAAACACCAAGAACAGGCTGAAAGGGGACTTGAAAGTAAGTGGGGAGCTATGTACAAAGACACATTGAAACTGTTGTGAGCAACAAAAAGTCCGAGGGGTAACAGGGACCCTCACTAAAATCCAGGTTCGGCCAAGAGCAATTAATTCTAGGGTTAACAGCCAAACAATAAGATCATCTAATGTAGTATACCTAAATTTCCTGGAATTAATAAATTGCTGTTGATAAGAAAGGGCCATAGCACTATCTATATTGTATTATATAAATATTCAATCCCACTATTGCTTTCCTTTCATCTATTAAATTTCATTATTATCTCTTATCAGTTGAATAATATTGATAAAGAAGGTTGGGAATTTTTGTTTACGGTTTATTGTTGGATAAAAATTACAAAATAGAGCAAATTGAATTATTTGGTAGGGCCTGTTATTAAATTAATTTACAATCTATTTTAATGTTTTCAACTTTGCTGGATATTTTATTGAAGGGTGACGGATGCACTGCAGAGAAGCTTAACCGCCCGGAAAAATTAGAGCCCAGGACGCGGCTCAATGTAACCACCATCTCTTTAAAAATGTATTAAAATAAATAAAACTATATTATAATTTAATTTAATAAAAAACGTTGTTATATCATAAATATATTATAATTATTGTCCAAAATAAATAAAAGTAGGAGTGGGGGAAAGAACGAGCAGGCAAAGCAAGGTTGAGAGGAGCCACAATACCTTTTTCAAATCAGTTAACCAGCAACTCCTGCCTCGACTACAACTCTCTCTGCCTGCCCGCCCTACCTCGCTCTGACCTGCTTCTGTTTGCCTCGTTTCTCTGCTGACCATTGCCTCACCCTGGACCACGGATTACCCTACCACTCTCTAGACCAGATCCGGCTTTGTCAAATAAGAAGGAGCCATTAGAGCATCTCGGATCAGCTCTACAGTGGACAAAAGATAAGACGTTCTCCCTTTACATGTGTTGAAAGGAGCAACATCATCTCCGTCAATTGGGACCCCCAGCCTATCTTACAGCTTACAGTGCTTGTGTTCTCACCCTGTCTGGCATGTAAGGAAAGAAGAAGCACTCAAAAAGAATATATGATTTTAGATTCTCATGGCCAAAATTATTATCGTTATTTTTGGGGTATTATGCCGTCTTGTGCTACCCCCTTCTTTAGCCAACGTTGAAATAATTAAAGCTTCAATTGTGAACATTAGGGTAATAACTAATAACAAAGGCGATATTTGGCTAAAAAAAAAGAGGTAGCGCAACACGGCATAAAACCCCAAAAATAAATAACCACAATACTATATAAGACTTATGCGTCTTATAAAAATAGTTATTAGTTTTGGAAATCAAATAGTTTTTCTAAATTCCCGCTAAGCGCGAACACGGCGCGGACTCTGGCGGACACGGATAGAAACAAAGTAATTAAATGATGCAGCAGTTTCCTGTACCCGCTTATGACGAATTCCCGTACACAAATGTCATTTCTTTCGTGAGGGGCGTCCGCTGTGTTTGTTATTCATTTTGAATAGAAATGATGGCTGAATCCGACGCTACAGTTGACGCAACGAGACGTCTAAACGTCAAGAAACAAACCCTGGACGATGCATACGCTGCCCCAGCCAATTTCCTGGAAATAGACGTAGTAAACCCGCTAACAACCATGGGTGTCGCGAAGAAACGCTATACCGATTACGAAGTTCGAATGAGGGTAACGTATTACAATATCACTAAATTTATGTATAGTTAATTGGATTATGGCAATCGTTATTCAATATTCCTGGTGATATTTTAGTTTGAAGCTCCCAAGGCCACGTCAATGTCAGTTTATTTAGTGCCGAATATGTTTGTAATTATCGCCTTCGTTATCACCCTAATGTTCATAATTGAAACTTTAATTCTTTCAGACAAATCTCCCTGTGTTTAAAGTAAAAGAATCCAGCGTACGAAGGCGGTATAGTGATTTTGAATGGCTGAGGAACGAACTGGAAAGAGACAGTAAAGTAAGTGTGCAATTATTACTTCAATATGATTCATTTTGCATTCATATAAAACGGAACTGTCACTTTTCGACATCAACTTTTCCTTTGATTCTAACCACTAACAATTTGATAAACAAACAATTTTTGTTGTTGACAGAAAATTTGATTTTGCTTATTGAAAATAACTAAAATTATGAAGCGTTTTGTATGACATATATTTTTTAATTGCGTTTACTGTTTTAGGCTTTTAATTTAATTAATTAGTATTTTGAAACAATGAAACATACTGAATGTACCCAATAATTTGAAACTTATCCTTTGTTTGAAGACTCTACATGCTTATTATTTGTGCAACCGGTGCAATGTAATGATTTTCATAGTACGCATTTTTAAAATGCTGATTTATATTTAAATTGTAATCATAGTGTAATGTCAAAGTGTTCATTATCTGCTGATTCATAATCCAATTATGATAATATTATTTCATTCTTTAAGTTTGTTTAATATCTGTTTGTATAAGATGACCTTAGTCAGAATTACTCATTGAAGATTCATTTGAATATGTTTTCAGTTTTTAAGGCTCCGTAAGTAAGCGTTGTTAGTACATAAATATGAATGTTAAAGGGAGCGCGCTAATATTAACAATTACAATAGCGAAAATAATGAAAATATTTAATAAAACACGACTCGTTTAAAATAGACCAAAAATCTCTCAGCAAATGTCTAAAGTAGCTAAAGATACGCTGTGAATTTTTTCATACATTTAACATGTTAAATAACAAAACAAAATGTGTTTTTAATAATTTTTGGAGCATACTTTGCTCTTTTTTTCGAGGGAATTTCATATAATTAACATTTCGGCTCAGCAAATGTACCTTTAGATATTATCTTCAAATCTAACATATATTTTTTTAAGAGCTTAAGAACTAAATGTTCACGGAAACTATGTTATAAATCGGAAGAAATTCGAAATGATGGTCTTAAGTTACAATTTACGGTTATCGCATATTTCACCATTCTTCTGACAAATTATCAAAGTATGAAATTACGCCATAAATAAGCAAGCTTTTTTTTAAAATTTAAACTTTGGAATTTTTTCGATGTCGATTTAGTTGATATCGACGGTCCCGAAGAACAATGTTGGATGTGCGCTTCGACCAAGTATACCCTACGTCAATGGATGTGCGACTTTGTAGTTTTGCAGTAGAGCTGTAGAGAAAGTTTCGTTTCTGCAATTTTACTGTTTTTGAGATCAAGAAAGATAGTGTTGTTTTGATATTTGGCATTTCATTTAATTTCTCGCAAAATTCTGAAAATACAGGCTTTTAAATCAACAAAATAAGCCAACAGAACGAATTTAATTTTTTAGCAGATCCGACATTGTTCTTCGGGATCGTCGAAATGGTTAGCGAATACCCGCTTTTTTGAAAATTTCTGCCTTTTTTTTAATAGCACTCAGTAAGACACCGTGTACATTTTTTAAATTTATTTTAAGACAACATTAAAAGATTGTGTTATTTTTTTAAAACTTGGGCTGTGTTCCGTAGCATTGATGCACAACCCGTGGCCCGTGAGCCTATTTCATGCAGCCTTTTGCTTAAAAAGTTGTGCATCACTGCGTTAAAGAGTAAATAATTTTAATAATTCGATATAGGTCAGTTTTATCTTTCAACCACAGAATGGCATTGAACAGTGGCGGTCCTTCCCTCAGGTCAACTTGGTCAAAAACCTCCCAAAATTATAAGTTGACAGTAAACGTAATATTATGAAATATATTATGCAAATCAAAACAACTGGTATTATTCTAATGTATTTGAAATGCACCGCGAGATAGCAGGCAGCTAGTGACATCTAACCAGTGGCGTGCACAGAGTTTTTAATCTGGGTAGGCAGTAGGAAAACCGCCGAATTGATTCAAATACAAATAAAAACTTACCACAGATTACCCTTCTGACAAGTTTTCACTAAGTGTGCTTGAAAGCTGGCTGCAGATTATGTAGGTTTGGATTATCTAAGCCACATCAAATGTCCAAGTAATCGCTTCATTTATGCATATTATCACAAGCCGATATTACTGGATATCCGAGGTGGCTCACACTTCGTACAATTTTGCGAGAAATATTATTTATATTTCAAATCGATACGTCTATCTTTTTTCAAATACGACATTATAACTTCGTCGTAAAATGTCGCGGAACTTTTTAAATACAAAACAATTTTTTTTTCTATTGAATTCATGAAGCAGTTTGAAAGACGCTGTTGACCTTGTGTATTCCGTAAATATGTATGTGTATATGCTTTAATGAAAATAAACTGTTCATATGAAGCAGATTTAGCAGATACTTTGTGATGTGACATTATAATTTAAAAATGAAAATGAACGTTCAGCAGACACGCTAATGGCAGGGATAGTTACTATTAGTTTAGCTAATTGTACAACTTGGGGGAAAACTACTTGTTATGATTTTGATAAATATTTTCTATAATTTCATGTACTCCAAGAGTTTTAAATTCTAGTGATTTGTAAACGTACCTTAACTCATTTCTGAGACGATCCAGATTCAAATTGTGTATACCATAAGTACACACTAAATCATTAACCAATGTATCGGGGAAATTGCCATTATATGTATTTATCAAAGTTTTTGTACGACAGTAACTGGAAAAATGTCACCAACTGTCACTCCCCACACAAATTATTCCTTTTCTTGATTAAAAGATAACCGAGAAAACCTATGGTTTTTTAAATTATCTTAACACACATTGTTTCCTTCACTACAAGTTTCAAAGGTTAAAATTTCCATATTTTATCAAATAATTCACAATTAAAGTTCGAGAAACGTTTTTCAACTGACAATTCGCATTTGTGAAAGACAACTGGTTGGTATAAACGTATAAATAGATAACAACAGATGTCACTATCGTCACTAATTGCCATTTGCTAATTTTGTGCGAGAAAGAAGCAAATTCAAAACTACAGTTCGTAAATATTGATATTATAATCTTGTATGAAATTAGCTCCATGCAGACATAATTCCTGCTTACGGCCGCATTTTAGTGGGGCAGTCGGATGGCGCGCGTGTAGTTTCTAGTTACAGATTATGCCACGTTTTGTAGTATACCGTTTGATGTGGCGCTCGCGTGGTTTCAGTTGCCCAGCTTTTTCGCGCTTAATTTGAAAGTGTGTATTTATTTTTAGTAATAATTTAATAAATTATAATATTATTTACATGCTTGTGTTTTATAAATACGGTAGGGTAGGCAGTGCTTATGTGCCTATATGGAGTGCACACCCCTGCATCTAACGTCTTAAATGGAAGCTTTCTTTCCCACGCACTATGATTGGCTGAGTCAATTTATCAAATGTCCCAATTTCATGTCTTCTATCTCTTTATGTGCCATACAATAAACGAGATGGCACTATATCGCCTAGTAAAAATGCTTTCGGATTCTGAAGACAGTTTGGGTCATTGCTGTGAAGACAGTTTGGGTCAACTGTGAGAGAATATTACGCGTCTGAAAGAGATGGTTTGATAAACGTGGGTTGATTTTGCATATTGTACGCTTTTCGCATGAAACAATTTACTATATTAAATGTAATCTGACTCACGCTCGTGAGGTACTTGCAAATGAATATTATTGTATTTAATTTGATATTGTATCATAATATCAAAAAAAAAAAAAGACCTTCCGCTTCTGGAACCCTACAGTCGCCTCTGGTATTGAAATACTTATTTATACTATTTATTTATGAGAGTTCTGATTTGCAGATTGTAGTTCCTCCTTTACCTGGAAAAGCGTGGAAAAGACAAATGCCATTCAGAGGGGATGATGGCATCTTTGAAGAGGAGTTTATTGAAGATCGTAGAAAAGGTAACTTAGCAATAATTTATACCTACCTCCCTAATCCCATCTGATCTTTGTGTAATTGTGTTTATCTATAGTAGAAATGCCACGAATAGTGATTTTGCCGAATACCGAATATTCGGCGACACTTAGTACATTTCGCAAACACTTTTCGTGTAAAAATCAATTATATTTCACAAATGAAATTGATTTTTATATGAAAACTGTTCAGATCAAACAGCAGACTCTTACAAGTGGTGGTCAGCAAACGCAAAACGGTATCCAAGCCTTGCAGAATTTGCTAAGATTTATTTATCCCGGTCGCAATGTATATAGTGAGCGGCTATTTTCGGAAGTAGGTATAATTTATGAGGAAAAGTGCAATCGTTTGCTTTTAACAAATTCTGAAAAATTTTTTGTCATTCATCATAACTTACCACTGATACATTTTAAGTATTAATTATGCTGATTTTTTGTTAAAATAAATTTTTTTTGATCAATATTATATTTATTATGAATTTTTTTATCATGATTTAGTATTCAGTATTCGGCCGAATGATTTGCAATATTCGGCCGAATACTGAATAGTAAAAAAAGTGGCCGAATACCGAATAGTAGCCGAATATTTGTGGCATCTCTAATCTATAGGTACCATTAACGTAAATTAGAATGTCGATAATATGTATGTACAAAAAATTGTATGAAAATACAGTATAGTCTCTGTAATCCGCACCTCCAGTAATCCATACCACAGAGTGACGAGGGTGTGATGGTTGGTTGGAAAACACAAGACGAAAATCATTGAAGAAATAAGTGCTATTTTTAAAGAGATTTAGGCACTGACTCCAGTGAAATAAATATTGTTTGCAATTCAGTATCTTCTCATATAGCATCATGCTGATTGAAGTGGGGAACTTTATCAAAAATCAACTCATAAATGAAACCCACGTAAAAATAAATTAAGGTCATTGACATTTTGAAACCAGCGCCCTTGAGGTGATTTTTCACGAAAACGGCGCTATATAAATTAGCCAAATATTATTATTATTATCATGATGACTGTAGTTTGGCTTTGCAAGGAAAAAATAAATATGCTCCTCTAAGTCATAATAAAATAAAACATTTACTATTGGAGATTTTTATGCCACCTTTCGGTAAGAAATATACAGTATTTATTGTACATGACTGAACTGCCTCAGTAACAATATTTTATATTTGTTTAAAGACAAATTGTCCACGGTATAATTGTTTCCCTCCATTAGTATTCTGGGCAAAGAACATTACATATGGTAGTTAGTCCCAGAATTTCTGCACTGAAATAAATCCTGACTTCTAGTATTACATAGTGTTGGAGAGGGTTCAGAAGAAATTTCTGAGATTTCTTTACCTGAGAAAGTATGGTTACTACCCGTGGCTCTACCCTACCGACTTTTTCTTGGGCATGCTTGGTATGAACCATCTACGGGTCAGAAGGGATATGCTCATTGTAACACATTTCGTCAGACTGATTCGTGGAAGGTTCGAACACTCGGCTATCATGAAGACCATTAGTTTGTCCCTGATGGTTATCTCCATCACCGGCAGCATAGACTGTTTTATCTCCCGGCTTGCAGAATTAACTTGCCAATGGTTATGCCAGTCGGGAGAGCTGTCTTGTTGTTAAATAAAATTACTTTGAATATCGATATGTTTAACATCAATGAAGCACAATTCAGACGACAAGCTTTATTGCTGTTAGTATGATTGTGCTTCATTGATGTATAAATTGCTTAAATTTGTTTGAATTTTAATTTTTTATCTCTTTTAAAACGCCTTGAAATTTTAATTTTGTAATGTTTTAAAAATGAATAAATTGAATTGAATTGTGGTATCCGGAAGCTTATCAATTCAAGCAATACCGGACTATCTACTAAATCATTTAGGATTTTGTATAGAAATACCAAGTCAGTGAAAATTCTTCTGTCTGACAATTTGAGCATATTCATATTATTTAACAGAGTGTAACATAATTGCTCGAATACCCATTTTAAAATTTAGAAAATGTAAGATTTTTTTTTGTATAACAGCTTGTACATGTATATTATAATGTGGGTTCCAGACGGGAGAATTGTACTCAAGTTTACTTCTTACATATTGTAAGCGGTTCTCAAGATGCTCACCGTGTTGTATAAAGCAAAGAAACGGAAATTACCGCTGTTGTGTAAAAAACAAAATCGAAATTGCAATGGAATTTGTTATTTTGAAATAAGTTTTTAAAGTAGATGTAAGCGACGTTTCCGTCCCTCACACAGACTGTAAGATAGGGCGCCGGGTAGTCTATGTCAGCCGCTGTGTCTCGTGAAATAAAAGCCAAATTGCAGTAAATTTCCGTCGAGAGATGGGTCCGGTTCGCAGAGAGAAAAGGTAGCTGTCGCGTCGGTACTGGAATGCGTTCGTTCCCGGGTCGCACCTCTATTTATACCAAATCCTACCTCAACCGAGTGAAGGATTCGGCGCGACCCTAGGCGTTCAAATGTGTAGGTCATAACCTCCGCCACCATTCGCGTGACGGGCGTTGGGACCTCTGGAACTACCCTCTTTTCTGTGTTCTCTCTGCCGACCAAAACCATCTCTCTCAAGCGTGTTTATTAATAAAAAGAACATAAAATACAAAAAATGATCGTGGGTCCCCGGCCCTACAATTTTCAGGGGATTTCAACATATGCCACTTATAACTAGATTTACATTATCACTTAACAACTAATTATGCAAAGTGCAGTTCGGCCTATCTTTCGTTATCATTTATTAGTCCAAATAATAAGCCAAACTCCTGTAATTCAAACATAAACATTACATATTACAATTCAAACTATCGCACAGATCCGACCAATGATAATCGGCGCTCTGATTGGTCGGCTATGCGGTAGCAGCGGGGAGTAGCGGAGAGGGGAACGGTACGGCAGTCTAGCGTATATAGCCAGCCCCCCCCCGCTCCCGCTACCATACAACTAATGAAGGCTGACGTGGAAGGGTGCCCGCCGAGCGACAGGAAATTAGAAAACGAGGAAGTTTAGCAAACACTCCTCGTCTTCTAATTCCCCAATAACACGTCCGTTACAGTAGATACCTACCGTGGATTTCAAATTAACGGAGAAATTAAAATGATTCCACAGTAAATATACAGATAAGTATTGCACAGTAGGACACGGTTAATTGGCACATTTTATTTTTAAAACACTTTGTATCAGTTAGATAACAATGAGAAACAATTATTTGAGTAATAGGAAATGGAAAATATAAATTTTAATAGTTATTTTGTATATGTATACCTCATATTTTATATGGTTGTGTTTTTAAAATATAATGTGAGTCGCTTATCTGTATATTTACCAATTTAATCATCACATCCTCGAGTACAGTAAATATCTGCATTGCAGTTGTGATTAAAAGGGCAGTCTTCGAAATACAGTATATGGTCCTTAACCCTTTCAATTTGGATTTTTTATGTTCAGCTTTAGTTACAAAATACTCACTGATTCTCCCGTTTTAGGTTTGGAAATGTTCATAAATAAAATAGCCGGCCACCCACTGGCGCAGAATGAAAGATGCCTTCACATGTTCCTGCAAGAGCCCACAATCGACAAGAACTACGTTCCCGGCAAGATTAGAAACACATAAGATATTAAATATTCTGCAATATCGTGTGATTTGCTTCACCGTTGACATTTCCCCATCACGCTAATCCTTTTACTTTGTTAGCCCCAGTGGCGCATTTTATGCTTTATCCAAATCTGGTTTCTATAATTACATTTTCCTATTATATTGTCTGATGTATCGCTACAACTTGCAAGTAAACATACGTACTCACCTGTGAGGTTTGGAATAGAATATATATTGCATTAAATACATCTCTACTTACACTTCTCATATGCATCGCTGAGGTTTGGAGTTATCTGCATCAAATACATCTCTACTCACACCTTTCATGCATCACTGAGGTTTAGAGTAGAAGATGTCTGCATGAAATACATCTCTACTTACGCCTCTCATATGTATCACTAAGGTTTGGAGTAGAAGATTTGCAGATACATCACTTACAACTAAATGCAGATGTACAGATCAACATAATTAAAATTGCCGTTGCTATTGTAAATTTTGTGGACACAAAAATTTGTGGTATTAAAAAATCAACCATTCATTCGTTAGTTCCTCTTTTGGCCTCCTGCGAAGTTAACGCTGTAATCACTGAGATTTGTAATAGAAAATTTTTGATACATAAATTTCCCCTTCAACTGAACCTACAGGGTTTTTTAATGTGCTCTGCCCCTTTCTTGCGTTGTACAACTTTAAATGTTTAGAATAAATGGTATATTTTTGTCTTGCAAGTGATTTACGAGTTTTGTCTATGGAAATTTTAAATCAATTAATGATTACATCACAATACTATGCAATGGATGTGTTATCCTACAATGTAAAACAATGATCAACGAAAGTACCGTTTGGGGATAGAGTTATCAACAGCAATGTTTGTATATTTTCTTTTGATTAGGCTCATTTGATAATATTGCAAATAATAATATTGATGACACACTATGTATGCATAGTAAATACTGTTCTAAATGCTCACGGTGTTTCAAAGTGTCTTGTGTATTTTTTATTGTTATGAATTGAATTTCTCTCTAAAATTTAAGCAATCTTTATTATTAACCAATAATTTAGTTATCATTGGAGGCGTCTCTTGGCAAGTTTCAACAGTAATTATTTACTCATATAAATACATATTAGTAGTTTAAAGCACTCAAATTAATTTTTCTCTTAACAAATAAATTATTTATCAAATTTTAATAGACACGCTAAATTATGTTTTGCATAATAACAAATACAGTTTGTCAAATAAGAATAGAAAACATAGGAGGGCGCCACTGTTGTTCAAATGGCAATACTAAAAAAAAAAATCATGGTGAAAATGTAAAGCTGTATAACATACATTTTTACAAAAAAATTAAAAAGGCATAAAAGTGAAAAAAATATTTTTTCATTGCAATACAGATACCTACATATAGGTATATTACAGTGAAACCCTCTTAAGAAGTTTTCCAAGGGACCGGAAAAAACAAACTTCTTAAGCAGGAAAACCTTATATGTGGGAAAAATTGGACCAATTTTGGGTCGAGGGACCGAAAAAACCAAACTTCTTAAGCCACGAAACGTCTTAAGAGAGAACTTCTTAAGAGGGTTTCACTGTATTATTATACCTTTGCAATTTTGTGTTAACATAAAGAAGAATAATGATATTGTTTTAAAATATAAAGCACAGTTTAGAAATTGCTCAGATTTATTTAAAACTAACTTATTTACCTAACGTTGCCCGGGCTTTAGATCATGTCTCTAATATTAGATTTGAATATTTTTAACTCATTCAGATCCTAAAAGTAGTGTAACTAAACTCACCATTAGTGATTCTTCCTTTCTACTTACTTTTAAATTCAAATTTATGTTAAATCAAATGAAAGCCAATCACTTTGTAAAACACCATTTAATCAAATTTATGACATTAAGTGGGTACCTAACAACATTGCTTCTTGATTTTAAGTTTTTTTCTTTAAGAACAAAAAAATGTTTTTTTGAAGGTGTATGCAGTGTTCTATATTTTCAGTTAATTTGGTGTTGCCAGCGTACAAATTATGTAGTTCCATTTTTTATATTTTCTACTCATATTTGACAGAATATACCTACACTTTGTTTTACACCAATGAATTACTATTTTTTTAAGCTGATTTAAACGTTGAATCTACTGGGGAGACACCTCAGGAATTAAATTCTCTATGTTATGAATGTAATTTTAATTTCTGCAATGTGTTTTAGTTTATAGTTCTCCGGACATAATCTTTGGCTAAAATTTTTTTTTTTGCAGCGGCATTGTAAAATATTTTCTTGTGTATATATGGACTGATTAAATGTTACATTTCTTATTTTATTTTTATTTGAATATGTTTAAAAAATAAAATAAAAAGAAATTGATTTAGCTTTGGATCGCATACGCATGTTTAATTTGTTCCGAGAAGCGCGGCATATTTGATAGCGTTCATGTATCTAATCATTCCTTTATTCTAATTTCTAATTTACACGTTAAAGAAATCGATTTCACATTTCTTAATGACATTTTAAGAAGAAAAACATATATATATATATATATTAATATATAAAATATATTATTATTTTTAAGAAACAAAGAGCAAAGGAATATGTAAGATCAAGATATTGTAAATCTTTAGTTGTGCACGGCAAAAGTAATATAATATTTTTTCTCACATTTGATAATATTTGTATTTTTGTGTTAAAGAGGACAAAATAGGCAAACAAAATTAGCAAAATAATATTTACGTACTGTATAAAATAATGTTAAATTTTATGTTATTAAATTTGTGGAACACAAATTCGTGTTCTTTATCATATCTATCATGGTTTTATTGTAGATTTCCCTTGTCATTACCATTATCATATCTATCATTATTTTAGATTTATCCTTTAATTTAAATACCTGCTATATCCGATTTTTTGACAAAATGATCCGAGTATGTCATCTTGTTCACAATTTTGCGAGGAATCTGTAATTGAGTTTCAAAACCTCTCTTATCACGACCAAATAACGATGTTAAAACTGTGAGTGAGAAAGGGCGCATCCATTAATTAAGTGAGCAGTTTTTCTTCCAATCTAGACCCCCCCCCCCTCCCCCCCTCCCACTCGGTGAGATAAATTTGTATATTTTTTTCAAGAGATAAGATTTTGCTGGACCCGTATTTTGCTACCCATATTCGTAAGATTTTGCTGGACCCCCCCTCCCCCGTTTGTGCTCACGTAATTAATGGATGCCCCCAAACGAAATCCACTATATCATTCAAGAAGTTACTATCAAAACCCCACGAAGTGAGTATCAAAATCCGCTCTATTCATTTTATTTACCTAATTTCTTAAACTATGCTAGACATACATAAAAAAATAAACACCTCGAAATTATATTACTCCATTTCATTATTCAAAAAAATGAAAAGCAATTACTTATTTATGCTAGAGATGTGACATTTTTTTTTGCGGTTTTCTCCAAATCAATGAAAGTTGATGTAGCGGATATAGAAATTAAATGACTCATTTTTATCATGGTTGTTTTTCCTTGTCATTACCATTATTTAAAACTGTTACAACTATGATGTAGAGAGAATTGATGTTGGAACAGCCATAACTTGGTGATAACCCAGATAAACTGAATTTAATTGTTAATTGCCCGATAATGTATGTGGTTATTACATTGTTACACAGAAATTGGGAAGATAGCTGTGAAATACAATATCGTACAATGCAGATTAGTGTGAATTCATTATAAAAACCCACAGAACAAAATTCAATAAAATAAAATATTTTTTTAGGAAGTATTAGTTATGGATGAAACTTTGGTATACGAGGTGTGGTTATTAAATAACAAGACTGACACTGCTACGTAAGAAGTACGCATGCCGCCAGCGATTGACAACTGTTTAGCATGAAACCTTATCTTTCGAATGCAGGAGGATCTCGTTTCTCTAAACAAATCCCTATAGCCATAGTCTTCATTTGCATTAGAATAGTTTTTTGTTTCGCCGGAAATATGTATGTTAAAAGTGTAACAATAGAGCAACGAACTGTTGTGAAATTTCCCATGAAACTTGGAAAAACCGCTACTGAAACTTTTAATTTATTGAAAGTTTTTGAGTGGTTTAAGTGTTTTCAAGATGGCCGAGAAGACGTTGAAGATGATTCACGGTCGGGTTGCCCTTCCACTTCAAAAACGGATGACAATATCAAAAAATCGGTAATCTGGTTCGGTCTGACTGTCGGTTAAGTATTTGTGCGCTTGAAACTGTAGGAATTGACAAAGAATGCGTACGGCATTTAACATGCAAAAAGTGTGTGCCAAAATGGTATCTAAAATTCTCACATTTAACAAGAAGCTCGCAAAAATGTTTGTACTGACACTTTATACCGCCTTATTCGCCGGATTTTGCGCCGTGTGACTTCTATCTGTTTCCTAAGGTGAAATCTGCTTTAAAAGGAACAAGATTTGATTAATTGTTTTTGTGTTTAATTCGTAGAACTCCATTTTAATTTTTAGAAATTTAATTAAATTTAAATTTGATATGTTAATATCGAGTTCTGCAAGTATTTAAGAAAGTATTTTAGTTACAGCTGTTTCGACTTGTAAGGTCATTTTCAAACTGTGGTGAAGCCACGTACGGACGACTTATTTATAACATTTCAAATGTCAATTTATGAAGGTGTCAAAATTGATTTATTACCGGTAAATCCAATTTGCAGAGACACTAATTGAGAGAGTGATTAAGTGGGATTCCGAATCTTTCCCTTTTTGGTTTCACTTGCACTAAGTGCAAGGGTTTTCTTTATTGATTTAGAACATAGATTCTCAACCTTTTTTTGCCCACCGCCCCCTTTGGAAATATTATTTTTTCTAGCGCCCCCTAAATCGCAAAAAAGCAATTGTCGTCGCGATTATATTGACCACAACGGGGGGGGGGGGAAATAAGAAATAACGCCATATAAATATTTTACAAAAAAAATGTGTACAAATATTTATACATAAAAGAAATTTCAAGAAAAATTGAAATTCAGACGGTGATGAAAATTTCGACAATGTGGAGAGACTCTTTTAAGAATCAAAAGAATTTCCCTTTTGAATCTCTCCTTTCTGACGCCAAATGTATCAATCTCGGAGGAGATTTGGTTGAGGAGCAATTTTCTCCTCCCTACCGGAGAACCATTGGCTGATTAGTCCTTCAGACATGAAGAAGGAATAATCTATGATGACGCTGTCTAAGATAGTCATCTGGAACATAGAGACTCACGCGCTCCACAATTGCTGAGTTCTCAATATAGCCTCGCAGCAGTCTGAATAAGTGGGTGGCGGCATACCCCTCTCTTCTGACCTGCAGGGAGTAAACTCCCAGCATGCCCAGAAGAAAGTTCGTCGGGTAGAGCCATAGATAGATTTCGGGATACTTCCTCACGTAGATAAATCTTAGAAACTTTTTTGAACCCTCTCCGATATGAGGGAGCACCCCACCTCATGAGGATTCCAGATAAGCGAACCACTCTCCAGCCTACTGCGGACCAGGGATAAGTATAAAATCTTCGGAGAACGGGTATACTCTGATGGTTCGGAGAACAAACCTTAATATTTTTAAGGCCGACTGTCACACTCCTTCGATATGAGGGCGAAATGTCAACTTACTTTCATACATAATCCCAAGATCCTTTATATTAGAAACTCGTCTGAGATTATGACCGAGCATAGTATAACCGTGGTAGGTGAGACTAAATGCTCCGGTAAAAGTCAGAACTACGAATTTAAAGACATTGAAATGAAGCTGGTTTCATTGACTCCATTCTGAAATATTGTCAACATCAGCTTGAAGGCGCAGGCAGTCCTTAATATTTCCCAATGGAAGAAATAATTTTAGATCGTCAGCGAACAGCAAAAAGCGAGAAAAATTATGACTCTAGCAATGTCATTAATGAAAATGGAAAAGAGAAGAGGCCCTAGGATCGATCCTTGGAGAACCCCAGAAAAAACAAGAAATTCAACTTGTAACTTTAAAAAAACTTTAACATTCGAAGGGAAAAATCTGGGCAAGTTTTGTGACTAATGAATTTTGTGATTAATCGTGATTCACAATATCAAAGACTTTTGAGAAGTCATTATACTAAGAGTCTACTTGGTATCCACTGTCTAGGGAACTAGCAACATAGTCGGTAAATACCTTCAGATTGGTTTCAGTGGATCTTCCTTTCCTGCAACTATGCCAGGGATTATGTTTGAGGCGTAAGGAATTTATGAATTCATTTTTCAAATAGTTTAGCAGGAACTTATAGTATGGCAACTGGTCTATAATTTTCGATTAACTTTTTCGAACCTTTCTTAAAAATAGAACATATTTTGGATGTTTTCTATACTTCAGGAAAAGTGGAAGTACTAATACATAGCTAAGTTAAAGATAAGACATAATGGCGTTTTTAGGAACTCGGCGAACCCTTCAATAAAAAAATATGGGAACGAAGTTTGGTCCGATGAAGTGTTAGTTCTTCATGAGACTTGTGGCACTCGTAACGTCAGATTCCGTTAATATATCTTAATCGAAGTTTGAAACTTCTCTGGTATTAAATATGGCCGCATTATTAATGTCTACAAATGGAGGGTCTTTATTGAAGACCGACTGAAAACGATCAGCAAATGCGTTAGCCACACCCAAGCCACGAAATTCCTGATTACCTTTCATCATGGTGTATTCAAGACCACCATCCTTCCGAAGGGATTTTATATAGTGCCAAAACATCTTGGGATCATGCATGATGTTTTCCTCGATTTCAGACACGTAAGCTCGATAGGCCACTCGAACCTCCCACTTAACTAACGTTAAAAACCTAACAGATCGTATTACCTCTGAAGGCCTCCAGCTTTCCAACGCTTATGCGGGTGTGTTTGATATCTGTATTCGAGAAAACTTCTCTCGGGGACCACTTCGGGTACTTGCGACCACCACCGCCTGTCGTTAGCAAACGAAGCGCACTCGTTTCCTCTTTGATATCCATTAGGATAAACTTGTAAATGATATTAATAATTTTAAAATTACGCGCGTGGCGAAAAAGACGTACGTCCTGTCGGCGAACTATCTGGAGCACTGATGGGGTGGGATGGGGTTTCCTACCGCCCCCCTGAAAGTCTGAAACGCCCCCCAATTTTCTCTTGGTCTTCTACCGCCCCCCTGAAGGTCTGAAACGCCCCCAAGGGGGCGTTATCGCCCACGTTGAGAACCTATGATTTAGAATGATGTTATTTCTATGACTCATTTAAGTGCATTATATTGTTTAGGTTTGGTAAAAATACTAAGTAGTGGAGAATAAATAATTTTCCTTACTTTATTAATTAGTGTTATGTTGGGGTCATTCGTTCGTTTATTGATTTCTAATTGTTCAGTTATTTTAGGCAGTTATTTTAGAGAAAACGCTAAAATCGATTAAAAATAAAAATAAAAATAAATATTCTATCAATAAAGAAAACCAAACCTTACATGAAATTAAAAATAATAATCTAACTATAACCAAAGCCGACAAAGGTAACTCAATAGTAATTCTTGATAGAATAGATTACATCAGTAAAGTGGAAGACTTCTTGTTACCAGAAAATTTTAAAATTCTAACTAAAGACCCAACCAATAAAATTGTTAATAATGTCAACATCCTTATAAATAGTTGTAACGCCATATTTCCCACCGAATGGTCCAAGAAAAATGTCAGGGTTATGAACCCAAGAGCCCCAGCTTTGTATGGCCAACCTAAAATTCACAAAGTCAATATTCCCATAAGACCCGTTGTATCCTTTATTAATGCTCCTACGACAAACTTAGCGAAAAGGCTTAACTTCATCTTCAAAAAATATACTAATTTTTCACCACGATACAGCGTTAAAAACTCGATAGAACTAGTTAATAAAATTAAAAATTTTGATCTTCCACATAACTGCCAATTCATTTCATTAGATGTAAAATCCTTATTTAGTAATATTCCCATTGAAGAATGCCTTAAAATAATTGAAAATATCTTGGAAAAATGTAATATTAACCCGGTAATAAGAAAAGAGCTATTCCAACTCATAAAAATTTGCGTTGAAACTAATTATTTCCTTTTTAATGATACATACTATGAACAAAACGATGGTCTCCCTATGGGGTCACCATTAAGTCCACTTCTAGCAGAGATATTTATGGATTAAATAGAAAATATAATTCTTAAATCTCCCTTAGCAAAACACATAATATACTATTTCAGATATGTAGACGACATCCTTATTTGTTGGAACGGCACCAACCGACAGTTAGATATCTTTACCAATTGGGCCAACACCATTAATAATAAAATCTGCTTCGCAGTTGAACATGAGATTGAAGGTAAAATCAATTTTTTAGATCTGACAATCGGTAGAAGTAATAATAAACATACCTTCGAAATATTTAGAAAACCAACATTTACTGATACTACAATAAATGCAAATTCAACTCATCCTTGGTCCCACAAATTATCAGCTTACCATTCAATGGTACATAGACTCATAAACATTCCCTTAGATAATAAAGCATACGTAAAAGAAAAGGAAACTATGCGATTAATAACGGCTATGAGGCAAAAAACATTGAAAAAATAATAAAAAACAAGAAATACAAAAATAAAATTAATTTAATATATCCGGTACAAAACAAAAAATTAGAAAAATTTGCATGTCTCGAATTTCTCGGCCCAATATCTTTAAAAATTGCAAAAGAAATTAAAAAATGTGGTTTAAATATAGCTTTTAGAACCAATAATAATATGGGAACAAACCTTAAAAACTCAAAAAGTAAAAATCCCAAACTAAATAACGGTGGCATACATGAATTAAAATGTGACCACGCCGACTGTAATGCTACTTACATCGGACAAACGGGTAGGGCATTCTCAACTAGATTCAAAGAACATTTACGATGTTATAAAAATAAAAACACCGCTTCAAAATTCGCAGAACATCTCTTAGAAAATAATCACGTTCCACTTAAAAACAACCAGCCAAAACCATTACATATAGAACGAAAGGGTCTTAGATTAAATTTGCTTGAACAATTAGAAATCAATAAACGAACGAATGACCCCAACATAACACTAATTAATAAAGTAAGGAAAATTATTTATTCTCCACTACTTAGTATTTTTACCAAACCTAAACAATATAATGCACTTAAATGAGTCATAGAAATAACATCATTCTAAATCAATAAAGAAAACCCTTGCACTTAGTGCAAGTGAAACCAAAAAGGGAAAGATTCGGAATCCCACTTAATCACTCTCTCAATTAGTGTCTCTGCAAATTGGATTTACCGGTAATAAATCAATTTTGACACCTTCATAAATTGACATTTGAAATGTTATAAATAAGTCGTCCGTACGTGGCTTCACCACAGTTTGAAAATGACCTTACAAGTCGAAACAGCTGTAACTAAAATACTTTCTTAAATACTTGCAGAACTCGATATTAACATATCAAATTTAAATTTAATTAAATTTCTAAAAACAAGATTTGAGTCCGTTGAAGTTGTGAAACAGAAAGCAGCACGTGTCCTGAAGGAGCTGACAGAAGACGACTCTCAGCACTGTTTCGAACAATGGAAGATTTGCATGAAGCGTTGTAGGTACAGAGGAGGGGTGTATATTGTAGGTAATAATAAGTAAATATGCATGAAATCAAAATAAAATGTTTTACAGCGTCAGAGTCTCGTTGTTTAATAACCACATCTCGTATTTAAGGATTATAACACGCATTTAAAAAAACATAATCGGATAGCCTTTTTCCATTCTGATTTAGTATGGAATCTGACATGAGTGTTCAAGGGAGTTGCACTCGGTAATTTTGTAGCTGAAAAACTAGAAACTAGCCCAACTTAGAAAACTGTTTTACCCACAAAACAGGAATGGCAAAAATAATAAGGACCCAGTAATGTTCTGATAATATTCATGCAAAATAATTATAATTATTCACAATTCATGCAAAATATCAACAAAATTTCTACATGTGTAGTATCATCATGATTTAAATTCAGGGAGCCCGTAGACGAGACACTTTAGTTGCTGCAAATATTTCGTCACAGTCGCCATCTTCAAATTGAGTGCACACGAGAGATCAGTGACGGAAGTCATACCACAAAATTGACTCTAAATGTAATATAGATTGATCAATGTGATATAGATTGGCTTGTACTGCTAGTTTCCCAGACACTGTGTAAGATGTACCTACATAACATAGTAGATACTTCCAGAATCGCCCTGATGAAAGTCTACCAAAAATCGAAACGTTGCTTGACATGGCTTTAGTCATGCTTGGTCACCAGATCTGAACAGCCAGGTACTTGCCAACCTTCCTCTTTTCTGTATCCTTTCCCTCCCTAGTATACTCAGCTTCATAACATAATTGGGGTTGCCGTAGTCTCACTGGCTCCAGACGGTTGGGGGCAGTTGGGACTCTTGCGTTGTACTCACATAAAATTAAACAATCTGACTCCCTGTGACCTGGTGTGACCCGGCTCAAGTATGAGATTCAACTGATCATGCCATGGGCATCCCCGACTTCTACCATTAACTTCCGCATCATATTATATTCTCTTTACACTCCTTTCTTCGTTCAGGGGATGGGAGGGGAAGGAGATGGGGAAGAGAAGGTGAGGAAGTACCTGGATATTCAGATCTGGTCACCAAACATGGCTAAAATCCATTTCAAGCATCGTTTCAATTCTGAATGGTGGTCTTACACCAGGGCGATACTGAGAGTATCTTCCACTTTGGAGCGTGCTGCAAATAAACCATACATTATTTTAAATTAATTAATTGTGAAATAACACAAATTAATCAAATAAAATTTTTTTGCCCACGCTGGGATTCGATCCCGCGACCTTCGGATTGCGATTCAAGAGCCTTACCCCTCGACCACGCTGGACATCAAGTCATCAATCGGCCGTCAATCAATTTGATGACTTTATCTAAGGACGGGTTGTTTCAAAAAATTTGACAGATTCATAAAATATTTGTCCTTTATTTATCCTGTGATTATTTCAGTTTTATGAAGCAACTGGCCTATAATGATATAATAAGAGAACTTGAATAGAACTTACACAGAATGTGAAAATTAAATTCAAATATTTTATGAATCCATCAAATTTTTTTAAACAACCCGTCCTTACATGAATTTCTGGAAAACAACTAGGCCTTGATAATTTTTGAAACAAAATCAATTGATTTTCATACATATGTGTATTACTCAGAGGAAATATGGAAGTGTGATAATTCAGAGCAGTTTCCGAAGACTTTAGATATAATAGAGCAGATGCGGAGAAAGTTACTGTTGCCAGAAGGTGCAACTAAATATTCTCACATATAAAAAGTCTAACATCTCTCGAGAAAAAGTCTCGCCTCCTTATACCATGATGGATTTTTATGCCCGCAACTGTCTCTGCGCCTAAAGTCTCTCATCTACGGGCGCCCTTAATTCAGATCTTAGTACTTCCTACTGTCTCCGTATTCAGAGAATTGTCTATTGGGGCTCGGGGTTTTCAACAAGTTCTTTGGACTGAACCGTCTTGATGGTAACGTTGACGGCCGATCTTGCAAAGGAGTCCATCTGCTGCCACAGCTTCTTTCCTCGCAGTTCGTTCAGCTCCAACCAGCTGTCCTTTGCTTGCCTGAAATAAAATCATTTCATCACCAGAATCCAGTCAAACAAATGATTTATATTTTATAATATTATTCACTAACGGTCATTTTGATCTACTTTCAATGTTAAAGAGTTAATTATTGTATTTATTATTAACACACATAAATTTCTTTTAAATACTATTATCCATAAACTGGCATTTTATATTTTTTAAACAAACGTATAAAATCACTCGTTGACACACTGATGCCCAGATTCCTACCCACCCAGATTCCTACCACCCCTCGTACTTATTTCCTTCCTAGAACTTCCTTTCCTTAAAAAGACCCTCCACACAGCATCCCCTTAGATGGCATGGGTCCTGAGAGATATTACTTTCCTTAGGACCTCCCGTGTGGAGCTAATGTAAAAAAAAATTCTATACAGATAAAAAAAAAAAAAAAAATTTAAATTCATAAAAAAGTGGGGGCATTTTTGAACCCAAATTGAGGACCCAAAAATGTCTACCAACCAGAATACCACCACTACGCGCGCCACCAGGGCAAATATGACGCAAGAGGCATCTGAAAAAAATATATCTGACAACATTAAAACAATGTTAAGAAAAGAATTTGAAATAATAAAAACTTTCTTTGAAAATAAAGTGGACGAACAGTCTAAAATGTATGAAGGCAAAATGGAGGAAGTATTACAGAAAAATTTGACAATCCTAAAAGAAATGGTAATTTTGTCTAAAAAATACGACCAACTCAATACAAAATGCGAAAAAATAATTATTGAGAATAAATGTCTCTCTGAAAATATAAAAAATAAAAATGATGACCTAAAAAATGATATTAAAAAAATAACTTTAAATGAATCTTATGCTGAAAAAGTTAAAAAACACGAGCCTATGGTAATGATTAAACCGAAAAATAAACAAGAAAATGTCAAAACTACAACTGAAATAAAAAATAATATTGATCTCATAAACTGCGGTGTGACGGGTGTAAGAAACGCCAAAGATGGTGGAATAATTGTTGAATGTAAAAATGCATCGAATATAGACAAGATGTGTGAAGAGGTAAAGGGAAAATTAGGAGACAAATACGATATAAAAAAAATTAAAGCGAAGAAACCAAGTATCAAAATTGTTGGAATAACTCAGAAACAAAACAGGGAGGAAATCGAAACAAAAATAAAATCACAAAATGAAGACATTTTCGAAACAAGTTCAAATATTGAGGTAACTTACATAAAAGAGTTTAAAAATAAAAGAGACCAGATAAATTACACAGTATATGCGGAAGTCGACGGCAACACGTACCAACGAATAATAAAGGCTGAAAAGATATATTTAGGATGGGACAGATGCCGTGTTTACGACAATGTAAATATTTTGAGATGCTATAACTGTAACGGGTTTAACCACAAGGTGATACATTGTAAAAATGAAATATCATGTCCAAGATGTGCAAAATCCCATGATATTAAAAACTGTAATGAAGGATGTGATGCCTGCATTAACTGCAAAAAGGCAAATGAAAGACTAAAATTAAATTTAAAAATTAATCACCCTGTATGGAGCAAAGACTGTCCAGTATACTGTCGAAAAATTGAACAGGAGAACAGAATGGTTAATTTTTTAGATTAAACCGAAACTTCATAACAATATACTCCTTAAACGTCTCTAGTTTACTAGCACATATCGAAGAAGTTGAAGACATGCTAAGAGAATACAAACCGCACATGGTAATGATGAGTGAAACTTGTGTTACTGAAGAAATTAAACTACAAGAAATAACATTTCAGGGCTATTCGACAATTAGATGCGACTCATTTAGCAGGCATACGGGGGGAGTTATAATATTAATTCAAAATAATATCTCTTACAAAGTCACAACAAATATGGTTTTAGATAAAAATAATACTTGGATGCTTGCTATTGAAATTCAAAAGGATTTTAAGAGGGGAACCTACGCAGCTATTTATCATTCCCCAAATCAAAATGATACAAAATTCTTAGATTTTTTTGATGAATGGTGTCGTAAACAAATAAATACAAGAGATTTAATAATAATCTGTGGAGATCTTAATATCGATATGATGAAACCCAATGCAAAAAGCACGAGACTACAAAGGATCATAAATGGCTTAGGCTGGAAGCAACTTGTCAAAAATTATACAAGAATAGGAAAAACCTCTAAAACAATGATTGATTTAGTAATTTCAAATGACTTTTATGCGGAAGTTAATGCTGTAGAAGAACTCAAAATATCTGATCACGAAACAATTGTTACAAAAATTAGATATAGTAGTCCGAAACCACAGGAAATACGAAAGATAACGTATAGGAATAAAAAGAACTATGATAAGGATAAATTGTGTACGGCATTAAAAAACAAAAAGTGGATTTGCGAT
This sequence comes from Limnephilus lunatus, assembly GCA_917563855.2. Classification (NCBI taxonomy): domain Eukaryota; kingdom Metazoa; phylum Arthropoda; class Insecta; order Trichoptera; family Limnephilidae; genus Limnephilus; species Limnephilus lunatus. The sequence continues at coordinate 86,544,924 of OU830593.1, forward strand.
AACCAAGGAAATTTGGAGGAAAAAGCCGATGAACTAATAGGACATCTGAAAACTGTAGTAAACGAGCTAATGCCTATAACTAATATTATATTAAAAGATACAAATAATTGGTATACAAAATCTCTACATCTTCTACAAAAACAAAGGGATACAGCTTATAAAGCCTGTAAAATACAATTTACGGAAGAAAGGTGGGAAACCTATAAGAAACTTAGAAACATGTATAGCACAGAAATAAAACAAACTAAAAATTCGTATATTAGACAAAAAATAATTACCTCTCAAAGTGATTCAAGAAAAATGTGGACTACACTCAAAGAAATTATAAGCGGTAAACAGAAGGGAGATACTAAGGAAGTTCGGTTCCCCGATGGAGTTGAAGATGATAAACCTAAAATAGCCCAAAAATTTAACACAAATTTTATACTCAGTGTCGAAAACATAAATAAGAGCATTCCATTAGTCACAGACACATTTTCTCAATCAATGGAAAGAAGAGAGAATAATAATATTTTCAGGTTTAATAAAATTAACATCGAGTATTTAATGAAAATTCTTAATGCAATGAAACTAAAATCGTCCACGGATGGAATTACGATAGGCATAATCAAAGATGCACTGCCAGCTATAGGAGACAGATTAGTTGCACTAATAAATGAATCTCTGTTAGAGGGAATTTTTCCACAGTCATGGAAAACTTCCATAATAACACCAGTGCCCAAAATAATAAATGCTAAAAATTTCGAAGACTTCAGACCAATAAATGGATTACCTAAATATGAACAATTACTAGAATCGATAGTTAAAGAACAGATAAACAATTTTATTGAAAAAAATAATATTCTTGTAAAACAACAATCTGGATTTAGAAACAAATATTCCTGTGAAACAGCAATAAATTATGTGATAAATGAATGGAAAACAAGTATGGATCAGAAGAAAATCATCATAGCAGTATTCTTAGACTTTAGACGTGCTTTTGAAACGATAGACAGAGAAAGACTAATAATGAAATTGAAAGACATGGGAATTCATGGTAAAGAATTGCAGTGGTTTACTGATTACCTAAAAAACAGAAAACAAAGAACCAAATTTGGAGATGCTATCTCTGAAGAGCAACACGTAAACCTTGGAGTTCCTCAAGGATCGGTCTTGGGACCACTACTTTTTATTATATATATTAATGATATAGTGAAGTGCCTAAAGTACTGTTCCATCAAACTGTTTGCTGATGACACACTTTTATATATTATAGCAAATAATATTGAAGATGCATTGTCAAAAATACAAAGTGAACTTAATGAAATATCTAAATGGTTAAGCATAAATAAACTCAAATTAAATGTAACTAAAAGTAAATTCATGGTATTAGGGAAAAAACAAAATGAACTTATTACCCTGAATATAGACAATCAAAATATTGAAGAGGTAGAAGAAATTAAATATTTGGGAATCATTATCGATAATAAGTTAAAACTTAACTCTAACTTTGAAATGCTAACTAAAAAAATTGCCAAAAAGATTAATTTCTTAAGTAGAATAAAGGGAAAATTAGACATTAAAACTAGGAAATTGGTCTATAACACAACTGTAGCATCCCATCTGAATTATTGCTCAAGTGTAATCTTTCTGAGCAATAAAACACAAATTAAAAGAATGGAAATAATTCAGAACAGAGGCATGAGGTCTATATTGTGCTGTAGCAGATATACCAGGATAAAAACCATGCAACGCCAACTCAATATATTAAGTGTGTGGCAAAGATTAGTTTTCAATACCCTAGTTTTTATTTATAAGTTAAAAAATAAAATGTTACCAGATTATATGTCGAATAATGTTAGAATCAACAGTACAGTTCATTGTTATCCTACGAGAAACTGCAACGATTTTAGGCTTCCTAAAACAAATTTATCGGGAACACAAAATAATATTTATCATAAAGGTTTTAAAATGTTCAATGAACTCCCTGTAAATGTTAAGGAGGCTAAAAGTCTTGCAGTTTTTCGTGGATTATGTCTTAATGTTGTAAAGTCCAAATTTTAGTCAGTAAGTAGTAAATAATATTGTAGTAGTCATAGATAAGAAAACATTAGATATAAGATGTCAAATTTTATATCTAAATAAAATAAACAATAATAAAAAAAAAACAGATACAGTGAAACCCACTTAAGTTCATACATAAGAAGTTTTCTTGCTTAAGGTCCATTAACCACCGGCTGAGAATTCAAATTGTGTCATAAGATGGTCTTGCGGTCGTACCCTAACAACTGTACAGGGCGGTTCCAATAGGAAAGATTAATTATTCTCCGGACCAGCATTTTTAACTAATAATAATAATTGAATGATTTGTAGAGTGCCATTTTTGTGAAAAATCACCTCAAGGGTGCTTTAATAACTAAATATCGATTTTATTTCATTAAAAATTTAAATAAGTATCTACATTCAATTTAGCAATAAAAATGATCAAAATGCGTGATGATAAAATTATGTTCTTTTTACAGTTATTTTTTATCATAAGTAGGTATTTATAATTTTTCAATACTGTCTAAGCAAAATAAGTGTGTTAAAAAATCTGAAATATATTAGTTTAAACCACAGGTTCTCAACGTGGGCGATAACGCCCCCTTGCGGGCGTTTGAGACTTTCAGGGGAGCGGTAGAAGACCCAGAGAAATCTAGGGGAAATCTAAAAACATTTTGTCTGAAAATTTAACAAATCTGCCAACGACTTACGATATTAGTCTTATTGTAATAAAAATAAACATATTTAAAAAAAATTTAAAACATAACTCTGCTAGATAAAATAACAACCTTTTGTAATCAATTTATATTTTTTTGTGGAAAAGAGTCGATGCGTCTAGAATTTGATTTAAAAATGTCGTATTTCCGGTTGTGTCTGGTTAATACCTCTTAAGAAGTTTTTCCTGTCCCTTGGAAAACCTTATTAGAGTTTCAGTGCAGTGTGAACTTACAAGCAGAAGTCGGTCATCGGAGAAGTTCCTGCCAGCACGGCCTGTAGCAGCAGGAGACACGGCAGCACCACTATCTGCAGAAACTGGATCTGCTCCGTGGCCTGATTGGAGCTCTTGGTGCGGTCCATCATGCTCAGCGGCGTATAGCCCATCTCCCGCTCTAAATCTCCCTGGGGAATAGAGGTATGTCGTTCCACTTATTTTATTAGTACGATTCCGACTTCAACCAAATGGACTCGATTCCGCCGGATTCGTTGAATCCGCTGGAACAAAACTCGCCAAGGCTCAAGGGAACAAGGCTCGCCGAACCCGGTTGAATACCACATAATTGGGGAACGATACTAGTCATAGGAGTTACAAGAGTTTACAAACTTATTAGATTTACTTATGTAGCGATATGAAATAAATATTCTGGGGGCCTAGTCTGTTTCTTTTCTGTCGGTCGCGACGATAAAATAAACTAAACCTTAACAGAAAAGTTACTAACTACCATTTTAGCCAGTTGCGACAACTTTGCTCAAACCACCAAGTTAAGCTAACAGGCTGTTAGTAAAACGTAAAAGATAGGGACTAGACCCCCTAATCTGGGAGATATATTTCATCATAAAAATAACCTGTATAAATGTTGTTTATTCAAATACTTTTATTTATCTAGACACAAATAGACATATGTACATACATTCTACTGTTTTTATTATTTTGAATATCTATTTATGTGAGGATTCTTAACCCTCGACCCCTCAAGGGGGTCTCTAAAAGCCCAGGTTTTACAAGAATGCTAATTATGTATATTTTAAATGTTCCCACTGATTCTTTACTTTAGGTAGCTTCCTAAAAGGGACTATACTTGAAGCTAGCGCCGCCAACATTCAGTCTGCGCATATGCGATGTGAGATACAGACTTATGGTCAATCAAAATCAAGAAAATAGAATGAAAAACCAAGTTTATATGTTTTTTTATTGCATTTTGTTGATTTTTTTGTAAAAATAATAAGTCTGTATCAATCTCAAATAGTTATAAGTTTGATAGAAATTAGTTAGATTTAAAAAAAAAGTTTTCTGTTAAAAAGTATGATTCAAAATTATGAAAAAATGTTCCTTGTAGGTTTTAAGCTTTTACATTGAAAATAAATATTTCTATTATTTCAAAGCAGTCGTTATCACCTGACTATAATCAGTTAAAGTAACACATAAAATGTAAGCTATAACAACAATTTAACATATTTATTTTTGGGGTCCTCAGTGACCCTGCGCGACACCTCTTGTTGTAAAAAAGACACGACTGGCGGAGGTTTAAGAAGGGTTGTTTCAAATAATTTGAACAATTTTCAAGATCTGTGAAAGTTCTATTTAAGATCTGGTATTCAGTTTTTTGAAGCAACTGGCCTATAATGATATAATAACAGAATTTGAATAGAACTTACACAGAGCTTGAAAATTAACTTAAAATATTTTATTAATTGTTCAAGTTTTTTGAAACAACTCATCCTAAATGTAAGTTTGTTTGTTTCTTCACATATTAGTATTGTTTACATTTCAATTTTTAACCTCACTAGGACTAGCTTATGTTGAGGTATGTACGCAACAATGTTTAAATGCGAATAAGGCAAGGAGTGCTGAAAGAGTTGTGTGGCAGTCAATCTGTTTACTTTAGTTAATTTTTAAGACTTTTTGTATAACTACAACTTTACCTGATTATAGAATTCTTCGTACAACTTTTCCGTTATCTTTTTAACAATGGTGAAGGGCTTCCCCTGGACCGCCAGGTCGCAAGATGTCATCATGATGCTCTTGATAAGCTTCTTGTGCCGAGGGTTGCTCCAGTCAAAGGATTCATCCCCGACTATGGGGGCCATCTGGGCACGGATACGGAAGTGTATGGCCAGGTCAGTACACAGTATGTTATAACGGATCTCATCGATAATTTCCTTGATTTCATCATCAGTGAAATCTGATAGCACTCCCTTATCCTGAAATAAGTTTTAGTTCTTTGATCATTTGAATAATACGACAAAATAGAATTTGGTGATGAGTTCAATCTTGTGGTGCTCACAGTAAACTGTGGATTGGCATTTAAATTTGGAGAGTCTCAGGTTAGGGAGTTCAAACTCTCATCACATTTGATTCCCATCAGATCGACAATCAGCGCTATTTTGAATTTTCTATATTTAAATGGAATCCGTTAACCCGGCGAGCGTCAGGTTCAAATTTGTAACATCGATCGTAAGGTAGGTAATTTACACCCGAAATTCTTACTTAGATATTTTTTTTATTCTCGACTTATTACTATTTTTAATTCGATAGTATACTTAATTTACCTGTTTTCTAAGTACTTGATATTAGAAACTAGATATAAAAGGATAAGTTTTTAGATTTTCACAGCCAAAAGCATTTTCGTTGTTTGTTTTTGGGGTGTTATGCCATGTTGCATTACCTCCTTCTTGAGCCGACATTTCGGGCAGCGTTGCAGTGTCCATCATCAGGGCAGATCCGGCAGATCCGACGATGTGTGATATAAAAGTGTTAAAATAAGTAGTATAATCATTTTTATTAGAATCAACATGTTTCTTACAGAATTCAACTTTTATATAATTTCTATATAAAACTATTCCAAGTCCATTTTTATATAAAAATAAATATAGTCACAAAAAACTAACAGCTTCTAAGGTTTCAATCATAACAAACACAAATTTTTTTTTTCTTCTACAACTAATCTTATAGTAATCTTATAGTAACACTGAGGGTAAAACTCAACCGCCGACGACTTTGACGTCGTCTAACAGCCTCACTAACCAGTGGATGACTAAATTTTCGTTTCTTGTCGCTTCCTTCCCTCCCCCCGCGCAGCTAGTCAGGTGCGCAGAGCATAATAATAATTCGCTTTTAAAATATCGATCGATTTATCTTGGTCTGGGTGTACCACACCCAACCTTACGCTCGGCGGGTTAAATACCGAGTCTCAGACCGTTTCAACCTTTGATAAAATTGTGTTTAGCCGTTGTTATATTTACAAGCTGATCACATTTGATGAACAGCCAAGAATATGAGTGAAGAGATTTGTCCATATACAAACTCAATTCTTTCGAGAAAGGCATAAAAATACAGTATTGGATTAAATCACTGATGCAATATTGGATATATATACTTTTATTGGAAGAATTGACTTTGTATGCACACAAAACTAGTTATTCGTATTCATATTGCATATATACAGACGCAAACAAATAATTTATCTTAATATTTTAACCACTGGAACGATTTCGGTCGAAAAATGGACCACTTTTATTTTTCTGCAATTGATTTCGGTCCAAAAATTGACCACATTTTCCTACCATTCGTAAAACATTTATTGTAATTATTTAAAACATTTCCTTGGCCAGCCGTTTATTTTAACACGAAGCTATTGAAATGCTTTATTTATTATGACCATAGATGTCGCAAATCCGAACATCGTAGACTATTTTAGAAGAATGTTAAAAATAAATTTAAAAAATATTTTTTCCCGCCGAATTTTTGAACAGCTGTTTACGGATAAAATTAAGTCCTTTTTTCTGTAGATATATCACTAGCAAGTATACCACAGATAACATACAGAAACCGGAAATATATTCTATGTTGATTCAAATAAGTATCCTTCACGGCAGTTTCAAGTAAAAATACCCAGGATTCGCGCGATTATAAACTTTACGATTTATTTATAAATCCTATAAATATGAGATAAACGGTTAAATACAGGTTAATTTATTGGCTATATAGCACTATAATAAGTTTTAATGTCTCCATGTTAAAATTCAAAGGTATGATTTTCTTAATGTTTAAAATGACCTTCTGGCAGTGGCGGCTCGAGCACTTCTTTAGTGGTGGGGATCGACTTTTTTACGTACCGGAATCTCATCACCCGTAGAATATTATTATTATTATTATATATTATAAAATATTTCAAAAAATTTTTTTGATGGTCTAATCATGCTAGTCGGATATATTTAACACAAAATAATATAAAATGTCTATAGAAATATGCCAATTTACAATGAAATATAATAAAAATAAAGCTTTACCTTGCGAGATTATTATCAAACTAATTTGAACGCGATCGATTCCCGCCCGTAACTTCGCGAACAAATGGTTCTATGGGGATCCAAAGGATTATCCCCGCAGATACTTGAACTCACATACTACTGCGCATGCGCAGTTGCATACGATCGCGAAACAACGCAAGGAAAGTATGGGGATAGTTCGGATCCTCCCCCAAGTGCGCAGTAATTCTGCGCACTGAGAAATAGACCTGCTCTTTTTTGCGCCGTACATTGTTCGCTGTACGCGCGTAGGGTCTTATTAAAATCATCCGGAATAATTGTTTGTATTTTATTTCTGCTAATGTTAATTACTTTTATGTTTAAAGAATTCATTCCTGTTATTTCCTTTAGTAGGTTTTGAGTGTAACTGGTGGGGACTGTCCCCATTGTCCCCCTGTGAAGAACCGCCACTGCCTTATGGGAAATCTCAAGCAATCGAGGCAAATTTATTTATTTCGAGTGATCGCTCCAGTAGCATATCTTGCAAAAAGTTTTTTCCTAAAAATAATTATATTAAAGCCATCTACGAAAGATCAGATTACGAATTCTTTTAGGTTTACCCTCAACAGGGATAATTAAAATTCTAAATGTTGTTGATCATCATTTGATGGTCATCATATGTATAAACGAATAGATTTAAGAATTAATCGGTGTAGTTATCTATAATGTTTATCTTACCAAGAGCAGTTTTTGCGTGACAAAAAAATGATGGTTTTCTAGTATTGAATCCGTGTACATCGCCGCCAGAGGGTGCTTACTCTCAACTAGGTAACTATTGTTAAACCCGGGGTGATCAATGTCATGGCAAAATCCACCAATAATAAGGGCCAGCCCCTACGGAGTTTAACATTAACAAATTGAAAAACACATTTGTAATCTTAGTAAATAAGCTAAATTAATAGATTACAGTTTTAACCACGTTTATTGTTTATAAAAAAGCAATGACTTCCTCGGGGTTTACTTAAAACTAAATTACAACAATAAACATAGATTTAAAGGTGTCAATGGAAAAGTGGGATTGGGAAGGGGGAGAGGGGTTAAGAGGACATAATTTACAAAGAGAACAAGTTTAATAATGGGTCATTTAAAAATATTTTTTGATTATTTAGAATATTTAAATTAATTTTTACGCTCCTTCTAACTTCTAAGATTTCTAATTTGTCTAAATGAACACCATTAAAATTACAATGTAATAACTCAATTCCATCATTAAAGTTAAAGTGTGATTTGTCTCCAATAAGTGATTGACAAACTCTGAGAAACTATTATTGTTTAAATATCTCATATGTTTCTTTATCTTTATTTCAAAATTTCTCGAAGTTTTACCTGAATAAAAGAATCCACAATCATTACACTTTAATTTATAGATTACAAATTTTGGAATCATGTGATTAGGGTCGCTACCATTGATCGAAGTTTCGAACGCGACGTTTGGGGCAATGATTGCAACACTTCAGAGCAAAAATGTCACTGCTTGCAGAATTAAATAAGCCACAGATAGCTAAACATACCACTCTCCTGACCTTTGCGGTATTGTAAACAATAGGAACCATATTTAAACGTGTTAGTATCGTAATTAGAGTCTTTGAGTAATAACACTAATAACGTTATTTTTGTTCTTAGAATACTGATTTTACAATCTTGACATTAGATGGCGCCTACATGCGTATGTGTGACATAAAATAATGTCACTGATTTTAATCTCATGTTAAACTACATTTTGTACAAATTTGGTAAAATAAATACTCAGTTTAAATTGTAGCAACTTCTTATACTTTTTGGTCAAACCCTATATTTTCACAGCTGGTAGCGACCCCTAAAACCCCACTTAAAAAACTGTGTTTAATTTTTTAAACATTTATGAAAGGGTGCCCCGTAGAAAATTGGAAAAAAATATTTTTCATACATTTTTTAAGCACGCTAGTATCATCATCGTTATCATAGTATAAAATGAAGTCGCTCAAAATGTGTGTGCTCTTAGATCTTTTAAACTACCCAATGGATATTCATGCGGTTTTCACCAATAGATAGGGTAATTCAAGAGGAAGGTTTATATGTATAATACATGCATATTATAGTAGAGAAAAGCCGAGAAATTCAAAGAAAATATATTTGTGTGCGATTTAAAACGGCATAGTTGTCGCTCAAAATGTATGTACGCTTAGATCTTTTAAACTACGCAACGGATTTTCATGCGGTTTTCACAAATATACATATTGATTCAAGAGGAATTATAGTAGAGAAAAGCCGAGAAATTCAAATATTCAATTCAGGCAGCGGGCAGCTGGCAAGCGGGTGGTGAGGATTTTTTAATGGTTGGGTAATGGCGTTGTGTTTCGTTAGCCACAGCAACGTGTGGCCGGGTCTGCTAGTATATATATAATAAAATGCAAATATATTTGCACCCCTATCCATAGTAAAGTTTCTTAGTACTGCAGTGGCATTCAGAGTGTTGAAGCTTCTGAAAATTAAAATATCCCCATCTTGTCCTCTCCACTTTATTCACACCTCACAATATTCCCCAAATTGGGACTGCCATAGGCCCCACTCTCTGCGTGCAGTTGGGACTCTTGTGATGTATCACTTACTTTTCATTTTTATAAGATTCAAATCGCTCATCTTCTATTGCAACATGAGTCTGAGTTCAAAAAAACCTTATAGACTTTATTGAAGTGAAAACTTCTTTATCACAGTTGTAATTTGAAACTCGATAAAATGAAAAATAAGAGACACTAAAAAGAGACAAACACAGAAATCTATAGAATTTAGCCTGCGAGAGAATGAGATAGTTGAATCGGCCTCCTCTTTGTACAGTGCTTCGTAGCCTACTCACTCTTTTCTACTTTAGTTTTCTGAAGGTTTCACTTCTATGGCATGTTATTTGCGCACTCTGTTTTTATTTATTTATTATTACTTGCAGAATAATAGAAGAGTGTGTATGAGACGATGTATGAATGTGAACGAGGCAATAAGTGTGCGCCAAAATTGAGTTGTTTGGCGGTCAGTTGAAATGGCGTGATGGTTAGTTAGTTATTACTTGCCTCGATTTTGGTGAACTTTTCTGCATTTCTCATCAACAAATTATACATTGTGTGCGTAAAAGTAAATGCATGCTCTGCATTGTGGTACGGGTTGTCTCTGTAGGCCTCCAAGACTGACAGAATGAACTCTGATAACACATAGCTGTCCAACTGACCTCCCCCGGGTATTTTCTTCATCATGTAGAAGACTAACTCTGGAATTTGATCCTTGCAATCCGATTCAACGTACCATTCAAACCTGAACAGATTCAAATTTGTGTACAAAATAAGATACTTGAGTGAATAATATTGAACATCCAGTAGATTAGTCAGACATCTCCAAATACTAAGTTTTGGGGTAATGAGGAAAGCTATATTAGAATGCTCACGATAAATCAAATATTATTTACACATGTCAGCATTTTACGCATTCAATATGATATAAAATAACACCGGGTGGCATAACGGTCCGGTACATTAGTATGACATTTTTACGCCCTTTTCTAGTAGCAATTTTTTACCTGGCTCAGCTACTTTTTTGCTTGGTTTACAATTTAGCAAGTACAATATAAATATAAATAATTTCAGAATGCAGGTAAGCGGATGGAAAAATAATAATCAATGGTGTAAATACTATGAATAATTAATTTTACATCTCTACATATTATAAATTAAAGTCCTCCCCCGTGTCTGTCTGTCTGTTCGCGATAAACTCAATCAACAGATTTTCATGTAATTTTCACCAATAGATAGATTGATTCATAAGGAAGGCTTAGGTATTTAATTTGTGAAGGTTTTGTGTAAATTGGTTGAAATATAAAGGGGAATGTGGTGGACGAGCAGGCTGGCAAGCGGACCGTGTAGATTTGATTTTTATGCAAATTAAGAAATGGCATTTTTAGTTAATTTATCGTGGTTATAAAGGCTGGGTAACCATCCAGTAGATGGCGTTGTGTTTTGATAGCCAGAGCAACGAGTAGCCGGGTCAGCATAAATGTATAAGATTTTAATGTGCCTGAAAAGGGTGACTGGATAACTCAACAATGCGCAACTTCATCACTCCTTTGAAAAGTCATTAAAAGTGAACAAAAAAAACTTTGTTAAAAAGGTTAGGTTGAGTTAGGATTAATGGCAATTTTTTTTTTTCACTTTTAATGACTTTTCAAAGGGACGTTGAAATGCTACTTTGCTGAGTTGTAATGGAACCCTGAAAAGATATAGTTCTGTTATAATAAAATAAATTTTGTACTCACTCGCTCACTCGCGTTTATTAAACACAAAACAATTAACCGAGTAAGTAATGTAATGGTAACCGGTGCAAGGTTCGGTATGGAGTAACGAATCGTGCCGCGTCTCTCTCCACCTCTTGTCTCCTGTATGGTGGAAGTATCAACACTCCACAGTAATGTGCCAAAGGAGACCTATAATTATCTCCCTCTTTCTCATAAACAATGCATGTAACAGAAAGAAAGGTTACAGCGGAGCTCTCAGCATCAGACATGATCATGCACTAGAAATAAAATCTGTGTTTTACAGTTTTCAGGAATGGTTCAAAACAAGAAGTGTTCTCTGTAGAAATCTTCTGGAAACTGATCAAACACGACAAAGTAAGGTGACACGACACGACAATGATGCTCGCAATCGTATTAACAAATTAAGTCTTTGAAAATAATCATTAATTTTCATACTCATCAAAATTGGTTGGTATCACTGGAGAGATAATATTTTCCAACATCAAATCCAAGTCAAGTACACAAGGCTTCATGTGCCTCTCCAGGAGCTCTGCATAAACCCGGTTTAGATTATTCTATAAAAATTAACAACCCTTGTATAAATTTAGCAGCTTAAAATATTAAATATTAGCTTATGTTAATCAAGTTTAATTTGTAAAACTCCATTTTAATTTTAATTTCTTTTATATTTTCAATAATATTATTATTTCATTTATAAAAAACAGTTTATTTATAAACAAGTTCAATTTTTATTTCTTTTATACAGGGTGTCCGTGGGTAAAGTGCATTAACTTCGGGAGGTGATTCTACATGATGGTAGGAGTAAAAAAGATTAATAACTTTTTCTGAAATTCCTACTTTTTTTTCCCATACAAAGAGACATATCTACTAAAAATCTTTAGTGTGAGATAAAAAAAAATTGGTGACGTTGCTGTTAGCTTGCCGGGCGCAATTGTTGCAATGTTGCTTGGTAATAATAATGCCGCCTGCACACGCTGGTCTAATTTTATCTTTTTACCACAAAACTACACCTAAAAGTTGGAATTTCGAAAAAGTTATTTAGGTATCTTTTTTATTTATACTATCATGTAGGATCTCCTCCCGAAGTTAATGCACTTTAACCCCGGACACCCTGTATATTCAATAATATTATTATTTAATTTATAAAAACAGTTTATTTATAAACTAGTTCTGCTATGTAATTATTATTGGTAAATATTCGGAACAAATGTCAACGGTTAATATGCACTTTTTTTTGATAAAACTTTTAGCTTCATGTCATCATAATTTTAAAAAACATCCCAGGTTTTGAATGGTTTGAGGGCAAGGCAGGGTTTATCCTAGCGGGTTTGTGTAATTATGATTGATTGTTATGAAATAAATATTCCGTATTAACCGTTGACGTTTGTTCCGAAGAATTACCTTATTATTATGCATGGCAGCTGTTTCGCCCTCTGAAGGCATTATCAAACTGCGGTTTTATGATACATTTGCAGATAGGTACTTACGATGAAAAAATTTATTGCTTTTTTTGTTACCTACGCCCTTTTTTTACATGAGCTCTACACAGGTGTCATCTTTGGGGATGCTGTGTGGAGGGTTTTTTTTTAAGGAAAGGAAGGAGAGGATAGTTCTGGGAAGGAAAAGGGTTTAAGGGGTGGGTAGGAATCTGGGGTTCAGTGTGTCCTGTTCATTCGCCTCCAAGACCTAGACAGACCTCACCCCATGAACCCGGGCACCCCTGCTAAATCACCAAACATAGCAAACCACTTGGGGTGACCTATGGCAGAGGTGTTGGTTATCCAATAAAGGTTCCGGGGGTGGCGGTACCCATTCCCGCCTCCCAAATTGAAATGGTTGCCCTTATTAATTTCTGAGTAAAATGATGAAAAATATTAATGGTTATTATTGCTCTTTTAAAGTTTCCCCAATTACTGAATTTTATTATGTTTTTTTTATGGTTTGAGTGAAAACTTTGTTACTGTAAGCCATTGCCACCAAAGCATGAATTACACCTGCCGAGTGCTCGTTCGAGATAGCGCATTCTAGTAGCAGGCTAGTGATTCAGACGAGACAGTGGATTGAAGCAAGACCCAATGACTCGGCTGAGTAATTACCCTTCACCTCCTTACTCAACTCGGCGCTTCACTCGCTCTCCACTCGGTCAGTAGCACTTTTAATTAACCTCAATGAACTAACTCGCCCACTACATGTGATCACCTTTACTCTCTAATAAGTTGTTCGGCCGAGTAACAAAGCGAGTGACAAAGCGAGTGACTTGGCCAAGCACCTCGGCCTTAACTTTCGTTTTTGTTATATATTTTCTTAGTACTGTTTATATGAATAATGTATATTCGTTTCAATTTTAACTTTGTAATGAGTTACATTTAGGTCAGAGAGTAATTAAATTTTCTGAACTAAAGGTAAGATAGACTATAAATATAAAATAGATATTTACCGATGATTTACATTTTTGCTGTAAATATGAATACTGAATAATCTGTCTACAGTAATTCGCAATAATTGAGAAAGATTCTTTATCTTCAGAAGTGAATATTTCCTCATTGAGCTTGTTCATGACAGAAATGACACCTAGAAGAAGAAGAAAATGTTTTGAGCATTTCAAAATAAGAAAATAATCCATTTTCTAAGGTCTAAATTATTTAAAACCTTAAAATTGTTATTAAACTTGATGATAAATTGATCAAACAGTCAATTTGGCAGATACATATTTGTTACAATGTGTGAGGATTTCATAAATTTATTTAAAGCTAGTCAATCTGGCAGATTGTAATGAAATTTCATTAAAGTTGTACAAACAAACAAAGTTAACGGATAGTGTGTGATAAAGTCCGTTCGGTGATTGGTTTTGTCTAGTTATTTCGCACTCAAGAGACCCTCTCTGAACATCAGTACAATAAAGTAACCCAGCTTACGATATAAATGGAAGTGAACCCAGTGATTCGTTTAATTTCTAATACAATTATTGTGGGTAGTAAATACTGTGCAAATATATATTAGGACCAATCGATAAGGATTGATAGGATAACTTTTGGTAACTTCTCGTCGTTCCCTAGCATGATTGCAGATCGCCAACGAATTAGTAACAGTTCATAAGTTTAGTTAATGTATTCGACGTCAACTGGTGTTTGTACGTTAGTGATCTGCGGTTGTCCTAGGGAACGATGAGAAGTTACCGAAAGTTATGTCAATCCTTATTGATCGACCATATCGATCGGACCCCAGGTGTGAACATGAACTTTCAATCACTCGGCTACAAACCGGCCAAGAGTGAATTATGCATTCTGTTAGTTTACACAACCTTAGTTTCAATTGTTTAGGTGTGGACTAAAGAGGTATGGACAGCTTTAGTTGGAATACCTTACCTATTACTCCAATTTTATCTCGGAGTGGTATGCAGAGGACAGAACGCACAATGGACCCAGAAACGGAATCCACTTCCTTATGGAAACGTCCATCTGAGTACACATCCTTTACATTAACTGAATGTCCAGTGGTTGCCGCCAAACCTTGAGGCGTATCAATGTTTGCTAAACTGAAATACGAATTAATTATTGATTATAAGTAAATTAATTTATCTTCTTTGAATATATACTAAATGCAATTAATTTTGAGGCAATATAATATTAAGAAAACAATTACAACTGTATTTATTCATATTTGTATTTCAATTTATTTGATGACTTACAAAATTTATTTTAGGATCGTCAATGGATTGGTCAAATTTTGTGTTATTTCCATTACATGAAAACAATACGTTTTTAAATTACGAACCTAGTTTTAACATATTTCTTTAGAATAGCGGTACAGTCCCAACCTTCGTCATATATGTCAGCCATCATCTCACCTCCAACAAACTCTCGGTCAATGATATAGAGTGTACTCCTCATGGCTTTCAGGCAATGCTTTGATATGGTCTTGTTAGCGAGAGAAAATATGAATTATATTATAACCAATATATATTATAAAAGAAAGTGTTCTACAATAAAACTCAGAAACGAGTCCCGGTACGATCAAGGGAGTTAGTTATATGGTGTGGTAGTCCTCTATCCCCCCATCCATGAAGAAGGTTCCCATTTTATATCTGAAGGGCGTACTTTTGAAGATATAAGGGCTGGAAGTTTCGAAGAAATTTCTAGTTTTTTTTCAGAACATTTTTCAGAACATTCTGAAACATTATGAAAAATTGTGGAATGTTCGAGAATAGTCTGGAACATTTGGAAACATCCTAGATCATTGTTAAACATTCCAGAACACTCTCGAATATTGTGGAATGTTCTCATTCAAAGCCTTTTTTGTATGGGTGGGGCTAACATTAGTAGGGGTATATAAAGCAAGATACGTTGTGGGTTTGAACGTCAGTTCAATCTCATATCAACTCCCTGAGCGAAGACGGGTAACCCAGCTAGTCCAATATAAATAGAAAATATTGTTAAACTATGTATACCACTCAACTCACATGATGAAAAAGATGTTTTTTTTTTCAATACTAAAATAAAAATATTGTAAAGCAAACAAGAAGTTAAAATACGTACCTACTATGGTGAGACTTAGTTTTAGTACATCTAAGCGACTTTTTACTATCGGGTAAAAGGGTTTCATATTTTTAAATATTGTTACTTAGCTAATTTTGCATTTGAAACAAGTTCATTCTAATGATTCACTCTAATATTTTATGATACAAAAATACCAACGAGCATTTCGTAAATCATCTTGTCCAAGCTGACTTGATCAGAGAAGTACTGCATTAGTAGGGACAGCAGCTCCTTGTTGAGATGAAGCTGCTGCTCTATGGACACCCTCTTGTTGGCCTGATGCACGGCCGCCCCGATCCACCCTGCGCAGCATTGGGCTGCTTTTAAAGGTTCCTGAAATTCCATCATTATTATTAACGAAGCACTATTAAAGAGAAGAACATTATTTGGAAGGAACACCTTTAGCAAAATCAGTCATATCCTCAACATCTCCGAACATGTGTATTCAATAAATGCTTAAAAGCTGGTGATGCTGTTGTGGGTCCCAATCATAGTCATTCTGATTACAATGGTTACGCAGATGCGGGGTGTGGAATTTTTTTGTTTTACATTAATTCCACATAGGAGGACCTGACGAAAATAATTTCCCTCAAGGCCGATGTCATCTGAGATGCTGTGTGGAGAGTTTTTTTAAGGAGAGGAAAGAGTGAACATTGGGAAGGAGGAAACATAGAGGCCGGAAAATCGTTCCACTGCCGGGCTGTTGAACTCAAGAAAGATTAGAAGAAGCGACCCATTCTTATGTGACAAATGTTAGCCGTTTACATATGTTGGGCTTGCGTTTGGCATGTTTCCCGACTATGCACCAGTGTCGAGGGGATCAATGACGCTATTTCCTCGGAGCATCTTCTATTGAAATACCAGTAGAACAAGGATAGCATTCTCACCCGACGCCTGTGCTCTAAAGATTTTAATCCATTTGTTAACATGAGAGAATCTATCAATCGGACCACCCGTTTCTGTACAGAGTAGAGGGATTTTTTCAGGTATTTTGGAGCTCCAGCCTGGAGGTGGCTGCCTGCCAAATTCAACCGTGGGGCGCACTTGCGATTTGTACTGTGTTAGCAGATGTGTACTATTAAAGTATCTGCAGGCCCTGTGCAGTACGCCCAGTTTTTGGGAGGCTAATTTAACTCTTAATGATAGAGCCCCCATACCTGAGCTGGTCACTTATAGTTACTTCAAGCAGTTATCAATGGAGGGCCTGTTCAGAAGATTGCTTCCGTTGAAGGAGACTAGATTTTCATTTCGATTCCTTTTAGACGTAATCAGACATGATTGGGTCTTTGAAACATTGAATTCAATGAGATTATTTTTACCCCAATAGAAAACACAGGAATGAAATATTTAAAACTATTTTACTTTATAATTATGGCGTAGGATTTCAGAAAAGAAATTAAATATAACCACTGGAGTGACAGCGCAATTTGAAACTTTTTCTCCGATTGCTCCAGATTTTTGGTTGAATATTTTCCGCCCACATTAAAAAATTATACCTCTGAATTTTATTATGGAGACATACAAACTAATTATAGTTAGCCAATTAATTCATCTATCTCTTGTCGATTATCACATATTTGTATGATTGACTTCTTTAAGTAAATCATACAAATATTAACTTCTACTTAATACAATCGTAAACTTCTACTTACAAATAAGGGAAAATTTGCCAAAATTGGCAGCAAAGCAATCCGAGGTATTTTAAATAGTGCCATATTGTGGCAAAAAGCGCTCCAGTGGATAAAGGATTTACTGAACTTATCAGCGTAGTTAGGTAGCTTTTCTCACTTTGCACTTATGGTTATTTTCACTTCTTGTATTCTTTGCGAGTACTGATTTAACCCCAGGAACATGGAAATGAGATGAGATTTGGGTTTAGATTAAGTATCTCAATATTGGATTGGATTTGTGACGTTCGGATTTTAAATTGCTGAGTTAAATTTTGGAGAGGAAAAGGAGATGCACATAATAATGATTCAACATCTGAGTAAATTATTAGTTACTGGCGTGAACAATAGCAGAGATTTAATATTTTCACAGCCAAAGGAAATTATACCCCAAACATCATCAGCATAATACCGGTATTTACGTTTTAACACGAACTGGACTCGCTAAAAATATTGCGACAATAGTCAAAACACAAAGAGTCACACTGGATTGGAAAATCAAAAGACTAGTGAGCGGTTAAGAAGATTGATAAACAAAATATTGCAATTCCAATATCTTTGGATGACCTTGGTTTGAAATGAGTTATGTTGGTGTCATAGTCCCGGTATTTCAGTATTTTTTAGTAATGGTGTCACTCGGCTTATCAACTTAACAGACCTATTAAATTTCGCTAAAAAGCAACTGCTATACCAGCCCATAAGGTCGTATCATCATAGTATGTTATGGCCTTATATTGATGAAAAATTCTATGTACTTAGGTAAATACAAATAATATTTTTAAGTTGTAAGGTGATTTAAAATTTCAATCAACATAATTATATTCAAAGTGAGCTATCGTGATAGCTACACTACACAGGTGAAAATTTGTATTTATATAGGTAACTATTACTTTATTAATTGATATTAAAAAATAGAGATACCAACATCACAATATGGCTCCAGATTTGTTCTATACAGTTCTAAAACGGCATAGCAAGTATTGTCAGGTTGTAAAACTGGTAGGCACAGGGCTGTCTTGGTATCCGGCCAAGTCATTCCTTCAGAGAATCGAATATCCTTTGCAGCATCCTCAATGATCACCATTTCCTTGGTAAACGCAGCGTGGGCAGCCATTGTTTTACCCTCTACTAAATATTGTAGCAAATTTGATTTTATTAGATTCATATTTAAATAAATTCTTGGAAGTATTTAAAATCGATTCTTGCATGTTTACGATAATCTATTGGGAATAAATATATTTAAGTGTGTCTATTGGAACAAGCATGAAGTCTTCCGCAATATTAAGTGATGCACATTTTATTATTTTAAAATGTCAAAAACAAAATCCACTTGATCTAATTCTAACCCAACTTAGCCCGTCGTCTCATGGGTCGGTAAGGAATCGACATAAAACGAGTGCTGTAAGACCCTGCGTAGATAAAGTTAAAGTAAGGTAACGGTTCTGCACAGCAGTACGTTGTGGTCTTACAGCACTTGGTTTATGTTAATTCCTTATCTAACCATGGGACGACGGTCTTACCATGGTAGACGTAACAATGTTTTTGTTTGTGAATGTTTCTCTCCCATTAACTATGAATAACAAAATACAAGGTACATTATAACTAAAAAAAAAATTACATTAACTACTATGGGCCTATGGGCTTGTGTCATCTGAGATGCTGTGTGGAGAGTCTTTTTGAGGAGAGGAAGGAATGAACGTTGGTCTTGAAGAGACCCATGTTGGAGGAAGAAGGAAACACAGAGGCCGGTAAATCGTTCCACAGCCGAGCTATTGAACACAAGAACGAGTCGAAGAAGCAACCCGTTCTTATGTGACAAATGTCAACATATATGTACGTTGGGCGTGCATTTGGCGTAATTCCCGACAATGCACCGGTGCCGAAGGGATCAATGAAGCAAGTTCCTCAGAGCATCTACCATTGAAGAACAAGGATAGCATCAACTAAAGATTGCAATATGTCTTTTAAGTTAGGAGAATCTATCAAATGGACCGCCCGTTTCTGCACAGAGTTTTTTTTTTCAGGTATTTTGAGGCTCCAGACTAGAAGTGGCTGCTAATTTCAATTATGGGGCGCACTGGCGATTTGTACAGGATTGTACAGTTGTGTACTATTAAGTACATCTTGTGTTGAGCAAGTGGGCCAAGGTATTTAGTCTGATATCTATTTCAGGGAGTTAGTAGACAAGTAACACACAAGTACGCAGGTACTTTATATTCATATGTTATCACAAATATCCAGACAGAATTTGTAGTTGTAGTAATGATTCAAGATCCTACCTATTGGCCAGTTAACTTTGTGTCTCTCAACATTATTCGTGTGCTGAGGTTTGAGATAGATTTCATTTTTCATGTTGTCTACTAAATACACCAAAACACCTGAAAGATTTTCAACAATTATATTTGCATTTTAGAAGAAATTATGGTAAATGTTCCACAAGCCACCACACTTTTATTAGGTAAAGATTTTGGAAATTATGCAACGTTTTAACATAAGTACTTTAAGAAATAAGTACTAACGTTTCGATAGATGGTAAAAAATGCATTAAAATTGAATTTTTATTCAATCAAAGTAAAGAAAATCCCGTAAAAAAGTGTCCTTTTTGTATAGATTTGACATTTGCACAAGTTTTGTTTCAACCTAAATACGCATGAATTACTTAAATTACCTAAACTAAGAAATTAATAACTGTGTAGTTGTTTCTTGAAGTAACTGTTGAAATGAAGTGTAATTTCCATATTCTGTGCTTAAAAGTGTGGCGGCTTATGAAACATTTAATTTAATTATTTCTTGATCACGAATTTCAATTCAATTCTTTGCATTTATATTTCTGGTGAGATAAATTATTATATTGTACTAGATTTTATGTTAACAGACCTGTGCTCTGAGTTGACATCTTCAGAATGTTTGCAGTATCAAATAATAGATCTGTAAAGTCAATATTGCTTGATAGGAATATTTGAAATTCGGACACATCTCTATGCCAGGAGTTGTCTTCTCCACTGAGGCCTCTTCCTCTCCGAACAACTTTACAAAATGGAGCTATAATCCTCTTCATTGTCTTGTCAACCGTTCGTCTTCGGCCGGATTTTGAATTTTTACGACCAACTAAAAGGGTATCATCCTTTGCTTCATGTTTCTGATCATAATCTTGTTTAACGGGGCTTATCTCCTCAAGAGACATATTTTCTGTAGTTTATAATTAATATTTTTACAAAGGAAACTGTTTTTCTCTCAGACGATATTTCTGTTGGTAATAAAAATTTTCAATACTGCAAAAGAAGAATTTTTCAAATATCTTGTTCTATTTAACAATACTCAGTAATAATAAATTTGTAGACAAGAACTACTCTTATTAAAATTAAAATAAATTTTCCTTCAAGATTTTTTTTTTTTCACAATCTATATATATTATAAAAGAAAGTCCAAAAAAACGTGCGGACCGCAAAAACTCAGAAACGAGTCCCGGTACGATCAAGGGAGTTATATGGTGTGGTAGATCTTTATCCCCCCTAGGGAATAAGGGTACCCGTTTTTACCTAAAGGGTGTGCTTTTGAAGATATAAGGGCTGGAAGTTTCGCCCTCTTGAAATTTCTAAAACAGTCTTTCGGAAAGTTCTAGAAGGTTCTATAGAGCTCTAGAAAGTTTTGGAAGGAGTGGCAGAGTATGTCGTGGAATGTTCGGGAATAGGTAATCGGGAAGATCATCGTGGAACATTCCAGAACACTCGAATTTTGTCCTGAGCGAAGCCGGGTGTAACCCAGCTATGTAACCTTAGAAAGAGATAACACCACGCTTTACATTCAAATTTAAAAATTAACTACAAAAGAAGTAAGACGTACACCTTTATCGCAATTTGCAAAAAAAAATTATAAAACTTTGGGATTTTTTAAAAATTATTTTTACATGAAACGACAAAAAATTGAGGTGACCGTAACGTTTATAATACATTTGTCTAATAAAATATGTGTTTTTATTTTGTTTCGTTATCAGTAGGTAATCTTGGTTAGAAAAATCTTGTTTTTCAATATCTTTGGAAAAAACGTAAGGTGAGCCAACTTTTCATGTTTGCATGCAAAATTTTTATATTTCAAAAATTATATATGTATGTTTTTTCAATTTATGAAATTTGAAATCATATTTTACCGCCTTAGATAAAAAGTTTTTAGTTTTCAGATGTGTTCAGAAATATTCCATTTATTTGTATTTTAATGTAAAGCGGAAATGTATTGTTATTAATAATATATTTGAATATAATGTAATGCTTGATAACACTTGTGGTGTGATTTTATGTACTAATCGTAGGAAGTCAAAAATCATCACAATAGTTATTAGAGTATTACATAAATTACTTATTGCAAATTGTTGATGGAAAAACATTTTAGTCTGCATATAAAAGGCAGAGATTGGTATAAAAAGTCACTAGTTTCACGTGTTCTCTTATCAAGCAACAATGTTGTACTTTATATCTCTCATTGTCTCTTTGCTCCTGGTAAAAAAACTTTTTAAAAATAATTAGGTTGTATTTCACCATCCTCTCGATAACTATCCATTATAATAAATTAACTATATGTAGAAAACTCAGCAAACTTATCCAACATATAAATAAATCCAATCGCAGGTAGCCATTCATTGAATACCACATAGTAAACTCAGACTTTAAAAATACATAAATAAATCGTTCAATAGAAAATAATACATTATTTTATGGAGAGTGCTTATTGAAAGGATGGTGAAACACCATCTTTTAATCTTATACAATTTACCTAATTATACTCATTTTGTTTTTGATAAAAATGCGTAATTTTTTCATATTAAAAGCAACTATACATCCTATTTAGATGCACCAAGTTTTAAACTGTTCGAAAGTCCAGTCTCTATGACAACACGTAGGGATTTTTTATAAAGGGCCCCTTTCTAAATATTGTTATTTTTAATGAACGATTTAAATTTTCCGTGAAAACCAGAAATAGAATTCACTGGCCCACCATTTTTTTTTTTTAGATATCAAAATTCTTCTATGTGGTGCCATAAACTCTAGTCTAACGTCTAGTTTCTATATACATTTTTATTTTATTTTTCTGGTGAACCACATGGCTTAATTGTTTTCAACCACCGAGCAGCAATTTCGTCAGAGTGTCCTATCAAACCATACTTTAGATTCGTGAACAAAAATTTGTATACAGTCTTCTATATGTATACATATATTGACTACGAGTTTTAATAAAAAAAAAATCCATTCATCGTTTGCTTGAAAATAATTAGGAAAAATACACCCTTTTACCGCACACACACCGTGGTTTGTCCCCTTAAGACAAGCGTCATCGGGTTACTATCAATATTACATCATCATGTTACCATTATCTAAGATATATTTCAATTTCATGCTATCTCACTGTTCTTTTATTCTATTTTATATTTTGTCTCACTCTGTATGTCATTGTATATGTCTCACTCTGTATGTCATTACATTGTGTGTGCTTGTATATATACAAGCACACACAATGTAATGTTTTGATTAGTTTTCTTTGTACCTACCTTGATGATGCGAAACCGGTTCTCTTAATAAATTAAATAAACTTCCTAGTTATAAACAAAGTTATTGTCTTATGCATAATTTTTGTTGATTTTATATTCTATTCTTATTGTTACTTGACTGAAAATGATTTTATTACAGATTTCAGTCAATGCCCAGGACTGTTCCCAGGGCCCTCCTAGAATTGTGAGTATTTATTCCAGTACAATTAAATTGTTATTTTATGTTCGAAATATGACGGCCGGCGTAGCGCAGCGGATAAGACGCTTGATTCGCACACCGAAGGTCGCGGGATCGAATCCCGGCGTGGCAAATAAATTTTATTTGATTAATTTGTGTTATTTCACAATTTATTCATTTAAAAATAATATATAGGATATTTGCGGCACGTTCCAGAGTGGAAGATACTCTCCGTATCGCCCTGGTGTAAGACCACCATTCAGAATTGAAACGTTGCTTGAAATGGCATTAGCCGTGTTTGGTGACCAGATCTGAATAGCCAGGTACTTTCCCACCTTCCTCTTCCCTATCTCCTTCCCCTCCCCACTACCCATCAGCCTCACAACATACCCCAATTGGGGATGCCATAGTCTCACTGGCTTCAGACGGGAGCAGTTGGGACTCTTGTGCGGTATACATATAAAAAAAAAAAAAAAAAAAAATGTATTGTTTTTAGTAAACTATAATATCTGATTCTACACCGCACCAGTTGATTTAACTTGATGGCAGCGAAGGTACCTTTAAGAATCTTCTTACTAATATTATAAATGTGAAAGTTTGTATGGATGTATGTGTGTTTGTTACTCTTTCACGCAAAAACTGTTAAATGGATTTTAATGAAACTTTACGATAATATAGCTCATACATCAGAATAAAATAAACGATATATGTAATGGTAAGCTCTAGCATTATGAAATTTGTATAAATGAAAATATGTGTATTTCATATATTTTAGCGACAGGGAGGAAAGGCAGGGGGAAAGGGAACGGGGGAGGTGGGGTTCGCGGAGAGGGAAGAGACGAGGGAGGGGAAAGGCGGAGAAGGTGGAAGGGAACGGGGACGCACGGGAAAAGACATGCAGGGAGAATCAATTTATTTCTTTGAATGGCATTAAAAAAATAAATTGATTTGTTCTAAGCAAATAACCTTTTTATGAGCTTCGATACTCTTGCAACCATTATTTCTAACCTCTTTGGCTAAAATATGAAATCTAAAGTGAATTAGCAAATATTTGGCCCTACTTAAGAGTGTATAAGCAGAGAAACCAGAAATATGTCATTTTTAAATCAGTGGTTAGACGTATTGACTCTTTTCCACAAAAAACTATAAATGGATTTCAAAAGATTGTTCTTTTATCTAGTAAACTTATGTTTTAGATTTTGAGAAAAAAAAATATTTTTAGAATAATAAGGTTATACCATAGGTCGTTCGCAGATTTGTTCAATTTTCAAAAAAGTACATTTCTTATACAACACCCATTTCAAATCATATAATCATGCAGTAAAATAAATCAATACATTATCTGGTAAACGTATATTTCAGAATTTTAATTTTAGTTTAAATAAAATTATTAAAAAATATATACGGACATGTGTTTCTTGACGAAAATTGGTCGGTTTGTGCATTTATTTGTGCACTTACAAACAAATATATTTCGGATTTTTTTACATACTTATTTTGCTAAGACGTTATTGACAAATCATAAATAATTTGATCGTAAAAAAATTTCAGGTATGTAGTATTTAATTTTAAATAATTTTGAACATCGCATTTTTCCATTTTTATCGCAGCCCGTAAACACAAATTTCAGATTTCATTACGGGCCCAAACGCGGCCAGGAGAGCACGTCTTCGCGACGCTTTGAATAATAATATTTGGAAATGAAATTTGAAAACGAAATTTTAAATAAACACGAATTCCTTGATTCATGTTTGTTAAATCTACAGGGTTGCCCGAACGCAATTTTTCATGTTCATTGAATATTTTTTTGCAAAAATTTTTATAATTTCGAATATTTTTTTAATTTTAAATTTTTCTTGTGTGAATACCGCACAAGAGTCCCAACTGCTCCAAAATATTTTTTTGGGGTAAATCTTTTTTACGCACGCTCGACACTTGGGGGTAAACTGGTGAATGGGTTACGAAAAGTGGTGATAGTTACGAAAAATGACATGCGAACGGTGATCGATTGCTCGGCGGGTCGGGCCTCTTACGCACGCTTGTTTTTCGTGTTATTGTTATATTGTTAATGGACTATTTGTCCGTAAATAAATAAATAAATTATATACAGCGGGTACCCGGCATGCGTTTCATGGGCACTGTAACCTCGCGGTCAACTAAACTGTTATGGTTCCATCACAAGTCCCGGGAATTATAATGCAAGCGCCTGCACTATATAACATTATATACAGCGGGTACCCGGCATGCGTTGCAAGGCCACTCAAAGAAAGAAAGGGTTTGTGCGCTTTAATTCTGTTTGTTGAAGTGCTTATTATTAATTATGCACACGAATAAATATTTCAAAATGCGACATTTTTTACAATCCAACTGAATATTACTCGTTTTTTTTCATGAATACCGCACAAGTCTGGAGCCAGTGGGACTATTGCATCCCCAATTTGGAGTATGTTGTAAGACTGAAGGTAGTGGGGAGGGGAAGGATATAGGGAAGAGGAAGGTGGGGAAGTACCTGGCTATTCAGATCTGACCACTAAACACGGCTAAAGCCATTTCAAGCAACGTTTCAATTCTTAATGGTGGTCTTACACCAGGGCGATACTGAGAGTATCTTCCACTCTAATGGCCGTAAAATACAATTGAAAAACAAAAAACCAAAATATTAAAAAGAATATAACAAATTGTTTATTCATGTAGCTATCTACTTAATACCTACTGTGTTTACGCATTTCACTTGTATCTATTTATGTTTATGCACTTCAATATACAAATAACTACTACTAATTAAAATTCTGGAAGCGAGAATAGTAATATAAAGTAGCAATAGTAGCGGGTAGCCCTAGCTCGAGTGAACAAAACCCTCAAAACTCGGATTGCCGCGGAACGAAATTTAGTTCTGAAAACGCCCGCTCGCGAGCCCTGATGTGTTAGCGCTAGTGTCGGAATCGAAGTTGTCATGTGCTGGTTATTCACTCTTAATACTTTTTCACTGAATTGAACACAAAAAATTGAATATTAAGTCATCTGTTTATGTACAAAGGGGACGACGGTCTGTGACTTATCAGTGAGCTCATAAATAAACCAATACCAGAATGACATTATTGATAATGTTGTAGACGAAAATTAATTTTATTTCTTCCTACGCTGTGTTGCGCTTCCACAAACCAAACTGAAAGAATCCTGAAAATTTTCAAAAAAGAAATTGAAATTTTAAAAAAATTATATTCATTTTTAGCTACAACATCATCAATAATGTCGTATAAAAATACGACAGCATTGACTGAAAACAATCTCAGTACTTTAGCTCATTGAAAAGTCACAAATCGCCACTATGTAAAAAAAAATTACAATAAGATTTAACATAATGTGAACATATATAGATTATGCATTTGAAGCGGTTTTGGCCAAATTACAGTGACTATAGCGGTGGCTAAGTTTGATTGCGAACCACTCATCTTCATACTAAATATAAATTCTGCGAGTTGTTGAATTATTTTTTATCCATAAACCTGTAGAATGAAACCGTTTGAAATATTCCAGCGTCCGTCAGAATGTTGCCCGAACTCAGACGTCAATAAAATGGACCCCACCGTGGCCGAGGAGTGTGGTCTTACCATGCCTAATGGTGCTGGCGGTGGCGGACCGGGCGGTCCAGGAGGACAAGGACCCCCTTCAGTGAGTATGACCTCAGTTATTGTTAGTTTCCCCAACTCGCTCAAACATTGAGATGATCCACGTTCAAAGTTCTCCATGTCTAAGACGGGCGCAAGAAGTGGATATATAGTAGTCAACATTAATGATCAACTGATGCTGATTCATGAGTGATGTGTTTGCTGAACCCTAATCTGATAAGTTGTGCTGAAAACCCCGTTTCAATTTTCTATTTTAAATGGACAGGAAGATTTATTTATGTATTTATGACAAATTGTTGCCGTTTACATGTGGTTATTATAAACTAATATAATAAGTACACCAATTGTTACATAGAAGGTGGAAAGGGGGTTAGGATGAAAGCATTTATTTTTATTTTAAGCAACACGCACACAAATCAATCAAATACAGTGAAACTCTTTTAACCCTTATTGGAACTTTTGACTTTTTTTAATGCAAAATTTTTAACTGAATGACAAAAAAAACCGAAAAAAAAAACTTCTTATATCGGAAAACCTTACACATGGGATAAACCAGTTTCAAATTCAGTCTTCAAGGGACTGAAAAAACCTACCTTCTTAAGCATGAAAACGTCTTAAGTGGGAACTTCTTAAGCGAGTTTCACTATTCAGAAAAATATAAGTAGCTATTTAGGTATTATAAATTTGAATCAATCAAGTCAAATATAGATTTCTACATAATTATTTACTTGTAGGGTCTGCTTAAATAAGTACTTAGTTTGGGTATGCAGTGGCGTAGCGAGGGGGGGGTGGAGCGCCCCGGGTGCCACCCGACGGGGGGGTGACACTCGGCCGGGTGACACCCCCCCAATCACAATTCTCTAGCCAGGGGTGAAACCAACCACGTTATCCACCCTATCCGCCCTGGGTGCCACCCATGCTAGCTACGCCACTGCGGGTATGATATGCATTTTTGAAGGGTTGAGGAAGATATCATTGATTTTTATGACAGAGGATGAATAATAAAATTAATTGGTATTAAAACAAACTGTATGAGAGAGACATAATGTGAAATTCCCATAAAATCTTACCTTGTTACAGTGTGAAGTAAGCCAGTGCATTCTGAGAAAGAGCAACCTCCTCACGGCCGATAACAAGTTCGATAAGGCCGCCTGGAAGGCAAACGCCGAGCAGCAGCTTTCCTCGGATTGGACTTCGGCAATCGCCACGGCCATTGCCACCTGCGACGCTGATACCACAAGCGATGACTGCGAAGCCAGAAAATACTCCCACTGCCTCCGGGACAAAATGTTTTTGGTAGGTTATTAATTTTGTTTTGATTTCGGAAACAACAAACATTATTTAAACAGGGAAAGAAGTCAGTAATGTAATGAAATTCCAGTCTAATTTTTGAAGTGAAAACTTCTTTAGCACCGTTGTGATTTGAAACTCGATGAAACGAAAAAGCGACACTAAAAGAGACGAACACATACATCTATAGGATTTAGCCTGCGAGAGAATGAGATAGAATAATCGGTCTCCTCTTTGTGTGGTGCTTCATAGCCTCCCCATTCTTGTCTACTCTAGTTTTCTGAATGTTTCACTTCTACCGCGTGTGAACTGCACACAGTGTTCTTTTATTTACTACACTTCCTAATATTTTACAATGCTTGACCTTTTGACCCAATGTACATGATCACATAAGCAACATACGCTTATTGGGATATTGCTAATGAATCATTAAGCCGCGTAGATCATGCCTTTTGCCTGCGTTTTTAATTGTCTTAGAAAAAAATTGAGTGGTTAGACTTTTCTACCGACAATACGGCAATTCTGCAAAAAAAATTAAGATGTTTTAACAATAAATTACAAAGTTTAAAAAAAAATAATAAATGCCTTAGAAATCCTCCCTGAACCGGAAAAATATACAAATGATATGTTTTTTTATTATTCCAGAACTGCCCAGCTTCTGTATTTGTCCAGTCTACAGATTGCTCTTCCCTGAAGTCTTTCATGGAAAGCTGCCCTATGGGAGGACCACCAAGGCAGTGATTTCACCATCATTCTTGAATTAGTTACTCTGGTAACCATATTGCAAATAAATAGGTACACATCTTGTGTTTCACATATCATTACTTCTGTTTTAATACATTACCTATCTACTAGATCTACTACACTATATAAAGAGGTAATATTTGTTTGTTTGTTTGTGTGTTTGTTTGCATCGAATAGGCTCCGAAACTACTGAACCGATTTGAAAAATTCTTTCGCTGTTGGGAAGCTACACTATCCCCGGGTGACATAGGCTATATTATATTTTAAAAAAATATATGCATCCTTACTAAAACTTCAATAATGTAACCCAGGGTGTAAAAAAATTACCTAAAATATTCTTTAAATCGCGTGCACTGCGAAAACTATTGATGATAGAATAAAATAATGTACTACGACTTTAGAGAACACATCATTATTTACAAAAAAAGTCGCGACAGCATATGTCTAACTATTATGGTTATGCCACAATAAGTATTCTTTTATTTTAAAAATTTAATTTAAATGTCGCCTCTTGAAAAGGCTCTTTATTTGTATCTTGGTTTTAATCCTTATCAAAATAAATTACTTCATATTCAAGACAGCTTCAATACCTTTATTTAACTTTTTGAATTTTTCAATTCGGATATTTAATTAGAAAGATATCACGAGTTTAAAATTGTTAGTATTAGAAAAAAATTTCGGCTACGGGCCGGGCGGGAGTGGAATCAAGAAATGCAGTGCCAGGGGGGTTGGCGGGACGGGGGAGCGGGAGAGCGGTGGTGGGGAAGGTGGAAGTGGAACGCTGGAGGGGAACGCACGGGAAAGGACATGTAAGGAGTAACATTTTATTTATTTGAATATGGCATATATTATAAAAGAAAGTCCAAAAAAACGTGCAGCTCGCAAAAAATCAGAAACGAGTCCCGGTTCGATCAAGGGAGTTATATGGTGTGGTAGATCTCTATCCCCCCTAGGGAATAAGGGTATCCATTTTTACCTAAAGGGCCTGCTTTTAAAGATTTAAGGGCTAAAAGTTTCGCCCTCTTGAAATTTCTAGAACAGTCTTCCGGAAAGTTCTAGAAGGTTCCATAGAGCTGTAGAAAGTTGTGGAAGGAGTGGCGGAGTATGTCGTGGAATGATCAGGAATAGGGAATCGGGAACATTATTGTGCAACATTCCAGAACACTATCTTATTGTCCTGAGCGAAGCCGGGTAACCCAGCTAGTCTAATATAAAACTCTGACATTCAAATCCAGCTTTAAATAGTTTATGGTTTGTATTTTTCATAAAGGAGGAGTAGGAAAATAAAAATTGGTTCTTCTGCTAAAAAGGTTGTGCATCACTGATATAAATGCTTGTAATCTTTAAAGTATACACAGAATTTTTTTAAAATTAGAATAAGTATTTGTTAGTTCGGGAATCAACAGTTTTTTTTTTAAATATATTTACGAGGACATAAAAAACTACAATTTATTGTTTTTGTAGTGAAAACTTCTTTAGCACCGTTGTGATTTGAAACTCGATGAAACGAAAAAGCGACACTAAAAGAGACAAACACGTATATCTATAGGATTTAGCGGGAGAATGAGATTGTGTGGTGCTTCGTAGCCCCCCCCACTCTTGTGTACTTTAGTTTTCTGAAGGATTCACTTCTATCGCTTGTGAACTGCACACTTGTATTTTTTGTTATCATTTAATATTCCTTTCATCAGCTGAAGAACTATTTTTGTAAGGTTCATTAAACTTAAAAATCAAAATTTTGACACCCATGTCCTAAAGCGGTATTCTTTTCGGCATTGTGGAGTGCAGTGTTTTTGGAGATCTAGCTTGGAGGCACTGAGAAATTGTAAATAAGACTTTGAAACCTATGAGACAGATAAAAGCGTAATTCTGTTGAGTTGTTCCAGGCTTCAGAGCGCAGGGTGAAGATTGCCTGATGATAGCCAACTTCGACAGCCGGCAGAAGAAATAGAATTGTTAATCAGATAATCTTGTGTCCCTTTTTACAAATTTGACTTTCTGGTACATATTTCTAGGTAAATCCCTCATGCGATATAAAGCTTTTAAATATCCATTTATTTGACAACAGATAAGGCAATACGTCATATTATATGTTACTAACCAACGGCGTTATATATAATATATAGACTCGTCATTGTCTCACAAACTCAAGATGGAATGTGACAAGTAACAAACACTCTTATGATTTCAGTAACTTCTTAACCCTTAATTAGGCACATGGGGTCAAGACCATTTCAAATTGAAAACAAAATATGTTAGAGTGTTTGGAATGCGACAGCGCTCTTTCTAGCTTCCTACCTTCCCGCGGGGTACACAAATCAGTTGCGGATAGAAAGCCATCAAGCACGCACATGTCGTTTCTCTCTTGGAAGCTGACCCCATGCGACCAATTACGTGACAATTTTTATATCAAATTACGTAACAATTTTTGTACCCAAAGTGCCAAAAGTGTGGTAAATTTATTTGTCAGGAACACTTCAGGGCTTCATTGGATGCAGAATTGATGAATCCACTTAAGAGTCTATACATATATACTTTTTTTAAGTTGATCTCAGCTATACCAAAAATTAGAGAGATTAGAAGCTGTTTTATTATTTTAATTGTTTAAAGTCAAAGTTTTGTTTTTGTTTCTTGATGTTTATTATAAAAAGTATTTTAATATTTTTGATAATACAAACTTCGTTGTATTTATTTCTTCCACTCCATTTTCCTTTATACCTTTGGGGTCAGTAGTGACCCCATGCGACTAATTGTGTGATTTTCTTAATACGCTTAATTAAGGGTTAATTCAAAAGTTATTCATGTATGACAAAGAATGTGTGTGTATGGACGAAATAATTATAGGACCGGGCGGCGTTTTATTTGCGCCGAATACTACATTCTATATCACAGGTGTGACTGAAATGCCAAGATACGCTTACTTGCTTACACTAAGTTGAATTCAGAATAGGTTGTTGTTATACTTAATTGTTGCTACGTTTGCTATCTTACTTTCTGATACTCATATTATATTATTGACTTCTGTTATTATCAACTCTTGACATGACCTGCCTCGAATATTTGATTCTCTTGATCATGCTGACGTGGTATTTGTTATATTACAAAAAAATTATTAAATATGAAAAAGTTTATTATTACAAAAAATATAACAGAAATCAAATTTTATCAATAAAGAGTGTTGAAATGTGTGATGTTTTTTTTTCCTTATTATTTTATTCTTCATAAATTGAGATCCATAGCTCGTAGTGATGGGAAGAGTTTATATAAAACATAATGGAAAACAATGCTGTAATGTAAACACAAATGTAATTTTAGAAAAAACAATAATAATAGTATTGAGTGTCCCAAAAGGAAATTCATATTTATAAAAGTTTTTACTTTATTCATTATTAAAATACACATTATAGGAAAATACTTTTTAAAAATAACGCGGCGCATCCCCAAACTGAAAGAATGCTGAAAATCTTCAGACAAAAAAATGCTGCTCGGCACATCGACTCCATGATGGCCGCTTTTTCGTGTATAAGGTTTTCTTGTAACTGCGCCGAAGAACTCGGTTTATTGGCGTAAACTTTTGATTTGAGATATTCCCACAAAAAAAATTTCATAGGGCTTCAGGGCTGCGTGGAAGTCAATTTATGTCACCTCTTCTGAAGATCAATTTTTGAAGGAAATTTGTGGTATAGATGGATTGGAAGTGTGTGACATTGCTCCGTCTTGCTGGAACCATGATCTCTGATTATAACCAAGAAAGAAGCAGTTTCGCAGTTCAGGTACCAAAAACTTATCTATCATCTTCACACAACACTCTGAATTGTCTTCAAAAACGTATGGGCCGGTTATTCCTCGCCCTGACATCACGGCCCATACAGTGACTTTAGATCAGTAGTTCCCAACCGGTGGTCCGCGAAACATTTATTCATTTACTACAAAACCGAATTGAAAGGTATCCAAAAGGTGATTCGTAACCATTTTTGTATTAATGATGGAGAGGTAGCTGAAGAAGTCCAAGAAGAACACATTGAATTGCAAGGACGCGTTTAATTACGCGATTAACAGTTTTTCATTATTGTACCTTGTGGTCCCTGTGAGAACATATAAATGTCACAGTGGTCCCTAGTCAAAAAAAGATCGGGAACCACTGCTTTAGATGAATGCAGGTGTTTTTGATGCTTGCATTTCGGGTTCGTTGCACTCCTAATGCATTGATGACCCGGTCTCTTCAAACTATTGAACCCTTTTCCTGAATACTTGGCACATCATTTATGTTTCTCCGCGTTACAGTTGCCAAATCACTGCTTTTATAAAATTCTAATTCTTTTTCACACAACTCACTGTCTGCTCCTGAGTAACACTCCGTAGTGAAAAGGCGGGATATTGATTGACATGCGCCTCATGCCCCTCAGATGTGTTGAACAGTGAGCCGATCAAATATAAACTTTATTTTGGGACACCCTTTATTATGGTTGACTGGACAACTCGGAATGACAACCAACTCAGAACCATCTCAGATAAGTCATTTATAGTGAAAAAAAAATTTGATTAAATAGGTTGCGTTAGGTTAGGGTTATCGGCTAATTTAAAATAATTTTTTTCATAGCTTAGAGTTATCTTTATTCTCAGTTGGCATGGAACCATATTATGTGAAGCATAAAGTGTGTGCCAAAACAGAGGCTGTGTGTCAATCCATCCTTCTGCCTACCCCTGCGGAAAGTGGCATGAAAGGTACTTTATTTCAGAAGCACCTTCTCGAGGCGAGAACCTATTTACTACTCAGAACCAGTTATAGTTAGCGAATAGGTTTGCCCTATAAATATTAAGGTTTATAATATGTTCTTTTATTTGAAAATATTACTAATGGCTACATATTCCTTAATTATTAAACAAACACTTGTTTTTCCTCATATGTTTCTATTAAAATTAGAAATTATATTTTTACAATATTGTACCTTCAATAAATTTTCCTCAAATTTTTATTTATTTATTTAAACGCCATAGAATGGCTTTTACATTCAAGTGATAGGTATGTACATGATTTTATAAGTAAACAATGGTACACAGGAGATTATCAGTATTACAATAATAACAAAATATGAATGTGCATTTAACAAAGTATGTGTGATAAAAGCAAGTATTTAGGTATAGGATACTAGTATGTGTTACTAAACTAATAATCAATGTTATAATAACAGAGAACATATTATTTAGGATTATTTAGAATAACAAAAGAATTAATCAAAGGAAATTGACCTTCCTCCTGTTTTGACCTCCAAGTTTGCAAAATTTCATGAATCTTGGAATAAAACTGCACATTCTATTAAAATTAGAAATTAGACATAAAGTAGATAGATAGATTACTTTTACAAGTACATATTTTATGTCTATATGTAAATCTGTGATCGTAATTTGTAATTGTCTTTTAACAGGATATTATTAGATGTTTTCATAATATTATTGCATTTTAATAACCCAAAACGGATGTAAATTTTCTTCAACAATAGAGTTTTAGACGATTTAAAATGATTGAGATAGCCCATTGGCGAAAATTTGAATCAACTTAACAAATTATTGCAGTAGCCTTGATACTATAATTTTATTAACAATGCTTGGTAACACCTATTCAGGGGCGTAGCTACCGCCGTATCAGCCGTAACAATGATATGGGGCCCCCGGGCTATAGGGGCCCCTAACGTTTGTAAGCAAAAATTTGTAAAATGTTATCCACAATGTCACTTAATATCTTGCTTCTCGGGAAAAAAACATTAAAAAAACTGTCATACGTGCCTATAGAGTTTTCACTTCAGAAATGACAAAAGTAAAAAAAGAAATCTCTTTTTTTCCCGAGTTAAGCGTGCGCCCAAAAGTTGGCAACATCCTACATCGGCTATTGCGGGATTCCCCCGTTTATAATGACAAACCACGGAGAGTAATATTTACCCATTTTATTTCATTCCGGTTCAAACGTTATTTATTCCATTGTAATACAATACAATCTTGTTCATCTGATTATTTATTGGTTAAGTAGTTTGATTTACGAAAAGAATTAGTGAAAGGAAAAGAGATTATCCCAGTGGGCCCTTGAAAAGAAAAAGTAAACAGAAAAGGGAAGAGGTTATAAAAAAATGCCCAAAATTTCTTCATCTTTTCAGCAATCAGCTTCTGTGAGTGATTTAGATTACAATGGTAAGTACTACCTATTTATCTACCAGTAACAAAGGGTGAATGTTGTTTTTTGAAAGAACAATGGCAACCTTTAATACATGAAAATATCTGATCACGTATTGTACTGAGCAATAATAAGGGCCCCGACTAATTTTGATACAGGGCCCCTCCAAGGCACGCTACGCCACTGCACCTATTGAATGATTTCATGAATTAATGGGAGGATGTCCGGACTACCATAATGATATGAGCTGTTATTGATAAAAATATAATGATTTTACTTATAAAAAGGAAGAGATTTGTATTAAATGTTGTCAGTCAACTTGCCTGTTCACATCAACTAACAAACAATGTTGTCCGTTACATTTCTTGCCCTATCTGTGCTCCTGGTAATGTAGACTTTGAATTTGTTAAATTTTCCTATTAATAACTAATTAACTAAAAATTAAGTAATCATCCTATTTTGAAACTGTCAGTAATGAACCTTAATTTTATTTTGTAAAAAAATAATTCATCCCTGTTCCTTCTGCACTTCTGGTAATTGTGTATTATGTATATTTTTTATTGTATTTGGTTAAATCTGAGAAGCAAGCATATAAAATGAAAAATAATAATGGGGCTGTCACACACAGCTATAAAAGATCATCGCACGCACAATATCGCTCGCCATACAATCCCATACAGACCTGCCACAGCTAAGCAGATGATGCGCTAAACCATAGACAATACAGATTATACGCCGTAACCGCTGCTCATGCAACATGTGAAAAGTTATGCGACCCCCTCTCCGCCGTAAACAGGAGAGGGGGTCATTTTAATTACGGAGCTGCGTAAACGTGCAGGTGAAAGCTTTCAAGTTGACAGATCCAGTACGAAGAAATAATATTTCGTGGCAGCTACTTAATTCAACTGACCCCCTGTCCTACCATAGGAAGAAATCTTTTATAGCGTGGTGTGTCGGTACGACACATAAGCGCTTGCGGTACAGCAGATAAGTGCTCGTGCTTTTAACACTGTGTGTGACCGACCCTTAATACAAAAAAGATTTGTTCATGTTCCACCTGAATATTGTATTAAATCAGAGCCGGCCAGTCTGCAGTCATTAAAGTTCCTATAATTACACTAACCGTGACTATGTATGTTAACCGAAGTCTAATTAAAATTTGTTTTTTTTTTACATTAGCTCCACACAGGAGACCCTCAGGAAAATAATTTCCACCAGGGTCTATATGTCATCTTAGAGAATGCTGTGTGGAGGGTTATTTAAGGAGAGGAAGTTCTAGGAAGGAAAAAGGTATGAGTGGCGGATGGGAATCTGAGGCTCAGTGTGTTCAGGAATAACGGACGTATTTTTACATCCCTCCATACAGTGCAATGCGAAAGAGTCCGGCTGGAGAGGTCAAAAAACCTCCCTCAATCAGTCTCTCTCGATCCGGCCCACCATACAGCAGTTGGGCAGACGCATCGGCCGCCAAGACCCGGATAAACCTCACCCCTGCTAAGTCACCAATTGGAACCACTTAGGGTGACCTATGGCAGAGGTGTTGGTTATCCAATAAATGATTCCCGGCGCAACATTACCCTTACCCGCCTCCCAAATTGAAAACATTAAATAGTCACTAGTCACATAGTGGAGAAAAGCCATTCTGCGATTTGCGATTTGCGAGTAATAGAATATCAAAATTCATACCACAGTTGTGACTATAGATATGAACATGAAATCAGTAAGTTTGGAAAATTTTAGGTCGTCAATGCAGCCCGTGTTCCAATTTGAGTTGGCCAGGCCTGTATTAAATTATTGTCTAAAACTAATCGTTTAATTTAATTTCTTAAACATTCTTCTTTGTTTTCTCTCTGTGCTCCTGGTCAAATGTTATTCTACTAAAATGCCAATAGGCCACTTGCATCACATTAAAAAAAAAAAAATTTCGGTTTAGTCAAATATTCTAAGACATTCTCTATTTTTTTTTTTTAATCGTATCTTTGAAACCCTGGCGATTTTTTGAAAATTTCAATCCGAAAATTCAGACCATTTTTTATAAACCTGAAAGACGGGACATAATTTTATAGGTGCAAAAAACCGTTAATTACGTAGCCGAAAATAATTTTAAATAAAAGAACGTTTTCCACACGAATAGCAATAAATTGTACGGGGTTCTCTTTGTAACATCTGTAAAAACACCGCCATCTTTATTAAAAAATCAAACCAAAGGATAAGTTTGCATAGAACAAACAATAAATCTAGTGAACGTTAAACGCAAATTCAAAAATTCGCCGGAAATCAAAGTGTTGCCATATAAAAAAAAATTAATCAGTGTGGAATTTTACAAAATTAAGGGAACATAATCAGAGACGGGACATTTTCGGGAATAATGGATTTATTTATTTAAAAATAAAAAAAAACTATACATTTCTAAAAATTTTTACTAACATTTTCGTAATCTTAGTAAAAAAATCTATCCACACGATTTTTTCCAAGTCGTTATGAAATCCATGCAAGTGGCCTATTGTGAAGAGAAGCTTTTAAAATAATTCATAATGAAGTACATGTTTTTCTTATTCTAAAAATAAGCCATTTAAAGGATTAATTTAATTTAATTTATTTTTATTTTTAACTTTATGAGTAAAATCTCAAATTATAATATTTAATTAAATGAAGACAATATTAGCGAAACTCAATCGAAAATCTGGAGACAGAAAAATCAGAAAAAGATATTGACTCCTCTGGGAGACGAACCCAGGACCCTTTGCTTACATGGCAAGTGCTCTACCAATTGAGCTACGGAACCTATATCCAATTCGGTCACTTTTAACTGTACTTCGACTAAGAACTACCAACATTATCTTAATTTTCTTAATGCACATATTATTGGCTGCTATCTTTATATCGTCGCTTTAGTTCGTATTACTCCAACAGACCAAAACGTAAATCGTGAGAAACAGCGCTTTAAAGTTTTTTTTACGAAAAAGGCATATAAAATTAAATTAGCTAAATTGTAAGTCTACTAAAATGTGTTAAAGTATTACAAATTGTTTTTTTTAAGTACAATATGTTCTAAATGTATAAAATTACGCAGAAAACACGTTTTTAATTTGGATGTTGGCCAAAGTGACGAATTCTTGTTTGCGAAAGTTGGATATTGGACAAAGGACACTGGATGTTAGACAAGAGCGCGTACTCTTGCATGAAGTTACTTTATCTAACGTGCTTGGTATTACAGGGAGATCGGAAAGCATTTCAATTAATTGAACTTTAATACTTATGGATGTATGTGTCCTATGTTTTCGCGGTGAGACCTAAATATTCGGATGTGATTTTTAAATAGTTTCTTAGAGCATTCGACAATTTTTTAGAAATACCTAATATGTTATTTGTTTGGGAACCAAATTTCAAGAGTAAGTTTTTGTTAAATAATAACATCGTTAAATCATCAATGAAAACGTATGTTTTCAGACAATCATACTTATTAAATAATGTTTCAGGTGGCAATATGCTCATCGATTAATTTATTGCATGTTTGATTGTTGATTGACGAGCAGCACAGTAAATGCAATCGTTCATGAATCAAGTCATCAACCGTTAGTTATAAGAAAGGTCCTACGTTTATTCATCGTTATTATTTGAGTGGCGGGTATGGGTGCCACCGCACCGGGAACCATTTATTGGATAACCAACACCTCTGCCATAGGTCACCCCAAGTGGTTCGCTAAGTTTGGTGACTTAGTGAGTTTTGTCCGGATCTTGGCGGTGGATGCGTCTGCCCACTAACTGCATGGCAGGCCGGATCGGGAAAGACTGGTTGAGGAAGCTCTGTAGACCTCTCCAGCAGGACTCTCGGAACATTGCATTACCCGCAGTGGGGAGGGATGGATTCTTACGTCCGTCATTCCTTGACACACTGACCCCCAGATTTTTCTTCCCACAACTTTCTTCTACCTCCTTCCCAAAAATAACATAGGCCCTGAGGAGAATTATTTTCCTCAGGGCCTCTTGTGTGGAGCTATGGTAAGAAAAAAGGTATCTCTAAGTGATTCGCTACGTTTGGTGACTTAGCAGAGGTTCCCGGGTTCATGGGGTGAGCTTTGTCCAGGTCTTGGCGGCAGATGAGTCTGCTCACCTGCTGCGTGCGGGCCGGATCAAGAGAGACTGCGTGAAGGAGTCCTTTGAACCTTTCCAGCCGGACTCTCACGACCCCATTGCCTTGCACCGCAGTTTGAAGGATGGTTTCTTAAGCCTGTCACTCCTATACACACAAACCCCCAGATTCCTACCCACCCCTTATTCCTTTTTCCATCCCAGGACTTCCTATTCTTCCTTTCTTCAAAAATACCCTCCACACAGCATACCCTAAGATGACTTAGGCCCTGAGGGAAATTATTTTCCTCAGGGCCTCCTGTGTGGAGCTAATGTAAAAAATATGTATATTGTAAAGCGTTTTTGCACTAAAACAATGCTATTCAAATTATCCACATATAATTTTTATCATATATCGGCGTATAAATCCGAGCTTTAGTATGATCCGACCCGAAAGGTTGGATTGATTTACGTGATTTTATTTTTATGTTAATACAACTGCTCCCAACCGCCTGGACCCAGGCAGGCTATGGCATACCCCATTTTGTGAGGCTGGATTTAGTGGGAAGAGGAAGCAGTTATGAAGGTTAGTAATTACCTGGCTATTCAAATCTAGTCACCAACCACGTCTAAAGCCATTCTAAGCAATGCTTCAATTCGAAATGGCGGTCTTACATCAGGGTGATACTGAGAGTATCTTCCACTCTGGAACGTGCCGCAAATACACCATATATATATATATATATATATATATATATTTATGATATATATTTTTGTATTGATTTGTGTTATTTCACTATTTAAACAAAAAGAAAAAAAACACATATACCTACATATTATACTTTTTTTAATGATTCAGTTGTGAAATATATATATTTTTTTAGATTAGCTCCACACAGGCGGCCCAGAGGATAATAATTACTCTTTGGAGGGTCTTTTTAAGGAAGGTAAGGACTGGAACGTTTGGGAAGAAAAAGGGTATGAGGGGTGGATAAGAATCTGGAATCTGGAGGTCAGTGTGTCCGGGAGTGACGGATATACGAATCCATCCCTCCAATCGCGGTGCAAGGCGAGAGTCGGGAGATTCCGGCTGGAAAGGTCAAAAGGCCTCCCTTAACCAGTCTCTCTCTCGCCACGCAGCAGGTGGGCAGTCGTATCAGACGTCAAGACCTGTACGAACTTCATCCCATGAACTCGGGCACCCTTGCTAAGTCACCAAACGTAGCGAACCACTTGGAGTGACCTATGGCAGAGATGTTGGTTAACCAATAAATGGTTCCCGGGATGGTAGTACCCATACCCGCCCCCCCCCCCCCAAATTATACAAATCTACCAAAATAAAAATTACTTGTGCACGCTGGGTTTGAAACTAACGACATCCGGATCGCTAGTTGAGAGCCTTACCCCTCGACCACAGGAGGCCGTCATGACGTGATAACAGAAGTGTAGTATCCAACATTTTAAAATAAAAAGATAACTCAAAGGATTTTGAAACACAATAGATAAATACAAGTTCTTTAGAAATATTTAAAACAATGTACGACGACTTCTTTTTAAAAATGATCCTATGTTCGAACACATGGGACGCGATTTACGTCTATTACACAATATAGACCTTGTAAAAAAAGAGGTCATAAAATATTCCTAACCACTAACCACATTTAGCTTCATAACAAATGTGTTCCGATATTTGAAGTACCACCTAGTTGGGCCAAATTATTAGAAGGGTTACAAAAGCGGCTGGAATAAAGGGACTGGGAATGGATCTAGGTAAAAAAGTCAAATGAAAGGGGTTCCTAATCATTAAAAATGTGCGAATAGTAATAAAGTTTTTATTGACATTCTGAATTCATTGCTCTGAACCAAATAAAACTCGAATAGGTAAGAAATAAACAAAAAAATAAGAAATATTAGCAACTCAATGTATAAAATAATAGATATGCTTTCATTGTCATTCAGTGTACAATTCTTTCAATTTCTAATTTCAGTAATAAGATATTTATAGGTATACAAATACAACTGATCTTAGGCACTAAAT
The DNA here is from genome assembly GCA_917563855.2 of Limnephilus lunatus. Classification (NCBI taxonomy): domain Eukaryota; kingdom Metazoa; phylum Arthropoda; class Insecta; order Trichoptera; family Limnephilidae; genus Limnephilus; species Limnephilus lunatus. The sequence goes on from OU830593.1 coordinate 86,586,101, forward strand.
ATACCAAAAATGTTTTCATTGTTACACGAAGATTTGGTTGATTAAAATAAGATACTGAATGTACCAAAAACAAAAACTTCTTCATTTCCTTATTCTAATACCTAATAAACATGTTTTAAATATCTCAGGTAGAATTCTGACACAAATGTTTGTTAGATAAACACATAAATATTAGGTACTAAATGCACCTTTATTTTAATACTCCTTTATTTTAATAATTGTGTTTTGTATTACAAGTAGGCATTCTTACACGAAGATCTAAATAATTAGGTACAGGTAGATAAACAAGAAGCTATTAATGTGCCCAAAACAAAAACTCCTTCATTGTACTTATTCTAAAAATTGCCTTGTTTTAAATATCATAAGTAGAATTTTTACATAAAGATTTGGCTGATAAACATACAAACATATTTTAGGAACTAAATGAACCGAAAATTAAAACTATTTGATTTCCTTATTTTAATAATTGGCTTGTTCTAAATATCATAAGTAGAATAATTTCATACAAATTAGGTTGATAAACAAACAGATATTTTAGGAACTAAATATACCGAAAATTAGAACTCCTTCATTACCTTTTTCTAATTGTTGGCTTGTTTTAAGTATCTAAAGTAGAATAATGATTTCACTAAGATTTGGTAGATAGTCACATATATTATATTAGGTACTATAATACATCAGTCCTTATTAGAATAATTTATAGTAAATAAATTATTCTAATAATTGTGTTTTTTAACTATCACAAATGGGTATTTTGCACAAACATTTAAATAATCACGTAACTATAGGACCTATAGGTAGATAAAAATACCGATACTACGCATTAAATGTGCTTAAAACAAAAGCCCATTCAATTTTTTTTTTCTTATAATTGTTTTAAATATCATAAATAGGTATTTTACACAAAGATTTAAATAATTACCTATAGGTAGTTAAACACACCAATACTAGGTATTAATTGTGCTTAAAACAAAAGCTCATTCAACGTCCTTATTCTTTTAATTGTTTTAAATATCATACGCAGGTATTTTTACACAAAATTTTAATAATTACGGATAGGTAGATAAATAACATACAGCTACTACACACTAAATGTACCATTGGGTAATAATAACATAATAACATTGGGTATTTCGATTATATATTATGTGTACAATTATGTATACCTACATATATTATGTATAGATAATTGTATACATAATACATTACATATAGTGAAATATTACAGGAAAAATTGAAAAAACCTAATTTCATTACAGTGTATACATAATATATTATATAATAATAATATAATATATTGTATAATGTTATTATAACCACCCTGTAACGAACGGCCAGTTGAAACAATTTGCTGAGAAAATAATGAAAAATTAATTACCTGCTATATTTTTCTTGGAAATTTTTATCCTTTTCTACAGTGTACATCATAAGGCACTTTGTGTGGAGAAATCTCCCAGAAAACCACTAAAATAACTTTGTAAATAGCAAAATCACAAGTAAAGATGTTTACTGCCGTGGGGCTAATGACCAAATATTTGAAATGAGAGCGGTCACGTGGTTCTCAGCTGCGACGCTATTGGCTCTTTGGTCTGTAAGAGAGATACGCCCGGAACCGAGAGTTCAAATTTCACACGTAGGCTAAGATACAGCTTGGATGTTGGAGAAATTTGTATGAAATTTAATTAAACGGCCGGTTTGAAAACGGGGGGTCTTTTTGGCCAACGTGTGGATGTTGGAGGAATACGCTCGAAATGTTGTTTCATTTTAGAGGATGTAAGACAAACTGCGTTTTGAAAACCCCTTACATAATTTTTTTAAATTTTTTTTTTCACTTGCATTGTAAACATAAAGACTTTCTGAGAACTACTGCATACTTAACTCAATTTCGCTAAAAATGGTCTGTTGGAGTAAAACGAACTAAAGCGACGATATGTATATGATTGCAAGATTCAACTCGAACTAAATGCTATCTATCTATCATCTAAATGCTATATCCTGTCTGGATAAATTTTTATCCATTTTATTTTTAATACGCTACATCTATTGACTTTTCTGCAAGTCTAGGATGAATATTTATTTTTATTTTTAACTTTATGAGTAAAATCTCAAATTATAATATTTAATTAAATGAAGACAATATTAGCGAAACTCAATCAAAAATCTGGAGACAGAAAAATCAGAAAAAGATATTGGCTCCTCTGGGACACAAGGAGCCAATATCTTTTTCTGATTTTTCTGTCTCCAGATTTTCGATTGAGTTTCGCTAATATTGTCTTCATTTAATTAAATATTTTAATTAAATTTACTTTCAGTTAAAATAAAATATCCTTTTTCTTTCTGAGCTCTTGGAAATATCAAGTTTGATTTTGCTAAATAAATGCAAAAAAAACAGTAAATTTTATTTAAATTTAAAATAAAACAATAACTTTGTAAATACCACTTTTATTTTTTATATACTTTATGCCGACCGGGTTTCGCTACAACCGTAGCTTCTTCAGGGCAGTATAATTCTCTACTAACATTAAGTTACATGTGTTATAAATAATATATGATTTACAAAATGGGCTGGACTCCTCAAGTGAAGGGGGAATAAGGAATAAGTGTTGATGGAGAATTGGGATTTGTAATTATAATGTCACATCACAAAGTAACTGCTTCATATGAACAAAAATTAAATTTTATATTTAATAAAAATAATAATAAATGTTTCTCAGCTCTCTGTGCCACTGGTAAATTCGAATTTTATTTATGAAAAATAATATGAGGATTTATTTTATCAATTAACATTTTATTTTATTTTTATTGATTACATTTATTTTTATTTGTTGTATAGATTGCAGCCAATGCCCAGGATTGCTCCCAGCCGCATCCCAGGGGAGTAGTAAGTATTTTTTGTGCCATATTCAATATTCAAAAGAAAACCAATATGTGTACCTGCATTTACAATAAATAAAAACCTACCTATTATATCTAATGTTGACAGATATTAAAAATTATGAATTTTCTTCAACACTGCTTTAAATTCAACAATATTAGAAGCAATCCTAAAAATATTGATTAAGAGCGTATAACCAGAGAAAACCAGAAATATGTCATTTTTAAATCAATGTTTAGACGTATTGACTCTTTTCCACAAAAAATTATAGATTTATTTCGAAAGATTGTTCTTTTATCTAGTAAACGTATGGATGTTTTAAATTTTGAGAAAAAATGTTTATTTTTAGTATAATAAGGTTATACCATAGGTCGTTGGCAGATTTGTTAAATTTTCAAAAAAGATTTTGTATTATACAACACCGATTTCAAATTATATAAACATACAGTAAAATAAATCAATACATTATCTGGTAAACGTATGAAACAGATTTTTAATTTTAGTTTAAATAAAATCCAAGTGTGTCTTGATGAAAATTGGTCCGTTTGTGTATTTATTTGTGCACTTACAGACTAATATATTTCAGATTTTTTGACATTCTTAATTTGCTCAGACATTATTGAAAAATGATAAATAATTATGATCAAAATATAATTGCAAAAAGTACATAATTTTAATAGTTTTATCAACACGCCTTTCAGCATTTTTGGATGAAGGTATAAATTAAAGCAAATTTGGAATAAAATAAAATCGATATTGAGTTAAAATTTTAAAAAGCTGGTACGGAGAGTAATTAATCTTTCTCATTGGAACCGCCCTGTACGATCATAAGAACATCTTTCGACGAAATGTGGATTTTCGGCCGCTGGCTGGTTAAACGGTCTTAATAATATAAATTATTTGCAGACGGTAGCCCTTGGCATATAATCTCAAAGACGAAAGTTACTACAAACTTATAGTTGTTATCTTAATAATTGGTATTCGTAAGTTGTGAAAGAATACCATATATAATTTAGTGATTTTCTGAATAACCTTTTTTCTCATACTCTCAACTTATTAACATGCTCTAGCACCCGCCAGATTGCTGCCCCGGCTCCTGTCCAATGGCTGAGAAAAATCTAAATCTCGAGGAATGTGGTCTCTCAGCAGGTCAAGGGCCACATGGGGGGCCAGGGGGCCGTGGTGGAATTTCAGTGAGTTAACTCAGATTATTAATGGTTGATGGGCGTGCTTACATGCTTTTTCTTCATCTTCTTTGTGTGCCCTATCAGGTCCCCCCGACGTTGGCGATCACTCTTGAAAAGATCTCTCTGTCATGCTTTTTCAATCGTCTATAAATGATTCACCCCTGTCAACCTATGAAGCGTAGCTGTCTACACTTTTGACTTTGAGGAAAACATGAGATAAGATATATAAGACCAAGGGACCAAGGTACGGGCAAGGGGGGGGGGGGGCAGCTGTCCCGATACGTAAGTTATGCGGGTAAAGAAAAAAGCTTTTCTAATATTTATCCCAACTTTCCACGATGCACACAAAAATTATAAACTAAAAAGGTAATAATAAAAATTAAATTAAAAATTAAGTTGGGATAAATCTTAGAAAAGCTTTTTTCTTTACCCGCATAACTTACGTATCTAACTAAAGATTGTACGTTGATTTGTATTTTACTTTTCTTTTTTTTTATGTATTATTTTTACGTGCATTTGTAAAACTTTGACCGTGTACGGTTTCAAATGTTTTCAAGCAGTTTAGGTATTTAAAATTTATGACTTAATCCGTAGAGGCCCTCAAACCGTTTGTGAGAATCAATTTAATTTTTATTATTACCTTTTTAGTTTATAATTTTTGTGTGCATCGTGGAAAGTTGGGATAAATATTAGAAAAGCTTTTTTCTTTACCCGCATAACTTACGTATCTAACTAAAGATTGTACGTTGATTTGTATTTTACTTTTCTTTTTTTTATGTATTATTTTTACGTGCATTTGTAAAACTTTGACCGTGTACGGTTTCAAATGTTTTCAAGCAGTTTAGGTATTTAAAATTTATGACTTAATCCGTAGAGGCCCTCAAACCTTTTCCATAGATATATGTATTCTCGAAGTAAAACATGTGTTTTTAACTGTTTTATTATTGCTTCTTTTCGTATATTTTAGAATATGGTTAGGGCCCTGAGGGCCTCAGACACAGAATTAGGACTTATACTCAAGTTAGTCAGCTCAAAATTAAAAGCTAAATTTTAGTTAGTTCCTCGTTTACAAAATGCTCACGTGAGTTAAGGGGCCATCCATAAATTACATCACACGAATTTCATGATTTTTGACCCCCCCTCCACCCGTCCCTATCGTCACATTTGTGAGACCCCCCTCTTCCCCCTAGTGTGACGTCACATATTTTGCAATTTTACATCTAAAAATAGTCAAAACAGTAGTTCAATTTTTTTTCATGTAACGTCACAGAGCTGGTGAACCCCCATACCCCTTGTCCCCCCCCCCCCCCCCCCCCCCCGCCTGCCCCTTCCTTAACAAAATCCTAGCTACACCCTTGTATAAGACTATTTCTTAAGCTCAACAGCCAATAGCTTGACTCTGGAAGAAACCGACAGCTCTCATGTTTCCAACCTGCAACAATATGGTTACCTTTAAGCACTCAAGCGATAACGTATCAAATTAGGGTAGGTGGTTTTTGGATTTTTTTTATAAAACCTAAAAATGTGAGATAAATAGTGAAATTTAGGTGGATTCAATGGATTTAAACTGCAGTTAGCGGTTCATATGTACCCGTGTTAATATCTGGAAGAATGATTTTTTAATGAATGAAAACACCCGGAAATCTACATCGCTTGAGTGGTTATTCCTGCTTTTCCCTAAAATCATAGCTCCAACATTCAAGACACTTTTTGAGGAGAAACTGAAATGAAACCAATTGCCGACGCAATCGCAAAAATTATTCGAAAACTTGACAGTTCGTGAGCCGCTACCATGGCAACCTGTTAACAACGCAACTGAAATGCGACTGTCGCACAACCAGCAGTGCTGGTGCATCGGCAACTGGTTTCATTTCAGTTTCTCCACGAGCGAAGGCCCTTATTATGATCAAAAAAATGCCCACGAACCGGCTGTAAACATACAATATGATGTTTTTTTAATTAAATGAATAAAGGATGATAGTCAATACATCGTTTCGAGTGAAAGTAAAGGGTACTTTCCTGTAATTTATATTCATTTATCTTAAGATAACGGGAAATTATTAACCTTTACAACTCTGGCTGTTTCGTTGCAATCCATCCCATGTTTTGAAATAGTGTATGTTTTTTAGTGAAACTTCATGGATCACATTTGCGACATCCGCGTACGGTTTTCCGTATGGATTAGGTTAAAAAATACCATTTGGATGGCGATGTTTATCAGTTTCTATTTATTTTTCCAATAAACAGTGTGAGGCGATGCAATGCATTATGAAGAAGGGCGGTCTTCTCACTGCCGACAATAAGATCAATAAGGCCGCCTTCAAGACATTCTCTGAGCAGCAGTACTCCGCGGAATGGAAGCCAGCCATCGCTAAGGCTTTGGCCGCCTGTGATGCTGACACCAACAAGGCTGACGAATGTGAAGTCAGGCGATATGTCTTCTGCTTCGGAGACAACATATTTATGGTAAGTGCAACCCTCAGAAGATTGACAATGATTGCTAACACTCGATATGCTCAAAAAGGCTTCGAAAAAAACCACCAGCTCTAATTAATAATTAGTGGCCTGAGGATTGAGGACCCAGGTCAAGCACGAAGTAGCATTGTAAATGAGTAATTTCTTTAAAATATCAATATTTTGGAATGATGAATGTTTCCACCATTATCATCAATGGTTTTTTAAAGCCACTGAATTTAACATTCCATAATACAGTGAAACCCTCTTAAGAAGTTCTCTGTTAAGACGTTTCGTGGCTTAAGACGTTTGTTTTTCTCGGTCCCTCGGCTCAAAATTGGTCCAATTTTTCCCACATATAAGGTTTTCCTGCTTAAGAAGTTTGTTTTTTCTGGTCCCTTGGAAAACTTCTTAAGAGGGTTTCACTGTATACGTATTTCTTTACTGCTCATTAAATTTGTTGATATTATTTATACTGTTTCAAAATTTTCCTCGGGAAGCATCCATTGTAATTTAAAGCAAAGTTTTAAACCCAAAATAAATGAGCCGTAATTATAGAGATGTTTTGGAATATGAATGTTCCAGAGAAAATATTTGACTTCTTGTGTTTTGGATAGAATTACCTGCCAAATTAGATTAATTGTTTTTCACCTGCCATTTTGAACACATATTTATTTATTTTTGTATGTTATTCCAGAACTGCCCAGCTTCCATATTGGTCCAGTCTGCAGATTGCACTGCCCTAAAGTCTTTCATGGAGAAATGCTACAGGACAGGCCCACCACAGTGATTTAAACACTATTCTTCAAATAAATACTTATGTTGTTTTGTTACGTTGGTAAATAATAATATAGCAAAATAAATAAATGCATGTCATAAAAAAGTGTTTAGCTTAAAATAAAACTCTGATATTCAAAAGCAGCCATTCTTCTATTTAAAAAAAATCAATTTTTTGTAAACCTACCTGAAAAAATGTCATTTTCAGTGTCTTTAATCTTTCCCAGTCAATGGAGGTTTTGTCACAATTTTAAAAAATGGTATAGAACACCTTTAGACCTCCACTGTTGTATGAAATTTTATTTTTCGTTTAGGTTATGGGCTATTGAGTTTTTAAAGGGTGTTGAAATGCCACTTTGATGAGTTGTCATGGAACCATCTACTTATATTCTTAGAAATTATCTTTTCTCCCTCTTTTTATAAACAAAATCTAAATAAATAAATCTCAAGTTATTTTCAAAGTTTTATTATATTTTCATAAGGCTAAATAAGTGCCCTTCACAATATAAATAAATATAGTAATATGACATAAGCATGAGCATTTTAATGTGCAAAAACCTATGAAAAGAAAGTATGTTTTGACATTGGTGATAGGCAAGACTGGCGTTCAACAGATAAAATTTTACATTGCCAATGTAAAGTAGCAATGTCGGCGCATAAGCAGTTGACACAAAATGCATAAATTTTGAAAGAATGTATGTATATATATATATATACATATTTATATATATATATATTATATAGTATTGTTTGGTTTTTCAAAAAACTCACTTTTTCTGGCACGCCAAAATCGACCGCACCGCCCCTTAAGTTTCACCAACCTCGAGGTTCACATTCGGGTAAAGTCGATTAAGACGGCCCTTGCACGCCAAAACGACCTTTCCGCTCCTCGAGTTTCACCGACCGCAGAGACCATTATCGCTAGACAGGAAACTCACATAAATCGAGCTGAAACATAATAAACAGCGACAAATGTGGCAAATTTTGCGGCGAAAACTAGAACCTCTAACTTAATCTCTCACCTTTGGACTTAGTTCTATTTCCGGCCGCCAGGTGCGCCGGGTCAAAAAAATTGGCATTTTCGCGTGTCAATTTCGAGTTTCCATACAAAACGAAATTTACTATGGAAATTATTCTTATTAATTATACGGCGTTTTTGAGAAAAAATGACATTTTAAACGTGCTTTGCGGGATCGTAGATTACGTAAAAAAAACACTTTCTGCCGGAGATGTTTTTTAATAAACATAAACATTACAAGTTTTAGAAACTTTTAAAACCAAAACATGTTTAGCTCCCCCTTGAAAATGTTTCACAATATTGCAATCAAATTCGACATTTTTCTGACATTTGCGAAAAATTCACTTTCATCGATAAATGCAAATCGTTTGCAGCCTGTAAAATTGGCTGGTATATTAAAATTTTATAATTTTTCTCGAACTTTGCAACACTGAAGATGGAGTCGTGATGGCGTTAAAATTCACTACCACCTTAAAAAAAGCAGACCCCGCCCTAATAGGTTTTGTATGAAGAATTTTTTTTTTTAATGGCGGATTTCAAATTGCATAGCTCGACAGGGCCTAAATTTACGCGGGATTGATGCAAATTTGTGCATCGGTCTTGCCTGTTTAAAAAATATAATTATGGAATATTATCTGTCTGTGTATGATATAGTATAGGTAAGTACCTAATACAAAAGCGCTAGATTTACCCGCGCTTCAACAGCAAATTGAAATGTCAAAAGAAAACGGATCTCTCAGCGGTTTGGGTTGTTGTTTTTCGGGAAACGGCATTGCGGCCGGAAAAAACGATTCTGGCTTGGATGTTTTTGGAAAATACGGTACCCTGAAATATAAGGCAACTTTTAACAGTAATTTTACGTGTCCGTCTCATGAAAAAATGTTCATGAGGATATGATAAACATATAACATTTTCCAAAAAAATGAGGAAAACGCGTGCCATAGATTTCAGAAGTGGAGATTTTTACTGGCCAGTTTAAATATGTTCCTACAGGGTAGGTACTTATTTCAGTGGTATTGCAAATATGATGAAAAAGCAAATTTTGCCGGAATTTTAGTAACAAATGCGGAGGTACCTACCCGAATACGTAGCTACACAATTAAATGCAATACTTAGGTTAGGTTGTTGTACAACGATACTGAATAATTCAACATTTTTTAAAGGTTCATTTTCAAGTTCTTCGTAAGTTCTATTCAAGTTCTGTTATTTTATCAGTACATGCCAGTTGCATCATAAAACTGAAATAATAACTGAACTTGAATAGAATTTGAACCGAACTTTTACAGAACGTAAAAATTGACTTGAAAAATTGAAGAATTTTTAATTTCGTTAAACAACCCAGCCTAAATATGTGTTTTTTTTTACGTATACCAGCACTCAAAATTTAGGTAGGTACCCATCTGCATATAACAACTCGGTATCATCCGACTATATTGCATACGTATTAGTTTTCTAATTTTACAATGAAATTACTCGAAGTTGAACGGGATATTTTTTAAAAGTATTAAATTCATATAGCGCTTTATTTTAAGCAGTGAAACTACTGGTGAGTTCTGGCATTATAAAATTTGTATGAAAATGTACGTACGCTCATAACTTCCGAAGGACTGCAACAATTTGAAAAATTCTTTTTTTGTTGTGTTCGTTATTGTTAGTACAAGGTTTGTATAAAATTACTGGTGAGTTCTGGCATTACGAAATTTGTAAAAAAAAATTATAGGTGGCGCGCGAGCTGTTTGAAAAATAAATGTACCGGGAATTAGTATATGTAATGCGGCAGGTGGGGGGGGGGGTGGAAACAGGAAGGGGGGAGGGGAGCCTGGGAGGGGGGAGGGGAACTCGGGAGGGGGTTTACGATACGGAGAAGCCTAGGAGTGAAGTGGGGTGAGGGAAGGTGAGGGAGGCGGAGTGGAAAGGGGAAGAGGATGCTGGTGAGGAATGGGGGGGGGGGGATTCCTGGTTCCTGGATACAATAGTGAGCTCTGGCAACACGAAATTACGCATTGCTCAACCGTTCATCCGATTGCGATGAAACTTTGGGGATTTGATGTGTGCATGCCTACAACGGTGTCTATACACTAACATATGGTAGGTTTTTGCTACTAGGCCCTGCGGGCGGCTTTATAAACATTTGTATGTATAACCGCTAAGCGTTGCTAAACCATTTATCGGATTGCGATGAAACTTTAGGTTTTGATGTGCGCATGCCTACCATGCCTTTATGGCAGTAGATACCTACCCGCTTACTATGAATTTTTTAAGTTAGTTTTAACCCGTTAGTTGCATTTGCAACGGGCATAAGCTAGTTATATATTAATGCTCAGTTTTGAAGACGAGCTCACTTTTTTTTGATGGGAAAATCGACCTCACCGCCCCTGGAGTTTCACCAACCTCAAGGTTCACTTTGGCTTGCCAAAAAAATTCAGTGCTTTCGATGGATCCGAAAATGACCTCTCCGCTCCTCGAGTTTCAAAGACCGCAGAGACCATTATCGGATCCAGGGGAGCGTGCCAAAAGTCTCCAGATTACGGACCATTTTTCATACAAAACACCGCTGCACGGTTAGCAGCGCAACCAAACGGCGAAAACTACAATTAAATCTCTCACCGACGGAGAAATTCGGCCTTAGTTCTATTTCCCGCCGTCATGTTCACCCGTTGAAACGGCGCGACGTACGCGTAGGCTCAAAAAGGGAAAGAAAAAAGTCTTTTTTGGGTACGAAAGCACACTTTTCAGTACTTGAGAAAACTACGGAAAAATTAAGCATTTTGTTTGCGTACATTTTTGCTAGCGATTTATTCACAGAAAACTGAAGCAAATCAGCGGCAAAAACTGGAACCTCAGATAAAAGTACTCAATTCGGCTCAGTTATATTTCCTGCCGACAGGTGTACTTCAAAAAAAAGATGTCATATTGGCCATTAGTTTCAATGCAAAATAAATTGCTACGAATGTTGAGTTAGGTCAGGATTCTTACATGTCAAAACAAAACGGATCTCTCAGCGGTTTGGGTTGTTGTTTTTCGGGAAACGGCATTGCGGCCGGAAAAACGATTCCGGCTTGGATGTTTTTGAAAAATTCGGTACCCGAAAACATAACGCATCTTTTGATACCAATATAAGGTGACCGTCCCATGTAAAAAAGTTCAGGGTCGCCGAAAAACCTATAAAATTTTCCAAAAAAAACAAGAAAATACGTGTCCATAGATTCACTTCTGAATGCTTCTGAAGGGAAGATTTTTACCGGCCAGTAGGTACAAATTGAAATGTTATTAATTCAGGGTAGGTACCTACTTATCTCGGTAGTATTGCAAATATGATAAAAAAGCAAAACCATTGCCGGAGTTTTGTAAGGAAAAGCCCCGGTACCTACCGGAATGGGTAGTTAGACAATTATTCAGGTTTTAATGCAATTTAATTTACTAAGGTAATGTTTCACCGATACTGAATAATTTAACAATTTTTTTAAGTTCATTTTCACGTTCTGTGTAAGTTCTATTTTTTTTTATCAGTAAATGCCAGTTGCATCATAATACAAAAATATCTGTAGAACTTGAATAGAATTCGAACCGAACTTTTACAGAAATTATTCGAAGTTGAACGGGATTTTTTTTTAAAGTATTAAATTCGTATAGCGGTTTTTTTAAGCAGTTAAACTACTGGTGAGTTCTGGCATTATAAAATTTTTATGAAAATGTACGTACGCTCATAACTTCTGAAGGACTGCAACAAATTGAAAAATTCTTTTTTTGTTGTGTTCGTTATTGTTAATGCAAGGTTTGTATACAACTACTGGTGAGTTCTGGCTTCACGAAATTTGTATAAAAAAATTTAATAGGTGGCGCACGAGCTTTTTGAAAACTAAATGTACCGGGAATTAGTGTATGTAGTGTGGCAGCTTTTTGCTGCTAGGTCCTGCGGGCGGCTTTATACATAATTGTGTGTTTAACCGCTAAGCGTTGCTAAAGCATTCATCCGATTGCGATAAAAAATTGTAGATTTGATGTGTGCATGCCCACGACGTTTTCTGTATACAAAAGTGAGCTCGGGCATCATGAAATTACGCATTGCTAAACCGTTCATCCGATTGCGATGAAACTTTGGGGATTTGATGTGTGCATGCCTACAATGGTGTCTATATACTAACGTATGGCAGGTTTTTACTGCTAGGCCCTGTGGGCGGCTTAATGTATGTTTGTATGTTTAACCGTAGTTACCTACCCGCTTACTATGAAATATATATTTTTTTCTGTTAGTGAGTAAGTCAAGTTAGTTTTAACCCGTTAGTTGCATTTGCAATGGGCATAAGCTAGTATAATATTAATACAAAAATAGTAACATCAAGCTGTTTACTCTAGATTAAATCTTAAAAGTCGGAAAAAGGTCTCCACATGCCACAGATTTAATTATAAGGCTGGGCATATGCTGAGACGCGGGCTGCGAAGTTCAGTGGAGGGCAGAGTAGATTTTATGTGAACGTATGCAGGGCCGTATTATCCATAAGGAAGTGTAGGCAACCGCCTAGGGGCCCCGCATCGGCTAAGGGCCTCGCGCACCGAGAAATTAATTCTTCAGACACAGGGTAATTAATAGTTTAGAGATCTCAAGGAAAACATAGATATCATCAATGTTGATCCAAATCTGAATGCATTGTATATGCACACTTACTGCTACATAAAGGGCCATATTATCAAAAAGGCAGTGTATATAACTGCCTAGGGGCCCCACATCGGCTAAAGGGAAAAGGGGCCCCGAGACGTGCATTGCCTGGGGGCCCCAACATGTTTAATCCGGCCCTGAACCTATGTACAAACCTTCGATGCAGACATACATTTGCTCTGCCCCGAGTTATGACCGCAATGCAGATTCTGCGTGATACGTGCGCAGATGTTTGTGTCACCTACATCACAGCACATGCTGATCAAAGATTTCTGTATCATTCGTCCTGCGGCGACATTTAAGCTCCGCATTGCTCTGCACGGCATGTATCTCAGCATATACCTAGCCATTAGTATTTTTAAAACTTTCTATTCAGAAAAACAAATTTATTTGCACTAGAGATATACATATGTACAGGGGCGTAGCTAGCGCCGTATCAGCCCTATCAATGATACGGGGCCCCCGGGCCACAGGGGCCCCTAACGTGTGTAAGCAAAAATTAGTAAAATATTATCCACAATTTCACTTAATATCGTGCTTCCCGGGAAAAAAACATATAAAAAACTGTCACGTGCCTATAGAGTTTTCACTTCAGAAATGACAAAAGTCAAGAAAAGCATATCTTTTTTTCCCGGGTTAAGCGTGCGCCCAAAAGTTGGCAACATCCTACATCGGTTATTACGGGATTCCCCGTTTATAATGACAAACCACGGAGAGTAATATTTACGCGTTTTATTTCATTCCGGTTCAAACGTTACTTATTACATTGTAATACAATGCAATCTTGTTCTTCTGATTATTTATTGGTTAATTAGTTTGATTTGTGAAAAGAATGAGTGAAACGAAAAGAGATTATCCCAGTGGAGCTATGAAATGAAAAAGTAAACAGAAAAGGGAGGAGGTTATAAAAAAAATGCCCAAAATTTTTAGAAAAACTGAAATCGTCTTCAGCCATATATGATTTAATAAATCAATTTGCCGAAAAAAAGGCAAGAAAAGAGTATATTTAATTTGAATAGTTTGGATAGCTTAATTTCAGGGACGAAGTGATAACTTGTAATCAATAAATATTTATTTTTATTTAATGCAAGCATTTTTGTTTCTTTTGTGAGAAATCTTTACCCTTCATTTGAGCCCCCTAACTAAGTTTGATACAGGGCCCCTCCAAGGCACGCTACGCCACTGCATATGTACAACTTTCAAAAAATCATTTTACTGACAAGCTGGTGTGTGTTAGGACATGTGTCTGTTGTAACCCCCGATTGCAGAAATTGTTGATATAATGGAAGGTCAATCAAGGTGAATTGCTTTGGCCATACGTTGCATTTCCTGAGGGCGAAAACTATGAATAAATATAACCATTTGGGAAAAAAAACAACATTTTTTTTGTAAATTTTCACATTTATTCATTTTCGAAATCGTAAAGTGTGTACCTACTTCAGGCCATTAAAAACAAATGAAGAATGTGACCTGAACATATACAGTTACATTATGTAGAATTAAAAGTCATAACAAAAATTTTGTTGAAATTACCTTTTTTAAATTTCATCAACATTAGTTATAACATAATTATTATGTAAATGTTATAAAAAAGCAGTGTACATCTCTGTATCTAAATTATCTGCTACTTAATGCTAAAACGTCACAACAAAAGCAATTTCTGTATGAAAAACTGGGCAAATTATAATATATATATCATATAAATGATACTTCACTGCTCACTTCAATGAGTTCCGTCAAAAAACATTTTTGCGAAACCAATTTACAAAAATACACTTTAAAATAAAAAAAATTAAGTAAAAAAAAAAAAAAAAAGCTAAAATTCGATAGAATATTTTGTAGAATGGATTTAATTATAATCATCAGTAGACATTGGATTATATGCACTAATAAAATGCCAAAATGTGCATGCAAATATGCTCTAAAAAAGGCCGAAAAATGCACTAAAAACTCTTGATGTGCCCAAAATATGCACAATGCAAAATCAAAAAACCATTTTTATTTTTATATATTTTAATTAAAGACAATTCAAAAACAGCAAAATATTCTTAAAATTATGCATAGTTTTTGTGACAATGTACAATTAAGTATTTTTCCAAATTTTCGAGCACAAATTTGTGAAATTTTTTACCCAGTATTAATTTGTACGCCGAAAACGACCTCTCTATGTCAACTGAAGTTATTCGACAGAATTTAAAATTTGGCGCCATTTCTGGAGACACCTGCCGACTCGGTGCCGAGAGATTCTATATCTTTTGTGGGATCGTTATCGAGATAACAGACGTGGTCTCCCGTCAGATTTGTGTAATTATTACATATTTCCTGTCACATATTTTGGTTTGGATTGTTTTAAACACGAATTCCTGCAAGTATGCATGATTATTATTTCCAACAAAAACACAAATTACATAAATATATAATTTAGACAATTTATCGGTAGTCCCGCGAAGCTGCCACATGGCTGCTTGTTTAATGTACGTTGTGCATAGAAAAATTAACTAAATCACATAAATCTGACCGGAGGTCACGTCCGTTATCTCGATAATGATCCCACATAAGATAAAGAATCGCTCAGCTGCTTAGGCAGAATATGACCTGTGCCGTTGATTTAGTTCTTCATGTCTTCAAGACTCGAGTTTTTAAACAAAGCAGCGTCTAACGTTTTACGAATATTTTCTGATGTTGAATTAAGTATGATCATTGTTTCCAGTATTTCTATTGATTTAAATAGAGGAAGGTTTTTTATTTCCAAAATTTTTATGGTATCTGGTAACTTGTGGAAATGTGTTGAGATGAGGGCGATATTCTGTTTAATGGATGCGTCTTCAAATGCTAAATATGCACGATTGGGAAAAAAGGCTAAAATATACATTAACGCCGTAATATAAAATCCGATGTCTAATCATCAGACATCAAAATATTCATATTAAAATTACAAAAATGGTAAATTAGGGAGAAACTTGTAATAAAGATTTGTTTGAATCATTTGAAATAACAGAGATGTAAAAAAGGAATTTTGTTTTCAATAATAATAATAATAAATGTTTTAATTCTTCCCTTTTTTGTAACAAGAGAGATAATGATATCCACACTGGGATCTCTAATGCTGAGTTTCAAAATTTAAATTTAAATAAATTGAAAGTTTCAAAGATATTCTATTTACACTTATTTGAGTCGTTTCTGGATCAAAAGTTTGGGTTGCTGGTTATTTGGGTCGCATGGATCAAAAGATTGAAAAATATCATATTATTGTGTATTAACATTTTAATTAACTTAATTATTTTTAAGTCAAGGCATCAGCAGTAGCGATGAGTGGTTTATGAACGAGTCGCACAATTGAGCTAGCTCTTTTTGATAAGACGTATTCATACGAATCCCGATAGACTGCACCACCTCTTAATTGAATGGTGATTCTAAAATTAACTTACCTACTTATTAAGTTTTCTTACAAAATAAATCTTGTATCTTGCCTGCTTCTAACTGTTTAATACATATTTATATATTATTCATTATTTCATGTTACATTTCACAAAACACTTCAGGCCTTGGGCATATTTTGTCGGAAGGTTAAAATATTTCCGACCTCTAATAAAATCCTAAAAAATGGAATATTTCTGAATGCACCCGAAAACTAAAACAGATTTAAAAAAAAATAATACTTAAATGTTTTTTTTCAAATTGTATAATTTTTATATTTAATTTTAACTTCCATTTTTTAAAATATATCCAAATTTTCAATGCAAAAATAAAGAAGTTTTAAAAATTGCTCACCTAACATTTTTAGTAACTAAAATTACTGAAAAAAAAAACACATACATATTTTTTAGGCAAATGTTAACTAATTTTTTTGTCATTCACATAGACATATGAATATTAGTAGACCTGCCCTATGTGATAAAAGCGTATCATTTCCCCCTCCCATCGGAACCATTAAATTGGAACCGGCTGGGATCGAGTATGGCTTCGCGTTAATCTAAAAAATGTGACGTCATCATTCTTCTCCGAGCCAGCGTCGAGCTCTCATCGGTGCATTTTACGAAATAACACGGTAAAAATTGTGTCTTGTGTTTTGAAAATGTGTAAAAATAAAATGTGAAAAGGAAAATAAACCCAACTGTCGTAATACATTCCATAGGCAAGCATTATTTTAAGCTAATTCAGATCACATAATATGATCGTTTTTGTAACATACACTATCACTCAAGATACATGGCGTGTGCCCGTCCCTGTTTACTGGGGTAAGTAAATTATGAAACATTTATAAAAGTATCTCCACCAAATACGGCAACAAAATATTGAACTCGACCTTATAGGCGACCTTACTTTGCATATTTGGACTTCGCAAATGTGTTCATTACGCGGCGAGTAATTCGCGCTCCCATGTAAAAAGGTCTATTCATTCAAAAGCAGAGTTTACTTTTAAGAACGAAAGTGTGATATTATAATGCGAGATGCCTATATACTGTCAGATTGAGTTTTGACGAATCACATATCACCAAAGCCGTTTTCCCGCTCTTCGTCCCGCTGTAGTTGGTTTCTACCCCTCACCTTTCTGTTCTGGTCTATTAATATTCATATGTCTATGGTCATTCATGTAAAAATAATTAATAAAAAATTCCCAAATTTAATTTTTTTTTTTCAAATTGCGATCGGAAACTTTGGTTTCATGAAGGTGTTTAATTTTAAAATTTGAATGTAAAGTGTGGTGTTTTCTCTTTCTAACACCGTTTAGTTAGATCATATATCTAACCATGATAGAAGGGAGCCAATGATTTCTATAAGATCGGTACGAGTTGTACCGAAAAGCGAACAAATTAGCCTGAGTTTGTTTATTTGTTTATTAATGACAAACACAGTACATTGTAATACAAGTTATAAGATGTTTAAGTTTTACATGGTTATGTACCTATTACGTATGTCATAGAATGTCATTTGGTAATTACGCCTGACATATGTAAAAACGGGTTTTAAAACTTAATTAGTTAATGAACAACTAATAATAATAGAAAGAAAGAAAAGGGAGGGTGGGGGGGGGGGGGGGAGATAGAAAGACATTTTAAAAGAAGGATTATATGCTCACTAAATTGTAAATGACTGATTAAGGTTTAGTGAAAGGTTAAGTGTAAGTAGTTTTAAAATTTATAATGTGTATTTACATCACGCCAAGCAATTTAATAAATTAGTTTTGTATGTAAGCAAGGAATCATGGAAAATGTCTAAATGTAGTAATTTTTCGTAGTGGGTATAAGTTTTGATTGCGCGAGTAATTGGTGAGTTACTTGCTACATTAGTATTGTTAGCTTCATTATGAAAAAAGGAAGTGTGCCTGGTACGCCTCATTGGGACAATTAAACTAATTATGGATAGCAATTCAGAACTATCTATTTTATTATTTAGCAGGTTATATAGAAACAACAGATCTGATAATGTGCGTCTTTTTTCTAAAGTTAACATATTATTTGTAGTTTTGTTGTATTTCTTGAGTAAATGTTTCCTAAATTTAATCTGTATACTTTCTACTAAATCTTTGTATACCTTATATCGAGAATTCCATATGGTTGACGCATACTCCAGTGGACTTCTGACCAATGAACAAACAACATTTCTAGGGTTTTAGCACTTTTGAAAACTTTACATATTCTTAATAAGAAACCTAGCATCTTGTAAGATTTTGACATAATTTGTTCGATATGCTTATCAAAAATTAGTTTGCTGTCTAAGTAAACACCTAGATCTTTACATGTAGACGTATATTGTAAGGGTTTTTTATTCAAGTTGTAAGGATAGATGATTTAATTCTTATTTCTAGTGAATGTGATTGAGTGACACTTGGAAATGTTTAAGGACAATAAGTTTGATTCACAGTATGCGCACAAATTATCAAGATCGCTTTGTAATTCCACACAATCAGATAAATACTGTATGCGTTTAAAAATTTTCATGTCATCCGCATATAATACAAAGTAACTATTTTGAAAGCATACATAAATGTCATTTATGTAAATATTAAATAAGAGTGGTCCGAGATGCGACCCCTGAGGCACACCCGAGACGATTTCCGTTAAATAGGATGCGAAACCATTGACAACCGTGATTTGGTGCCGATTACTGACATATGATGCGATCCATCTATAGAGATCACCATGAATTCCTAAACCTAGTAACTTCTGTAAAAGAATATAATGATTAACACGGTCGAATGCTTTGGAATAATCTGTATAGACGGCATCTACCTGACATCGCATATCCATTTGAGCACGAAGAAAATTTATGAAAAACGCAAGACTTGAGGTTGTGGAGCGATTTCTCATGAAACCATGTTGATTACTTAAAAGTGATGGTGAGATGGAAGAATATAATTGATCAAAAACAATTTTTTCCAATACTTTACTTAGAATCGGTAATTTGGATATAGGTCGATAGTTGGAGACATCATTTTGACTGCCATTTTTAAAGATTGGAGTAATCAAGGCTGTTTTCCACTTGTCGGGAAATGTTCCTTCAGTTAGCGATAATTTGAAAATAGCAAAAATGGGGGGTGTCAGTTGTTTACTACAATAATTTATAAAAATCTTTAAAAATTTAAAAAAAAGAGTTAAAATTATGCAAGTATTACGTGAAAGGCATCTGATAGTTCCACCTCTGGACTTGGACATATGTACCTACTAATTACCTAGAATCTTATTTTTTGAAGAAAAACTTCTTTACGCACGCTCAACTTGGGGGGTAAGCTGGTGAATGCATTACGAAAAGTGTGATGCGAACGGTAATCGATGCGAACAGTGATCGGGCGAGGCGTACATAATGCACAACTAAGGTAAGGCGTACATACTAACCCAAGGTCGTAGGTCACTCCACTGTCGCAGGTCACCCCACGGTCATAGGTCAACCCATGGTCATATGTCACCCCAATGTCATATGTCACCCCAATATCATATGTTCTTTTATAAGTTAGTGAAGTTTTACTTCAGTCGTGTGATCTAAAGCACACTCGTTTTTTTGTGGTATGCGGCAGTCGGGAATCGTACAATCATACGCTTAAGCTGGGGAGCTGGGAGCAATTGTCGGCGGATCAGCTGTCGAGTCACCATAAAAACATTTCAATTAAAAATGGCGGACTCTCTCACCAGGGTCATAGGTCATACCTTTCATGATAGTATCTTTCACTCTAGAAAGGAATAGTAATAAAAAATAAAAAAAGAATTGTTGAGGTAACCCCACAAATATTTTATTTAAATTACCTCCACAGAGTACATGATCTACTCAGTTATTACAATAACTACACCAAGGCATTATGAAAACCAGACCACTAGCGTTTCTTGTCAATTGTTAAAAGTGCTAAGTCCATTAATTATTAAAAAAAACAAACCAAGAAAAACAGTATCACTTTACAAAACTACAAAACAGTAGAATTACGCCGATTTTTGAAGTGTAAACCTTTATTTGATTGTTTTATACATAATAATTGTACCTCGAGTGTAAATATACTCTATATCAATGTTCAGAAATTGTTAAATGCGTCAAGTTCGGGGTGATCAGAAATTAAATAAAATGAGTGTAATGTTACGAGCTTAGTGTGCTGCAAAGCTGTTTCCTAAATAGAGTTAGCGTTGGCGATGGGACGCATCACAAGAAGGCGCCAAAACCAAAAGTTCTCTGAATACTTTCCCAGTAATAGCGCTCCCAGTTTTGTTTGGTCGTTTCAACATCGGCTATCGGCACCCCCACTTGCTTCACTGTAACCAGCGTGTGATCGGTCTGAAAAGAAAAGAAAAATTATCAAAAAATGTTACGCTACTTGCCAGGAATAAGATCAATGAATTTCACAGTAATATTGCCTCCAAACAGGACGAATTTCCACCCCTTTTTTAGCATCTAGTTTCACAGATCTTTTGGTGAATGCCATGACCATTTCTACCTTAGTCAAGAGTCAAGACATCGGAGAACTACGGAGCTCTACACTGGAATTGTTTAACTTCATGTTTAAAGACATTCGCGAGATACTGGCAGATGTCAATTGATAGTTTTTTTTTTGGCAATTCACCCTAAAGAGAGTGCTATGTGAATTGATAGTTAAAGTTCTCTTTTGTGTTCACAAAACAATGATGTTCTCTCATGTCAATTGTCAAAGGGAGCACATATAGATTTATTGCTGAGCCTATTTAGTATTATAAAGAGCCATATTCCATACAAAGACCCTGAAGATTACAAGTTCTCCTGGCCCTGGAAAGGATACCTTTGTGGCAAAATAATACATGCTTTGGATGCGGAATATCCTCCAATTTCTAGTAAACAACAAGCTTTTTATTAATTACATAATACATATGCATTCTCGACATATAATAATCGTCTAACACAGCGCCTAAACACACACATACCAGCATGTGTTCTCAGAGACTCGCTGCTTCAAAACATACAAGACGCGATACGCATTGTCCAGCAGTATTAAATGATACGGAAATCTAGCATTCAGAATGGTATAAAGTATTCAAATTCCGCACACGTACATTAACTTCTGTCTGCCTCGGTCTAGGAGTATGAAATAATACGCATCCCAGGATAGCATCCATCAAACAAAAAATTACTTTAACGCATATGGGTATAATGCACAGAATAGCATACCACAAATGGATTGGATTGATGGATGGACAAGTGGATTGTTTACATGGGTGATATATTTTTGACAATTTTGTTTAAATAACTGACGCGGAACTTATGAATCATTGAATATCTATTGATTACATATTTAATTCATAATTTAAAATAAAAAATAAATGAAGAAAGTGTTTTAACGCTGTAAATGATAATAGTGAATTGAGTGATTGTATAGTTGAATCATTAATGCGAAAAAGTTTTGTATCACGGCCATTTATGGAAAAAAACATATTCTGGATACCGAAAAAACCGACTCCCATTTTGAACATAACATCAAGAAATAAATCGTTTGTAAGATATGTATATTAAAATTTCAGTTTATACACAAATTTGTTGGGTTTATGTTGTGCAGGATTCTCCAAATTGTTTTTCCGGCCGTGTCTTATATTTAACTAGCTGACCCGGCTACGCGTTGCTGTGACTAACGAAACACAACGCCATCTACTGGATGGTTACCCAACCTTTATAACCACTGCCATCTGTTAATCTGCATACAAATCAAATCCACACCACCCACGCCCGCCCGCTTGCCAGCCCGCTCGTCCACCACATACAGACATTCTCCTTTATATATCATATTTCAACCAATTTACACAAAACCTTGACAAATTATCTACCTAAACCTTCCTCATGAATCACCGAGAGTTGTGACCGGAAAAGAATAGGCAACCTAACGTTTGCATATTCTATTGGCTTCATACTTTCGATTGGTATAGAATTTGTCTAATAATCAAACCGGTGAAATGTTTAAAAAAAATATTTTTTTTAACATTTCACCGGTTTGATAATTAGACAAATTCTATACCAATCGAAAATTCTATACCAAAAAATTTTTTTTTTTAAACATTTCACCGGTTTATCTTGCAAATTTTATCTTTATTATTAAAAGACAAAATAAAAAACAACAATTAAAAAAATACTTCTGTTTATTGTAAAAAAATATTATACTTTTTACTTTAACCAATATTTTACTTTCAAAATTCGACAACCGGAATTCGGGACTGATTTTTCGCAGGCAACCCTATACCACCGTGTTCATAATGAAATAATATTTAATTTTAATTCAATTATCAGACCGGTGCAAAATGCTAGTATCGATTTAGCTGTTTATACCTGGCTACCCGAGAGTTGTGACCGGAAAAGAATAGGCAACCTAATGTTTGCAAATTCTATTGGCTTCATACTTTCGATTGGTATAGAACTTGTCTAATAATCAAACCGGTGAAATGTTTAAAAAAATATTTATATATATTATTAATTAATCATACCCTGGACTAAAATTTGTTAGGCAACCCATATGCAATATATTTATTGACATATTAAATTAAATATAAAATACGTTTCATTAAATAAACATCTCTGTGAAGGTCGTTTTATATCGGGATCCTATACTATTTTAGTTGTTTTTGAGTTTATCATAAACAGACAAACAGATGCGTTGGAGGACTTTAATTTATAATATGTAGAGAAGATAATTAAGAGATAATTATGGATGTTGCGGAGTGTTAAGGATTTATAGAGCTAATTATACTATTTTTGTAAGCAATTGTTAAAGATTTGTATATTTATTTATATTAGGTATCATACTTATTAATTTTCCAGCATCCCTTCTACAAAAAGTCACCGACCGCCACTGATAACTAGCTGGGGTACCCGGCTTCGCTCAGGGATTTGATATGAGATTGAACTGACGTTCGACCCCACGACAGATCTTGCTTTATATACCTCTACTAATGGGTACTCCCACCCATACAAAAAAGGCTTTGAATGGTCCACAATGTTCCAGAATATTCCACAACATTCGAGAGTGTTCTGGAATGTTCCACAAAGATCTGGGATGTTCCCGAATGGTCCAGAGTATTCCCGAACATTCCACACCATTCCAGAATGTTCCGGGATGTTCTGGAATGTTGTGGAATGCTCTCGAATACTCCCACTTTTAATGACACAATACATTTTCTATGAAAATGAAGGCACATAATTTTAAATGTGTCTAGCACCGAGGGCACGGTTTATTTGCAAACTTATAAAAAAAATTGCATTCATCGTAACTTCGAAAGCATGTTTCTATTAAGAAAATTACTACAATTTTATGTAATGCAAAAATAAAGTGGATTTGACAGAAGCATCAGTTTGTTTGATATTTATGTGTATGCAAATATAAAATCATACAAATATACATAAAAAAATAAATCACTCATAAGGAAACAATGTTAATTACCTGCTGTTCGATGGATATTGTAACTTGTGAATGATGTGACTCTGGCCATTGTTTATATCGCCATGATTGAACTATTTTCTTGCCAGGAACGAGGTCGATGAATTCCCCGGTTATATTTCCTCCAAACAGGACAAATTTCCCCCCTTTTTCAGCATCTAGTTTCACAGGTCCTTTGGTGAATGCCATGACCATTTCTACCTTAGTCAAGACATCGTAGAACTCCTGAGCTCTACACTGGAATTGTTTAGTTATTCTAATGGTCTCAACTTGCAATTTGAGTCCCGTTGAAGGTTTGGCATCTGATACAATGGGGGCCATATCTATTTTCTTGTTGAATCCGCTCGTTATGCTGGATATATTATCCGGTTTCACGGTTTTGTCATCTTTCTTGGGAAGGATCATTCCTTTGGAAAATTCCACCCGCAATGAAGAGAGATATAGCTCAAGTTGGGCTCGGATTTTGGCACGTCCAATATTGTGCACATATTCCTTAAGCCGTAATGATTCGTCAGTATTTTCCTTGACAGTTACCGTAATCTGAAATAAAAACCACATTGATAAAAATTAACAAGCCAAACATAAACTTCAACATAATTTTGTAATTAACAATAACAATTAACATTGCTTTACCGCCTCTGTGGTAAAGCAAGAATGTAGTCATGGTTATTTAGTTATGATTAGTACGCAGCTGGCGCAGTGGCATAGCGTGGGGGGGGCGGTGAGGGCGGCCGCCCCGGGCGGCACTTTTCAAAATGTTTAAAAATTATTTAAGAATATAATTATTATCATTAGAGAGAAACATAATGTAAACATCGTTATACCGTGTGGGGTGTAAAGTACGTTAGTTTTTTAAATGTATAATAATTATTTGAAAATGTTCTACGATACTTTCGTTTACGAATCCGACTTTTTCCTTTATTATTTATTATAAATGTCAATAATTATTTTTTTTAAGCTGCAAATTTCGTAATTCGTAGGAAAACCGTACGCATATTATGAGAGAAATACTAATTAAAGTTGGGAACTCGCAAATAAATTCACTCTTAATTAAAACCAGAATTGTGTTCAGAATGTAACGATTGATTTCAGTTGTGTATTCATCCGCTGATACATTTCGAAGGAGAACATTATTTTATTCGAAGTGCATTGGAGGTTATCCACCACATACCAGCCCCTCTACTAGACCTCCCTCACTCGAAGTGCAGTTATAAAATTCTCTTTGCAGACTATGTATATGCTGCCAGAATCAAAGAGAAACAATTTTCATATTCTGAATATAGTTTTAATTGGCCATATACAGATTTAATTTAACTCGTCTAATCACAGAGATGCAAATTGTCCTAGATACACATTTAATTTTAAAATAAAATTGTATGAATGAGATAAAAACTAAAGAGACATTTAAAATATATGAAAAAGAATCTGTATTTAATTTATTCTATTTTAAGTACTTTAATTCGAATATCCGCAGGTGTGTATTTTTGAGCCAATTTACATTTCCAATATCAAAATTTTAATATTTAGAAACAAAAATGTTCTAATAAGCACGTCGGAAAAATTATTTTATCTAGAATTTAGAACAATTTAGTTTTTTGCAAAAGTGTAAAAAATTAACCAATAAAAAGGAACATTTAAAATGCATGGGAAGAACCGGGAATTTTGGGCGCAAACCTTGACAGGCAAAAGTTTATAGATATTTTTTTCTTATTATTCGAAGGTAAAATTCCAATTGTGGATTCATTTGCTAACACAATTCGAAGGAAAACATTATCTTATTCGAAGTGCAGTTATACAATTCTAGTTGCAGACTCTGTATGTGCTGCCAAAATCAAAGAAAAACCATTTTTATGTTCCGAGTGTACTTTTAATACGCCGCATACAGACTTAATTTAAACCAATTTTGTGTTGAGAATGTAAATTTCTAGTTGTGGATTCATCTGCTGACACATTTCGAGGGAAAACACTCTCTTATTCGAAGTGCAGTTATGAAATTCAGGTTGAAGATTACATATGTATGTGTTGCCAGAATCAAAGAGAAGCCGTTTTCATATTCTGAGTGTAGTCTTAATTCACCGCATACAGATATAATTTAAACCAGTTTTGTGTTCAAAATGTAAAATTTCTGGTGTGGTTTTATCTGCTGACACATCTCGATGGAAAACATTCTCTTATTGGGTAGTTATAAAATTCTATTTGTAGACTATTTATTTAATGCCAGAATAAAAAAAAACATTTTCATATTCTGAGTGTAGTTTTTATTCACATCATACAAACTGGTTTTGTGTTCAGAATACAATGATAAATTAAATAACGAGTTGCAGAGTGAAGCTTTACATTTGAGTTACATACCAAATGCTGGAAAATTTTGAGAAATTGATTGTTCCGTGTGTAACTATTATTTGGGGGCTTTAACGCAGAATCAATCGTAAGTTAAAACCTGTCTTGCGTTCTAAATACGGTGTAAAAGTTCAAGATGCGAAATCCTCTAACATGGATACCATTTTCGATTTCCGACAGCAGTTATAAACTTTTTATTTATTTTATTAAACATAATTGTCGTTGGAAGAATACTTGTCCAGGGTGGCCACAAAAAACGGATTTCAAAATTCCCTAATAATTCCAGGTTTTCCAGAGCAGTTTCTACATTTTTCCCTGATATGTTTAATTGATATAAGGGGATATCGTTTGTTAGATAAATAATAAAGGGAATTCCGTCATCTATAGCATTTATTATTTCTTTGCATCCCAATAATCCATTTAAAACAAAATACACTTGTTACAAATTTATGATAGGTATTTCGCCTGAAGACAATTTGTGAATAAATGAAAAGACCAGACAAAAAAGACAAATAAACAAAAAAAAACATTAACATTAGAAAAGATACTAAAAAAATATCACATGAAACAATATTTTTCACTGCAATCGGTGAAGAAATGGAGAAAAAGCCGCAGTTATTATTGTGAGGTTTGAAAAACATAATTTAGAGTGGTTGTCAGAAATGACAGTTGTCTCCAAATCTTTGGGTAGACCAATAGAAGTATTTCAAGAAAGTGGTTCTAGATCAAGGAAGAAGAAAAAAAGTGCATGATATGTTAGAGTCTCGCACTCTTGATGAACTCCAGTTAGCAGTAGAAATGAGATTGCACAAATGTATAAATGGGGCTGCGATGGTTATGGTAGTCACAGTCACTTCAAGCAAAGGTATAGTGATGGAGAATATCATGATTACTCGAATCTCCCTACAACGTCATAGGTGCCACTTCAGCTCTACAGCGAAGTACACTCAAGAAGCAAGACTTATATAGCTAAACCCACGGTCTTCATCTATGTACAAGGAACTTCAGACCAATAAGATTTCAATTTAAAAAAGAAACTCCCGAGATAATAAGAAATGAGTTTGCATTTTGCGACCATTTCCTAAATAAACAAAAATTTTAACAAAACAAAAAATGCACCAAAAAGTAAAAAAACAATTTCGTACGTTTGTCACTCTTGGAGTCGGTGTCAGCCAAGGTAACTACATACATACATAGGTACTTATAGGTGAGATGTGGAGATCTTGGCTGACACAGACTACAAAAACAACAATCGTACGAAACTATTTTTCCACTTTTTAGTACATTTTTTGAAGTCGCCCTTTGCTTTGTTAAAATTTTTGTTTATTTTTTGATTTTTAGTGACGAGCGTGCATAAAGAAGTTTTACTTCAAAAAAAGAATCATCGAAATCTGTTGGCGTAATATTGAGTTATTCGTCCATTTGTCGCGCACATTCTTATTGCAATTTTAAGACATATATGGTTTTCTCATGGATCCCATTGTCAGAACTAGACCAAATTAAAATGGGACCACACGGGAAGCAAAAAAAAAGAATCATCAATATCGGTTCACCCAATCGAAAGTTCTGAGGTAACAAACATAAAAAAAATAAAAAATAAAATAAAATACGGTCGAACTGATAACCTCCTCCTTTTCGAAGTCGTTTAAAAAAAGGTTCTATTTACCTACTGAAGTTTTAAGTCTACTAAAAATTCGTTCAATGGTTCTGGAAATTTGTGTGATGATTTTGACTCCAACGACAACGCAAACACCTTTAGCACTTTTACCATTTTTCGATTAAAATATGTGTGTACCTAATTATTGCCCGTCTTTTTTTGTTTATATATGTGAAATATAATATGTAAAATTTAAAATTAATATGTTTTATTTGCCTAGATATTTGTATATTTTCACAATGTATTATTTTGTTGTTGTAAATTTCTTTGGAAGAGTAAATTAATAATTTTTACTTCAAAATAGTTATAATTCATTAATAAGATCAAAAAAATAAAAATTGCATTAATATTTAGTCAATATTTAAGCAAGGAATTAATTTGTGTTTTTTCTTCATTCTGTCCACTGTGCGTCGCAAGTAAAAGTAATAAAACACAACTTTGGGGTTTCACAAATCGCAAAATAACGAATTTAGTTTTATTTTTGGAATTCCCTGATTTTATAAAATTTGTTTGAAATTCCCTGACATTTCCCTGATAATTCCAGGTTCAGTAAAATTCCCTGATAATTCCAGGTTTTTCAGGTCCTGTGGCCACCCCCCCCCCCCCTCCACCCGGCGTTTGAAGTACCCAAATAAGGGGGCGGCAAAATTTTCCCCTGCCCCGGGCGGCCGACCCCCACGCTACGCCGCTGAGCTGGCGGAGGCAGAATGTATGGCGAGCGATATGCTGAAATAGGCAAAAACCAAATGATCTTTTATAGCCAAGTCTGTTGGACCCATAAAACAAAATTGTTTTGCCTTTAATAATGAGCGGCTCTGGAATCTTCGTTTGCCACCGCCAGCCGCCTACTTGTTATGATTAAACTTTATAAAAAAATGGCTTCATTAGGAAGACATTGTACAACAAGCGTTGAGGAAGATATTATGCATACTTTTGTACAATAAAAAATATAGGCCATAGTAGAGACGGGGTCATTTATAGATTACAGTAAAATTTTACTTACGACCACATTCTTAATATGCATACATTTTAAAAACATAATTGATTCAACTTAATTAAAAACAGAAACAATTATTTCAATTGTCGGGGATGGAAAACACTGCCATTTAATAGCTATTTCGTTCAAATCAAAATTAATATTTTACACCTTCAGTAAGGCGACCATCTATCATACTGATGGTACCATAACCTATAATTCATAATAGGTTTTTTAACTATTTCTTTTTTTTAAATTAAACCAAACCTAGAAACCTATACGGTTAATAGGTTTTTAGATTTTTGTTTGTGTTTTTTAGTGACCAGACAACTCAGAATGAAATCAACTCAAAAGCTCCTTTGAAAAGTCAAAGAGATGAAAAAAATATATAAAAAATTGTTAGAGTTATGGGCTATTTTAAAATTATTTTTTTCATAGCTTTTAATGACTTTTCAAAGAGGTGTTGACTTGACTTGATTCTAAGTTGGCATGGAACCACATTTTACGTGTGGTAGCCTTAACCTATTTGAGACGAGCATCACATGTAAATGCCAACCGATCGCGAGCCTAAAAGACGAGCATCATCTATACACAATGCATATTACGTTATTATAATTGTTTCGATAATGAAATGTTTGATTGTTGGATTTAATTTGTTATCTTTGAACCGTTTAGATTACATCCACATCTTTGAATATTTTTCAAGTGACACTATATTCAATTAAAATGAGATTTATAATTCCCGAAAAATCTGCCCATCCATGGGTATTGAAAATTCTTTAACGATCATCGTAAAAAGATTAAGTAAAATTTTACCTAGATTACATTACCTCGATATCGTCAATACCATTTTCTTCAGAAAGGTTTGGAATTTTGATATTTCCTTTGATCACTTCTCCGCTGGCTCCTGCTAGGCTCCCTTCCCAGTTCAATAGGATATCCCATTCATAAAAGAATATTAACTTTCCTTTCCTGTTGTTGGCAGAAGCCTCGCCAGTAATTTTATCTATTTCGGTTATCTTGCAAATTATCCCATTCTCAGAGAAGTCAAAGCCAACCAGGAGTTCTTTCAGTCGGTCTTTCGACCATGGGCCAGCATTTTTTTCGGTCCAATGCCAATTGTTCACGTTAGTAGCGTCAGGTCGCTCCTCCACAATCCAACGAGGGTCCCCTTCACCCCACTTGGCCATTTTATCTTATTCAAACTAAAACAATTTGAAATTTTCATATATCGTTAATAGTTAAGACAAAAATTGAACCACAAGGTTCATGAAAATTGTGCAAGAATCACGTTCGGCGATTGTGCTCGGCCTGTTATTAAATTAAACCATTTTTAATTTGTTTGATAATATAAAAAAATGTTAAAACTATGGTGCCGATGTATTTTTGCATTTAATTTACAAACCTTTAGATATTTCCGAACACAACTGTAAAATGACAAATCTCGAACTGACAGAAAAGAGCAACTTGCAAACTTGCAGAAACTGACAGTAGAGTAGAGAAGTCTTCCGTTTCTAGAAAAATTTTCCAGAGATTTCTAGAAACAATCTACCAACTTAAAAGACTGAAGAAAATGCAAGCAAGTACTGAAATGACTTTAAAAAAAACATTAAAATTCTCTTACAAATACTACGGGAGTCAAATCACAAAAATGTTTTATGAGAAAAAACATTGATTCATATCTGAAATACTTTTAATTCTCACACAAAAAAATAGGTTAGTAGGTACCAGACAGCTAATTTCATTTAGTAACTATCTTCACACTGCACACCTTTTCAATATCCTGAAGTTAACACATTTGAGTAGGACGAGGGCCATACAAGCGCGCAAAGTTTGAAACAATAATTGGTTCGACGACAAATACAACTATCTAGATATTTTATGAAAAGAAGATATTGTGTTTTTACAATACACTCGTACATTCATAAAGCTAGTCACAGACGAGATGGACGAGATTTTAAGATTATTAAATTAACTTGCGGTAATCTCATTTTAAGAATAGTTGTATAAATCACTAACATAATGTGTTTTCTGGAGCTTTCTTTCCAGTCAATTGATAATAAAAAAAAATGTTTATGTTATTCTTCACAATAGGCGTATAGCACTCCCGCATTTTTGTATAACCCTTTGGACAGAATGTTCGGTGTGTATTTGGATCGGTATGCCAAGTCCTTCTCTTAGGTGTTTTGTTTCGTTATTGGTTATAAGTCTTACTGTGATACTTGTATTCAAATACACAATCCGGGTACGTACCATAGGCTAGCTTTACACTCAAGCTTTTGATGAGTTACTGAAAGAAGCGTTTACACATGCGTCCAACTTACGATAATTAATCCTCACGGAAGTTTAACTTATATGAGTAAGGGGGGCGGGGGGCAGCTAAACACGTGATTTTATTAACTGTGCTGTAAAATTTATTTCTATCAACAACGATTTTCTGCTGTCAAATTTACACGATTTTGTCAATAAAGACGAAAGGGCTCAAATAAAGTGCTGTAATCAGTTGGAATAGAAGTTGGCTTGAGAGAAACGCCACGCGCTTTTGTTTCGCTAACGGCGGAAATTAATGAAGTTCTTTAATTTTATCAGAATGACAGCTACCTAAATGACGAATTTAAATACATAACATTATAAACAAGCATTGAGATTAGAAACGGTTGGACTGATAAATAAATAGAAAGATGCTTATTTTCAGAAAGCTTTTTTCCACCTGAAAAATAAATGATATCTCTTCGGTTTTTGGAATCAGAAAAGTTTCTTTCCGTTTACATTCTTCGTTTTCGTGAGAACTGCATATTGAGTTTTATTTACTGTTATTTTCATGTTGTTTTCGGGAGATGATAGGGTCGGTAATTATCCACATAACCTAATCGGATTTTAGTGAAAATAATTATAATACTAGTTTTTATAGGAAATAATCCTACGTAAACAACTATTATTTAAATTTTTGACATCTCGCATCGCCGCATTTTGGTACTATTTATGGTAATCGTCTCTACTTATCAAACTGATTAGATAAGCTGTGAGAAGGCTGGAAGTTCGTGCGGAAGCGACTACACTTGTCAAAAAACTTACGTAAGGAAGAACTTCTGTAACCTGCTATAAATTACGGTAAGTGACTTTTGGTGTCGTTTTCATTGGTAATTTAGCCATAAGTCGCTTTCGTAAGCGACTTATGGAAAAAAAAACTTACTTGTATATAAAGGCACCCTTAGAATAATAAAATATTACTTAGAAATTAAATATCTATTACTTTGAATGAACTATTTAATTATTTATACTTAGGGCCATTGTTTCTCAGAATTTGAACAAATCATCAAATTTAAATGTTAATTATCAAGTTCTCTGAAAGTTATATTAAAGATCTCTTTCTATTTCAGTTCTGATAAACAACTGGCTCATAATGAAATAATAACAGAACATGATTAGATTTTACACAGAACTTGAATTTTTTATATGAAATTTTATGAATTGTTTAAATTCTGTGAAACAACCCATACCAAATTTAATTTTCACAGGCACCGAATTCACAAATCGAAAATTCCAAAACAAAAGTAGGTACAGAAATAAGAAAGCTATGAGTAAGTCCAAAATAAAGAAAGGGTGAAATTATAACAGTATTATAAGCGATGCAAGATTACAGATCATTAGTGCTTATGTAAACCGGTTAGAATTTTCAAATGAATCGTTGAGTTCCAAAATCCTCCATAATGATTTTTTTGTTGAAAATTAAGTGTGAATGCCATCTGTTTAGATTTCTAACAGGAATGTGATTCCGTCGTTATTATTTCCAAATTCCTCTTAGTTTCTTTATAAATCGTTGAGTTCCAAAATACTCAAAAATACAAAATACTAGACAGCCAAAATCAGAAGTCAGCATTTCAGCAAATTGAAAATGGTCACCAGCTTAGTGAGTGGTTTATTTATGCCATTTTCTATCCATACAAATGTCGGTGCGTTTGCTTGTTTTTGTCGTGTTTATTCTACTAATTTTTATACAAAATCAAGTCTAATAATTATGTAAGTATACAAATTAATGTATATTCTTGTACTAAATGAATAAATAAACAACAGTGAATCTAACTTCGGCTGAATGCCTTCCTGGTAAATCAAGGAAACTATTGCGAAATTCAGAAACGTGGAAAAATAATGTAAAACGAAAAAAACAGTACTTACGTGAACATTTGAAAGTTTTACCCAAATTTCGATGAAGTTTTCGATGGCGTTTCATTTTTGTTAATTTTTTTTTTTAAATGAGCTCCACACACGAGGCCCTGAGGAAAATAATTTCCCTGAGGGCCTATGTCATCTTTGAGGATGCTGTTTGGAGGGTTTTTTTTAGGGAAAGGAAGGAGAGGAGAGTTCTGGAAAGGAAAAGGGCTGGGTAGGAATCTGGGGTTCAGTGTGTCCTGTTCATCCACCTCCATGACCTAGACAAACCTCATCCCAGGTGCTAAATCACCAAACGTAGCGAACCACTTGGGGTGACCTATTGCAGAGGTAATAAAGGTTCCCGGGGCGGCGGTACACCCATTCCCCCCTCTCAAATTGAATATTTTCGACCATAATATATTTTTGTAAAATTATATTCCCAATATTTTGTTTCTAGATAAAGTGAAGGAGATCAACAATTTAAAAAAATATATGATATCGATTGGAAACAATTAGAAAACCTCATTAGTTTAAAATTACACGACAAGAAATTTCTAAACAGACAATATTCTAAAATCTCCTACTACCACCACAGTCAGCGGAGAATGTTGCATGTGTCATGATGGAGAAGTAGCCAGTCGAGGAATCGAACACGCGACGCTTAGGTGGGATCCAAACGCGATGCCAACTCAGCCACTGGCCGGTTTTTGTGTGTTTATAATATTTTTTATATGATTTCAAACTTTTTAGTCCCTCGCACTGGCTAATACAAAAATAAGTGAATAACAAAACCCCCCGTATTTAACTAGATGGGTTCCAAAACCCTCCCCAATGAAAATTAAATCACATTCTTAAACATAAATTAAGCATTTAAAATAAAATAACAATAGCATTGGGTTATCAGAAGACGCGTGGGTAAAAGTAAAAACAACTAGAAACTTGAAACTTAACTGCCTGAACGTTTTTCTTGATTTGCTCAAAAACAAGAAAATCCAATACGGGAGGATATTGGAACTCAACGATTAAAATGTAAGTACCTACCTAGTGCATTACATAATTATTATAATTTACCGTTAAGTTTATGTGACCGGATGAGCGAGATACTTCGATCTTTATAATTTGAAATAAATTTAATTTTAGTATATTAAAATATAAGTGGATAAACAGGTCTTTAAAACACGCGCGATTTTTCGAGCACGACGGCGTAGCCGAGTGCTCGAAATAAAGCAAGTGTTTTAAAGACCAGTTATCCACGAATATTTTACGCTATTTTTTTTTATTGGTACACTTTGAAAACATAAATATTGATATTATTATTAAAAATTTGGAAATAAAACTACTAATGAATTCGTGATGTGACATCACAATATCTTGTCATGGAAATGAAAAACACAAACATTAATTTGCAATCTGTCACATTTGACGTTTAAAATATTCCTGTCAGATTTATAGTTAAATGTTGACATTTAGACTTCACATTTTGTTGATTTGTTGATGTTGCCATGGTAACTTTAAAAAACGCGCGTTCCATAAAGTGCGATTTAAACACGCTAGAGCGTACTTTAAATGAGTAAAAAAGGGCACCAATAAAAAAAAATAATATTATTATGAACATCTGCAAGCATGTTAGTTTTTTTTTAATTATTGTGTCGGTAGAATGTTTGAACGCCAAAACAGCACAACAGCCAAATTTACGATAGTAAGAAATCGAAAATAAATTGCAAAACTTAATAATAACTTTATAAAATTTGATTTATTTTAAATTATAAAAAGAAAACGTAATAACAATACGTAAAAAATGGATTAAAAACAGTTATTCGTTTCCAAATTCTTCTCCTGCACAGAAAAAAACAGTTTGAAGAACAGCTGAAGCTGCTGAGTAGTTTTAATTTAACAAAATTTGTATAGGTACGTCTTCCATTACGAAAAAAATTATACATTTGGATAACATGTTCAAATATCAATTACCTACTAAAATAATAACAGATAATATTTATCTGCTACAAATGCTAACCGAATTCGTGAACGAATCTGTTTATACGAATCTGTTTACGAATCTGTCCAAAATCATGGTTTTCGCTGATACTAGATAAGTACCTACATCACTAGGGAGGTACTTATGTAAAAATGAATTGCTGATAAATGACTGATAATACCAAATTTTAGCAAGTAGGTACTGTTAATACTACTGTTGCATACTTCTGTATTATAGACATGTTGGTCAGAGTGAGATGGAAGAGCATCGTATAACATATCGTCATACATACTTACATAGCCTATGTAGATAGGTATCGTCTAACTTTAAATGAATAAATCAAGTTCCAAGTCTTTCTGCGATTATTTTTACGAGTGTCTGTCGCTCCGGTCGTCTTGTTTAAGTTCTGTTCAAAATGATTCCTTTGCGAAAGTTCTTAGTGACTAAGGTAAGAGCTAATTTTATGTAGGTACATATAATTTTGAATCCCCCAAAATTTTGTAACAACAATTTTTGAATCTAAATGTAAATTAAATAAAACATAACGATGTATTGATACATTAAGGTTTTATACACACGTACACATGTTTCAGGCAGTGCAAATAATTCGCTGCTTGGAATGTAAGCAATACCTCTTAATTTATTCAAACATTGATTTTATAAATAAAAGTCCGGTTGAAAATATTGTTGGTGTTCAAAACACACTTCTCTTTTCACTTGCCTAAATTCCTGACTAAATCAATAGTGTATTATTTATTTATCAGCCACAAATATTATAGCTACGTACCTGCCTTAACTTATAAATCAAATTATTTACCTATTTTGATGTTTGTAGATTATACTTTTCATTCAGTAAAATATTGGAAACAAAACAATTTCTGAAACATAATGTCATATCAAATTTCTCGTGTACGCTTTTCAACCCTTTCATGTGTATTCGCTTGATTCAGCACTTTACATAGTAAAACGATTCAAGTAACATCCCTACATAAATAAACCAATCCCATCCCTACTCTAGGAAATTAAAGGAACTTTTTTTAAAATAGGCAATTCACCCTAAAAATAATGAAAAGTACCTACTTGCTCAGCAGTTACTCATTTAAAAATAATGTTCTCTTTATATCATTCTTTTTTCTGCGCTGAAACACGCAACTCTTTATTAAATGTAATGCGATGATTAATTGATTATTATTTCAGGTGTCGGAACAATGGCGCTCCTCCAAGATGGTGGCCGCCTGTCTGGCCCCGCAAAGATTCCAATCCTCGGGGTCTGGACCGGTTCTCCACCAGCCTCTCACTACTCTGACCGAAGATGAATTAGCTATGAAAGATACAAGTAAGCGAGTTTGTTGCGCCTTTAAAAAATACACAAGCAAATCATAACAACGATTTTCATTGAAAAAATTAGCCAAAAAGTTTTTTTTTTTGTGAAAGTTTTTAAAAATATATATATTATATTGAATGATGGCATGGATGAAACTCAGTTTTAGATTTAGAGTTAGTTTTACGGAAAAAACGTTATTATTATTATTTACCTAGATATTTGACCAATTGAAATCAATTTATCATCGTATGTTCAGAGAGCTCAAAAAATGAGTGAAAATAATAGGCACATAGGCTCACATTTTTGAGCTTTGTGGATACACCTTAGGTTCAGATATATAACTTTCATAGATATAAGTACATATATATAATTCAGACATCGATATATACCTAATATTACTGGGTTCAACCTAAGATTCAGGTATAGCTATAATATTTAGTGGTTCCATTGGTACCTCTCCCTCTTTTTCATAAACCACATAATGTAACAGAAAGAGATCAATCGAGCACGATCATTTCATTTCAAAATTTGACAACCAGTGCCGGATTTATAATTAACCAGCTGAAGTAGCTACCATTACCGGCTTTATTCTGCTGGGGTGCGAAAAAGAAATGGGAGTGGATTTTCAAAATCTCACGTAGATAGTGGCCTTCCTCTTCTTTTGAAGGTCAAATGTACAACATTTCATGATCTCGGAATAAAAAAAAAAATTGTGTGAAAAACAAACCCACAGACATTCTTCTTTATATACGTATACACATTATATACATAGACGATTATATAATATTTTTTTGTATTTCTTGGGCACTATGTAACAATTTGTACTTAATTTGTACTTAACTTAAAGCTAGTTTAAGTTGGGTAGTTTTAAGTTTGCTAGTGAATGACACGGATGTGTCGAAATCGATAGCAGAAAAATTAAATTTTAAGTAACAAATGTACCTATGTACACGGAAAATAAAAATTTTCAAAACGAAAAGATTACCTATACAATTTAAACAGATATTATTAAACCTTTGAGGAGGATGGAAAAAAATAAATAAGGATGATATACGAAAATGGCAGGGGGAGGAAGGTGTCGTAGAAAAACCCTAATTACTCTTTTGATATAATTATATGAAACTCAAATTTATTATTAAACTTTTGTAATAGAGTTTGTTTTTCGTATTGCATTTAAGTTATTATTTTTGTGGAAAATATGTATGACTACGTCATTAAAATAATAACATTATTATCGAGTCATTATTTTATTACCCTATCACGATCCGTTCATTACTCCAACTGAAATTAATATTTCTTGCCGCGTGGTGTTCATTTTAATCGGTGTTCATTTGAACCCTTTTGAACCTACTGAAGGAGCTCTCTTAAGATGTTCTTATTGTTCTTCTCTCTATTCTTAAAGTATTCGTCAGATAACACCAGAGGCTGAAGGGACATTGGAAAGAACCTGGCTATTTAGATCTGTTCACCAAACACTACCTACTGAAGGGTGGTCTTTCACCAGGACGATACTTAAATGGTCGGTTACCATTGTATATTATATAATTTAATCTAAAATTATGAGAAATTCCGTATGCCGGGACTCGAACCCCTCGATTCTTAAGCCGCGGTATTCCGAAGTTCTACCGCTGTGTAATGTATTTCTCTTGAAAACTTCAAAGTTTAAAAAAAAACATATATTTTTAATATAATAAATACATTTGCCACGCCGAAACAGTAATTGTATGAAATTCCCGCGATAGAAAAAATCGCAAAGTATGCTCCAAAAATTATTATAAACACGTTTTTTCGCTTATTTTACATGTTATACGCATGAAAAAAAATCAGTGTTTCTTTAAATGCTATTTAAGACATTTCCCACGAGATTTTTGCTCTATTTTAAACGAGTCGTGTTTTGTTAAACATTTGCACAATTTTCGCTTAAATTTTATCGGTTTTAATATTAGCACGCTCCCTCTAACATTCGTATCTACATATCTCCCCTTCTTATTTTTGAACGCTTACTACCGGGCCTCAAACTCACGTCTTAGAGGATAATATTGAATTATATAAAACTACAATAGGTGGGCATTTCAATTATTCTCAAAATATCAATGCGTCCGGACCTGGCTAGAGTGGCTAGCCATGACAAACCAGATAGATAACCTTGATTCAATGTTGTACACTCAAGTCCACCGCAAAACAGGAACGGAAAACTCTCAAAATGATAGCAAGACTGTCTCCAATGTTTGTTCGGTCACCGTGATAATGACCTGAAGAATTTGTATACAAAATGAGTATGAAAATCGTGAATGGAATATAAACTTGAAACAGGGAATACCAAGGAATACCTGCGATCTGTTGAGCAGGACGGATATTTACGATAATGTTCAATATTCCAATCACGTGAGCGTCGAGATGCAAAGAGGATTACCTGGGATTACCAATAGTTTCGGGCGTAGGGCGTAGGTAGGTATCTATAGCATTCACATGGGGGGATTGTTAGACCCTAAGGGGTTGGGGGGTTCGATCCAGAGAAGAAAGGGAGAGAAGGGGGTAGGACGATTTGCTAGAAAGTTTTTTAACCTCTTTTTACCACAAAGTATTATTTACATCATGTTGAAAAGATTTGGTTCAGATAATATTTTGGTATTTTCAGTGAATACGAGCACTGTTTTTCACATCTTTTTTCCTATGCAATACTGAGACCGATGTGGTGGGCGGGTGTGGGGGGGGGGGGGGGGGGGGGGGTAGATGAACCCCCTAAACACCCCCGTTTCAAAAAAATTCGTTCGGCTGCTTTCGAAATTTCGAACGCGTGACGTAGCTTGAAATAAAACACTGCCACTACTTGTATTGCAGATAATTCAAAATTCAAATCTCCTAGTGGGACATGGACTTCAAGCTACGTCACAAATGTTTAGCTAGTTATTGCTCTACCCCCTCGATGAGCCAACCTTGTTTAACGCATTGTCTACGTCTACGAACCTTGTAGCATGTGCATAAGCATGCCTACGAGGTGGTGGGTAGCACAAATATACCAAACCACGCATGTAGGTAGCGATGATCATGATATACGTTTAGAGAAGGACGTACGTACTGCAATAAAAATATTAATTTGGCTTTCCATGCAATATGTCTATTTTCTCGTATTATCATAAGAGAAAAGCTGTTGTTTCTAATAAATTAAAATCACCTACAAAAACATTCCACGTTTTGCAAATATGCAAGCGACTATATTGCAATAAAATACATTCACGAAAGGAGCAAACTGGTTATTTGTGTTTTTTGTATGTTTTACAAGAGTTGAGAAAATAAACAATACTGTCAATACCCCATGAACCACCAATAATAATAATATGTTGTGTCATCATTGTTATCAATAATCTTGAATAAAAACAGCTATATTTGCTCGCCAAACAAAACAAAAAAATTACGATTTTAGCTCAGTACCTACAACATTTATAAGTAGCTGATATCATTTATTTTATACTTATGATCGATTATCATTTTTAATAGCTGATTATAATTTAATTTCGTTATCTAAAAGTCCCACATTTAGTAAGTGAATTTATCTATTTTAGTCAAGCCCCCCACGAAAAAAGATAAATACCTAATTTGAAATTAATATTTATCATTCACACGTTATTGAAATTACTTGTCGTTAATCTTCTTCAAAATTAATGTTTCTTTGTTTGTCCCTTATGCGTTCCTAAGCCATTCATCCGATGGCGATGAAACATATAATATGGCTTATATATATATATATATATACCTAATAGTGAGCTCTGGCGTTATGAATGTATTTAATCTGGGCGTGGAGGAAGGCGGGGAGGGTGGAACGGGAACGCTGGAAAGGGGGAGAGGAACGCGTTAGGGGAGGGATATAATGGATATTTATTTGGGAGATCCCAAGCCAAGATCTCTGGAAGGATCCTTGGCAAGATAAGCCTAATGGTACCATTAGATACTAAAAAATACTGATATACCGGTCTTTATTATACGTATATGATATATGATACTCTATTTTTTATATGTAAATACCGCACAAGGGTCCAACTGCTCCGGTCTGGAGCCAGTGAGACTATGGCATCCCCAATTATTGGGGTATGTTGTGAGGATTAAGGTAAGGAGGGGAAGGAAATTGGGAAGAGGAAGGTGGGGAATTACCTGGCTATTCAGATCTGGTCACCAAGTACAGCTAAATCCAATTCAATCAACGTTTCAATTCTGAATAGTGGTCTTACACCAGGGCGATAATGAAAGTAGGTATCTTCCTCTCTGGAACGTGCAGTAAATATGCCTTATACTATTTTTAAATGATTAAATTGTGAAACAACGCAAATCAAGCAAATAAAAAATTTTGTTCAAGGAGGTGTTCAAACTGTATATTGGAATTTCAACATTATGAAATGCTCATTTATGTAAAAAAAAAAAATACAGAGTGTGCGATTCACATGCGGTAGAAGGGAAACCTTCAGAAAACTGAAGTAGTCAAGAGTGGGGAGGCTACGAAGCACCGCACAATGGGAAGACCGATTACATTATCTCATTTTCTC
Source organism: Limnephilus lunatus (assembly GCA_917563855.2). NCBI lineage: Eukaryota > Metazoa > Arthropoda > Insecta > Trichoptera > Limnephilidae > Limnephilus > Limnephilus lunatus. The sequence continues at coordinate 86,626,904 of OU830593.1, forward strand.
GCAGGCTAATTCCTATAATAGGTGTATGTGTTTGTCTCTTTTTAGTGTCGCTATTTTTCGTTTCATCTAGTTGCAAATCACAACGGCGTTAAAGAAATGCTCACTTCAAAAACTTTTGTTCCTACCACAAATTTGTTATCAATAATATTAATCTTATAATAATCATACTCGCACAATAAAACAATGCTTAATTTTTACGGCCTGGTCTGTATCACTTAGCTGCGTTGCTAAGTTAACAAGTAGGTACCTAATTAAAATAAACTTTTTTTTTATTAAACACTTGAGTTATGACCTCGTGACACCATTATATAATTTGTAAAAAATATCACATGCATACGCACACGTAGACATACACATAAGTCCCTTTGAATGGAGGTACTTACGAAAATCGAAAAATAATGATAAACCCAGTAATTAACGTTGATGTATTTATTATACTTTTTTTAGACGAGACATGAAGCGAAAAACATGTTCCTTTTTTTACCTCCAATTTACCTCCAACACCCCCAACGCGCACCGCTCATCCCCTTTTACAGCTTTCGAGATCAGTAGCCAATTTCGCCTATAATAGGCCACTTGCATCATTTTTTTTTAATTTCCAGCTTAAACAAATATTCTAAGACATTCCGATTTTTTTTTATCGTATTTTTGACACCCTGGCGATTTTTTGAAAATTTCAATCCGAAAAATCAGACCATTTTTTATAAACCGGAAAGACGGGACATAATTTTATGAGGGCGAAAAATCGATAATTACATAGCCGAAAATCATTTTTAAAAAAATAACGTTTTCCACACAAATGTAAATAATTGTACGGGGTTCTCTTCGTAACATCTGTAAAAACACAGCCATCTTTATCAAATCATCAAACCAAAGGATAAGTTCGCAGAGAACAAACAATAAATCTAACTAACTAACTAACCATCACGCCGTTTCCCCGCAGGGGTAGTCAGAGAGGACGGACCGCCAAACAACTCGGTCTTGGCACACACTCTTTGCCTCACTCACATTCTCTCATAGGTACATCTAGTGAACGTTAAACGTCAAATTCAAAAATTCGCCGGAAATCAAAGTGTTGCCATATAAACAAAAAAATCAGTGTGGAATTTTACAAAATTAATAGAACATAATCGGAGACAGGACATTTTCGTGTAGTGACGTCACGAGCTCAGATAATGGATTTATTTATTTAAAAATAAATAAAAATACACATTTCTAAATTTTTTTACTAACGTTTTCGAAATCTTCTAAGTCGTTATGAAATCCATGCAAGTGGCCAATTGTTAAGCTCTGTGGTCAATAATACTTATCACCTTACCCTACATAACCTAAACTTACGAACCAAAACTTTTTTGAATTGAAAACTTCTTTAGCACCGTTGTGAATTGAAAATGGATGAAACGAAAAATAGCGACACTGAAAAGAGACAAACACATACATAGGATTTAGAATGCGAGAGAATGGGATAGTATAATCGGTCTCCTCTCTGTGCGGTGCTTCGTAGCCTATCGGTCTCCTCTTTGTGTGGTGTTTCGTAGACTCCCCACTCTTGTCTACTTTAGTTTTCTGTAGGTATCACTTCTATCGGGTGTGAATTGCGCACTCTGATTTTTTTGGATCGGAGTTCGTTATTCTTTTTTTGGTAAAAGGATCCTGAAATTCGTAATAAGAATGGAGGTAAGTATATACCTACCGAAGGGATTTTTTTTCTAAGTTTTGGTATGACAACAATTTCCACAATATACCGGAAATTTATGCATCCGTTTAAGAATTTAAGTCATTGTATCTTACGTTTTTATAAAAGCTGCTGGATTTTTAAAGATAACAAGATGATAAGAAAATAAAAATTAGGTAGGTGGGTATTAGGTAATATTTTTGAACCGTATCATTTTATGATACTTAGTTCGTGATACTTGATTGTTACTAAATGTAACTTAATAGAGATGAAATTTGTATAAGTTTGTCAAGTGTTGATAAATAAAACTATTAGCTAGGTACCTACCTAATTAATTTTTTGAAGTAAAACACATACATCTATAGGATTTAGCATGCGAGAGAATGAGATAGAATAATCGGTCTCCTCTCTTTGTGCGGTGCTTCGTAGCCTCCCCACTCTTGTCTTCTTTAATTTTCTGAAGGTTTCACTTCTACTGCATGTGAACTGCACACTTGTAAATTTTTGAAGTGAAAACTTCCGTTGGGATTTAAAAGTCGATGAAACGAAAAAGCGGCAATAAAAAGAAACAAATATACATCTATAGGATTTAGCCTTCGAGAGAATGAGATAGAATACTCGGTCTCCTCTTTATGCGGTGCTTCGTAGCCCCCCATTCCATTTATACATCGTGTTAATTGCACACTCTGATTTTTTAAACCTACAAATCAACACCGTACATTACATACAAATCAACAAAATATAACAGATAGAGATAGGTAAACACCGCATGGAAAAAGTGGCATTTTTTTGCAAATGATAATGAACGAACCGTTGTTATCCGCGCCCGCTGTTAACACAATCACATCGCAGTAATTAGACAGCTGATATTAGTTGTTTGCATCATTACTCTTTACGTATCATACACGTCACTCAATTATTGTTATTTTCTAGATTAGAACAGTAATCAGCATACAAACAAAATTATTTTTGACAGACATCAATTTTATTATTACGTATATTTCGTCATCAGTATGGCATGAATTCTATATGTTACATGGGTGTTTGGAAACACGTAGTACCTATAAGCGGGAGACTGATGAATTTATATCGCATAGAGAACCCTAATTTTTTATTTATTTTTCCATTTTTTTCCTTTATAGTAGGTACTTTATTTTTTAATTAAAGGGTTAAAAAACTTTTGGAGGACTGGGTTTCGACGTATTAAGACATTCGACAGCCGATATTAGCCCCAATGACCGATTTTTTTTTTTCACTTTGGCTCGAAAACGAAAGCACATTTTTAAATTTATTGTTTTTTTTTTAATATTACAATTTATTTGCGTTTTCTCGACTTCCATACTAGGTAGGATATTATGCTAGGATACCTACTCGACTCACGCCCGTATTATGGTAGTCGTAAGTATCTTTATTTACAAATGAATTAATTAATATAATTAATAATTCGGTTGATTGTACATATTACATATTATACATTGTACATATTACATATTATATTCTAAAGTTTTTTTTTTTAATTATATTAAAATTAAATTTGACAATGTTATTATCAAGTTCTTTATTTTTGTCATGGCCTTTTAAGCCGAAACAGCTGTAACAAAAATAAATACTAAAATACTTGCAGAATTTGATAATAACAGTATTAAATTAAATGAAGTTCAACGAATTAAACACAACAATTAATTCTAAAAGTTTTGTTAGTTTTGATCGTTTTGATTCTTCATTTAGATGTACGAGAAATGCAAGATTTTTCATACATCTAGTGGGAATATATGAAAATCAAAAAAATTAAGAAATAATTCATTGGTGTAATACAAGTAACAAAAATTATTTTGGTAACAAATCATAACTTTTTTCACATACATACCTATTGCACGTATACCTACTACAAAAGTGTAAAAACTTGTGCTTTTGGTAGGTTATTTTGTAGGTATCTTTTAAGAAAACAAATTTTTTATATGTTCAGTACATACATGATGAATTTATGCCGCCGTTTTTACAATAGTTAGTGCTGTACCTAATGGTCAGCGTAGTTGCATGATAGTTTCCTTCAAAGAAGTTGATCGAAATTCGATTGTCAGCCATGGAAATAATTTTTTTTTTTAATTTTATGTAAGTATCTACCTTTTATTTTAAATAATGTGAGTTTTGGTAAAATAAGGTAGCGAAATTTTGTGTTTATTGCGTTTTATTGGATTGGCAACTAAACATTTTTATTCATTTAGCCAATAATAAAAATATTAAGATTAGATCCACTTACCCCGCATTCGGGGTAAGTGGATCTAGCAAGACTTATTTGATGAAAATACTTAAAAATCAAATAAAAACAGTAGATTAACTTCTGATGATAAAACAATTTGATTGGAATAGTTAATATTCCTTGAATAAAAATTACAGTGAGATAGGATAATGCAGTCATGCAGTGACATACGGGATTGCTTTAAACTTCATCTATTCATTTTATGCAGTGCTCTTACCCCAACTCACCTTACATTTTTTTTTTAAATTTTAAATCCTGTGATTTTTCATGGGTCTGCGCCAGTTTATTTATAAAATAGGTTATGAAGATCATGAATTACTGCATCAATAAAACGAGACAAGCGTAAAATAAGGAAAAAAAATCTGAAGACATTATGTTTTCAGTATGTATTTCCTCATTAAATATTCCTGGTTACCAGTATACCAGGTATCTTTTCATAAGTATAGACCACTTTTTTTTTCCTCCTCCTTAGAAGTTGCCACCTAACATAATAACTCGCTTGTAGGCCAATCTGCCACCCCTAGGATGCGGCCTATACGGCCTATTGACAAATCCAGGACTGCTGGGTACTTACAATAAACATACCAAATCACGAACTATGCTGGGTCAAACAAATATAAAGGTTTCAAATAAATTATCTTTGCCCAGACGCAGACCGCAGACATCCTTCAATTTGACGTTGTTCAGGATTCAGACATAGGTTAAGACCCACATAATTGTTCAATTGGTGTTCTTATAGTACACACATTCATCATTCATTGGAGTACAATAAATAAGATATGCTTTGATAAATTGGTCCACTCGGGACTCTGACCAGAGTAGGCAGGTATCTATTAAAAAATAATATTATACTCTTGAACAAATATTAAAATAAATACTGTTTTTAAATAGCATTTTGGGGGCGGGTATATAACCATTTATTGGATAACCAACACCTCTGCCATAGGTCACCCCTAGTGGTGTGCTATGTTTAGTGACTTAGCAGGGGTGCCCTGGTTCATGTGGTGAGGTTTGTAAAGGTCTTGGTGGCCGATGTGTCTGCCCACCTGCTGCGTGGCGGGCCGGATCGGGAGACGCTGGTTGAGCAGGTCTTTTGACTTCTCCAGCCAGAGTCCCTCGACCCATCATTGCCTTGCATCGCAGTTGAAGGGATGGATTCATACGTCCGTCAATCCTGGACACACTGAGCCCCAGATTCCTACCCACCCTTCATACCTAGATAGAGGTAGAGGTCCTTCATTGATAGACAAAATGGCCGCTGATCTTGTTCAATCGTCGTTCACTTCTTTCATGGAAGATGATTATTTAAATTTAAAGTTCTCATTACTAACAAAATTAATAACATAACATGGCGGTCAAATATAAAAGTTCTGAAAAATATTTTAAAACCCTGGTAAAAATAAAATAGCAAACGGAATACAAAAGTATCAACCCTTTGCCCTTTTGATAAATTTAGGCACCCAGCACTTATTATTAAAATATTTCAAAACAATATTTTTTTATCTAAAAAAACTTAGCCTTTATTTGGCTTGATTCTGTTTAAAGTTTTCTATCAATAAATCTAAATACAATAAAACAAAATTTACTTCTACATTCTTAGATTTATGGCAGGTACCTACCTAAAGAATAATTCATTTTAAATCATACAAAACTGTTCAATCAATCAATGATTTTATAAATAGTTTCCTAAGAACGCAAAGTTACTAATTTCCAAAATACAGTGGCGGTTCTTTACAGGGGGACAATGGGGACAGTCCCCACCAGTTACACTCAAAACCTACTAAAGGAAATAACAGTCGATGCCGCCAAAATGAATGAATTCTTTAAACATAAAAGTAATTAACATTAGCAGAAATAAAATACAAACAATTATTCCGGATGATTTTAATAAGACCCTACGCGTGTACAGCGAACAATGTACGGCGCAAAAAAAAAGCAGGTCTATTTCTCAGTGCGCAGAATTACTGCGCACTTGGGGGACAATCCGAACTATCCCCATACTTTCCTTGCGTTGTTTCGCGATCGTATGCAACTGCGCATGCGCAGTAGTATGTGTGTTCAAGCATCTGCGGGGACAATCCTTTGGATCCCCATAGAACCATTTGTTTGCGAAGTTACGGGCGGGAATCGCTCGCGTTCAAATTAGTTTGATAATAATCTTGCAAGGTAAAGCTTTATTTTTATTATATTTCATTGTAAATTGGCATATTTCTATAGACATTTTATATTATTTTGTGTTAAATATATCCGACTAGCATGATTAGACCATCAAAATTTTTTTTTGAGAAATTTTATAATATATAATAATAATAATAATATTCTACGGGTGATAAGATTCCGGTACGTAAAAAAGTCGATCCCCACCACTAAAGAAGTTCTCGAGCCGCCACTGCCAAAATAAATGTTTTTTTTGCAAATGTTTGCAAGTATTTAAATCCTGTGAATTCTGAATAAACACAGTAATATTAACAAATGGCTATTTATTTTTCAACAGTTGGAAAGCTTGCAAGAGATAAAATTGCACCTCTAGTCAGAAAAATGGAAGATGAAGGAAAGATTGACGATACCGTCCGACAGTTGCTGTTTGATAATGGGGTAAGTTGCTTTAATTCTACAAGAATACATAATAGATTAAATAAGAATGAATGCTTGTCTATTTAGTTATGTTAGTGTATTACTTACCGCATTTACCTACCTACTCAGGGCCGGCACTGTGTTGCAGTGGGTGTCCACTTGCCAAGGCCCCGAGGTGCTGAATAATACCTATCTCAATGCCCTTTAGATTTTTACTAGTGCAAAGTGCTATTTGGCATAGGGCCGACCGTGTATCTTCGTACATTCCCCAGTTTTAGCACTGATAACAGTATTTCAGTGATTGATACTGCTAAAACCTAATTTTTTAACTAACATTTTTATAAAAGAATAGAACTATTTCCATGTAGGCTTGAAATCGTCTTAGTGTGAGTATCAGTAGGTATATACATAGAGCCCTTCCAAAAGACTACCCAATCAGCATGGAATATCCACTATAGTCGTGAACATTGAAGGCATTACAAAAAGTATATATCATGTTAGCAGGCCACGTGGAGTCGGCTATTTTGCCGGCCTCCAGGGGTCAGCGCCAGCTAAATCCTACGGATAGAAAACATGCAATAGCCAATCGGTTAGCTCAGGATTCGGCACAAACACGATTCCTCTTTGTCTCAAGGCGAGTGCCTGTGGTTCGATGCTTTCTTCTCCCTCCGCTCTCACACAATCGCCGAGTCTCCCTCCTCAATCAAAACACTGGTTTTATAACATAAATGGTT